>JALGPY010000016.1:0-1274944 GCA_023055425.1 Linanthus parryae | reverse complement strand
AAAATTCAATTTTAAAGCGCTTCATCAATTTTAGTTGTAATTTGTATTTTCTAGGGTCATAGCTGTCTGAAGGGGCCCGCCATATGCAAGGGCCAAACCCCAAAGGACCGCCAAAGCTGCCTAGGCTGTCGGCCCAAGCCCGCGCGGTCACACCTGGGGCTTGGCCAAACCCCTAGGGCCCACGTCTTGGCTTGGCGCGCAAGGAAGGGGGGGTCAACCCCTTGGCCCGAACCCCTTGGCCGAACCCCTTGGGAATTGTTTCCAAAAACTCGTTCCTTGTGTGCTTGTTTCTAATTTGGAAGAAAAATCATTTTCCACAACAATGGAGTCCAAACCCTAGTTTTTCAAAACCCAAAAACTCACATCATATGTGAATGAAATTGACTAATCTTTATACAACTATAAAAATTATCTCAATCTCTATTGAATCATATTCAATTTGCATCATATGCTTAATTTCTGTTTTTCGCTAAAATTCATAAAACAGTGAAAAACTGATAAGCGATAACACATAAAATCATGTTATGCGCCCCAAACCTGGCTCTGATACCGCTGTAGTGTTTTGATGCAGGTTACGTAGCAGAATAACAGAAATTAATCCAGCTCAAACCCCTCCACGGATCGCAGGCAAGCATCTCATAACATGATAAGGGTAGATATCGTGTGTACCTTGATTGAATGGTTGTGGAAGACTTGTCACGTGAAATTTTTTTCACGTCTCTATGAGTATCCACACCTTGGATATATAGCTTTATTCCGTCCCACCGTGTAGTGCTAGCAACAGAAGAAGGATGCAAGCGATCACGCAAAATAGAGCAAGTCGCGCGCCACAAGGAGTGGCCGATGGCAATGGGGCAGACAGACTAGGGGGCTTCGGCCTCTTGGTATTTGTCTCTCTCCTTGCTTTGTTATGTTCCCTCAATAATGACTTGGGTTGAGAAAATAACAAGTTAGGATTCTTTATATAGTTAATAACTCTTTAATAAATACACAATTGCCCCATTACTAATCCTGTCCATACACGGATTAGTCCACCTTGCAAATTAGTCCTACTAAGTTTGCTTGTGGTTGCATATTGATCCTCTTATTAATTAGTCCAACTAATTAATACCCATATACAGTTTGATCCATATGGTGTGTGACCCCATAGGTTCCTACTTAGTTGGTAGTAACTATTACAAGCATAGAGCAGTGTCTAGCAACACATCTATGCCACCCAACTAATAGAAAAAGGCAGTGATCCGACAACCTTGTGCATAATATTACCGCGTTGTATTATCCCTTTGTCTCTATATCTGGATTGGACACGATACATATTTTTCACACTCGTATATCCAATGCATAGTTTCTCGATCCTGGGAAACAGCTTATCCAAGAAGATAACATCAATATCCCATATTGATTTATCTGAGTCCGGCCACACATTCTATAAGCTTCAACCCTCGTGTGGCCATTGATATTTTCTCCCATTATGTGGGAGGGACAAACCCTCTCTACATCACTACCATCCCTCAGCTTGCTTCTTTTCATGCCCGATTACTACCTTTATTGTCACCCAGTCACGAAATGACGTTTGATAGTATCTAAGCATGACAATCCACAACTAGGGTATCTAGTGACTTCAAGTCTAAGGACTACAACACCATTAGCACCACGATAAGAACTTGTGACTTTGACATAATCTAATGTTGCCTTCTTGTGAGTGGCTAAATCCAGTATGCTATTACCCGTAAAGCATACCCATGTGTTAGACTTGATATCCCTATATCAATCTACCCACATACTAGTCTATAGTTGATCGCCCTGTTAATCAATGTTAACGACTAGGGATATTTAAGATAAACAACACCTTGTAATCTAAGGACTTCATTATATTAAATATCTCCATAAATAATAAATGAATATTCTAGCCAAACATTGTTCATACTAAATCTAGATTGCCTCTAGGGCATCTACTCCAACAGTGCCACCTACGTCAGCTCCGGAAGAGGGAGGAGATGTGGATTCATCTACGGGAAATGTTGATGATGCTACTGTTACAGTGCCTGATCTACATTTTCGAAAGTGGATGATACCCCAACGTCTCCGGAAAGTTACGCAAGGAAAAGGTAAGGGTCCTTTGGAGAAGACGACTAATGTGGCAAATGAGGCAGCTCCGGAGCCAGCTGGAGGGATGGGATTGGATGGTTTAATTTATAATGTGTTGGCTGATGCCGAGTTAGATGGTGCTTTGCATCACACTGGATTCTATCCAGATGAATAAGCGGAGAATCCATGTAGCAATCAAAAGTCGCCACGTGGATGGGGGGGTCCAATAAGAGTAAAGGGAAGGGCATTTCGAAACTGTTTGCTGATTGGGGAAAAACAACCCCCAATTTAAGGAATCGCCAGCCCCTTTCACCGATTGATTCTAATCAGAAGATGATTTTTGAAAGTTTTATGGGCATCATGGGGGATCATCGAGCTTTGATCAAGCATCTAGAGATGGGGGAGGTGGGTTTCCCTCTAATTTTAGACAAAATGCGTCCAGTGAAAACCCTAGTTGGTCCGCACATATATTTGGTGGAGTTTGCACTCCAAATACTCTTCTCAACCCTTTCTGATCACGAGGGGGTGACGGAGATGAGGCTAGCGCTTCCGTTGCTGAATATGATGCTAGTTTAGGCCATTTTGGAGATGTCTAGTGCAAGGGCTCTGTCAATGGAGCATGTGAGTTTTTTAAGGTTCCCTAACCATTTCTATTTTCCTTTGAAAATACTCATGTGGAATTGTCGTGGTGTTGGAAATGGAGATACAATGAATTCACTGGTTAAGATTTGTAGGATTTGTAGTCCTTCTGTGATGGTACTTGTTGAGCCTAGGGTTGCTAGTCATCATTCAACTCTTATTTTACTTAGGAATATGTTTGATAAAGTTGAAGTGGTTGAAGCTCTGGGTTTCTCTAGTGGTATTTGGCTTTTTTGGAAGAGTGCTGAAGTGGATGTTCTGTTTATCTCTTCTACTAATCAAGTTTTGACTGGTCTTATTAGGAGATGGAATAAGCCTCTGTGGCTGTTCTCTGAAGTATATGCTAGTCATGTTCCTTATTCCAAGGATGAGTTATGGAGTTATTTAAGAAATTTGGATGAGGGTTTTGTCTCTTCCATGGCTTATGGCTGGTGACTTCAACTAAGTAGCAGCTGCAAAGGAGAAGAGAGGAAGCAGACCAGTTAATTCAAAAAGTTGTGAAAAAATTCTTGATTGTTTTAATTCCTGCTCTTTAATGGACATGGGGTTTTAGGGGCCTATTTACACTTGGACTAACTCCCATGGTATTAGATGTAGAATCTTTCAAAGGATTGATAGAGCTGTTTGCAACCAACAATGGAGGTTACTCTTCCTGATGCAGTTGTGGAGCATGGTGTGAAGGTTAGTTCTGACCGTCATCCCCTGGTTATTGAATTGGATCAGAATGTCTAGGTTATTAGAGATTTGAGGCATTTTAGAACGGAGGCTGCCTGGTTTACTGATGACAAGTTCAAAGTGTTTATTTCTGAGAAATGGAATAGGAAGGTCCACTTGGTTCAAGCAGTTGAGGCTATCACTGTTGACATTAAGAAGTGGAATAAAGACATTTTGGGAACATCTTCTGGAGGAAGAGATTTTGGACAGATTGGAGGGGTTACAAAGAGCTTTGGCTATCAAAGTGCATTCTTTCCTGCTGAAGTTAGATGCTGAACTTCAAGAAATGTTTAGTATAGTGTTAGCATAGGAAGAGATCTTTTTGTATCAAAAGTATAGATTTAATAAGAAACGGGAAGATATATTTTTGTTGGTAAATAAAAACAAAGTTTTCTTCCATTTGACAACAGTGATTAGAAGGAGGACAAATAAGTTTTCTCAATTAAGGCTTGTTGATGGTAGTTGGTGTGATGATGCAGATCTGTTAGAAGTTGAAGTTACAAAATACTTCAAACAGTTGTATAGTGAGGAGCAACAACAGGGGGAGCTATAAACTAGATGGAGAGTGTTCTTACTCATGAGGAGGGTCTCTCACTCTCTTCTAAAGGTACTATCCAAGAAGTGAAGAGTGTTATATTCTCCATGGGAGCTATAAATAGCCCTGGTGCTTGATATAGTCAAGACTACAATAGCATCAGGACAGCTGCCAAATAAGATCAATCAAACTCTCCTAGCTCTCATTCCTAAGGTGTAGAATCCTACTTCTCTGAGTCAACTTAGACCCATTAGCTTATGTAATGTGTCTCTTAAGCTCATTACTAAGATTCTCACTCTCGGGATGAGACCTCTGATGCAAAGAATCATTCACCCCAATCAGTTTAGTTTCTTGCAAGGGAGGTTGGCTTGTGATAATTTGGTTTTCGCTCAAGAAGTCTTACACTCTTTAAAGACCATGAAGAGTAAGAAATGTGTCTTGCTATTAAGATATATCTAGCAAAATCCTATAATAAGGTTAGATGGAGTATGCTTCGCTCCGTTCTTCTTCAAGTCGGCCTGTCTCTAAATTGGATTTCTCTAATTATGGAGATGTTAATCTACCACAGTGCAAGTTGTGGAATGGTGAGAGATTAGAGGAATTTTCTCCAATGAGGCGTTTGAGAGAGGGAGATCCTATTTATCCTTTCTTATTTCTTTTGACAATTGAACTCTTAGCTCAAATAATTCAAGCTGTTGTGGATAGTAAAGATTGGAAAGGGGTTAAGTGTTCTAGAGGAGTTCGTACTATAAATCATTTGTTTTTTTTGCAGATGATCTTATTCTCTTTGGTGAAGCTACTAAGAAGCAATTTAGGGTGATTACTGATGTGCTTGCTAATTTCGGCAATATAACAGGTCATTCTGTGAACCTTGAGAAGTCTAATATGTTTGTGGCTGACTGTGTTGAGAAGAGTGTGGATAAAAAACTTAGTGCTATTTCAAGGGATTGGACTTACCATTGATCTTGGAAAACATCTCGGTGTTCATTTGTTGCACAACTCCTGTAAATCTTCTAATTTTCAGTTTTTCGTAGAAAGAGTGAGAATCAAATTTTCGGGTTGGATTGCTTCTCAACTTTCTTTGCAGGAAGAACCACAATGGTAAAAAATGTTCTACATGTCATCCATTGTTATGTTATGTAATCCACAATGTTGCCTAGGGCAACTTTGGAAGAAGTTGATAGAGCTTGTAAGAATTTCTTGTGGGGAGGAACTGTGGAGAAATCTAAGCTTCATTTGATTGGCTGGGTGAAATTACAACATGAGAAGTCTTGTGGAGGTTTAGGCCTCAAGAATTTGAGATTGTTAAATTCAGCTTTTTGGAAAAAGTGGGATGGAGAGTTAAGGAGAATTATTCTTCTCTTCTTTCCTCCATTATCTCAAAGAATATGGTACAAATACTCCAAATAACTTACAATTCTTGGAGTTGGAACATTTCTTTTGCAGCAATGAAGGAAGTGAGATCTGGTGCTGGTAAGTTGATTAAAATGGTAAAAAGTCTTTATTTTGGGTAGAGCAATGGATTGGAAAATCTGTTTAATGAATTTGGTTACCACCACTGTTGAGGATGAGGAGTTATTATACAATGTCAGAGATGATTGGATTCCAGGTGTTGGATGGAAGTTTGATATGTTGATTCATAGGGTCCCTGCTCATGTTATTGATTTGCTGCACTTAGTAAATCTTTCTGAGGAGTTAGTTGATGATGATGTGGATGTATGGCTGGGAGAAAGTCCTGGAATTATTTCAGTTTCTTCTTCCTACAAGGTGTAACACCCCGTCTGAAAATATAGGGTCAATTGTGTATTTTCGCTATTGTTAAGGATAAATTCTTTAACTTATAAACTATTTGTGATATTTTTAATTAATGTTGGGGGTAAATCTTGATCTTATGAAAACTAGGGGGTATTATTTGTCTTTTACAAAATTTTAGTAGGTAAATACTTGTATTTTATATTTACACTATACATATTGTTAAATCGTATCTATACCTCTACCTATACATACTTAATACCGTTTTTATACTTATACATATATTATTTTATATAAAATGATTTTTTTTTCAGTTCCCCAACACACCTTGCCAAATTGTGTGTTCCCCAACACTTCTCTCTCTCTTCCTCCCCGTTCTTCTCTCTCTCTCTCTCTCTCTCTCTCTCTCTCTCTTACTTCTATTTCTTCACCTCCTTCTTCTCCTTCGGCAACCACACCCGACACCTCCTTCACACCCACCTCCATATCGCTTTCTCTTCTCTCTTCTCTCACCCTCCATCTCTCTCTCTCTCTCTCTCTCTCTCTCTCTCTCTCTCTCTCTCTCTCTCTCTCTCTCTTCTCTCTCTGTTCTGTTGGACGCCGCAAAGAAGCAGCAGCAGCGGCAACAATGGCCGCTGCCACCATCGAGAAGACCCACTGACGGGAAAACCGCCACCACCACTGCCATCTCTCTCTTTTCCCCAGCCTCTCAGCTCTCTTCTCTCTCTTTGTCGATCCCCAGATGACGTAGCAGTAGCAGCAGAACCAAGGTCGCCGGCAAACCTCCATTTTTTCCGGCGACCTCGACAAGAACTTCGGCCCAAGAAAATAGAGGAACCCAGCCTCTTCCTACCACCTCTCTGGCCTCAGAAAGGTCCAACCAAGCTGATGGAAGGCTCACCCGCACCCAGAAATTGCCGGAGAGGCCCCGTCGGCCATCACCGCCGAGCGCCACCGACAGGAGCTCGACCCAAGCCGTTTCTCGACCGTTTTCCTCCGTTCTTTGACAGGGTATGCTCTAATTGTTCCCCTAAGTCAATATTTCTAATCAAAATTGCATCTTTAGGCCTTGAATCCATGTTTTGACCGGTGAGTTTGAGTGTTCTTGGTTGGGGGCTAAATTGCAATTTTCATAAAGTATGTTTGGGGTTTATTTTGTCGTTTCAGAAACTTACGGGGTGCAGTTGACTTTTCTTAAACCTTTGGGGTACTAGATGCAGTTTACATTTTCGGTTTCGTTTATAAATTTTTCCTTAATTTGTTTAGATTATTATTTATAACTATATTTTTCATAAATTGGGTTGAGGTTGAATGTTGTGTATCAACTATAGAAGAATTTTTTTTTTAAGTTTTGAAATAAATTACAATTAATATTTTTCTTGAGAAACTAATAAAATGAGCTAGCATATATTAAAATAAGTTGTTTTCATTATTATAGTAAATAAAATTGTTTGAGATTGTATTGAGTTAGGAACTCCAATTTGTAGGTGACGGTTTAGTAGGCGACAACTAAATCAAGGACGTGCTATTGGATTGAGGTAAGTTAATATGCCTGGCGTTGCATGCCTTCCTTCTTTTCGTGTATCGCATGTGTTATTTGTGAAATACTACGTGCTTTATTTTGAATTATTTACTTGCTTTTGAAAAACTCTACTTTGGAAGTATCGTATGAAAAATGATAATCCAAATCCAAAATAAGAATTCGAAAGAAGAACCTCTAAATTCTGTTGTGAAAATGAGAAAGTACCGTTCGAAACTCGACTACCACATTAGGCCTTGATTACCCTGTTCACGGGCCACGATTACCAAATCTACAGTTCCGCTCACATGTTGGTCAAATACAACGTTAATCAAACATCGAATGTTATGAAAATGTGCCACACCGGCTTTACTTGGAGCTCCCGATTCACATCCTGTGTGATTGTACAAAGAAAAAGTCGTGATGACGTAAAGTGGAAGCCGTTGTGCGTGGGTTTGGGCCATATCCCTGATACGATACTTTTCAGACAAATTGTGATTGTGGTTGTGATTGATTATTATATGGTTATGAGGCGCTATGATACGAACCTCCTGTGATTGAGTTATGGTTATGGCTGTGCTTTTGCACATTTATGAGATAGAAGATGTGGATTGGATATGGTCACGCCCCGTATCAACTAGTTGGTAAAATGAAATCTTGGACTCGATTATCTTACCATTGAGAAACGTCAATTTTTTCATCTTGAGATTTAAATTAATATTGTGAAGTACTTTTAACAGTGATTACCCCAAGATGGTCCACATCATTGGGTTGGAAATATGAAATTCTAATCGCTACGAAGTTTGACACAACAAACAACGAGAACGTTATTCCCAAACATATCAGATATTCATTAGCGAACATGTTATTCCTGTCATACGCCTCATAATTTGTTTACTTGCTATGGGTGTTAGCTTACTCAGCCGTTTTCTGATCATTTTCTGTAAAACTGCAACGGCCGGTGTCATTTTTAAACCGCAGGTTATCATTCGAGGTGAGGGAACGTTCACGACATTGCTGGATAGGGAAGCTTGGTGCTTAGAACATCGATCACATAGTATATCACTGAAAAATGAACTCCTAGCTTTTCAAATGCTATCAATGTATATCTTGAAATTTTAATAAGTTATGTTTAAAATGTCGATGGTTGTACTAGCTATGAACCGACGATCCTTATCCGTTCTTAATGAGGCTCATCACCTCGGGCAGAGGCATCCTGCTTGTGATTTGGGGGTGTTGCACAAGGAGTTGGCTATGAAGGACTCTGTTATCTCTAACTGTAAAGTTTTGAAGCAGGTGTGGAAGGTGAAAGGGTTACCAGAGATGGAGGAGTTTTCTGTTGCTTCTGCTGCATGGCAGATTGTGTACTCAGAAATTGAAGGCTATTATATGTATTATTGTTAGTGCTACTTGTTTATTATGTCATCAATGTCAAGAATCTCCCCTTCATGCTATTAGAGATTGTCCTTGGGCTTCTCAAATCTGGAAAAAATTGGTTGTGTCTGTGAAATGGGAGTCTTTCTTTGAACGTTCTTTTCAAGATTGGGTTGCTTTGAATCTGATCTGGGCTTGCACAGGAGTATGGAGTGGTCCATGGTGTTTATTGCTACTGTTGCTCAAATCCGGTTTTGGCATAATAAAGTCCTTAATGAAAGAGAGTTTAAAATTCCAAGTGCTCATGTAGCTGCTATTTTGCAGTAAATAAAGTTCGTGGATTGTGCTTTTTCTGTGGAAACTTCTTCAGCTTCCATTGGTATGGGTGCTAGGAACCATTTTGGCTCTTGGCTGTGGGGTTACAAAATGCATACGGTCAGATTTCTGTGTTCAATTGAGAATTGTGGGCAATTCTGAAATGATTGAAGTTGATTGATGCTATGCAGATCTTCAGGGTGACTATTGATTCTGATTCTCTAGAAGCCTGTGATGTGATTGCTAATGGTGGTGGTGATAAACCTTATTGGACCATGATAAAGCCTATTCACGATCTGCTTGGAACTACTGAAAGCACTGTGTATCATGTGTGGAGGGAAGCTTAATGTTATTGTTGATGTCTTAGCTAGAAGTGTTAGCATTTCCGATGTTTCTTGTTTCTTAGATGTGCCCCCTGTTAGCTGTCTGAAACTCTTGGAGTTAGATACTTAGAGGTGTTGGTTGTATTAGACTTTTTGTTTGAGCTTAGCTCCCTCCTTTTACAAAAAAGAAGAGAAGGAAGAAGAGAAAGGCTGTAATTAATTGGTAAAGCAGGGCTAAAATGTTAAAGGCACAGGTTTATTTAAAAACTTGTGCCAACATTTTCTCAGCTCAAACACAAGAAACAAAGGTAGTATTACTTTTATTTATCTGGGATTTTTTAATTGATTTTTTACTCGTATTCATGTCGCTTTCACCGAGTGATTTGAATAGCAAAACGATACGAGCTTTTGATAATTTTTACATAGTGTTATAGCGTAAAGTTTACTCTGCAGCACCATGGAAATATTACGAAAAAATTGAATTGTTTTGCTAATTAAATCATTGGGTCAAAAATTGACCCAGTAAATAGTCGAAAAAGTCAATTGGGAAAATCTTTGAGAAACAGAGGCAGTGCGTATGACAAAAAACAAATGACCCATTTGAAGGTTGTAATGTTTTGAAGCTCGATTGGCACGTGATGTCTAACTCGATGGTAAACTTCCGAAAGAAATTGCCAGAAGGCAGTGGAAATGTTTTCCACTGCCGAGAAGCACCAACAATTAAGGAGTTGGTGTTTAAGGGTAATAAGTGTAATTATACTACTTAATTCTCCGAAAATCTTAATTTACTTAACAAAAATCCAAAAAAAAAAAGAAAAACTTCTCTCTCTCTTCCCTTCGTCGTGTCTTATTATTCTTCATAGGCAAGATAGCCAAGATCAACTCTTCTTCTTCACAGGCCCGTCTTCTTCGTCTCCGGCGAAGAACCCAGATTTCTTCGTCTTCGGCGAAGAACCCAGATTTCTTCGTCTCCGGCGAAGAACCCAGAAATTTGTTTGAAATTGATACTTTTTTTTAAACTATTTCTATGAAATTGAAGAAAAAACACCAAAATTGGTATGAAATTGAAGAACAAACACCAAAATTGGTATGAAATCGAAGAACAAACACCAAAATTGGTATGAAATTGAACAAAATTCTGGGTTTTTGACGACGAATTGTCGACTGTCGACACTGGGAAGTCGACAAACAAGGCAAAAAATAATGCCCTTTGTACATGTTCTCTGTGTAACCCATGCAACGGCTGTCGACGACCGACCTGTGGAAGTCGACAAAACAGCCAGAAATTGTTGCTTTCTGTCCCTGCTGTCTTTGAAATTAAAGCACCCAAACAATACCTTAGAAAACGATAAATTCGATAAATTAAAGAATCCAAGACCAACAAATTCATGAACTTTAAGAATCCAGCAATAAAACAACTAATTAATAACTATGAACTCTAAAAAGAAACTATTATAATTCATCCTTCGCCGATCATATGCTAGCTAGCTGCACGTACTCCATCCACGGGCGGTTACTGCATGCACCAACAAAACAAGATAGATACATGTGTATATTAATTTAATGAATTTATAAATATAGCACGTATGTACGTATCGGTGAGGTGAGGGAAACATACCTTAGAAAACGATAAATTCATATCGTACGCATTGGCCATCAGATGCACCATATAACGTGGGAACAAACCAATGATTTGACTCTCAATGTACTCCCCGTCGAGCCAGTCATTTTCATCCGGGAGATTAAGTTAGATGTCGCAGGGCTTCCGAAGATGTTCATACGCGTTCCTAACGAACAATTAAAAGGACAAGGTGGTGTCATCATAGCCCTTGGTCCACTGCGAAAATATCGGTTTCCGTTTCTTCCGTAAACTCTTATAGCACAGTACGCGATAGAGGGGGTGGCCATGGGGTGCCTTACCTGGAGGGATTAGGTCTCTCTTGTCCGTTGTTGCATGACCCCTAGTGCCTGTAAGTGGGTTAGTCTTCTTCATGCAATCTTCCCAGCTAGCCTGTCCATTACTAGGGGGCTTATACTTCTGTGCTTGGTATTCTCTGCGTACTCGTAACAATTTTTCCATCCTCTCCTCCCTGACCACATAGACGAGTGGTCAACGCAAATTGGCAGATATTTCATAACCCGGTCAGAATCGTGGTGGCTCAGAGTGTCGTGCAAATCTTGTACATCAGCCGGATAGGTTTCACCCTTCAGAATATGCTTGAAGATGGTATGGATCAACCCTGTCATTCCTGGCGGACCCTGCATGGAAGAAGCATCGTTAGTCTTCAGGTTCACAGCCAATATTGTACATGCAAAGTCAATTTCTTTTTCTACGTGAGGATCATGACGGACGTCCCAGCTGCCCTTTTGGCGCTTGAAGATGAAGTTTTCAGGGTTCTTTAGTGCTCGTTGCAGTCTTTCATCCCAGTCTGCACTGCATTGTACGTGTTCACTGAGAATTGCTCTAATCATTCCTCTAGTATGTGCAGACAGCTTGTTTCTGTACGTCCGACTACCGTGATCTATTTTATATGCGATCCACTCAAACAAATCAAAATCGTAACCCCGATTACATGAAAATATCTTCTTGTCTCGGTCAACCAATTTAACTTCATCGGTCTCCAGCTTGGCTTCAACCAATTTAACTTCATAGGTCTCCTACTTGGCTTCAACCAATTTAACTTTATCGGTCTCCTGCTTGGCTTCAACCAATTTAACTTCATCCGTCTCCTGCTGGGCTTCAACCAATTTAACTTCAACGGTCTCTTGCTGGGCTTCAACCAATTTATCTTCAACGGTTTCCTGATGGGCTGCAACCGTGTTGTTCTTTCCCTTCTTCTTCTTTTTCTTCTTGTTTATCTTCTTATCATCTCTATCATCTATGTGGCTACATACTGATAGCTCCTCAGTAGGAGTTATCGGTTAACCCAATTTGAGGGGTATTTTCGTCCTAAATGAGCGTTTTAGTCGATTTATGCCCCGTTTGACTCGGGAATTTACGGTATGCTGTTTTTATCTCCTAGATGCATAAACTGCTTTATTTCACGCATATCGAGATATGATCACGGGTTTTGTTTCGTGTCGTTGATGCAGGGACAGGACTTGTGCAGGAGCCGGAAATGAAGCAGGCATGCGGGTGAAGGGTCCAAGAAGGCTGAGAAGCCGAGCATGCATGTCGAGAAGATTGGCACGTTTCCCGAGGAGATGGGCACGCATACCGAGGAGCCTGGCACGCATCCCGAGACGGACGAAACACACTCCGAGAAGCTCAGCAGTCATCCCGAGACATCCCGAGGAGTTTGGCGCGCAAACCGAGGAGGCAGTTACCTGCGCAGGTAGCTACGCAGCTACCTACGCAGGTAGCTACGCAGGTAGCTCCGCAGCTACCTCCGCAGGTAGCTACGCAGCTATCTTGCGCAGTTGGCCCGTTTCCCGAGGCAGTGGCACACGGCCTGTTTCCCGAGGCGGTTTCGGCCCAGTGGCAGTTTCGTAATTTTGGCAGTTTTCAGAAACGCCTCCAGCACTATAGAAAGACTCGTCCAGTGCTCATAAAAAAACAACAACTTACTGAAGGAGATCGCAGAGCACTCTCGGTGAGCACGGAAGCAGGAATTCAAATCTACAGCACGCGTTTGATTTCATTATCTCTCTTATTCAGAAACGTTGTTATTTAATTATGTCACTTAGTAGCTAAAACTTTTACCTAGGTTCTCGGTGAACCTAGGGTTTCGTATCCAGATTCTATTATAGACGTTTGATTATGGATTCAAGATTGTTATCTTAAATTCAGCATCTTTATCTGTTATTCAGTCTTTGATTGTTATCATATATGCATGATCGGAGTCGCGAACCAGAATTGCTATAGACCCGAGCCTATAGGTGAAAACGTCAGGTTAGGGTTAGGAAGAAAAGACAGGATTTAGTACCTTACCCTGATGGACCGACCAGAGAAAGGGAGATAGGGCTAGCATAGAAAAACGTGAGACCGACTGTTGGAGAATCTGACCCGGGCCATTAGGACAGGTTAGAAACCCTAACAGGCTTAGAACGAGACTGCAGACTTAGGCAGCTTAACAGGAAATCCGAACGTCTGTAGGATCGGGATTACGTGTGGAATTTGAAAGGTCACTGCACAACTTGTACGTTCCACAGATAACGAGACTGCTGAGTGTTTTCATATCAAACCGAAAAACGTAAAATTTGTAGAAACCCGAGGGGGTCCTGGAGCCTAGTTCCCATCAACCCTAGAGTACAAAAAGCAAGTTTATTCCAGAAAACTTCACAAAAAATATATTTACGTTTTTGCGTTTTTAGTCTTACGTAGTTCCGTAACAACAAACACAACCCCTTTTCCTCGTTTTTTACACTTTGTCAACCAAAACTGATTACTCGAGAAAACCCGACGCAGTCCCTATGGGATCGATAACCCGAGTTGAAATACACCCGGTACTACTTGATTTCGTATACTTGCGAATAGCCCGTAATTTGCGCATCAAGTTTTTGGCGCCGTTGCCGGGGACTATTTTAGGGTTTATTTAGTAGTCAGAATTAGTTTTCAGAGTTTTTATTTTTTATTTTTCATTTTTCTCTTATCTAACTGCTCGTAATCTCGTTTTTCAGGAATCTTGAGTGAATGCCCAGATTGCCTCGCGATTTGGTCACACTGCTCGACAACCCAGAAAAGCTGTTTACGGAGCAAAACCGCAGACACCAAGAAAGCAGAATGGCTCACACGGGCAATCCTGCTACCCCGACAGTCACTGGCCAAGAGGCTGAACCTGAGACACGTACCCCAGCCGAGATGGCTCGGTACATTGAAGAGCTAGTCGCAACTCAAGTCCATGCTCCATCAGAGGACGTACAACCGATCTGGAAAGCTTTGGTGGAAAATTTCGAGGTCCCGTCCGGAGGACACGAACCAGCCATAGTAGTGCCTCCGATTACGGCGGAGCACTTTGACCTAAAATCCTCCACCATCCAGACGGCACAGACGCACTGTCCGTTCCATGGTAAAGCCGATGAAGATCCGGACGAGTTCATCGGGAAGTTCGATGATTACTGCAAAAAAGTCAAGTACCGAGGGGTCGAGGCCGATACACTTAAAATGATCCTGTTTCCGTACTGCCTGTACGGGGCCGCCAAGGACTGGCTCGAAAGCCGACCGCCCAAATCCATCACAACCTGGGAAGGGTGCGTTTCGGATTTTCTGGCCAAGTTCTTCCCCGCCTCCCGAGTGATTAAACTGCAGAGCGAGATCTTGTCGCTCAGTCAGAAGATGGGAGAAACGGTAGTGGAGGCATGGGAGAGATTGATGCGACTGGTGAAGAAGTGCCTGAATCACGGTTTCGGGGACGCAAAAATTCTGCAGGTTTTCTACCATGCCCTCGACAGGGACAACGCTGGCAGAATTGACAGAGAAGCCGGTGGCAACTTTCTGTACCATGTGGACAAGGACGGAGCCTATGAATTGATGAAGCGATTATCCAAACAGGATACCCGCGTGTTTGACGAGCGCAGACTCACCGCCATGGCCGAGCCGGTTGCAGATGATCGTATCGACAACCTGACCAAGGTTGTCACAGACTTAGTGTAGAAAGTATATTCTGAGAAGAAGACGGTTGCAACGGTAGACGGTCCAGAGCTAGACGCGGCTATCGAAGATCTAAGGAAGGAGGATGTTAACTATGCCCAGCAGCAGCACTGGGACCCGAGCCGGTACCGACCGGGCACGTGAGATCATCCCGGTTTCCGGTACGGAAATCCTAATTCTGGGATGTACGTACCAGGGTTCCAGCACAAGCCACCGGTGCAGCTTGCCAATCAGACAACAGCCCCGGTTCAGCCGGCCTAGCCGGTATTGACTGCACAGCGATTCGAGGAGCAGATGAGTAAACTGGACGCCACGTTGCAGGCCATGAACGCCAGGTTCGCGCAGTCCGATGCAAAAATTGACACAGCGGTCAACACTTTGACTGCCGACCTGCACCATACCAAAACCGCACTACGGACACTGGAGGTCCAAGTTGGACAGCTTGCACAGCAGCAAACCGAGAGAGCACCATGAAACTTACCCTCTACCACCGTCAACAATCCACGTGCTCAGATCAATGCCATCACCACCCGAAGTGGAATAGCACTCCAGGATCCACCGTACCTCAGCCATGCACGTGCAGAAAAGTCGAAGGAAATCGAACACGAAGTATTTGGCCGGGAAAGCAACTCAGCCGACCGCCCCCAGCCAAAGGGCTCGGTTGAGAAGGATGCAGTGCAGACGGAGAAGGAAGCAGAAACGGTACCCGTCTCGAAAGAGGTGCCGTATCCTTTGAAGACACGGAAGAGGGATGATAGCAAAGACTACCTCAGATTTCTCGAGATGTTCAAACAGCTCCAAATCAACATACCCTTTGCAGAGGCGTTGGCAAAGATGCCCACGTATGCCAAGTTTCTCAAAGATATCCTGTACGGGAGGAGGCGTATGAGCGATTTCGAGACGATAAATCTGACGGCAGAAGTGAGCAATTGTGTGAAGAATGGGTTACAAAAGAAGAGGAAGGATCCTGGCGGCTTCGTCATCCCGGTAACCCTGGGAAACGCATATACAGGAAAGGCCCTGTGTGACCTAGGGGCCAGCATCAATTTGATGCCGTTGACAATTTTCAGAAGCTTGAAGATCGGTGAACCGAGACCCACCAGGATCATGTTACAGATGGCGGACAGGTCCGTCAAACAGGCATATGGGATCATAGAAGACATTCTGGTGAAAGTTGGGGAACTGATTTTTCCGGCAGATTTCGTGATCCTGGACATGGTGGTAGGAGAGGTACCGCTCATTCTGGGCAGACCGTTCCTGGCCACCAGAGAGGCTATGATTAACTGCAAGAGCGGGGAATTGACGATGCAGATTAATGAAGACAAGGTAACATTCAATGTTTTCAAAAATCTTCAACTGCCTAACTACTATGATCACGAGGACATCTATGCCGTTGAGGTAGTGGACGAAGGTCTGGATGAGGACGAGATGGACAAGATGTGGGAAGAAATCGACAACATGTACTCGTCAGACAAGGAGAAGACCCGGTGTGAGCAGGCCATGAAGACGGAACATTGGACCACTTTGCACTTGGACAGAGACGGTGGGCAGAAACTGGCCCTGATCCCGTCACTCAAGGAGCCGCCTACACTGGAGCTTAAACAGCTCCCGAGTCATCTCAGGTATGCGTACATTGGGGATAACGATACACTGCCCGTAATTATTTCGTCTCATCTATCTCAGGAAAAGGAGCAGAAACTTCTGGAGGTACTGCGAGAGCACAAAGAAGCAATCGCCTGGACAATTGCGGATATCAGGGGGATCAGCCCCTCCTATTGCATGCACAAGATCAGAATTGAAGAAGGTAAAAAACCGATGATTCAGCCCCAGCGGAGACTGAATCTGAATATGAGCGATGTGGTGCGAAAGGAGGTCATGAAGTGGCTGGAAGCAGGAATTATTTACCCCATCTCGGATAGCACGTGGATCAGCCCGGTCCAGTGCGTGCCCAAGAAAGGGGGTATCACGGTAGTGCAGAACGAGGCTCAGGAGCAGATTGCACAACGCACCGTCACGGGGTGGCGGATTTACATGGATTACCGGAGGTTGAATGAGGCAACTTTAAAGGATCACTTCCCTTTACTGTTCATGGATCAGATGCTGGAAAGGTTGGCGCACCACGCCTATTACTGTTTTCTGGACGGTTATTCGGGGTACAATCAGATTTACATCGCCCCGGACGATCAAGAGAAAACGACGTTTACCTGCCCGTACGGTACTTTTGCGTTCCGTCGTATGCCGTTCGGGTTGTGTAACGCACCCGCCACGTTCCAGCGATGCATGATGGCTATATTCTCCGACATGATCGAGAAAAATCTGGAGGTCTTCATGGACGATTTTTCACTGTTCGGGGACAGTTTTGAAGACTCCCTCAGTCACTTATCCCAGGTTCTGATCCGATGCAAGAAGGCAAACCTAATTCTGAACTGGGAAAAGTGTCACTTTATGGTCACCGAGGGTATCGTGCTGGGTCACAAAATTTCTAGTAAGGGACTCGTGGTGGACCTGGCCAAGATCGAGGTGATCAAGCAGCTTCCGTACCCGACAACCGTGAAGGCGATCAAGAGTTTTCTGGGGCTTGCGGGATTTTACCGACGGTTCATCAAGGATTTCTCCAAGATCACGAAGCCGCTCTGCGCCCTACTCGGGAAAGACGTGACTTTTGATTTTGACGGAGCATGTCAGCATGCCTTTGACCATCTGAAGGAGAAGCTGACCACAGCCCCGGTAATCACGACACCGGACTGGTCCCTGCCGTTTGAGCTGATGTTTGACGCAAGCGACTACGCAGTCTGTGCAGTTTTGGGGCAGCGGAAAGACAAAGTCTGCCATGTCATATACTATGCCAGCAGGGTGTTGAACGACGCCCAGATGAATTATGGTACGACTGAGAAGGGACTGCTGGCCGTAGTCTATGCCCTGGACAAATTCCGGCCATACTTGGTCGGGTCCAAAGTGATCGTTTTTACTGATCACAGCGCCCTGAAGTATCTGCTGGACAAGAAGGACGCGAAACCGAGAATATTGCGGTGGGTATTACTGATGCAGGAATTTGACTTGGAGATTCGGGACAAGAAGGGATTCGAGAACGTAGTTGCTGACCACCTTTCGAGACTGGAAAACACCAAGCCGGAACGAGTCCCGATTCAGGAAAATTTCCCGGACGAGCATATTATGGCAGTTAAGCTCGGGAGACTGTGGTAATACGCCATAGCCAATTACTTGGTAACTGGCACGCTTCCCGAGGATCTTACCCCGTCTCAGCGAAAACGGTTTATTTCCGAGTGCCGACAGTATTTCTGGGATGACCCGTATCTGTTCAAGCAGAGGGCCGACAACATTATGAGAAGGTGTATTCCGACCCACGAAGCCTGGAACGTGATCAAACACTGCCACTTAGCACAGTGTGGGGGTCATTTTGGGGGAACGCGCACGGCGCATAAAATACTGCAGTCCTGTTTTTTTTGGCCGACAATCTTCAAAGACTGTCATGACTATGTGCAGGGATGTGATAGGTGCCAGAGGACAGGAAACACGTCATACCGGGACGAGATGCCGATGACGGTGTGGCAGGAGGTAGATCCGTTTGATGTATGGGGGATTGACTTCATGGGTCCGTTCCCTTCTTCGATGGGAAATCTTCACATTCTGCTGGCAGTGGATTATGTGACGAAATGGATCTAGGCGATTGCGTGTCAGAAAAACGATGCAGCTACGGTTGAGCGTTTTCTGAAACGCAACATTTTTACTCGGTTCGGGACGCCCAGGGCGATGATCAGTGACGAGGGATCACACTTCATTAATCGAGTTTTTGCCAAAGTTCTGAAACAGTACGGTGTGTCGGTTCACAAGGTGTCACTGCCTTACCATCCTCAAACGAACGGGCAGGACGAGGTTTCGAACAGAGAGATCAAGAGCATACTCGAGAAGACGGTGAATCTCGGCCGGAAGGATTGGTCCCTAAGACTGGACGATGCACTCTGGGCCTACAGGACAACTTTCAAGACACCGCTGGGAATGTCGCCATACCAGCTCGTGTTTGGAAAAGCGTGCCACTTGCCGGTTGAGTTGGAGCACAAAGCATACTGGGCCATCAAACTGCTCAACATGGACCAGAATCTAGCTGGAGATAAGAGAAAAATGGCGCTGCTGGAATTAGAGGAATTCCGCAGAACGGCATTCGAGAGCGCTAAAATCTACAAAGAGAAGACGAAAAAGTGGCATGATCAGCGGATCACGCCGAAGCAGTTCAACGAAGGAGACAAAGTGCTTCTCTACAACACGAGGATGAGGTTCTTTCCGGGCAAGTTGAGGTCTCGATGGTCGGGACCGTTCATCATCAAGAAGATATTTGCATGGGGAGCATTTGAGCTGGAGAATCCAAAAGACGAGTCCAGTTTCAGGGTGAACGGGAACCGAATCAAGCCATATCTCGAGACAGTTGAAGTCACCAAAGTGGACCCCGTCTACTTTGACGACCCGTGAGAGGTAACCGGGTCGGGCCGTCGACCGTAAATCACAAGCGCTTGGTGGGAGGCATCCCATCGGATGACGTAAATTATTTATTTATTACAGTTTTTATTTTACGTTCTGAATTTTGAGAGAGGCGAGATGAGTGTGTGTTAATGGGTAGACAAGTTTGTGCAGGAAATTTTAAGCAGAAAAACGCAAGCAGAAATATGTGCGGGTCAAAACCGAGAGGTCCGACACGCATTCAAAGAAGTGCAGAAAAACTGGCCCAAAAGGCCAGTTACGCAGGCCCAGGAGTCAAATACGCAACCCAGGAGGTTAAATACGCAGAAAAAAAAATAGTTACGCTGGCCCAAAAGGCCAGATACGCGGCCCACGAGGCCTATTACGCAGGCTGAGAAAAAAAAAAGATGAATTGGACCAGCCACGCAGCCGGCCCAAATACGCGGCCCAGCCACGCAGCTGGCCCAAATACGCGGCCCAATCAGCAAGCCACGCAACAGGGGAAGCAAGTGGAGCTTCCAAAGCCTTAGGGGGTCAAAGTGCCATTTTACCAAACTTTGGGGGAGCTTTTTGCCATCTTAAAAAAGAGCCACTTATTGCCCCATTTCAGTGGACGGGTTCACCAGCCACCACCTCCATTGTTAGCACCTTCAAGCTCTCTCTTTCCTCATTTTCTCTCCACCTTCAAAAGTCCAAATTTCACCAAATCAAAAACTGAGCACGTTTTTTGGGATCCTCGTGAGAACGGGATCATTTTGGTGTGGTTGAAGCTGCAAAACAGTGTCCGAATTGGTGTGGGGGTCAAGTCAAATTTGTTAAAAATTTGGAGAAAAACTCCAGATTCGTCGGCTTTAGGTCGAAATTTGAGAAAACACAAAGGAGAAACGTCGAAGAGGAGGGCGAGGCCTACACGGTGCCCAAGTCAGAAATTTTTTCCGGCGAGAAAAGTTTTCCGGCGACAGTTTTTGCACTCGTTGACTCGGTCCTAGTGCTCAGGTTCAAAAATCTCTTCTTTCGCTATTTTTTCAGTTTTCGGTACCAACCCGTACCCGGGTTTAGCATGCTGCGTACTTAGCTGTTTTTGACTGTATAACGCGTTTTTAGCTGCTTTTATGCATTTTTAACTGTTACTTGCGTATTTAACAAAAATTTTACGTAATTGACCGTTAACTGCAAATTAGCATAGGGTAGCGTAATTGACTGTTTAAGCTGTGTATTTAGCTATTTTGACTGCGTATCTGCATTTTGACAGCGTTTTTCTGCGTTTTGAAAAAAAAAAAATTAATTTCTGAATTTTCTGCTTTCGTTAGCTGTTATGGACTAGCTTGAGAGACCCGCGGCGTCTGATTTTCGTTTGCCTTTTGCTATTGACATCCCGTACGAGCAGATTACCGAGACCTACTTTGACAGTTTCCGGTTCGTGAGTTACCACGCCCATCTACACTATCTAGAGACGTTAGAAAGAGGGTTGACACCGGACTATAGGTTCGAGGTAGATGACGAGAGGATGCCGTTAGCTATGCGAAATTATGCTAGACGCCACGATCTCTTTGGCTGTGCCTTAGAGAACTTCCCCGAGAGGGCTAGTTCCGCGCTCACTCGGGAATTTTTCTGTAACCTCATCTATCAGGAGTTCGGGGAGACAGAGTTGTACCCGAACTGGGTATATTGTCGTAGGGGGTTTATTTGGCTGACGCCCCTCGCAATCCGCTGGGCGTATGGTATACCTGGCAAATTCGAGGGTCCGTGTGCGTACGATATGCTCGTTCAGGACTCTCCTCCGCAAGAGGAGCTCTTGAGGACTCTGTGTGAAGGGGCGGATGAGGCCCGCTGGGAGACCAACGGGAGGTTACATGGCACGTTTTTTAGTCCGCCAGCCCGGTGGTGGTTTGAGTTTGGAGTGAACCGGGTAGTAGGGATTCAACATATCACTAAGCTGCCCTACGAAGTGGTACTTCTGGTATACTGCTTCATGTCCCGACGCCGGGTCGACATAGCAGCCCGGATCTGGTCGAACATTAGAGAGAGAGCCAACACGCATAGCCGGCGAGGTTTTGGGTTTTGCAGCCTGATTACCCGATTGGCTGCCCAGAACGAGATTGTCATCGAGGGTCAGGGAGATTTAGACCCCTCCTCTTTCCGGCCATTCTGGCTAGTAGGTAGACGGGCCAGAGGAAACCATAGGGCACCCGAGCCGGCCGATGCGTTTGTGGACCTAGATGAGGATGAGCCGGGTGATGACCCGATGGACGAGGATGGGCAGCCCCCTTCCTCAGAACCTGACATTGGACCACCCCCCGCCCCCGCGCCCAGAAGGCGCGCTGCTCGACAGAGGGGGGGCCCTGTCCATGACCCCACCCCGCTCTCTAGTTACCAGCCGACCCAGGAGTACATGGCACCAGATCCTACCCCTATCCCAGCGAGGCGTTCCACACAGGAGCGTCCTGTCATGAGAGAGCTTCCGACCCGACTACATCGATCTCGTTCGAATTATGAGCACGGTCAGTCTAGTGGGCTTGTCGAGCCTGAGCCTAGCCGGCCCACTCGCCCGCCCAGGATCCCTGTTCCGAGCCTGAGCCTAGCCGGCCCACTTGGCCATCCCAGACCGCGGTTCCCGAGCCTCCCAGACCATCGAGGGCAGCTGCCACTGAGTGTAGCAGGCCATTTCGTGCCGATGCCCCCGAGCCTTCTAGACCGTCCCGGGCTGCTGCCCTTGACCGTAGTCGGTCGACCCGAGCTTCTGACACTACCATTCCTCGATGGACTGCCTTTGAGCAGAAACTTACCCAGATTGATGAGAGGGCCGAGTCTGGCAGAGCGTCCATTAAGGACATGTGCAAGAAGAAGTTTGGTAAGATGTGGAGACTGCTAAAGCAAAACCAGAGGACCAACGACAAGAGGGGAAAGGATCAGGCTGCTGCGATGACTGCGCTTCGAGAGGAGCAGAGAGAGGCAGCCCGGAGCGCGGGCCGACAGGTCCCGCTACCGTTATTCTTTCAATCGACTTACTCCAATGAGTTCGATACCAGTTGGTCTGGTGCGGCGGAGTCGAGTCACCATGACGATGCCCCGGCTCCGGCCCCGGCACATTCTGACAGTTGGTCCGACTCCGGGCCATACTGCCCACCCCAGGACACTCAGTCATATCAGATGCCGCCAGCGCCAGCGCGCCGAGGGGCCCGTTGCACGAGACCCACTGCGCCTAGCAGTCCTAGGTTTCGGTCTACCAGCAGTTCTGTCAGTAGCATGTCCGGTACTTCCGAGTCCGGGTCAGACCCGCCCTATGTTCCAGACGAGTCCGAGTGAGTGCCATGAGGGCATGCCACCTCTCTAGTGTGGGGGTGGTGGTCGTGTCTGCATTAACCAGGTCTGCACGTTTTTTCATGTTCATTTGCAGTTTTGAGTTTCTTTATTGAGTCAGCACGTTTTTATTTTTGAGTCTACCCACCACAAATTTCTGGCCTTGCATTGTGTATATCTAAAAAAAAATCGAAAATTTTCAGAAAATCCAAAAAAGTTAGAAATCAGAAAATTTGAGAACGGGCAATCAAGAGAACAGAAACTGGGAAGAAATCGAGGTTAAATCCTTTGAAAGAAAAGAAAGCTTGCACCGAGGTATAGTAGATAGGTGAGAGCCAGTGACCCTTGGAAACCGCAAGTAGTTATCATCTGAGCTAAGGATCCGACTAGTTGCCACACCGCCGTCATCTAGGTAGTCGACAACCCGCCCACGGGCGCCGTCACGGTCATCGCATCTTTCGGTGGAGTGACTGGCTATCAAGGGACCTCATGTCCTGTTTCTTACCCCTAGGTCCAACTAGTAAACCCGTTTGAAGCCATTTACCTCTTTTATTCTCAGCCAATATAGCCTAGGAAGCCTTCTTCGAGACCTCACCGGTCGTTAGTTGGCTATTCTACGAGTTATGACGGAGGGAGTGAGTTGGGGAGAGTTTTAGATGGGAGCACTTCATGATATATCGGTTTTGGACAGTTTTGGGATTGACACGTTTTTCGAGGGAAGGACAGGGTGAGTGAGAGGCGACAGTGCATTAATTTACGGAGGTGGATCACTGCATTACATAGTGACCACATGAGGAGTTAGTCGCGTGCGAGACATCTTTCCGCAAAAAATGGGGTCCGGGGGGTTGTGAGGTTAATTGGTGGTTGTGCCAGTTTTCTACATCTTTGGTGATGAGGAGGTTCGGTGGGACTGCACAGTATTATTCCGACTACAGGATCAGCGCTTCAGGATTAGTGTGGGGGTATTCCATATGAGGACATCTTTCATACCCCACGACGAAAGTTTATTTTTACTCACTCAGTTTAGTCAGTTTATTTATTGTTATTCGTGTATTTATGTGTATATAATGTCGTATTAAATAAAAGAAACAGAAAAAGAAAAAAAAGAAAAGAAAAGAAAAAAAATAAAAAAAAAAAACAGAAAAAAGAAAAAAAAAACAAGAAAATGATCTAGTTTTGCAGTTTTTTCAGTTATTTATGTTGTTTTTGTTATTGAGTCAAAAAGCAGAGTGAGTAGCACAATTTTCGAGACAGTTACACCGCTTCACATTTGTGGCCGCGAGAACGGCGAAGACACACCGGGGGACAGGAAGATTGATATGGCAAGAACTTAGGTGTTTTAGGCAGTTTTTCGGGAACTCGGTGAGGGGTGTGAGTTTGGGGAAATTGTGAGAATGTCATAACGAGTAGGATCATGCCGTACCTTTACACATATATATCCTACCTGTTAGACTTAGAACCTTGATTCAGAAATAGCTCGGATGGTCGGTTAATTAGGGATTCGCTCAGGTTGATAGCAAAAGTAATAGTACTCGGGTCAGTCCTTAAATCCACCAAAGAAATCTGTTCAGACTTACCGATCGATTGCAGGGAAGTATTTTCTGGAAAAAGGATGAGGTTTTGAGGACACTCGGTTATGTTTTTGAGATTGCCCAATCTCACTAAAAAATAAATTGTTTAGTACTTTTGAGTCGTGTGTATTGAGTCTGTGTATATTCTTTCTGAGTCAGTTTCTGATCGAGTCGTCTGGTTTATATAGACGGGTAGGAAGAGTATGCAAACTGATGGAAAGGAAAAGGTCTTGGTTCGAACTTGCAGGGGGTATTTGCAAGACAGATATGTATGCATTTCAGGGCAGTATTCAGGATGTTTGCTCGGGACGTGCAAAGGTTAGTATGGGGGTAGTTTGATAGCTCCTCACTAGGAGTTATCGGTTAACCCAATTTGAGGGGTATTTTCGTCCTAAATGAGCATTTTAGTCGATTTCTGCACCGTTTGACTCGGGAATTTACGGTTTGCTGTTTTTATCTCCTAGACGCATAAACTGCTTTATTTCACGCATATCGAGATATGATCACGGGTTTTGTTTCGTGTCTTTGATGCAGGGACAGGACTTGTGCAAAAGCCGGAAATGAAGCAGGCATGCGGGTGAAGGGTCCAAGAAGGCTGAGAAGCCGAGTATGCAAGTCGAGAAGATTGGCATGTTTCCCGAGGAGATGGGCACGCATCCCGAGGAGCCAGGCACGCATCCCGAGGCATCCCGAGCAGTTTGTCACGCATCCCGAGACGGACGAAACACACTCCGAGAAGCTCAGCAGTCATCCCGAGACATCCCGAGGAGTTTGGCGCGCAAACCGAGGAGGCAGTTACCTGCGCAGCTAGCTACGTAGGTAGCTATGCAGCTACTTACGCAGGTAGTTACGCAAGTAGCTACGCAGGTAGCTACGCAGCTATCTTGCGCAGTTGGCCCGTTTCCCGAGGCAGTGGCAGACGGCCCGTTTCCCGAGGCGGTTTCGGCCCATTGGCAGTTTCGTAATTTCGGCAGTTTTCAGAAACGCCTCCAGCACTATATAAAGACTCGTCCAGTGCTCATAAAAAAACAACAACTTACTTAAGGAGATCGCAGAGCACTCTCGGTGAGCACGGAAGCATGAATTCAGAATCTACAGCACGCGTTGGGTTTCACTATCTCTCTTATTCAGAAACGTTGTTATTTAATTATGTCACTTAGTAGCTAAACCTTTTACCTAGGTTCTCGGTGAACCTAGGGTTTCGTATCCAGATTTTATTATAGACGTTTGATTATGGATTCATGATTGTTATCTTAAATTCAGCAGCTTTATCTGTTATTCTGTCTTTTATTGTTATCATATATGCATGATCGGAGTCGCGAGCCAGAATTGCTACAAACCCGAGTCTGTAGATGAAAACGTCAGGTTAGGGTTAGGAAGAAAAGACAGGATTTAGTACCTTACCCTGATGGACCGACCAGAGAAAGGGAGATAGGGCTAGCATAGAACAACGTGAGACCGACTGTTGGAGAATCTGACCCGGGCCATTAGGACAGGTTAGAAACCCTGAGAGGCTTAGAACGAGACTGTAGACTTAGGCAGCTTAACAGGGAATCCGAACGTCTGTAGGATCGGGATTACGTGTGGAATCTGAAAGGTCACTGCACAACCGGTACATTGCACAGATAACGAGACTGCTGAGTGTTTTCATATCAAACCGAAAAACGTAAAATCTGTAGAAACCTGAGGGGATCCTGGAGCCTAGTTCCCATCAACCCTAGATTACAAAAAGCAAGTTTATTCCAGAAAACGTCACAAAAAATATATTTACGTTTTTGCGTTTTTAGTCTTACGTAGTTCCGTAACAACAAACACAACCCCTTTTCCTCGTTTTTTACACTTTGTCAACCAAAACTGATTACTCGAGAAAACCCAAAGCAGTCCCTGTGGGATCGATAACCCGAGTTGAAATACACCCAGTACTACTTGATTTCGTATACTTGCGAATAGCCCCTAATTTGCGCATCACATACTACGTCGACGTCCGTGTTCGTCCAAGTTACGATAGGGCGCTTCTTTCTTTCGCGATGGGCTTTCATTCTATTGAATTCCACTCTACGACTTTCTTCCGCATATGCATCCATTATTGCCGCCACCACCTACATAGAACAAAATATAGAGAAGGGTATATAATGTTCTGAACGTGTGAAGGAAAAACAACATGCGAATACTGCATCTGTTTTGCTATATAATACCTCTGATTTTACTCAACGTGTGAAGGAAAAACAACATGCAAAAACAACATACAAACCCTAATTTTTCTCTACTGTTATTCTCCTAGTCGTGGGTTTATTGGTGCATTCTTCTCCCTAATAAACCTCGCTAATAAGCTAGGGTTTATTGCAGACCAGATGAGGAATTCGCTTTATTCATTGAACCCTAAATATTATTTGAACCCTAAATATGGTTTGAACCCTCAAAAACTAAGTCACGAAGAAACCCTAGATATGGTTCGAACCCTAAACATACTAATTGGGTCAAAAAAATTCAGAAATCACGGTAGAAACAGTGAGTTGTGAGGGAGGGTTGTTGAACAAATAATTCAGAAACCACTGGCACCAAAGCAACTGCAGAAAGAGTCAACCGTGGAGCCTCATTCACGAGCTTGCATCATGTATCAACTCGAGCGAGTTGTGAGGGAGTAACAGAGGCTAACGTACATCAACATTCATCGATCACAAAGCATGCATATTGTAATATTACATACCTGCCTTTGGGGATTGGCGATATCGAGCTTGTGTGCTTGCCGTTGGAGAAGAGACGAGTTTGTGTGCTGGCCGTTGGAGAAGAGACAGAGGACAAGACCACGGTTTGCATGCAGTTACGGTTTAAAGATCGGAATTGTTTAATGCATGCAGTAAGGTTTATATGTATAATATATGTTATATATATATATATATATATATATTTATTTATATATATATATGTATATATTTATTTATATATATATATATGGGCCAAACCGTGGTGTTGGAGGCGGTTGGCCCGGTTGGGCATAATTTTTCATTTTTTGCCGACTACATCATGTCGACGGTCGACGTCTACACGTCCATGGTCGACTCCGGACAAAACACGTCTACGGTCGACCCATACACGTCGACAGTCGTCCCGTATATGTCGACAGTCGATGTATACGAGTCGACAGTAGACAAGCTATGTCGACTGTCGATGTGATCTTGTCGGACGTAGACATGCTAAGTCGACAGAATGACCAAAACGTGACGAAATCGTGAAACAAACAAATAAAAAACCAATCCAACTTCACGAATAGTCTTACAAACATATCAAACATCCATACGACGTCACCATTAGTCTTACAAACAAATCAAACCATTAACTTCACTACGGTTTGAGATTTAGACAGTCTCTCAACGTAACTTATACCGACACGGATGGCAAAACCCTTTTGGGACCATTGTATTTTGTCCAACGTATATAATGCCATCATGACTCTTTTCATTGCAACATCGAATGAAACCGCCCCATAATCTCCCGGATTAGCCTGTCGTAACTTATACCGACACCGATGGCAAAACCCTTTTGGGACCATAGTCTTTTGTTTTGTCCAACGTATATACATGCTATCATCACATCTCCATTCCATATGTACCGAGCTCTTTTCATTGCAGCATCGAATGAAACCGCCCCATAATCTCCCGAATTAGCCTTTCGTAACTTCTACCGACACCGATGGCAAAACCCTTTTGGCACCATAGTGTTTTGTCCAACGTACGTATACATCTCCATTCCCCATAGCATGATAGGACAGCCTTGGATTCCTGTAGACAAGTCTCAAATTATAGAAAATCAAACATATATAGGGTCCTAGGTCAAAAAAATCAATTTTAAGGATGATTCAATTGCGTCGACCTATATAGGTCGACAACCGACCTACACATATCGACGGTTGACCTAGACAGGTAGACAATCGACCAAAAGAAGTCAACCGTCGATCTACCTAAGTCGAATGTCGATGTGAATAGGTCGACAGGAAATTCTGGCATGTCGACCACGCATGTCGACTATCGACTGGTTCAGGTCTACTGTCGACGTAGTGAAGTCGACAGCCGACTCCACTAGGTCGATACTCGGGCTCTTCAATTTCTAACCGAAAGGGTAACTAACCGAGGGTATTTTGGTACTTCAAGTTAAAAGAGGGGTAGCCACATAAGGGTATTTCTGTACTTTCATCCATAAGTGAGTTAGTTACGTATGTTGGTGCTTTGTTGCAACGGGTTATACACCGTGTGCTTTGTTACAATGCTTTTCCGATTTACCGCTTATGAGCAATATGGCCCGGTAAACTTCTTCATTTGTCTGGCTAAGAAAAGATTTAGGCCATGTTAGGATCAACTTAAAAATTGATTGAAATAATTTAAATTAAAAATTCAGCTTACTGAAAATTCAATTATTTGGTATGAGCTGAAATTGTATATTATTTATTTAATTCATTTGACAAAATTTAAAGAGATATTTAGTCACCAGTTGTAAGACGCTGTGTTATGAATGAAGTCAGATCATGTTAACAACAAAAATACATTAAAAAATATTTTTCAAGAATATTCAGTTGCAAAATTCTTGATTTCAAAGATTTTACAATTACACCGAAATTAATTTAAATCTGAAAAATTTAGCTTAAAATGTTGTGCCACAATAAATGAAATTGTCTAAAATGACATTTTAATCCCCGTTGAGGCCAAAACATGCACTTAATAGACGCAGAGGGTTTAGTGCGCAAAATCAAGTTACAGGCTTTGCTAATCTATATATATATATATATAATAGTAGAACGAACGATTTGCAAAAACTTCCATATTTGAGAACCCTATCCCTTTCTCACTTTCTAAATTTTAATTCCATAATTAAAAAAAAAAATGTTCTGTTGAGTATAATTGTTAGAATCAATGTCTATCTTTTTTTTTTGAGAAGTAATTTTATTATTCAACCAGGCGAAGAGCACGCGTGTACATCATTCAATACTAACTGTGCAACCCAATGTGCTTTTGTGGGTGACCACGGCTTATTATCGGGAAGGGAATACGCGTGTTGTGCAAGCCGATCAGCCACACAGTTCAATTGCCGTCCACATACTGCCACCTCGAGATTCACCAACCCATTTAATAGTCTGTTTATCTCCTCCACCATCTCCCTTATTCCACTGGTCCATTCGGTGCTCTGGCCTTTTCTAGCTTCTTCAACCACTTCTAACAGCACCTTTGCATCGCCAACCATGGTGATTCTTCGAGACTTAAGTGAGTTGCAGATCTGTAAGGCTTCAATGCATGCCAATGCTTCGGCTTCCATGGCGTTGTCACATCTCCCTGTTTTCCTTGCTATTCCATCCACCATTTCTCCATTCTTGCGTCGAATCACAGCCCCTGATGTGGCTTCTCTCGTCGCCGAGTTCCATCCACCGTCAAAGTGGACCACAAATTCGGTGTTTACTTGTTTGCTTTGCCACTCTTGTCTCCGGATTTGCACTGTAAGTTCTCTTCCTTTCCTCTTTGCTTGATCTTCATTTTTTGGTCTTTATTCGTTCCACAGCTTCGTCCACTGATTCCTGGGGGTTCGAAAAAAGCCTCATGTTCCTTAGTTGCCAGATCCCCCAAATTATTATACATAGATAGACTGCTTCTCCCTCCTTCAGCTTGTTGATTTGTGAATTCAATAGATCTAAGAGATTCAGTTTATTTTCGTGCAGGAATTGTTCCCCCATCACCTTCCCCCAAATCTTCCTGGATTCTGGACATTCCAAGAATAAATGGTTCAAGGTTTCGGCTTTGCTAGGACACAGTTTGCAGTTCTCCTCTACCCGAATACCCCTTTTAATGAGGTTCGTGGCTGTTGGGATTGCGTCTTGGGTGATTCTCCAGATCAGATGAGTAATCTCATTTTCCATTTTTAATGCCCATAGCCGTTTGTAGCAACAGTTGACTTTCTCTGAGCTCTCTCCTCTGTTCTCATCTCTACCTTTTTTGCTGTAGGCAAAGTTGTATCCAGATTTGACCGTGTAGTGCCATCTCAATCTGTCTTCCGTGGGTCTATGAGGAAGCCTTATGCTGCTGACTTGTTGCAAATCCTCCTCCGGCAGGTACGTTTTTAGTTTTGGTAGATTCCATTCTCTTTCCTCCTCGTGTATGAACTCTGACACCATTTGGTTCTTGAAATCACTATGTCTTTTAATTAATCTGAATGTGTGTTCTCGTGGCAGCCATGGATCTGTCATCCTTATGCTTTTACCGTTTCCAACCTGCCATCTCGTTACTTGCTCTAGCAGCTTCCTGCCGTGAAGGATACTTCTACAAGCAAAACTAGGTGCGTTCCCTACCTCCGCTTTCCAGAAGTCTAAATTAGCATAGTACTTCGCTTTAGTCACTCTGCTCATAAGCGAGTTCTGATTCTGGTAGATTCTCCAAGCTTGTTTGGCCAGCATAGCCTGGTTAAGGACTCTGAAATCTCTCATCGCTAGCCCCCCTTGCTCATTTTTTTCTTGGATTTTCCCCCAATTAACCCAGGCGATTCCTCTATCTTTATGGCTACTACTCCACCAGAATTGTCGAATTTTTATTTCTATTTTATCACAAATACCATCTGGTAATTTGAAGCATGACATAGCATAGCTAGGGATAGCAGTTGCCACAGCTTTGATCAAGACTTCCTTGCCTTCCACTGACAGTGTTTTTTCTTTCCAACCCTTTAGCCTGCTAATTACTCTGTCAATAATGTAGGCAAACATGATAGACTTTTGTTTACCTATCGTTGTCGGCAAACCCAGGTACTGATCATGGTTTTCTGTTTCAGGGACCCCCCAGAGCTGCTTGATTTCCTCCTTTACTCCTGCTGGGACATTCGGCGAGAAGAACATTGCGTATTTTGAAGCACTAATCGCCTGCCCTGATGCTTTGCTGTAATCTGTCATTATTTTTTGTAAAGCTGTAATATCCTCCGTTTTAGCCTGTAGAAAAAACATAAAATCATCAACGAAAAAAAGGTGGGAGACCACTGGTCCTCCCCGAGAGGCTGTCACGGCCTTAATGCGTCATTCTACTACCGCTGCCGTAACAACCCTCAATAACATCTCCGCACATATAAAAAATAGGTATGGGGACAAAGGGCACCCTTGCCGCAAACCCCTCTCAAGACCAACACTCCCTGAGACTTCACCTTCGCGTATAAACTCATATGAAACTGAACTAATACAATGGTATATCAGATCCATGAGTTTTGGACCGAAGCCCAAATAGGCGCACGTTCTCATAAGAAAAGACCACTCGACCCTTTTGTAGGCCTTTGCCATATCAACCTTGAACGCCACTGCTCCAACTCTTCCCTTTTTCCGGGTCTTTATTGTATGAATCACTTCGAACGCTGTTAAGATGTTGTCCGTAATCAGCCTTTCCGGTACAAAAGCGCTTTGGTTTTCACTTATCAAATTTGGGAGGACTTTTATCAATCTATTCGCCACCACCTTCGCCACAATTTTGTATATGACCGAACACAAGCTGATTGGCCAGAAGTCCGCTGGTTTTCTCGGCTGTTTGATCTTGGGGATGAGGGCTATTAACGTCTTGTTGAAATCGCCCAACTCTTCCTCTTCATTAAGAATCTTTAGGCAGGCCCTTGTAGTTTCCTCGCCAACTATATGCCAGTGTTTCTGATAAAACCCGGCAGTAAAACCATCCTTTCCAGGGGCCTTATCAGGGCCCATCTGAAATAGTGCCGCTTTAATCTCCTCCGTCGTGTAGGCCTGTTCTAGCATCTCGGCTTCCTCGCTGTTAAGTTTATCTTCCTGCTCTCCCAGAAAACCCTCGATCTCTTCTGCAGTTAGTTTTTGGGAACAATATAGATGCTGAAAGTGTCTTTCTATACACAGTGTGATTTCATTATCATCACTTGTCCATGTACCGTCCTCCTTTTCAATGCCTCGGAAGCAATTTCTCGCCTTCCTCAGGGTAGCCCTTCGGTGAAAAAACTTTGTGTTTCTGTCCCCTTGTCTAAGCCACTCCGCTTTAGCTCTTTGTTTCCACATAAGTTCCTCTTGCCAAAGTAGTTCATCATATCTTCTTGAAATATCAGCTAGTTCATATCTGACCTGCGCAGATTGCCTTGTTTCTTCCAGCAATGCTTTCCGTTTTCTGAGTGCTTCAATATGTCTCTTTACTGACCCAAACACCACCTTGTTCCACCTCTGGCATTTTCCTGCCAAAACTTGTAGCTTACGGCCCAATTTTTGATCCGGGTTTTTCATCCATGCATCTGCTACTACCTCTTTGAACTGATCGTGGGATGACCACATGTTTTCATAGTGAAGCCTTCTGCGCTTTCATCTTCCTGACTCTGTTCTCCACTCTATTTGGGTGGGTCTATGGTCCGACCGCAAACTAACATGGTGCGTAACCCTAGCCCCACGGAATTTATCTAACCAATCCACGTTTGCTATCCCCCTATCCAATCTTTCTCTTATATTTGCGTCCTCCTCTTGATTGTTTGTCCAAGTGAATTTTGGACCTGCGAAACCCAAGTCCAATAATTCCAACTCTTGTAACACATCGTTGAAATCATTTAATTGGCTAAAATTCACGCTTCTCCCGCCTTCCTTCTCGCCAGAACTAGTAATTGCATTGAAATCGCCACAAATACACCAAGCCATACCTGGATCTGGCTTAATCTTTCGTAGAAGCTCCCAAGAGTTGAAGCGTTGTTCCTTGTCTGGATCGCCGTAGAACCTAGTGAGTTTCCACACAAATCCGTCCTCTTCTTCAATTAGGGCGTCCGATTGGAATTGAGAGTATTTGGTGAATCCGACTTTTACCTTGGCATCCCAAATTAGTGCTAGTCTCCCTCTTCTCTCGATTGCTCCTCTATAGATCCCGTTTGCATACCCACCTTAACTTTAACTTTCTCCATCTCCGATTGTGTGAGTTTTGTTCCATTAAGAAGATAATGTTTGGGGAAAGGAGCCTCACTTGCTCCTTAAGGGCTCGGACAGCACGAGGTTTCCCCAACCCTCGTACGTTCCAGCTTAAGATGCTCATTGTGCTCGGCGGCCCTGGTCTCCAGGCGCCGCCGTTGTTGCGTTGGTTGTGGAGGAGCTTTCATCCCCCTTGCTTTTTGTGTTCATTGCTTCAATTAGCTTCTTCTCCAAGTTTATAGCCCTACTTTTGGCCCCTCCTTTTGAGCTTTCCACATGAATGGGTGGTGGGTTCAACGTGAAATCCTGACCTACCTTTCTCTTTGGAGAAGTTGGGGCTTTATCCGTTGCTGCTCTAATGGCCTGCCTCGCCGCATCCTTCCAGTTCCCTTTTTGACCCATCTTGCGCGCATTTGTTTGGACACCAGGCAGTTTAGGGGCCGATTTGTTTGACTCAATCGAGTTTACCATTGCAGCAACTCCTTTGCCCCTTTTCCCATCTTTCTCACCATTCCCATCCTCCCTACGGCTTCCTTCGGTCTGGTCTCTGTTTTCCACTTCATCTGCTTCCTTTGTCGCCGGTTTGTTCGTTTGGTTCCCTGTATTAGGTGTTGTTTCGGGGATTACCCCATTATTAAGGGGTGCATTGAACTCCTCAAAGGTTTCATTAACATAAACTGTGGTGCCCTCGGCACTACTCTGATCTGCCAGCTTACTTCCCTGACCTTGCGCTCCCATTTCCGGGTTCATCCCCACATTGTTTCAATCTTTATTTTGGACTGTTGGTTCCTATTCTCCCATCTCCATCTATGCGTTTGTTTGCACCCCTTCGCTTTCTTCAGTTCTCTTATTATTCCCCTCATCTCCCATTGTACATCGTCTCCTCGTATCATTGTTCGGACCGCTCTACCTTTCTTTGGGGGATGGTAGAGCAACCATTCTCCATACCCTTCTTCTAGATTCGTATCTTCACCTTCTTTGATTTGGTCACAGTGTCGGCTGTCATGATCAAGGAAGCCACACCATTTGCAGACATTGGGGATTCTTTCATACACAAAATCAAGCCAAACACGTTCTTTTTTTAATGTTGACGTAAACCCCTCTGGGCAAAGATTCCAATATTGGCATTCGGACCCTTACCCGCACAAAGTTTCTCAACCCTTCGCTATCCACCCTAGCGTCCGAATCCAGTACCTCCCCCAGATTTGCAGCCGCCTTGCGACCCGTATCCTCTATCATCAAGTGGACCGGAAGGTGGTGGATTTGGACCCACACGTCCATTGTTTCAAACGTGGGGTGTTCCGTTTCTTCTCCCAGATTCCATGGTTTTAGCATCAACATCGCCCCGTCAAACGCCCATGGACCTCCGGAGGCGACGCGATCTAGTAAAACTTTGTTAGGGAATTTGAACAGGAAGGTGTTACGTCCAACGTTATAGTAGTTTACCTGATCTCCTTTATTCCAAATCTTTCGGAAGAAGGATTTCATCGCCCTAGCATCGATTTCAGATCCCGCTAAGAATCTACCGATCAGGCACCACTCGAAGCCCTCCTCGGCTTTCTTACAGAACGCTTCATCGAAATCGATCTCTATCTTCTCCTTCTCCGTCAGTTTGAGTGGATCGAACATCTCCCTTGTCGTCGCCGCTTCCGCCATTGTTTTAGGGTTTTTCTTCTCCTCCGAAAGTTACGGAGCCTCCTCCTTCTTAGAATTTATGCTTTAAATGTCTATCTCTTCATACGATATTAAGAATAAAGAAAAATATGTTGAGCTTACCTGTTAAAATCAATGCTTATCTTTATTTATTGCACAAAAAAAACTATTTTTTAAAACAATTATATCATAAACGATATACTTTTTTCAAAAATTAGTGTTTAATTAGTTGTTCAAATAAATTTTTATCTTTTTCCTTTTTTCTAGAAGAATGTTTATCATTTTCTATTGAACAAAAATCAATATTTACCGATAATTCCTACTTTCTTTCATAACTAATTTTGAAATGTTATTTCTACAAAACGATTTGTTTACAATCCCCGAAAAATCTGTAATTGATATGAGATGATATGGATATCTTTCAGTTCTCACTCTCTATGTATTCTCTCATAAGCTCACAAAATTTTCACATCTCTGGCTCCATATCATCTCACAGGTAAATTTTCTTCTTCTACATTTTTGAAGAATTTTTCCTTTTTTTGCTTTATAATATGTCGTTCGAAAGTGGTAATGGCTTCGGAATTATTTACCACATTTTATAGGTCGGTTTTGGTGATCGCAACTTCAAATTTGAGTTTTCATTTTTTGAGGGAATATATTTGAGTTTAATGTATTATGTACTCATTCCTCATAAAATTACAAACCCATTCTTCTTCAGGTGAACATCTCTGTTTGTAGAGTTTGTTAGCTCTCATTTGAAGAGTTAGCTTCATCCTCTCCACATAAAAGTTATGTGTGAAGAGCAGGAAGGATCTAACATGTTCAGATCTACAACATGAATTAAAGCGGAATATTCATGTGTTTACCTTGTCTTCCTTAGCTCCTTAATGCAGCGGATGATCGTTCTGTTGCTTGCTTTCACGCGCCTACTCCTTGATCTTGCTCCCACCAATCGAGTGAGAATCTCGAGGACGAACACTGATTTCCACACCACGTTCCACCTCCTTGGATGAAGTTGGAGAGAGACTACGGTTCTCTACAACTAGTATGAATCTAGACAGAGAGACTTTTCTGTATGGAATAGCCAATGATATTGTATATCATGTGTAGGAGGCTACCTCTTTATATAGGCAAAACTTCTCCTAGGTTTGCACATAAACCCCTAGGGTTTGAGCCTTAGCTACTAACCCTTCTAGTTTGTGCATTAGTGCAACTAACCCCATAAGGTTACGATAATTACATTGGGCACCCCACATGGGCGCACCAATTGCTAACATCTCCCACTCGCACAGTGGGGTTGCACAATTCATCTAGTCTCCATCAATCTCCAACTTTCTATCATCTACAAAAGAGTATTGTGTGGCCGTGGCGTGTGACCGGTGAGAGTACCTGCATTTCGGGAGATCCGTACACCAAACTCGTATAGCCAGCATGGGAAGGCACCCTCTCGGGAGATCCACATACCAAACTCGTATAGCCAGCGCAGGAAGGCACCCTTAAAACATAAAACAGTGATAATGCTCTCCGTATCTCTCGTATCCCCCAGATTCCTCCGATTGTCATCTCGTGGATCATGAGCACCTGCCTTGTCCCGAAGGCCATGCTCCAATGAGTCCACATCTCCTTTATATTTTCATATCCTACATGATCCCATAAGATCTTGCAGGTGGGCCCAATGAAAGATAATAAAGAGCGATGCAACGAGAATCTTTCCTTACATACATGTGTCACTCAGATTCGGCTCAGCTGCTTTCCCAGCAGTGTCCGGAAGGCCGAATCATCCATAGCCGTAAGGTGTCACGCCAAAGTAGCACCACCGACCCGTCTCCTCATGACACAGACGTAAGTACAAGGGGTATACCGTGTCAATCATCCTTATACGATCGACGAGGCTCACACGATGAGGAATCCCAGGGACTAATTCTACTCATCACCTCATGGTCACTCATAAGCGCGCGTTATTCAAGGGGGAATATGCGCCATAGTGTTTAGACTCTGATCAGAGCGCATGTCTTATCCTTGCAAAAGGACCACTATGCAGATGTCTATCCGGTAGCCCTTATGGCCACCAGCCCGAGTACTTCCATGTCACACTATTGCGAACAATTATCAGCTCTCGCATCTGGCTTCTTCTACACAGATTATACATGGTTCGGGGTAATAACCATGTTCGATTGGCCATAACCAACCTCACCTTGGAACTTATTTCCAATGCGACAGCCGAATCCGTCTGACAGGCTCCTAGCTCTACTGATAGACTTCAAGCTCTTATCATAGGCCATATGCTCATATGAAGAAGGCATCTCATATCATATCGCAGGCTTTCAGCGCTTATCTGGATTCCGTCTCATCTTCCGCCACACCCAGACATGTCCAGGATATTGCGAAGGCAGTTGCTCGTGTGAGTGAGCCAACTTAGTGTCTGCGTGACATGCTCTATGCTAGTATAGGAAATGTAACATATCATACATGTATCAAAACAACATGTTGCTTAAAACAAATCCAATTAAAATCCAGTCAATCAATGTCCCGTGTGCTCATCAATCATATTGCTAGCTATCGACTACTAAGTCCCAATTCTCTAAAGCAATCCACGAAGATAATTCTTAAGTGGTTTAGGAATGGGATGAGCCAACATCCTGGCCCATAGTCGATCCACTCCAGGATTACTCTCTAGGTAGTTATTTCACCTTTTGTGAAATAGTACCCTCGACTATGTGTTTGTCTTTACCGCAGTGTTATAGCCGTATGCCAACACTACTCATGGTAATAGGTTTGTTGATAGCTCATAAGCTTACAAGAAACTTTCTCACTTAAACACATTTCTGCCCTATGGCAGAACAGGCAATCGTGCTTCGCTTCCATGGTCAATGGAGCGGTCTAATACGATCATGCAACACTTATATTTCATTTGTTCCATGCGATTCTATCATCGAGCATGGGCGATAGCCTGAGTTGGATCCATGTGCATCTAGGTCCCCACCCTAGTCAGCATATATGGCTAACTAGTCGAAGCATCATCTTCGATAGTCATAGCACGTGATCCATCGTATAGAGTATCCTGGTTACAATCTTGTGTCTTAAATTGGAATATCCTGAAATCCAATTCTTCTGATTGCATAGCGTTCGCTAGGTCTGAGTACACACCATAGTGCATATAAGACTCATACTGCATCAGGCACTCTGGTTACTTGGTCATTCTTTTATGGTGTCTTTTAGGGAACATGCCTAGGCTCGTAAAGTCCTGCGCTGAGCTACAGGAGTAAAATTACTCCTTAGGGGACTCGAACAATCCCTAAGCTCCACTAGCCAATAGTGTGTCATCGATTTTAAAGTGACGTGATCATTAACTCTCTACTAGTGAGAGTGATTCACAGCGGTTTCCACTTGTTATCGTAAACATATAGTAAACGATCCCTGTTGAAATACCACTGTCCAGAGGACTAGCTAAGATCCCATATGGACTTAGTTAGCTTGCACACATTCTGTGCATTTGACCTTAGTCACCTCTAGGATTTCTCCATTGAGAAATTCAGTCGTCACGTCTATCGAGAATGGATCCACAACTATTGATGCTACCAAGCGAATCAACGTAATCCTTACCACCCAAAAGCCTTGGGAAGGATACTTTGTTGTACCAACGCAAATTCGTCGGATCGACTCAAAACCGTCGATGTCTACTCTCAAAATGAGTGTAGACTCATTCGCTTCTACGCAAGTCGTATGCCTTACCACGCTTCCGTCTGGGTCTTTGATTGACCTTGGAAATCCATTAATCTCCAATAGTCTTCCATCCAGTTGGAAATCCAACCTAGCCTTAAACTTGGTTGGCCCTTCATAGACTCTAATTCATCCTGTAAAACTCACTATTCATTCTTCATAATTAGGGAACGATAAGGCTAGGATTCTATCCCATCGTATATGCAAGATGATCCTTAAGATCATCCCATTCGATCTCAAGTAGTCGATGGGGTATGCTCCTATGAGCAATACCTATGCATAGGAGGATCATCATTTGCTTTCATCCCTTATGGATGGAGCACCCTGCCTGGAAAGTCACTCCCACTGTCCGAATGATCCTTGAGGAACTATTTCCTCATAATCAACTAAGGAACAGGGTATCTTCCAGCGGTTCCTCCATGCTCGTTGAGATCACCATCTCTACGAACATATCCCTTAATTATGGACATCTCCCATGTGAGATCATATATTTCGTGAATCCATTTATGTTACACTACTTATCGGCTATTGCGTTTCAAATACTCAACTCCTAGGATGCTCCGAATAGCATGAGAAGATACGTTACTCCATGAAGATACGTTTCTTCCATCTAGGGCCTAACTTCCAATTCCTTCTTGTCAGGTGATGAAATATCCTGGGACAATATCCTAGGTTCATCATTGTCTTGCGTGGTGACCCTTATGGTCTTCCTTTCGATGTCAATTCATCGACGGGATATGCTCAAAAGAGCGCTCCTACGCAAAGAGGGTTCCTCCACATAGTCATAATCTATGATGGGCTTGTTCACTAGGCAAGTTACTCCCACTGTCCTGAAGATCCGTAGGAACTATTTCCTGTTGATCATTCAGGGATGGGGTGTCATCCAGTGAAACATTTGTTTCGTAGAGACTTATTTCTCAACGAACCTCTTCCTGGCTAGAAATTTAGTTAGTACATAAGTTGCCGATCCCCATGGCCTAAGGTGACCTCATTCAGGTTGCCTTTTGGTCCAGATCTCGTAGGGTGTAGTGGCTACAGACTCGGTGGACTTATGGTTGCGTATGTTGATAGTCGTTTAGCAAAGTGTTTCCTCCGAATAGGGAACTTGTACTTTGCACGCTCTATCATACTTCAGACCATCTCTTACAGTAACCTATTCCTCTTATTCTCTACAGCACCCTGCTGAGGCGTGGGAATAGCCAACTGCCTTACTATTTCTCCATCACATAGCTTTTGCTAAGATAGATACTTCCAGTCTCATTCTGGCCAAGGACATATCCTTTTATCCAGACGGTTTTCTACCTTTTGTAGAGACCTGTCTGAAGCACCCTTGTGCCTCAGACTTTTGTGGCCCAAGCATACATAGTTGAGACGTGGGCAATTATCTACGAATGTGATGGAACAGTAAGCACCATGTCTTAGCTTTAACAAATTAATGGAACACAACAACAGAATGAATAATATGCAAAAGACTCAGTAGTCCTAAATGCTCTACTGGATGATTTTGCGCTTTTGCCTTTCATGTCCGGCAAGAACCACACACAGGTAGGGGTACCTTGGGCAAAATCCAAGCAGGCCTGCCCTAGCTAGCCTGAACATCCTTTCCTGTCACTGTGTGTCTTAATCTAGCGCGCCACATATCAGAATCTTAAGTCATACTCTTAAGTTGACATTCAAGAATTCTGAGGCGTCATTCATGCTAGAATCTTAAGAACGCAAACACCATGATATAACCATATCCAAAGTTAAAGCTGTGACCAAAACAAATTTTGGTGGCTACTCCCTCAAAGATAATCCTTTGGATCTTTGGACGAGAAATTGGTGCCAGGTCTGGCCTTTTCTCTTAGTCTTAGGAAAACTCCTTTTTCTTCATTTGCGTTTGCCAGTCTTAGGCTATTTGGTCTTATACCAATATTGCCCCTAAATTTCCTTATCCTTGCCCCACCTGTTGCCTTGGTCCTAATACCGGGCTAGGGACTATATCTGCCTATCATACTTCACTAAGTATGATCATACTTCTCCAATAGTCTTTAGCAATCATATATTGCTTAGACATCCGAAGTATGCTGGACTAGTATTCTTAGCAAACTCTTTTTGCTTAGATCCTAGAACAGGGTGATGTTTGTCCTAATCCAAACATCCTGACATGTCCAAGGCGTGTCATGTGACGTTCCATGAAACGTGGCAGAGATTGCATCAAATTGCAAATCGGATAACTTGTGCCTGACAACCCTTAACTCTATTATCATACATGGCATCAATCTCAGACGGTAAAGTCGAGTGCTCAATATTATGACATGAGCCATAACTCATAGTAGAGGTAGGATTATTATGAGCCAATGCTCAGAATTTATGTACGCAAATGGCTAAGATGGATCCAAGATTCTTCTTTGGCTTCCTACAATTTTAAAAGTGGTCTAGAACATGCTGATGAGGTCATTTCCCCACCTTTTCATAGCATGCTCTATGACATTATCTTGACTGCTGCCTCCCACTATTGGTGAGCCTAAAGATAATGTCCATGTGCTGCTGTGACAACTTATTCATCACAGGTTTGACCATGTTTGTAGGTGGTTGACAACCTATGTCCAACGGATGGTTACATAGTACGACAGCTTATCATGTCGTTGTTGTCACCATTTAGCCTTTACAGTTTTCGACTTAGACACGATTGATAGAGACATTGTGGAAGTTAATCACTAGCATTTACTTAGCTCCAAAGTAACATGTGACATCGATTAAAACTTAATAGTTCCTCACAAGGACTCCACCAAAACCTAGCGTATATCCTAGGAATCAAATCTCATCACTTGTGATTTCCTATCAATTTTAATCATGTCATCATGTGAGCTCTTTTGTTTTAGTTCTTTAGCATGCGAGGTTAAACATATATATCCAATCACACGCAGTTATAACATAAAACAAGCATAAGCATAAATAAATATGCAATGGATGTGGCCCCTAAGGTGCACTCCCACTATTGAGAGTACTTCTTGAGCAAGTCTTGAACTCCATCTCATGCCATCTCGCCTACTTGAGGACTCCAAGCTTGAGACTCCATTAGACCGTCTAATTGCTCCATGCACCTTGCGCCATAGCTTTTGGTTTGGCCACCTCTCTTGAAGCTTCAATCTTCAATCTCTACTAACTATCTTATTCTTAATAAGAAGTAACCTCATTGAGGCGAGTGGATGAGAAGAGAAGACACTAGAGTATAGAGAGGCACGACACGCAGGTCGTATTTTGATTACATATTCAAAAACAAAACCAAAACCAAAATATAAAACATCTATGCCACATCCATGCATCAAACACATCCATTCAACCAGCATGTATAACAATATAATAAGCATACTGTAATTTTCTGGAAATTTCCGGAATTAAGCAATAATTACTGGAAATTAATAAGCAATAATCTAATCAACTAAAAAGATCGAAAATTGCTCCCTACCACTTAGGGTCTCACCACCTACGGCAAAACGTAGGGAAAATTGACCTAAGTCTCCAGAAAAAATTTGGGCTCAAAACAGTGTGTTTAAGGTCGTCAAACTGTCTCGGGAAGTGTGCTAAACACTAATTAATTAATCTGGAAATTACTAAAATTTTCCGTCGCTCCAAAAATTATGAAAAAATACCCACAAAATAGGAAATTTAATTTGGAGTCCCTAGGAAAAAATCGGACGAAAAATGACGGCGGGAGGAGGCCGCACGCGCCCTCACGCGCCGCCGCGCGTGGGCGCGTCCGCCTCCGCCACGCGCTGACGTCGGCCCATGTGCCACGTCAGCATGCCACGTGGCATGCCACGTCAGCACCTATGCTGACGTCAGCTGCCACGTCAGCCCGTCACGTCATCGCCACGTCAGCTGACACGTGGCTGACACGTCAGCGCCACGTCAGCCACTTGCTGACGTGGCACCGCCACGTCATCTGCCACGTCAGCCCTAGGGCCACGTCAGCAGCCGCCGCCAGCCCTTGGGCGCGTGGCCGCGCGTGGGGGCGGCGTCGGTGGCGCGTGAAGCCCACGCGCCGCCTTCCCGTGCTCCGATCGCGACGAAAAAATTTTTCCCGTGATCGTCTCTTCGTCCTGATCCCGATTATGTGGTCAAAATCCATTTTAACAAGTTTTTGAAAAACGTGTTCTAATTATTGGATCTAGCAGTCCAGATTAATACTGTTCCGAAACTTTGAAAAAATCATAACTAATTCACCGTAAATCCAAAAAATATAAAATTTATATATCTGGAATCCTCGTGAAAAACCCCACCTAACCATATAGGTTTCGTCTACTAGTTATGAAATTTCAGAAACGCGATTTTTAATACAGGTTCGGGAACGCTTATCGAGGCACGAAAAGTAAGCCTATGGCTCTGATACCAATGAAGAGCAGGAAGGATCTAACATGTTCAGATCTACAACATGAATTAAAGCGGAATATTCATGTGTTTACCTTGTCTTCCTTAGCTCCTTAATGCAGCGGATGATCGTTCTGTTGCTTGCTTTCACGCGCCTACTCCTTGATCTTGCTCCCACCAATCGAGTGCGAATCTCGAGGACGAACACTGATTTCCACACCACGTTCCACCTCCTTGGATGAAGTTGGAGAGAGACTAGGGTTCTCTACAACTAGTATGAATCTAGACAGAGAGACTTTTCTGTATGGAATAGCCAATGATATTGTATATCATGTGTAGAAGGCTACCTCTTTATATAGGCAAAACTTCTCCTAGGTTTGCACATAAACCCCTAGGGTTTGAGCCTTAGCTACTAACCCTTCTAGTTTGTGCATTAGTGCAACTAACCCCATAAGGTTACGATAATTACATTGGGCACCCCACATGGGCGCACCAATTGCTAACAATGTGGCTCTTCCTGACCTGGTTTCTTTTCCATTATCTTCAAAGGTATGAACTTTCAACTTAAATAAATGTCAAATATCTATATAATCAGACACGTTCTTTCTCTTATCCATTTATTTAAGTCATATGATCTCTCTCATATCTACCACTATATATGTAAATGTACATATGGTTCTTCATTGATCTCAAACCAGTGTCATGTTCTTTCATGTTACGGTTTTGATTCTTTTTATTTTGGTCTCTTCTATATTTTTTGGTTGGCAAGTGAACAAATTGATCTTAAAGGGAGGACGGTTTAATACTCTTTTTTTCTCTCTTTTTGGTTGATTAAGATAGAGATTTAATAGCCTGTCAACTATCTTGGTTCGTGCTCTCATCTATCTACTTCTCTTTATGTGTATTCTTATTATCTTTTCGATGAAAATGTGTAAATAGCAATGATTATTTATTTTTGTAGCCTGGTTCGTTACTCTTTAATTTTCAAAGTTCTTTTACATCGCAATCATTTGAATTCGTCTTATTTTCTCATTATGTAAGCTGCTCAATGGTCATTTGACTTATAAGGAGTAAACATTTTTTTTATCGAATATTTGCCTATTCATGATCTTATCTCCACTACTAATTTTTCATCTGCGATTGTTGCAGCATGGGAGTGCACCTCTTCATCAGGATTAAAGTTTCTACACAAAATGAAATTTTGAGTCGACTCAGTTAAAGCCCTTGCCTAATTTGTAGTCTACCCTTCTAGATTTAAATGTACATTGCTTATAGAGATGTAGTTCGGGAATTATAGAGGTTCCGCAACTCTTTAATCACTTTATAATATATATATTTCTTATCACACAAAATTGTTACTAGATTGCAGATAAGGTGGTAGCTCAAGTGGCAGAGCATTGAAAAAGTTAAACATCTTTTTATGAACTTATTAAATTTTGTTGTTAGTATTTTTATGAAGTTGAAGATTCATAAATACTCTTTTTTCTTTTAATTTGTTTCGTTCAATGCACAAATGGTTTCTCTGATGAAATATCGAGTGGGTAAATTTACAGAAAGAAAGTGTATCTATGGCGACAAACTAATTGGTTTTATCTTGGGCTTTAACACATTCGATTTGATGCCAATCAACATTCATATTTTTTGCTCCTCGGTATTCTGCCTGATTTTATCTACATACTCAACATAGTTTCGTCCAAGTTTATGATGATGATATTCTAAGAGCTAATGAACTCTTTATGCAGACAAGAGTTCATAAATTTTTTATATTATGGATTTTTTCTAACGTAACGACGATGTTTCTTATGTGTTGCACATCTCTTCCACGAGCTTTACACCAAATAATATGCAAATTTCTTTTGCTTTTAGTGCGTGGCTGTTTAGTCTACAATTATTGTTAATGCGATAGAGCAATAAGGTAACGTGACATTGAACTATGGACTCGACCCATGTTCCCCGGACTAGGCCAGCCACAGGAACATGAATGTAAAGAACTCGAGAAATAGTAAAAGACGCATTCACTCCCTCTGGTTTGACAGGACTACACTTTCAACCCTTTGAATTCGGGAAGTAACACTTCCACCCCATTTGGTTTAGGAAATGGCACTTTAGCCCCTTCATAGGTCAAACTTTAATGCAGTTACACCTCATGATTGCGTAATTTTACATTCTAAGACCACCCCCATACTAACACTCACAATTTGGGAGTGTAGGGGTTTTGAAATTAGGCACAACAAGGGACGAGGGTGTCCAAACTAGAATGGTGTGCAATGTCTTTTCATCAACCTTGAGGGGGTGAAAGTCTCTTTTATCTTACAGTTATAAAATGACCGCAAATGTAAATACCTCCAAATCATCCTCGGCCGAGACACATAGACAGCTTGAGAGTCAAAGATATATTATATCTTGGAGTCTCAAGACCTATAAGCTACGGGCTCCAGAAAAATAAATCCCCGAATAAGCTTTCCATATACAAGAAATAATATTTAATTTCTCAAAAAAAATTGACGATTAACCCATGATTACTGTGTTCCAACATCGAAAATGCTGCTGAAATGGAAATGTGAAAAAAAAATGGAAATGTGAAATGTTGGATACTTTGACAATACACCAATATTAATCCATATTAATACGGTCGTTATGCTTCGCCATTTCTTCACCATTTAATTTTGCTTCCTTTGTGTCAATATCTAAATGTTGATAAGTAACTATTTTAGAATATTTCTATAATCATATCACCAATAAGAAACATCCACATAGGCGGTGAAATTACAAGGTGAAGAAAAAAGAGGACGTTTAACATTTCCCTTAATAAATTTAGTCCTCGTTTGGGTAGAGGATAAGGAGGGAGCATAAGATAAGTTATACTCTCTCTCTTTTTATCAAGTGTTTGGGTGCCGGATAAGAGAGGGGATAAGTTATGTTCCCTTATGCTGAAGGAGATTTTAATGAACAAATTTTATACCACCAACATGGAGGTATAAGGTCGGATAAGAAAATATATCATATTATGATGCTAGTAGGTTGACAAAAATACCCCCCACAAACTATCTAATTTCCTACCCTTGTCCCCAAACCCTATCATTTTGGGATCGATAATTATTATTTTGAGATTGATAACTATCATTTTCGAGGAGGTCCTCATGGGTTTGATAAATATTATTTTGGAATTGCATAACTTTATTTGAATTTGTATGGTTAAGATAAAATGAAGACGTGCTTGCTGAAATTCCGTTGGTTTAATTTAACTTGTTTATTGTAGGTTTTGTAACACCATGTCAATATGCCAATAAGTACTAGTAATTTATACTCCATACTTTGCTATGGCCATGTTGTATCCATGAATATTTGTTATGTTTGCATGTTACTACAAGTTTATTTCGCGTATTAATATACATTTTGTATACATTTTGACGTCACTATTGCATAGAAAAAAAAGTATTAAAATATAAACATACAAATACTAATACGTTTTGTATACATTTATTCTCGTCAATTTGAAATATACAATCTTTTATACAAAGCAACAGAACTGAGGGTATTACAGTCATTTTGACACATATCCTGCTTCATATCCTGCATCATATCCGACAACACCCAAACACGGACATCCAGCATATCTTATCAGAGCTTATCAGACAGCATTTATATACATACTCAAATCACAGCATAAGCCTTATCCCTACATACCATATCCTCTACCCAAACGAGGCCTTAGGAAATTGATAAGTTGAATCATTGGTACCGGATTTCAATTGTTAGTCATTTTGAATATTATGGTCAATATTGTTAAAATTGAAACTTAAATGCCTGATTTTATTAAGGTCCCTTATTGTTGAGTTTAGGGTATTTTTTTAATTGGATTTAGAGTATATTTTTTTATGCAAACCAAAGAGGTTAAGAAAAATTACCTATTTTTAGTGTTAGTAAATCGTTTGTGGCCTTTCATTTGTATTAAACATTAATTTCAGAATTCGTTTTAAAAGAAAATATTTAAACTTTTCTTTTGATAAATGAAAAATATTAAAACTGTAAAGTTCTCATTATGAATTTATATATATTTTATTTGTATGATGTTTATCCGTGCAATGCACGGACGGTTTGCTAGTGTCTTTTTAATCTTGAAACGATGATAAGTCCCACACGATTGTTAATTATCACTCTAGGTGAATGGTGAACCGAGCTTAAATGAATGTAACGTCGAAAATTGAGAGCATTGTTACATTCGGATCACTCCCCCGTTGCAGGAGTTGACTACCAGACCATTCTCGCGCAAACTACTCGTAACTGTAACTTGGGTTGAGGTTCCCTGGCGAGACATTTACTATGAAACTTTAACTAGTAAACTGCATGTGCCTTGTAGTTTTCAAATTTCAAGATATGCTAAAATAAAAGTGGAGCAACAATATAATCATAAAACCTTATATGCTATTCACCTTAAGGAACACTTAAAGCTGCGGTTGCGTATTCTGAAGATTCTTTTAGTCACCACATCTATTTTGACATATTTTCATTTAATAAGACACCACTATATAAAATAGTAGCATAATGAAGGTTTAGGTTGATCTAAATATACATAAATCTAAACACATAATAAAGCGGAAGATTTATGTGTTATCTCTTCGCCTAAGTTCCTAGCGCAACGGACACTGATCTTTGTGATTGCTTGTTTTCATGTGCCTTCACCAACGTCTTGCTCCCACCAATCTAGTGCGAATTTCGGGGACGAACACTATGATTCACCCCACGTTCCACCTCCTTGGATGTAGTTGGAGAGAGACCAGGGTTCTCTACAACTGAGAAAGAATCTAGACAGAATGACTCTACTGACTAGCATTAAAATATGTAGGAGGTTGTTTCCTTATATAGACAAAACTTCATCTAGGTTTGCAATTGACCCCCTAGGGTTTACGTCTTTGCTACTAACCCCTTAGGGTTTGTGCCTTATTGCAGTTAACTCCAAAAGGTTTGCAGTAATTACATGTGCACCCCCACATGGGCGCACCATATAATACTAACATCTCGCACTTGCACAGTGGGGCTGCACATATTTATCTAGTCTCCATCAATCTCCAACTATTTATCATCTACAAGAAGTATCGTTGTGGTCGTGGCGTGTGACCGGTCAGAGTACCTACATTTCGGGAGATCCGTACACCAAAATCGTATAGCCAGCGCAGGAAGGCCCCATTAAAAGAATAACAGTAATAATGCACTCCATAACTCTCGTATCCCCCAGATTCCTCGAATTGTCATCTCGTAGATCATGAGCACCTCCCTAGTCCCATAGGCCATGCTACAATGAGTCCACATCTCCTTTATTATTTTCATATCTTGCATGACCTTGATGGATCTTGTAAGTATAACCAATGAAGATAACAAAGAGAAATGCAATGAGAATCTCCCTTTCATACATATGTCACTTAGATTCGGCTCAGCTGCTTTCCCAGCAGTGTCCAGAATGCCGAATCATAGCCGTAAGGTGTCACGCCAAAGTAGCACCACCAACACGTCTCCTCGTGACACAGATGAAAGTACAAAGGGTATACAATGTCAATCATATTTTTATGATCTATGAGGCTCACACGATGAGGAATCCCAGGGACTAATTCAACTCATCACTTCATGGTCACTCATAAGCACGCGTTATTTTTGGGAAAATATGTGCCATAGTGTTTAGACTCTGATCAGAGAGCACGTCTTATCCTACAAGGACCACTATGCAGATCTTATTCCAGTAGCCCTTAGGGCCACCAACCCGAGTAGCGCAACGTCACACTATTGTGAACATAAATCATTTCTTGTATCTTGATTTATCTACGCAGACTATACATGGCTTGGGATATTAGCCATGTTCGATTGGCCATAACCTTTCTCACCTTGGAACTTACTTCCCATGCAAAAATTGAGTCGGTATAACAGGCTACTAGCTCTAGCGATAGACGTCTAGCTCTCATCACAAGCCTTATGCCTCGGATGATAGGCATCTCATATCATATCGTAGGCTTCTAGCGCTTATCGGTATTCTGTCTCATCTTCTGCCACACCCAGACTTATCCAGGATATTGAAAAGGTAGTCGCTCGTGTGAGTGAGCCAACCTGATGTCTGCGCGAGATGCTCTATGCTAGTACATAAAATCTAACATATCAAGCATGTATCAAATAACTTGCAGCTTAAATAAACAAATACAATAAAAATTCAATTAATCAATGTCTCGTGTACTCATCAATCATATTTTCAATTATCGACTACCGAGTCCCAATTCTCTAAAGCGATCCACAATGACGATTCTTAAGTGGTTTAAAGATGGGATGGGCCAACACTTTGGCCCGTAGTCGATCCGATCCAAGATTACTCTTCAGGTAGTCACTCCACCTTTCGTGAAATAGTACCCTTCTCTATGTGTTTGACTTTTACCGCAGTGCTCTAGCCGTATGCTAGCACAAGTCATGGTAAATGGTTTGTCGACATCTCATAAGCTTATCAGAAACTCTTTTAGCTAAACAAATTTATGCTTGACGGCAGAACAGGCAATCATGCTTTGCTTCCATGGTACATGGAGCGGTCCAAAACGATCATGCAACACTTATGTTGCTATTGTTCCATGCGAGTCTATCATCGACCGTGGACTATAGCCGGAGGTCGATACACGTGCATCTAGGTCCCCACCCTAGTCAGCATGCATATCTAACTAGTCGAAGCGTCATCTCCGATAGCCATAGCACGTGATCCGTCATATAGAGTATCCTTTTGACTGCAATCTAGTGTCTTAATTTGGATTCCCTGAAATCCACTCCTCCGATTGCATAGTGTCTGCTGGGTCTTAATACACACCATAATGTTTAGGAGACTCCCACTGCACATACACGGGGCACTCTGGTCTCTGGTCAATCTCATATGGTGTCTTTTAAGGCACATATTTAGGCTCGTAAAATCTTGCGTTGAGCTACAGGAGTACATCATGGCTTTGGATCCAAAACATGGAATCGTTCAAAGCATCTTCTTTGATGTACGCCTCTTGCGACAATGTAAGAAGTACTTTTGAATGAATTAAAATCCTTCTCGTCATACCAATATCCGCAATCGCAAACTGAGAGGATAGTTACTCCTTACAAGACATGAATAGTCCTTAAGCTCCACTGGCCAATAGTATGTCGTCGATGTTAAGTGACATGATCATCAACTCTCTACTAGTGATAGTGGTTGATAGAACCTTTTAAGGGCTATATATTAATGTTATTTACCACATTATCACGAGTGATTTGAGCTTAATTGCATAGAATATGAGTCGTTATGTCACTTGTTGCTTCATATGCGCTTTATTGTTAGTCCGGGCGTCTATATGCATATTTCGTTGTTATTTGTCAAATATAATCGCTTGGTATGTTTGTTCATGTGTCTTGGCAGGAACGGATGTTAATCGTTTGATAGGAGGCATGGAACTAACTTCGGAAACAACGGGAGCTCAAGTGGAGTCAAGAGAAACTGAATTGGAGGAGCTTGGATGACCAGTCTGAACTATTTTGATCATATCTGCAGTTCTACAATTAATTTTGGGATGCCACAAGTGCCAAATGAAATTAGACTGAGAGATCTTTCCAACGATAGGTCACAGAGCTAATTCCGTGTTCTGATGAAGACGTTATGGCCCGCGAAGTCAGGAGCAGATTTCAGGGGGGCTATTGTGCAATTACTGAAGAATTCTGCGGGTTATGATTGAAGAACGACCTAGGGACGAAAAAAGACATCATTCACGCATACGGAGGAAGAAAGAGAGGCAAGGGAGATGAGGAGATGTACTGGGATCATCCCTTCATCAATTTTATGGGGAAACTTTGTTAGACGTTTTGCTAGGCTTCTCTAGAGAGCCTACGGTTTATGTAGACGATTATGTATTCCGGGTTTAAGACTTTGTTTCATGCTTTTTGATTTGATCTATTGGATGACATTTGATTTCATGAACTTGTTGAAGATCTTAGTATATTGATACGGCTAGGGTAGGAATTGATAATTCATGAATCTTCGTGTTCTTCATAGATTGTGATCTTGCTTAAAGTTAACTTATGTTCTAGTTATTGTTCATATATTATGCTTAATCCTTGGCAAGAATGGAGTAATTAACCGGACTTGTTAATTAGCTAGCGAGTGCGTGAGAGCGACTTAGACCTAGTTGTGATGAGATATAAACAACAAATCCTTAATCACTGGGAATGAGAAAAGAAGTGTGTAGGATTGGCCTTAGTAGGTCGATTCGGTAGGAGATAGTGAGGTGTTCGTGTGGTGGTGGTCTGAGAGGACATCATTCCGTGCACTGTCGTTAGCCTACTAGAACGGACCGGTAGATGTAGGTGGACCAACAGGACACCAAGTAAGAACTTCCGCCGCCTATAATGTGGTCACACCTAACTAACAAGTATAGACGCAGAACAGTATATTAGAAGTAAGCAAGGCACATCCGAGAACTTACGTATCGTCAATAACAACTATATCTCGAACCTTCGAACGAGCACTCGAACCCTTCCATGGCACTGTTTTCGGAGACATGACAGCTATGATTATCACTGCAACATCTGCATATGGATACATATATTGTGAGTATGTAATTTTTAATGGAACGAAGGAAGACAGCCACGGGAAGCACAAAAATAACAAGCATAACTAAATAAGAGCAACGCATAAACAACACAGCAAGCGATGCAGTGCTAAAATATTGGGGGAAAACTACCAAATTTGTCAGGTTTCCCGATGATGTCACGGGCCTCAGTCAGAGTCTTGAAGTTGTACGCAGTAGTTCCTCTTTCATCTGCAGCATCTTCAACTGGTACAATTTTCATCTGAGGATCCAGAACAAGGACATAATCGTGATCAATGTAGCGATGTTGCGGGTTAACACGGCGTACAACTCCATCACTGAACCAGTATGCATGATATGGATGTAGCTGTTTGCCAAACGATTCAATTTCAGCGTCAAAAGCTGTAGCCTGTATCTTTTTGCCCTGCATAGGACAAAGCAGGTAATGACGAATATGACACAGGTATTGAGTGACGTCAGTGTACTACTCGTTAACTAACCTCGCTATCACAAAGGACATATCGCTGATACTTAGTGTTGCCAAATCGAGCTGTTGTTGCACGGTACTTCTCAACGACACGAAGTTTAAGCTTCCATTCTTTCAATTGATCAGTTAAGGCAGATAACTTCAGCATATCACTTTCCATCCCTATTTTACAACAGCAACACACAAACAGCATATATAAGCACCACATTTGTAGTTACATGCTATTCAGATCGTAAAAAAAATCGATGCATAATCACGCGATCATTTAACCTTGCAGCAAGTACATTTGATATAGCAAAATCAAACGAACAACAAATTTAAACGACAGTAATGCAGCCAGACAAGATTATAGCAAGCACATATTCGGGGCCATAATTTCATGTGTGGTATTTCCAGTGACACGGGCGAAAGCATGACAAAAAAAAAAAGTGTGGAAACTAAACAAACAAACAAACACACACACACACACACACATATCATATACGTGGTAAAAAGTAGTATATATAGATATATATGCAAGTATTATATGCATATATGTATATATGTGTATATATATATATAGTATATGCTGTTCCTATTGTGAATCATTATTCTTATTGCCCCGATGCTCGACGCAGCAGATGTTTGTACACAACATTCTGGGTACTGTCAACAGTTTGGATATTATCAAGTGGATGTATTAAAATTTTCACTGACGCAGACAACGTCGCTCGAGACAATGCAACATAGAGTGGACGTGCGAGAATACTGGTTGAGGAAGATAAATACCAACATACTGCAAAGTTTGGCCTTGGGACTTGTTAATTGTCATAGCAAAGCATGGTCGGACTGGGAATTGTTTTCTTTCAAACTCAACTGGGTAGTTATCTGTCTCAGATGGCCTGAGTGGTATCCTAGGTATAAAGACATCCTTGCCTTTATTGTGACCTATAGCTATTTCAGCATGTATGACATTAGGGAGGAGATTTTTTACATATGAGTTTAATACCATTAGACAGCCCGGCAGATGGATCTAAATTTCGTAACAACATCACAGGACAACCACGTTTTAAGCGCAGCTCATGAGGAGGCAGTCCATTAGGTGTAAGAGTATGTAAAAACCCTAAAGAATGATTATCTCGGCTACCAGGAAGACAATGATCAAAACTTGTGTAGACATGTGTGTTACCAGGGAATCTACCAAGTAAAATTTGATTCAGTAAATCAACACAGTCATTCCTTGGTGTCAAGATGGCTCGGTAGACAAGGTAATCAGACTTCAAGCAATCACTTTCAAAGTTAGGGTAAACGTAGTCAATGAAAGCATTAATCGATGTCTCTCATTTACAAAAGGCACAACCATTGATTGCGGTAGCTTTAATAAGGATTCATCATTTTCTTGCAAGCTGCCATCCCCGACTGATAATAGAAACTCCGCAAAACACGGATCATGTATTGCCCTCATGTTCGCCGTTAGACGCAATAAGCGCATATGAGGCCACAGGTGTGAATCAACAATGCTGTTACATATGCACTCTTCCTTCGTTGCTCGCACTGTCACAGGAAGCACTTGCCTGAAATCACCACCGAAAACAACAACCTTCCCTCCAAACAATTCGTTGCTCGAGCATATATCGCGGAGCATAGATTCAAAAGCCTCGATATTCTGCTTCTTTGCCATTGTGACCTCATCCCATATAATTACACTTGATTGTCGAATCAGCTCTGCCAAGGCAGTCCGCTTCCCAATGTTGCAGCAACTCTTCTCTTTTGTGTCCAGAGGTAGCTTGAAGCGAGAATGCGCTGTTCGACCCCCAGGCAAATTGGATGCTGCAAAACCTGTGCTGGCAGTGGCCAATGCAATATAACCCATGCCACGAATACGAGCGAGGATAGCTCTGTAAAGGAATGTCTTCCCAGTGCCACCAGGCCCGTCAATAAAGAAACACGCACCTTTCTTCCGCAAAACATGATCAATGATTACATCATATGCAGTCTGCTGGTCCTCATTCAGTTGCTTTGATGCCGCAATGTCTTCTGGAGGGATAGGAATTGATAACTCTTCATCGATCTCTCGATTCAGCGGTGCAACTTCATCGGAACCATTAATATCCATTGGCAAGTTATAATCTCTTAACTGCCTTCCCATTGACTCAAGAGTGACGTAGAAAGACATGAGACCGATAAGAGATTGTCTGTATCATTACCAGCTTAAATAGAATATAATTAACGTGTTACATAGTTGATTCGGAAATCGTTGACAGCCCTAGGTGATCTAGAGATTGCCTTGTTCCTCCATATTTGCTTTCCTTAAATAAAAATCCAAAAATATTAGTTTAGTTGTTATTTAATTTCAGTCACTTGTTTGTGGGTGACGCCTTAGTTAATCACAATTCTTCCTCCTTGTACTGTATTCTAGGCTAATAACTAATTAAATAATCTCAAGCTTGTCCTCGTGGGATCGATAAATTGGGGTTGAAATATTACCTATATTACTTGACCGTGCACTTGCACATACACGTAAGAATTCGTGTCAAGTTTTTGGCACAGTTGCCCGGGACAGGGGTAGATTATTCAGTTAGGCGTTAGTTTAGAGTACTTTTCTTTTAGTTTAGATTTATTTTGTTTCTATCTTTTTGCTTCACGGGTATCTTGTGAGTTTGTTTTCGCAGGGACACAGGAAGCAGGAGACATAATGAGCATGTGGAGCGACGAGGATTATGTGGGGATCTCTGATTACCCCTACTACTGTGCTAAATGTAGAGTTTGGCACAATGATGACACATGCTCAATGATTTGGTGCTACAAATGCAAGAAGGATCATAAGTATGAAGACGCATGCATATTCGATCCACCACAGCTTCATCAGCATCAAGAGGACTCATCAGCAAGCATTGAAGACTTGCAAAATATTATGGGGGAGATCCAAGCGCACATCACACGGATGTCCCTGGACACACCAGAGCCACAAGAGGAGCCTCTGCCACATGCCATTGAGCCCCTAATCGAGCCCCTATGGTCACCATCACAAGATGGTTTGGATGAACCTCATTGGATACCAGATTTCCTAGAGATGCAAAGGACACTGGTGGCTAGGATGGAGAAAGAACGAGAATCCGAATCGCAAGCTGCAGTGATGGAAGAAGAGATACATGATCCGAGCGAAGAATACACTGTCCCTGAACAACTTGGGGACTTTTCCACTTATGAGGACTCGTATTTTGATTCAGACTGAGGTGGACTTGTGTGTCCAACAATGGAGGAGGCGATGCTCTCTGCAAGGGAACCTCCAATTATCTCACAACCTTGGCACGATTGGGATGAAACCAACATTGGTAGCTTGTGGTATGCTGATGATGGAACTGGCGAAGAAATAATGTCCATTACAATTGAGGTAAAAGCCCCTACTCATATTGTTGAAGACTTTTCCATATCTCATGTAAATCAAGTCCGCAATGAGTTGAGAAGACTTGTGTATGGAGAACCTTTTGGGGAAGGACATGATGGGCAACTTCAAATTTCTTGTTCTATTGGCTATCATATTGACGATCTATATGCCATAGTCAAGGAGTTGTAAATCGTCAAGTGTGGGGGTATAAATGAGATGCATGTGTCTAATGAAGATCATTAAGCACCGAAGTAGTACCAGTGGCATGATTTCTTGGAGAGAGATTCATTTGAGCCTAGTGATACTCTATGGAAGTTGATCAAGAAGAAAAAGTGCAAGATGAAAGAGTTTAACTTCCAAAGCTTTCCACCATGTCCAAAGAGCCCGTGTGCTCGAGAGAAAAAGCTTATCGAGAAAATATGGTGGAAGAAGAAGAAGTGGAGAGTTAAGCATGCTTCACTATCCTAGACGGTTGAGGTAACCGGGTCGGGCCGTCGACCTTAAATTACAAGCGCTTCTTGGTAGGCAACCCAATGTAGTGTAGGATATTTGTTATTTTATTTTTGTATTTAGTTCTCCATATTTGGTTTTTAGGGGTGAGAGAGAGTTGTTTTAATATTTCATATGAGTGTGCAGGACATAAGTACCGAAGAACCCTTCGGATTCCCCTTCTTGATGCACGTGCACTACATTGCACGCAAAACGAGGCACAACGAACAATTTGATAATAGGATCTCGGAAGAGAGGCTACTCGAGGTCGAGGAGTATCTATTCATTTATTTAGTATATTGGCAGCTAGGTGTGGCCCGGAGTTGCACGCATCGGAATCCGAAGAGGGATGAAAGAAAACACAAGTTTAAAGTGGCACGATTCTTGCGCTAGAGAGAAATTTTGGAGAGGAGATGAAAAATTCCCCAGACTTTGGGATTTTTTTCAGTCAACACTGGATTCTACATTCAATTACGTGTCCGTGTGCGCGAGAATCGAAGGAATTGGACACCGGATGAAGAAACTAGAGAGAAACAAAAACCGGTAAGTCCCAGAGCATTTCGGGCCGAAATGCCCTTGATTTCGGGCCGAATTAAAAAAAGGATTCGGTTTTGAGATTTCCAAAACATTTCGTGCCAAAATGGATTCGATTTTGGGCCGAAATCCATTGATGTCGGGCCGAAATCAAAAGCATTTCGGGCCTAAATGCTCTGGAAGCTTCATTAATTGGTCATTTTGGGTATCCCGGGGCTACTATTTAAAGACAAAACCGGATTTCTCACACTCCCAACCCCAATTTAGGATCAAAACACTCTTCTTCATCTCAAACTCTCAAGAACACACACACACACACAAAACCCTAAACTTCTCCAAATCCAAAACTTTTTGGTGGGTTTTGCTCCTTGCAAGCTCGCCATCAACATTAAATCGCGGATTTTTGAGAGATAGTGAGCGGTTTGAGTGTGGGGGAATTCAAAGAGGAAGAACTCCAAGAACTTAAATTGTCCAATTCATTGCTTTGGAGGGGGATTCGGCCAAAGCTCCAAGAGAGACTTGCAACGGGAACACCAAGGAGCATAACGATGTAGTCTTTCTTCGACTTGCTTGAGTTTTCAGAAAGTTTAGTCGACCGATTCGGTCCTTCTTGACCAATTTTCATGAAACCGGTCCCGTAAGAACGGTACTCCGGGACCGTAGGTACGTTTTTTCTCTCTCACTTTAGAATTCTTGTCTAGTCACTCTATGCGAAGTGCCCTGCAACATTTGTAATTTTGTCATCTAATCCTTACACTTTGAGATCATGTTCTTTGGGGGTACACTCTAAATTCATTGAGGACAATGATTATATTGAGTGTGTGTGGGGGGGGGGGGGGGCGTTACATATATCTTTACTAGTCTAAACTTTCATAACCATGTTACATATAGATTAGTGAGTCGGTTTTGCATATAGAGTTAGTCCTTAGGATTGCATGTGCACGTTTCTATATTGCATTGTATATATTATTTGTGCACGTTTAATTATTGAGTCTACCTACCCAAACGTTGTTATTTAATCGAGTTGGCCCAAGCATATAGAGTAAGGAAAATAGACTGAAAAAAAATAATAAAGGAAAAAAAATCAAGAAAAAAAAACAAGAAAAACCCTAAAAATTAAATTTTTTTGAGAAAGGGCAATTGAAGAGAGTGAGCGCGGAGAAGGCTCAATGATAGTATTCCCTGGGTAGTATGAAAATCTGAGGTGAGGTAGACGCGAGAATCTGGAGTAGGAAGGCTATAGGGCCAATGCACTTGAGAATTGTGAGTAGCTGTCTCTCAAACTAGTTATTCTACTAGCGCTACACCACCGTCACTAAGGTAGTCGTTGACAGCTTGAAAATGTATTAGTCTGGGACATCTTTTTACCATTGGTTTTAACCCTATGAGAGTTGAGTTTGGCCATTTTCAGCTTATTTTCCACCTGATACGAGGCAGAGATTTGTAGATCATGATTGCAAAATTTGAGTAATTTTATGCATACTTTTGTTTGTTGGATATGATCGCGGGTGCGTGTTATGATGTGCAGGTAACAGGTGCCGAAAAATGCATGAGATTAACTTGGATGGGAGGCAGCGTGTCAGGAGAGCTGAGCAGAAAAAGAGGAAAAAATGCTAAGTGGTGCGTTCAAACGCAGGAGCTGCGTTCAAACGCACAAGACAGGAGCAGCGGGAAAATGGCAGAAATTTGGCTAAGTCCTGCGTTCAAACGCAGGCAGGCTGCGTTCAAACGCAGGAGTCAGAGACCAAAGTGCAGAAAAGCTAAGTCCTGCGTTCAAACGCAGGCGATGTGCGTTCAAAGGCAGGACTCAACACTCAGGAGAAGAAACGGCCAAGGGGTGCGTTCAAACGCAGAGGAGCTGCGTTCAAACGCATGGGTTCAGGAGCCAGAAGAGGAAAAGCGGCTAAGTCCTGCGTTCAAACGCAGAAGGGTGTGCGTTCATACGCACTGCGTTTGAACGCAGGAAGTGTGCGTTTAAACGCACAGACGGGTTCTAGAATCTTCCAGGACGGGTCTTTTCGAGGGTAAAACAGGAATTTTATGCATCAGTTTTGGAGACTGTGGGAGTATAAAAGGAGGTGTCCCAGCACTGTTTTAGGGTTACGAAGGCATATCACAGCTTTCATCATCATCAGCAGCCAGTTTCACAGCAGCCAGGAGTTGGAGCAGAGCAGGATTGGAGCCGTTTTCCAGTATTTTCAGAAATAACTAGTTTGATCTTTTCTCTCTTTATGAAACATTGTCTTGAAATAATGCAAGCTAGCTAGACCTTTTGCCTAGGTTCTCGGTGAACCTAGGGTTTATGAATTCAGCAGACTTGGTTGTTTTGATTTTCAGATGCATGGCTAGCTAAGTCTTAATACAGGATGGTTTGTTTATTATTCTGTCTTTGATTTTATTTACATACATGAATGGCTTGATCACCCAGGAGTGTTACAGACAGGATCTGGTGCGCGAGAGTGACCAGTGAATGTTAGGAAGAAAAGACAGGATTTAGTACTCTGCCTTGATGGACCGAGAGGTGAAGAGAATCAGGGGACTAGCCCAGAAGCATTAGACCAACTGTTAGACGTTTAGGGGGAGACCAACTGTTAGACGTTTAGTTGTTTTTGGATATGATCGCGGGTGCGTGTTATGATGTGCAGGTAACAGGTGCCGAAAAATGCATGAGATTAACTTGGATGGGAGGCAGCGTGTCAGTTCAGCTGAGCAGAAAAAGAGGAAAAAATGCTAAGTGGTGCGTTCAAACGCAGGAGCTGCGTTCAAACGCACAAGACAGGAGCAGCGGGAAAATGGCAGAAATTTGGCTAAGTCCTGCGTTCAAACGCAGGCAGGCTGCGTTCAAACGCAGGAGTCAGAGACCAAAGTGCAGAAAAGCTAAGTCCTGCGTTCAAACGCAGGCGATGTGCGTTCAAACGCAGGACTCAACACTCAGGAGAAGAAACGGCCAAGGGGTGCGTTCAAACGCAGAGGAGCTGCGTTCAAACGCATGGGTTCAGGAGCCAGAAGAGGAAAAGCGGCTAAGTCCTGCGTTCAAACGCAGAAGGGTGTGCGTTCATACGCACTGCGTTTGAACGCAGGAAGTGTGCGTTTAAACGCACAGACGGGTTCCAGAATCTTCCAGGACGGGTCTTTTCGAGGGTAAAACAGGAATTTTATGCATCAGTTTTGGAGACTGTGGGAGTATAAAAGGAGGTGTCCCAGCACTGTTTTAGGGTTACGAAGGCATATCACAGCTATCATCATCATCAGCAGCCAGTTTCACAGCAGAGCAGGATTGGAGCAGTTTTCCAGTATTTTCAGAAATAACTAGTTTGATCTTTTCTCTCTTTATGAAACATTGTCTTGAAATAATGCAAGCTAGCTAGACCTTTTGCCTAGGTTCTCGGTGAACCTAGGGTTTATGAATTCAGCAGACTTGGTTGTTTTGATTTTCAGATGCATGGCTAGCTAAGTCTTAATACAGGATGGTTTGTTTATTATTCTGTCTTTGATTTTATTTACATACATGAATGGCTTGATCACCCAGGAGTGTTACAGACAGGATCTGGTGCGCGAGAGTGACCAGTGAATGTTAGGAAGAAAAGACAGGATTTAGTACTCTGCCTTGATGGACCGAGAGGTGAAGAGAATCAGGGGACTAGCCCAGAAGCATTAGACCAACTGTTAGACGTTTAGGGGGAGACCGAGAGGAGAACCTGTAACCCTAGCAGACTTAGAACGAACCTGCAGATTTAGGTGGACCGAGAGGACCCGAAAATCTGCAGTTGAGTGATAAGTGCATGAGACCGAGAGGAGATTGTACTATTGGTATGCTGGCATAAACAAAACCACTGTGTGTTTCTGAAATCAAATAAACCATGGAAGCTGGAGAGTAACCCTAGGGGATCCTGGAATCTAGATTTTTAGAATTATCAACTTTTACAACCACAACAATTTCCGCAAAATATTCAAAAGAAAAATAAAATAAGCTTTTTACTGTTTTTATTTATTACAATTTAGTAGAGTCAAATCCCAAACCTTCCTCCTTTTTACAAACTTTGTGTCTTATTCTAATTCTGATTAGCAACAACTTAAACTGTTCTCGTGGGTTCGACAACCTGAGTCACAATTACATACTCTATATTACTTGATCGTACACTTGCGAAAAAGCAGATAGGTTTACGCTGTCAAGTTTTTGGCGCCGTTGCCGGGGAACGATTACAGTTTTGTTAAAGAGACATTAGAATAAGTCTCAGAGTTTTTCTTTTATTTTTACAGTTACTTTCTTTCGACTTACTGCTCGTGAAATCTGATTTTCAGGCTATTCTAGTTTATGCCCAGATTGCCCCGCAAACTGGTATCACCACTTGAAGATCCCGAAAAAATTTTCAGAGAGCAAAGTCGCAGACACCGAGCCGCGATGTCTGAGCACGGAGAAGACACCACAACCGAAACAGGAACACCCACAGGACAGCCGCAACGTACTCCAGCACAGATGGATCTTTACATTGAAGAGCTGATAGCAGCAGGTTTTGCTGCAAGGAACAATCAGAGGACTTATAACAGGTCTGGAAGGGCACTGGTCGAAAACTTTGAAGTCCCAACCGGAGGACATCAACCAGCTATTGTAGTGCCTCCCATTACAGCAGAGCACTTCGACCTGAAATCATCCACCATTCAAACCGCCCAGACCCATTGTCCTTTTAATGGGAAGGCAGATGAAGATCCAAACGACTTCCTTGGAAAATTTGAGGATTACTGCAACAAAATTAAATATAGAGGAGTCGAAGCGGACACGCTAAAGCTGATTTTATTCCCATACTGTTTGTTCGGAACAGCAAAGGATTGGCTGGAGGCAAGACCACCGAGGTCTATCACTACCTGGGAGGGTTGTGTTGCTGATTTCTTGGCAAAATTCTACCCTGCGTCCCGCGTTATCAAGCTGCAGAGTGAGATTCTATCTTTCAAACATCAGATGGGGGAGACAGTGGTAGATGCATGGGACAGGCTAATGAGACTTGTGAAAAATGCCCCAATCACGGCTTCGGGGACGCAAAGATTCTGCAGGTATTCTACCATGCACTTGACAGGGAGAATGCAGACAGGATTGACAGGGAAGCTGGGGGTAACTTTTTGTACCATGTGGATAAAGATGGAGCATACGAACTGATGAAGCAATTAGCCAAACAGGATACTCGCCTGTTTGATGACCGCATGCTCGCAGCAGTAGCAGAACCAGTGGTTGATGACAGGATTGACAATCTCACGAAAGTAGTACAGGACCTAGTCAAGAAGGTGTATACAGAAAAGAAGCCGGTAGCATCAGTGGACGAACCTGACTTTGACGCAGCAATTCTGGAGCTTCAGACCGAAGACGCCAACTATGCCCAGCAGCAGTGGGATCCTAGTCGCTACAGACCAGGCACACGTGACCATCCAGGGTTTCGCTACGGAAATCCCAATGCAGCAGTATATGCACCAGGATTCCAGCACAGGCCACAGGCACAACAGGCAGCTCCAGCTCAGCCTGCACAAGCAGCACCACAATTAAACCTGTCTCAGCAACATTTTGAGTCCTATATGGAGAAATTCAATAAGCAGTTGGAAACTAGATTCGCACAGATGGACTCATTAACTGCTGATGTAAGCCAGATGAAGATTGCTATCCGCAACTTGGAAGTACAGAATGGACAGCTTGCACAGAACCAGGCAGAACGAGCCCCAGGGAATTTACCATCGAACACAGTGAAAAATCCACGCGCTCAAATCAATGCTATCACAACTCGGAGTGGAATTGCACTGCAGGATCCACCGTATCCCAGTCATGCACGCGCAGAAAAGTCCAAGATTATTGAGCAGGAAGCGATTGACCGGGAAGACAGTTCAACCGCTAACCCTCAGAAAAGGGGTTCGGTCGAGCAGGAAGCAGCGCAGATGAATGAGGGTAATCCAGAGACAGTGCCAACTTCTAAGGAGGTTCCTTACCCTCTGAAAACACGCAAGAGAGATGACAGCAAAGACTACGCCAGATTTCTGGAGGTATTCAAGCAATTACAGATAAATATACCTTTTGCTGAAGCACTTGCCAAAATGCCTACTTATGCGAAATTTCTCAAAGATATCCTGTATGGTAGAAGGCGAATGAGTGACTTCGAAACAGTGAATCTGACGGCAGAAGCGAGCAGTTGTGTAAAAAATGGTCTACCACTGAAAAAGAAAGACCCTGGAAGCTTTGTTATTCCAGTGACCCTGGGCAGTGCATACACAGGAAAAGCCTTATGCGACTTGGGTGCCAGCATCAACCTGATGCCACTGACCATCTTCAAAAGTCTGGGAGTCGGAGAACCACGTCCAACAAGAATTATGCTTCAAATGGCTGACAGATCCGTGAAACCTGCCTATGGAGTAATTGAAGATATCCTGGTAAAAGTGGGAGAGCTTATTTTTCCAGCAGATTTTGTGATACTGGATATGGAGGAAGGAGAGGTTCCGCTGATCCTGGGCAGACCTTTCCTGGCGACTGGTGAAGCCATTATTAACTGCAAAAGTGGAGAGCTATCCATGCAAATCAATGAAGAAAAAGTAAAATTTAATGTTTTCAAATCTCTCCAGCTTCCTGATCATTATGGGCATGAAAACTGTTTTGCAGTAGAGGTAATTGATGACCTGGAAAGCGATGAGATAGAAGATTTATGGGAGGAATTTGAAGACATATTTCCAGAGGAAACAGAAGAGCAACAGGATGAGCAGATCATGGGAACAGAAAGCTGGGTCAGGCTATACAGGGATGAAGGAGGCGAGCAGAAAATGACACTGGTCCCGTCACTCCAGGAACCACCAGCCCTGGAATTTAAACAGTTGCCAGAACACCTCAGGTACGCTTTTATTGGTGAAAATAATACACTGCCGGTAATTGTTGCTTCTCTTTTATCTCAGGAACAGGAACAAAAGCTACTGGAGGTACTCCGAGAGCATAAAGAAGCCATAGGATGGACAATTGCAGACCTGAAGGGAATCAGTCCTGATTATTGCATGCACAAGATAAGAATCGAAGACGGAAAAAGGCCAGTTATCCAGCCTCAAAGAAGATTGAACCCAATTATGAAAGACGTGGTACGTAAGGAGGTCATGAAGTGGTTAGAAGCAGGAATTATATACCCCATATCAGACAGCACCTGGGTGAGTCCTGTCCAGTGTGTACCGAAGAAAGGGGGTATTACAGTAGTACAGAATGCTGATCAGGAGCAGATCGCCCAGCGAACTGTCACTGGCTAGAGAATCTGTATGGACTATCGGAAGCTGAACGATGCCACACTGAAAGACCACTTCCCGCTGCCATTCATGGACCAAATGTTGGACAGACTAGCACACCATGCTTATTACTGCTTTCTTGACGGGTACTCTGGCTACAACCAGATTTATATAAATCCAGAAGATCAAGAAAAGACGACGTTCACTTGCCCGTATGGAACGTTCGCCTTTAGACGAATGCCATTTGGATTGTGCAATGCTCCAGCAACATTCCAGAGGTGTATGATGGCTATTTTCTCTGATATGATAGAGAAAAATTTGGAGGTTTTCATGGACGATTTTTCGTTATTCGGAGACAGCTTCGAAGATTGCTTATACCATCTGGCCAGAGTTCTGATTCGCTGCAGGAAAACAAACCTGGTACTCAACTGGGAAAAATGCCACTTCATGGTGACTGAAGGAATAGTGCTGGGACACAGGATCTCCAGTAAAGGACTGGAAGTAGACAGAGCAAAAATAGAGGTGATCAAGCAGCTGCCATATCCAACCACAGTGAAGGCAATCAAGAGCTTTCTGGGCCACGCAGGATTTTACAGAAGGTTTATTAAAGATTTCTCAAAAATTACAAAGCCATTATGTAATTTGTTGGGAAAAGATGTGCCCTTCGTATTTGACGAAGCCTGCAAAGAAGCTTTTTACGTGCTTAAAGAGAGGCTGACGACTGCACCCATTATCACAACACCGGACTGGAGTCTCCCGTTCGAGCTGATGTGCGATGCCAGTGACTACGCTGTGGGTGCAGTACTGGGACAGCGGAAGGACAAGGTGTACAGCGTCATCTATTATGCCAGCAGGGTCCTGAATGAGGCGCAGATTAATTATGGGACTACAGAGAAGGAGTTGCTGGCAGTTGTTTTTGCCCTGGATAAATTTAGATCGTACCTGGTAGGCTCTAAAGTCATTATTTTTACAGACCACAGTGCACTGAAATACTTGCTGGAAAAGAAGGATGCAAAGCCAAGGCTGCTGCGTTGGATTCTGCTGATGCAGGAATTTGACGTCGAAATCAGGGATAAAAAGGGAGTTGAAAATGTAGTAGCTGATCATCTATCTCGTCTGGAAAAACCTACAGAAGAAGTGGTGCCCATTCAAGAGAATTTTCCAGATGAACATATTATGAAGATCAAGACCAATAGACGGCCCTGGTACTATGCCATTGCCAATTATTTGGTCAATGGAGCACTCCCTGAAGACATCACCCCTTGGCAGAAAAAGAAATTTATTTCAGATTGCAAGCAATATTTCTGGGACGATCCTTATCTGTTCAAGCAAGGGGCAGATAATATTCTCCGACGATGCATCCCATGTCACGAAATTTTAGAGGTAATTCAGCACTGCCACTCAGCACAGTGTGGAGGACACTTCAGCGGACCGAGAACGGCTCACAAGGTGCTGCAGTCAGGATTTTTCTGGCCAACAGTTTTCAAGGACTGCCATGATTATGCGCAGAGTTGTGATCGTTGCCAACGGACAGGAAATATCTCCCAGCGGAATGAGATGCCCATGACACTTTGGCAGGAAGTCGAGCCTTTCGACGTGTGGGGTATTGATTTCATGGGTCCTTTTCCTTCATCTCTGGGAAATCTCTACATCTTATTGGCAGTAGATTACGTGTCAAAATGGGTGGAAGCAATAGCCTGCCAGAAGAATGATGCATCAGTCGTAGAAAGGTTCCTCAAACGTAACATCTTTACCAGATTTGGGACACCGAGGGCCATGGTCAGTGATGAAGGTTCTCATTTTATCAATAAAGTCTTTGCCAAAGTTCTAAAGCAGTACGGGGTGTCTATCCATAAGGTATCACTGCCTTATCACCCTCAGGCAAACGGGCAAGCAGAGGTGTCCAACAGGGAAATAAAGAGCATATTGGAAAAAACTGTGAATCCTGGACGGAAGGACTGGTCGTTAAAGCTGGATGATGCGCTTTGGGCATACAGAACTGCTTACAAAACCCCACTGGGAATGTCCCCGTACCAGCTGGTGTTTGGGAAAGCATGTCATTTACCAGTAGAATTGGAGCACAAAGCTTACTGGGCAATCAGCAGCTGAATATGGATCACAGTTTATCAGGAAACAAACGGAAGATGGCACTCCTTGAACTGGAGGAATTTCGTAAAACTGCATACGAGAGTGCCAAAATTTATAAAGAGAAAACAAAGAAGTGGCATGATAACCGCATTCTACCAAAGAAGATAGAAATCGGGCAGAAGGTTCTCCTCTACAATTCAAGGATGAAATTCTATCCAGGGAAGCTGCGCTCAAGATGGTCTGGACCAGTTATTGTGAAGGACATTACATCATGGGGAGTGGTGGAGCTGGAGAACCCGGGGGACAATACAGTTTTCAAGGTGAATGGGAACAGAGTCAAACCATACAGGGATCCTCAGGAAATCATGGAGGTAGAGGCACTCTACCTCGACATTCCGTGATTACAGCAGAGGTAACAAAGTCGGGCTGTCGACTGTAAATCACAAGCGCTGGTTGGGAGGCAACCCAACATAGTTTAGTTGTTTTTGTATAATTTTTACAATGTTCATAATTTGAGAGAAAAGTGAGAAAGAGGGATTTAATGTTGAACTCAGTGTTTCAGGAAGCAGAGGCATGCGTTTAAACGCAGAAGACTTGCGTTCAAACGCAGTGCGTTCAAACGCAGAGACCTTGCGTTCAAACGCAGCCTCACCAACGGACAGGAAGAGCACTGGAAACTGCTAACACTTTTGCGTTCAAACGCGGAGGACCTGCGTTCAAACGCAGATCAGACCATGAAAAATTTTCCAGCCACCAAGTGGTGCGTTTTAACGCAACTCATGTGCGTTCAAACGCAAGAAGTTAAAGAAGAGGTGGAAAAATCTTAAGGCGTGCGTTCAAACGCAGATTCTGCGTTCAAACGCAGATCCCATCCAGCAGAGAATTTCTAGAGAGACAAAGGCATGCGTTCAAACGCAACTCATGTGCGTTCAAACGCAGATCATCAGAGATGCAGAAGATAAGCGTTGCGTTCAAACGCAGCTCATGTGCGTTCAAACGCAACTCATCAGACCCAGAAAATTCAAAGAAGGTTCAAGCACTGCGTTCAAACGCAGAATGTGCGTTCAAACGCAGCTCATCAGTTCTTCAAAAATTTCCAGAAAAATTAAGCAGTGCGTTCAAACGCAGGACCTGCGTTCAAACGCACATTTGAGCGGGATCAAAAATTTCGGAAAAATTTGAAAAATTTTGAAATTTTGGGGCCATTCTGCAATTTCTGAAAGTTTGCCTATATATACTGTACGGATGACAGTGACTCATTTTCACACCAGTCTTCCAGTTTTCAACTCTCTCTCTAGAAAATTCTCTCTGCCCTAGCAGCCGCCAGAGCAGTCCGCCGCCAGCAGCCTCCGACGACCACCGCAGGACCACCAGAAGGTCAGGAATAGTGTGGGGGTGATCCAACTCAGCCGATCCAAACACCAACAGATTCATCTCAGAGAGATATTTCCAGATCTGTACCCGTAAGATTCACTCCGGGTACCCAGGTTCTATCTTTTCATTCTCTTTGAATATTTTCAATTTTTACTGTTTAAATCTGAAATGGAGGTGGATCAACCTTACATGAGGCCGGATAGGGCTATTGCACCATTGAATATCATAGACTGCCGTTTGCTTAGGCCTAACTATTTCTGCGACCATAGGTTTGTTAACATGGAGGCTCACCGTTTCTTTTTGCAAGACAAAAAGATTCGGTATGACATACCCGCTGAGAGGACCTTTCCCCGTGATAGGGTAGCCATGGGGGATGAACTGTTTGAATTTACTGGGCAGGATCAGTTTGGGGACTTGTTTACTGGGTTTACCAATCTGCAGGTCAGTTCTGTGCTGGCTAAGGAGATTTACAGCAATCTCCAGCAGTGCATGAACAGTGAAGTCCAGTCAATTGACTGGATTTACTGCAGAAAGAGATGGATTAGAATCACCCCCGAGAGTATCCGAGAGAGTTTGGGTCTGGAGTTAGTGCTGGATGACTGTCAGTTTCAGGAACTGAGACGTCATCCATCTGAGCAGTTGAGTGAGCAGATCCTGACCACCCTGTGTGCTGGTGTCCCCGGCGCTGTCTGGTACCACCCTGAGAGGAGTCCTTCCTACCGGAAACTGCCATCGACCTACCTGATTCGAGAGGCGAAATGGTGGACAGAGTGGGTGAACAACAGAATTGTGGGTATAAAACACTTTACCCACATTGATTATAATATTGCCCTGCTTGTGTACTGTTTGATGGCCCGTGAGCCTGTGAGCCTCCCGGAGATTATTTGTGAGTTTTTCCGGGAACGGAGGGAGACTCATAGCAAGAAGGGTTTGGGTCTTCTGGGGATGTTAACAAAAATGGCGCAGGATTATCTTGTGGTCATTCCTGGCGAGCTGAGAGATATTCGACCTGTTCAAGTACGCAAGTACAAGAACATGAGATGTGCGCTGCAGGAGGCCATTCACGGCCCTCCTGAATATGTCCAAGTGGACGATGATGATGATGTTGTTCCACCTCAGGGTGGGGGTGGTGGCATGCCACCACCGCCTCCTCCCGGTGATGGGGGTTTACAGCCTTACCAGGACCCTTCCCACTGCCCCGTTCTGCCAGTTCCAGTGAACACAGGCAGGCCGACCCTGACTGGGGGCAGTCCAGCAGAGGGGCCAGGCGCAGCTCTTTTGGGCGCCTGGAGAGGACTGAGCATGAGGAATGGGTCAGAAAGAAAATTAAGGCCCAAGAAAAAGTACAGAACTACCTGGTAAGGACGGTCAAGAAAATGGCCAGGGGTCTTGGCAAATTGTTCAAGACCCAGAAGCATATCTACCACGCTCACACAGCCGCCATGAGAGCTCATGAGTCGGCACTTGCTGAAATTCAGAGTAACATGCGTGGTAAGCGGTTTAATTTTCCAGACCGCTATTCTAGTGATAATTGTCCAAGCTGGACAATGGAGGATAGCCGGCCATATGATAGCTTCTCTGGCCATGACCCCACACCGAGCCCTGAACATGCAGACAGTGTCGGTGACCCCGGCAGACCCGGTACCCAGTACCCACCTAGGAGAGATCATGCAGACCCAGAGGCCAGCAGTGCCCATCCCGGTGCCAGCCACGCTGGTACCGCTGCCGCAGCACGCCATGCTGCGAGGAAACGCGCCAGAGGGCGAACCCCTTCACCATCTCCCGAGCCGACTGACCAGTCTACTCCGGAGAACACAGATTCGAGTTACAGGCCAGATCAGTAGAGTCGCGGGGACGCGCCACCTCTAGTGTGGGGGTGGGGAATCGTGTCCTCCTGCATAGCCATGTCAGCATATTTTTGTAAATTTTATTTTTCATTTTATTTTCATTTTTTGAGTCAGCACGTTTTTTTTATTTTGAGTCTACCCACCAAACTTTCTGACCTTGCATGATATGTGTTTAAAAAAATAAAAAAAAAATAAAATAAAATAAATAAAAAAAAATAAAAATATAATAAAATTAAAATAATAATAAATAAATTTTTTGAGAAAGGGCAACTTAGGACCTAGAAACTGAAGAGGATCCAATGAAAGAGCTTATTAGAGTAGGAAGCACCGTAGCAGGGATACTTCAAATTTTAGTATTTTGTGCACAATTTTCACGACAGGCTATCCCGGGTATTCAGGAGTGTGGACAGTAGATACAGGCATACTTTTGACTTCTCTTGTGTGCTAGGCAGATTTGGTCTTTAGATAATTGAATATTTTGTTTCCCGTGGAAACTGGTGGACTCTTGGAATCTGGGGTGGACCTTCGTGTAGAGTCGGTTTTATGTGGTACAAATCTGTAGCCTAAGCGAAGTTGGAGAATGTACACCACCATCCCTTAAGGTGGTTCCAAGAGAAAATCCTAAAAAGCCCGCACTCTTAACGCTCTACAGCACAGTTGTAAAAACAGAGGTGAGTAAGAAAAAAAAATATATAAAAATATATATATATAAAAAAAAAATAATATTTTGTGCTTAACGGAGAAACAACATAATGTGCTTCCATTCACATGGAAAATTTGGATTCAATCCAATTTAGAGCTTAGGAGGGAAATTAAAGTCAAGCCGTATTACACAGGAGTTGTGTCTCCCAGCAATGGGACAATTTGCAAATCAAACGCAATAACGGCTAAGAGGGTCTGAAAACCTCAAATGACTTGGCGAAGAAAAATTATCTGTTGACTATAGATGCCTGGACCCTCTGAGTTAAAAGACGTGCCTTATCTTGGTTGGTTTGGTGGATGTTTGGGGATACCTTAGTGATTTTGTGCATAGGATCAGTTTATATCATTTCCTGCTGCGTGTTGTGGAATTTCGAAATAAGCTTGTGAGGATTTGATGATTTCAGTTTATGATAGAGAGGTTGCCCAATTTCAGAAAATATAAATATAAAAAAAAAATTTAGTTGTGTCTTGAGTCAGTTTGTGTATATTCTGTATCTGAGTCAGTCGTCTGTTGAGTGTTTTGGTCTGTGTCTTGAATCTGTGAAAGAGGGGAAGTATGCAATTAAAGTATGCAAAAATGGGTCTGCAGGGCAGTATGCAAGGGTCTGCTCGGGACGAGCAGAGATAAGTGTGGGGGTATTTTGACAGCTTGAAAATGTATTAGTCTGGGACATCTTTTTACCATTGGTTTTAACCCTATGAGAGTTGAGTTTGGCCATTTTCAGCTTATTTTCCACCTGATACGAGGCAGAGATTTGTAGATCATGATTGCAAAATTTGAGTAATTTTATGCATACTTTTGTTTGTTGGATATGATCGCGGGTGCGTGTTATGATGTGCAGGTAACAGGTGCCGAAAAATGCATGAGATTAACTTGGATGGGAGGCAGCGTGTCAGGAGAGCTGAGCAGAAAAAGAGGAAAAAATTCTAAGTGGTGCGTTCAAACGCAGGAGCTGCGTTCAAACGCACAAGACAGGAGCAGCGGGAAAATGGCAGAAATTTGGCTAAGTCCTGCGTTCAAACGCAGGCAGGCTGCGTTCAAACGCAGGAGTCAGAGACCAAAGTGCAGAAAAGCTAAGTCCTGCGTTCAAACGCAGGCGATGTGCGTTCAAACGCAGGAATCAACACTCAGGAGAAGAAACGGCCAAGGGGTGCGTTCAAACGCAGAGGAGCTGCGTTAAAACGCATGGGTTCAGGAGCCAGAAGAGGAAAAGCGGCTAAGTCCTGCGTTTAAACGCAGAAGGGTGTGCGTTCATACGCACTGCGTTTGAACGCAGGAAGTGTGCGTTTAAACGCACAGACGGGTTCCAGAATCTTCCAGGACGGGTCTTTTCGAGGGTAAAACATGAATTTTATGCATCAGTTTTGGAGACTGTGGCAGTATAAAAGGAGGTGTCCCAGCACTGTTTTAGGGTTACGAAGGCATATCACAGCTATCATCATCATCAGCAGCCAGTTTCACAGCAGCCAGGAGTTGGAGCAGAGCAGGATTGGAGCAGTTTTCCAGTATTTTCAGAAATAACTAGTTTGATCTTTTCTCTCTTTATGAAACATTGTCTTGAAATAATGCAAGCTAGCTAGACCTTTTGCCTAGGTTCTCGGTGAACCTAGGGTTTATGAATTCAGCAGACTTGGTTGTTTTGATTTTCAGATGCATGGCTAGCTAAGTCTTAATACAGGATGGTTTGTTTATTATTCTGTCTTTGATTTTATTTACATACATGAATGGCTTGATCACCCAGGAGTGTTACAGACAGGATCTGGTGCGCGAGAGTGACCAGTGAATGTTAGGAAGAAAAGACAGGATTTAGTACTCTGCCTTGATGGACCGAGAGGTGAAGAGAATCAGGGGACTAGCCCAGAAGCATTAGACCAACTGTTAGACGTTTAGGGGGAGACCGAGAGGAGAACCTGTAACCCTAGCAGACTTAGAACGAACCTGCAGATTTAGGTGGACCGAGAGGACCCGAAAATCTGCAGTTGAGTGATAAGTGCATGAGACCGAGAGGAGATTGTACTATTGGTATTCTGGCATAAACAAAACCACTGTGTGTTTCTGAAATCAAATAAACCATGGAAGCTGGAGAGTAACCCTAGGGGATCCTGGAATCTAGATTTTTAGAATTATCAACTTTTACAACCACAACAATTTCCGCAAAATATTCAAAAGAAAAATAAAATAAGCTTTTTACTGTTTTTATTTATTACAATTTAGTAGAGTCAAATCCCAAACCTTCCTCCTTTTTACAAACTTTGTGTCTTATTCTAATTCTGATTAGCAACAACTTAAACTGTTCTCGTGGGTTCGACAACCTGAGTCACAATTACATACTATATATTACTTGATCGTACACTTGCGAAAAAGCAGATAGGTTTACGCTGTCAGTCGTCAACCCTCCTCGTAGTGGCAACGGAACAGCTGTGCGAGTGATTTTTATGGGGACCTCACGTCCCGTCTCCATCAACTAGGTCCACTAGTTACCCCAGTTGGATCCATCTATCCCTTTTATTCACAACCTCTAGCCTAGGAAGCCATTCCTTGTGACTTTCATCACTAGTTATAATGGTCCCTTCCTATGCGTCATGATAGAGGGAGTCGAGTTAGGGAGGTTCCTTGAGGGTGAGATGATATTATACATCTTGAGTGGATACTCTTACATGTCATCTTATGAGGGGATGTGAGGGTGAGTTAGAGACGGCAACACACTTCGGTGTGGCGGTGAGTCGCGTGCATACACCACGATCACAGGTGGAGTGTCGTAGTGCGTGACATTCTTTCCGCACGTTATGGGGTGGGGGTTGGTGATATGATATGAGGACATGCTTGTGCTTCATTTATATTTTCTACATCTTAGGTGGTGGGGAGGATTTGTTGGAAAAGCACGTTTATACATTGACAACCAGGTTCGTGATATGGTTTACATTGAGTGTGGGGGTGTCGACATATATTGATTACATCCTTGATTTGACACATTCCACCCCCACGTTATCTATTTTGATATTGGATCTCCTTGGATATTGTTATCATCATTGGTGGCTCTATGTGCTTATTTGTATGGAATTGAAATTGAAAGAAAAAAAAAAGAAAGAAGGTTGAAAGTGAAACCGAATAGGCAGCCGGAAATTAAACTTCATGAAAACCAAGAAGATGAGCTATGAATCTTTTGATCACTTCTTCACATTTGTGGCCGCGAGAACGGTGTTGCACCAAGATTAAGGGAATGAGGGCCGGAGTAGTGAGATTCGGTGGGGTTCCTTGGATTTTGGTGAGGGAGTGTGTGAATGGGTTTTTGTGAGATGTATCATGGCGTCTAGGACTGCGCTTCTAAATATCCTATCCTACCCGTCCTAAGCCGTCAACAATTGAAACCCGTGGATAAATAGCTCGGATGGTAAGTGCTAGGGATACGTTTGATGAGTGTGTGGAAGCAACTTATTTTGTATTCGTGCCCGTTCTGTCTGACGAAACTGGCCGCAAGTTCTACCAATCACCAAAAATTTAGAATCTCCAAGGGAATATGAGAGCCTTATGACATGCCGGTTTGCTTTTCGAGATTGCTCAATCTATAACTAAAAAGAACAAATATGTTCTTTACTTTATTGCATTGTACATAATCGATTTGCATTGTTCAAAGTCATTTAGATTGAATGATCCAGTGTTTGAGTCATTGTGTCTAAGGCAAAGTAAAGATATATGTGAATCTCGGAAGCACGTGTTGCTCGGGACGAGCAAGAAGGTAGTGTGGGGGAACTTGATAGCACCTTTTAGAAGCTATATATTAATGTTATTTACTACATTATCACGAGTTTAAGCTTAATTGTAGAGAATATGAGTTGTTTTGTCACTTTTTGCTTCATATGCGCTTTATTGTTAGTTTGGGCGTTTCTATGCATATTTCGTTGTTATTTGTCAAATATAATCGCTTGGTATATTTTTTCATATTGTCTTGACAGAAATGGATGCTAATCGGTTGATAGGAGGCATGGAACGAACTTCGGAAACAACGGGAGCTCAAGTGGAGTCAAGAGAAGCCGAATTGGAGGAGCTTGGATGACCAGTCTGCACTATTTTGATCATAGCTAGAGGTCTAAAATTAATTTGGGGATACGACCAGTTACAAATGAAAGTAGTCTCAGAGAGCTTTCCAAAGATAGGTCACGGGTCTAAATCCGGTTTCGGACGAAGAAGTTATGGCCCGGCGAAGTCAATAGCATATTTCAGGGGGCTATTGTGCAATTACTGAAGACTTCTGCGGGTTATGATTGAAGAACGACCTAGGGACCAAAAAAGAAATCCTTCACGCATACGGAGGAAGAAAGAGAGGCAAGGGAGCTGAGGAGATCGATTGGGATCATACCCAACCCGGAGATTTCATCGTTTGATTTCTGTCTCTTCTCTTTTCATCAATTTAATGGAGAAAATTTAATGTGCTGCAACGATTTCAATTAGTAACTAGACGTTTTGCTAGGCTCTAGCCTAGGGTTTATGTAGACGATTATGTTTTTCGGGTTTAAGACTTTGTTTCATGTTTTTTGATTTGATATATTGGATGACATTTGATTTCATGAACTTGTTGAAAATCTTAGTCTATTGACACGGCTAGGGTAGAAATTGATAATTCATGAATCTTCGTGTTCTTCAAAGATTGTGATCTTTCTTAAAGTTAATTTATGTTCTAGTTATTGTTCATATACTATGCTTAATCCTTGGAAAGGATGGAGTAATTAACCAGACTTGTTAATTAGCTAGCGAGTGCGTGAGAGCGACTTAGACCTAGGTGTGATGAGATATGAATAACAATCCTTAATCACTGAGACTGAGAAGATAAGTGTGTAGGATTGGCCTTAGTGGGTAGATTCGGTAGATAGTGAGGTGTTCGTGTGGTGGTGGTCTGAGAGGACATCATTCCGTGCACTGTCGTTAGCCTACTAGAACAGACTGGTAAATGTAGGTGGACCGACAGGACACTAAGTAGACCGTGACGTAGAACGACATGAGACCGATAGGAGATTGTCAGTACCATTACCCGGCTTAACTACAATATAATTAACGTGTTACATAGCTGATCCAGAAATCGTCTACAACCCTAGGTGATCTACAGATTGCCTAGTTCCTCCATATTTACTTTCCTTAAATAAAAATCCAAAAATATTAGTTTAGTTGTTATTTAATTTCAGTCACTTGTTTGTGGGTGACGCCTTAGTTAATCACAATTCTTCCTCCATGTACTGTATTCTAGGCTAATAAATAATTAAATAATCTCAAGCTTGTCCTCGTGGGATCGATTACTCAGGGTTGAATTATTACCCTATATTACTTGACCGTGCACTTGCGCATACACGTAAAAATTTGTGTCAGTGGTATACAACGGTTTTCATTTGTTATCGTAAACATATAGTAAACGATACCTGGTGAAATACTACTGTCGAGAGGAATATCTAAGACAACATATGGACTTAATTACAGAGGATTCTCTCCCTAAACTAAAGGGATTTCCACCCATTTGTCCATTTGATCTTACGTCTCGAAACCCTCTGGTCGAGTCATACTAATCACCTCTCCGATTTCTCCATGGAGAAATTCAGTCGTCACGTCTATCGAGAATGGAACTCTAAGTCCATCAACACAACTACTGCCGATATGCAAGTCATATGTCGTAGTATGATTTTGTCTGCGCCTCTGCTTGACATTGGTAATCCACTAATCTCCAATAGTCTAGAATACAGTCGGAAAGTCAACCTAGTCTTAAACTTGGTTGTTCCCATATAGACTCTAAATCATCCTTTTGTAGATAGTGCTTTCTGAGCAGACAGATCTTGGCCACGTGGCAATCATCTAGCTCACCATATTGTGCTCCACACACACTGGATCACCAGCCGCGCTGATCCACGTGGGGGCTGCGAGACAGGGCCCTCGCATACCACTGCACGGGACTTGTAGGGACTTAGTGGTTTGGAGGCTAGAGTAAGTCCTGTCGCGTGCGAGCCAAGCCCGCGCGCGACCCTTAGTAACTGCTTTTGAGAGATTTATGGCACGAGCTCCATAAACCCGGTCAACCCCATAACGGTTCCGGTATACGCGGATAACGTGCTGTAACAGTCCCTATATACGCGGACGAACGTGCCGTTGTGGTTAAGTTAATTAAGCCGCCATTCATGGGCGCATTAACCACACTACAAGGGTCACATTCTCCGTTATATATAGGATCGTTAACCCTTCCATACAGGGGAGAATAACCAGACATAAGCGAAAGCTCTGCCAAACCCCTGTCTCTCTCTCATACAGTGCTATTGCCTTACTCTCTCCCTACACACAGCCCAATATCTCCTGTGCCATTTTCTATTCTCTGCCTTTGGTGTACACAGGATTCTCTCTGCAGGATTCTCTTGTACACATTTTGGTGAACCCGACGTGAACTTACCATTGCAAGCAACCATGTCTCATGAGGATGATGTCAGTAACAGATCGCCTTCCACGGAGACCACTTCGGGGGAGGAGGCCCGCCGTACTCCTGCAGCTACCGGTGAAGCTCCGACACTAGAAGCCTTGGACGCCACCATCCAGAATCAGGCGAAGGCTCTCAAAGCTCAATCTGCACAGCTGGAACGGATAATGGCTGTCCTGGGGACTCTCGCCCCAAACCCCACACCAGCGACCACCGTCTCTCAAGGAGGAGGAGCCTCCACCACTCAAGGATTGGGAGTGTCAACCACACCACCCAATCCTAACCTGCAAACTCCACCGGCGACTATGCAGCTACCCTCAATTCAGGGGTAAACAACTCAAATGTTGCCTCTTACTAGTCATACTCCTCAACCTCCAACCTTGGTACCTAATCCGGCCTCAAAGTATCCCTTGCCTCCTCCAATGGCAACGTGGGGTAACGTGAATTCACAATATGTTCCTAGCCCTCCTGCGACATATGTGTCGCCTCCGCCTGCGACAACCCCTCCTCCTGCTGCCGAGGGAAGTGCTCCGGAGTGTATGACGTCGCTGGAACGGCGCATAGACACTATTCCGGCTCACCAATCGTTCGCAGATACCATCATCCCGAAGCTTGATAACGACCCGCCTATTCCACGAGAGATCTACCTCATGCCTAACCCTGCTGGGTACAAGGCTCCCAAATGGGACAAGTTCGAAGATGTCAATAGGAACGCCCATGAGCATGTCATGCGCTTCATGGATGTAATGGGGCCGTATGGGGCTGATCCTAAGTTGCTGATGCGCGAGTTCCAGAAATCCTTGGGGAACGTGGCTTACAAGTGGTACAGGACGTTGGAAGCCGGATCCGTGAAGACCTGGGACGATATGGTCCAGAAGTTTTACACTAAGTTTTTCCAGATGGAAGAAAAAGTGACGATGATTCATCTCTCGCGGATGTACCAGAAGCGCGAGGAGGATGGAATAACATTCATCAAGAAGTTCAAGGCCAAGTCCTTGGAATGCAAAGATGTGATACTCGAAAGCAGACTCGTGGAGATATGCATGCAATGCATGCGAGACGAGTACAAAGGTATGCTTATCAACCTGCAAACACCTACATTTTCAAAGCTAATCGAATGCACGAAGAATATCGAGCCTATAGTGGAGAGGCAGAAAAAGAGGAATGCCCCTGAGAGATCCTCGAGCGGTACCACTTTCAAAATTGGGAGGTTCACCTACAAGAGAGCGCGTGAGGCTGAAGTGAACACGGTCTCGCCCCAAAAGCAGCCGAAGGTAGTAAACTTCAATGCGCCACCTCTGCCATGTTCGGTAGAAGAAGCAAGCGACCTTTGCAGACAATGGCGTAAAGACGGTATCCTACCGCCGCTCGAAAAGGCACCCTACAGGGAGATGGTGAGGGACCCGAAGTGGTGCGAATGTCACGTAAAGGTCATGCATCCCACGACTGACTGCAAGAAGCTCAGAATCATGGTAAGCCAAAATATGAAAAATGGCGAACTGATCGTCAGTGATCAAAGGCAGGATGTGCGAAACAATCCACTCCCTGCCCATGCGGAGCAAGAGTCAAAAGGCAAAGAGGTCGCCATGATCTCGATTGTGGACCTTGAAGAGGTTGCAAAGGATGGTCTACCCATCATTGCCGAGATCCACGGCGACGAGGACTACAGCATAGACACGGAGGACGAACGTGCCGATCGAATGAAGGATCGCATGGGTTTAGCAGGTTCTTCGATGAGATGAATTTCTCAGAGAAATGCCGGAAGGAGATGACAAAGGCGATCCTGAGGATAGCAGAAAATTACTAGGAGGATATTGTAGTCTCCAATTGAAAGGTCGTCAGGGTGTCTCGCTCAACAGCAAAGGTCATAACCTTTTCCGCAGATGACAAAAAGACAGATGCGAGCCACCATAAGCCTCTGTACGTAACAGCAATCATCAATGGCGTTGAGTTCAAAAGAGCGTTCGTTGACGGAGGAGCAGCAGTTAACGTTGTTTCGCTCCATACTCTGAAGTTAGCAAGAATTCCGGAGCACAAGATTGTCAAGCGTCCATCCACGCTGATGGGATTCGGAAGCGACTCCAGAATAACGATAGGATGGATCCGCCTGGGTGTCCAGATTGGCAAAATCAAGTGTTCAGCAAAATTCTATGTCATAGATGCGAACACTACGTATCACATGATTATAGGCCGGGCCTGGATTCATCGCTTTGATGCTGTCCCTTCAACAGCTCACCAAGTGATGAAAGCTATTTGGAATGACAGAATAGTGGAGATACCAGCTTCGACAAATCCTTTCAACATGGATGAAGCACATCTCAGTGTGGCGGTGTGGTTCACCGAGATGGCAGATGAGCAAACGCCGGGACCATTCAACCCCACTTCTTTGCCCCGATGGGAGGACATCAAAGATCAGTCACCCGCAGGAGTGATGGTGACAAGAGAGGATGCCAAGGCAAAGCCGTCTACGCGAGAAGAGGCCCCGCGGATTGCCTACCAGCGAAAGAACATGTACACAAAAGGATAGCAAAACATGATCCTGAAGGCAAGGAGAGATAGAGAGTTTCTACGCCAACGGAAAGAAATGCTATCGCATATGAAGGTGCGTGGGGGTGTCCTCACGTTAGCATGGGGATATCCCTGAGCAAATCAATCAAATTGAGCAGGTTTCGGAGACAGACAAACCAATGCCGAGCGCCCTAGAAGAGAAACTCAAAGAAGCACCCGAATGCATGGAAGACAAACCCAGAACACAAAAGCAGGAGCTGAAGGAGGTATTCCTAAGCCCGAGCGAAGAAAATAAGAGGCCAGTCTTTCTAAGTGCGGACCTCACATGCGAAGAGGAGGAAAGATTGCTACAACTCTGGACTGAGTACAAGGACGTGTTCGCATGGGAATACGATGAAATTCCCGGACTGGACACGAGCATCACCATGCACCGGTTGGATGTGATTCTAGGATCCAAACCGGTAAAGCAGAGCACAAGAAGCTTTAGGTCGGAGCTCAACGTGAAGATTAAGCAGGAAATTGTCAAACTCCTGGATGCCAAATTCATGGAGCCACCATCCCACTTGGTTGGCCAACATTGTGCCAGTAGTAAAGAAGAATGGGCAGCTTCGCATCTGTGTAGACTTCCGGGATCTTAATCGCTTCTGCCCCAAGGATGATTTTCCACTCCCCAACATCGACTTACATATCGATTCAACCGCGGGTCATCGCATGTTCAGCTTCATGGACGGCTTCAGCGGGTACAATCAGATCAAGATGGACCCCGAAGATGCACGGAAAACCGCATTCATCACCCCGGTGGGAGTCTTCAATTACACGGTTATGCCTTTTGGTCTCAAAAACGCAGGTGCGACTTACCAGCGGGCCATGATGGCCCTGTTTCACGACATGATGCACAAGGAAGTAGAATTCTACGTGGATGACCTGGTTGTCAAATCCAAGGAGGAGGCAGACCATCTGGGGGATTTGCGAAAAGTGTTCAACAGATGCAGAAGCTTTCAATTAAATATGAACCCCATGAAGTGCGCTTTCGGGGTAACATCAGGGAAGTTCTTGGGATGTGTGGTACATCGTCAAGGAATAGAGCCCGATCCTGCGAAAGTATCGGCCATCACTAGCATGACGGTGCCGCATAACCAAAGTACCTTGAGAGCCCTCTTGGGAAAGCTATCCTATCTGCGAAGGTTCGTCCCAGCGATCGCCGAAATCACCTACTGTTTCAGCAATCTCCTCAAGAAAGATGCTGTATACAACTGGACTGCAGAGCACGAGGCTGCGTTCGGAAAACTAAAGGAGTTGCTGACATCGTCAAAAGTAATGATCGCACCTCAGCTCGGATCACTACTCTTGTTGTATCTGACGTCAACAAGGAGGTCTATAGGAGCACTCCTAGCTCAGGAGTACGAGGGTTAAGAAAGGCCTATCTACTACATCTCTCGCATAGTGCAGCCCGCAGAATCAAGGTACACGGACATCGAGCGACATTGCCTTGCCTTATTCTTTGTAATAGAGAAGTTGAGACACTATTTTGCTTCGCACAAAGTGGTAGTGGTCACAAAGAGTGATCCTATACGGTATCTTCTGACCCACACAACTCCTGGGGGAAGATTGGCAAAATGGTATATGACCATTTCTCAATATGACATCACATGTGTTCGACCCCGGGCGATCAAGTCGCAAGCGGTAGCGGATTTGCTAGCGCAGTTCCCTGATAACAGTCATGAGCCTGTGATTGAAGAAGAATTGGAGGGACCTGAAATCTACGCAGTTGAGCTGCCCTATTGGACGCTCCATTTCGATGGCTCGTCAACAAGGAAAGGTGGAGGCATTGGAATAGTCTTGACCAAACCAGATGGAGAGGTCATACAGATGTCCGCAAAGCTTGATTTCGCAATCACCAACAACGAAGCAGAGTATGAAGCCCTCATCACAGGACTTCGCGCGGCGAGGGCTCTAGAAGTAAGCAATCTGACGGTCATGGGAGACTCCAAGCTAATCGTCAAACAAGCCTCGGGCGAGTATGGTTTGAAGAAGATAAACCTATTACCCTACCGGACCTCGGTACAAAAACTGGTGCAACAGTTCTGCGACGTTAGGTAAGAGCACAAACACAGAGCGGACAATAGGCATGCTGATGCTTTAGCTACCTTGGGATCCAAGGTTAGTGCAGATAAATGTCCCGCGAGAATTTTGATTGAAGTGCGAACATCCTCAACGTTGACAGAGGGCGTGTGCGACGATGAATGCATGGATGATGCAGACTGCAGAAATTCAATCTTACAGGCCATCGCAGAAGGCACGAGCAACGAGAATTGGGCATCCACAAAGGGGTACTGCATACATGACAACACCCTCTACTACAAGGGCCCTGGCGGAATACTCATGCGATGCGTCTCGGAGCAGGAGGGACAAGCGCTGTTAGAAAAGATTCACCAACATGCTTGCGGGGAAAGTGAGGTGTCAATCTATCGAAAAGCCCAGAGGTATGGCATTCATTGGCCGGACATGTCAACGGCCGCAGCATTCATCCAAGGAAATTGCGAAAGTTGCGCACTGATCAAGGAATCTCTATTAATTGCTCTGACCGACGATAATGTGGATTGGAGGAAACCACTCTTTGACTTTCTAACGCAGGGCATTGTGCCTGAGTCGAGAAAAGAAGCCGAGAAACTAAAGAGAAAATCAGCACGATATGTGGTGCAAGAAAATCAGCTTTGGCGAAGGGGCCATGAGGGCAACCTGCTGCGGTGTCTAGATAGCAAGGAAGCACAAGAAGTGATGGACTTTTCTCATAAGGTGGAACATCAGGGAGGTGCGAAGTTATGCAGACAGCTCCTCTCGGTTGGTTACTTCTGACCCACCATGGAGGCAGATTGCCGCACTAAAGTAAAACGCTGCCAGGAGTGCCAATTCAAAGGTAATTTAGTGCACGCTCCTGCCGTAGATCTACATGCATTGGGAACACCATGGCCATTTCATACATGGGCTCTGGATTTCGTTGGTCCCATTCGACCGACCTCGCACGGGAATCATTTCATTCTCACCGCGACCGAGTTGTTCACCAAGTGGGTAGAAGCAATACCACTGAAGACAGCAAATGCGCTAGACGTGGTCCATTTCATCCAAGAAAGCATCATATGCATGTTCGGAATTCCAAACACCATTCTTTCGGATAATGGTACCCCCTTTGTCAATCGCCAGGTGGCTGCAAAGTTAGCAGAGTACAACATAAGGCATATATGCTCCACTCCATACTACCCGAAGGGGAATGGCCAAGCGGAAGCAACCAACAAGACGTTATTAAGGATCTTGAGCAAGATGGTGGCCTCGCCATTTCTTTTATGCTATGGAGCTGAAGCTGTGGTACCTGCGGAAGTGAAGATCAACTCTGCAAGGTTGGCTTTTCACGCATTATATGACAACCAACGCGATCATGACTTGGTCCTGTTAGAAGAGAAGCGGAAGCAAGCTAAAAGGACTAACACAATATACCAAGAAAGGATCGCTCGTGCGTACAACAAAACAGTCCAACGTCGAGATTTCGCAGTTGGAGATTTGGTCTTGCGCGCGTCTGACCATTGCATGCGAGAGGCAGCTCACCCAAAATTCGCAGCCAATTGGGAAGGACCCTTTGAAGTCACAGAAGTCTTCGATAGTGGCTACTGCAACATATGGAGGTTACATGGAACGGCCTCAACCCCAAGCTCAGTCAACATGCGCTGGATCAAGAAGTATTATCCTTAACTTCTCTCATTATATGCGTTAGATTATAACGTCTGCTTTATACTCTGTATTGCTAAAACTCGTGAATCTTCTCTCCCATATGAGAGTATTTTTATAAAAAGACTTCTCCCAAATGGGAAGAACTTTATGCTTTCAGCCGTCTTTATTTCATTATTTCTCAGTAGCGAAAGCCTATCCGGCGTGATAGCAGCCTATGCGAATACGATCTTTAGTGATCCTTTAAAGCCTATCTGCCACGATAGCAGCCTATGCGAATACGATCTTAAGTGATCCTTTAAAGCCTATCTGCCACGATAACAGCCTATGCGAATACGATCTTAAGTGATCTTTTAAAGCCTATCTGCCACGATATCAGCCTATGCGAATACGATCCTAAGTGATCTTTTAAAGCCTATCTGCCACGATATCAGCCTATGCGAATATGATCTTAAGCGATCTTATAAGCCTATCTGCCATGATAGCAGCCTATACGAGTATGATCTTAAGTGATCTTTTAAGCCTATCTGCCATGATAGCAGCCTATGCGAACATGATCTTAAATGATCTTTCAAGCCTATCTGCAACGATAGCAGCACTACACGAATGCGATCTCAAAATGATCCTTAAGCCTATCTGCCATGATAGCAGCATTTTGCGAATATGATCTTAAAATGCGATCTCGAACGATTTAAAATCATATCTGCGACTCTATCCGACAGATAGCAAATCATAGCAACAATGCAAAGTGTGAATACAGCACTACAGAAGGCGAAATTTTGCCAATATGCATGCGAAATTGTAATTTGTTGTAACGAAAACAGCATATCAGACAAAGCGATTTATCATTATGAGTAAAAATGACTTACAATTTATCTGTCTAGATAGCAGCTTACAAGCGAAAAGCTAAGATCAAGCTAGTTACGCAGCCAACATGGCTTACAACGCATCTAAATAGTAACTTACAAGCGGAAGTTACACATCGGGGGAATCCTAACTGAAAAAGGATCGACCTAACGGTCCTAGCAGAAGCTATGCGATACAACGATCTGCGACCAAAGATCTGTAGCAAGTAGGGTGTTCTTATAAAAAGAACAGCCCGCCGTGTCTACAAGACCTATGCGATGCTATGTTCAAGATCCCAGGATCTGACGAGGCCTCTGTCTGATCAACACCCCAAGAGACGTGCCTGAGGAACCACCTATTCCGGCGTAGAACAAGCAAGCAGCAACTCTTAGGGCGAGAGGCTCCTTGTCCACGAAGACGAGCACAATGGCTCGCCACCCTGAGCTCAAGAACGTGGTGGCGAATGATCAACCTCCGGGCAAGCTAGAGGAGAAATCCACCGTTCATTATGAACCGGTAAAAAGGCCAGTACGGCGCTGCACCTCGCCGGGAGGCGGCCGGAAACATGACCTGCAAACGTAATAGACGAAGAAAATTCTTCGAGCAAACATGAGGTATTCTCTGCATCTTCTTTATGATAGTTATAAAGATCAATAAGCCTTGTAAAGCAGATCTTGGAAGCTATTTCTATGGCACAAAGCACAAACTCAGGTTTCACAACTTGGAGCTGCCATGAGTCAACGAAAAATAAGCGTTGAAGCCAACAATCGTAAGGACTCACGGCAAGCCACATTGTGGGATGAAGAACCCAAATAGCAAAAGGCAGGGTTTATATAGACCCTGTTGAGACTCTTCAGTTGCTTAGATGAGTCAGCAAAACTTGAAAAAGGGGGTAAGAATCAATCACTTACGCCTTGAAAAGAGGTAACAATCAATTACCCTACTAAAGGCTACGACGAATCGGTTGCGTATCCTAATTAATGACGAATGGTCATGATACGGATGGACTTCCCAAGGAAAGCGTGCTTATCTAATGAGAAATTAGCGCGAAGATCAAGGCGGAATATCAATAGATGACGTCATAATTGATATGCACAGAGATATTCGAGCAAATCCCGGGAAGGGCAAAACAGGCATTCGAATTCTTTTTTGAAAAAAAGGGGGAGAAACCCTAGCAACATTACAGTAATGTTTTAGCATTTTTCTCGACACAGATTTGTTATTTTTCAAAATAAGCCTTTGACCAGGGAGTCATTAGGAGTAAACTGACGTGACAAATTTGCCACTTGCTCCACTTCTTGCTTCAATCGCTCGTAGTTGGCGCTCATTTCATGGAAGAGCTTCACAGCCTCTTCAGCCTTCTGCTTTTGTTGCTCCATCTTCTGCTCCTCAGCTTCGAGGTTATGGTAGCCGCGCTTCAAATTCACGGTCGCGCGAATCTGGGTGACTCTTTTGACAAGATACCCAAAGCCCAGCTTGCCTTGAACTTTGGCGAGAAGGTTTTAACACATGCCAAAAAGCAACTCCGCGCTCTGAGGAGAAATGGTCGCAGGTGTGGCTGCAGATAGCTGCTCCAAAATCCAGATGGCTTCAGTAAAAAATAGTCTCCTGTTGAAGGGCCCTATCTCTTGAGACCTCACAAATGATTGAGGGTAGGAGAGGCGCATCCGAACTAGCCAGTCCACGTCAGCTTGCTTCAGCCCTAAGGCAATGATAAACCAAGTTAGACTATCGAACTTGCAAATGAAGAATGCAAGATGCGAACAACAATCATGACATACCAGTTCCTTCAAGGATCTCGCGCAAAGAAGGAATGCGCATTTCTGGGGCAGCTGAAGGCTGTCCTCGCTCCATTGCCCTTATATCAGCTGCGAGCTCTAACTCTTCATAGTTGGTAGGAAGAGTATAAGCCGCACCAGGTGCGATTGCAGCCCCGACCTGCGAACTCCAAAATTTCCACGCATGAAGAGTTGTCGCAGGCTCAGTCATTGCCGTAGGCATAGCAGCGGTAGAATTTGCAACTTGATCAGGAATGCCTTCAGGTGCAATAGCATCAGCAGCATCCGTTTCTGTTTCCTCAGCACCAGCATGGGCATCTTCCTCCATCAACACGGTGTCAGCTTCGACATTATCAGAAACTTCAATGATGTCCTCGAAGGGCTCTCCCGCATATTCAGCAGCTGCGACGGGCTTCTCAATATGAGAACTCGGCACTGGGACATAGGATGCAGAAGGTTGATCCCTTGGTTCCAACGCGGCTTCATCAGCATTACCTGCGATACAAGATACGATGATGTGAGGTAACTTGTGTTGCATAATATTTTATTATCTTTGGTAAGTTAAGAGCGAGCACCTCCACGCGAGGGTGGGATTGTAGTATCTTTGTCATATGCTAAGGACGCGGAACCTTGCCCTATTAATTTTTTTTCTTTAAGCATATCTTTAAGATGAGCATGACCTGGGGCGTGAAGAAACCAGTCATGATTATGTTTGGGTTACTAAGCCTAGTCCACAAATGTTGTTGAAATGATTACCTGAAGGTTCACCGCACTTGCTTACTAACCAGCGGCGAATGTCAGCTTTTGACAAGCCATGCTTTAAAGCACCAACAATCACATCTCGGTAAGTTACTGCGAGATTAAAAATCTCACCTTTGTTACCACCTACGATTTCTTCGAAGTCCGCTTGGACTTGCTCTAGAGCTGCTGCATCTTCTTCTGGAGCCGCATCCTCCTCGTCAATTTCAGGAGCTTCCTCTTCTGGAACCACACTTCCCTCATGGGTTGGACGCACTAAGTCGTCGACGTGTTGTTCTTCTAGGCTCCTTTGCTTCACGCGTTCGAGCTCCTCTTCTTCTCGCTTTCTTCTTCTTTCAGCAGCCTCCGCAGCTGTTCTCCTGGACTCGGCAAGAATGTCCTCGCTTATGGTTTCGATGGAAACACTAGAATGAGAACCCCTCTTCTGCTTCTTGGCCAAAAGGCCGCTGATGGTCTCATCATCATCATCTAGAAAGAAACAATTTGTTCAGACAAGATTGTGAAGAGTTAAGACAATGATAGACTGCGGCCAGATTGATGGCGCCACTGCATCGAAGCCGAACTGGGGAGAAACGCGAGTAGGATCAACATCCACGGTGATCCTCTCGTACCTAGGGGCGAGCTCACGAACATGCTCTGCAAGAGCAGGAAGAGAACCTCTCAGACACCAGCAAAAGAATTCGCGATAGCTCTCGTGGAAATACTCTCCGCCCTCGAAAAGGAGCTCTTCTGAGAAAGCAACGGCCTTAGAGGGATACAGTTTTGGGAACCATCGCACATTCTCAACGCGTGTGGCATAAGGCCTGGCTATAAACTCTTCCCAATTGTCGCATATCAGGCTCCAAACGCACTTAGGAAAGTGAGTTCCAAACCACCTCGCAGCCCTACCGCTATTACGCTCCTCCTCCACACCTGGGGGACACCATTTGCTGGGCCTAGAAGGAATTGGGGCATAAGAGGGCCATCGCTCGAAGACCCACATAGTAAAAAAAGCAATGTTAATATAAGTCAGCACGTCGAGGCGACCACGCGATTCCTTCATTGCTACGACCAGCTGATCCAACCTGTGGTACAGCGTGCCCAAGACTAAGGGCCCAAGTGCGACTTTCTGACCAAGGGCCAGTTTCACAGCAAGAGGAAGAACATGATAGAAGACCCCATCATGCGGATGGCCATCGATCAGATACCTCGACAACCAGGCACAGAGGAAAGCGCATAGGGTCAAGTGATAACCCTTGCCATTCACATAGTTTTTAGCCTTCGGGTTTTGGCTCAGAAGCTTCTTGGTGATACTGCTGTTCGCATAATCGCGAAAGAAATATTGCACCCACTTGTTCCAAGTGTTCTTCGCAGATGTGTCAACCAACTGCCAGTCGGGGAGGAGTTCTGTAGGAGTCCACCGGGTGGAAATTTTCTTCACCTCTGACAAGCACTCCTCCATCTGCTTGTACAAAGCAATCTCTGCATCAGTTCTGAAGGGACTCAAAGGATCTACCTCACCCACGGGAGACAGATCATACAGCATGTGTACATCTTCAAGAGTGGGAGCAGCCTCGAACTCAGCAAAGTGGAATGTGTGAGTCGCAGGCGAGTAACGAGAAAGAAGGTTTAGAAGCATAGATTGGTCCAGCTTCACGGCAGCACCCTTCATAGCACGAGCTGCGAAATATATGCCAGCATCGTTTAAAGTAATGGCATGATTGGTCAGTACATGGTCAATCAACTCATCCATGAAGTCCAATTTCTAAACAAACGCTTGAGTGGAAATCGCAGTGTACGGGAAATACCCATTTTCGACTCCCAATCGAACCACGTCCTCGGAATAGATTAATTCGAGCAAGGCTGAGTTAACTGGAGGGGTCAACGTTTGTAATTCTTCAGCAGGGACAGGGATTGGCAGGTTCTTCACCTTAACCCTAGCATGGTAGAAGTCTTTGCCACCCAGATAGGGGGATTTTCGCCATAAGGCCTGGGGGAGATCAGGTATTTCTTCGACCTCCTTAATAGGTTTGGTTCCTTTTGTCTTTGCTATTCCTGCGGAAAAGCAAGAAAAAGGGGGGAGAAACACACATACTTTAGTTTGAATTTCAAGATTCAGTTCAAAGCATACGAGGATTCATTGGAAGAAAGATGAACAGTCCAGTGGCAATCTTCAAGATTAGAGATTGGAATCGTTTGCAGGGATTTCAGAAACCCTACATTCAAAGTCCTTATTATCTGGGGATTACATCAAAGTTGGATTCAAAGAGCAAGATCTTCTTCATAGTTTTCAGCGGATAATATGTTTCAGAAAGTTATGGGTTTGCAGATCCAACGCAGTTCAAAGCATATATCAGTATATTAAACAAAATTGAACAAGGCCAACCTTGTTTTGGTAAAGCTTGCTTGGATGCGCACAATTGAAGAAGACGATTGACAAGAGAGAACTCGTGATTGATTATCCGAATCTGCTCTTGAAGGCTTCCGGGTATCATTCACTTTAAGAGAAAGAAGTGATGCTTTAAAACAATGGAGAGCACAGAGTATTTATCCAAAAACAATGAAGGGTTGCGTCCTTTCAGTAGTCGAATCGCAACCGTCACCGTCGAATCGCGCAATCACAGGACAAGCTGACGTCACGCCTAAAACCCTAAAAGACCAGACGGCACGACTCTAGGGGTTTAGGTCATAATGGCACGCACGGGGGCTGAATCTGCACATATTTGAATTGGTGCGTGGTGGCGACGCGTACGTTGGTTCCTGCGCATGGAAGCCTATCCAGCTATGAGTCTTCACGCGCAGAAAGGGGGCTAAAGTACATAGTTCTTTCTTAGCAGACAGATCTTGGCCACGTGGCAATCATCTAGCACACCATATTGTGCTCCACACACACTGGATCACCAGCCGCGCTGATCCACGTGGGGGCTGCGAGACAGGGCCCTCGCATACCACTGCACGGGACTTGTAGGGACTTAGTGGTTTGGAGGCTAGAGTAAGTCCTGTCGCGTGCGAGCCAAGCCCGCGCGCGACCCTTAGTAACTTCTTTTGAGAGATTTATGGCACGAGCTCATAAACCCGGTCAAACCGGTCAAACCCGGTCAACCCCATAACGGTTCCGGTATACGCGGATAACTTGCTGTAACGGTCCCTATATACGCGGACGAACGTGCCGTTGTGGTTAAGCTAATTAAGCCGCCATTGATGGGCGCATTAACCACACTACAACGGTCACATTCTCCGTTATATATAGGATCGTTAACCCTTCCATACATGGGAGAATAACCAGACATACGCGAAAGCTCTGCCAAACGCCTGTCTCTCTCTCATACAGTGCTATGGCCTTACTCTCTCCCTACACACAACCCAATATCTCCTGTGCCATTTTCTATTCTCTGCCTTTGGTATACACAGGATTCTCTCTGCAGGATTCTCTTGTACACACCTGTAAAGCTTACTATTCATTCTCCATAATTACGGAACGATCAGGCTTATTATTCTATCCTATGGTTTATGCAAGGTGATCCTAAGATCATCCCTTCGATCTCAAGCAGTTGATAGGGGTATGCTCCTACGAGAAATTCATTTGAATAAGAGAATCATCATTTTCTCTCATCCATATGGACGGGCACCTCGCTTGAAAAGTCACTCCCAGTATCGAAAGGATCCTTGAGGAACTACTTCCTCATAATCGACTAAGGAACGGGTATCTTCCAGCGATTCCTCAATGATCGCGGAGATCATCATCTCTACGAACCTTTCCCTTGATTATTGACATCTCCTAGAATCATATATCTCGTGAATCTATCTACGTTATATATTACTTATCGGCTGTTGCTTTATAAATATGCAACACCTAGAGTGCTACATATAGAATAATAAGATACATTACTCCATGAAGATACGTCTCTTCCATCTAGGGTCCAACTTCTATTTCCTTCTGGTCATGTGAAAAAAGGACCTGGGACAATATCCTTGGTTAATCAACGTCTTGCATGGTGACCATCATGTCTTCCCATTTGATGTCAAATCAACGACGGGATACGCTCCAAAGAGAGATCCTACGCAAAGAGGGTTCCTCCACTTAGTCATAATATATGATGGGTTGTTCACTAGGCAAGTCACTCCCACTATCCTGAATATCCATATAAACTGTTTCCTTTTGATCAATCAGGGATGGGGCGTCATCCAGTGAAACCTCTGTTTTGTAGAGACTTACTTCTCCACGAACCTCTTCATGTCTTGAAATTTTGTTGGCATATAAGATGCCGATCCCCATGGCCTAAGGTGACATCTCTTAGGTTGCCTTTTGGTCTACATCTCGTAGGGTGTAGTGGCTACAGACGTGGTGGGCTCTTGGTTGAAAATGCCGACAGCCGTTGAGAAAAAAGTGTTTCCTATAAACAGGGAACATATGTTTTGCAGGCGCTATCCTACTTCAACCCATTTCTAGCAGTATCCCATTCCTAATATCCGCTACAGGACCCTGCAGAGTGTGGGGAATGGCCAACTGCCTTACTATTCTTTTCTCATCACATAGCTCTAGCTCAGATAGATACATGTATTCTCCTTCTGTCCGAAGACATATCCTCTTGTCCAGATCGTTTTCTACCTATTGTAGATACATGTCTGAAGCACTCTGGTGCCTAAGAATTATGTGGCATCAAGCACACATAGTTGAGACGCGGACAATCATCTACGAATGTGATGGAACAATAAACACCATGTCTTAGCTCTAACATATAATGGAACATAACAACAGAATGCATAAGGTGTAAAGACTGAATTAGTCCTTAATACTCTACTGGATTGTTGCTTTCATGTAAGGTAACAATCACACACAGGTAAGGGTACCTTTGACATATTCCAAGCATACTTGCCCTAGTTAGCCTGAACATGATTTCCTGACATTGTGTTTCTCAATCTAGTGCGCCACATATCAGTATCTTAAGTCACTACCATAGAGGTGACATCCTAGGATTCTTAGGCGTCATGCTACAAAAACCAAACAAGATATAACCAGATCCAAAGATGAAACTGTAACCAAATACAACTTTAGTGAATACTCCCTCAAAGATATCCTTTGGATACTTAGACGAGAAGTTAGTCCCAGTTCTGGCCAACTCTCTAGTCTTAGGAAAACCTCTTTTCCTCCTTTGCATTTTTCCATCTTGGGCCATTGGTATTATACCAATATTTCCCTCAAATTCCTTATCCTTGCCCACCTATTGCCTCACAATCCTAATATCGGGCTAGGGATTATATTTACCTATCATACTTCACTAATAGCCTTTAGCAATCACATATTTTTTGGACTTCAGAAGTATGTTGGACTAGTATTCTTAGGCAACTCTTGGTTTCTTAGATCCTTGAACTGATTGATATTTGGTCTCATCCAAACATCTTGACATTCATGGCACTCCATGAAGCCTGGCAGAACTTGCAACAAACTGCTAATAGGATAGCTTGTACCTGACATCCTTTAACTCTCTAATCATAAATGGCATAAATCTCAGACGCTATAGTCGAGTGCTCATTTTTATAATGTGAGTCTCTACTCATAATTAAGGCTCGATTTATGAGTCACTACCCATAATCAATACACGCAAATGGATAAGATAAATCCAAGGTTCTTCATTGGCCAATTCCTATAATTGTAAAGTGGTCATGAACTTGCTGATGAAGTCATTTCCCCACCTTGGCATAGCATGCTCTATGACATCATCTTGTCTGCTGCCTCCCCCTATGGGTGAGCCAAAAGATAATGTCTATGTGCTCCTGTGACAACTAGTCATCACATGTTCGACCATATTTGTAGGTGGTTTTGACAACCTATGTTCAACGGATGGTTACATAGTACGACGACTCGTCATGTCGTTGTCACCATTTAACCTTTACAGTTTCGATTTAGACATGATTGATTTGAGACATTGTTGAAGTTAATTACTAGCATTTACTTAGCTCAAAACATGAGACATCGATTAAACATCAATAGGTTCACATAAGGACTACACCAAAACCTAGCGTTTATCATAGGAATCATATCTCGTCACTTATGATTCCCTGCCAATTTTAATCATGTCTAATCATGTGAGATCTTTTGTTTTAGTTCCTTTGCATGCAAGGTTATACAGTTATATCCAATCACAGGAAGTTTATAACATAAAAACAATAATAGTCATAAACAAATATGCAATGGACGTGGCGCCTAAGGTGCACTCCCACTATTGGGAATACATCTTTAGCAAGTCTTGAACTTCGTCTCATGCCATCTCGCCTATCTTGAGGGCTCCAAGCTTGAGGTTCTTTAGATCGTCTATTATCTCCATGCACCTTGCGCCATAACGTGTGGTTTGGCCACCTATCTTGAAGCTTCTATGCAACACCCCGTGATCCCCATGCCTTCCGCTCCGGACCAGAAGACCCAGGAGGGCGATCTGAAAGTGTCGGTGGAAGTCATAAGCATAACGTCCATATATAACAATACAATTAAACATTACATAAGTCTTTAAGTCTCCCACATGTCATTGAAAAATACTATATGATAATTTAGACTAGCTACTTGTTATGTCATCACTCGACGTGAGTCTCGTACCCAGCTTCTCCATAGCCTCCAACTTCTATACCTGTGGTGGGAAGGAAATAGGAACCGCAGCTCCAAAAGTCGTTATGAAATACTGAGTGAGCAACACCCGAGCCTGTAAACAGATGAGGAAACATGACATCTTTTCAAAACAATACCAAATAAGAAGGAATCATAACTGAAAACATCTTCTTGAGAAATAATAATTGAACACTTGCATCACATACAAAATTCTCTTTCTTCACCTTGCTTTTCAGACTTCCTTTTATTCTCAAACAGGGAATATTGTTCACAAACTATCTCTTCATTTCTTCCATAAGCAAATATCGTTTCCTCAGTTATCATATTATTAACTTGTTGATACGGGGAAGAAATATCCTTTCACTAGAAGCCATGACCTTAAGTGCCGGCACCCCCCTAAGACTTCTTGCCGCCAGAGAGTTGAGTACATGGAGCGATCCGACAGGTTGCGACCGGGTTAAAATAGTACGGGTCGAGTGACCGAAGTCAACCCAACCAATTTATCAATAATATAAAGATCCCCGCACAACTCTTTCCGCTTTTCGTTATTTATGTATTATTATTCTCGTGTGACATTCTCAAGCATCTATTTCAAAACATACTCGAGCCTCAAATAAAACAAGCATACCAAAGAACACATTTTGAGAAAAATATAAAACCATGATTGGACGCGAAAGAAGCTAGGCACGCAATGCTTGGCATGTCTACTCACCTTAGTCCTGATAGCAAATATGACGTAAAAGCTCCTAAGGGTGCACGTAGACCGTGCCTACAAACTCGTCACCTCAATTCGACGAAGCTACTAATATAATAATATAGAACCTCCACGCCTCAAAATATAATCCTGATAATTCCCTCCAACACCCTCAATATATCTCTCTATCTAATACTTGACTAAAATATAGAATGAGAAATAACTACAGCAATAGACTCTATTTATAGAAGAATACGACCAATCAGGTCGCCATGAGTCATAGGGACACTTGGCATCAATGCATGGAAGGGATGCTTTAAACATGACACTTGTTAGACACTTGTCATACATGCAAAAGATCGGTGCTACAAAATGACACATGGTAGGGACATGTGTCAATTATCTAGGAAATGGCTTAAACAGCGAAACGTGTCCTCTTATGTGTCACTCATGCAATTAATATGCTAACTTACTCTATAATGTATGATGGTTGTTGTGGAGAAACAAATGGAAGAGGTATTTATACACAAAGATTACTTGGAGAGGACATGAATGAATGATAAATTTAGTAATATAAAAATAACATGGTGATTGTAGGAATTATCATAATAGTAAAAGTAATGAAAAAGGAGATGTATTTACTTAGAGACCATGTGCTGAAATAGTAATTTGACAACAATAAATTGATATAATATTTAAAGTAATAAAAACATAGAAGATATTTACTAAAGAGTCGGTTGAAACAAAGAATTGCTTGGATAAGTCATCTTCCTAATTATATTTTAAATACTTGGAGAGGAGGAATTGTGTGGAGAAAGCCACAAAAATCTTGTTGAGGAAGATTTGAAAGAATCGTGTTGGAGAAGATTGAGAAGTTGTATGGAAGCAAGAAAGGGAGAAAACTTTTATGAGAAGGACTAAGAAAATATGGAATAAAATAATAAGAGCTTCTTGGAGAAGCTTGGTGAGGAAGATGATTTGTAAATATCCCGATGCGGATGAGGTACCATCCGATTAGAGTGATTGCGTGAGACGGGTGCAAGATAGGTCGCAGTGGTCGCACACGCCCTCACAACTAAACATACTCGCATGTCAAACTACAACTATTATTATAGTATTTCTAGAATTCTCTCTACACATTTATTAACTATAAAAGCACAATAATTCACCCAAACACTATTTCGTAATTAAAATCGTATTTCTCTTCCCAATTTACTATTTTACCCCTATCACTTGTACAGGGTATTAAATCCTTCCCCCTTAAAGAGAGCTTCGTTCTCGAAGCTAATATCAGACAAATAGTCACGGTGCACAAAATCACCCAATAAGAAACTAGTTCTCCCATACCAAATAATTCCACACAAGCAAGTTGCCCCCATTTGATACACCATCGCATGTTCGAATGAAACATAGAGTAGCCCGATAAAATCATATAACTTCGACAAATGGCTGATAAGTGAATGATCATCCCATAGCCCCATTATCTCCAATTTGCACACCTCCACAGGCGGATCGTACCAACTATCTGAAGCCCGAATCTGTACCATAATTTGCTAGACAAAGCCTAATTACACCAAGTGACTGACTATTTCAATGAAAACCTCCAGTCTTGATAAACTATTAAAACGACCTTTAATACTTACTTGATATTACCAGTAGTCTAGAACATTAATTAAGAAAGGAAATAGAAGATATTCACATAATCCTACGGGTTCCCAGACTCCAATGGTAAATTCTGACCAAAATTATGCTCTTCTAGTAAAATTTAAGTAACAAAAACTCCAAATAGCAACGCCCAAAGAAACTATAAACCTCCTTAAGCACTCAAAGCACTTTATTCCTCCAACATGATTTTTAGAAAATAGCAAATAAGACTCTCACAATACTCAGTTCTTATTGAAATTTAGCTACCAACCCAAATATCGCCATACCTCCCAAGAATCCTAAATCCTGCGTCAATCGACAAGAGAAGGTAGTATTCCGAAGAATAGAATCCCAAGAAATCATTAACATTCACACCTCATGAATAAAACATGAACTAAACCTTAGTAAGAAAATTCTTAAAAAAATAAAACTTATGTGAAGAATGTATACTGCAACAAGATATTAGCAATAAGACGTCGAATACTCTATGGGAAGAGTTTGTGCCACAAGGGAAATGAAACTTTGACCAGCGAGACATGTCATCATGTTACATAATCTCCAAGAAGTTCACATTGACTTACTAACCCACATAGTGCTGAGATCCCGACCATATCAATATCCAAATCCCCCCAGGGTAATTGATCTAAAACAATAAACTCCAGTGAATTGTAACACCTTCAAACTGCATTAGTTAAAATATCTCAACTTAATGGGTTGGCTCTGCGACGTTTGGTCAAATTTTCAATGTTAATTACGATTTTCCTCCACAATTTCCTGTAACAAGGTTCTCTCATCCTGCCATAGTCTCAAGGGTTTATATCTTCTTATTAATGCACCATTATGAAATACCAAATGTCACATCACATATCACACATATGAATCTCACTTTTAATCTTGGAAACATCATATAAAGAAACAAGTCATTCATGACTCACTCTAACTTCATTAATTCATAACTCATTTCCCCTATAGAAGCAAAATTCTTCTAACAATTAACCAAGAATGTCTATACAGAACAATCTAAGCTTCAATAACCACATAGAAATCAGAACACATATAAATCAACCACCATTCGTAATTCAACCAACAACAAAAACGAAGTTCTCAAGTCAGATGATATCAAAGGATGGTTGAAAGGACAACAAGATCAACACTTTTGCTACCCACAACCCGGTCGGCATTTCTTCTTTTATTATCTCACCCTATGTTGATTTTAAGTTACCCTACAAGTTTTAATTCCCTAATTGGAGAGAACTTCTATAATACCACCTGCAACACCCCGTGATTCCCAAACCTTCCGTTCCAAACTGGAAGACCCATGAGGGTGATGCTGAAGGTGTTGGTGGAAGTCATATGCATAACGACCACAAATTACAATACTATTAAACATTACATAATTCTTTAACTCTCACACATGTCATTGCAAACTACTACATGAAAATTTAGACTAGGTACTCGTTATGTCATCACTCTACGTGAGTCTCGTACCCAGCTTCCTCATAGCCTCCAGCTTCTATACCTGCGGTGGGAAGGAAGCAGGAACCGCAGTTTTGAAAGTCATCATGAAATACTGAGTGAGCAACACCCGAGCTTGTAAAAAGATGAGGAAACATGACATCTTTTTAAAACAATATCAAATAAGAAGGAAACATAACTGAAAAAATCTTCTTGAGAAATAATAATTGAACACTTGCATCACATAAAAAAATATCTTTCTTCACCTTGCTTTTCAGACTTCCTTTAATTCTCAAACAGGAATATTATTCCCAACATCTCTTCCTTTCTTTCATAAGTAAATATCATTTGCTCAATTACCACATTATTAACTTGTTGATACGGGGAAAAACTATCCTTTCACTAGCAGCCATGACCTTAAGTGTCAACACCCCCCTAAGACTTCTTGCGGCCAGAGAGGTGAGTACATGGAGCGACTAAGTAGGTTAAGATAGGGTTAAAATAATACTGGTCGAGTGACCGAAGTCAACCCGACCAATCTATCAATAATACTCTTTCAACTTTCCGTTATTTATGTGTTATTATTCTCGCGTCGCATTCTCAAGCATCTATTTCAAAACATACTCAAGCCACAAATAAAAAAAACATATCACATAACACATTTTGAGAAAAATAATAAAATCATGCTTGGACACGAAAGAAGCTAGGCACATAACGCTTGGCATGTCTACTCACCTTAGTCCTGATAGCAAATATGACGTAAAAGCTCGTAAGGATGCACGTAGATCGCGCCTACAGACTCGTCACCTCGACCCGACGAAGCTACTAATATAATAATATAGAACCTCCACACCTCAAAATATAATGCTGATAATGCCCTCCAACACCCTCAATATATCTCTCTCTATCTAGTACTTGACTGAAATTTGGAATGAGAAATGACTAGAGCACTAGGCTCTATTTATAGAAGAATACGACCAATCACGTCGCGATGAGTCATACAGACACGTCGCACCCATGCTTGGAAGGGATGCTCAAAACATGATACTTGTTAGGGCATCTCCAACCCCATGGGGGGAGGGGGAGGGGGAAGGGGAAAATCGTGCAAAAATACGATTCATGTCCAACCCCATGGGGGGAGGGGGAGGGGGTGCTATGGGGATAAATTTTGCCTTGGGTGAGGGATGGTTAGGGGGGATTTCCCCATGGACATCCCCTCCCCCTCCCCCTACATGGAATGATTAATTAATTGAATATTTGATAATTTTAATTACACATACTAATATTTTATGATTATATTATGTATTTTATTATTATGATTAATATATTTTATTTCGTATTATTTAATAAAATTAATAGTTTATTCACTATTGTTGGAAAGTATATTTACAAAAAAACAGATTCGAAAAAACTTATTTGGAAGTTCTTATGGAAGTTCGGCCAATGTGTCTGAACAAGAATTCAATCCTTTCAACTAACGAAAGAACTATTTTATGTAATCGTTGTTAGGTTGGTTTATTTCAATTGTGTGTTTATCGCTCTACTCCTTGCATTTTAGTATTAATGTTTAATTTTATTTCTTGTAATAACGACTTTTTCGTACTTGTAATCGTTATTTTTTCGAATAAAAGTTTTGTTTGTAAATATTATTTTAATTATTATTAGTATTATTATCATTGTTATTATTATTAATATCTTTTTTGTGTGTGTGTATTGGTAAACAATTTTGCATTTACTTTTTTTGGGATTAATAATTCATTTTTAAATCATTAAATATATATTACAAATTAATTTTTTGGGTGAGGGGAAAGAAATGGGTTGGAGACGATTAGTAGTTTGGCGGAAGGGGAGGGGGAGGGGGAGGGGAAAAATTGTGGGCCCGTGGGGGGAGGGGGAGGTGAGGGGAGGGGGAAAAAGCAATGGGTTGGAGATGCTCTTAGACACTTTTCATACATGCAAAAGAATCGTGCTACAAAATGGCACATGGTAGGGGCATGTGTCAATTATCTAGGAAAGCGATTAAACAATGACACGTGTCCTCCTATGTGTCACTCATGCAATTAATATGCAAACTTACTCTATAGCATATGATGGTGATTGTGGAGCAACAAATGGAAGAGGTATTCATACACAAAGATTACTTGAAGAGGACATGAATGAATGATAAATTTAGTAATATAAAAATAACATAGTGATTGTAATAATAGTAAAATGTAATGAAAAGGGGGTGTATTTACTTTGAGTGCATGTACTGAAATAGTAACTTGACAACAATAAATTAATAATATATTGAAAGTAATAAAAATATAGAAGATATTTACTTCGATAAGTCATCTTCCTAAATAATATTTTAATTACTTGGAGAGGAGGAATTTTTTGGAGAAGCCACAAAAATCTTGTTGAGGAAGATTTGAAAGAATCGTGTTGGAGAAGATTGAGAAGTTGTATGGAAGAAAGAAAGGGAGAAAACTTAGATGAGAAGGATTAAAAAAAAATGGAATTAAATAATAAGAGCTTCTTGGAGAAGCTTGGTGAGGAAGATGATTTGAAAATAATCCGGTGTGGATGAGGAACCTTCTATTAGAGTGATTAGGCGAGACGGGTGTGATATAGGTCGCGGTGGTCGCACACACGCTCACAACTAAGCATACTCGCATATCAAACTACGAATATTACGTATTTCTAGGATTCTCTCTACACATTTATTAACTATAAAAGCACAATAATTCACCCAAACACTATTTCATAATATCATATTGGTCTTCCCAATTTACTATTTTACCCATAGCAATTATACGGGGTATTACATTCTATCTTAAATCTTTACTAAATATCCTATTTCTAATAAGAAGTAAACTGACTACAGGCGATTGGATGAGAAGAAAAGACAATAGAGTATATAGAGAGGCACGAGACACATGCCGTATTTTGATTACATATTCAAAACTAAAATAAAATATAAAAAATTAATGCCACATCCATGCACCAAACACATCCATTCAACCCACAACATTATGTAAAATAACATAATAAACATACTGAATTTTCTATAATTTTCTTGAATGAATTCTAAATTACTGGAAATTAATAAACAATAATCTAATTACCCTAAATAATCAATTATTTCTCCAAACGACCTAAGGTCTCACCACATATGGTAGACAGTAGGGAATAATGATCTAAGCCTCCAGAAATGTTTTTGGCTCAAAATAGTGTGTTTAAGGTCGCCTAATTGCCTCGGGAAGTGTGCTAAACACTAATTAATTAATATAGAAATTACTAAAATTTTCTATCTCTAAAAATTATGAATAAACCAAGAAAATAGGAAATTAAAATTGGAGTATGCTGGAATAAACTGGACGAAAAATGACGCCGGGTGGAGGCCGCACGTGCGCCCACGTCAGTTGTCACGCCTGCCAACACGTGGCTTGCCACGTCAGCACCACGTGTGCCTCCCGCTGACGTTACACCGCCATGTCATCATGCCACGTCACCCCTAGCCACGTCAGGAGCGGCCGCCAGCCCTTTTGGTACGTGCGGCGCGTGTGGCGCGTGAAGGTCACGCGCCGCCTTCTCGTGTTCCGTTTTTAATAATTCTTATACCATTGGAATCGTCTCTTTGTCCTGATCTCGATTATGTGTTCAAAGAACAATTTTAAGAACTATAAAAAATTACATTTTACTAATCTCAGCTAACCTGTCCAGATTAACACTATTTCGAATCTTTAAAGGGGCATAAGTTTCACTAAGTTTGTCAAAAAATTACAAAACTTATATTTCACTATTTCGCATAATGATTATGAAATTTCAAAAACTCAATTTTCTACAACAGGTCAATTTCGGCACAAACTAGGCACAAAAAATAAGCCTAGGACTCTGATACCAATGAAGGTTTATGCTTATCTAAACATACATAGATCTAAACACATAATAAAGCGGAAGATTTATGTGTGATCACTTCGCCTAAGCTCCTAGCGCATTAGATGATGATCTTTGTGATTGCTTGCTTTCTCGTGCCTTCACCAACGTCTTGCTCCCACCAATCTAGTGTGAATCTCGAGGACGAACATTATGATTCGCCCCACGTTCCACCTCCTTGGATGTAGCCGGAGAGAGTCTAGCTAGGGCTTTCACGTGCCTTCACCAACGTCTTGCTCCCACCAATTTAGTGCGAATCTCGAGGACGAACATTATGATTCACCCCACATTCCACCTCATTGGATGTAGCTAGAGAGAGTCTAGGGTCCTCTAGAACTGAGAATGAATCTAGACAGAATGTCTCTACTGACTAGCATTAAGATATGTTGGAGGCTGTCTCCTTATATAGACAAAACTTCTCATAGGGTTGCAATTAACGCCCTAGGGTTTATGCCTTTGCTACAAACCCCTTAGGGTTTGTGCCTTATTGCAGTTAACCCTATAATGTTTGTAGTAATTACATGTGCACCCCCACATGGGCTCACCATTTAATACTAACACATACTAAGGTCAAGAGCTTTTCTCTTATCAATAAAAGAAATTTGGTTTTAAAGAAACAATATTTCAGTTGTTTCACATATGCAATCTTAATATAAAGCAAAAACCACCTCGTATACCCTACAATTGGTCTCTAACCTAAATAGTTTATTTATGCTCTAACGTCACACATTTCTAAAGCTTTTTTATTATGTACTTAGTTTCTTAGGTAGTCTTTATTTTTTCATCATCACTTGCGTGAGATTTTTTTTCAACGTAAATGGATCAATCAACCAATAACAAATCCATTTACATTACTTCTAATAGACTTGACTTTGCAAGAAAATTTTCATCATTATCATAGAATCTTGGCTAATATACCCCTTTTGCATCCATAGATACCATAGTCCAAATACTATATGATCTTCATGAAGAAAGCAAGCACATGTCCCGTTACTCATGAGACGGACATTAGTCAAGCTGCACATATAGCCATCGTATATAGTGCAACGACCAGACCGATGATAAAAAAACACATCACCATAAAGTAAAGTAACTTCAATGTACAATTAGTAAAAATACATCTCGAGTAGGAAACCTTGATTCATATTTGTCAGAATATTTTGAACATAGAGCAATGAAGCTCACCATTTTTAAAATTAAATCTCTAAAGTTCTAACATAAACCCATGTCTGCGACCAACCAATGTCTCCAAGAGGCTAGAAGGTCATCCAATTCTCTGTTTCTGTGAAGTTGTTAAGGAAACGAAGGGAGACAAAACTTATATATAACTCTGACTATGGTGAATTTAAGAAATTGACAACTTACCATAAGTTAACATAATGACTGGGAAAAACAATAAACCCTAAATCATAAGAAAAATCATCGGCAAAAGAGTTAATTGAACGTATGTACATGAAAACTGGCCATATTGTAATCCATGGGATACCATCCATATCAGTCTGAAAAACTTTGTAATTGAATCAAGTCCTATAAACTGGACAAGATCTAAACTGAACATGTCCACTTTCTTATTCCCAAAACAGACCTGCAATGAAATTACCAGTATCATCAGTAACTTCTGGTGGGGAAATAGCAAACAAGAAGGTACAGGAATTCATTGGAAGCAATGGAGCAGCTTATGTCAAAGTAAGGGGGATGGAGGGCTTGGTTTCAAATATTTACACCGCTTCAGTCTTTCTTTAATTTCCAAGCAAGCTTGGAGGCTTGTTAACGGCCAACATTCACTTTTCAAATCCTTTTTTAAAGGGAAGTTCTTCCCAAATGTCTCATTTTGGCAAGATAAAATTCCAAGTGGTTGCTCATGGGTTTGGAGAGGACTATGTGCAGGCAGAGAGGTTTTATCGAAGGGTTATAGGTGGCGAGTGGGTAATGGAAATTCTATAAACATATGGGTGGACCCTTGGCTGCCGAGACCTAACAATTTTAAAGTGCTATCTCCCAAGCCTGAAGGTTGTGGTATATCTAAAGTAAGCGAATTAATTGATCATGAAAGGAGGCTTTGGAAGGTGAATTTGATACGAAGTCTCTTTTCTAAGTATGAGGCAGATCTAATTCAGTCCATCCCAGTTGGAAGCATGCATTGTGCGGATAAAAGAATTTGGAACTTCACCAGCTGTGGAAACTTCAAAGTCAGTTCAGCTTATAAGCTGATTGAAGGAGGGAATCATCAAAACGAAACTCCATCTTGTAGTAGGATCTCTCTCTGGAGGAAATTATGGAGTCTTCCTACACAACCAAAGATCAGATTTTTCTTTTTTGGAAGATTCTCACTGGAGCTCTCCCAGTTCTTGCTGCTCTCAAATTAAGGAATGTGGTTCAAGATGATATTTGCAAACTGTGTGGTGAAGATAAAGAAACTGAGCTGCATTTATTCAAAAATTGTTATTTCGCTGGTATGGTTTGGAGACTTTCTGCTCTAAGGCTAAACTGTGATATTATATCGGCTGGATCAATGCTAGAATGGTGGGAAAAGGTAGTTGACATGGCTGATTCCTCTCCCTCAAGCACTGATTTTCTAAGTTTGTTTCTTGTTGTGTGCTGGGGTCTGTGGAAGGCCAGGAATGACTGGGCGTTTCAGAGCCTAAGATGAATCCCATCTGCAGATTGTTAAAAGGTCTGAGAGTATTTGGCGGGAATATAATTTGTTGGAAGGTGTTCAGGTACACAATTATTCTCCAGTTCCTGATGTCCCCTGCTTAGTGCCAAACACAGTTTCAAGGATTTTTACTGATGCTGCTGTCAATATGGGTGATTCAAAAGGAGGAATAGCAGCTGTTTGTTTGGATTTAAATGTAAGGTAGCATTCAGCTCCCATTTGCAGGTGTTTCTGATCCTTTGATTTTGGAAGCTTTGGCAATTAGGGAAGCACTTTTATGGTGCTTAAGAAGAGGAAAGAACAGAGTATCCATTTACTCTGATTGCAAAGTGGTGGTGAGCTGTCTCAACTCAAAAAACAATTCAAGAGTGCATAAGATTGATGCTATTGCTGATGACTGTATTTTATTAGCATCAGAATTTTCATGTTGTAAATTTTCTTTTGTACCCAGAGACATGAATTCTTTGGCTCACTCTCTGGCTAAGAATTCTTTGGATCTGGTTTATTTGTTGGAGTGTTGATGCTCCTTTGTATTGTTGGTTGTGATAACCCTTTTCTGGAATGAAAAGCTACAGTTTCTGTTTAAAGAAAAAAACTGAACATAAAAGAATACAACCCTAATTTATTCTTTAAGAAATTAAAGAAACATACCTTGTTTTACGCGGTGTCTATGGATGATTAGAATAATTGTACAAATGGATTTGGAATTTAAGAATCAACGTACGAAAGAACATATGTTGTTTAGATAAGACAATATGCGATTTAGACATATATTGACTTAAAAATGCAAGATGTGATGGATTATATTGACTTTGGTTGCCGGAGGAAGGACATCAATCTCTCGTTTCTGCATGTAGAATATAGAACTTCGTAATCCGATCAGCTTGGCTTTAAGAAGACTTAACTAAATGTGACTAATACGGGTAACACAAAGGTTACAATCAATTACCACAATTAGGTAACAAATAATTCATACCATTTAGCTAGAGACTAAATGTGTGACTTTTCATTACGAAAGTTTCATAAAAAATCTCCAACTTTTTGTTACGAACACAAACTCCGAAACGCCCATTTTTAGTAACCCTCTTTTGACAACTAACTTTGTTACGAATTAATTTCGTAGCATTTTTCTACCAAGTTTTCATCATTTGATACCAAATGGGTGACGAGTTATTATATTCTTGTAGTGACATCTACAAACGTGATTACTTTAGCCAACCTCTTTCACATTTAGTACATGAATAATTTGCCATTTATTTTTTCAAACAGAATCATTTTAAGATTGGTTGTAAATACTCATAGCTCATATTCCTCATTTACGCAAAAAAAAAAAAAAAAAAAAAAAAAAAAGCTCCTATTCCTCATCTACTCCAGCCTCGAAAGAGAAAAATGTTTAAAAGATTTAGCCACATATGAGATGTGGCAATGTCAATTTCAATTTTAATTTAGGGTGTGAATAGTCGACTTATGTATACATACCATCTAATGCTCCATTTAGGAATGCTATGCAATGCTATCAAACTCTAAAAATGAAACTCGACAACCTTAAAACAATAGAAGCGGACTTACCTCTTGCAATTATAGGTTCTTGAGGGATAATAGAGCCATGATAACCGTTGATGATTGTGGTAGAATCACTCAGCAGTGCAAAATCCCTCAGCGATGGGTGATGTAACAATGGTTTGAATCAGATGCGGGCATAAAGTTCGGCGATTTGAAGTTACAGAGCATAAGGTCCAGTAAACACAAATATTGATACTATATAGTCATTTGTAAATCCTACACTCAAAGTGCATCTCTCATAGTGTATCAGTGATGACTGAGTCTAACGCACCATCTATTGGTGTTTGGGCATTAAACTCGACTATTAAATCCTACATATATAGAACCCATTCATCCCATTTCACTAAGATTAATTACTTATCTTTATCTTTATCTTTACTATTTAAAAGTTCACAGGGTTTCCAGTGGTCCCTAAGTTCATAACAATAAATACCTGAAGTACTCATTCCTAGTACTTCTAACAAAAAAGAATCCGTTCGAAATATCTCGCTTCGTCGATTGCATTCATTGTTACGACTGAAGGTATATTTCATCTTCTTTGCACGTAACATATTCAATTGTCTGTTTAGTTCGTTGGTTCATTATCTTGAATGTTGGTGCAAACAAAAAGCTTAAGGAGCATGGACATGCTAGCTACCAAGATACACAATCTAGGTTTCTGTGTTTATTTTGCCTCTTGCACATGGCTCTTCATATGAAAGTTGGTGGTTTCCTGCCCTTAATTATTATTATGGGGTTATTTTCTCAATCAGTGTGTCAATTAGTCGTCTTGTTTGTTTTGTTGCAGTAGGAAGAGAAATGTAGGAAGAAGAGGATAACGAGATCTGCTCATGTTACGTTGAAATAGATGGCGCAAGGGAAACGTTTTCAAGAGAGAACTCATCAATGAGTTCACAATCAATTATTGAACAATTTGTTTGGAGAGTGTCCTAAACTTTTAGCAAGGAGCCCATACTCTTGCATTAGTACTTACAAATACACCAATTTAGAGCGAAAATGTGCCTTATGGTTGTTTAGTAAGTTTCCCTTATCTTGCATTGACTTCCAAGTTAATTTATTGGATGAGAACCTGAGGGCAGAGATGATCAGTGGCGGAGCCAGAAAATCAAGTCAGCCGGGGCAAAAAAATACTGACTGGGATGGGACTCAAACCTGGTACCAAGCTTTACTAAACATTACAACTAACCGCTTGGACAAGTAGGCAGTTTTGAACTTCAGGGGGGCAAAATTTTATATCTCTTAACAATTACTCATGAAAATCTAAAAAATTATGGGTATTAGTAGAAATTTTCAAATCTGCGTAACATGTAATATCTACTTAACATAGTTGAAATGGGTATTACCATTCTCCATACCTCATGAATCGCCATTATCCTTACCATGGACCTCAGAAAATGTCAATTAATGGCTCATCAAGTCACTGTTTACCCACTTTTCTTGGATTTCAAATTGATTGTTTTATACTATAAATTCTGTGATCGGTGAGCAGAACTCTTTATTAGAGTTTTTCTTGACCACTGATGTTGTTCTTACAGTTGAATTTCATAAGTTAACATATTTCGCATTGATTTTTTTAAACAGCAACTACCTGCATCTTTGATGTTGTCATATCTATTTATCCTTGTACAGTTACACATTGAGCAATATAACATACTGAAAGGGGAGTATGCAGATAGTAATGTAGCACATATATTCTAGAAGGGGGGTTTGAATAGAGTATGCCAACTTTTTGCAAAATTTGTGGAGGAGAAGAGTTTTTGATGAAGTGTAATGCAGTTCAAGGCCATGAAAACAATTTCAAGCATTTGGAATGAAATACAGTTTAAAGGGAAACAGACAAGTTTTTTTCAAGGCCAGGCTAGTTTGAATGCTGTAAAAACTAAGTATGTGAATGAACTGTAAATGCAAGAGACACATAATTTATAGAGTTCAGTCCACTTGGACCTACGTCTCTACCTCAGGGATCTTCTCAACACAATTCTTATTAATCAAAAGCTTAGCCCTAGATCTCAAGCACAGAGATATGCCTTACTCTGTTACAGCTAGGACTGCAACTCGGGCGGGCTGGACGGGTTGACACCCCTATCCAAGCCCGAGCTCGAGTTCTGTCGTGGCTGCCCAAGCCCAACCCGACCCGAGTTAACAGCATTGTCAACCCGTCCGAGCCCAAATTCATATAAATCAGTTCGGGTTCGGGTTGAATTCGGGCTAGTACATTAGACTTAATATCTTCTTAAAAACACAAGAGAATAATTAATTGTTGGTGTGTACAAGGAAATCCTCAAGTGATATCCAAGTATACACCTCAAGTAGAGAATGGGAACACAGAGAATCTTAGAGTGTGTGTAGGGAGAGGGTAAGCACTAGAAACTGCTTGTGAGAGAGAGACAATGAGCTAGGGTCTTGGACCGGTATATGACTTGTGTCGCAACGGAGAGCTAACAATCCAATATATAGTGGGGAAGTGACCGTTGAGGGGTTAATGAACCATAAATGGAGGCTTAAAGATAGACCCCAACGGCACGTTCGACCGTGTACATAGGAACCGTTACGTACCTGTCCGCAAGTATCGGAGACCGTTATGAGATCAGCCGCATTGATGAGACACGTAAGTTTAAGATCTCAGTCAGTTACCAGAGGTCGCGCGCAAGCTTGGTTGTCGCATGCGCGCGACGGACCTTACCCTAGCCTCCAAACCACTAAGTCCCTACAGGTCCCGTGTTATGGTGCGCGGGGGCCCTGCCTCGTAGCCCCCACGGGGATCAGCACGGATGGTGATCCAGTGTGGATGGAGCACAGCTGGGTGTGTTAGATGGATGCCACGTGGAAATGATCCACGTGTCTGGAAAGCGGTATCTACAATAGCCCCCTTTTGCGCGATTGTCACGCGCTCTTCTGTTGTGCAGTCGCGCAAAATCAACCGTGCGTGAAGTTCACGCCGACCCTTTGAATTTTGAATTCGAATCCCCAGAGACCCCAGTCATAGCCATGATTGCCTAGGGTTTGGGAAGCGCCGCTTAGCCTTTGATGAAGCGTGGCTTCTGTCGAGTTAATCTAACGTCATCCGAATTCGCCTATTTTTGAGGCAAGGATAGCTAATCAAACGTCAGAATTCCCAGACTCCGAAGCGTTGCTTCGCTCATCAAACGTCAACAGTCGTGACTCTTCAAGGGTTTATTTAAACCCCACTATTCTTTCGATTGCAACTTTTCCATTGTTTGCACCTTTGAGTTCGTATGCATCGGAGAGAGCTCCCACAACAGGAAATAGAGTCCTTCGATCAAGTTTGCAATCAAATCCTTGAAAACTTTTCCAAGGAAATTCGAGTGCTCAGGTGTGAACAAGGTAACTTGATTTGAATCTCTACCTCTTTTTTTTTTTTTTTTTTTTTTTTTTTTTTTTTTTGAAATTTGCAGTCAATTTCTTACACTTCTTTCTCGCCCCCCCCCCCCTTTTTCCTTCTGCATGCTTTATCAATCATTGAGATCTCGTCTCCTTCTTCTTACATCAATGGCTCCCAAAAAGGCTACAGAAGTTCCTGAACTACCCAGTGAGCTATGGCGCAAAGCCCCCTACTTTGGGGGTGATGACTTCTACTTGCACTACAACAAATATGACTTTTGTTGACAGTTTTTTTGTCGACAGACGGTTTTATGTAGCTAGTTGCGCTATTAATCGACAATATTTGTGTTTGTCGATGCATATGATTTTTTTTGTCGACCTTTTGTTTTTTATTTTATTCTACCTAAAAATTTAGTCAATGATTGTAACTATTTATTAAAGTTTTGACAACTACTTATATAGTGACATACTCAATTGTCAACACCTGACAAAAAAAAGTTGGAGAGAGGTAACCGAAATTTTTTTAAAAAATAATGGAGGAAACCAAATTGAACTCTCTATCGATATCACCTTGGTTAAGTTCCAACCCGACCCAAGCCCACAGGTTAACTCTCCCCTCTCAACTCTCACCACTCACATTTTTTAGAGAGTGGAAAAGAAGATAGACATACGGGTAGAGAGAGAGAAAACGAGGAAGAAGAAGGGGAAGAGAAGAAGACGGGGAAAGAGACGACCAGGGCAAACGGAGGAGGAGTGGCTATTGTGGAGGAGGCAGAAGAGGCTGGAGGACGAGCAACGATCTGAAGCAGGGCGTTGATTCTTCCGGTCTGGAGCTTGTAGGCGGCGGCGAAGAGTTTGATCTCAAGCTTTGAGGCGGCGCCAGCGCGGCGAGGCCGAGGTACGATATCTGTCTCTCTCTTCTTCTTCTTCTTCTTCTTCTTCTTCTCCTCCTCCTCTCCCTCGATAGATCTGTATTTGAGGGACAATTCTTCTCTCCCTCTGTAGGGAGAAAAGAGATAGAAATCAATCCATCTACGGTGTTGTTTCATTCTCGAATGCTCTCTGTCTCTCATTGCAATTGTGGGCCCAAATCTCTCAATCCCTTCTGATGGTGTTTCATTCTCGACCAGGTAACAATCTGTCTTCTCTCCCGAACTTGTAGCATTGCATCTAACAATGATATAAGTTCATGTTAGCATTGCCTCTAACAATCTGTCTTCGGTGTTGTACGTTTACTGATTCGATGCGGAGTAGTATATAATTCCTTACCTTTTGTTGTTTATTTGAAATTTGATTAGCTCATTGAAGGGGCAAGCTTGATTGATTAGTCCTTTAGTTGGGTTGTGATGATTTAACATCCTTTGCATGTTAATTGAACATATGATAATTTTGTGGGTATTTGGAAATGCATCCGAGAAAATAATGTTTTTGGGATGAGGATAGGTGTTTTCAGTTGGTCGTTGGCAGCATAACCAGAATTAGCTGAAACTCTTTAGAAGAGTATAAAAAATTCAAGGAAATTGAAAACCTCAAAAGATGGAAATACAAAAGTGTTTCCTGCATTACATGATGTGTGGTTATTGATGAATGAGTGCATTTAAGTAACTTACTATAGAACTGATCTCAAGAACGGTTGGTGTTGCCATTCTTTGTCTCCACAACCCCTTCTCAGATGTTTTGTTTGCTTTCCGTTTTACGCAGGGATCTTTCTTATGTTTTTCCATTGTGTGAAATTTTATCCTAGTAAAGTTATAATTGTTGGATGGTAATCCTGAGCACCAAATAAACCAACTTACGAACATTCAAACCTATATTAAGCTTCCATTTCGTTTGGGTGATATACATCATCATCAGTACTGTTTTTGGTCACTTGCTGTCATTTGTTTGGTGATATTTGATCTTCATGAATACTAAGGAAAATTTGTATCCTTAGTGTTTCGATACTTTCTGTTATTGGGTTTGGTTTGGAGATGGTAACTTTGGTCGGGATTACAATCTATCCGTACAATATTTGGCTTCTAAACTCAGAACTGCATAATATATTGGTAGTTTTATGCTTCACACCAATTGGTATGAGGCTGAAGCTCTTCATGTTTCTTCTCTCCCGTGGTGGTACTCATTGATTCGCAAGAGTTTCTGACATTTGGTTATAAAATATTTCAGTCCTTAAACAAGGTGCGAAGCTTAAACTTCTCTCTATGTAGCTGAGGTTAACTTGCTCTCAAGCGACTTAAGGTAATCTATGTGCAGTAGTATTATTGCTTTCAGTTCTGTAGTTTTGTTTTCTCCGGTTAATATTAGCAATAATAATGTAGATCTCAAGTGTTGTTTCCTATTATCTTGGGAAAAGATAAGTGGATGTCTCTATCAGAGTCCAAATATTGTTTAACTCTCTACGTAGGCTAAAGTGATTTATGATGTTGCAGGCATTCATAATTCCTCTATAGTATATGCTTCTTTGATAGTAGAATAAAATTTTCATCACCCCAAAATTTTCATCACCCCCTCTTTTGGCCACACCTTTAATTGACATCAATGAGCTCGATTCACTTTAGTTGACAACAATTCAGTAAAGACCTTTAATTGACAACAATACAGTAATACTGTGAATTGAGAGGTTAGCAACAATGTAGCCAGGTCAATATAATGTGAATGAATTTTTGGGAGAAATGTAGCTCTTACCTTCTTTTACATTTGCTTAAATACATTAAAGAGGTTCAAAGACCTATAATTTGATTTTTCTATGTTCCCACTCCCATAGGATTTCAGTGCATAATTTCTTTTTGTTGGCCAGTTAGTACTTAGCATTAATCTTGGATTTTTGTTGCCCCTATGTGCTTACAAATCGACACTGATCAATGTCTTAACCAAATAAGAAAAACATGATTTATGTAAGTTCTTTTCAAAATCAGTCTACACCAATTTGGTTTAACATCATAACGAGTTTGAGTTCCTTTATCATAGTCCCCTTTTATTGTTTGTTTAATTCTTTCTTTCAATGGAATGACTTCAGGACACTACAAACTTTGAACTTTGATGTTTACATGCTGACAAGTTTCACGAAGGATAGACGCTATGTTCTTTGACATGTCAATTACTATGGCTTCTTTCTCCAATCCCTTCATTCACATACATTGCTATAAGCAGTGGATGAGGTAATAGAAAGTTTTATGGTTACTTAGACGGTAGATCTACTTTGAGGATGGCATCCTATTTGATCACTTTGAGGCTGTCTACTTTGAGGATATATCTATGCTACTTTGAGGTTGAAGAAAAGCAGTGTGGCTGTACGAACATAAAACTGCTCTTACTTTGCGAGCAAAATTATAGATTTTTCTTTTCGTATTGAGGTTAAAGAAGCTTCCAGTGTTTTCAATGAAAAACAATGGTTTACTTTGTAAGTTTGTTTTCAATCTACTGAAAATTTACCAAGTTTGTCGTTTGTTTGTTCGTAAGATTGGTAGTGCCCTGAGGGCACGGGTCATTCCCTAGTGCTATAATGATTCCGGAAGGAAGCCCACTTGTATGTGTCAAGGCAGCTAACATTTGCGATGTATTTTAGCTAGACATTAGAATTAAAAGGAAGTTAGGTGATTATAGTTTATTTGATTGCCACTCTCCTGCCTTCGTTTCCACTGTGCAATGAGGTATTTTATTTTCGTTCCTTTTGTTAGCCCATTTCCGCTATAGTCCATATCTTAGTTACTACGGTCTAGGATCCATCACTTATTTAAATTTAAAATTTTTTTGGGGCTACTGTTTTCATATATCCATGGACATTGATCACGGCTCTGGGATTATTCCCTGGAGGTTAGTTAAATCAGTACCCCATGATAAATTTGCGCATACAGGTATTTTCGTGCATTTCTCGACATTTACGAAGTTTGTAATTGTTGAATGGAAGTTTATTTTAACATTCTTTGATTTGTTATCTTTCAATTTGTACAATTAGGGAAGTTAGCATAAGTATTCTATAATAGGGGTTTACATGTGTAGGTGTTGGAATACTTATAGAGAAATGTTGGCGGATTGATTGGAAAAAGATGAGCATGACCAGTAAATTGAAATGGGACTAGTATGTGTTGGAATACTTATACAGCCATACTTATGTTTTGCAGTACTCATTACGCATGACCGTGCTATTGTGTAATGTTTTGCTGAATTCTTATCATGTATCTTATAGAATCTCCAATCTCATAACCAACTATCAATTCTTTATTATTTCTCTATCTTAATTCCTTTTCATGGTGCCTCATTTTTCATCTTTTATTCTTTCTTTAAAACAGGAGATGTGACAACATTAGTGACAACAGTTTCTGACTTTCACCCGCTCAATATCAGGTTAGCAATAGCGGTTTAACTATATACCAACTGAATTTCTTAGTTTGAGGGTTCAATTTACCTGTCATCAATATACTAATCGAACGTGTAATTTTGTATTTTTATTTACTTTATTTACTTTGGATCTCTCAACTTCTTGAGGTTTTCCTCATTGTTTATGCTGGGCTGTGATAGCCTTTGATTCTATTATCAATGAAATGCTTCTTCTTAAAAAAAAGGTTGTTTTCGATATTTGTAAATAAATTTAATTTCAATTTCAATCTACAGGTTTAAAGGTGTTGCGCAAGCAATCCTGAGATTAGCTTCAGGATTGTTATATTTCTTGGAATATTTTATGGTTCACCTGCGTTGATTGGTGATCTGTCACAGCATGAGCTAGAAGATCAAAAACACCATGAGCGATGACCTGATGAAAACTTGATGCTCCAGGTATTTTTTTAGTTAGGATATCTTTTAAGTCGGTTCAAGAGTGTTAGAGTCAACACCTAGAATTTCCATCCTTATAAGTACATTTTATGTACATATTCTATGGTACGTTGAATGTTTTTACATTTGATATTTTTTCTTATCTGAAATTAAGAAAGTGATTCTCATTTGCGGAATTTCATGATTAGAGTTGCATTTTGGGCTAGTTGGTGGAAACGCACGCTTGCTACGTCTCCAGGACGAACACGAGTTTTGTTTACGACAACATATCCTAGCTAGATAGTAGAGCAGAACAAAGATATGGTTAAATATGACTATTATTAGTAATTGATGTTAACTAGAACCTGCGTCTACGACTCCACCATATGGTGGAATACGACTAGTTGCATTGGTGATGTACTCTTTGTTGTTGATGCAAAACACTAATTATGTAGGTCATTTAGTTTTTTTATGTAAAACACCAAGTTATGGCCTGTTGATTATGGCTTTAAGAACAACTGTGCATGTTTATGATTCATGTTTGGAATTTTGGTGCATGTATGTGTGTCGCCATGAAGATGCAATAGTGAGAAACATATCAACTGGTGAAAAATAATTTTGTCACTTATCTACATAAGTACTAGCGACAGAAAAGGTTTGTTGTTAGATTTAAACTGTCGACAAAAATTGAAGTCGCCTTTTTTTTTCCTGCCGACATACTTGAGGTTTGTCGGCTTTAATACTAACGACCGAGTTGTAGTGACCATTTTGCGTCAAAAATAATTAGTCGATAGAATTTCTACCGACATATTTGGCCTTTCTAGCGACAATTTTTGCTGTCAACAGAGGCAGAATTAGTTGTAGTGTTGGCCTTCGTCCGAGGGCACACCCTCGAGGCATCCTCTTCAGGCGCGGCCTTGGAATTGAAACCTGAGCCAGACAAGGAAGAGTGGGATCTAGCAGAGGCTCATGATGTTCACAAATGCGGCATCTAGGCCGGCCTTTACCCCTACAATGATGTTCTCTTCCAAGCTTTCACGTCGGGGTTCACCAAAATGTGTACACGGAAATCCTCAAGAGATATCCAAGTATACACCTCAAGTAGAGAATAGGAACATAGAGAATTGTAGAGTGTGTGTAGGGAGATGGTAAGCACTAGTAACTGCTTGTGAGAGAGAGACAGTGAGCTATAGTCTTGGACTGGTATATGACTTGTGTCGCAACAGAGAGCTAACGATCCTATATATGGTGGGGAAGTGACTGTTGAGGGGTTAATGCACCATAAATGGCAGCTTAAAGATAGACCCCAACGGCACGTTCGACCGTGTATATATGAATCGTTACATATCTGCCGCAAGTATCGGAGACCGCTATGAGATCAGCCGCATTGATGGGACACGTAAGCCTAATATCTCTCAGTCAGTTAACAGAGGTCGCGCGCAAGCTTGGTTGTCGCATGCGCGCAGCAGACTTTACCCTAGCTTCCAAACCACTAAGTCCCTACAAGTCCCGTTTTATGGTGCGCGGGGGCCCTGTCTCGTAGCCCCCACGTGGATCAGCACGGATGGTGATCCGGTGTGGATGGAGCACAACTGGGTGTGCTGGATAGCTGCCACGTGGAAATAATCCGCCTGTTTGGAAAGCGGTATCTACAGTTGGCGAAAAAACAAATCAACTAGTTGAAGAACAAAACATTGATTAAAAACATCGCTAATACTTGAAAGAAAAGTAGAATATTCATGTTAGATATGCTACATAATTATTTCAAAATATAATATTTATAAGTAGTGGTCATGCAAATTTGGCAATTTAGGTTTGCCCGTCGTTCGATATTTGTGCCCAAGCCCGACCCTAATTGCAATGCGGACTGAGAATTCCTTTCCAAGCCCGTCCAAATTACAAAAACTATGTGTTCGGGCCCTATTTAAGTTCTGGCTGAGCTCGGGTTGGTCGGGTTCAACCCGCCCAAGTTGCACCCCTAAATACAACATGTGGTTCTCACTAACCTATCTAGTACCTGCTCAAGCTAACAGATTAACTAAGTATTCTCTATCGTTCACTTTGAACAATCCTTGAGAATGAGAGATAGAAGTATTACAAGAATTATCTACAAATAAAGCACAAAGAGAAAAGAACACTGAAGTATAAAACTAGAGTGAAGAATGCAGTGATCTTCTGTGAGTTAGATTCTGAGAATGATGAACTTCTTTGATGCTTGTCAATCCAGAAATGTAACACCCCCAAGATGCCCAAGTCGGAGGCCCGGGGATGTCACTCCGTAACCGAGGTGAAACCCGAATACAAGGAGATTTTATAACATGGTTCTCAAGCAAAAACATCCATAAAATACTAAAAACTGACCATTATTACAATCCAATGGTTCTTGCCACAAACCGGGCATAAAGTAGACTAAGTGTTAAAGTATTAAAAACTGTTGTAATATAAAATGAAGAAACTACTGAATTAAATGATGCAACGCGTTCCCCTTCTAGGCCAGATTCCCATCCTCCATACCTGTGGTGTGGAATCAAAAAGAAACACCACAGTACAAAATCAGCATAAAATACTGGTACGAAAACACCCAAGCATGTAAAATGATGAGACAAGTTAAAAACCAGTAATAAGTTTGAGAGTAAGAGTTATTTTCTAAAACACAACGGAATATAGTTGACACTTGAAGGAACATGTGATTTTACATTCCATAATCTTTCCATTTGGGAAAAAACCAAATCCACATATTAATTCCTTTTTCATTAATATACTCAAAACCAAAATCCATCATTAATAATTTGTTGTGACGGGGGAAACCAACCATATCGCAAGCATCCAAGACCTTAAGTGTCGACACCCCCCCCAAAGACTTCTGGCGGCCAGAGGAGTGAGTACAGGGAGCTATTCGGGGACTTGCAACCGAATTAAATAAAAATAAGTTGAACGGAAGACCGAAGTCAACACGCCCAATGCCAATTGTGCACAAGAGATTCCGGCAGGGAGACCTCCGTGTACACCGTATGTATAGGATCAGAGATCGCACAGGAAGAGTGGGGTTGTGTGTAGGGAGAGAGTAAGGCAGTAGTAATGTCTGAGAGAGAGACAGAGGTTTGGCAGAGCTACCGCGTATGGCAAGTGTGTTCTCCTTTGTATGGAAAGGTTAACGTCTTATATATAGCAGAGAACGTGACCGTTGTAGTGTGGTTAATGCGCCCATTGATGGCGGCTTAATTAGCTTAACCATAACGGCACGTTCGTCCGAGTATATAGGGACCGTTACAGCACGTGGTGCGCGAATACCGGAACCGTTACGAGGTTGACCGGGTTTGACCGGATTGACCGGGTTTATGGAGCTCGTGCCATAGATCTCTCAAAACAGTTACTAAAGGTCGCGCGCAGGCTTGGCTCGCGCGCGACAGGGCTTACTCTAGCCTCCAAACCACTAAGTCCCTACAAGTCCCGTGCGGTGGTATGCGAGGGCTCTGTCTCGTAGCCCCCACATGGATCAGCTCGGCTGGTGATCCGGTGTGTGTGGAGCACAATATGGTGTGCTGGATGGTTGCCACGTGGCCAAGATCTGTCAGCTCAGAAAGCACTATCTACATTAGCCCCCTTTCTGCGCGTGAAGACTCATAGCTGTATAGACTTCCATGCGCGGAAACCAGCATACGGGTCGTCGCCACGCACCAATTCAAAGACGGGTAAGTTCAGCCCCCGTGCGTGCCATTATGACCTAAAACCCCTAGAGTCTTGCCGTCTGGCATTTAGGGTTTTAGGCGTGACGTCAGCTTGTCCTGTGATTGCGCGATTCGACGGTGACGGTTGGGATTCGACTACTGAAAGGACGCAACCCTTCATTGTTTTAGGATGAATAGTTTGTATCCTTCATTGTTGCAAAGCATCACTTCTTTCTCTTAAAGTGAATGGTACCCGGAGACCTTCGAGAGCATATTCAGATAATCAATCATCAGTTCAGAACTGCAAATCGTGTTCTTCAGTTGTGCATATCCAAACAGGCTTCAAGAAAACATGGTTGGCCTTTTTCGATTTTGATTTAAGATACCAGTGTTTGCCTTGAACTGCGTTGAATATGTAAGCCCAGAACATATAATCTGTTGAAACTTGCGAAGAAGCTTTGATCTTTGAACCCACTTTTGCTTTAATCCTTCAATAATAAGGGCTTCGGATGTGAGATCTTGAAATCACTGATAATGCAACCCCCTGATTTCTGAAATTGATACCAGAAACTGTTCATCTTTCTTTTCATAACAGATCTTGAATTTCGAAATTCAAACTGAAGTGTGGTATTTCTCCCCCCTTTTTCTTGCTCTTCCGCAGGAATGGCCAAGACAAAAGGAAACAAACCCATCAAGGAAGATGAAGAGATACCCGACCTTCCGCAGGCCTTGTGGCGAAAAGCCCCCTATCTAGGTGGCAAAGATTTCTACCATGCGAGGATTAAGGCGAAGAAGATGCCTGCTCCTGTCCCGGTTGAGGGATTGCTAACACTGACTCGCCCGGTTAACTCAGCCTTGCTCGAGTTTATTGGCTCCGAGGATGTGGTTCGATTAGGAATCGAAAATGGGTACTTCCCCCATACTGCGATTTCTACCCAGGCGTTCGTCCAGAAATTGGACTATACGGACAAGTGGATTGACCACGTGTTGACCAATCATGCTGCGAATCTTGACGAAGCCGGTGTATACTTCGCTGTTCGTGCTATGAAGGGTGCTGCTGTGAAGCTGGACCAGTCCATGCTTCTAGACCTTCTGTCCCGTTACTCGCCTGCGACTCACACGTTCCATTTTGCTGAGTTCGAGGCTGCCCCCACACTCGAGGACGTGCAAATGCTGTACGATCTTTCCCCCATGGGTGAAGTGGACCCTTTGAGTCCTTTTAGGACATCTGCGGATATTGATTTATACACGCAGATGGAGGAATGCCTAGCAGAGGTGAAGAAAATATCCACTCGGTGGACCACTACGAAAGCCCTTCCAAACTGGCAGTTGGTTGATACGTCTGCGAAGAACACCTGGAACAAATGGTTGCAGTACTTCTTTCGAGACTATGCGAACAGCAGCATCACTAAGAAGCTTCTGAGTGAGAACCCAGAGGCCGAGAATTATGTAGAGGGTAAAGGCTATCACTTGACCCTTTGTGCCTTTCTCTGTGCTTGGCTATCGAGGTACTTAATTGACGGCCACCCACATGATGGGGTCTTCTACCATGTTTTGCCACTTGCTGTGAGGCTCGCCCTTGGCCAGAGAGTCGCACTCGGACCCTTGGTTTTAGGCACGCTGTACTACAGGCTTGATCAGCTGGTTCTAGCCATGAAAGAGTCGCGTGGCCGCCTCGATGTACTGACTTTTGTCAATATTTTCTTTTTGACAATGTGGGTTTTCGAGCGATGGCCATCATATGCTCCAACTGCTCTCAAACTTGACAAGTGGTGTCCCCCAGGCGTGACGGAAGAGCGTAACAGCGGCAGGGCTGCGAGGTGGTTTGGAGCGAGCAACACCAAGTGCGTTTGGAGCTTGATATGCGATAAACGGAAAGAGTTTACTGCCAGGCCCTATGCCACACGCATTGAGAACGTGCGATGGTTTCCAAAGTTGTACCCCTCTAAGGTTGTTGTCTTCTCAGAAGAGCTTCTCTTTGAAGAAGGATCGCATTTCCATGAGCGCTTTCGCGAGTTCTTTTGCTGGGGTCTACGAGGTTCCCTTCCTGCCCTCGCAGAGCATATACGTGAGCTCGCGCCAAGGTACGAGAGGATTATCGTGGATGTTGACCCCACTCGAGTTTCTCCCCAGTTTGGCTTCGATGCAGTGGCACCATCAATCTGGCCCCAGTCCATTATCAGAGGTTGCTATAAGCGCTTGCTAACAAAGGAGTGTAAGACAGTATTCATGAATAATCTTCCCTTTGAGCATCCTGCAGGGACCCGCGAGGGTGGTTGTTCCCAGAACTGGCTCGCATACTGGGTTGCCCAGCAAACGAGGATTGAGACGCAGTCGGCCGCGTAGCCAAGTAGAGCTCCTTTGATCAAGAGAAATTCTTTTCCGTTTCGCCCCAATTGCAGCCTGAGCGAGTCTGAATATGGTTGCTATTCACTGTTGGATCGTGAGAACCATTTGTGTCCTGACATCATTCTGAAGGAGAAGGTCGCCGCAGTTAAGAAGGGCGACACGCATGTCGTCAGATATAGCGGGGCTTTTGCTAAGGTAAGCAATTTTTCGAGTGCGTTAAGCTCCTTGATTTCCTAATGCTGACGCGTTTATTCTGTACTGTTTTGCTGTAGTGTCATGTGCGGAGATTCGCATCTGGTGATCGCTCCAAGTCATTGGTTGACACCATTGTTGCCACCAGAAGACAAAAGCAGCCGTTTCTGCTAGCATGGAGGATGGACCCTGAGGTCGAAACCAAGATTCGCGCAATCATGAATGCTTTTGCTGACTCGCTGATAGACAATGCTCCGGCCTCGTCTCCTCCCGGAGATGATCCGTCCCCTCCAGCGACTGCGGCGCCGAGAGTGAAAAGACCTAGGCAAAAGGGAATTACGATTGCTTCCCCTAGAAGTGCTCCAACTTCTCCTCCGGTGAGGTCCCTTTCTGTCAAGGACAAAGGCAAAGGTCGCATGCCCAGCAAAGTGCGGAAAGAGCTCGCAGTTGAGACTTTCGTTCCATTCAACCAAGAGGAAGAAGGAGAGAGGCAGGAGCCCAGAGAGAGTGATGAAGAAGAAGAAAGAACAGTGGTGATACATGAGGAAGAATCAGGAGGTACCTCCGTCGCGTCTTCTTTCTCATTATCGTAATTCTTTTGAAATTCTTTCTTAAACCAATCATTTCTTTCGCAGATGATGATGATGAGATCATCGGTGGCTTCTTGGCCAAGAGACAAAGGAGAGATACCCATTCTGGTGTTCCAGACGATCCCATAAGCGAGGACGTTCTTGCTGAGTCCAGGAAGACAGCCGCGGAGGCTGCTGAAAGAAGAAGGCAGCGGGAAGAGGCGGAGCTCGAGCGTGTGAGACAACGGAGCCTCGAAGAGCAACATGTTGACGACTTAGTGCGTCCAGCTACCGAGGAAGATGAGCTTCCCGAAGAAGTGACTCCCCAAGCTGAGGAGGATGCGGTTCCAGAAGAGGATGCAGCAGTCCTGGAGCAAGTCCAAGCGGACTTTGAAGAAATCGCAGGCGGCGATAAAGGTGAGATCTTCAATCTCGCAGTAACTTATAGAGATGTTATTGTGGGTGCGTTAAAGCATGGCGTGTCAAAGGCTGACATTCGCCGTTGGCTAGTAGACAAGTGCGGAGAACCTTCAGGTAACCATTTAAGCGATATGCACGTGCTAGACCTGAGAAACTTTAAACAGAATCATGACTGGTTTCTTCGCATCCCAGGTCACGCTCCTTTTAAAGATTTGCTTAATGAGGAGAAACTAATAGGACATGGTTCCACGTCCTTAGTGTATGATGAAGATACCTCAATCCCACCTTCGCGTGGAGGTGCTTGCTCTTAGCTTTAGTAAAGATAGCAAAATAACTTATAACGCGAGTTACCTCATACTATCGCATTTAATATCGCAGGCGATGCTGAGGAACCTGTGCTGGAGCAAAGGAGTCAGCCTTCTGCGTCCTATATTCCGATTCCGAGCTCCCATACCGAGAAGCCCGTCGCAGCTGCTGAACACGCAAGTGAGCCTCTCGAGGACATCATCGAACTTTCCGATGATGCTGAAGCTGATGCTGTGCTAATGGATGAGGATGCCCACACCGGCACTGAGGAAGTAAGGACAAGTGCTGTTGATGCTTCCGCATCTGAGAACGTCCCTCGCCAAGCGGCTTCGGCTGTCACTTCGCCTCCGGCGATGACTGAGCCAGTGGCACCTATTCCTGCGTGGAGCTTTTGGGGCTCGCAGGCTGGGAATGCAGTCGCAGCTGATGCGGCCTATACTCTTCCTCCTGACTCTGAGAGGTTAGAGCTCGCAGCTGACAGGAGAGCTATGGAGCGAGGACAGTCTTCGACCACCCCGACAGCGCGCATTCCTTCTCTTCGTGAGATTCTGGAAGGAACTGGTAAGTAGAGCTTTGCTGTTTGCATCTCGCAGTATTCACTTGCGAGTTTGACATCATGACTTGGCTTTGACATTGCTTTAGGTTTGAAGCAAACTGATGTGGACTGGGTGGTTCGGATGCGCCTCACCTACCCCCAATCGTTTGTGAGATCTCTGGAGATAGGGCCCTTCGACAGGAGGCTGTTTCTTACTGAAGCCATTTGGATTTTGGAGCAGCTGTCTGCGGCTACGCCTGCGACCATTTCTGTCCAGAGTGCTGAATTGCTATGTGGCATGTGCCAAAATCTCCTGACCAAAGTTCAAGGCAGGCTGGGTTTCAGATTTCTTATGAAAAGAGTTACTCTGATTCGCGCAGCCGTAACTTTGAAGCTCGGCCACCAGAACCTCGCACCTGAGAGGCAGAAGGTGGAGCAGCAAAAGCAAAAGGTTGACGAAGCTCTGAAGCTCTATCATGAGATGAATGCCAGGTGCGAGCAACTGAAGCAAGAAGTGGATCAGGTAGAGAAGCTGAGCCATCAATTCGCGCCCCAGGACTCCTTGATCAAGAATTTGCTTTGACTTTTTGTATTTTTGAAAAAAAGCAAGAGAATAGCTGAAACATTAATGTAATGTTTGAAACATTAATGTAATGTTGCTATGGTTTCTCCCCCCTTTTTTTTAACAACAAGAATCAACTTGCCCGTTTTGCCCTTTCCGGGATTTGATAGGATATCTCTGTGCATATCCAATTATGACATCAACAATTGATACTCTGCTTGATTTTCGCGCTAATTTCTCGGCAGATAAGCACGCTTTCGTTGGGAAGTCCATCCGAATCATGACCATCCGTCATTTATTAGGATACGCAACTGAATCGTCGTAGCCTTTAGTAGGGTAATCGATCGTTACCGTTTTTCAAGGCGTAAGTGATTGACCTTACCCTCTTTTCGAATTCTGCTGACTCATCTTTCGCAACTGAAGAGTCTCCACAGGGTCTATATAAACCCTGCCTTTGCCATTTGGGTTCTTCATCCCAAAAATGTGTTTTGCCGTGAGTCCTTACGACTGCTGGCTTCAACGCTTGTTTTTCGTTGATTCATGGCAACTTCAAGTTCTGAATCCTGAGTTTGCGCTTTGTGCTATAGAAATAGTTTCCAAGATCCACTTTATGAGGTATATTGCTCTTTATAACCATCATAAAGAAAATGGAGATGATTTCTCATGTGTATTCGAAGAATTTTCTTCGTGTATTATGTTTGCAGGTCATGTTTCCGGCCGCCTCCTGGGAAGGTGCAGCGCCGAAGTGACCGTGCTACCGTCTCGTAATGAACGGCGTTCTCCTCCAGCATCCCTGGAGGAGGATTTCTTGCCTCTTCGTTCTTGAACTCAGGAGGCTCATCAATGCCCTTTTCTATCATGACAAGGAACCCATCACCAGAGGAATGACTGCTTCTCCTGTTTTGCACGGCGGCATGCGCCGGAACAGGAGGTTCCTCCGGTGCCTATCTTGATCAGACAGAGGCCTTTGTCACCTCTTGGGGTCGTGGACGTACCGTTGCCCAGATCTTGCCGCCAGGGACGTAGCGAATGACGAGTTGATCTCTTCGCAGCAGCATCCCTTTTGCTATAGATCTTTGGACGCAGATCTGTGTATTGCATAGCCGGTGTTAGAACCGGTGGGTTGATCCTTTCTCAATCAGGATTCCCTCGATGTGTTACTTCTCGCTTGTAAGCTACTTTTCGAATGTATTGTAAGCCATGTTGGCTGTGTAGTTAGATTTGAGCTTTTTCGCTTGTAAGCTGCTATCTAGACAGATAAATTGTAAGTCTTTTCGACTCATAATGATAAATAGCCTTTTGTATAATCTGCTGTTTTGTTACAACAAAATACAACATCGCATGCGTTTCGACATATTTCGCCTGGCATAATGCTACATACATATTTCGAATTTGCTATCTGCCATATGAATTCGCAGATGATTCACTAGATCGTTCGAGATCGTATTTTCGCAGCTGTGCCATCTTGGTAGATGGGCTTGTGATCTGCTTTCAGATTCAAGTGCTATCATATCAGATAGACCTTTGTAGATCACTTAGGATCATTTTTCACAATATTGCTATCGTAGCAGATAGGCCTTAGTAGATCAATTAAGATCGTTATTTGCATGAGTTGCTATCGTAACAGATAGGCTTTTAGAAGATCAATTAAGATCGTTTTTCGCATGAGTTGCTATCGTAACAGATAGGCTTTTAGATGATCAATTAAGATCGCATTTGCATAGGCTACTATCGTAACAGATAGGCTTAGATGATCAATTAAGATCGCATTTGCATAGGCTGCTATCGTAACAGATAGGCTTAGATGATCAATTAAGATCGCATTTGCATAGGCTGCTATCGTAACAGATAGGCTTAGATGATCAATTAAGATCGCATTTGCATAGGCTGCTATCGTAACAGATAGGCTTAGATGATCAATTAAGATCGCATTTGCATAGGCTGCTATCGTAACAGATAGGCTTAGATGATCAATTAAGATCGCATTTTTATAGGCTGCTATCGTAACAGATAGGCTTAGATGATCAATTAAGATCGCATTTGCATAGGCTGCTATCGTAACAGATAGGCTTAGATGATCAATTAAGATCGCATTTGCATAGGCTGCTATCGTAACAGATAGGCTTAGATGATCAATTAAGATAGCATTTTCATAGGCTGCTATCGTAACAGATAGGCTTAGATGATCAATTAAGATCGCATTTGCATAGGCTGCTATCGTAACAGATAGGCTTAGATGATCAATTAAGATCGCATTTGCATAAGCTGCTATCGTAACAGATACGCTTAGATGATTAATTAAGATCGCATTTGCAGATTGCCATTGTAGCGGATAACTCGTTGTTAACAGTTATAACAAACTGAGATAAAGTAAAACGGACAGCCAGAAATATGAAGTTTCTCATTTGGGAGAATTTTCTTATTATAACGCTCTCATATGGGAGAGATGAGATTACAATCCTCTCATATGGGAGAGGAGATTGTGTAAATCGTAGTCATACAAGACATTAAGCGACGTTATAATAAAACGCATGAAATGAGAGAAGTCAGGGATAGTACTTCTTAATCCAGCGCATGTTGACTGAACTCGGGGTTGAGGTTGTACCGTGCAACCTTCTTATGCTGCAGTAGCCACTATCGAAGACTTCTGTGACTTCGAAGGGTCCTTCCCAATTAGCTGCGAACTTCGGGTGAGTCGCTTCTCGCATACAGTGATCAGATGCGCGCAAGACCAAGTCTCCAACTGCGAAATCTCTTCGCTGGACCGTCTTATTGTAAGCGCGAGCGATTCTTTCTTGATACCGCTTGTTGTTCTTCTTAGCTTGTTCTCACTTTTCCTCCAGCAAGACTAAGTCATGATCACGTTGATTTTCGTAAATTGCGTGGAAGGCTAGTCTTGCCGAATTGACTCTCACCTCCGCAGGTACCACGGCCTCGGCCCCATAGCATAGTAGGAACGGTGAGGCCCCCGTGGGTATCCTTGGAGAAGTTCGGTAGGCCCACAGAGCTACGCTTAGAGAGTCGGCCCACTTCTTGTGGTCATCTGTGACCATCTTGCTTAGAATTCTTAACAGCGTTTTGTTGGTTGCTTCGGCTTGCCCGTTCCCCTTCGGGTAGTAGGGAGTAGAACATATTTGCCTGACATTGTACTCCGCTAAATTCGCAGCTACCTGGCGATTAACAAAGGGGGTACCGTTATCTGAAAGAATGGTGTTTGGGATTCCGAACCTGCATATAATGTTTTCTTGAATGAAGTTGACCACAGCTAGCGCATTTGCCGTCTTGAGCGGTATTGCCTCCACCCATTTGGTGAATAGCTCAGTTGCAGTGAGAATAAAATGATTCCCGTGTGACGTTGGTTGGATGGGGCCGATGAAGTCAAGAGCCCACGTGTGAAATGGCCATGGCGTCCCTAATGCATGTAGATCCACGGCGGGAGCGTGCACTAGGTTTCCTTTGAATTGGCACTCTTGGCAACGTCGTACTTTAGTGCGGCAATCGACCTCCATCGTGGACCAGAAATATCCAATTGAGAGGAGCTGCCTACATAATTTCGCACCTCCTTGGTGTTCCACCTGATGAGAGAGATCCATGACCTCTTGTGCTTCTCTGCCGTCTAGACATCGCAGCAAGTTGCCCTCGTGACCTCTTCGCCAAAGCAGGTTTTCCTGTATCACGTATCGAGATGCTTTCCTTTTCAATTTCTCGGCTTCTTTTCTCGATTCGGGCACGGTGCCCTGGGTGCAGCGCCGAAGTGACCGTGCTACCGTCTCGTAATGAACGGCGTTCTCCTCCAGCATCCCTGGAGGAGGATTTCTTGCCTCTTCGTTCTTGAACTCAGGAGGCTCGTCAATGCCCTTTTCTATCATGACAAGGAACCCATCACCAGAGGAATGACTGCTTCTCCTGTTTTGCACGGCGGCATGCGCCGGAACAGGAGGTTCCTCCGGTGCCTATCTTGATCAGACAGAGGCCTTTGTCACCTCTTGGGGTCGTGGACGTACCGTTGCCCAGATCTTGCCGCCAGGGACGTAGCGAATGACGAGTTGATCTCTTCGCAGCAGCATCCCTTTTGCTATAGATCTTTGGACGCAGATCTGTGTATTGCATAGCCGGTGTTAGAACCGGTGGGTTGATCCTTTCTCAATCACGATTCCCTCGATGTGTTACTTCTCGCTTGTAAGCTACTTTTCGAATGTATTGTAAGCCATGTTGGCTGTGTAGTTAGATTTGAGCTTTTTCGCTTGTAAGCTGCTATCTAGACAGATAAATTGTAAGTCTTTTCGACTCATAATGATAAATAGCCTTTTGTATTATCTGCTGTTTTGTTACAACAAAATACAACATCGCATGCGTTTCGACATATTTCGCCTGGCATAATGCTACATACATATTTCGAATTTGCTATCTGCCATATGAATTCGCAGATGATTCACTAGATCGTTCGAGATCGTATTTTCGCAGCTGTGCCATCTTGGTAGATGGGCTTGTGATCTGCTTTCAGATTCAAGTGCTATCATATCAGATAGACCTTTGTAGATCACTTAGGATCATTTTTCACAATATTGCTATCGTAGCAGATAGGCCTTAGTAGATCAATTAAGATCGTTATTTGCATAAGTTGCTATCGTAACAGATAGGCTTTTAGAAGATCAATTAAGATCGTTTTTCGCATGAGTTGCTATCGTAACAGATAGGCTTTTAGATGATCAATTAAGATCGCATTTGCATAGGCTACTATCGTAACAGATAGGCTTAGATGATCAATTAAGATCGCATTTGCATAGGCTGCTATCGTAACAGATAGGCTTAGATGATCAATTAAGATCGCATTTGCATATGCTGCTATCGTAACAGATAGGCTTAGATGATCAATTAAGATCGCATTTGCATAGGCTGCTATCGTAACAGATAGGCTTAGATGATCAATTAAGATCGCATTTGCATAGGCTGCTATCGTAACAGATAGGCTTAGATGATCAATTAAGATCGCATTTGCATAAGCTGCTATCGTAACAGATAGGCTTAGATGATTAATTAAGATCGCATTTGCAGATTGCCATTGTAGCGGATAACTCGTTGTTAACAGTTATAACAAACTGAGATAAAGTAAAACGGACAGCCAGAAATATGAAGTTTCTCATTTGGGAGAATTTTCTTATTATAACGCTCTCATATGGGAGAGATGAGATTACAATCCTCTCATATGGGAGAGGAGATTGTGTAAATCGTAGTCATACAAGACATTAAGCGACGTTATAATAAAACGCATGAAATGAGAGAAGTCAGGGATAGTACTTCTTAATCCAGCGCATGTCGACTGAACTCGGGGTTGAGGTTGTACCGTGCAACCTTCTTATGCTGCAGTAGCCACTATCGAAGACTTCTGTGACTTCGAAGGGTCCTTCCCAATTAGCTGCGAACTTCGGGTGAGTCGCTTCTCGCATACAGTGATCAGATGCGCGCAAGACCAAGTCTCCAACTGCGAAATCTCTTCGCTGGACGGTCTTATTGTAAGCGCGAGCGATTCTTTCTTGATACCGCTTGTTGTTCTTCTTAGCTTGTTCTCACTTTTCCTCCAGCAAGACTAAGTCATGATCACGTTGATTTTCGTAAATTGCGTGGAAGGCTAGTCTTGCCGAATTGACTCTCACCTCCGCAGGTACCACGGCCTCGGCCCCATAGCATAGTAGGAACGGTGAGGCCCCCGTGGGTATCCTTGGAGAAGTTCGGTAGGCCCACAGAGCTACGCTTAGAGAGTCGGCCCACTTCTTGTGGTCATCTGCGACCATCTTGCTTAGAATTCTTAACAGCGTTTTGTTGGTTGCTTCGGCTTGCCCGTTCCCCTTCGGGTAGTAGGGAGTAGAACATATTTGCCTGACATTGTACTCCGCTAAATTCGCAGCTACCTGGCGATTAACAAAGGGGGTACCGTTATCTGAAAGAATGGTGTTTGGGATTCCGAACCTGCATATAATGTTTTCTTGAATGAAGTTGACCACAGCTAGCGCATTTGCCGTCTTGAGCGGTATTGCCTCCACCCATTTGGTGAATAGCTCAGTTGCAGTGAGAATAAAATGATTCCCGTGTGACGTTGGTTGGATGGGGCCGATGAAGTCAAGAGCCCACGTGTGAAATGGCCATGGCGTCCCTAATGCATGTAGATCCACGGCGGGAGCGTGCACTAGGTTTCCTTTGAATTGGCACTCTTGGCAACGTCGTACTTTAGTGCGGCAATCGACCTCCATCGTGGACCAGAAATATCCAATTGAGAGGAGCTGCCTACATAATTTCGCACCTCCTTGGTGTTCCACCTGATGAGAGAGATCCATGACCTCTTGTGCTTCTCTGCCGTCTAGACATCGCAGCAAGTTGCCCTCGTGACCTCTTCGCCAAAGCAGGTTTTCCTGTATCACGTATCGAGATGCTTTCCTTTTCAATTTCTCGGCTTCTTTTCTCGATTCGGGCACGGTGCCCTGGGTGCAGCGCCGAAGTGACCGTGCTACCGTCTCGTAATGAACGGCGTTCTCCTCCAGCATCCCTGGAGGAGGATTTCTTGCCTCTTCGTTCTTGAACTCAGGAGGCTCGTCAATGCCCTTTTCTATCATGACAAGGAACCCATCACCAGAGGAATGACTGCTTCTCCTGTTTTGCACGGCGGCATGCGCCGGAACAGGAGGTTCCTCCGGTGCCTATCTTGATCAGACAGAGGCCTTTGTCACCTCTTGGGGTCGTGGACGTACCGTTGCCCAGATCTTGCCGCCAGGGACGTAGCGAATGACGAGTTGATCTCTTCGCAGCAGCATCCCTTTTGCTATAGATCTTTGGACGCAGATCTGTGTATTGCATAGCCGGTGTTAGAACCGGTGGGTTGATCCTTTCTCAATCACGATTCCCTCGATGTGTTACTTCTCGCTTGTAAGCTACTTTTCGAATGTATTGTAAGCCATGTTGGCTGTGTAGTTAGATTTGAGCTTTTTCGCTTGTAAGCTGCTATCTAGACAGATAAATTGTAAGTCTTTTCGACTCATAATGATAAATAGCCTTTTGTATTATCTGCTGTTTTGTTACAACAAAATACAACATCGCATGCGTTTCGACATATTTCGCCTGGCATAATGCTACATACATATTTCGAATTTGCTATCTGCCATATGAATTCGCAGATGATTCACTAGATCGTTCGAGATCGTATTTTCGCAGCTGTGCCATCTTGGTAGATGGGCTTGTGATCTGCTTTCAGATTCAAGTGCTATCATATCAGATAGACCTTTGTAGATCACTTAGGATCATTTTTCACAATATTGCTATCGTAGCAGATAGGCCTTAGTAGATCAATTAAGATCGTTATTTGCATGAGTTGCTATCGTAACAGATAGGCTTTTAGAAGATCAATTAAGATCGTTTTTCGCATGAGTTGCTATCGTAACAGATAGGCTTTTAGATGATCAATTAAGATCGCATTTGCATAGGCTACTATCGTAACAGATAGGCTTAGATGATCAATTAAGATCGCATTTGCATAGGCTGCTATCGTAACAGATAGGCTTAGATGATCAATTAAGATCGCATTTGCATAGGCTGCTATCGTAACAGATAGGCTTAGATGATCAATTAAGATCGCATTTGCATAGGCTGCTATCGTAACAGATAGGCTTAGATGATCAATTAAGATCGCATTTGCATAGGCTGCTATCGTAACAGATAGGCTTAGATGATCAATTAAGATCGCATTTGCATAGGCTGCTATCGTAACAGATAGGCTTAGATGATCAATTAAGATCGCATTTGCATAGGCTGCTATCGTAACAGATAGGCTTAGATGATCAATTAAGATCGCATTTGCATAGGCTGCTATCGTAACAGATAGGCTTAGATGATCAATTTTGATCGCATTTTCATAGGCTGCTATCGTAACAGATAGGCTTAGATGATCAATTAAGATCGCATTTGCATAGGCTGCTATCGTAACAGATAGGCTTAGATGATCAATTAAGATCGCATTTGCATAAGCTGCTATCGTAACAGATAGGCTTAGATGATTAATTAAGATCGCATTTGCAGATTGCCATTGTAGCGGATAACTCGTTGTTAACAGTTATAACAAACTGAGATAAAGTAAAACGGACAGCCAGAAATATGAAGTTTCTCATTTGGGAGAATTTTCTTATTATAACGCTCTCATATGGGAGAGCTGAGATTACAATCCTCTCATATGGGAGAGGAGATTGTGTAAATCGTAGTCATACAAGACATTAAGCGACGTTATAATAAAACGCATGAAATGAGAGAAGTCAGGGATAGTACTTCTTAATCCAGCGCATGTTGACTGAACTCGGGGTTGAGGTTGTACCGTGCAACCTTCTTATGCTGCAGTAGCCACTATCGAAGACTTCTGTGACTTCGAAGGGTCCTTCCCAATTAGCTGCGAACTTCGGGTGAGTCGCTTCTCGCATACAGTGATCAGATGCGCGCAAGACCAATTCTCCAACTGCGAAATCTCTTCGCTGGACCGTCTTATTGTAAGCGCGAGCGTTTCTTTCTTGATACCGCTTGTTGTTCTTCTTAGCTTGTTCTCACTTTTCCTCCAGCAAGACTAAGTCATGATCACGTTGATTTTCGTAAATTGCGTGGAAGGCTAGTCTTGCCGAATTGACTCTCACCTCCGCAGGTACCACGGCCTCGGCCCCATAGCATAGTAGGAACGGTGAGGCCCCCGTGGGTATCCTTGGAGAAGTTCGGTAGGCCCACAGAGCTACGCTTAGAGAGTCGGCCCACTTCTTGTGGTCATCTGCGACCATCTTGCTTAGAATTCTTAACAGCGTTTTGTTGGTTGCTTCGGCTTGCCCGTTCCCCTTCGGGTAGTAGGGAGTAGAACATATTTGCCTGACATTGTACTCCGCTAACTTCGCAGCTACCTGGCGATTAACAAAGGGGGTACCGTTATCTAAAAGAATGGTGTTTGGGATTTCGAACCTGCATATAATGTTTTCTTGAATGAAGTTGACCACAGCTAGCGCATTTGCCGTCTTGAGCGGTATTGCCTCCACCCATTTGGTGAATAGCTCAGTTGCAGTGAGAATAAAATGATTCCCGTGTGACGTTGGTTGGATGGGGCCGATGAAGTCAAGAGCCCACGTGTGAAATGGCCATGGCGTCCCTAATGCATGTAGATCCACGGCGGGAGCGTGCACTAGGTTTCCTTTGAATTGGCACTCTTGGCAACGTCGTACTTTAGTGCGGCAATCGACCTCCATCGTGGACCAGAAATATCCAATTGAGAGGAGCTGCCTATATAATTTCGCACCTCCTTGGTGTTCCACCTGATGAGAGAGATCCATGACCTCTTGTGCTTCTCTGCCGTCTAGACATCGCAGCAAGTTGCCCTCGTGACCTCTTCGCCAAAGCAGGTTTTCCTGTATCACGTATCGAGATGCTTTCCTTTTCAATTTCTCGGCTTCTTTTCTCGATTCGGGCACGGTGCCCTGGGTGAGAAAATCAAAGAGTGGCTTCCTCCAATCCGTGTCGTCATCAGTTAGAGCGATGAATAGTGAGTCTTTGATTAGTGCGCAGCTCTCGCACTTCCCTTGTATCAGGGCCGCGACTGTTGACATGTCCGGCCAATGAATGCCATATCTCTGAGCCTTGCGGTAGATTGACACCTCGCTTTCTCCGCAAGCATTTCGGTGAATCTTTTCTAACAACAGTTGTCCCTCTTGCTCGGAGACGCATCGCATTGAGTATTCCGCCAGGACACTTGTAGTAAAGGGAGTTGTCATGTATGCAGTACCCTTTTGTGAGTGCCCAGCTTTCACTGCTTGTGCCCTCCGCAATAGCTTGTAGGATTGCTTTTCTCCAATCCGTGTCATCTATGTGTTCGTCGTCGCACGCATCCTCTGTCAATGCCGACGATGTTCGCACTTCAATGGAGATCCTTGCGGGACATTTGTCTGTGCTGACTTTAGATCCCAAGGTTGCCAAAGCGTCCGCATGCCTGTTGTCTGCTCGGGGCTTGTGCTCGTACTTCACATCGCAAAATTGCTGTACCAGCTTTTGTACCAGAGTCCGATAAGACAGAAGGTTGATCTCCTTCAAACCGTACTCGCCCAAGGCTTGCTTGACGATCAACTTGGAGTCTCCCATGACCGTTAGATTGCTTACTTCCAAAGCTTTCGCCGCACGGAGCCCCGCGATGAGAGCCTCATATTCCGCTTCATTGTTTGTAACTGCGAAATTGAGCTTTGCGGACATCTGTATGACCTCCCCATCCGGCTTGGTCAAGACTATCCCAATGCCTCCGCCTTTCCTTGTTGACGAGCCATCGAAGTGGAGCGTCCAATAGGGCACGTCGATTGCATAGATTTCAGGGCCTTCGAGCTCTTCCTTGATCACGGGCTCGTGGCTGTTATCGGGGAACTGTGCCAACAGGTCCGCTACCGCCTGCGATTTGATCGCTCGCGGTCTCACGCATGTGATATCATATTGAGAGATGGTCATGTACCATTTTGCCATTCTCCCGCCGGGAGTAGTGTGAGTTAGCAGATATCGTATGGGATCACTCTTGGTGACCACTACTACTTTGTGTGATGCAAAATAGTGTTTTAACTTTTCTATCACAAAGAACAAGGCGAGGCAATGACGTTCGATGTCTGTGTACCTTGATTCAGCAGGCTGCACGATGCAAGAGATGTAGTAGATAGGCCTCTCTTGGCCTTCGTACTCTTGAGCCAAGAGTGCTCCTATGGATCTCCTTGTGGACGTCAGATATAGCAGAAGCGGTGATCCCAGTTGAGGTGCGATCATTATTTTTGAGGACGTCAGCATATCCTTCAGCTTTTTGAACGCAGCTTCGTGCTCTGGAGTCCAGCTGTATACGGCGTCCTTCTTGAGAAGAGCACTAAAACAGCAGGTGACTTCTGCAATGGCTGGGATGAATCTTCGCAGATATGATAGCTTCCCCAAGAATGTTTTCAAGGCACTCTGGTTATGGGGCGGCGTCATGCCCGTGATAGCTGACACTTTCGCAGGGTCAGGTTCGATTCCTAGGCGATGAACTATGCATCCCAAGAACTTCCCTGATGTTACCCCAAATGCGCATTTCATGGGATTCACCTTTAGTTGAAAGCATCTGCATCTATTGAACACCTTTCGTAGATCTGCGAGGTGATCTGCTTCGTGTTTGGATTTAACCACCAGGTCATCCACATAGAATTCCACTTCTTCATGCATCATGTCGTGGAACAGAGCCATCATGGCTCGCTGATAGGTTGCACCCGCGTTTTTGAGACCGAACGACATCACTGTGTAGTTGAACACCCCCACCGGAGTGATGAATGCAGTTTTCCGCGCGTCTTCGGGGTCCATCTTGATCTGGTTGTACCCGCTGAAACCATCCATGAAGCTGAACATGCGGTGGCCCGCTGTTGAATCGATAAGCAAATCGATGTTGGGTAGTGGGAAATCGTCTTTGGGGCAGAAGCGATTGAGATCTCGGAAGTCCACGCAGATGCGGAGCTGTCCGTTCTTTTTCACCACTGGCACGATGTTGGCCAGCCACGTGGGATGATGATTCGGCTCTATGAATTTGGCATCCAGGAGTTTGACAATCTCCTGCTTGATTTTCACATTAAGCTCCGGCCTGAAGCTCCTTGTGCTCTGCTTTACCGGCTTAGACCCTGGAATGATGTCTAAGTGGTGCATAGTGATGCTCGTATCCAGTCCCGGCATCTCATCATACTCCCATGCGAACACATCCTTGTATTCAGTTAGGAGTTGTAGCAGTCCTTGCTCCTCTTCGCTTGTGAGGTCTGCACTTAGAAAGACTGGCCTTTTCTTTTCCTCGTTCGGGCTGAGGAACACTTCCTTTAGCTCTTGCTTTTGTGGTCTGGGCCTGTCTTCCATGCATTCAGGTGCTTCTTTGAGCTTCTCTTCTGGAGTGATCTGTATTGGTTCTTTCATTATCGTGATCTGCTCGATTTGATTGATTTTCCCAGGGATATCCCCATGCCCGTGCGAGGACATCCCCACGCACCTTCATATGCGATAGCATTTCTTCCCATTGGCGTAGAAGCTCTCTATCTCCTTGCCTTCGGGGTCATGCTTTGCGATTCTCTTCAGAGTATACACATTCTTTCGATGGTATGCGATACGCGGCGCCTCTTCGCACGTAGGCGGCTTTTCCTTGGCATCTTCTCTTGTCACCATTACTCCCGCAGGTGACTGGTCCTTGATGTCCTCACAAAGAGGCAAAGGAGTAGGGTTGAATGGTCCCGGTGTTTGCTCGTCCGCCATTTCGGTGAACCACACTGCCTCGCTAAGATGTGCTTCATCCAAGTTGAATGGGTTCGTCGAAGCCGGTATCTCAACTATCCTGTCGTTCCAGATAGCTTTCATAACCTGGTGAGCCGTTGAAGGAACTGCGTCGAAGCGATGAATCCAGGCTCGACTTATGATCATGTGATACGTGGTGTTCGCGTCTATGACATAGAACTTTGCTGAGCACTTGATTCTCCCAATCTGAACGCCCAGGCGGATCCATCCGATCGTCATTTTCGAGTCGCTTCCGAATCCCATCAGTGGAGAAGGACGCCTGACGATCTTGTGCTCGGGGATCCCTGCTAGCTTCAGTGTGTGGAGCGAAACGACGTTGACCGCTGCCCCTCCATCGACGAATGCTCGTTTGAACTCGACGCCGTTGATGATGGCTGTCACGTACAGAGGCTTCTGGTGGCTCGCATCTGTCTTCTTGTCGCTGGCAGAAAAGGTCATAATCTTTTCTGTAGAGCGAGACGCTCTGATGACTTTCCCGTTGGAGACTACAAGATCCTCCTCATAGTCCTCTGCTATTCTCAAGATCGCTTTCGTCATATCTGTGCGGCACTTCTCGGAGAAGTTCATCTCGTCGAAGAATCTGCTAAAGCCGTGCGACCCCTTCATCCGGTCGGCACGTTCATCCTCCGTGTCCATGCTGTAGTCTTCGTCTTCATGGACCTCGGCAACGATGGGTAGACCATCCTCTGAAACTTCTTCCAAGTCGACGATCGAGATCATGGCGACCTCTTTGCCTTTCGAGCCCTGCTCCGCATGAGCAGGAAGTGGGTTGTTGCGCACATCCTTCCTGTGATCACTGACGATCAGCTCGCCGTTCTTCATCTTCTGGTCGAATGCGAACCTGAGCTTTTTACATTCAGCCGTGGGGTGCATGACCTTGCCGTGGTACTCGCACCACTTAGGGTCCCTTACCATCTCCTTGGAAGGTATCTTCTCGAGCGGCGGTAAGACACCGTCTTTGCGCCACTGCCTGCAGAGGTCGCTCGCCTCCTCTACCGAGCATGGTAGGGGTGGTACGTCGAAGTTCACAACCTTCGCTTGCTTCTGGGTTGAAACTGTATTAACCTCAGCTTCGCGTCCCCTCTTGTAACTGAATCTCCCGATCTTGTAGGTGGCGCCGCTCGAAGATCGCTCCGGAGCGTTCTTCTTTTTCTGCCTCTCGACTATAGGCTCGATGTTCTTCGTGCATTCAATTAACTTTGAAAACGTAGGTGTTTGCAAATTTATGATCATACCTTTGTATTCATCTCGCATGCACTGCAGGCATAACTCTATGAGCCGGCTTTCGAGCATTGGATGTTTGCACTCCAAGGATTTCGCCCTGAATTTCTTGATGAAAGTGATCCCGTCTTCCTCGCGCTTCTGATACATCCGCGAGAGATGGATCATCGTCACCTTTTCTTCCATCTGGAAGAACTTGGTGTAGAACTTCTTGACCATGTCGTCCCAAGTCTTCACGGATCCGGCCTCCAACGTTCGGTACCATTTGTACGCTACGTTCCCTAGAGATTTCGGGAACTCTCGCATCAGCAGTTTGGAATCAGCTCCGTACGGCCCCATGACATCAATGAAACGCATGACATGCTCATGAGCGTTTCCGTTGACGTCTTCGAACTTGTCCCATTTAGGTGCCTTGTACCCCGGCGGGTTAGGCATGAGATAGATCTCTCGTGGAATAGGTGGATCATTGTCTAACTTCGGGATAATGGTATCCGCGAATGACTGGTGAGCCAGAATAGTGTCCATGCGCTTCTGCAGAGACGTCATGCACTCTGGAATGCTTCTTTCGGTAGCTGAAGGAGGGGTTGCCGCGGGCGGAGGCGACACATATGCCGTCGAAGGATTGGGAACATATTGACTACTCGCATTGCCCCAGATCGCCGTTGGAGGAGGCAAAGGGTACTGAAGATTTGGGTTAGACGCCAAAGCCGAGGGCTGAGGAGTGTCAGCAGCGAGAGGCAACATCTGAGCTGTCGACCCCTGAATCGAAGGCAGCTGCGTAGTCGCCAGTGGAGTCTGCAGGTTAGGGTTGGGAGGTGTGGTTGACACTCCCAGTCCCGGAGCAGCAGGGGCTCCTCCTCCTTGAGGGATGGCGGTGGACGATGAAGGATTTAACGCAAGGGTGCCCAAAACGGCCAAGATCCGTTCCAATTGCGCAGACTGAGCTTTGAGAGCTTTCGCCTGACTTTGGACGGTGGCGTCCAAAGATTCTAGCGTCGGTGTCTCGCCGGGAGTGGTAGGAGTACGGCGGGTTTCCTCTCCCGAGCCAGTTTCGGTGGAAGGCGATCTGTTGCTGATATCATCCTCCTGAGACATGGTTGCTTTTGCTGGTAAGTTCACGTCGGGTTCACCAAAATGTGCACAAGAGATTCCGGCAGGGAGACCTCCGTGTACACCGTATGTATAGGATCAGAGATCGCACAGGAAGAGTGGGGTTGTGTGTAGGGAGAGAGTAAGGCAGTAGTAATGTCTGAGAGAGAGATAGAGGTTTGGCAGAGCTTCCGCGTATGGCAAGTGTGTTCTCCTTTGTATGGAAAGGTTAACGTCTTATATATAGCAGAGAACGTGACTGTTGTAGTGTGGTTAATGCGCCCATTGATGGCGGCTTAATTAGCTTAACCATAACGGCACGTTCGTCCGAATATATAGGGACCGTTACAGCACGTGGTGCGCGAATACCGGAACCGTTACGAGGTTGACCGGGTTTGACCGGATTGACCGGGTTTATGGAGCTCGTGCCATAGATCTCTCAAAACATTTACTAAAGGTCGCGCGCGGGCTTGGCTCGCGCGCGACAGGGTTTACTCTAGCCTCCAAACCACTAAGTCCCTACAAGTCCCGTGCGGTGGTATGCGAGGGCTCTGTCTCGTAGCCCCCACATGGATCAGCTCGGCTGGTGATCCGGTGTGTATGGAGCACAATATGGTGTGCTGGATGGTTGCCACGTGGCCAAGATCTGTCAGCTCAGAAAGCACTATCTTCACCAATAATAACCAGTAACAAATGGCCCCGCACAACTCTTCCACTTTACGTTATAGTTCATTGTTATTATCATGGTGATATTTTCAAGAAAGACATTTAGCAAGTAAAAATCTCATATTGCATGTCACATAACACAAACTCATTTTGAGACGTAAAGAAATATTAGACTTCATTTGACACGAAGGAGTTAGGCACACTAGGCTTGACATGTTTACTTACCTCAAAGAAAATCAACTACTGCAAATCAGTCGACGTACTCGATGTACTCGTCGTCGATGAACTCGTCACCTACACGTAACAATACCCTAATTAAACATAATATTCTACTAATATAATTGCTATACTATCTACATGCATATGGCACTCGACGTATTAGGTTCCTAACACCGACCCAACATTCCCAATTAAACCCGATACACTAGTGGTTAGGACAATTGGCTCTAGGCTAACCACACAACTCTACTAACATTGTTCACGCTGAACATCCCCTTTTAAGATATTTAATTCTAACTAAAGAGATCACTAACTAAAAAGGTTCACATTACACTAGTCACAACTCATAATTTCACTCAAACACATGTACTTATGTTCAAGGTCACCAAAAAAGTGTTAAAACTCTCAAAATCCAACTAATTTCCATGTCTAGACTCTCTTTAACAAACCCATCAGCATTAGTGACTTTCAGTGCCCAAAAACAATCCTATGGCGACAAATTTCAACCTTTTAGCAACCGGACAGATTGTATATTAACCCTAGAACATCAAACTAAGTGTCCAACGGTCACAATTTCAACTCCAATTCAATTAACCGATGATTACCATTCACCTAACCAACCCAACACATCAAACAAGTGATGACTTCTAATTAAACCTATTGTTTTGGCTTGATTTTACCCCTACATAACCTAGGGTTTATGGGTTATCATGAAAATGAATGATTTTGATGATTTATGATGAATAGCATGAAACTAATCCAAGTAAAAGATGATAATGAATCTGAAGTATGGCTCGATTTTCCGCTGAACGCATCAGCTACTACGTTTTCCTTCCCCTCGTGGTATTTGATACGCAAGTCATAATCCTTTATGATCTCCAACCAACGTCTTTGCCTGTTGTTTAGCTCTTTCTGAGTGAAGATGTACTTGAGACTACTATGGCCAGTATACAATCTACACACTGGCCCATATAGGTGATGCCTCCATATCTTCACTGCGAAAACTATTGCTGCAAGCTCTAAATCATGCGTAGCATAGTTCTCTTCATGAGTTTTCATCTTTCTCGAAGCATAGGCAATAACCCTTCTTTCCTGAATAAGCACGCATCCTAAACCTTCTTCGATGCGTCGCTGTAAACGTCAAATTCGCCAGAATCATTGGGTAAAGCTAACACCGCTGCTGTAGTCAACTTTTCCTTCAATGTCTGTAATGCTTCTTCACAATCTTCGCCCCTTTGATACTTTACCGTCTTCTTTGTTAGTGTAGTCAGGGTCTAGCGACCTTCGAGAAATCTTTTACAAAACGCCTGTAATATCCTGCTAATCCTAGAAAACTTCTTATTTCCGACACATTCTTCGGAGTTGGCCAGTCTTTAACGACTGAAATCTTTCCTGGATCCACGAATATCCCTTCCTTGGAGATTATGTGACCTAGAAATGGAACGTGATTTAGCCAAAACTCACACTTCGAGAGCTTAGCATACAACTTCTCATGTCTCAACGTTTCTAATACTTTTCTGAGATGTTCTTAGTGCTCTTCCTCGCTCTTTGAGTAAACGAGGATGTCATCAATAAAAACGACCACGAATCAATCCAAAAACGTCCTCATGACACGATTCATTAGGTCCATAAATACTGCAGGAGCATTAGTTAGACCAAAAGGCATAACAGTAAACTCAAAATGGCCATACCTTGTTCTAAAGGCTGTCTTCAGGATATCCTTCTCGGCTACCCGAAGCTGATGATACCCTGATTTCAAGTATATCTTTGAGAAAACACTCGCCCCTTGCAACTTAAAGAACAAGTCGTCAATTCGGGGTAAAGGGTATTTGTTCTTGATAGTTGCGTTGTTCAACTCTCTATAGTCAATGCACAACCTCAAGCTTCCATCTTTCTTCTTCACAAACAATACAGGTGCTCCCCAAGGGGAAACACTTGGCCTTATGTAACCCTTTTGAAGTAGCTCTTGCAACTAATCCTTTAGTTCTTTCAACTCTACTGGTGCCATTCTGTACGGCGCCTTTGAGATTGGAGCTGTTCCAGGTGCTAAGTGCATAGTGAACTCAATCTCCCTTCTAGGTGGCATTCCTGGAATCTCATCCGGGAATACATCAGGAAAGTCTTTGACTATCTGTATCTCTCCTAGCACATTCTCCTTCTTAGACACGTCTTGTACATAACACAAATAAGCACTATTCCCCTTCTTCACTTGTTTGACTATGGTCAAAGGTGACACTAGTCTGATACATGGTTCTTTCGTGATGCCACGGTAAGAAACCTTTTCTCCCTTTTGAACTTTAAGCCTGATCTTCTGATCGTGACAGTCTATAACTGCTCGATATTTACCCAGCCAATCCATTCCTAATATAACATCTATCCCCCCAAGATCAAATTGTATCAGATTCGCTGGCAATGAACTAGCCAGGATCTTAACTTTTACCCCTTCAAAAATGGTGTCACACACTGTTACATGACCGGTTGGGGTAGCTACAGGTATGGATATACTAGACTGCTTATTGAGACTCAACTTTTCCACAAGTGATGATGAAATAAATGAATACGATGCTCCAGAATCAAATTGAGTAAATGCTGGTTAATCATGGACAAGAAATGTACAAGTGGCTACTCCATTTGCTGCTTCTGCTTTAGTCCTACTCATGACAGCAATCCGTGCAACATTCCCGTTCTGTGCCGCGGTTCCTGCTGTACCAGTTCCATTGTTGTTGTTGGCATTATCTGGAGCGTTATTGTTCCTATTCCCGTTGAGAACTCCATTGTTTCTTCCATTACCCTGGTTGTTCGCCTGATACCTGCCATAATTTTTGCCTCCATTATTCTGGTTGTTGTGGTTCCCATAGTTCCTATTTCCGCGCTGATTTTTGTTGTTAAACTGTCGGTTCCCTTGATAATTTCCTTTCTGGTTTCCCTGTTGGTTTCCATTTGGTTTCGATTGGCACTCATACGCACGATGACCCTTCTTGCCGCAGTTCAGGCAAGTGACAGGGTTTCCCTTACAGTCCTTTCCCGGGTGATTCTGTTGACACCTCTTGCAGATGTAACGGCGAGGTAGATCATCTCCATTGTTCTGCTTGTTACCACGGTAATGACCTTGATTACTTCCTCCATGGTTGGGCTTGAACCTCTTGTCCTGACTAATCTGGTTGATCCTACCGTGATTGTTGCCAAAACCCCCAGCGCTCTCAATCTTGCGCTTTCCTCGCTTCTCATCTTGCGCCTCTTAAATGCGCCAACAGCTGCAGCTCTATCATATGCCTCCTGAAGAGTATCGTACGTTCTGCACATCAAGTCTTTCTGCAGATAAATTTCGAGACCAGACATGAACTTCCTAACCTTAGTCGCCCCATCAGGCATCAACTGACCTGCGAATCGGGATAGTTCCATGAAATTCTTAAAGTACTCGGTCACAAAACCATTCCCCTGTGTCAGATTCACAAAGTCTATGTATTTCTGATCCTGGACATGGTCCGGATAGAAGCAAGTGCGAAGTGCAGTCTGAAGAGCCTCCCAATTGAAATTGGGTTGAGCCAAAAAGTTCTGACGTGTGCTCCTCCTCCATATATTAGCTTCATTCTTCAGGTAGAATGCCGCGCAACCAACTTTGCGGTTCGCGGGGCACTCAACCAACTCAAGGACCTTATCCCTATCATCGAACCAGTCTTCGAGCTCAACAGGATCCTCATTGCCTGTAAAGTTCCCAGGCTTCATGTCAGCCACCTTCTTCGCCCAGTTGGCTGCATTCGGCTCTCCCTGGTTCATGTTCTGAGACATTTGAGAAAATTGAGAAAAGAACAGCTCCATGTTGTTGTTGTTGTTTGGTGTTGTCATCGGTACTTGATGATTTCTCCTGGTGTAGTAGTGATGTGGTCTATCAGTCATAATCTCTACACTATAGCCTATTGTAGTATTCATAAATCATCACGAAGTACAAGTAAACATGAATACATGGCATTGAATGCGCAATTAGGCAAGTAATGTCACACATTGGTCATCAATTACTCAATTAAACATGCATTTACACATCGGCTGCTCACGCCTCATTTTTCATCCTTCTTCAAAAATTGGAAAAATGATCAATCGGACAAGAAAAAATTATGAATTTTGGTGTGCAACAACCTCCATGGGTATAGTTTCATAATCAAGAATAATCAACTCAAAATAAATTGTAGAACTCAAGTTTCCTAGAGAATACTACAGCTGCTTTCACAGACCATCATAACATAAACTTTGATTTTGAAAGGTCTTAAATTGACTTTAAAATTATCAAATAGCCATTGTTGAATATAGTTAAATTGTTCAAAATACTAAAATTGCACATTTCTCGTTTTGTAGAATTCCAAATGGCAAACAACAACGCATCGACTTCATCCCTACGATCTGTCTTGAGAAGGATAAACTGTTTGGAACAAATTTCCTTGACTGGTACAAAAACTTAAGGATTGTCCTTAAGCAAGAAAAGAATATGTACGTCTTGGACACTCAAATTCCAGAACCACCACAAGACGAGTCTCTTCTAGCGGAAGTAAGGGCACGTCAGAAACATATTGATGATTCTAATGACGTGACTTGCCTCATGCTTTGTACCATGACTCCTGAGCTTCAGAAGCAGCATGAGAATATGGAAGCCTGTGATATGATCATAAAATTGAAACAATTGTTTCAGGAACATGCTAGGCATGAGCGCTATGAGGTGTCTAAAGCATTATTCAAGAGTAGTCTTGCAGAGGGGAATCCAGTAGGGCCTCACGTGCTGCGAATGATCGGGTACATTGAAAACCTTGAGAGACTGGGATTCCCATTGGGCTAAGATTTGGCTACTGATCTTGTCTTGCAATCGTTGCCTGACAGTTATAATCAGTTCATCATGAACTATAATATGAACGAGATCAGTAAATCTATGCCTGACTTATTGAATATGCTGAAGACAGCGGAACAGAGCGTCAACAAAGGCCAGGGCAAAGCCATAGTGATGGTGCATAAGAAGAAGGGCAAGTCAGTTGCCTCTACTTCAAAAGGAAAGCGCAAGAAAGTTGCAAAATCTAAGGAAGCCCTAAAGCCTAGTGGAGGCGTGGCAAAAGGTGAGTGTCACTACTGTAGCCAGCTGGGTCATTGGAGGAGGGATTGCCCTAAATATCTGGAGGATAAAAAGCTTGGAATAGTGATTCCACCACCACTAGGTATTTATGTTATAGACGGTCAATCTTTCTATTCCTTCATCTTGGGTATTGGATACCGGATGTGGTTCTCACATTTGTCGTAATGTGCAGGATTTGAAAAGAAGTAGAAGATTGAGTAAAGGGGAGATAGATATGCGCGTCGGGAATGGAGCAAGAGTTTCTGCATTAGCTGTAGGCGTTTATGAGCTATCTTTGCCTTTTGGACTTATTTTAGAATTAGACAATTTCTTTTATGTGCCTGCTATGAGCAGAAACAGTATTTCCGTTTCTTGTTTGGACGAGAAGGGTTTTTCTATTTCAATAAAGGACAAGTGTTGCTCCATTTATTTTGATAGTATGCACTATTGTAGTGCGCATTTGTCTAATGGATTGTATATCCTTGATCTAAATAGTCCAGTCTATAAGATAAATACTAAAAGGATTAAAACTAATGATTTAAATCCTACATATCTATGGCACTATCGTTTAGGCCATATAAATGAGAAACGCATATCTAGACTCCATATGGATGGACTTCTAGACTCATTTGATTTGGAATCATATGAGACATGTGAATCTTGTTTATTAGGAAAAATGACAAAGTCGCCTTTCAATAAGAAAGGTGAAAGAACTAGTGAGTTATTTGCACTCATACATACCGATGTATGTGGACCATTCCCCACGCCTGCCAGAGGTGGTTACACCTACTTCATCACATTTACTGGTGATTTCAGTAGATATGGATTTGTATACCTTATGAAGGCCAAATATGAATCCTTTGAATTGTTCAAGGAAATAGAGAAGCAACTTGGAAAATGTATTAAGGCTCTACGATCGGATCGTGGAGGAGAGTACTTGAGCCAAGATTTTGACGATTATCTTAGAGAGTGTGGGATAGTATCCCATCTCACTCCACCCCGAACGCCACAGTGGAATGGCGTGTCCGAGAGGAGGAATCGCACTCTATTAGATATGGTGCGATCTATGATGTCTCAAACAGATCTTCCGATATCCTTTTGGGGACATGCTCTAATGACGGCATCTTTTACCATTAACCGCGTTCCATCCAAGTCATTCATGAAGACACCATATGAGATATGGACTTGGAAGCGTCCCATAGTGTCGTTTATGAGGATTTGGGGCTGCGATGTCTATGTAAAACGTTTGCAAACAGACAAGCTCGGGCCCAAAGCGGATAAGTGTAAATTTGTGGGATATCCTATGAAAACTAAAGGATGTTATTTCTACAATCCCATCGAGAACAAAGTGTTTGTTGCTCGGACCGGCGTGTTTCTAGAAAGAGATTTTGTCTCTACAAGTGGGAGGGCTGTAGAACTTGAAGAAATTCAAGAACCACAAATCACTAAACCGATGATAGAACATGAACATGAACCGCAAGTAGTTGTGGAAGAACCTGTTCAGGTGACACAGGAACTCCGTAGATCAGGAAGGGTGCGTCATGAGCCAGAGAGGTACGGACTTCTCGTAACAGAGCCCAATGACGTACCACTCATAGATGATGAGCCTGCAACCTACGGAGAGGCCATGAAAGGCCCAGACTCTAAGAAGTTTCTAGAAGCCATGAGATCCGAAATGAATTCCATGTACACCAACAAATTATGGACTTTGGTGGAACCACCCGAAGGGGCTCGCCCCATAGGGTGCAAGTGGGTCTTCAAGAAGAAGACCTACATGGATGGCAAGGTAGTTGCCTATAAGGGGCGATTGGTAGCCAAAGTTTATAGACAGATTCATGTATTGACTATGATGAGACCTTTTCACCTGTCGCCATGACTAAATCCATTTGAATCCTACTTGCTATTGCAGTATACTACGAATATGAGATTTGACAAATGGATTTCAAAACAGCGTTCCTTTATGGGAACCTCCTCGAGGATGTGTACATGACACAACCGGAGGGTTTTGAAGATCTAGAGAATGCCAATAAAGTCTCTAAGCTGCAAAGATCCATTAAGCTTCTAGGAGTTGGAATCGACGTTTTGATGACGCGGTCAAAGAGTTTGGCTTCATCAAGAACGAAGATGAGCCTTGTGTTTACAAGAAGGTTAGTGGGAGCTTTGTAGTATTTCTGGTCTTGTATGTGGATGACATACTAATCATTGGCAACGACATTCCTACTTTGCAATCCGTTAAAGATTGGCTAGGAAAGTGCTTTGCAATGAAGGAATTAGGAGACGCAGCCTATATACTTGGTATAAATATCTATAGGGATAGATCTAAGAGGTTGCTCGGCCTAAGTCAAAGTACATATATAGACAAGGTGTTGAAGAGGTTCAACATGCAAGATTCCAAGGGAGTCTTGCCCATGTCGCATGGAGTCACTCTTTCTAAGAATAACTGTCCCTCCAATGAGATTGAGAAGGACCGCATGAGTAGGATACCTTATGCTTCGGCCATAGGATCCATCATGTACGCCATGTTATGTACTAGACCAGACGTATCATACGCGTTGAATATGGCAAGTAGATATTAGTCCAATCCGGGTGAGAGTCACAGGATTGTTGTCAAGAACATCCTAAAGTACTTGAGAAGAACTAAGGATGTGTCCTTGATATTTGGAGGTAAGGAAGAGCTAAGTGTAAAGGGTTACACTGATGCAAGCTTCCAAACCGACAAAGATGACTACAGATCGCAGTCTGGATACGTGTTTTTTCTGGATGGAGGAGTTGTGAGCTGAAAGAGTTCCAAGCAAGGGACAGTTGCTTATTCTACAACAGAAGCTGAGTACATTGCTGCTGCGGAAGCGACAAAAGAGGCAGTTTGGATAAAGAAGTTTATCTCTGAGCTCGGTGTGGTCCCTAGCATCGTGGATCCCATAGAGTTGAACTGTGAAAACTCTGGGGCAATCGCACAGGCCAAAGAACCAAGATCACACCAGAAATCAAAGCATGTACTTAGGAGATTCCATCTTATTTGTGATATGATCGATCGAGGAGATGTGAAGATGTGCAAGATTCCAACGGATGACAATGTTTCAGATCCGCTCACAAAACCTCTTGCGCAGCGAAAGCATGAAGGGCACGCCAGATCTATAGGCATACGAGATGCGCCAAATTGGCTCTAGTGTAAGTGGGAGACTGTTGGAATAGATGCCCTAGAGGCAATCGTAGATTTAGTATGAACATTGTTTTGGCTAGAATATTCATTTATTATATATTGTGATATTTAATATAATGAAGTCCTTAGATAAAATGTGTTGTTTATCTTAAATATCCCTAGATAAAATGTGTTGTTTATCTTAAATATCCCTAGTCCACTATATTGATTAATGGGACGATCAACTATAGACTAGTATGTTGGTAGATTGGTATGGGGATATCAAGTCTAAAACATGGGTATGCATTAGGAGTAATGGCATACTAGATTGACCCACGACGAGAAGAATACATAAGATTATGTCAAGTCACAATCGCTTTTCGTAGTGCTAATATAATTGCAATCCTTAGACTTGAAGTCACTAGATACTCTAGTTGTTGAATATTACGCTTTGATGTTATCAAACGTTACACCGTAACTGGGTAATCATAAAGATGGCTATCGGGCGTGGTAGGAAGCAAGCTTAGAGATCGTAGTGATGTAGATAGGATTTGTCCCTCCCACATAATGGGGGTAAATATCCACGGCCACTCGAGGGATGAGGCTTAATGAATGTCTAGCAAGACTCAAATAAATCAATACGGAGATATTGATGTTATCTGCAAGGATAAGCATATTCCCAGGATCGAGGAACTATGGATTGGATATACGAGTGTGAATATTTATGTCCCGTGTCCAATCCGGATATGGAGACAAAGGGATAGTGCAATGTAAGATATTGGGCAGAAGAGGTTTGTCGAGATCACTGACTATTTCTATTAGTTCGGTAGCATGGATGTGTTGCTAGACACCGCTCCATGTTAGTAAGAGTTACTACCAACTATATAGGAACCTATGGGGTCACACGTCAAATAGAGTAGAGCTAGATTTGGGATTAATTAATATCGATTAATTAATAGAAGGATCATTGTGCAACACCTTGCAAACTTAGTAGAACTAATTTGCAAGGAAGGGAATAATTCTAGTTCATCTAGAATTAGGAAACTCTTTTATGGAAACAACAAGGAGTTGTTGGAGTATATAAAGAGGCTCTAGATTCCTTCCCAGTTAATGTTATTAGACATAAAAAAGTGAGTGGGAGAGAGCAAAAAGAGAGAGCAAGACAAGCTAGGCCGAAACCTAGCCCCCCCCCCTTCCCGTTGCCTCCAAGAGGAGGCCGAATCCTCCTCTTGCCTTTAGTTGCCTTGATCCTCTTCCCTCTTCCTAAGGGTTCAAGCTAGCACTTGTTTGAAGGAAGAATATAGATCTCGCCTCTAGACGTGGATCAACCTTAGAGACGAGGACATCATTCTTCGTGTGATCTCACAAATCAAAAGGTACACAATACTATGTCTCTTATCATGTTATGATACCTCCTCCTGACGATCCGTGGTGGGCTTTGAAGTAGGAATTAAATTTTTGTTATTCCGCTGTGTTACCTACGTCAAAACCCAACATATTCTGTCTGAGGCTCTTCTAGTGCTCATTAGGGTTTGGGAGAAGAATAGAGAGAGGTAGATTTGATGCGGAGTGAAGGGGAAAAGAAGAAGATAAATACTGAAAGAGTTTGAGTTTGAAAAGGAAACTGCAATCTCTCTGATCTCAAAAGATCTGTAAAGATCAGAGAAGATTCAAATCTTTGAAGCCGTCGGCAATAAATAATTTAATACTATACTTGGCTAAAAAGGATTTTGAAAAAGGTAGGGGCAATATTGAGCAAATATCTACAAAGATAGCACCCAATACTGAATGATCCAAGAATTATTCACTAAACATATATCAGACTTATTTTCAAGGCTTTGAAAATAGTTTCAAGGTCTTGAAACACTGCTATACTGAAACAAGTAAAATCAAAGCTTTGAAAGGATTTTCAAGGCTTTGAAAATTAGTTCAAATCTTTGAAACACATAATAACTTACCTTCCTTACCTTGTACTCCCTCTAAACCAATGCATCTTTATTTAGCATGCCTAATTCCAGTCTTAGAGCTGAAAATCTTTCATCTGGCAATGGTTTAGTGAAGATATCTGCAAGTTGAATGTTAGTAGAAACAAATTCAAGAACAATATCACCTTTCTCAGCATGATCTCTGATTTAATTGTGTCTGACATCAATATGCTTGGTTCTTGAATGATGAACTGGAATCTTTGTAATTGATATTGCACTGGTATTGTCAGATTTGATGAATATACTTCTGAAATCAAATCCAAGATCCCTCAACTGTTGAGAAATCCACAATACTTGTGAACAACATGCTCCAGCAGATATATATTTAGGTTAAGCTGTTAAAAAAGCAACTGAGTTTTGTTTCTTGGATTGCCAACTGATCAAGGAGGATCCAATGAATTGGCAAGTTCCAGAAGTGTTTTTCCTATCAGCTTTGTAACTTGCAAAGTCAGCATCTGAAAATTCATGCAAAGAAAAGTTAGAATGTCTTGGATACCAAAGCCCTAAGTCTTTGGTTCCATTGAGATATCTGAATATTCTCTTCACAGCAGTTAAGTGTGATTCCTTTGGATCAGCTTGAAATCTTGCACACATACACACACTGAACATGATATCTGGTCTACTAGCAGTAAGAAAATGTAATGATCCAATCATACCACTATACTCTTTCACATTAACACTCGTACCAGATTCATCCTTATCTACGGACAGTGTATAACTCATAGGATTCTTGATTTCTTTGGATTGAGACATTCTGTACTTGTTTAACAAGTCCCTAGCGTACTTGCTTTGATGCAGAAAGATGCCCTTCTTCAATTGATGTATTTGAAGTCCAAGGAAGAAGTTCAACTCTCCCATCATGCTCATTTCAAATTCCATGCTCATAAGACTGGTAACTGGAGCAAAAGTTTCCTCATAATCAATACCTTCTTCTTGGTTGTAACCTAGAGTAACTAACCTTGCTATGTTTCTGATCACTTTGCCATTCTCATCTAGTTTGTTTCTGAACACCCATCTGGTACCAAGGACAGATTGATTTGTTGGTGGGGGAACTAGATTCCACACCTTGTTTCTTTCAAACTCATTGAGTTCACTCTGCATAGCTATAATCCCGTTTGCTTCTTGTAATGCTTCCTTCACAATTTTAGGTTATAAAAGAGAGATAAAAGCATTAAAAGCACAAAGATTCTTCAACTGTGATCTTGTTTGTGTACCAGTAGTTGGATCAGAGATGATGTTGTCAGCTGGATGAGATGAGAGATATTTGAATCTCTTTCTTGGAGACCAGGGTTCAGGCTCTTCATACTGCTTCTCTGGTCTTGAAGTCGTGGCCTGATCATTCATGTCTTTCTGTTCAACCTTATCAAGTCTTTGATCTTTATTTTCAAGGCCTTGAGACCTATTTTCAAGGTCTTAAAATGGCTTCTGCTTCCTTCTGAATATTTCTTGAAACCAAGTGAGTTTTCAGCTTCTTCTTCTGACTCATGATTGTTCAAATTCAAGTCTGCAAAACTTTCACTCGAAGAACCATCAGAGATTTCATCAAAGATAACATGAATACTTTCTTCAACCAGCTTGGTTCTTTTATTATAAACTCTATAAGCTTTGCTAGTCAGAGAGTCGCCAAGAAATATACCCTCATCACTTCTTGCATCAAACTTACCCAAGTTGTCCTTTCCATTTTTGTGGCCAAAGCAAGTGCATCCAAAGGGATTGAAATATGAAATGTTTGGCTTTCTCCTTTTCAATAATTCACAGGGGATCTTCTTCAGGATATGTCTGATCAAGCACCTGTTAAAAATTTAATTTGCTGTATTCACAGCTTCTGCCCAATAATGTTTTGGCAGCTTGTTCTCTAAGAGCATTGTTCGTGACATGTCATCAAGAGTTATGTTCTTTCTTTCAACAACTCCATTCTGTTGAGGAGTTCTAGGAGCAAAGAAATTGTGAGAGATAGCATGCTTAACACAAAATAAGTCAAATTCTAATTGATCAAACTCTCTACCATGATCACTTCTGATTGAAGTAATATGTAGGTTTTTCAAGTTTTGAAGTTCTCTACAAAGCTTTGAAAATTCAGATAGGGCTTTAGATTTTTCTTTGAGAAACATAACCCTAGTATATCTGGAATAATCATCTACAATAACTAGCATATACCTCTTACCTTTTGGAGCTGGAGTTCTCATAGGACCAAAGAGATCCATGTGAAGTAATTCAATAGGTCTAGTAGTACTTACAAATATCTTTGGCTTGAATGAGCTTCTGGTCTGCTTACCCTGAGCACAAGCTTTGAATACTTCATCATCTTTTAACTTCATAGATGGCAATCCTCTTACCAGATATTTGGAGACCAACTTGTTCAAGGTATGCAAGCTAATGTGACCAAGTTTTCTGTGCCAAATCTTTGAATCCACTTTCAAGGCCTTGAGACACTTTAAGCTTTTACCTGCATTTGTTAGTCTGAAAAGTATAAACATTGTTTGATCTAGAGGCTGTGAGAATGCAATTGTCTGATTTCTCATTTTTCACCACACACTTCTCTTTATCAAAGGTAACCTTATAGCCATTGTCACAAAGCTGAGATACACTAAGCAAGTTAAATTTCAAGCCATCAACTAGATATACATAAGAGATAGAGTTTTCAGAATCTGTACCAACTTGCATTTGCCTTTGTCACCAAGAGTAATTGGACCTTCAGATTGTTATTTCAATTCTGAGAATAGAGATCTCTTCCCACTCATGTGTCTTGACCAACCACTGTCCATAAACCACTTTTGTTCTTTGACATTGGTGAAAACCTGCAAACACCGATCACTGCCTTACCCAGCTGTTAGACCAAGTGTGGAATTTGAACTCATACTCAGGGTCAACCATGTTAGGTTGTATGACCCCTTTAGAAACCCAAATGTGTCAGACTTGTCCCTTAAGTTGAAATGGGAAAGTGTTCCTCATTATGTGAGGGTCTCTTCTTCTGAAAGGACAAGACATCTTAACATGACCAATTTTATTGCAAAAATGACATTTATGAGAAGTTTAGTTTACAGCTTTCACAAATCTGGTATTGTTCTTTCTTGGAAAATTTGGATTGTATCCAATACCAGTTTTGTGAAAAGACTTTGAAATTTCTCCAAGAATTAAGTTCAACTTGTGTTCTAAGCCAGCAAGATTAACTTTGAATATTTAAGATTCTTGAAGTTTCTCAGTAAGAGTAGTCTTTTGTTTATCTAATTCGTCAACTTGATATCTCATATTAACAAGGCTGTTACTCAGTAAGGAGTTCTCAGTGACTACTTCCTTGACTTGTGTTTTCAAGGCTTTGAAACTGGGTTTCAAGGCCTTGAAATCACTGTCAGTTTTCTTTTGAGAGATTTCAAGATTCTAATTCAGACAAACAAGTTGTAAATTCTCTTTTGCTTGCTCATTAACTTTTTCTTTCAAAATTCTAATCTCTTTCAGATAGTCCTCTTCATTTAAAAGCATTGTTCTTAGGTAATCTGAGAGAGCTTCTTTTGGTTTTGAAATCAAGCAGTTTACCATTAGCTCAATGTTCTTTTCAGAAATATCATCATGCTTGGCCATGAAGCATAGGTTGGCATGTTCTTCTTCAGATTCAAAGTCACTTGAAGTATCTAAATCACCCCATGAAGCTATCATAGCTTTCTTTCTCCTTTTATGGTCTTTCTTCTGAAAGTTCTTACTTTTCTTGTGTGGACAATCTCTTATCAAGTGTCCTGCATCACCACACTCAAAGCAGTTCATGATTTTTGATTTACTTTGTGAAGAAGACTTACCTTTGTAGTCCTTGCTACTGGATGAGTTGTGTCTTTCTCTGTTGAAGTCTTTGTTTCCAAAGTTTTTCTTCATCTTGAGGATTCTGGTCAAGGCTTTGGAAATCAAATCAAATGGATCTTCATCATCATCTTCTGTTTCAAGGCTTTGAATTTTCTCATTCTCTTTGGCCTTGAGTGCTGAAATCTTTACACCTTCTGGTAGTTCTCCATAAGCTTCATTCATGGATACTTCATGTGTCAAAAGCTTCCCTAGTAGGACATCAAGTTGAAGTGATGAGAGATCTTGAGCTCCCTCGATTGCAGTAGTCTTTGGTTCCCATTTTTCCTTTGGTAGACTTCTCAGAATCTTCCTCACTTTTTCTTCATTGGAAATATGTTTTCCAAGTGAATCAAGGTTATTGTCTATGTCAATGAATTTTCTGAAAATTTCTCTAATTGACTCATCTGCATTCATCTTGAATAGCTCATATTGTCTGAGATAGATGTCAAGTGAATGAAGGCATGTTCCTTCAAATGTCATCACAAGCTTATCCCAAATTTCTTTGGCAGTCTTGCAGCCTGAAATTCTGTTGAATTCATCTTTACTCAAAGAACGATACAAGATGTTAATAGATTTTTAATTCTTAGAGAATTGTTCCAATTCAGATGAAGAAAGAGAGTCTTCAGATTTGGGCGTATTGATCCCATCTTTCTCTGTGTAGCAAGTTTGAGGTCCATTTTAAATAATGGTCCATAAATCTATGTCTTGATCAATGACGAACATTTTCATCAGATCTTTCCAGTGAGCAAAATTATGTCCACAAAATAGAGGAGGTGTGTTAGCAGCTTTTCCTTGTGAGAAACCACCATCACCTGCAGTACTCATGATCACAGATGGTTAAATCTTATACAGTGATACAATCTCTGATACCAATTGAAAGGGGAGTATGCAGATAGTAATGTAGCAGAGATACTCTAAAGGGGGGGGGTTGAATAGAGTATGCCAACTTTTTGCAAAACTTGTGAAGGAGAAGAGTTTCTGATGAAGTGCAATGCAGTTCAAGGCCTTGAAAACAATTTCAAGCCTTTGGAACGAAATACAGCTTAAGTTAAAACAGACAAGTCTTTTTCAAGGCCTTGAAAAGAGTTTCAAACCCTTGAAAACAGACTAGTTTGAATGCTATAAAAAATAAGTATGTAAATGAACTGTATATGCAAGAGACACAAAATTTATAGAGTTCTGTCCACTTGGACCTACGTCTATACCTCAGGGATCTTCTCAACACAATTCTTATTTATCAAAAGCTAAGCCCTAGATCTCACGCACAAAGATATGCCTTACTCTGTTACAGCTTGTGGTTCTCACCAAACTATCTAGTACCTTCTCTAGCTAACTGATTAACTAAGAATTCTCTATTTTTTACTTTGAACAATCTTTGAGAATGAGAGATAGAAGTAATACAAGAATGATCTACAAATAAAGCACAATACAGAAGAACACTAAAGTATAAAACTGCAGTGAAGAATGCAGTGATCTTCTGTGAGTTGGATTGTGAGAATGATGAACTTCTTTTATGCTTGTCAATGCATAAATGTGTCTCTTTTTTTGCCCGTTGAGTGTTGTATTTTTTTGCTTCAAAATGAGCTCTATTTATACAGCTCTGATTAGCAACAACTTCCTTTTTTGTAGGAAACAACTTTTACTCTTTTAACAGCCTTCTCCAACGGATAGTTGATCATAATCTTCAGAGATATTGTTGTGATCTTGTCTTTAAACAAATTGAGAAGCTGTCATGAGTGTCTGATTGATGAAAAATCATCTTCGCTTAATGTTTTCTTTACTGCAAAAGCCAGATTAGGAAACCAATCCTGCAAACTTAGAAATAAAATTTCCCTACAAAACTGAGTCAAAAAGATAAAATAAATGATGTTAGATGTATCAAGACAGTTTTTCTTTCATCATCAAATAATAACACATCAAGCATAGGGGTGGTAGATATAGAATCAAATCAGGAGAGTTTAGAAAAACTCCCCCTTAGAACATGCATACAAGTCAGACAGTTTCAAGACATTGAATCCTGGTTCAAGGCCTTGAAATAGCTAGCATGTGAAACCAGATTCGAGGATTTGAAAACTGGTTCAAGGCCTTGAAATAACTTGGTATTTCAATTCCATGAAACCTGTGACCTTACACATACAAAGTTAAAAACATAGTTTTGTTTGTTTCAAAGCTGTCTAAATGTGAGTTCGTATGAGGACTTGTCTATATAAATAGATTCATCTGTTTTTGTGCGTATTATATAATTCAGTCGAGTTATTTTGATTTCCTGAGAAAAGTTTTCTTTCAAGTCTTTTGTGCAGTTTTGGCTACTATAATTTTTATTCATGTGGATTTTTCAAAGATTGGTCCAGCATCAGCCAACGTGGTATGCAACATCAGAAGCGCTCAGTTTCGAAAATCAAATTCAAGGTGTTTGATTGAGTAGTCACCAGATTGCGTGCTAAGGTAGATACATGTGTTACTGGAGAGTTTATCAAAGACTAAGGCAACAAATGTATTCTCCTGATTAAAAATAAGTTAACCTTATGACCTTTAAGAATTTAATTAGATGTGTTAGAAAATTACGTGTTGCGCCCATGTGGGGTGCACATGTAATTAGTCATAAACCTTGTGGGGTTAACTACAATAAGGCACAAACCCGAAGGGGCTAGTAGCAAACTAGCATAGAACTTTTTTCTATATAAGGAGACATCCTCCTACATATTATAATGCATAAAAATGTGTAGAGATCATGTGCTAATCAAATACTGTTCTAGGAACCCTAGCCTCGCCTTCTAACATGCATCCAAAAGAGTGGAATGTTATTGGAATCAAAGTTTTCGTCCTCGAGATTCGCACTAGACCGGTGGGAGCAAGACGGAGGTGAAGGAACGTGAAAGCAAGCAACATCAACGATCTTCAACCGCTGCGTAGGAGCATAGGCAAAGAGGTAACACATAAATCTTCCGCTTTATTATGTGTGTGGATCTATACATATTTAGATCAACCTTGTCCTTCATTGGTATCAGAGCCCTAGGCTTGTTTTTCGTGCCTCGTAGTTTGTACCCGAATCTGGACTACTGTAGAAAATCGTGTTTTGTAATTTTCATAGTCATTAGGCGACATGGATGGATAGATATTTTCATGTGGATTCTAGAAATATAATGTTTGTATTTTTTTGACAAACATTGAGAAAATTATGATTCTTTAAAGATTCGGAACTGTATTCATCTGTACTCTTTGATATGATTATTGAATCGAACTTTTTCAAAGTTTTTAAAATTTAATTTTGAATACATAATCGGGATCATGACGAAAAGACGATTCCAAATATTTAAGAATCATCGGAAACGGAGCACGGAAGGCGGCGCGTGGGTCTCACGCGCCACTGCGCCGCCTCTACAGGCGACCACGCGCCGCACGCGCCAAAGGGCTACGACAACTACTGACGTGGAATTATGGCTGACACGGCATGCTGACATGGAAGGACACGTCTGTGAATGATGACACGGTGATGACTTGGCAAGTCATTTTGCATCACGTGGCAGCCTAGTCAGCACATGTGTTGATGTGGCATACGGCCGCTGACGGCGCGTGACGGAGGCGGACGCGCCCACGCATGACAGCGCATGAGGGCGCGTGCGGCCTCATCCTACCGTCATTTTTCGCTTGGTTTTTCCAGGGTACTCCAAATTAAATTTCTTATTTTCTGGGGTATTTTTCATAATATTTGAAAAAACGAAATTTTTTATTAATTTCCCGATTAATTAATTAGTGTTTAGCAAACTTTCCGAGGCAATTAAGAGACCTTAAACACACTGTTTTTAGCCTTAGTTTTTTCTAGAGACTAAGCTCATGTTTTCATGATGTCTACCATAGGTGGTGAGACCTTAGGAGGTTTGGAGCAAGATTTGATTATATATGGTAATTAGATTATTGATTATTAAATTCCAGTAATTAGACTTTAATTCCGGAAATTTCCAGAAAATTTCATAATGTTTATTATTTTGTTTTACATATTATTGTGGGGATTTGTTTGGTGCATGGATGTGGCATAGACGTCGTTGTTTAATTTATGTTTTGGTTTTTGGTTTTAAATATGTAATCAAAATACAGTCTGCGTGTCATGCCTCTCTACATACTCTATTGTCTTCTTTTCTCATCCAATCGCCTCTTGAGAGGTTACTTCTTATTAGAAATAAGATAGTATTGAAGATTGAAGATAGATGTAGCCAAACCAAAAGACATGGCGTAAGGTGCATGGAGCAAATAGACGAACAAATGAGCTTCAAGAATGCGCTCTCGAGATAGGCAAGGTTGCGTGAAGCGAATTCAATACATGCTCAAGCAGCATTCTCATAGATGCATATTTATTTATGAGAATGCACCTTAGGGGCGACATCCATGCGTATTTATTTATACTTATTCTTGTTTTATTTTATAACTGCGTGTGATTGGATCTAATTGTATAACCTTGTATGCTAAAGAACTAAAACAAACGAGCTCACATGAGTATACATGATTAAAATTTGGCAGAAAATCATAAGTGACGAGATTTTATTCCTGGGATATATGCTAGGTTTGGTGGATTCCTTATGAGACACTATTAAATTTTAATTGATGTCACATGTTATTTAGGAGTGTAAGCTCAAAGCAGTTTCAATGTTTCAAAGACTTGAAATAGCTAGTCTATTTCAAGGCCTTGAAACAGCTTTCAATGCCTTGAAACTGAGTGAGACTTATAAGCTTGATCTTAGTGGGAGTTTATGTGTCTGTTTGAACTCTTATACCCCTGTGCTTTATTTAGTATTAATTGATGATGAAAGATAATGTATTTTGATATGTTTGATAACATCTAATCTATCTATTTGACTCAGTTTTGCAGGGAATGTTTATTTCCTATTCTGCAGGATTTATTTCCTAACCTGAGCTTTGCAGGGAAGGAATATCTGGGCTGATTTGATTCTGCAATCAATCTAATGATCCTAACAGCTTCTCAACATGTTTATGGAGAAGATCAGATCAGTATCCCTGAAGATACTGTGCAACTTCCATTGGAAGAAGACTGTTAGAGAAGTCAAAGTTGTTTCCTACAAAATAAGAAAGTTTGTTGCTGAAAATGTTGAAGATTTATAGAACAAATGAGCTATATAAAAGTAGCTCATTTTGAAGAATTTGAGACACAACTCAACGGGCAAAAATCTAGAGACTCTCCAACACATTCAAGGATTTTCAAGCAACAAAGAGGCAGCTCAAAATCTCAATCCAACTCTCAGAAGAACACTGCACTCTCACAGCAGTTTCATCTCTTGTGTTATTCTGTTCTGAAATTCATTTGTATATCTCTTCTGTTATACTTCTAGTTCTTATTCTCAAGGATTGTTCAAGTGAACAATAGAGAATTCTTAGTTAATGAGATAGCTAGAGCAGGTTAGTGAGAACCACAAGCTGTAACAGAGTAAGGCATCTCTCTGTGCTTGAGATCTAGGGCTTGGTTGTGAATTAATAAGAATTCAGTTGAAAATCCTGCAGGGAAAGATCCCTGAGGTAGATACATAGATCCAAGTGGACTGAACTCTATATATCTTGTGTCTCTTGTATTTACTTTTCTGTTACAAACTTAGAACTTTTGCAGCATTCAAAACAGTTTCATTTCAAGGGTTTGAAACTCATTTCAAGGCCTCGAAATAGGCTTATTCTTTTATTTACTCCAACTATTTTATTCCAAAGGCTTGAAACTCATTTCAAGGCCTTGAATCTCTTTACAAATCTTTTGAAACCACTTCTCCTACAAGTTTTAGCAAAAATTGGCATATACTATTCAACCCCCCCCCCCCCCCCCCCGCTTTCCTAGAGTATGGATCCTGCATTTCTATCTACTGTACAAACTTTCAATTGGTATCAGAGCTTGTATCACTGCATAGATTTAACCATCTTGTGATCATGAATATGTGGTTTCTCACAAGGAAGAGCTGCTAACAGACCTTCTCTCTTCTGTGGAGATAATATTGTTCACTGGAAAGCCTTGATGAAAATTTTCATCATTTATCAAGACATAGAGCTATGGACTATCATTCAAAATGGTCCTCACACTTTCTACACAGAGAAAGATGGGATTAGAACTCCTAAATTTGAAGACTCTCTCTGCTTCTGAATTCGAACAATTATCTAAAAGTTTCAAAGCTACCAATCTCTTGTATTGTGCTTTGAGTACAGATGAATTCAACGAGGTTCAGGCTGTAAGACTGCCAAGGAGATCTGGGATAAGCTTGTTTTGTTCTATTCAAGATGAATGCAGATGAATCAATAAGAGACATGTTCAAAAGATTCACTGACATTGTCAACAACCTTGATTCTTTGGGAAAACACATTTCCAATTAAGAAAAGGTTAGAAAGATTCTGAGAAGTCTACCAAAGGAAAAATTGGAACAAAAGACCACTGCTATAGAATAAGCACAAGATCTTTCATCTTTTCAACTTAGTGATCTGCAAGGAAAGCTTCTTACACATGAAATAACCATGAATGAAGCTGATGAAGAACTTCCTGATGGTGTCAAGAACCTTGCTCTCAAGGCAAAAGAAAATGAGTCATCTCTAAGCCTTGAAACTAAAGATGATGATGAAAATCTATTTTCTTTGATTTCCAAAGCCCTGACCAGGATTCTCAAAATGAAGAAGAACTTTGGAAACAAAGACTCCGACAGAGAAATACATAGATCTTCCAGTAGAAAGGACTATAAAGGTAAATCTTTATCACATAAGCCTAAAGTCGTGAATTGCTTTGAGTGTGGTGATACTAGACACTTGATCAGAGACTGTCCACACAAAAAGAGCAAGAACTTTCAGAAGAAAGATCATGACAGAATAAAGAAAGATATGATTGCTTCATGGAGTGATTCAGAAACTTCAAGTGACTCTGAATCGGGAAGAAGAACATGCCAACCTACATTTTATGGCCAAGAAGGATGACAGTTCTGAAAAGAACATTGAAGTAATGGTAAACTGTCTAATTTCGAAACCTACAGAAGCCCTCTCCGATTATCTTAGAACAATGCTTTTAAATGAAGAGGACTATGCGAAAGAAATTAGAGTTTTGAAATATAAAGTTCATGAGCAAGAAAAAGAAAATTTGTAGCTTGTTTACTTGAATCAGAACCTTGAAATATCTCAGAAGAAAACTGCAGTGATTTCCAGGCCTTGAAAACTAGTTTCAAAGCCTTGAAAACACAAGTCAAGGAAGTAGTCACTTAGAACGCATCTATGAGTGACATCATTGTTAATCTGAGACATCGAATTGATGAATTAGATAAACAAAAGACTACTCTAACTGAGAAACTTCAGGAATCTGAATCAATGAAAACCAATCTTGCTGGCTCAGAACACAATCTGAAATTGATTCTTGGAGGAAGTTCAAACTCTGTTCACAAAACTGGTATTGGATACAATCCAAATTTTCTAAGAAAGAACAATACCAAATTCGTAAAATCTGAAATAAAACTTCTCCTAAGTGTCATTACTGCACCAGAGTTGGTAATGTTAAGATGAATTGTCCTTTCAGAAGAAGAGACCATCACATAATGAGGAATTCCTTTCCTTTTCAACTCAAAGGACAAGTTAGATAGACTTGGGTTCCTAAAGGGGTTAGACCACCCACCATGGTTGATCCTGAATATGAATCCAATTTCCACATTTGGTCTTACAGCTTGATAAGGAAGTGATTGGTGTTTGCAGGTTGTCACCAAGATCAAAGAACAGAAGTGGTTTATGGACAGTGGTTGCTCAAGACACATGAGTGGAAAGAGATCTTTATTCTCAAAGTTGAAACAGCAATCTGAAGGTTCAATTACACTTGGTGAAAAAGGCAAATGCAACATTCTTGGTATTGGTAAAGTTGGTACAGATTCTGAAAACTTTATTTCTGATGTATATCTAGTTGATGGGTTGAAGTTTAACTTGCTTAGTGTATCTCAGCTTTGTGATAATGGTAACAAGGTTATCTTTGAAAAAGAGAAATGTGTGGTGCAAAATGAGAAATCAGGCAATTGCATCCTCACTCCTCTAGGTCAAACAATTTATATACTTTTCAAACTAACAAAGTTGCAGGAGATAGCTTAAAGTGTCTCAAGGCCTTGAAAGAAGATTCAAAGCTTTGGGACAGGAAGTTGGGACACATTAGTCTGCATACATTGAACAAATTGGTTTCAAATAACTTAGTGATAGGTCTACCCTCCATCAAGTTCAAATATGAAGAAGTATGCAAAGCATGTGCCCAAGTCAAGCAAACCAGAAGCTCATTCAAACCCAAGAACTTTGTAAATACCACTAGACCTATTGGGTTATTGCATATGGATCTCTGTGGTCCTTTGAGAACTCCTACTCCAAATGGTAAGAAGTACATGCTTGTTATTGTAGATGATTTCTCTATATATACTCGGGTAATGTTTCTTAAAGAAAAATCTGAAGCTCTCTTTGAATTTTCAAAGCTTTTCAGAGAACTTCAAACAGTGAAAAACCTACCTATTGCTTCAATTAGAAGTGATCATGGTAGATAATTTGATCAGCTAGAATTCAATATTTTCTATTCGAAGCATGGTATATCTCACAACTTTCTGCTCCTAGAACTCCTCAACAAAATGGAGTTGTTGAAAGAAAGAACAAGGCTCTTGAAGACATGTCAAGAACAATGTTGCTGGAGAACAAGTTGCCAAAACACTATTGGGCAGAAGTTATAAATACAGCAAAATATATTTTGAACATGTTCTTGATCAGACCTATTCTCAAGAAGACTCCCTATGAACTGTTCAAAGGAAGAAAACCAAACATTTCTTACTTCAAGCCTTTTGGCTGCACTTGCTTTATACACAATAATGGTAAGGACAATCATGGTAAGTTTGATCCAAGAAGTGATGAAGGTATTTTCCTTGGACATTGTTAAACAAGCAAAGCCTATATAGTTTACAATAAAAGAACCAAACTTGTAGAAGAAAGCATTCATGTTATTTTTAATGAAAGCTATGATGGCTCTTTGAGTGATGGTTTTGCAGATATTAATCTGAACAAGCATGATTCAGATACTGAAGAAGAACTCTCAAAAGGTACCAAGGTTATGTCACAGGATCAAAGAAGTCATTTTTAAGGCCTTGAAACTAAGGTTCAAAGCAATGAAACAGAATCACCAGAGAAAGCTGCAGATCTAGCTGCTGCTTCAAGCTCTTAGAGACCTGAAAAGCAACTTGGAGAACCTAAGCCTTGGTCAACTAGAAAGCGATTTAAGTATCTCTCATATGATCTTGTTGAAAACATTACTTCTAATCCGACCACTGGTACATAAACTCGATCACAGTTGAAAAATATATGTGTTTTCAATGCCTTTATTTCTCTTGTAGAACCCAAAACTGTGAAGGAAGCATTAAAAGAAGCAGACTGGATTATAGCAATGAAAAGTGAACTCAATGAGTTTGAAAGGAACAAGGTTTGGAATCTAGTTCCTCCACCAAAGAGTCAGTCTGTCATTGGTACCAGATGGGTATTCAGAAACAAGCTAGATGAGAATGGAAAGGTAATCAGAAACAAAGCTAGATGGGTAGATCAAGGCTACAATCATGAAGAAGGTGTTGAATATGAAGAAACTTTTGCTCCTGTTTCCAGGTTAGAAGCAATTAGTATTTACTTGATTTTGCATCTCACATGAACATGAAACTCTTTAAAATGGATGTGAAGTGTGCTTTCTTAAATGGATACTTGCAAGAAGAAGTTTATGTTGCTCAGCCTCCTGGTTTTGAAAATGACAAGTTTCCAGATCATGTTTGCAAACTTGACAAAGCTCTTTATGGTTTAGAACAAGCTCCAAGAGCTTGGTATGAAAGGTTGTCAAAATTTTTGCTTGAAAATAATTTCAAAAGAGGTTTGGTAGATAAAACTCTTTTCATTAAGACTCATGAGAAAGATATGCTTTAAGTTTAGATATATGTTAATGATATATTGTTTGGGGCTACTAACGATCTCTTGTGCAAGGAATTCTCAAGTCTTATGAGCACGGAATTTGAAATGAGCTTGATGAGAGAATTACACTTCTTTCTTGGACTTCAAATTCATCAAATGAAGAAGGGAATTTTCCTACATCAAAGCAAGTACACAAGAGACTTTCTAAGCAAGAACAGTATGTCTCAATCCAAAGAGATTAAGACTCCCATGAGTGCTACACTATCTTTAGACAAGGATGAATCTTGTAAGAGTATAAATGTGAAGGAGTATAGATGTATGATTGGATCACTAATCTATCTCACAGCTAGTAGACCAGAGAGTATGTTTAGTATATGCATGTGTGCTAGATTTCAAGTTGATCCTAAAGAGTCACACTTGACTGCAATTAAAAGAATTTTTAGATATCTCAATGGTACCAAAGACTTAGGGATTTGGTATCCCAAGTAATCTAACTTCTCTTTGAGTGGCTATTCATATGATGACTTTGCAGGAATTAAATTTGATAGAAAGAGTATATTTGGGTGCTGTCAATTTCTTGGCTCATCCTTAATCAGCAGGCATTCAAAGAAGCAAAATTCAGTTGCATTATCCACACCTGAAGCTGAATACATAGCAGCTGGAGCTTTCTGTTCACAAGTGTTATGGATCGCACAACAAATGAGAGATCTTGGATTTGATTTCAGAGATATACCTATCAAGGGTGACAATACAAGTGCAATATCAATTACAAAGAATCCAGTTCAGCATTCAAGAACAAAGAACATTGATGTTAGACATCACTTTATCAGAGATCATGCAGAGAAAGGTGATATTGTTCTTGAATTTGTTTCAACTAACATGCAAATTGCTGATATCTTCACTAAACCATTTCCCGATGAAACATTCTCAGCCTTAATATTGGAATTGGGCATCCTAAATAAGGAATCTTTGGTTTAGGGGGAGAATCAGGTAAGTATTATGTGTTTCAAAGGTTTGAACTGATTTTCAAAGCCTTGAAAATCCTTTCAAAGCTTTGAGTATTTTCACCTTATATGATCTAGCTTTTCAAGGCCTTGAAATCCTTTCCAAAGCCTTGAAAGTAAGATTGCATGTTGCTTAGTCAATAATTTTGGATCTTTCAATATTAGTTGTTATCTCTGTAGATAATTGCTCAATGTTGCTCTTCAATTTTTAAAAACCCCTTTTCAGTAAAAAAATATTAAATATTTTATTGCCAACGACACACTCAAATTTTGAATCTTTCTGATTCATCAAGATCTTCAAAGATCAGAGAAAATATTTAGTTTTCTTTTCAAACTGAAACTCTCTTTTATTTATCTCCTTCCTTCTTTAGTCTCCTTCGTATCTATCCTAACTCCCTCTTCTTCTCCGAACCGTAATGAGCACCAGGAAAGATCCTCAGACAGAATCAAAATGGCCGGTGGATCAAAGGCTACAACAGAGAAGAAAAGAAAGGCCACTGTGGAAGAGGTTCAAACCATTAGTGGGGACTCCAAATCAAAAACCCATACTGCAGAAGATATGACTCCTCCTCCTCCCAAGAAGAAGGCCAAGACGGATGAAACCCCAATTTCCAGTAAGAAGAAGAAGAAGGTAGTGGAGGTAGCACCACATAAACAGAAGGGTATTCAGATTGGAAGACCAAAAAAGTCACAGAAGAAGGAAAAAATCACTTTTAAAGGAAAAGGAAATGAGAAGACTTACATCCAAGACTCGGACTCAGAGACATCATCAAATTCTTATGGAGTGTATTCAGTCTCAAAAAGAGTTGATAAAAAAATATCTCAAAGAAGATGAGTCAGATTCCAGCATGGAGCCTGAAAGAAAGAGTCCGGAGAAAATTTCCTCCGAGACATCAAGGAGAGTTTCTGTATGTCAGAAACTGAAGCATGTAAGGAAAGCCTTGGAAGGGTTAACCTTTCTGTTCAACAGTGTGATCAAAACTATAAGTAAAATTATTGATGATGTAGATCCACAAGAAAAAGATCAGGATGATGAGGATGAAAGTTAGGAAGAGGATGCAGAGAAGAAAGGAAATGAAGACCCTACCCCTTAATTCTTGCCTACTCTTTCTTCTGCTTTTCAAGGCCTTGAAAACCCCTTAAAAGTCTTGAAAATTCTATCTTTTCAAACAGTTTTTCAAATTTTCTTTTCCAAACACTGATCCAACATATTCTCATTATTTTTTTGATGAAAGTCAAAAAGGGGGAGAAAATTTAGGTTATTTTATTTGTTATATGTTAGATGACCTGATTTTGGTCAGTTAGGATTATCTGCACACTTTGCTGTTTTGCTGTTAAATAAGTTGGATCTTTTGGACATTATGTGCTGATTATATGTTGATTATTTATACTATGTGCTAATGAGTGTTTGTTGCATAAGTACAGTATCAAACAGATTGGAAGACCTAGGTTTTGTCTTTCATCAAGGGGGAGATTGTAAGCTTAAAGCAGTTTCAATGTTTCAAAGACTTGAAATAGCTAGTCTATTTCAAGGCCTTGAAACAGATTTCAAAGCCTTGAAGCTGACTGAGACTTATAAGCTTGATCTTAGGGGGAGTTTCTATGTTCGTTTGAAATCCTATAACCCGATCTTTATTTAGTATTAATTGATGATGAAAGTCAATGTATTTTGATATGTTTGATAACATCTGATCTGTAAGGTCACAGGTTTTATGGACTTTTGATACTTAGGTATTTCAAGTCCTTGAACCAGTTTTCAAAGCCTTGAATCAGGTTTCACAAGCTTGAGCTATTTCAAGGCCTTGAACCAGCATTCAAAGCCTTGAAACTGTCTGACTCATGTTATGAGGGGGGAGTTTCTCTATACTCTTTTGATTTAATTCTATCCCTCTCACCCCTTTACTTGATGTGTTATTATTTGATGATAAAATACAAACTGTTTTGATATATCTAACATGTTTTAATCCACCAGTTTGACTCAGTTTTGCAGGGAAATTTTATTTCCTATTTATGCAGGATTTGTTTCCATATCTGACTTTTTCAGAAAGGAAATCACTTAGCGAATATGATCATGTGGTCAATCAGAGACTCGTGACAGCTTATTAAACTATTTAAAGACGAGATCAACAATATCTCTGAAGATTGTGATCAACTATCCGTTGGAGAATGCTGTTAAAGAGAGTCAAAGCTGTTGCCTAAAATACAGGAAGTTGTTGCTGAAAATTTGGGAAGATTTGCAGAGCTTCAACCACTATAAATGGAGATCATTTTGAAGCAACAATATACAACACTCAACGGGAAAAAATAGAGACACAATTCTGGATTGACAAGCATCAAAGAAGTTCATCACTCTCACAATCCAACACAAAGAAGTTCACTGCAGTTTTACACTCTAGTGTTCTTTTGTATTGTACTTTATTGGTAGATCATTTCTGTAATACTTCTATATACTTCATTCTCAAGGATTTTTCAAAGTGAACAATAGAGAATTCTTAGTTAATCAGTTAGTTAGAGCAGATACTAGATAGGTTAGGGAGAACCACAAGATGTAACAGAGTAAGGCAATTCTATGTGCTTGAGATCAAGGGCTTAGCTTTTGATTAATAAGAATTGAGTTGAAAATAGTTCAGGGAGAAGATCCCTGAGGTAGAGACGTAGGTCAAAGTGGACTGAACTCTATTAATCCTTTGTCTCTTACATTTACAATTCATTCATATTCATAGTTTTTACAGCTCTCAAGCTTGCCTGTTTTTCAAGGCCTTGGAAAAGACTTGTCTGTTTCATTGCAAACTGTATTTCATTCCAAAGGCTTGAATTTGTGTTCAAGGCCTTGAACTCCTTTGAACTTGAAATAAAACTCTTTTCCTCCTCAAGATTTGCAAAAATTTGGCATACTCTATTCAGCCCCCCCCCCCTTCTAGAGTATATGTGCTGCATATTCATCTGCATACTCCCCCTTTAAATTGGTATCAGAGCTTGTATCACTGTATAAGATTTAACCATCTTGTGATCTTGAGTACTGCAAGTGATGGTGGTTTCTCACAGGGAAGAGCTTCTAATAGACCTCTTCTATTTTGCGGAGACAACTTTGCTCACTGGAGAGCCCTGATGAAGATGTTCATCATTGATCAAGACATAGAGCTTTTGACCATTATTCATAATGGACCTCGCACTTTCTTTACAGACAAAGATGGGATCAAAACTCCCAAATCTGAAGACTCACTCACTTCTTCTGAATTAGAACGATTTTATAAGAATTACAAAGCTATTAAAATCTTGTATTGCGCCTTGAGTACAGACAGAATTTCAGGCTGCAAGACTGCCAAAGAAATCTGAGATGAGCCTGTGGTGACATTTGAAGGAACTAGTCAAGTCAAGCAAACCAAGATCAACATCTATCTCAGGCAATATGAGTTGTTCAAGATGAATGCAGATGAGTCAATCAGAGAGATGTTCAAGAGGTTCACTGACATTGTCAACAACCTTGATTCTTTGGTAAAACATATTTCCAATGAAGAAAAGGTAAGTAAGATACTGAGAAGTCTTCCAAAGGCCAAATGGGAACCAAAGACACATCCATTGAAGAAGCTCAAGATCTTTCATTACTACACCTTGATGACCTACAAGGGAAGCTCCTGACACATGAAATATCCATGAATGAAGCTGATGGAGAGATACCTGAAGGTGTCAAGAACTTAGCACTCAAGGCCTAAGAGAATGAGAAAATTCAAATCCTTGAAACTGAAGATGATGATGATGATGATGATCCTTTTGCGTTGAACACCAAAGCCTTGAACAGAATTCTCAAGATGAAGAAAAACTTTGGAAACAAAGACTTCAACAGAGAAAGAAACAGATCATCCAGTAGCAAGGACTATAAAGGTAAGTCTTCTTCACAAAATAAATCCGAAGTCATGAACTGCTTTGAGTGTGGTGATGCAGGACATTTGATAAGAGATTTCCCACACAAGAAAAGCAAGAACTTTCAGAATAAAGATCATGACAGGAGAAAGAAAGCTATGATAGGTTCATGGAGTGATCCTGATAGCTCACGTGAATCTGAATCTGAAGAACAACATGCCAACCTATGCTTCATGGCCAAGCATGATGAAAGTTCTGAGAAGAACATTGAGGTAATGGTAAACTGTCTGATTTCAAAACCAAAAGATGCTCTTTCAGATTATCTTAGAACAATGCTTTTCAATGAAGAGGACTATCTGAAAGAGATTAGATTTTTGAAAGAAAAAGTTCATGAGCAAGCAAAAGAGAATTTACAACTTGTTTGTCTAAATCAGAATCTTGAAATATCTCAGAAGAAAAATGATGTTGATTTAAAGGCCTTGGAAACCAGTTTCAAAACCTTGAAAACACAAGTCAAGCAAGTAGTCACTGAGAACTCTTTACTGAGTAACATCCTTGTTGATCTGAAACATCAGGTTGATGAATTAGACAAACAAAAGCCTACTCTTGCTGAGAAACTTCAAGAATCTGAATTAGCCAAAGTCAAGCTTGCAAGCTCAGAACACAAGTTAAACTTGATTCTTGGAGGAAGTTCAAAGTCTGTTCATAAAACTGGTATTGCATACAATCCAAGTTTCCAAGATATAGCAATACCAGTTTGTGAAAGCTGGAAGCAAAACTTCTCCTAAGTGTCATTTTTGTAACAAGATTGATATGAAGATGACTTGTCCTTTCAAAAGAAGAGACCCTCATATAGTGAGGAACACATTTCCATTTAAACTTAAAGGATAAGTCAGACAGATTTGGGTTCCTAAAGGGTTCAGACAACCTAACATGGTTGATCCTGAGTATGAGTCCAAATTCTACACTTGGTCTAACAGCTGGGTAAGGCAGTGATTGGTGTTTGCAGGTTGTTTCCAACATCAAAGAACATAAGTGGTTTATGGACAGTGGTTGCTCAAGACACATGAGTGGAAAGAGATCTCTATTCTCAGAATTGAAAGAGCAATCTGAAGGTTCAATTACTCTTGGTGATAAAGGCAAATGCAACATTCTTGGTATTGGTAAAGTTGGTACAGATTCTGAAAACTCTATTTCTGATGTATATCTAGTTGATTGTTTTAAAATTTAACTTGCTTAATGTATCTCAGCTTTGTGATAACGGTAATAAGGTGATCTTTGATAAAGATAAGTGTGTGGTGCAAAATGAGAAATCAGGCAATTGCATTCTCACAGCCTCTAGATCAAACAATGTTTATACCTTTCAGACTAACAAAGTTGCAGGTAAGAGCTTAAAGTGTCTCAAGGTCTTGAAAGAGGACTCAAGGGTTTGGCACAGAAATCTCTGTCACATTAGCTTGCATACCTTGAACAAATTAATCTCCAAAGACCTGGTAAGAGGATTACCATCTATCAAGTTCAAAGAATATGAAGTTTGCAAAGCTTGTGCTCAGGTTAAGTAGACCAGAAGCTCATTCAAACCAAATAAGTTTTTAAGTACTTCTTGACATGTTGAACTACTTCACATGGATTTTTGTGGTCCTATGAGGACACCAAATCCAAAAGGTAAGAGGTATGTGCTAGTTATTGTAGATGATTATTCTAGATATACCTGGGTTATGTTTCTGAAAGAAAAATATGAAGCCCTCTCTAAATTTTCAAAGCTTTGCAGAGAACTTCAAAACTTGAAAAACCTACCCATTGCTTCAATTAGAAGTGATCATGGTAGGGAATTTGATCAATTATAATTTTATTTGTTCTGTGCAAAGCATGTTATCTCACAATTTCTCTGATCCTAGAACTCCTCAACAGAATGGAGTTGTTGAAAGAAAGAACAAGACTCTTGAAGATATATCAAGGAAAATGCTTCTAGAAAATAAATTGCCAAAATATTACTGGGCAGAAGCTGTGAATACAGCAAATTATATTCTGAAGAGGTGCTTGATCTGACTTATTTTGAAGAAAACCCCTATGAATTCTTCAAAGGGAGAAAGCCAAACATCTCATACTTCAGACCCTTTGGTTGCACATGCTATGTCCACAACAATGGTAAGGACAACTTGGGTAAGTTTGATGCAAGAAGTGATGAAGGTAAATTTCTTGATTATTCTCTTACTAGCAAAGCTTATAGAGTTTATAATAAAAGAACCAAGTTGGTTGAAGAAAGTATTCATGTTATTTTTGATGAAAGCTATGATGGTTCTTTGAGTGAAAGTTTTGCAGACCTGAATCTGAACAAGCATGAATCAGAAGAAGAAGCTGAGAACTCCGGGTTCAAGAAAGGTTCATAAGGAAACATAAGCCATTTTCAAGATTTTGAAAACAGGTCTCAAGGCCTTGAAAATAGAGATCAAAGCCTTGACAAAGATGATCAGAAAGAGATGAATGATGAGGCCTCTACATCAAGACCAGAGATTAGATTCAAATATCTTTCATCTCATCCAACTGAAAATATCATCTCTGACCCAACCACTGGTACACAAGTAAGGTCACAGTTGAAGAATCTTTGTGCCTTCAATGTTCTCATTTCTCTTGTAGAACCCAAAACTGTAAAGGAAGCTTTACAAGAAGCAGACAGGATTATACTTATGCAAAGTGAATTCAATGAGTTTGAAACAAACAAGGTATGGAACCTAGTTCCTCCACCTAACAACCAGTCTGTCATTGGTACCAGATGGGTGTTCAGAAACAAATTGGATGAGGATGTCAAAGTGATCAGAAACAAAGCAAGGTTAGTTGCTCAAGGTTACAATCAAGAAGAAGGTATTGATTATGAAGAAGCTTTTGCTCTAGTTTCCAGGTTAGAAGCAATTAGAATTTTGCTTGCATTTGCATCTTTCAAAAATATGAAACTGTTTCAAATGGATGTAAAATGTGCTTTTCTGAATGGCTACTTACAAAAAGAAGTTTATGTTGCACAACCTCCTGGTTTTGAAAATGATAAGTTTCCAGATCATGTTTATAAACTTAACAAAGCTCTTCATGGTTTGAAACAAGATCCAAGGGCTTGGTATGAAAGGTTGTCAAAGTTTCTGCTTGAAAATGATTTCAAAAGAGGATAGGTAGACAAGACCCTTCATAAAGACTCATGAGAAAGATTTACTTTTAGTTCAGATTTTTGTTGATGATATTCTATTTGGAGCTACTTATGATCTTCTATGCAAAGAATTCTTAAGTCTTATGAGCAGGGAATTTGAAATGAGTATGATGGGAGAGTTGAACTTCTTCCTTGGACTTCAAATACATCAAATGAAGAAGGGCATCTTTCTGCATCAAAGGAAGTATACTAGAGATTTGCTGAACAAGTACAACATGTCTCAATCCAAAGAGATCAAGACTCCAATGAGTTTTACACTGTCTTTAGATAAAGATTAATCTAGTAAGAGTGTCAATGTGAAAGAGTATAGAGTTATGATTGGATCATTACTATACCTTACTACTAGTAGACCAGATATCATGTTCAGTGTACGTATGTGTGCAAGATTTCAAGCTGATCCAAAGGAATCACACTTAACTGCTGTGAAGAGAATATTAATATATCTCAATGGTACCAAAGACTTAGGGCTTTGGTATCCAAGACATTCTAACTTCTATTTGCATGGATTTTTAGATGCTGACTTTGTAGGTTACGAAGTTGATAGAAAAAGCACTACTGGAACTTGCCAATTTATTGGATCATCTCTGATTAGTTGCTCTATCAACAGCTGAAGCTAAATATATCTCCTGATGCATGTCGTTCACAAGTGTTTTGGATTGCTCAACAGTTGAGGGATCTTGGATTTGATTGCATAAGTATTCTTATCAAGTGTGACAACACTAGTGCAATATCTATTACAACGAATCCAGTACAACATTCAAGAACCAAGCATATTGATGTTAGACATCATTTCCTCAGAGATCATGCTGAGAAAGGTGATATTGTTCTTGAATTTGTTTCTGCTAACATGCAACTTGCAGATATCTTCACTAAACCTTTGCTAGATGAAAGATTCTCAGCTCTAAGACTGGTTTGGGCATACTAAATAAGGATGCATTAGTTTAGGGGGATCATCATGTAAGGAAGGTAAGTTATTATGTGTATCAAAGGTTTGAACGTATTTTCAAAGCCTTGAAAATCTATTCAAAGCTTTGGTCTTATGTGTTTTAGCTTAACAGCATTTCAAGACCTTGAAACTATTTTCAAAGCCTTGCAAATAAGTCTGATAACTGATTAGTGAATAAGTTTTGGATCATGCAGTATTGTTGTAGGGTTTTGATTAATGGATCGCGCAACGGAAGCATAATCAAACATAAACCATGCAAAACCCTCCAAGGATCACAAGTCTAGATGCATAACGATAGTAAAGGTAAGAAATCATAAACACACCTTTGGGTTCTCCTTGATGACTTCAAACGCGAATAATGTCACGTTCTCTATAGTTGATCCACGCCTAGAGTTGATCCTAGATCTCCCAAACTCCTTGGTGCTAGCCCGGAATAGGAAGAGGAAGAACGAATCACGCAAAACGAGACAAAAGGGGGGTTTCGGCCCCTTTTTTGCCGACGGGGTGAGGGCGGCGGCAAGGGGGTCGGTTCGGCCTCCTTGTTGCTTGCTCTCTCTCCTTTTGTTCTCTCCCACTCTTGTTATGTTCACTAATGAGCATAAGTTATGAGGAAGGAAGGAAGGAGAGTCCTTTAAATAGTCCAACAACTCCTTGTTAACTACCTAAAGGACTTATTATAGTCCTAGTAGAATTCAATTTAGTCCCTTCCTTGCAAATTAGTCCCTACTAACTTTGCAAGGGTTTGCAAAATGATCCTTATAATTAATTAATCCAATTAATTAATTCCCAAATCTAGTTCAACTCTATATAGCGTGTGACCCCATAGGTTCTATCTAGTTGGTAGCAACTATTTGCTAATATGGAGCGGTTTCTAGCAAAACATCCATTCTAGCCAACTAATAGAATAGTCATCTTGACAACCTTTGTACAAGTAATTGTCTCATCCCTTTGCCTCCATATCCGGATTGGACACGAGACATACAAGTCACACTCGTATATCCAATCCATAGTTTCTCGATCCATGGGAATAGCCTTATTCGTGCAAATAACATCAATATGCTATATTGATTTATTTGAGTCTGGCCAGACATTCTATAAGCACTATCCCTCGAGTGGCCTAGGATATTTGCTCCCGTTATGTGGGAGGGGCAAATCCTCTCTACGTCCACTACGATCTCTAAGCTTGCTTCTCATTGTATCCAGTACACGCCTTTATAACTACCCAGTCATGGTGTAGCGTTTAACGCTACCAAGATCACAATGACCCACAACTAGAATATCTAGTGACTTCAAGTCTAAGGATGACAATACCATTGCACCGCGAGAAGCACTTGTGACTCAACATAACATGTATGTAGCCTTCTCGGAGATGGGTCAATCCAGTGCAACATTCCGTAATGCACACCTATGTGTTGGATCGTGATATCTCCATATCAATCCAACCCCATACTATTCCATAGATGATTGTCCCATTAATCATTATACTTGACTAGGGATATTTAAGATAAACAACACAATTGTAAATCTAAGGACTTCATTATATTAAATATCCAATAAATAATAAATGAATTTTTTAGCCATATACAAATTCATACTAAACTAAATTGCCTCTAGGGCATCTATTCCAACAGTCTCCCACTTGCACTAGAGCCAATCTGGCGCATCTCGTATGCCCATACTCCTAGTGTGCCCTTCATGCTTCCACTGCGTGAGAGGCTTCGTAAGCGGGTCTGACATATTATCATATGTAGGAATCTTGCATATCCGAACGTCTCCTCTATCGATAATATCTCGAATCAGATGAAACTTCCTGAGCACGTGCTTGGACTTCTGGTGCGATCTTGGTTCCTTTGATTGCGCGATCGCCCCAGTGTTGTCACAGAACAACTCCACTGGATCCGCAATGCTAGGGACCACACCAAGTTCAGAAACAAACTTTCTGATCCAAACAGCCTCCTTTGCTGCGCCATTTGCAGCAATGTACTCAGCCTCTGTTTTAGAATCAGCTACCGTCTCTTGCTTGGAACTCTTCCAGCTCACCGCTGCTCCATTAAGGCAAAACACATATCCCGACTGTGATCTAAAGTCATCTCTGTCGGTTTGGAAGCTTGCATCAGTGTAACCCCTTACACGCAACTCTTCCTCACCGCCAAATATCAAGAAAGCATCCTTAGTTCTTCTCAAGTACTTTAGGATGTTCTTGACTGCAATCCAGTGACTCTCACCCGGATTGGATTGGTATCTGCTTGTCATACTCAAGGCATATGACACATCTGGTCTAGTACATAACATGGCGTACATGATAGATCCTATGGCCGAGGCGTAGGGAATCCTACTCATGCGTTCCTTCTCAATCTCATTGGAAGGACAACCACTCTTCGAAAGAGTGATTCCATGTGACATGGGCAAGAATCCCTTCTTGGAATCTTGCATGTTGAACCGCTTCAACACCTTGTCAATATATGTACTTTGACTTAGGCCTAGCAACCTCTTAGATCTATCTCTATAGATCTTTATACCAAGTATATAGGCTGCTTCCCCTAAGTCCTTCATTGAGAAACACTTTCCTAGCCAATCTTTCACAGATTGCAGCATGGGAATGTCGTTTCCAATGAGTAGTATGTCATCCACATACAAGACCAGAAAAGCTACAGAGCTCCCACTAACCTTCTTGTAGACACAAGACTCATCTTCGTTTCTGATGAAGCCAAACTCTTTGACCACTTCATCAAAACGTCGATTCCAACTCCTAGAAGCTTGCTTCAATCCATAAATGGATCGTTGCAGCTTACAGACTTTGTTGGCTTGCTTTGGATCCTCAAAACCCTCCGGCTGCATCATATACACGTCCTCGAGGAGATTCCCATAAAGGAATGCTGTTTTGACATCCATCTGCCAAATCTCATAGTCGTAGTATGCTGCAATTGCAAGTAGGATTCGGATGGATTTGGTCATAGCGACTGGTGAAAAGGTTTCATCATAGTCAATACCATTAATCTGTCTGAATCCTTTAGCCACCAATCGGCCCTTATAGGTAATCACATTACCATCCATGTCGATCTTCTTCTTGAAGACCCACTTGCACCCTATGGGCCGCGCTCCATGGGGTGGTTCCACCAAAGTCCATACTTTGTTGGTATACGTGGATTCCATCTCGGATCTCATGCCTTCAGCCACTTCTGAGAGTCTGGGCCACTCATGGCCTCCTCATAGGTAGTAGGCTCATCATCTATGAGCATCGTGTCACCGGAATCGGTTACGAGAAGTCCATACCTCTCGGGTTCCTGGCGCACTCTACTAGATCTACGAAGCTCTTGTGTTACCTGAACAGGTGGCTCCACAACTGCTTGTGATTCCTGTTCATGTTCCATAATCGGTTCAGTGATTTGTGGTTCTTGAACTTCTTCAAGTTCTACATTCCTCCCACTTGCTTCTTTAGAGACAAATTATCTTTCTAGAAACACGCCGGTCCGAGCAACAAACACTTTGTTCTCGGTTGGATTGTAGAAGTAGTATCCCTTAGTTTCCTTAGGGTACCCCACAAATTTGCACTTATCCGATTTAGGCCCTAGCTTGTCTGATTGTAAATGTTTTACATAGACATCGCAGCCCCAAATCCTCAAGAACGACAGTGTGGGACGCCTCCCACTCCACATCTCATATGGTGTCTTCATGACTGATTTAGATGGAACACGGTTAATGGTGAAAGCTGCACTTAATAGAGCGTAGCCCCAAAATGATAATGGAAGATCGGTTTGACACATCATAGACCGAACCATATCCAATAGGGTTCGATTCCTCCTCTCGCACACGCCATTCCATTGTGGCGTTCCGGGTGGAGTGAGTTGGGACACGATCTCACACTCTCTAAGATAGTCGTCAAACTCTTGGCTCAAGTATTCTCCTCCACGATCCGATCGTAGAGCCTTGATACTTTTGCCAAGTTGCTTCTCTACTTCATTCTTGAAATTCTTTGAACACTTCAAAGGACTCGGATTTTGCCCTCATAAGGTACACAAATCCATATCTACTGTAATCATCAGTAAATGTAATGAAGTAGACATAACCACCCTGGCTGGCGTGGCAAATGGCCCACACACATCGGTATGTATGAGCGCCAATTGCTCACTAGTCCTCTCACCTTTCTTATTGAAAGGGGACTTTGTCATTTTTTTCCCAATAAACAAGCCTCACATGTCTCATATGATTCAAAATCAAATGAGTCTAGTAATCCATCCTTATGGAGTCTAGATACACGTTTCTCATTTATGTGGCCTAAACGACAATGCCATAAATAAGCAGGATTTAAATCATTTATTTTAATCCGCTTGGTATTAATGTTGTAGACAGGATTGCTTAGATCAAGGACATAAAGTCCATTAAATAATTGCGCACTAAAATAGTGAATATTATTCAAATAAAAGGAACAACAATTGTTCTTTATTGAAATAATAAAACCATCCTTGTCCAAACAAGAAATAGAAATAATGTTTCTGCTCATAGCAGGCACAAAATAGCAATTATTTAATTCTAAAACTAATCCTGAAGGCAGAGATAGCTCGCACACGCCTATGGCCAACGCAGCAACCTTTGCTCCATTCCCAACGCGCAGATCTACCTCCCCTTTAGCCAATCTTTTACTTCTCTTTAGATCCTGCATATTTCGACAAATATGAGATCCACATCCAGTATCTAATACCCATGATGTAGAGATAGTTAAATTGACATCTACAACAAAAATACCTGGTGGTGGTGGAATCACTATTCCAAGCCTCTTGTCCTCCAGATATTTTGGGCAGTTCCTCCTACAGTGTCCAGGCTGACTGCAGTAGTGACATTCACCCTTAGTCACGACCTTGGCAATGCCACCAACAGGCTTAAGGGCTGGTTCCTTGGACTTGGCAACTGACTTGCCTTTGCCCTTGGAGGAAGAGGCAAACCTTTTTGCCCTTTCCTTTCTGTACCATCATTATGGCCTTGCCCTTACCCTTGTTGATGCTCTGTTCAGCCGTCCTCAACATGTTGAGCAAATCTGGCAGTGGTTTAACGATCTCGTTCATGTTATAGTTCATAATGAACTGTCCATAACTCTCGGGCAACGATTGCAACACGAGATCGGTTGCCAACTCTTGGCCGACCGGGAACCCAATCCGGGCGAGATTCTCCAAGTACCCGATCATTCGGAGTACATGGGGTCCCACCGGGTTCCCTTCTGCCAGATGACATTTGAACAGTGCCTTTGAGACCTCATACCTCTCTACCCTCGCCTGCTCTTGGAAGAGCTGCTTTAGATGTTCGATCATATCGACAGCATTCATGTTTTCGTGTTGCTTCTGAAGCTCAGAAGTCAAGGTGCAAAGCATAAGGCAGGCCGCATCATTAGCGTCGTCAACACGCTTTTGATACGCCTTTAAGGCAGCAGGTGTCTGGTTCTCTGGACCTTCTGGAACATGCTCCTCTATTGCGTACAGTTTCTTCTCTTGCTTGAGAACAATTCTCAAGTTTCTGTACCAATCAAGAAAGTTGGTTCCAGAGAGCTTGTCCTTCTCAAGGACAGATCGTAGGGAATGTTGTGAACTCGATGAGTTGTTTGCCATTTGGAATTCTACAAAAAGGAAAATACGCAAGTTTTAGTATTTTGTGAATTTTTGACTATATCTAATAATGGTTAGTTTATTAAATATAGCTCCCACTATTTTTCTATGGATCAATAACCCTCAAGATATTAATGCGGAAAATATCCTTATATTTTCTAGTGGGCCAAGATCCATCTTTCATCTCCTTATGAGCTTGCTTTGGCAAGTCACCCATAATTTGACTACTTTAGGTAGGAACAATTTCAATTGCATCCCATATGCAACTCTTGGTTCAATCGGGCAAATAACTCCTTATTTATCCATCCTTATGGATAATCCCAATTGATTGCCTCTAGGTTTCTTAATCAAATTAATAGCCTAGTTGTGTTCAACCTCTTATCTAAACAATTGCACATTGTTACGTGCCATCGCATTCCATCATTATGAACCAAGTCGCCATGCTTTGGCACGCACGAGCTTGATAAATAATGATGATAATGAGTGTTTAAATAACGAGAAGGCAAGAACACAATATTTAAAATTTGAGGGATTTTAAATTCAATTTTTAATTGTTTTGTTGATCAATATCAACTAATCTATCTATTTGAGTTTGGGCACAACTCCAAATAATAGATCCGGGTTGTCTAATTATCTTATTATCCTAATTGCATGCATCATCCATACACCAACCACACAAATAATAAGACAATAAATAAACAACCACAAAACATAAATTAAACGTGATGTGGATATGGCCTTTTCTAGACTAAGATAATTCCAAGCCAATGGAATTATCTATGAACCCTAAGCAAACACATCTCCATGCGTCTTGATCTCTTGGTCCATCCTTCATAGTCTTGTGGATTGCTCCATGCTCCATGCTCCATCTTTTGTGGCTTCTTTGGCTTTGGACTTCTTTTCTCCAATTTTGGCTAACAATCTACTTTATCTAGCACTAGCTAATATCTATACTAAATAAAATAAATCTCACAAGTTGAGAAAAAAAATGGCACGCAGGCCATAAAACCCTAATTAATTATTACAATTAATTGATCAGCTCGCAGGCCGTAAAACCAAACCACAAAATTAAACATCCACATCAAACCACATCCTAAGGCCATATCCAATCACCATGCGATTTGCACATAAACAGTTAAAATCCAATTTTAACGCGCTTGGTCAATTTTAATTGATTTTAGGATTTCTAGGGTTAAAACGGTCTAAGGGCCCAACAACCCGATTGCCCGGGCCCATTAAAGTGAACCATAAGGCCCTAGGGCCGGGCCGGCCCAAAACCCGCAAGCTAGGCCCGCGGGTTAGGGCCGCCCGGCCCCTTAGGGCTCCCAAGCTTGGGCGGCAAGCAAGGGGGCGGTCCCTAGGGGGACCGAACCCTTCTACGGGAGTTGTTTCCAAAACAACTCCCTTGCTTGGTGCCCAAGTTTGGTTGTTTCCTTGTTTTGGGAGAACTCCTTCTTCCCCAATTATGCCCAAACCCTAGATCTAAGATCCTAAAATTTCTCAAACTCACCAATTCATGCATCCAATGCAAAAATTGGGTCTTGTTATGATTAATTGTTGACAAATTGCATCCCATGCTTGATTTGTCTTGTTTTACGCGATGAACAATCAAATTAAGGTGTAAAACAACAAGAATGTAACACATAAACTACGTTTATGCTCTATGACCTGTGGCTCTGATACCACTGTAGGGTTTTGATTCATGGATCGCGCAACGGAAGCATAATCAAACATAAACCATGCAAAACCTTCCAAGGATCACAAGTCTAGATGCATAACGATAGTAAAGGTAAGGAATCATAAACACACCTTTGGGTTCTCCTTGATGACTTCAAACGCGAATAATGTCACGTTCTCTACAGTTGATCCACGCCTAGAGTTGATCCTAGATCTCCCAAACTCCTTGGTGCTAGCCTGGAATAGGAAGAGGAAGAACGAATCACGCAAACCGAGACAAAAGGGGGGTTTCGGCCCCTTTTTGGCCGACGGGGTGAGGGCGGCGGCAAGGGGGTCGGTTCGGCCTCCTTGTTGCTTGCTCTCTCTCCTTTTGTTCTCTCCCACTCTTGTTATGTTCACTAATGAGAATAAGTTATGAGGAAGGAAGGAAGGAGAGTCCTTTATATAGTCCAACAACTCCTTGTTAACTACCTAAAGGACTTATTCTAGTCCTACTAGAATTCAATTTAGTCCCTTCCTTGCAAATTAGTCCCTACTAACTTTGCAAGGGTTTGCAAAATGATCCTTCTAATTAATTAATCCAATTAATTAATTCCCAAATCTAGTTCAACTCTATATAGCGTGTGACCCCATAGGTTCTATCTAGTTGGTAGCAACTATTTGCTAATATGGAGCGGTTTCTAGCAAAACATCCATTCTAGCCAACTAATAGAATAGTCATATTGACAACCTTTGTACAAGTAATTGTCTCATCCCTTTGCCTCCATATCCGTATTGGACACGAGACATACAAGTCACACTCGTATATCCAATCCATAGTTTCTCGATCCATGGGAATAGCCTTATTCGTGCAAATAACATCAATATCCTATATTGATTTATTTGAGTCTGGCCAAACATTCTATAAGCACTATCCCTCGAGTGGCCTAGGATATTTGCTCCCGTTATGTGGGAGGGGCAAATCCTCTCTACGTCCACTACGATCTCTAAGCTTGCTTCTCATTGTATCCAGTACACGCCTTTATAACTACCCAGTCACGGTGTAGCGTTTAACGCTACCAAGATCACAATGATCCACAACTAGAATATCTAGTGACTTCAAGTCTAAGGATGACAATAACATTGCACCGCGAGAAGCAATTGTGACTCAACATAACATGTATGTAGCCTTCTCGGAGATGGGTCAATCCAGTGCAACATTCTGTAATGCACACCTATGTGTTGGATCGTGATATCTCCATATCAATCCAACCCCATACTAGTCTATAGATGATTGTCCCATTAATCATTATACTTGACTAGGGATATTTAAGATAAACAACACAATTGTAAATCTAAGGACTTCATTATATTAAATATCCAATAAATAATAAATGAATTTTCTAGCCATATACAAATTCATACTAAACTAGATTGCCTCTAGGGCATCTATTCCAACAATTGTGTGCTATCTTTGTAGATATTTGCTCAATAGTGCCCCTACCTTTTTCAAAATCAATTTTCAGCCAAATATAGTATTAAATTGTTTATTTCCAACGGCTTCAAAGATTTGAATCCTTGTTGATCATTACAGATCTTTGAAGATCAGAAAAATATTGCAGTTTCCTCTTCAAATACAAACTCTCTGAGTATTTATCTCCTTCTCCTCTCCTTCACTCCGTATCAAATCCACCTCTCTATATTCTTCTCCCAAACCATAATGAGCACCAGAAGAGCCTCAGACAGAATTATGATGGCCGGAGGTTCAAAACAGAGTACAGAGAAGAAAAGAAAGGCAGAAGTGGATGAATTTCAAGAGATTAGTGGAGACTCTAGCTCTAGAACTCCTTGTGCAGAGGCAGTTGCAGAGCTTCCTCCACCCAAGAAGAAAGTCAAGAAGGATGCAACTCCCTCCCTAGAAAAGAATAAGAAGAAGAAAGAGAAAGCTGTTGCAGAGAAGCAACCAGAACAGAGATCTCTAGCCCCAAGAAGTTGAAGAAAAAGAATAAGGCAACTGAAGTTGAAAAAGGGATAGGAAAGGTAACAGAAGAACATCCAGAGGACAATGTGGAGAAAGCATTGCAGATCTACTCAAAGAACACTTCTCCTGATGAATCTTTGTTCATCTCAAACACTTCAAAAGGTCAGTGGTTGGATGGTTTTGCATCTAGGAAGATTTCTTTATGCAGTTTGATCAGTATGCATATGTTGCTTGGAATGAATCTGAACTATATCACTATGTTGAAGAAAAGCTCTTTGTGGTTCATGCTAAACCGCCCTGAGCTAGCCTATCCTAGACTAACCAGATTCTTCTATCTCAACATGAAGAAACTTAAAAATTCTCCACACTTAGTAATCAAGTCTTTAGTTACTGGAGTTACAATGGAACTAGACCATGCTGAGGTTGGATCTGCCTTAGGGTGTCCTAAGAGGTATGAAACAACAACTATCCTCCCAAGAATGAAGCTTTGAAATTGGCCAGAGAAGAATTCTTTCTACCCAATGTCCCTGCATCATCAAAACAGTTAACACACTCTGTGTTAAATGTTGAGGCTAAAGTGTTGTTCACTATCTAGATGAGATGCATATTTCCAAAGGAACATTCTAAGGAGTTAGTTACTGAGAGGGTGTTGTACATTATGTACTTGATCATGCATGGCTATGATATTGATCTGCATAAATATGTAATGGAACACATGCTATTCAGTCAAACAGATCAGAGAAAGCATCCCTTGCTATATGCAAACTTGCTCACTCAATTCTTCCAACACCTTGAGATTCCTACTTCTGGTGAAGAATCTATCACTTCTGGGATTGGTTTGCTGAATAAGAAGGCTTTTGAGAATATTGGGGTAGTTAAGACCAAAGAGAAGATTTGGAAGTTGTATTCAGATTTGACTGAGGAAGAGCTGAATGCAAAGAAATTTGAGAAGCCCAAGGCCTTGACTCCTAATTCAAGCCAGACATCTCAGCCTCCTGATTTGTCTTCAATCCTTCAGAGACATGATGGTATAGAGATGGAAATAGTGAGATCAAAGAGAATTGGCATGGGTTTGAGACTGATCTCTCACAGGTCAAATACATGGTGGAAACTATCTTTAGAAGCATGACTGTGTTTGATGTCCCAGAGGATGAAGAAGGTGCCAAGAAAGATGGCTCTGACAAGAACTTGCCAAGTGAAAATTCCAACCAGGAAGAGGCTGCTCCAGTCAATGATAAAGGAAAGCAGGTGGAATTCGAACAAGATACTCAGGAAGGAGATGAAGTTAACAGTCCTGACTCAGATGATTTGCTAATTACTCTGAAGAAGAAGAAGAAATCTCTAAAGAAAGCCACTAAGGACAAGACTAAAGAAGTGACTGCTGCTGGTGAGAATGAAGAGGAACAAGAAGAACAAGATAAGACTAATGAAGATAGTGAGGAAGAAGAGGGAGATCAAGATGGAAAAGAAGACCCAACCCCTTAATCCTGCCTACTCTTTCTTTCCCATTCTTTCTTTTTAAGTTTTTAAGTTTTTATTTTAAAAATTTTCCAGACACTAATCCAACATCTTCTCATTCTTTTTGATGAAAGTCAAAAAGGGTGAGAAAAATCTTAGGATTTTATTGATTTTATTTTTGTTTAGATGACCTATCTTTTGGTCAGTAGGATTTTATGCAACATACTTGCAGTTGTCGCTTTTGTTCATGAATAAGTTGGATCTTTTGGAATTATTGTGTTATTATTATCTATGAATTGTGTACTAAACAGTATTTTTTGCAGAAACTAAGAATCAAACAGATTGAGGTTTTGTCTTTCATCAAGGGGGAGATTGTAAGGTCACAGATTTCATGGACCTGAAATACTTAGGTATTTCAAGGCCTTGAACCAGTTTTCAAAGCCTTGAATCAGTTTTCACAGGTTTGAAATAGCAGAGTTATTTCAAGGCCTTGAACCAGGATTCAAAGCCTTGAAACTGTCTGACCTGCACTCATGTTCTGAGGGGGAGTTTCTCTAAACTCTTTTTATTTAATTTCATCCCTCTCATCCATGTACTTGATGTGTTATTATTTGATAATGAAAGAAAAACTGTTTTGATATATCTAACATGTTTTAATCCATCAGTTTGACTCTGTTTTGCAGGGAAATTTTATTTCCTATATATGCAAGATTTGTTTCCAAATCTGACTTTTGCAGAAAGGAAATCACTCAGTGAATATGATCATGTGATCAATCATAGACAGCTTCTCAAAGTGTTTAAAGACAAGATCAACAATATATCTGAAGATTGTGATCAAATATTCGTTAGAGAATGCTGTTAAAGAGAGTAAAAGCTGTTGCCTAAGATATAGGAAGTTGTTGCGGAAAATCTGGGAAGATTTGCAGAGCTTCAACCAGTATAAATGGAGCTCAATTTGAAGCAACAATATACAACACTCAACGGGAAAAAAGAGAGACACAATTCTGGATTGACAAGCATCAAAGAAGTTCAACTCTCTCACAATCCAACACACATAAGTTCACTGCATTCTTCACTGCAGTTCTACACTCTAGTGTTCTTCTGCATTGTACTTTATTGGTATATAATTTATGTAATACTTCTATACTTTCATTCTAAGGGATTGTTCAAAGTGAACAATAGAGAATTCTTAGTTAATCAGTTAGCTAGAGCTGGTACTAGATAGGTTAGGGAGAACCACAAGCTGTAACAGAGTAAATAAATTCTCTTTGCTTGAGATCTAGGGCTTAGCTTTTGATTAATAAGAATTGAGTTGAAAATCCTGCAGGGAGAAGATCCCTGAGGTAGATACGTAGGTCCAAGTGGACTGAACTCTATAAATCATTTGTCTCTTGCATTTTCAGTTCATTCATTTCATAGTTTTTACAGCTCTCAAACTTGTCTGGTTTTCAAGGGTTTGAAACTCTTTTCAAGGCCTTGAAAGAAGACTTGTCTGTTCATTGCAAACTGTATTTCATTCCAAAGGCTTGAATTTGTGTTGCCTTGACTCCTTTGCACTTGAACTAAAACTATTTTCCTCCTCAAGATTTGCAAAAAGTTGGCATACTCTATTCAACCCCCCCCCCTTCTATAGTATATGTGCTGCATATTCATCTGCATACTCCCCCTTTCATAATCTATCTATTTGACTCAGTTTTGCACGGAATGTTTATTTCCTATTCTGCATGATTTATTTCCTAACCTGAGCTTTGTAGGTAAGGAATATCTGGGTTGATTTGATTCTGCAATCAATCTAATGATCCTAACAGCTTCTCAACATGTTTATGGAAAATATCATATCAGTATCCCTGAAGGTAATGAGAAACTATCGGTTGGAAGAAGACTGTTATAGAAGTCAAAGTTGTTGCCTACAAAATAGGAAAGTTTGTTGCTGAAAATCTTGAAGATTTGCAGAACAAATGAGCTATATAAAAGGAGCTCAGTTTGAAGCATTTGAGACACAACTCAACGGGCAAAAATCTAGAGACTCTCAAACACATTCAAGGATTGTGGAGCATTAAAGAGGCATATCAAACTCTCAATACAACTCTCATAAGAACACTGCACTCTCACAGCAGTTTCATCTCTTGTGTTCTTCTGTCCTGAACTTCATTTGTATATCTCTTCTGTTATACTTCTAACTCTTATTCTCAAGGATTGTTCAAGTGAACAATAGAGAATTCTTAGTTAATGAAATAGCTAGAGCAGGTACTAGATAGGTTAGTGAGAACCACAAACTGTAACAGAGTAAGGCATCTCTCTGTGCTTGAGATCTAGGGCTTGGTTGTGGATTAATAAGAATTGAGTTGAAAATCCTGCAGGGAGAAGATCCCTGATGTAGATACGTAGGTCCAAGTGGATTGAACTCTATAAATCTTGTGTCTCTTGAATTTACTTTTCTGTTACAAACTTATAACTTCTGCAGCATTCAAAATATTTTCATTTCAAGGCAAATTGGGAGGGCGATCCTCCCGGCGAACTGACCGCATCCATTGGCCTGGATCGATGCCCGTCTGAAACTCATTTCAAGGCCTTGAAATAGGCTTATTCTTTTATTTACTCTATATGTTTTATTCCAAGAGCTTGAAACTCATTTCAAGGCCTTGAATCTCTTTACAAATCTTTTGAAACCACTTCTCCTACAAGTTTTAGAAAAAGTTGGCATACTATATTCAACCCCCCCTTCTAGAGTATTGATCCTGCATTTCTATCTACTGTACACATTTTAAAGGAGCTAAAAGAAAATTCTAGTAATTAACTTCCACTTTGTCTCACATTTTTAGTCATTTCGAAATCATCTAGCCTCCATGCTGATTCTATTAAATCTGTAAAGCTTACTGGGGACAACTACGATATGTGGAGTCGTCGTGCTAAGTACTACATGCTAGAAATAGATTCGTCCGACCATTTCCAGAAAAAAAAAGACTTAAGCTGAATCGTATGGTTTTAACGCAGGATGCGCAGCAAAGTACAGTAATAATTTTCTGATCAAGACCCTCCATGAATCGCAGGTTAAGCTATCATAACGTGATAATGGAAGGGTTGTGTACCTTGTGAGTTTGTGTGATCACAACGAATAACAGCGTCCTCATATCTACCGATATCCACACCTAGGATTGCCAACCGGAATCACCCTTCACGTCTTGTTTTAGCTAAGTTTATGAGGGAATCAAAAGGATCACGCAAAACGGAGGAAGAGGTGACCTAACCACCTTGTGAGGTCGACGGGTATAGGCCGACGGGTATAAGGGGGAGGCTCCTTCTTGGGGTCTCTCTCCTTGCTCTCTTATTTCTTTTAATGACAAATCATGAGAAATAATATGCTAGGGACTTTTTTATAGTTATTAACTCCTTATTAACAAAAAACTTGCCCCAATACTAATCATGTACATACACGGAATTGTCCACCTTGCAACTTAGTCCAACTAACTTTGCATATGGTTGTGTTTTGAACATTTATTTGTTAATTAGTCCAAATAATTAACATCCTTTCCAGTTTTAATCCTTTCGGTGTGTGACCCTGTAGGTTCTTATTAAGTTTGTAGTAACAATTACAATTATAGAGCGGTGTCTGAAAACACATCTATGCCATCCAAATAATAGAGATAGTCGGTGATCTCACTAACCATGTGCCCAATGTTACCGTGTTGTGAATGTCCCTTTGTCTTCATATCCCGATTGGAAACGATACATAAGTTTCACTCGTATATCCACTCCATAGTATCTCGATCCTGGGAATAGGCTTATCTTTATAGATAACATCAATATCTCATATTGATTTATCTGAGTTTGGCCAGACATTCCATAAGCACTACCTCTTGAGTGGCCGTGGATATTTGCTCCCATTATGTAAGAGGGAAAATCCTCTCAACATCACTACCATTTCTCAGCTTGCTTCCTGTCATGACCGATTACCATATTTATAGTTACCCAGTTACGCTGTAACGTTTGATAATATCAAAACATGATATTTCACAACTAGATTATCTAGTGACTTCAAGCCTAAGGACTACAACACCATTATCACTACGAGAATCACTTGTGACATTTACATAATTTTTATGTACCCTTCTCGCGGTGGGTCAATCCAGTACGCCCTTACTCCTAAAGACCGAGCCTGAAATGGATGATAATAACTCCTTGGAGTACCATAACCGCAACCTAACTGCCTTTCATAAGTGGGAGGCTACGGATAGGAAGGCGTGTTAAAATCTTCTATGTATGATGGAAGATGATGTCATCAGAGAGTTCGAGAATTCTGCCCCTGCGAAGTAGATCTAGGAATCGATAAAAAGAAAATATGGATCCGCTTATGTCACCAAGCTGCGAGTCTTGAGAATGAGGTTTGAATCATATCAACAGAAGCCTGAGCACACAATGACTCAGTATATGAGGACTATGGCCTTTATGACCAGAAAGCTAACAACAGCTGGGCGTAAATTATCCGATGAAGAGAAAGTGCAAGCGGTGTTGCGATCTCTGCCGCGCACATGGGATCACATGAATCAAAACATGACCCATAATGCGGACGTCAAACGTTTGAAGATGCCAAACGTCACCTACGCTAGAATCTGAGGGAGTTGAGGTCGCCAAGTCCACCTCTGAGGTGTTATTGGCAGAGATACCTTAACCCAAGACGCATAGGGCGCATGTTAATAGGAAGAAGCCGGATAAGAATGCAAAATGGAAGGGTAAACCCGATGCGGGCCCAAATCCTAAGATCAAGAAAGGAACTGGTGGGAAGAAGAGCCGAAGAGTTAGAAACTTTGCAAGGGTCTTGTGTTAAACTGCCAGATGAAGGGTCACTTTTCTTGTGGTTGCACCGAGACAAAGGTATGCCATAATCCAAACTCTGAATGTTATGTTACATGTCAAGTTTTTTTGCATATTCCCCTCATGTGTGGGTTGTGGATTCACGTGCAAGCGACCACTTAGCGTGTGATCGAGAGGCATGCACAGATTATAGGTGGGTACTAGTTGGTAGTAGAAGAGTGTACATGGGGAAAAACACCTTCTTTGATGTGGTGGGAATTGGCACATATCAGCTGAAGTTAAAGTATGGAAAGACGCTTGTTCTCCATGATGTTTTATGCACTCCTGATGCACGCAAGAACTTAATTTTAGTTTCTAGGCTTTTGGATTTGGATTAAAAAATTGTTTTTGAGTGAAGGATTGCCAAACTGTTTTATGCAATTCATGTTTTGGTACTGAATATATTTCTTGTGGTTTATTTTATTTAGACATTGTAGGTTCTAGCATTGGTGATGTTTATGTTTCTTCTTCATTCATTACATCTTCTTGTAATGAAAATGATTCCACTAGGTGGCATGCTAGATTGGGACATATATGACAGGACAGGATGAACATGCTAACCAAGGCAGATCTTGGAAATGAGTCAAAAGTCTCTGTACCTGTATGTGTGTCTTTCCTTGCAGGAAAAGCTAAACGAAAATTGTTTGGTAAAGCAGTAAGGACCACTGAGCGTTTACAACTCATTCATTCTGATGTTTTAAGTCCATTAAATGTTAGGTCTAGACATGGTGCTCGCTATTTCATCACATTCATAGATGATCATACACGTTTCGGTTATGTGTACTTGATGTCACATAAATCTGAGGCGCTAGAGTGCGTCAGAAAGTTCCTACTAGAGGTAGAGAACCAACTGGACAAGAGAGTGAAATCTCTTAGGACAGACCGAGGACGTGAGTATCTATCTGAGAAATTCAAAGAGCTCTGTGAGTTAATAGTGACGCAGTTTACCATTCCCTTCACACTGTAGCAAAATGGTGTAGCGGAGAGAAGGAATAAGACACTGTTAGAGATGGTCCGTAGTATGATGGCAAAACACGAGTCTGCCAGTCTGCTCTTGGGGAGACGCATTGATGACTGCCACATACATACTTGACCGTGTTCCCACCAAGTCTGTAGCCACAACCCCTAATGAGATGTGGACCAAAAAACAACCTGAATCAGGTCACCTTAGGCCATGGGGTCGGCCGCCTATATACGTAAAAACAACCATGAAGATGGGAAATTGGATGCTAGAGGGAAGAAGTGCATCTTCATACATTACTCAGAGCACTCTAAGGGTTACTTATTCATAGGGAAATGACCGGATGGCACTCTAACAGAAATGGAGTCATGAGACGTTGAATTTCTTGAAATTGATTTTCCTAGTCAGGGATAAGAACGTGGAGATTGAATTCTCTACGAAGAAGAGGAACCGCTGGATGACACTCAATTCCCCACTGACCAAGAGGAAGTATTTTCTATGGATGTTCAGAACAGTGGGAGTGACTTTCCTAGTGAGCACCCCTTCATATATGATGATAAAGATGAAGAACCCTCCTTGCGTAGGAGTGTACCTGAGGCGATTTACTAACTCGTATGCGCAAGTGTACGGTCAGGTAATATAGGGGTGGTATTTCAACCCCGGGTTATCGATCCACGAGGATAGACTATAGACTATTTAGTTAAGCTATTGATTAAGAGTACGGTACAAGGGAGGACGAGTTGTGAATTAAACATTTTTCGCCCCAAACAAGCGACTGAAATTGAAATAAACAACTAAACTAATATTTTTGGATTTTTATATTTAAGAAACAAACATGGAGAAATTAGGCAATCTCTAGATCACTTAGGGCTGTAGACGAATTCCGGTTCAGCTATGTAACACGTCAATCTGATTCTAGTTAAACCGAGTAATAGACTATGACATTATCCTGTCGGTCTCATTTCATTTTACGTCTAGGTTGACTACAATCTCCTCTAGGTCTCATGTTGTCTACTAGTCCGTTCTAGTAAGTCATCTACTGGTACGATAATGGGTCATGTCGCCCTACGGTTTCACGGAATAGCTAATTAATCCTACCGAATCTACCCACACTAGGCCAATCCTAACACTTCTCCTTTTCGTTTTGGTGATTCGGGATCGTGTTCAAGTTCTCACCACCATTAGGCTAAGTCACAGTCGTTCACTCATCTAATTAGCTAGTACGTCTGGGTAGCTACTCCATTCATACTAAGGATTAAGCATAGAACAAGAACATGTAACTAGAACGAATATTAACTTTAAGCAAGAAATTGATTCATGAATAACTCCTAGTTTTGTGAATATCAAATCATATCATAATCGTGTCAATAGACTAAGAGCAACAATAAAGCCAAGAAACTAAGCGTTCGTTCAATCAAATCAAAAGAATGAAACAAAGTCTACGAATCCATAAAGAAGAAGAAGAAGAAGAAGAAGAAGAAGAAGAAGAAGAAGAAGAAGAAGAAGAAGAAGAAGAAGAAGAAGAAGAAGAAGAAGAAGAAGAAGAAGAAGAAGAAGAAGAAGAAGAAGAAGAAGAAGAAGAAGAAGAAGAAGAAGAAGAAGAAGAAGAAGAAGAAGAAGAAGAAGAAGAAGAAGAAGAAGAAGAAGAAGAAGAAGAAGAAGAAGAAATCAAAACCTAGCCTTCGATGCAGGAGGAGTCCTCCTCTTGAACCCGTATATGGCCTCTTCCTCCTTGCTTGAGTAGTCCCATGAATGGATCAACGAATCGTGTATTAATTATTCTTCAACTAGGTTAGGAAATAATCAACTCGAAACGACGTAGTTTTGGCAACCAACAAGCAAACCCGTGCATCTCGCTTTAGCAGTTCGCACGATCTGCTATTTCTGGTCATGCGACTGCTCTGATTCTATGTCTGATCGTGCGATCTCCTCTGATCCAACGATCACCAACTCTTATCGTATAAAACAGTGAGTTGGTAAAATCTTTTCTCCTCCAAATTTATGGTTAAGTATGGGGAGGGGGATTAATATGTCATTCCACAAACTTGATTAAATGACACTTGCCTCCCCTCTCCATATTTCTACACCATTTTCTTTACGATTTCTTCTCCGTTTTAGCTCCCGAATAATCTCCAACACTTGTTTCTCCTTTCCGCTTCATCTCCCAAGCTCTGTTAACTGTCAAAACAACAAGAAACAAAACCCGTACGATCAAACGTGACAAAAATACATAAAATATTTCGAGAAACATGTGGATTAACAAATTAACGCTCAAAGCCAAACTTCTGTGTTTTCTCTCTATTTGTAATGTAAAACTAAGGTTATCAACCCGGGAAGCACGCAAAACGATACAAATGGGGCAAGAAATATAACTCGAATATAGAGTTATCAAATCCCCACACTACCTTTTTGCGCGTCCCGAGCAAAATCAAGTCTTACACAACGTTTCAGTCCACCGAATTGTGTACAACTCCAGTAGCGATGTGACACAAACAACACACAGAAAGAATGCATTTTACATGACTATACAATGCAACTCGATTGTAGAACAATTAAAGAATTAAAACAACACATATAAATTTTTTTCTCTTAAGAGATGGGCATTCTCGCTATCACTAACCAGAATCATCAAGTTCTCACAAGTCTCTTTTGCAATTCACACAACCGCAACAAGGAACTGAAAATACAATGATCCTACGCACAAGCTCACTAAGGGGTCCCCAAACATCCACAAAACTCAATCCAAGATCCGGGCACGTCCTTTAGCTCAGAGGGTCTAAGCATCCTTAATCCTGAAGTAGTCTTTCGTCGCCAAGTCATATGAGGTTTTCAGACCCTCTTAGCCGTTTGAATGCAAACTGTCCCAGTGACGGGATACACAGCTCCATAAAATACGGCTTGACTTTAATTTTCCTTAGACACTCTAATTGGTTTGAATCCAAATTCCCTGCGTGAACGGGGGCACATTAGGCTGTTCACAGTATCTAGTCCAAGAGAAGATTTTGATTTCTTTTGTTTTTCATTCTCTTCTTTTTATTTTCAGCCGTGCAGTTAGAGCAACTAAGTGTGGGATTTTTTGGATAGCTCTTCAAACCTCCGTAAGGGATGGTGGTGTACACTCCCTAACTTCACTTAGGCTAGAGCAGGATAACACATGAAACCAACTCTAGAAGAAGGTCCACCCCTGATTTCAAGAGGCCACAAGTTTCCATAGAAAACAGACTATTAAAATCCTCAGACCTAAATCCTCCTAGCACAATATAGGAACTAAAGGTATGCCCACAATCTATTTTCCAATTTTTTTTTAATACCCGGGACTTCCTTTCGTGAAACCGGTGCGCATGATACTAAAAATTAAGGTTTTCGCCACTACGGTGCTTCGTATTCATTGAAACTCTTTCAGTGAACTCTCTCTGGTATCAAGCTTCATCAATTGCCCAACTCAAAATTTTCAAATTTTTCTAATTTTTTTTTCTTTTCTTTTATTTTTTTTATTTTTAACTATACTGATATTTTTTCCTTTACTCTATATGATTTTGGCCAACTCTATTAACCACAAGTTTTGGGTAGGGGACTCAATAAAGTAAAAGTGCTAACAAAATGCATAAATTTAAATCCTAACACAATACGACAATGCATCAAACACCCTAAACCAACCACAAAAATGACACAATACTAACACAAACTACATGTAACAAGGCTATGAAAGGACAAAACATAGCTAGTGGAAGTAGACACAACGAATTCAGAGATTAAACAAGAGGTTTCCTCGCTTAAATTTGTAGGCGGTGGATTTCCAAACGTAGAGGCCGAGAGAGTAAGAGATGCCTGGGGTGCCCGGAACTGCATGGGAACCGTTTCTACAAAACTGCAACAAAAAGGGGTCTTGTGGACCGTTGATAGTTTTTCGCTGATGAAACTCCCCTGAGCAATACCCAAGCTACATCATGCTACAACGTACCTCTCCTAAAGTCGCTTGGGGTAGATTGCTCCATGCTGCGAGCAATGCGCGAGAAAATTCGCCAACTCCCTCACGAGTCCCCATGTGGGTCAAATGTGCCATGGCACAGTGGAATAGAGTTTTCGCCAAACATCACGTGCAAACACTAGATAACTCATCACTCCATCTCTCTCACCTCTCAAAATTAGTTATAGAGAACTAAAACAGAAATAAAACAAATAACATACTACTCTGCATTGGGTTGCCTCCCAAGAAGCGCTTGTAATTTAAGGTCGACGGCCCGACCAAGTTACCTCAACTTAAAAGGATAGTGGAGACTGATTTATCCCTCCACTTCTTCTTCTTTCACCATCTCTTATCCAGAAATCTCTTCTCAAGTGCACCCATGTGCTGTAAAGATGGTGGAGACTGAAATTGAAATAAATAACTCAACAAATATTTTTGGATTTTTATATTAAGAAACTAAGATGGAGAAACTAAGAAATCTCTAGCTCACTTAGGGTTGCAGACAAATTTCGGTTCGGCTATGTAATACGTCAATCTAATTCTAGTTCATTCGGGTAATAGACTACGACATTATCATGTCGGTCTCATGTCATTTTACGTCTCGGTTGACTGCAATCTCCTCTCGGCCTCATGTTGTCTACTGGTCCGTTCTAGCAGGTCATCTAAAGGTACGATAACGGGTCATGTTGGCCCGCCGTTTCACGGAAGAGCTGAATAATCCTACTGAATCTACCCACACTAGGCCAATCCTAACACTTCTCCTTTTCGATCTCGGTGATTCGGGATTCTGTTCAAGTTCTCACCACAATTAGGCTAAGTCACTGTCGTGCACTCATCCAATTAGCTAGTACGTCTGGGTAGCTACTCCATTCATACTAAAGATTAAGCGTAGAACAAGAACGTATAACTAGAATGAATATTAACTTTAAGAAAGAAATTGATTCATGAATAACTCCTGGTTTCGTGAATATCAAATCATATCCTAATCGTGTCAATAGACTAAGATCAACAATAAAGCCAAGAAACTAAGCGTTCGCTCAATAAATCAAATCACAAGCATGAAACAAAGTCTACGAATCCGGAAAATTAATCGTCTACATAACCCTAGGCTCTCGTAGAGATGCCTAACAAAAGTATTTAACTAATCTTAATCAAACTAGAAAAACTTGCAAGTTTCTCCATACAAGATTTGAGAAGAAGAAGAAATAAAAACCTAGCCTTCAATGGAGGAGGAGTCCTCCTCTTGAACCCGTCTATGGCCTCTTCCTCCTTGCGTGAGCAGTCCCATGAATGGATGAATGAATTGTGTATTAATTATTCTCCAACTAGGTTAGGAAATAATCAACTCGAAGCGACGTAGTTTTGGCCAAAAACAAGCAAATACGTGCATCTGGCTTCAACAGATTGCACGATCTGCTATTTCTGATCGTGCGACTGCTCTGATCCTATGTCTGATCGTGCGATCTCCTCTGATCCTACGATCACCCACTTTGATCTTATAAAAAAGTGAGTTGGTAAAATCTTTTCTCCTCCAAATTTTGGCTAAGTATGGGGAGAGGGTTAAAGTGTCACTACACAAACTTGATTAAATGACACTTTCCTCCCCTCTCCATGTCTCTACACCATTTTCTTCAATATTTCTTTTCACTGTTAGCTCCCGAATAATCTCCAACACTCGTTTCTCCTTTCCGCTTCATCTCCCAAGCTCCGTTACCTGTCAAAACGACAAGAAACAAAACCCGTGCGATCAAACGTGACAAAAATACATAAAATATTTCGAATTTATATGAAAGAGCTTTTATATAAATATATAAGAAACAAAACCCGTGTGATAGATCTGAAGCTCTTTGATATTAATATATGAATTTATATGAAAGAGCTTTTATCCTCGATGATGAAAGCCAGAAACGCAAGAAGGAAGTACTCCTAAGTACCAAAGCCTCAAAGCTTTGAAGCACTGTAGCTATGCACATATATTTGACTAACTGTTCTGTGCAGGCCCTTGATTTTGAGTAACCTAATACGCCTGATTGAATTGTATTGGGAATCCAAGTTCTTCAGATGAACTAGCAGATAAAGCCTCAAAGTTTTGAGATTACTGAGTTATTTTCACTGCTAAGTTCATCTGATTAAATCTGTGTAAGCAGGTTATGTCTTTGAGTTTCATAACTTTTTATGGATCTATTATTGTCTAATAATACTTGTTCTATATTGGATATTTGATATATTCATTAGATTGGATATATACACTAAGTTTATTATCACACAAACCTAGCTTTCTTATGAACTGTTAGCATATTACTGATCAGATCTTGACGCTAGTTTGTCTGGATATTGTTTGATCTTGTTTGTTGAGTTTATGGAGGATTGTTGGGCGTCCCAACCTCCATAAACAAAACACATAGCTATTCAAACATAGTTGTTGAATGAAGCATATTAGGGGAGAGGATTTTTAGGTTTTCAGTTCCTAAAATCTCTCAGGTGGTTGCAGGCTGCTATTTAAGAGATCAGCACTTTGAATTTCAAAGAGAGACACTATAACACCCCCAAATGGCCCAAGCCGAAGACCCGGGGATGTCACTCGTACCCGAGAGGAGCCCGGATACAAGGAGATTTTATAACACGGTTATCAAGCAAAACATCCACAATATTAATTAAAATTAATTGAAATTATTCATTATTACAATCCAACATCCTAGCCTCAAACCGGGCATAACAAACAAAAGTGTTTAAACTACTAAAGAATTAAAATTCAAATGAGATACTACGACTATTATTCCATGTGATGATACACGTCCCCTTCTACGCCAGATAACCATCCTTTAAACCTGTGGTGCGGAATCAAAAAGAAACACCACAGTACAAAATCAGCATGAAACACTGGTAAATAAACACCCAAACATGTAAAACGATGATAAGATAGTTATAAAACAAAGACTCATTTATAAGTAAGAGTTTTTCGCAAACACAGCGGTAATAATGTTGACTCTTGTAATAAAACATAAGAGTTCCCAATTCCATAATATTTCCAACCAATTTCCATAATCATTGGAAAAATCCAAAATCCATCGTTAACTCCTTTCCGTTAACAAAACCAAAAATTCATTAAATTCGTTGTGACGGGGGAAACCAAACCATCTCGCAAGCATCCAAGACCTTAAGTGTCGACACCCCCCCCCCCCAAAGACTCTAGCGGCCAGAGGAGTGAGTCCAGGGAGCTATCCGGGGACTTGCAACCGGATTTAAATAAAAATATTTTGAAACGGAAGACCGAGATCTAACCGTCCAATGCCAATAGTAACCAATAATAAATTTTCCCGCACAACTATTTCACTTTGCGTATTAATCCATTATTATTGTCATGGTGACATTTTCAAGAAAAGCATTTAACATGTAGAAATCACATATTGCATGTCACATCACATAAACACATTTTGATACGTATAGAAATACAAGAATTCGTTTGACACGAAAGAACACTAGGCTTGGCATATTTACTTACCTCAAAGCAAATCCAACTATAGCAACTCAATCAACATACTCTACGTACTCGTCGTCGACGAACTCGTTACCTACACGTAACAATATTCTAATCAAACAAATATTCTAGAAATATACTTGCTATACAAGCTACATGCACATGATAGTCAATGGTTTCGGGTTCTAACACCAACCTACCACCTCACTCAATTCATACTTCAAAACAAAACCCAAAACTTTGCTTCAAAATCCCCTAACCTAAACCATACATGACCTATCATAACTCCACCAATGTATTACTCCAGTTTCCCAAACAGATCATGATCTAAAAACTGTTCCATTAGATTCAAAACATTCGAAATAATAAGTTTAGCCTCAAATGAATCTTAATTTCGATTCCTGAATCAAAAGTTACACTAGTTTCAAGTTTCCAATTTCACTCAAAACATCCATACGGGAATTGTCAATCTTCATGAAACTTTTCCCCCAAGCATCTAGTTCATCCTATATTCATACTAAACCTAATATAACATGATTCCCAAATTCTAATCAGATTGTTATTCACATACTATGATCATCCAAACAGCCAAATAGTTTAATCAAACTTCTCCTCCAAACTAGGGTTTTTTCCCATCACCCAAGAACATGATAAACCCTAAAACTTGATTATCAATCCTACAAATCCATGAACAATGATCCTAACAATAACAAACTAAAAATTAAAGATTACATGTAACATACATGAATCATGAACAAGTGATCACAAGAATAAGAGATCAACAAGAGAAAAGAGAAGAAGAAACAAAACTACCTCAAACCCGCTGCCACGGAGGCCGGACAGAGAGAGAGGCGGACGGAGAGAGGGAGAGAAAGAGAGAAAAAAAAGAGAAAGAAAGAAAGAAAGAAAGAAAGAAAGAAAGAAAGAAAGAAAGAAAGAAAGAAAGAAAGAAAGAAAGAAAGAAAGAAAGAAAGAGAGAGAGAGAGAGAGAGAGAGAGAGAGAGAGAGAGAGAGAATACCTCAACGGAGAGAGAGACGGCGGCGTCGGTGGGGTGGCTGCCGTCGGGTAGAGAGACGAGAGAGAGAGAGAGAGAGTGAGAGAGAGGGACGGGTAGAGAGTGAGGGAGACGTGAGAGATAGAGAAAAACAGGGAGAGTGAGGGTTTTATGAGAGTTGGAAACAAAATCAAATTCATAAGTAGGAAACCCTCTCGAATTAGGAAACTTTTACGTAGGAAGAAAAGTTAGGTCAAAAGACACTAATTCCCCCTTAGTTTTGTCAAAATACAAATACCTCCCCCAAATTCAAGTAAAAGACACTAAAACCTTTGATTAAAGTCACAACGATTCCCCAAACTCTCATAACTAATATAATTAACTCTCTACAATTAAATTAACTTCCCAACACTTATAATAATATCACAAAATACCCGTAGTCACAAAACGGGGTATTTCATCCTTCCCTCCTTAAAGAGAACTTCGTCCTCGAAGTTTAAACTAAAAACCTTCCTCCTTAATGAGAACTCATCCTTAAATTTTAAACCAAACCTTAACCACAATAAGGTATACACCTCCGCTCAATGGTACAACTACTAAATGCAAACCTAAGGTCATGAATGATATACAATATACTATAAGTAGTACTGTATTAAATAAAAACGAAGGATTACATCCTCTCCCCCTTAGAGGAGTGATGTACTCGTAACTCAAGGTACCTCGTCAAAAAGGTGAGGGTACTTCTTCCTCATATCATCCTCCGCTTCCCAAGTTGCCTCTTCAGTGAGGTGATTTGTCCATAAGACTTTTACAATCTTGACACTCTTGTTACGGGTGTTTCTTGTCTTGGTGTCTAGAATCTTGACAGGATGTTCTTCATAACTCAAAGACCGATCCAGTTCTACTGGTTCGGGATCTAATACATGAGATGCATCAGGCATATACTTTTTCAGCTGCGATACGTGAAATACATTGTGAACACGACCCAAATTCGATGGTAAATCCAATCGATAAGCCACTTCTCCAATCTTCTCTATGACATCATACGGTCCAATGAACTTCGGGCTCAACTTCCCTTTCTCGTTGAACCTCATGACTCCTTTAGTCGGAGAAACTTTAAGAAATGCTTTTTCTCCAACTTCAAATTCCATTGGTCTTCTTTTCTGATCAGCGTAGGACTTCCGTCTATCCTGGGCTGCCTTCATTCGCTGCTGTATAAGTCTCACTTGACCTGTCATCTCTTCAATAAGTTGTGGACCAATTACTATCGTCTCACTTATGTCGTTCCAACACAATGGTGTTCTACACTTTCTTCCATACAACGCCTCATGTGGTGCCATTCCAATACTGACATGATAACTGTTATTGTAGGAGAATTCTATCAAAGGTAATATATCAACCCATGAACCTTGAAAATCCATAACACACGATCTTAGCATATCTTCCAACGTTTGGATTGTTCTCTCGGTTTGTCCATCTGTAGTAGGATGGAATGTCGTGCTAAACTTCAACTGAGTTCCCAATGCCTCCTGGAGTGCTTTCCTGAAGTGAGAAAGAAAATTGGGATCTCTGTCGAAAACTATAGAGCTTGGTACTCCATGATACCTCACAATGTTCGTCATATACGCATCCGCTCTTTATTCCATGTTCCATGTGTCTTTCATCGGAATAAACCTTACTGTCTTGGTCAATATGTCAACTACGACCCAAATCTGATTCAGTCCATTCTTTGATGTCGGTAACGCAGTCATGAAATCCATCGAAATTGAATCCCACTTCAAAACTGGAATGTCTAATGGTTGAACTAAGCCTCCCATTCTTTTATGTTCAAACTTCACCTTTTGACAAGTTAGACATTTTGCCACAAATTCTGCTACTTCCTTTTTCATATTTGGCCACCAAAACATCTTCTTCATGTCCTTATAAAGTTTGTCACCTTCTGGATGTACTGAGTAGGGTGTATTGTGCGCTTCTCGCATCAAATTCTCCTTAGTTTCCGTACACTTATGTGGTACACACCATCTTCCCTTGTAACGAATGCTTCTGTCTTCATGGATCTTCAAATCCTTTGCTTGACCTTCTGCAATCATCTTCTTTATCCTTTCCAGCTTCACATCTCCTGGCTGGTTACTCCTTATCTTTTCTAAGACATCTGGCACAACTGTCATATTTCCAAGGATATTCTTCACTCCGCCTTGTTCCACTACTTCAATTCCAAGCTTTTGGAACTCTCGTCATAGCCGATCCGGTAAAACTAGCATAGTATCCAAAGTATGGCTCGTTTTTCGGCTTAACGCATCAGCTACTACGTTTGCCTTCCCTTCGTGGTATTGGATACGCAAATCATAATCCTTTATGACTTCTAACCAACGTCTTTTCCTGTTATATAGCTCTTTCTGCGTGAAGATGTACTTGAGACTGCTATGATCCGTATACAATCTACACAGTGATCCATACAAGTGATGTCTCCATATCTTTAGTGCGAAAATTATAGCTTCAAGTTCTAAATCATGCGTAGCATAGTTCTCTTCATGAGTTTTCAGGTGTCTTGAAGCATAGGCAATAACTCTCCTTTCTTGCATAAGCATGCATCCTAAACCCTTCTTCGATGCATCACTGTAAACATCAAACTCGCCAGAATCATTGGGTAAAGCTAACACAGGTGCTGTCGTCAACTTTTCCTTTAATGTCTGGAATGCTTCTTCACAATCTTCGCCCCACTTATACCTTACCGTCTTCTTGGTTAGCGTAGTCAGCGGTCTAGCGATCATTGAGAAATCTTTCATGAAATGCCTGTAATATCCTGCTAATTCGAGAAAACTTCTTACTTCGGCCACATTCTTCGGAGTAGGCCAATCTTTCACTGCTGAAATATTTCCTGGATCCACGGATATTCCTTCTTTGGAGATTATGTGACCCAAAAATGGAACATGTTTTAGCCAAAACTCACACTTCGAGAGTTTAGCATACAACTTCTCATGTATCAAAGTTTCTAACACTTCTTTGAGATGTTCTTCGTGTTCTTCCTCGCTCTTTGAATAAACAAGGATGTCATCAATAAAGACGACCACGAAACGATCTAGAAACGTCCTCATAACACGATTCATTAGATACAAAAATACCGCATGAACATTGGTTAGACCAAAAGGCATACCTGTAAACTCGTAGTGTCCATACCTCGTTCTAAAGGTTGTCTTCGGGATGTCCTTCTCGGCTACCCAAAGCTGGTGATACCCGGATCTCAAGTCTATCTTTGAGAAAACACTCGCCCCTTGCAACTGATCGAACAAGTCGTCAATTCGGGGTAAAGGGTATTTGTTCTTGATTGTTGCGCTATTCAACTCCCTACAATCGATACACAACCTCAAGCTTCCATCTTTCTTCTTCACAAACAATACCGGGGCGCCCCAAGGGGAAACACTCGGCCTTATGTAACCCTTTTGAAGTAACTCTTGCAACTGATCCTTTAGTTCTTTCAACTCTACTGGCGCCATTATGTACGATGCCTTTGAGATTGGAGCTGTTCCAGGTGCTAAGTCCATAGTAAATTCAATCTCCCTTCTAGGTGGCATTCTTGGAATTTCGTCCGGGAACACATCGGGAAAGTCCCTAACTATTGGTATCTCTTCTAGCACATTCTCCTTCTTAGACATGTCTTGAACATAACACAAATAAGTACTATTTCCCTTCGTCACTTGGTTGAATATGGTCAAAGCTGACACCGGTCGAATACATGGTTCCTTTGTGATACCACGGTAAGAAACTTTTTCTCCCTTTGGACCTTTGAGCCTTATTTTCTGATCGTGGCAGTCTATGACTGCTCGATATTTACCCAGCCAATCCATTCCTAATATAACATCTATTCCTCCAAGATCAAACTGTATCAGGTTGGCTGGTAGGGTACTAGCCGAAATCTTAACTTCTACTCCTTCAAAAATGGCGTCACATACTGTTACATGACCGGTTGGGGTAGCTATAGGGATGGATATTCTAAACGGCTTATTGAGACTCAATTTTTCCACAAATTATGATGAAATAAATGAATACGATGATCCGGAATCAAATAGAGTAAAAGTTGGTTGATCATGAACAAGAAATGTACCAGTGACTACTCCATTTGCTGCTTCCACTTCAGTCCTGCTCATGACAGCTATCCTTACAACATTCACGTTCTGCGTTGCGGTAGTTCCTGCCGTACCAGTCCCATTGTTGTTGGCGTTAGCTGGAGCGTTGTTGTTCCTATTCCCGTTCTGAGCCCCCATTGTTCCTTCCATTTCCCTGGTTGTTCACTTGCTGCCTACCATAATTGTTTCCTCCATTATTCTGGTTGTTGTATTTCCCATAGTTCCGGTTTCCGCTCTGATTGTAGTTGTTGAACTGTCGGTTCCCTTGGTAATTGCCTCCTTGGTTCCCTTGCTGGTTCCCATTTGGTTTCAATCGACACTCAAAAGCACGATGACCTTTCATGCCGCAGTTGTGGCAGTTTACAAGGTTTCCTTGGCAGTCCTTTCTTGGATGGTTTTTTTGACACTTCTTGCAGATATAACGGCGAGGTTGCTCATCTCCATTATTCTGCTTGTTACCACGATACTGTCCTTGGTTACTTCCTCCATGGTTAGACTTAAACCTCTTTTCCTGACTACCTTAGTTAATCCTACTCTGATTGTTTCCATAGCCCACAGCGTTCTCAACCTTGCGCTTCCCACGCTTCTCATCTTGTGCCTCTTGAATACGCCAAACGGCTGCAGCTCTATCATAGGCTTCCTGAAGAGTATCGTACATCCTGCACATCAAGTCTTTCTGCAGATGAAGTTCGAGACCAGACATGAACTTCCTAACTTTAGTCGCTTCATCAGGCATCAGCTGACCTGCGAATCGGGATAATTCCATGAATTTCTTGAAGTACTCGGTCACGGAACCGTTCCCTTGTGTCAGATTCACGAAGTCTATGTACTTTTGATCCTGGACATGGTTCGGATAAAAGCGAGTGCGAAGTGCAGTTTGAAGAGCCTCCCAATTGAAATTGGGTTGAGCCAAAAAGTTCTGACATATGCTCCTCCACCATGTATTAGCTTCGTACTTCAGGTAGAATTCCGCGCAAACAACCTTGCGGTCTTCGGGGCACTCAACTAGCTCAAGGACCTTATCCATCTCATCGATCCAATTTTCGAGCTCAACAGGATCCTCATTGCCTGTAAAGTTCCCTCGCTTTATGTCAACCACTTTCTTTGCAAAATTAGTTGCATTCTGTTCTCCATTGTTCATATTCTGAGCCAACTGGGCGAAGAATTGGTCCATGCCGTTGTTGTTGGTTGCCATAGGGACTAGACTATTTCTCCTAGTGTAGTATTGATGTGGTCTATCAGTCATAATTTCTACACTATAGCCTATTGTATTACTTATAAAGTATCAAGAAGTAAAAAAAATCATGCATATATGGCATGTAGTGCACAATTAAAAAATTAATGTCACACATTCATCATCATTTAAATCAATTACACATGTATCTCCACATAGGCTGATCACGTCTCAGCTTTTCGTCTTCTCTAAAAATTGGAAAGAGGATCAATCAAACAAGCAAAAATTATGATTTTGGTGTGCAACAACCTCTCTGAGTCTACTTTCATAATAAAAAAGAATCAACTCAAAATCAATTGTAGAACTCAAGATACACAGGAAATACTACATCTGCTGTCACAGCCCACCAGAACAGAAACTTTGACTTTGAAAAGTCTTAAACTGACTTTAAAATTATTAAAATAAGCTAGGCTTTCTTCCAGAGTTAGCCAAACGTGTCTAATAGTTTCAATAAAAATTTGAGATCAAAACAAGATCTGGAAGATAGGTAATAATCAAAAGTGCTACAGCTAGTCACTTTGCAATTCTGCTACTAAACCACCAACTTTGAAAATTCGTAACTATTACTAAAGAACTCATATGGGGTTGAAATGTTTATGCGAGATACCTGTGTATGTCTAATTTCTGGGAAAAATTCAGGGAAAAATAAATCCAAAATTAAATACGTCTGCTACAACAAAAACTCACTGCTGCGCAGATTCAACAAAACCGAAGATCAAAGTTTTCGCGTTCTAACTCCATGAACACTTTCTACGCACTTAATCAATAATAACAAAGCATAACACAACCTTAATCCATCAAATCTTAATCCAAAATTCATAAAGCTAAATTCAATAAACTCCCCAAATCGGGTCCTCAAAGCGTAAACATTATTCATCCCAAAGCAAAACGCTAAAAATTTAACTCTAGCCCAAAAGTGACTATTAAAAAATCGTTCTAAAACTTCAAAGTGTTGCTTGGCATTATAGCCTTATTAAAACCAATAAATAAAACCTAAAAGCATCTAGTCTAGGAAATCTAAAGAATTCTAACAAGCTTAATCTTCGTCCACATCGCTTTCATCCATCTCTTCCTGTTCATTGGAATCATACTCGTGCTCTTCATCTTCACTCGGGTCTTCTTCACTTTCTTCATACTCCATGGGATCTTCCTCAATCTCGGGGTATTCATCGACATCTTCCATTGGATCCTCTTCGACTTCCTCATCGTCACTATAGTCTATAATAATCACCTCTTTTTCATCACTAGAGCTTATGTAGATCACGTCTTCTTCATCACTGGACTCTATCTCAATAACTGTAAAACTTTGCCACTTAAGATAAGTCTCCATCCACAACTTGCATATAAAATCTGCACTTACCGTCCATTCACCTTGGAAACGATAATCCCTACTATTCAGAGGATTCAACCTGCCCATGATGTTGCTATACTTTGTAATAATTTCCCCACACATGGGTTTCATAGGTAATGTCTTCACCATACAGTAAGCCTGAAAAGCTGGATTTCTATACCGAGGGAAATCTAAGGCTTGGAATCTATCTTCACAATATTGAACCACGCGGTCACGAAACTCTGGAAAGTCTACACCTTCGACCCAACGTGTCACAAACGGGTGCTTCTCAACTGGCAACACACGCTTCCTTGCTGTATGCTTAGTTCTAGCCATCTGCAAGAGGAAACAACTTCATAAATCTCTAATTTCACAAGGCATGTATCGTGATCCGAAATAACTACTCCTTGCAACTAATAATCATTCCCTAGACTCCAAATTGATAGTCACAAGACTCTTGAAGAAATTTCCCAACAAAATCCCTTAAAAGTAGGCTTACAACTAGGACTCAATTGAAACGCTTCAGAAATTCGATCAATTAGCATCTTGGATAGGCTAAGGCTCTTAGTTAGGAATGGGTGGGTGGAAGTACTTGCTTTCTATCCTATTTTATAAATACTTGCACATAATAGTCCTATCCATACTACCCAAATTCCCACGACTTGTCAAATTTTAAGTTATTTCTCCTATATTCAGTTAAGTTACCCTAACAAGTTTCGATTTCCTTTTTGGAATTCCCGCACTGATACCACCTGTAACACCCCCAAATGGCCCAAGCCGGAGACCCGGGGATGTCACTCCGTACCCGAGAGGAGCCCGGATACAAGGAGATTTTATAACACGGTTCTCAAGCAAAACATCGACAATATTAATTAAAATTAATTGAATCTATTAATTATTACAATCCAACATCCTAGCCACAAACCGGGCATAACAAACTAAAGTGTTTAAACTACTAAAGAATTCAAATTCAAATGAAATACTACTACTATTATTCCATGTGATGATACACGTCCCCTTCTACGCCAGATAACCATCCTCTAAACCTGTGGTGCGGAATCAAAAAGAAACACCACTGTACAAATCAGCATGAAACACTGGTAAATAAACACCCATACATGTAAAACGATGATAGGATAGTTATAAAACAAAGACTCATTTATAAGTAAGAGTTTTCCGCAAACACAGCGGTAATAAAGTTGACTCTTGTAATAAAACATAAGAGTTCCCAATTCCATAATATTTCCAACAAATTTCCATAATTATTAGGAAAATCGAAAATCCATCGTTAACTCCTTTCCGTTAACAAAACCAAAAATCCATTAAATTCGTTGTGACGGGGGAAACTGTTGGAATAGATGCCCTAGAGGCAATCTAGTTTAGTATGAATTTGTATATGGCTAGAAAATTCATTTATTATTTATTGGATATGTAATATAATGAAGTCCTTAGATTTACAATTGTGTTGTTTATCTTAAATATCCCTAGTCAAGTATAATGATTAATGGGACAATCATCTATAGACTAGTATGGGGTTGGGTTGATATGGAGATATCACGATCCAACACATAGGTGTGCATTACGGACTGTTGCACTGGATTGACCCATCACCGAGAAGGCTACATACATGTTATGTTGAGTCACAAGTGCTTCTCGCGGTGCAATGGTATTGTCATCCTTAGACTTGAAGTCACTAGATATTCTAGTTGTGGATCATTGTGATCTTGGTAGCGTTAAACGCTACACCGTGACTGGGTAGTTATAAAGGCGTGTACTGGATACAATGAGAAGCAAGCTTAGAGATCGTAGTGGACGTAGAGAGGATTTGCTCCTCCCACATAACGGGAGAAAATATCCTAGGCCACTCGAGGGATAGTGCTTATAGAATGTCTGGCCAGACTCAAATAAATCAATATATGGGATATTGATGTTATTTGCACGAATAAGGCTATTCCCATAGATCGAGAAACTATGGATTGGATATACGAGTGTGACTTGTATGTCTCGTGTCCAATCCGGATATGGAGGCAAAGGGATGAGACAATTACTTGTACAAGGTTGTCTAGATGACTATTCTATTAGTTGGCTAGAATGGATGTTTTGCTAGAAACCGCTCCATATTAGCAAATAGTTGCTACCAACTAGATAGAACCTATGGGGTCACACTCTATATAGAGTTGAACTAGATTTGGGAATTAATTAATTGGATTAATTAATTAGAAGGATCACTTTGCAAACCCTTGCAAACTTAGTAGGGACTAATTTGCAAGGAAGGGACTAAATTGAATTCTAGTTGGACTAGAATAAGTCTTTTAGGTAGTTAACAAGGAGTTGTTGGACTATATAAAGGACCCTCCTTCCTTCCTTCCTTATAACTTATGCTCATTAGTGAACATAACAAGAGTGGGAGAGAACAAAGGAGAGAGAGCAAGCAACAAGGAGGCCGAACCCGACCCCCTTGCCGCCGCCCTCATCCCGTCGGCCAAAAAGAGGGCCGAAGCCCCTTTTTGCCTCGTTTTGCGTGATTCCTTCACCCTCCTCTTATTCCGGGCTAGCACCAAGGAGTTTGGGAGTTCTAAGATCAACTCTAGGCGTGGATCAACTATAGAGAACGTGACACTATTCGCGTTTGAAGTCATCAAGGAGAACCCAAAGGTGTGTTTATGATTTCTTACCTTCACTATCGTTATGCATCTAGACTTGTGATCCTTGGAGGGTTTTGCATGGCTATTTGTTTGATTATGCTTCCGTTGCGCGATCCATGAATCAAAACCCTACAGTGGTATCAGAGCCACAGGTCATAGAGCATAAACGTAGTTTATGTGTTACATTCTTGTTGTTTTACACCTTAATTTGATAGTTTATCGCGTAAAACAAGACAAATCAAGCATGGGATGCAATTTGTCAATAATTACTCATAACAAGATCTAATTTTTGCATTGGATGCATGAATTGGTGAGTTTGAGAAATTTTAGGATCATAGATCTAGGGTTTGGGCATCCTTGGGGAAGAAGGAGTTCTCCCAAAACAAGGAAACAACCAAACTTGGGCTCCAAGCAAGGGAGTTGTTTTGGAAACAACCCCAAGAGGAGGTTCGGCCCCCTAGGGGACCGCCCCCCTTGCTTGCCGCCCAAGCTTGGCCGCCCTAAGGGGCCGGGCGGCCCTAACCCGCGGGCCTAGCTTGCGGGTTTTGGGCCGGGCCGGCCCTAGGGCCTTGTGGTTCACTTTAATGGGCCCGGGCAATTGGATTGTTGGGCCCATGGACCGTTTTAACCCTAGAAATCCTAAAATCAATTAAAATTGACCAAGCGCGTTAAAATTGGATTTTAACTGTTTATGTGCAATTCGCATGGTGATTGGATATGGCCTTAGGATGTGGTTTGATGTGGATGTTTAATTTTGTGGTTTGGTTTTACGGCCTGCGAGCTGATCAATTAATTGTAATAATTAATTAGGGTTTTATGGCCTGCGTGCCATTTTTTTTCTCAACTTGTGAGATTTATTTTATTTAGTATAGATATTAGCTAGTGCTAGATAAAGTAGATTGTTAGCCAAGATTGGAGAAAAAGAAGCCCAAAGCCAAAGGAGCCACAAAAGAAGGAGCATGGAGCATGGAGCATTCCACATGACTATGAAGGATGGACCAAAAGATCAAGACGCATGGAGATGTTTTTGCTTAGGGTTCATAGATAATTCCATTGGCTTGGAATTATCTTAGTCTAGAAAAAGGCCATATCCACATCACGTTTAATTTCTGTTATGTGGTTGTTTATTTATTGTCTTATTATTTGTGTGGTTGGTGTATGGATGATGCATGCAATTAGGATAATAAGATAATTAGACAACCCGGATCTATTATTTGGAGTTGTGCCCAAACTCAAATAGATAGATTAGTTGATATTGATCAACAAAATAATTAAAATTGAATTTAAAATCCCTCAAATTTTAAATATTGTGTTCTTGCCTTCTCGTTATTTAAACACTCATTATCATCATTATTTATCAAGTTCGTGCGTGCCAAAGCATGGCGACTTGGTTCATAATGATGGAATGCGATGGCACGTAACAATGTGCAATTGTTTAGATAAGAGGTTGAACACAACTAGGCTATTAATTTGATTAAGAAACCTAGAGGCAACCAATTGGGATTATCCACATGGATGGATAAATAAGGAGTTATTTGCCCGATTGAACCAAGAGTTGCATATGGGATGCAATTGGAATTGTTCCTACCTAAAAGTAGTCAAATTATGGGTGACTTGCCAAAGCAAGCTCATAAGGAGATGAAAAGATTGATCTTGGCCCACTAGAAAATATAAGGATATTTTCCGCATTAATATCTTGAGGGTTATTAATCCGTAGAAAAATAGTGGGTGCTATATTTAATAAACTAGCCATTATTAAATATAGTCAAAAATTCACAAATACTAAAACTTGCGTATTTTCCTTTTTGTAGAATTCCAAATGGCAAACAACTCATCGAGTTCACAACATTCCCTACGATCTGTCCTTGAGAAGGACAAGCTCTCTGGAACCAACTTTCTTGATTGGTACAGAAACTTGAGAATTGTTCTCAAGCAAGAGAAGAAACTGTACGCAATAGAGGAGCATGTTCCAGAAGGTCCAGAGATCCAGACACCTGCTGCCTTAAAGTCGTATCAAAAGCGTGTTGATGACGCTAATGATGAGGCCTGCCTAATGCTTTGCACCATGACCTCTGAGCTTCAGAAGCAACACGAGAACATGAATGCTGTCGATATGATCGAACATCTAAAGCAGCTCTTCCAAGAGCAGGCGAGGGTAGAAAGGTATGAGGTCTCAAAGGCACTGTGCAAATGTCATCTGGCAGAAGGGAACCCGGTGGGACCCCATGTACTCCGAATGATCGGGTACTCGGAGAATCTCGCCCGGCTTGGGTTCCCGGTCGGCCAAGAGTTGGCAGCCGATCTCGTGTTGCAATCGTTGCCCGAGAGTTATGGACAGTTCATTATGAACTATAACATGAACGAGATCGTTAAACCACTGCCAGATTTGCTCAACATGTTGAGGACGGCTGAACAGAGCATCAACAAGGGTAAGGGCAAGGCCATTATGATGGTGCAGAAAGGAAAGGGCAAAAGGTTTGCCTCTTCCTCAAAGGGCAAAGGCAAGTCAGTTGCCAAGTCCAAGGAACAAGCCCTTAAGCCTGTTGGTGGCGTTGCCAAGGTTGTGACTAAGGGTGAGTGTCACTACTGCAGTCAGCCTGGATACTGGAGGAGGAACTGCCCAAAATATCTGGAGGACAAGAGGCTTGGAATAGTGATTCCACCACCACCAGGTATTTTTGTTGTAGATGTCAATTTAACTATCTCTACATCATGGGTATTAGATACTGGATGTGGATCTCATATTTGTCGAAATATGCAGGATCTAAAGAGAAGTAAAAGATTGGCTAAAGGGGAGGTAGATCTGCGCGTTGGGAATGGAGCAAAGGTTGCTGCGTTGGCCATAGGCGTGTGTGAGCTATCTCTGCCTTCAGGATTAGTTTTAGAATTAAATAATTGCTATTTTGTGCCTGCTATGAGCAGAAACATTATTTCTATTTCTTGTTTGGACAAGGAAGGTTTTATTATTTCAATAAAGAACAATTGTTTTTCCTTTTATTTGAATAATATTCACTATTTTAGTGCGCAATTATTTAATGGACTTTATGTCCTTGATCTAAGCAATCCTGTCTACAACATTAATACCAAGCGGATTAAAATGAATGATTTAAATCCTGCTTATTTATGGCATTGTCGTTTAGGCCACATAAACGAGAAACGTGTATCTAGACTCCATAAGGATGGATTACTAGACTCATTTGATTTTGAATCATATGAGACATGTGAGGCTTGTTTATTGGGAAAAATGACAAAGTCCCCTTTCAATAAGAAAGGTGAGAGGACTAGTGAGCAATTGGCGCTCATACATACCGATGTGTGTGGGCCATTTGCCACGCCTGCCAGGGGTGGTTATGTCTACTTCATTACATTTACTAATGATTACAGTAGATATGGATTTGTGTACCTTATGAGGGCAAAATCCGAATCCTTTGAAGTGTTCAAAGAATTCAAGAATGAAGTAGAGAAGCAACTTGGCAAAAGTATCAAGGCTCTACGATCGGATCGAGGAGGAGAATACTTGAGCCAAGAGTTTGACGACTATCTTAGAGAGTGTGGGATCGTGTCCCAACTCACTCCACCCGGATCGCCACAATGGAATGGCGTGTCCGAGAGGAGGAATCGAACCCTATTGGATATGGTTCGGTCTATGATGTGTCAAACCGATCTTCCATTGTCATTTTGGGGCTACGCTCTATTAAGTGCAGCTTTCACCATTAACCGTGTTCCATCTAAATCAGTCATGAAAACACCATATGAGATGTGGAGTGGGAGGCGTCCCACATTGTCATTCATGAGGATTTGGGGCTGCGATGTCTATGTAAAACGTTTACAATCAGACAAGCTAGGGCCTAAATCGGATAAGTGTAAATTTTTGGGGTACCCTAAGGAAACTAAGGGATACTACTTCTACAATCCAACCGAGAACAAAGTGTTTGTTGCTCGGACCGGTGTGTTTCTAGAAAGAGAGTTTGTCTCTAAAGAAGCAAGTGGGAGGAATGTAGAACTTGAAGAAGTTCAAGAACCACAAATCACTGAACCGATTATGGAACATGAATAGGAATCACAAGCAGTTGTGGAGCCACCTGTTCAGGTAACACAAGAGCTTCGTAGATCTAGTAGAGTGCGCCAGGAACCCGAGAGGTATGGACTTCTCGTAACTGATTCCGGTGACACGATGCTCATAGATGATGAGCCTACTACCTATGAGGAGGCCATGAGTGGCCCAGACTCTCAGAAGTGGCTTGAAGCCATGAGATCCGAGATGGAATCCCTGTATACCAACAAAGTATGGACTTTGGTGGAACCACCCGATGGGGCGCGACCCATAGGGTGCAAGTGGGTCTTCAAGAAGAAGATCGACATGGATGGTAATGTGATTACCTATAAGGGCCGATTGGTTGCTAAAGGATTCAGACAGATTCATGGTATTGACTATGATGAAACCTTTTCACCAGTCGCTATGACCAAATCCATCCGAATCCTACTTGCAATTGCAGCATACTACGACTATGAGATTTGGCAGATGGATGTCAAAACAGCATTCCTTTATGGGAATCTCCTCGAGGACGTGTATATGATACAGCCGGAGGGTTTTGAGGATCCAAAGCAAGCCAACAAAGTCTGTAAGCTGCAACGATCCATTTATGGATTGAAGCAAGCTTCTAGGAGTTGGAATCGACGTTTTGATGAAGTGGTCAAAGAGTTTGGCTTCATCAGAAACGAAGATGAGTCTTGTGTATACAAGAAGGTTAGTGGGAGCTCTGTAGCTTTTCTGGTCTTGTATGTGGATGACATACTACTCATTGGAAACGACATTCCCATGCTGCAATCTGTGAAAGATTGGCTAGGAAAGTGTTTCTCAATGAAGGACTTAGGGGAAGCAGCCTATATACTCGGTATAAAGATCTATAGAGATAGATCTAAGAGGTTGCTAGGCCTAAGTCAAAGTACATATAATGACAAGTTGTTGAAACGGTTCAACATGCAAGATTCCAAGAAGGGATTCTTGCCCATGTCACATGGAATCACTCTTTCGAAGAGTAGTTGTCCTTCCAATGAGATTGAGAAGGAACGCATGAGTAGGATTCTCTATGCCTCGGCCATAGGATCTATCATGTACGCCATGTTATGTACTAGACCAGATGTGTCATATGCCTTGAGTATGACAAGCAGATACCAATCCAATCCAGGTGAGAGTCACTGGATTGCTGTCAAGAACATCCTAAAGTACTTGAGAAGAACTAAGGATGCCTTCTTGATGTTTGGCGGTGAGGAAGAGTTGCGTGTAAGGGGTTACACTGATGCAAGCTTCCAAACCGACAGAGATGACTTTAGATCACAAAAAGGATATGTGTTTTGCCTGAATGGAGCAGCGGTGAGCTGGAAGAGTTCCAAGCAAGAGACGGTAGCTGATTCTACAACAGAGGCTGAGTACATTGCTGCAAATGGCGCAGCATAGGAGGCTGTTTGGATCAGAAAGTTTGTTTCTGAACTTGGTGTGGTTCCTAGCATTGCGGATCCAGTGGAGTTGTTCTGTGACAACACTGGGGCGATTGCGCAATCAAAGGAACCCAGATCGCACCAGAAGTCCAAGCACGTGCTCAGGAAGTTTCATCTGATTCGAGATATTATCGATAGAGGAGACGTTCGGATATGCAAGATTCCTACAGATGATAATCTGTCAGACCCGCTTACAAAGCCTCTCACGCAGTGGAAGCATGAAGGGCACACTAGGAGTATGGGCATACGAGATGTGCCAGATTGGCTCTAGTGCAAGTGGGAGACTATTGGAATAGATGCCCTAGAGGCAATCTAGTTTAGTATGAATTTGTATATGGCTAGAAAATTCATTTATTATTTATTGGATATTTAATATAATGAAGTCCTTAGATTTACAATTGTGTTGTTTATCTTAAATATCCCTAGTCAAGTATAATGATTAATGGGACAATCATCTATAGACTGGTATGGGGTTGGGTTGATATGGAGATATCACGATCCAACACATAGGTTTGCATTACGGAATGTTGCACTGGATTGACCCATCACCGAGAAGGCTACATACATGTTATGTTGAGTCACAAGTGCTTCTCGCGGTGCAATGGTATTGTCATCCTTAGACTTGAAGTCACTAGATATTCTAGTTGTGGATCATTGTGATCTTGGTAGCGTTAAACGCTAAACCGTGACTGGGTAGTTATAAAGGCGTGTACTGGATACAATGAGAAGCAAGCTTAGAGATCGTAGTGGACGTAGAGAGGATTTGCCCCTCCCACATAACGGGAGCAAATATCCTAGGCCACTCGAGGGATAGTGCTTATAGAATGTCTGGCCAGACTCAAATAAATCAATATATGGGATATTGATGTTATTTGCACGAATAAGGCTATTCCCATAGATCGAGAAACTATGGATTGGATATACGAGTGTGACTTGTATGTCTCGTGTCCAATCCGGATATGGAGGCAAAGGGATGAGACAATTACTTGTACAAGGTTGTCTAGATGACTATTCTATTAGTTGGCTAAAATGGATGTTTTGCTAGAAACCGCTCCATATTAGCAAATAGTTGCTACCAACTAGATAGAACCTATGGGGTCACACGCTATATAGAGTTGAACTAGATTTGGGAATTAATTAATTGGATTAATTAATTAGAAGGATCACTTTGCAAACCCTTGCAAACTTAGTAGGGACTAATTTGCAAGGAAGGGACTAAATTGAATTCTAGTTGGACTAGAATAAGTCCTTTAGGTAGTTAACAAGGAGTTGTTGGACTATATAAAGGACCCTCCTTCCTTCCTTCCTTATAACTTATGCTTATTAGTGAACATAACAAGAGTAGGAGAGAACAAAGGAGAGAGAGCAAGCAACAAGGAGGCCGAACCCGACCCCCTTGCCGCCGCCCTCACCCCGTCGGCCAAAAAGAGGGCCGAAGCCCCTTTTTGTCTCGTTTTGCGTGATTCCTTCACCCTCCTCTTATTCCGGGCTAGCACCACGGAGTTAAGGAGTTCTAGGATCAACTCTAGGCGTGGATCAACTATAGAGAACGTGACACTATTCGCGTTTGAAGTCATCAAGGAGAACCCAAAGGTGTGTTTATGATTTCTTACCTTCACTATCGTTATGCATCTAGACTTGTGATCCTTGGAGGGTTTTGCATGGCTATTTGTTTGATTATGCTTCCGTTGCGCGATCCATGAATCAAAACCCTACAGAAACCAACCCATCTCGCAAGCATCCAAGACCTTAAGTGTTGACACCCCCCAAAGACTCTAGCGGCCAGAGGAGTGAGTACAGGGAGCTATCCGTGGACTTGCAACCGTATTTAAATAAAAATAAATTGAAACGGAAGACCGAGATCAAACCGTCCAATGCCGATAGTAACCAATAATAAATGTCCCCGCACAACTATTTCACTTTACGTATTAATCCATTATTATTGTCATGGTGACATTTTCAAGAAAGGCATTTAACATGTAGAAATCACATATTGCATGTCACATCACATAAACACATATTGAGACGTATAGAAATACAAGAACTCGTTTGACAAAAAATAGATAAGCACACTAGGCTTGGCATATTTACTTACCTCAAAGAAAATCCAACTATAGCAACTCAATCAACGTACTCTACGTACTCGTCGTCGACGAACTCGTTACGTACACGTAACAATATTCTAATAAAACATATATTTTAGCAATATACTTGCTACACAAGCTACATGCACATGATAGTCAATGGTTTAGGGTTCTAACACAAACCTAACATCTCACTCAATTCATACTTCAAAACAAAACCCAAAACTTTGCTTCAAAATCCCCTAACCTAAAGCATACATAACCTATCATAACTCCACCAATCTATTACTCCAGTTTCCCAAACAGATCATGATCTAAAAATAATTCCATTGGATTCAAAACATTCTAAATAATAAGTTTAGCCTCAAACATATCTTAATTTCAATTCCTGAATCAAAAGTTACACTAGTTTCAAGTTTTCAATTTCACTCAAAAAATCCATACGGGAATTGTCAATCTTCATGAAACTTTCCCCCCAAGCATCTAGTTCATCCTATATTCATACTAAACCTAATATAACATGATTCCCACATTCAAATCAGATTGTTATCCACATACTATGATCATCCATGTAACACCCCCGATTTCCAAAGGAGCTGGAGACCGGGATGGTGCCCTCCGTACAGGGGATTTTACCCTTTCGTACAAGGAGTAGTAACGATAAGCAAGTGAAAAGAAACATCCAACTACTGATTAATTACGATAAAAGTTTACAACATTGGTGACTAGTTCCAAACTGGGAACAAACCCTAACGAAATACATTTTACAACAAAAGAACTCTCCGGTTAATTACTAAGTGTTACTGCTTGCAAGTGAAAACGAGTCGTGATCCCAGCGCGTTACCCCATGCAACCAATCATAAACCTGCGGGGAATTAAAAATACAAGGACGCAGTTTTTCGAGTATCAGTAAAAACTGAGTGAATAAACAACTTAGCATGTAAAACAGAGTGGCTGAGACAGGCTACCGGGTTTTGTATTTAAAAGAGTTTAAACAGTAACAGAGTATAAGTTTAAAGATCAGAGTTTGCAGTAATAATAAGATTCCAAAACGTTAAGTATTTCCATTACAAATATCTTATCTCAAGTGGCGTGTCTATGCAGAACACGGCTTATAAATAATTGTTTCCAGATTTAGAGATAAAGCAGTCATATTAATAATTCGCAGTAACCAAGGGAGACCAGGATAAATAGTAACAGATGATACTGGTGTATAGGGGGTGTTGAAACCCAACCTCTCTACCAAGCGTTATGGATCGGATCCCCCGTCCCGCTAGTCATCATACAAATAGCCAACTAGACCTTAAGTGTCTACACCCCCTTAAGATTGTAAGTCAGAAGAGTAGTACTAGATGCTAGACTCTAGCCTATGGCGATAAGAGTCGGGGCACTCGGAGTCCCAAAGTAGTAACAGGTCCAAGACTCCAATAGGTAGTCAAGGGAAACTAGCGAATCGGTGTTTCCGGCCGAAGCCAACCATAAGTCCAAGACTTCAACTAGAAGCCAAGGGGAACTAGCGAATCGGTGTTCCCGCCCGGAGGCAACATAGTAACAGATGAAAGTCCAAGACTGCAAGTAGTCAAGGGGAACTAGCTAAATCGGTGTTCCCGGCCGGAGCCAACATAGTAACGTATCAAGTCCAAGACTACAAAAAGGAGTCAAGGGGAACTAGCTAAATCGGTGTTCCCGGCCGGAGCCAACATAGTAACAGTCCACTGGTTCCAGTACATGCGATTCTTTCACTTTACGTTGTTAATGGATTCTGATTTAGTGACATTTGAATAAAGAGTTTTCTCATTTTGAATACGAGTTGTAAAATGACGGTTTAAAAGTAGAATGACAGTTTAGCAATTTCAGAATAAAATACGACAGTTATTTTGAAATAAACAAGTAGATCACGTGGAAGAACTAGGCAGGCAAAACTAAGCAAGTAAACTCACAGGCATATTTTGAGACTAAACATAAATCACGTTTTGACACGAAGGAAGATAAGTACGCAACACTAAGCATGTATACTCACCGTGAGAGCCGTAGAGCGCTAGCTAGTCAACTACTCGCGAATAATGTTCGGATCAACTAGCTCGTCGAAGACAAACTCTACAAACAAACATAGATAGTCCTAATCACAAACAAGTTCGATTGACAAAGCGTAATACAATGCACGTGTCCTACATGATAAAAGCGAAAACCTAATCAGATACCCTTAACGTATTTATAAGCTCCTAATTTATTTTAACAAACTAACCCAATAATTTTAAGGAGTGAGAACTAGTCAATATTCTAACTAAACGAATTTATTTGTTGTTAAAAGAATGCTATTGACATTTAGGCGATAATGAAAACACTATTATGTCTCAATATATGTATTTATAATTATATTAAAATTTTATCGAAATTTTCTTTTAAATTGTATTACAAGATTATGTTTATAAAATAAAAAATATATAATATAGTAACTCAACCAACAATGTGATATTTTGCTCTCAAAGGGTAATAATTTAAAAATATGATTAAAACTAATTCTATGAAGAAAAAGAAAAAAAAAATGAACAACTACTAGTACTCATTACTATTATTATACATATTACTAGTACATAGTTCTGCTACCACAACCAACTACATGTATATAAATAGACTTCACTATTAATAATGCTACTACTTACATATAATCTCTACTGTAACTATATGCACATCTCCACCTCCTTAACTCATTTCTATCTTCTTCTTCTTCTTTTTCTTTTCTCAATTCTTTTATTTTCAATTGCCTTTCCCACCACATATCAGAAAGCCTAACCTACTGCACATACAACTCCTACACACACACAGGTACAAACACACCTACATATATATGCACACATATTTATATACATGGAAAAAGAGAGAAAGATGTGAAGAGAAGATGGCAGTACCGAGTTGGTAAAGAATCCGTCGAGGGTAAGCTCCGGCGAATGTGTACCGGCTGAGCGAGCGGCTGCGACGGCGAATGGGATTTGTTGGAAACTTAGCAGCGAGACGCAGGCAGAGGCGAACGGAGATGGGAGAGAGAGGTACTACGGCGGCGGGCTGCTTCGTCGTTGCTCCCGAACCTGTTGCTGCCGCTGCTTTCTTGCTGCAACTGCCGAGATTAAAATGGAGAGGGATGAGGCAGAGAATGATGGGAAGAGACGGGGGAGAGTTTGAGGGTGTTGATGGTGGTGCGTGGTGATGGTGTTTGGAGGTGTTGCCGGTGATGGTGTGGGTTTGGGAAATAAAAACAGAGGGAGTTGGAGGTTTGATTTGTGGCCGGGTCTTTTTATTTTGTTCTCTGTAAAACAAAGAGAGTAAAGAGATATAGAGGGGGAAATGAAGGAGAAAGGAAGTAGAAGAAAATATTAAAGAGGAGGGGGACATGACTAGTTGATGTTGTGATGGGAAGGGGAGGTAAAATTGAATTGAGAGGCTGAGGTAACGCACAGAGGAGGTTACGCCACTTCTTCCCTTTCATTTATATTTTCTATTTATTTTATTTATTTAACTTTTTCTTGTTAAAACAATTTATAGGGGTATGGTAAAAATATGGGTTAAGGTGGTGGTTCGACTCGCGGCAGACAACTAAAGATGCAAAGAACTATTTAAATACGTGCAAAATAAAAATAATCATTCACGAATATAATACGCGAAAATATTGGACACGAGAACGGATTAATATAACGATTTCGACTGAAAAACGTCGACTGGTAAATTTTTGACTGTTAAAAAAAGAATCTGACTAATATTTAAAAATAATTTCAAATGCTAATTTAGAGGAAATCTAAAAAAAACATTATTTCATAAAAGTTTACTAAATGATTCATCTAGGATTTATAGTCATCTTATTACTTAAAGAGAAATAGTATTGTTCAAAAGTGAGGATAAAGAATAAACTAGTTTATGAAAATAATTGTCAACAATTAACTTATCACCACACTATAACACTTATTATAATATTAAACTAATACGTTGTCACATTCATGAAATCTAAACGCCGTGCCAAATTACTAAAACAATCCTACAGTAAAATACAGGTTGTTACAATCCAAGCACCCAAATCGTTTAATCAAACTTCTCCTCCAAACTAGGGTTTTTTCCCATCACCCAAGAACATGATAAACCCTAAAACTTGATTATCAATTCTTCAAATCCATGAACAATGATCCTAACAATAACAAACTGAAAATTAAAGATTACATGCAACATACATGAATCATGAACAAGTGATCACAATAATAAGAGATCAACAAGAGAAAAGAGAAGAAGAAACAAAACTACCTCAAACCCGCCGCATGGAGGCCGGACAGAGAGAGAGGCGGACGGAGAGAGAGAAAGAAAGAGAGAAAGAAAACGAGAAAGAAAGAAAGAAAGAAAGAAAAATAGAGAGAGAGAGAGAGAGAGAGAGATAGAGATTACCTCAACGGAGAGAGAGACGGCGGCGGCGGTGGGGTGGCTGTTGTCGTCGGGTAGAGAGACGAGAGAGAGAGTGTGAGAGAGAGGGACGGGTAGAGACTGAGGGAGACGTGAGAGATAGAGAAAATAGGGAGAGTGAGGGTTTTATGAGATTTGGAATTAAAATCAACTTCATAAGTAGGAAACCCTCTCGAATTAGGAAACTTTTACGTAGGAAGAAAAGTTAGGTCAAAAGACACTTATTCCCCCTTAGTTTTGTCAAAAGACAAATACCTCCCCCAAACTCAAGTAAAAGACACTAAAACCTTTGATTAAAGTCACAAAGATTCCCCAAACTCTCATAACCATTATAATTAACTCTCTACAATTAAATTAACTTCCCAACACTTATAATAATATCACAAAATACCCGTCACAAAACGGGGTATTTCAGACACACAAACTGAGACTGATCAACGTGAGATTTGAAGAAGTGTTACAAATTGAGAGATCAGATCATTCAAGTCTTCAAATTCATCAGGCCATTAACACTGCAGAAGCAAGATCATTCATCAGAGATTGAAGAACACTTCCAAGCTTTCTGGCTTATTCTTATTATGTGTTCTTCACACTTTTACTAAACTTGTATTATCATTTTGTGTTCTTAAGCCTCACAAACTTAGAAGTTTAGTTGTTCAAGTGAACAACAAAGAGGTTCTTATTGCTTCAACAGGTTGTAGCTGGAACTAGATAGGTTGGAAACCACAAGCTGCATTGGTGAAAGGCATCTCACTTAGGCTTGAGATCTAGGGATAAATATGGGTAATTATTAAGAAGTTGCGTTAGAATCCTGGAGGGATAAGATCCCTTAGGCAGAGACTAGGTCCAATTGTGACCGAACTCTGTAAAATCCTTGTGTTCTTGCTGCTTACTTTTGTTATACTTTCATTTCAGTACAAAGAGGAAGTTTCAAAGCTTTGAAGTTTTCCAAATCTCAAAGATTTGAAGCTTCTGTGTTCTACAATTATATCTCTAGGTTCTCAAATCTTTTTCAAAGCTTTGAGATATCAACTGCATACTCTCTTCAAGTGTTAGAAAATATTTTTAGCAAAATTTGGCATACTCTATTCAACCCCCCCCCCCCCCTCCTTCTAGAGTATCTAGATCTTGTTTATATACTTACATTACAAACTTTCAATTGGTATCAGAGCTTTGGGTCACTATTTAGGAATTTAACAATCTTGTGACAATGAGTAATGTAGGTGACGGAGGATTCTCTCAGGGAAGAGCAGCTAATAGACCTCCACTGTTCTGTGGTGATAACATTGTGCATTTGAAGGCATTGATGACAATTTTCATCATAGACCAAGACATGGAGCTATGGTCTATTGTTGTGAATGGCCCAAACCAGTTCTGTACTACTACCAATGGAGTCAGAACTGTCAAGCCAGATGAAGATCTCTCAGTTACTGAGCCTGAAAAGGTATCAAAGAAATACAAATATTTAAACTTATAATATTGTGCTATTAGTGCAGATGAGTTTAACAGGATATCCAACTCCAAGAATGCCAAAGAGATATGGGATAAGCTAATTGTTACTTATGAAGGAACTAGACAAGTCAAGCACAAAAAGATAAATATCCTTTTGAGACATTATGAACTGTTTAAGATGAACTTTGATGAATTCATCAAAGATATGTTCAAGAGATTTAAATATATTGTGAATAACTTGGAATCTTTTGGGAAAAGCTTTCTCAAATGAGGAAAAGGTCAGGAAGATTCTAAGAAACTTGCCTAAGCTAAATGAGATCCTAAAACAACTGAAATTGAGGAGGCTCAGGATTTAAGCATCTTCGAACTTGATGATCTGCAAGGAAAATTTCTCACTCATGAAATCTCCATGAAGGAGGTAGATGGTGACCTGAGTGACAACATCAAGAACCTGGCACTCAAGGCAAAGGACAATGAAAAATCTCAAAGCCTTGAACAAGAGGATGATGATAATAAAGAAGAAGCTTTAGACCTGATCTCCAAAGCCTTGGCCAGAATTCGGAAGAAGAAGAGAAACTTTGGAAACAAGGACTATGGCAAAGAAAAATTCAGATCCTCAACCAGCAAGGATCAAAAAGGTAAATCTTCTTCACATTCATATAAACTTAAAGTTATGAATTGCTATGAATGTGGAGATGCAGATCATCTGGTAAGAGATTTCCCTCAAAAGAAGAAGAGGAGGCAATTTCCTAAGAAGGAAAATGATAACAGAAGAAAGAAGGCAATGGTAGCCTCATGGAGTGATTCAGACTCTTCAGACTCAGATTCTGAAGAAGAGAAAGCCACTCTCTGTTTAATGGCTAGACATCAAGAAGGTCACTCTACAGAGAAGCCAATTAATGAGATGGTAACGAATCTTTTATCTAGTCCTTCTGATGTTTTACCTAAAATCCTCACAAGCTTGTTCGTGAATGAGGAAAGTTACAGAAATGAGATTGATTCGTTGAAAGTAAAGGTTCATGAGCAATTAAAAGAAAATTTAGATTTGGTTTTTCAGAACAAATGTCTTGAAGCTACTAAGTTAAAAATTGATAGTGACTTCAAAGCCTTGGACAGCAGATTTAAATTTTTGAAATCACAAGTCAAAAAAGTTGTTGATCAAAACTCTCTTTTAACTGAAAAATATGTTGATCTAAAGAGTTATTCAGATGATTTAGAACAAAAAAACACTTCATTGAATAGTGAGCTTCAAGAACCCAAGAAAATTCTTTCAACTTTTGCTGGATTATAATATAAGCTGAATATCATGCTTGGAGAAAGTATGCATTCTCAAAGTGGAATTGGTTACAATCCAAATTTTTCGAAGAGAAACCAAACCACATTTGTCAATTCAGGAAGCAAACATTCTCCAAAATATCACTACTGTGGAAAAATTGGATATGTAAAATTAACTTACCCCTTTAGAAGCACGGAACCTCATATAATGAGGAACACCTATTCGTATCAACTTAAGGGACAAGTGAAACAGATTTGGGTTCCAAAAGCAGTTAGATTACCTAACATGGTTGACTCTGAATATGAATCTAAATTCTACACTTGGTCTAATATCCTGTTAAGGTATTGATTGAATTTTTCAAGATGTCACCAAATATTTGAAAGATTAAAAATGGATTTTGGATAGTGGATGTTCCACGCACATGAGTGGGAAGAAATATTTATTCTTTAATCTTAAAGAGCAATCAGAAGGAACAATCACACTTTGTGACAAATCAAGGTGCAACATTATTGGTGTATTGGAAGTATTGGTAATAACTCTGCATTGTCAATTTCAGATGTTTATCTAGTTGATGGTCTTAAGTATAATTTATTGAGTAATTCTCAGCTTTGTGATAAAGGAAATAAAGTAGTTTTTGACAAGGAGAAATGTGTGGTGCAAGATGAAAAATCAGGCAATTGCATACTCACTGCTCCTAGGTCACATAATGTTTATGCTTTATGTACTGACAAAGTTGCAGGTGAGAGTCTGAAATGTCTCAAAGCTTTGAAGGATGACTCAAAGCTTTGGCATAGAAAGCTTGGTCATATAAGCATGCATACTTTGAACAAACTCATCTCAAAAGATCTGGTAAGAGGATTACCAATCATGAAATTCAAAGATTATGATATTTTCAAGGCATGTACCCCAGGTAAACAGACCAGGAGTTCATTCAAGCCCAAGAACTTTTTAAGTACTTCTAGACCTTTAGAATTGATGCATATGGACTTGTGTGGTCCTATGAGAGGTTAAACACCCAAAGGTAAGAGATGTATGCTTGTTGTGGTTGATGATTATTCCAGATTTACATGAGCTATGTTTATTAGAGATAAGTCTGAAGCATTATCTGAATTCTCAAAGCTTTGTAAAGAGCTTCAAACTTTGAAAATTTACCTGTTGCATCTATTAGGAGTGATCATGGTAGGGAATTTGATCAGCTTGATTTTGATTTATTTTTTGCAAACCATGGCATCTCACACAACTTTTCAGCACAAAGAAATCCTCAGCAGAATGGAGTAGTTGAGAGAAAAAATAGGACTCTTGAAGACATGTCTAGAACCATGCTACATGAAAGCAATTTGCCAAAGTACTTGTGGGCAGAAGCTGTTAATACTGCCAATTATGTGCTTAATATATGTTTGATCAGGCATATCTTGAAGAAAACTCCTTATGAACTGTTTAAAGGCAGAAAGCCTAGTGTTTCTAATTTTAAGCCTTTTGGTTGTACTTGTTTTGTGCATAACAATGGCAAAGACAATCTTTTTAAGTTTGATGCTAGAAGTGATGAAGGTGTTTTTCTTGGTTATTCTCAAACTAGTAAATCTTATAGAGTTTACAATAAGAGAACTAAGATTGTAGAGGAGAGTATTCATGTGATTTTTGATGAAAATACTGATGATTCTCTGAGTGAAAGTTTTGCAGATCTCAACTTGAATAAGTATGAGGCTGATGATGAAAATGAGAAAGATAAAAGAAGAAAAACTAAGCTGCAGAAGCATTTAGAAGACTCTCAAGGCCTTGAACCCCCTTCTGATCCAAAATCTCAAAGCCTTGAGACTGAGACTGACAGGAAATATGATGATCCTTCTACTTTGTCAAGAACTTAAATACTTGAAGGACCATACACCTGGACACCTAGAAAGAAGTTCAAATACCTATCAGATCATCCTGCAAAGAACATCATATTAGATCCAACCAATGGAACTCAGACAAGAGGTCAATTGAGGAACTTATGTTCTTTCAGTGCTTTTGTATCACTCATTGAGCCCAAAAATGCAAAAGAAGCACTAGAAGATGCAGATTGGATCATTGAAATGCAGAATGAACTGAATGAGTTTGAAAGGAACAAAGTTTGAAATTTGGTTCCTAGACCAAAGAATCAATCTGTGATTGGAACAAGATGGGTGTTCAAAAACAAACTTGATGAAAAAGGTAAGGTTGTGAGAAACAAAGCAAGACTGGTTGCACAGGGATACAATCAAGAGGAAGAAATTGATTATGAGGAAACATTTGCCCCTTGTGCACAAGAGATTCCGGCGGGGAGACCTCCGTGTACACCGTATGTAGTGGATCCGGGATCGCACAGGAAGAGTGGGGTTGTGTGTAGGGAGAGAGTAAGGCAGTAGCAATGTCTGAGAGAGAGACAGAGGTTTGGCAGAGCTTCCGCGTATGGCAAGTGTGTTCTCCTTTTGTATGGAAAGGTTAACGATCTATATATACTGGAGAACATGAACGTTGTAGTGTGGTTAATGCGCCCGTTGATGGCGGCTTAATTAGCTTAACCATAACGGCACGTTCGTCCGAGTATATAGGGACCGTTACAGCACGTGGTGCGCGAATACCGGAACCGTTACGAGGTTGACCGGGTTTGACCGGATAGACCGGGTTTATGGAGCTCGTGCCATAAATCTCTCAAAACAGTTACTAAAGGTCGCGTGCGGGCTTGGCTCGCACGCGACAGGGCTTACTCTAGCCTCCAAACCACTAAGTCCCTACAAGTCCCGTGCGGTGGTATGCGAGGGCTCTGTCTCGCAGCCCCCACATGGATCAGCTCGGCTGGTGATCCAGTGTGTGTGGAGCACAATATGGTGTGCTGGATGGTTGCCACGTGGCCAAGATCTGTCAGCTCAGAAAGCACTATCTACATTAGCCCCCTTTCTGCGCGTGAAGACTCATAGATGTATATGCTTCCATGCGCGGAAACCAACATACGCGTCGCCGCCACGCACCAATTCAAATACGGGTAAGTTCAGCCCCCGTGCGTGCCATTATGACCTAAAACCCCTAGAGTCGTGCCGTCTGGCCTTTAGGGTTTTAGGCGTGACGTCAGCTTGTCCTGTGATTCACGTCGGGTTCACCAAAATGTGCACAAGATATTCCGGCGGGGAGACCTCCGTGTACACCGTATTTAGTGGATCAGGGATCGCACAGGAAGAGTGGGGTTGTGTGTAGGGAGAGAGTAAGGCAGTAGCAATGTCTGAGAGAGAGACAGAGGTTTGGCAGAGCTTCCGCGTATGGCAAGTGTGTTCTCCTTTTGTATGGAAAGGTTAACGATCTATATATACTGGAGAACATGACCGTTGTAGTGTGGTTAATGCGCCCGTTGATGGCGGCTTAATTAGCTTAACCATAACGGCACGTTCGTCCGAGTATATAGGGACCGTTACAGCACGTGGTGCGCGAATACCGGAACCGTTACGAGGTTGACCGGGTTTGACCGGGTTTATGGAGCTCGTGCCATAAATCTCTCAAAACATTTACTAAAGGTCGCGTGCGGGCTTGGCTCGCACGCGACAGGGCTTACTCTAGCCTCCAAACCACTAAGTCCCTACAAGTCCCGTGCGGTGGTATGCGAGGGCTCTGTCTCGCAGCCCCCACATGGATCAGCTCGGCTGGTGATCCAGTGTGTGTGGAGCACAATATGGTGTGCTGGATGGTTGCCACATGGCCAAGATCTGTCAGCTCAGAAAGCACTATCTACACCCCTGTTGCAAGGTTAGAAGTTATCAGAATACTTCTTGCATTTGCATCACATAATCATATAAAGATTTTTTAAATGGATGTAAAATGTGCTTTTCTAAATGGATATTTACAAGAAGAAGTATATGTTGCTCAACCACCAGGTTTTGAAAATGACACATTTCCTGATCATGTTTACAAATTAGACAAAGCCTTGTATGGACTTAAGCTCGAAGGGCTTAGTATGACAGACTCTCTAAGTTTTTACTGGAAAATGGTTTCAAGACAAAACTCTTTTTATCAAGAATCATGAAAAGGATTTGTTAGTAGTACAAATATATGTTGATGATATTCTATTTGGTTCTACTAATGATGCTCTTTCAAAAGAGTTTTCTAGTCTAATAATCAAGGAATTTGAGATTGGCTTAATGGGAGAAATGAATTTCTTTCTTGGACGTCATGTGCATCAAATGAAGAAAGGAATCTTTGTGCATCATGGGAAATACACCAAGGAATTTTTAAATAAATATAACATGTCACAGTCCAAGGTAGTCAAGACACCTATGAGTTCGTCATTGTCTTTAGACAAGGATACAAATTGTAAGAGTGTGAATCAAAAGGATTATAGAGTTATGATTGGTTCACTTTTATATTTAACTGTTAGTAGACCATATATTATGTTTAGTGTATGTATGTGTGCTAGATTTCAAGCAGATCCAAAAGAAAGTCATTTGATTGCTATGAAAAGGATTTTTAGATATCCAAGAAGATATAATTTTATGTTGAGTGGTTATTCAAATGTAGACATTGCAGGTTACAAAGTAGATACGAAGAGTACTTCAGGATGTTGCCACTTTCTTGGTTCATCACTGATTAGTTGGCATTCAAAGAAGCAAAATTCAGTAGCTCTATCAACTGCAGAAGCTGAATATATTGCAGAAGGAGCCTATTGTTCTCAGGTTTAATGTATTGCTCAACAGCTAAGAGATCTTCAATATGAATTCCGAAATGTTCTTATCAAATCTGACAATACAAGTGCCATTTCTGTATCAAAGAATCCAGTTCAGCATTCAAGGACAAAGCATATAGATATGAGACATCACTTTCTTAGAGATCATGATGAAAAATGTGATATTGTTTCTATCTTTTATTTCTACTTCTATGCAAATAGCTGATATTTTCACTAAACCATTTCTAGAAGAAAGGTTTGCATCCCTAATGCCTGAAATGGGTATGTTAACCAAGGATGCATTGGTTTGTGGGGAGTATTAGTCTCTATGTGTATTACATTTCTAACTCTCAAAGCCTTGAGATCATACTTTCTCAGCCTTGAACCTATGCCTCAAAGCTTTGAAGGTTCCTGTGTTAGTCTGAAATTCTCAAAGCTTTGAATTACTGTTACACTTCTTTGATTAGTGGATATGTTTTCCATTAGAAAATTGGATCACGGATTATTTTGTAATATCTTTTTAGATAATTACAAAATATTTCAAATGTTCATAGATTTCTACAAAATATCCAAAAATATCTTATGAGATCTTTTGCAATCTCTTTTTCATGCAAATTTCTTTTTCAAATCAAACTCTTCTACCTACTTAAGCCAACTTCAGGGCTTATTTCTTTAACTCTCATCTCTTCTCTCTTCGTACCTATCTATCACTTCTCTTTTCTCTCTCAAACCCTAACCAAAATGGAACGTAAATCTGAGAGGATTAGGCAACAAGGACAGACTTCCAACAAGAGGGTGAAGAGGAAGGCTAACAGAAAGATCACCATTCATGGATCAGATTCGGAAGACACAACTAATTTCCATGAGAGCTCTCCACCATCAAAGAAGGTCAAGAAGGGAAAATAAGTTCAAGAAGAACCAGAAGCTGGGTCAGAATCTGAGTCTGCAACAGAAGAAGTGGTGAAAACCAAAGAACAGAAAAGTGTGGATCAGGGAGAAAAGTCAAGTAAGAAGAAGAAGGAAGAAGCTGAAGGAAAACGTGAGAAGAAGAGTGTGCCATCTTCAAAGGAAAAGAAATCTGATGAGAAGAAGGATGCAGCAACTCCACAGAAGAAAGGAGTGAAACAGAGTGCAGTAAAGACCAAGAAAGCAACAAGTTTTGGTAAGATCCTTTTGCCTGATTCTTGGTTTGTCAATACAGAAGTTAAGACTGTGTGGATGGACGGTTACACATCATGCAAAGAATTGGATCATCTGTTGGGATTTTGTTGAATCCACAATCTGAGGCTTATCCTAGGCTGACTAGACTTTTCTATCTGAACTTGGTTAAAGAATTGGATGATAGTGACAAGTACATTCTTACATCTAGAGTGGCTGGGATCGATATTAAGTTGGATCATAAGGTTTTTGCCAAAGTCTTGGGAATTCCTAGAAAATATAGGGTTAGTGATCATCCTGATTGGAAGGAAATTTTGGAGAAGGCTAAAGCCTTGTTTTTCTTGGAGGGAACCCCTACTGGGCCAAAACAGTTAACTCATTATGTGCTTACCAGCGAAGCTAAGATCTTGTTTTCTATTATTATGAGGTGTGTCCCAGGGAGTATTCCAAGAATTGGTGACAGACAAAGTGTTGATCTTGATGTATCTAATATGTGAAAGGTTTGAGGTTGATCTTCCTACTGTTGTGATGTAGCATATGGTTTACTGTGGTAATAGGACCAAGAAGCATACCCTGCATTATGCCAATGCGTTACTGTGCACAAGAGATTCCGGCGGGGAGACCTCCGTGTACACCGTAAGTAGAGGATCAGAGATAGCACAGGAAGAGTTGGGTTGTGTGTAGGGAGAGAGTAAGGCAGTAGTAATGTCTGAGAGAGAGACAGAGGTTTGGCAGAGCTTCCGCGTATGGCTAGTGTGTTCTTTTTTGTATGGAAAGGTTAACGTCCTATATATAAAGGAGAATGTGACCGTTGCAGTGTGGTTAATGCGCCCATCAATGGCGGCTTAATTAGCTTAACCGCAACGGCACGTTCGTCCGCCTATATAGGGACCGTTACAACACGTTATGCGCGAATACCGGAACCGTTACGAGATTGACCAGGTTTGACCGGATTGACCGGGTTTATGGAGCTCGTGCCATAAATCTCTCAAAAGCAGTTACTAAAGGTCGCGCGCGGGCTTGGCTCGCATGCGACAGGACTTACTCTAGCCTCCAAACCACTAAGTCACTACAAGTCCCGTGCAGTGGTATGCGAGGGCTCTGTCTCGCAGCCCCCACATGGATCAGCGCGGCTGGTGATCCAATGTGTGTGGAGCACAATATGGTGTGCTGGATGGTTGCCACGTGGCCAAGATCTGTCAGCTCAGAAAGAACTATCTACATTAGCCCCCTTTCTGCGCGTGAAGACTCATAGCTGTATAGACTTCCATGCGCGGAAACCAACATACGCGTCGCCGCCACGCACCAATTCAAACATGAGTAAATTCAGCCCCCGTGCGTGCCATTATGACCTAAAACAACTAGAGTCGTGCCGTCTGGCCTTTAGGGTTTTATGCGTGACGTCAGCTTGTCCTGTGATTGCGCGATTCGACGGTGACGGTTGCGATTCGACTACTGAAAGGACGCAACCCTTCATTGTTTTTGGATAAATACTCTGTACTCTCCATTGTTGCAAAGCATCACTTCTTTCTCTTAAAGTGAATGATACCCGGAAGTCTTCGAGAGCAGATTCAAATAATCAATCACCAGTTCACTCTTGTCAATCGTCTTCTTCGACTGTGTGCAGCCAAGCAAGCTTCATCAAAACAAGGTTAGCCTTTTTTAATTTTGTTTAACATCCCGATGTATGCTTTAAACTGTGTTGGATCTGCAAACCCACGACATATTATCTGTTGAAACTTGTGAAGAAGCTCCAATCTTTGGACCCTATTTCGGCTTAATCCCTCAATGATAAGGACCTTGGATGTAGAGTTTTGAAATTCCTGATAATGCAAACAATTTCCAACTCCTAATTTCTGAAATTAATACCAGAAACTGTTCATCTTTCTTCCCATAGATCTTGAATCTCCAAATTCAAACTGAAGTGTGTGCATATTTATCCCCCCTTTTTTCTTGCTTTTTCGCAGGAATGGCAAAAACAAAAGGAACTAGACCCACCAAGGAGGACGAAGAAATACCTGATCTTCCTCAGGCTTTATGGCGGAAAGCCCCCTATCTGGGTGGCAAGGACTTCTACCATGCGAGAGTTAAGGCAAAGAAACTGCCTGCTTCTGTCCCCAATGAGGGATTTCTAACATTAACCCCTCCAGTTAACTCAGCCTTGCTCGATTTGATTGGTTCTGAAGACGTGGTTCGATTGGGAATCGAAAATGGGTACTTCCCGTATGCCGCGATTTCTACCCAAGCTTATGTTCATAAATTGGACTACATGGATGAATGGATTGACCATGTGTTGACCAATCATGCTGTGACTCTCAATGAGGCCGGCGTATACTTCGCCGTTCGTGCTATGAAGGGTTCTGCCGTGAAGCTGGACCAGTCCATGCTTCTAAACCTTCTTTCCCGCTACTCGCCTGCGACTCACACTTTTCACTTTGCTGAGTTTGAGGCTGCCCCCACGCTCGAGGACGTACACATGCTGTATGATTTATATCCCATGGGTGAGGTGGACCCTTTGAGTCCCTTGAGGACGGATGCGAAGATTGCTTTGTACACGCAGATGGAGGAGTGCTTGTCAGAGGTAAAGAAAATCTCCACCCGGTGGACCACTACCAAAGCCCTTCCTGACTGGCAACTGGTTGACACGTCTGCGAAGAATACTTGGAACAAATGGGTGCAGTACTTCTTCCGTGACTACGCGAACAGCAGCATCACCAAGAAGCTTCTGAGTCAAGACCCAGAGGCCAAGAATTACGTGGAGGGTAAAGGCTATCACTTGACCCTTTGTGCCTTCCTCTGTGCCTGGCTGTCGAGGTACTTAATCGATGGTCACCCGCACGATGGGGTCTTCTATCACGTTCTGCCGCTTGCTGTGAAACTGGCCCTTGGCCAGAAAGTCGCGCTCGGGCCCTTGGTCTTGGGCACTCTATACTACAGACTAGATCAGTTGGTTGTGGCCATGAGAGAATCGCGCGGCCGCCTCGACATACTGACTTTCGTCAGCATTGCCTTCTTGACGATGTGGGTATTTGAGCGATGGCCTTCCTATGCCCCAACTGCTTTTAAGCCCAACAAGTGGTGTTCCCCAGGCGCGGTGGAGGAGCGTAACAGCGGCAGAGCTGCGAGGTGGTTCGGAACGAACAATACCAAGTGCGTTTGGAGCCTGATATGCGACAAACGGCGAGAGTTAATTGCCAGGCCCTATGCCGTGCGTATTGAGAACGTGCGATGGCTTCCAAAGCTGTACCCTTCTAAGGGTGTTGTCTTCTCAGAAGAGCTCCTCTTTGAAGAGGGATCGCATTTCAATGAGCGCTATCGCGAATTCTTTTGCTGGTGCCTTCGAGGTTCCCTTCCTGCTCTCGCAGAGCATATTCGTGAGCTCGCGCCGAGGTATTAGAGGATTACCGTGGATGTTGACCCCACTCGAGTTTCTCCCCAGTTCGGCTTTGATGCAGTGGCACCCTCAATCTGACCACAGTCCATTATCAGAGGCTGCTATAAGCGCTTGTTGACAAAGGAGTGCAAAACAGTTTTCATGAGCAACCTTCCCTTTGAGCAACCTGCGGGTAACCGCGAAGGTGGTTGTTCTAAGAACTGGCTCGCATATTGGCACGCCCAGCAGACAAGATTTGAGACGCAGTCGGTCCCTCAGCCAAGCAGAGCTCCGGTAATCAAAAGGAACTCTTTTCTGTTTCGTCCCAACTGCAGTCTGGACGAGTCTGAATATAGTTGCTACTCATTGTTGGATCATGAGAACCATTTGTGCCCTGCCATCATTCTGGATGAAAAGATCGCCGCAGTTAAGAAAGGCGACTCGCATGTCATCAAATATAGCGAGATTTTTTCTAAGGTAAGCAACTTCTTTTGCATGCGTTAAGCTTCTTGATTTTCACATATTGACATCTTTATTCTACACTGCTTGCTGTAGTGCCATGTGCGGAGGTTCGCATCTGGCGATCGTTCCAAATCGCTGGTTAACACCATTGTTACCACAAGAAGACAAGGACAGTCATTCCTGCTAGCATCGAGGATGGATCCTGAGGTCGAAACCAGGATTCGCGAGGTCATGAATGCTTTTGCTGACTCGCTGATAGACAATGCTCCGGCCTTGTCTCCCCCTACAGGTGATCCGTCTCCTCCAGCGACCGCCGCGCCGAGAGCGAAGAGACCCAGGCAAAGGGGAATTACAATTTCTTCCCCTAGAAGCGCTCCAACTTCCCCTCCTGCGAGATCCCTTTCTGCCAAGGACATGGGCAAAGGTCGCATGACCAGTAAAACGCGGAAGGAGCTCGCAGTGGAGACCTTTGTTCCATTCGGCCAGGAGGAAGAAGAGGAGAGGCGGGAGCCAAGAGAAGGAGATGAAGAAGAAGAAGAAAGAGAAAATGTGATACATGAGGAAGAATCAGGAGGTACCTCCATCGCGTTTCCCTTCTCATTATCGTAATTCTTTTGCAACTCGATCTTGAACCAATCGTTTCTTCGCAGATGATGATGATGATGAGACCATCGGTGGCCTTTTGGCCAAGAGACAGAAGAGGGATGCTCATTCTGGTGTTTCTGACGATCCCATAAGCGAGGACGTTCTCGCCGAGTCCAGGAAGACAGCCGCGGAAGGTGCTGAAAGGAGAAGGCAGCGAGAAGAGGAGGAGCTTGAGCGTGTGAGGCAGCGGAGCCTCGAAGAGCAACATGTTGACGACTTAGTGCGTCCAGCTGATGAGGAAGATGCGCTTCCCGAAGAGGTGACTCCTCAAGCAAAAGAGAGGGATGCGGCTCCCGAAGAGGATGTGGCAACCTTAGAGCAAGCCCAAGCAGACTTTGAAGAAATTGCAGGCGGCAATGAAGGTGAGATTTTTAATCTCGCAGTAACTTATCGAGATGTTATTGTCGGTGCATTAAAGCATGGTGTGTCAAAAGTTGACATTCGCCGTTGGCTAGTAGGCAAGTGCGGTGAACCCTCAGGTAATCACACAAACGATATGCATGAACTAGGCTTAGCAACTCAAAACGTAATCATGACTGGTTTCTTCGCGCCCCAGGTCATGCTCATCTTAAAGACATGCTTAATGAAGACATATTAATAGGGCAAGGTTCCACGTCCTTAGCGTATGACGAGGATACTACAATCCCACCTTCGTGTGGAGGTGCTTGCTCTTAGCTTAGCAAATATAATAAAATATGATACGATACAAGTTACCTCATATTTTCGCATTTTGTATCACAGGCAATGCTGATGAACCCGTGTTAGAGCAAAGGAGTTGACCTTCTACGTCGTATGTCCCGGTGCCGAGTTCTCATACCGAGAAGACCGTCGCAGCTGCTGAATACGCAGGAGAGCCTTTTAAGGACGTCATCGAACTTTCTGATGATGCCGAGGCTGACACTGTGCTAATGGAGGAAGATGTCCATGCTAGTGCTGAGGAAATGAGAACAAGTGCTGTTGATGCTACCGCATCTGGGAGTGTCCCTCGCCAAGCAACTTCGGCTGCTACCACGCCTCCAGTAATGACTGAGTCGGTGGCACCTCTTCCTGCGTGGAGATTTTGGGGCTCGCAGGTCGGGGCTGCGATCACACATGGTGCGTCTTATACTCTTCCCCCAAATTATGAGGAGTTAGAGCTCGCGGCTGATAGAAGGGCTATGGAACGAGGACAATCTTCGATCACCCCAGCAATGCGCATTCCTTCTCTTCATGAGATCCTTGAAGAAACTGGTAAGTCGTGGTTTGCTGTTTGCATTTCGCATTCTTCATTTGCAATTTTGATAGTATGACTTGGCTTTGATATTGCTTCAGGTTTGAAGCAAGCCGATGTGGACTGGCTAGTTCGGATGCGCCTCGCCTACCCCCAATCATTTGCGAGATCTCTGGAGATAGGGCCCTTTGACAGGAGGCTGTTTCTTACCGAGGCCATTTGGATTTTAGAGCAGCTGTCTGCGGCCACGCCTGCGACCATTTCTCCTCAGAGTGCCGAATTGCTTTTTGGCATGTGCCAAAATCTTCTCGCCAAAGTTCAAGGCAGGCTGGGTTTCAAGTTTCTTATGAAAAGAGTCACCCTGATTCGCGCAGCCGTAAATTTGAAACTCGGCCACCAAAACCTCGCAGCTGAGAAGCAGAAGGTGGAGCAGCAAAAGGTTGAAGAGGCTATGAAGCTCTATCATGAGATGAATGCCAAGTGCGAGCAATTGAATCAGGAAGTGGAGCAGGTGGAGAATCTGAGCCGTCAGTTCACCCCTCATGATTCTTTGATCAAAGGTTTACTTTGATTTTTGAATTTTGGAAAGCAGCAAATAAATAGCTGAAACATTAATGTAATGTTGCTAGGGTTTCTCCCCCTTCTTTTTTCAAAAACAAAAGAATCGAAGTACCCGTTCTGCCCTTTCCGGGATTTGCTAGAACATTTCTGTGCATATCTAATTATGACATCAGCAATTGATATTCTGCCTTGATTTTCGCGCTAATTTCTCATAAGATAAGCACGCTATCCATGGGAAGTCCATCCGAATCATGACCATCCGTCATTAATTAGGATACGCAACTGAACCGTCGTAGCCTTTAGTAGGGTAATTGATCGTTACCGCTTTTCAAGGCGTAAGTGATTGACCTTACCCTCTTTTCGAATTCTGCTGACTCATCTTGGCAATCGAAGAGTCTCCACAAGGTCTATATAAACCCTGCCTTTTGCTATTTGGGTTCTTCATCCCAAAAATGTGCTTTGTCGTGAGTCCTTACGACTGCTGGCTTCAACGCTTATTTTTCGTTGATTCATGGCAACTTCAAGTCATGAAACCTGAGTTTGCGCTTTGTGCTATAGAAATAGTTTCCAAGATCCGCTTTATGAGGCTTACTGATCTTTGTAACCTCCATAAAGAAGATGGAGATAATACCTCATGTTTGTTCGAAGAATTTTCTTCGTCTATTATGTTTGCAGGTCATGTCTCCGGCCGCCTCCCAGTAAGGTGCAGCGCCGTAGTGACCTTGCTACCGACTCGTAATGAACGGCGGGATTCTCCTCCAGCATCCCTGGAGGAGGATTTCTTGCCTCCTCGTTCTTGAACTCAGGAGGCGAGCCAATGCCCTTGTCTATCAGGACAAGGATCCCAGTACCAGAGGAATGACTGCTTCCCCTGTTTTGCACGACTGCATACGCCGGAACAGGTGGTTCCTCTGGTACATATCTTGATCAGACAGGGGCCTTGTCAGATCCTGAAATCTTGGACGTAGCATCACCCAGATCTTGCTGCTAGGGATGTAGCGAATGGCGAGTTGATCTCTTCGCAGAAGCATCCTACTTGCTACAGATCTTTTGCCGCAGATCTGCGTACCGCATAGCCGGTGTTAGGACCGTTAGGTTCATCCTTATTCAGCTAGGATTCCCTCGATGTGTAACTTCCCGCTTGTAAGTTACTTTTTGAATGTATTGTAAGCATTGTTGGCTGCGTAGTTAGCTTGATTTAAGCTTTTTCGCTTGTAAGTTGTTATCTAGACAGATAAATTGTAAGTCCTTTTGACTCATAATGACAAATCGCTTTTGTATGATCTGCTGTCTTATTACAACAAAATAAAATTTCGCATGCGTATCGGCAGATTTCGCCTTTTGGAGTGCTATATGAACACTTTGTATTGTTTTTAGATCGTTCATGATCGTGTTTTCGCAGCTGTGCCATCTTGGCAGATGGGCTTGTGATTTGCTTTCAGATTCAAGTGCAGGTGCCATCTCACCAGATAGACCTTTGTAGATCACTTAAGATCATTTTGCATAATGTTGCTATCATAATAGATAGACTGAACAATGAATTTCAAATCGCATTTGTAGAATGCTGCTATCGCGGCAGATAGGGTTGAAAGATCATTTAAGATCATGTTCGCAGGGGCTGCTATCTGAGAAGATAGGCTTAGAAGATCGATTACGATCGCATTTGCATAGGCTGCTATCGTAACAGATAGGCTTAGAAGATCAATTAAGATCGCATTTGCATAGGCTGCTATCGTAACAGATAGGCTTAGAAGATCAATTAAGATCGCATTTGCATAGGCTGCTATCGTAACAGATAGGCTTAGAAGATCAATTAAGATCGCATTTGCATAGGCTGCTATCATAATAGATAGGCTTTGAAGATCAATTAAGATCGCATTTGCATAGGCTGCTATCGTAACAGATAGGCTTAGAAGATCAATTAAGATCGCATTTGCATAGGCTGCTATCGTAACAGATAGGCTTAGAAGATCAATTAAGATCGCATTTGCATAGGCTGCTATCGTAACAGATAGGCTTAGAAGATCAATTAAGATCGCATTTGCATAGGCTGCTATCGTAATAGATAGGCTTAGAAGATCAATTAAGATCGCATTTTCATAGGCTGCTATCATAACAGATAGGCTTAGAAGATCAATTAAGATCGCATTTGCATAGGCTGCTATCGTAACAGATAGACTTAGAAGATCAATTAAGATCGCATTCGAGTAGGTTGCTATTGCAGCGGATAGGCTTTTGCTAACAGTAATAATAAACCAAATGAAGCAATATAAAAAGCCATAAGTATGATGTTTTTCTCATTTGGGAGAAGCCTTTTACTATAGTACTCTCATATGGGAGAGATGAGATTACAATTTTCTCACATGGGAGAGAATATTGTGCGAATCATAGCTATACAAGGCATAAGGCAACGTTGTAATAAAACGCATAAAATGAGAGAAGTCAAGGATAGTACTTCTTAATCCAGTGCATGTTGACTGAGCTTGGGGTTGAGGTCGTTCCGTGCAACCTCCGTATGCTGCAGTAGCCACTGTCAAAGACTTCTGTGACTTCAAAGGGTCCTTCCCAATTGGCTGCGAACTTTGGGTGAGCCGCCTCTCGCATGCAATGGTCAGATGCGCGCAAGACCAAATCTCCAACCGCGAAATCTCTACGTTGGACTGTTTTGTTGTACGCACGAGCGATCCTTTCTTGATACCGCTTGTTGGTCCTTTTAGCTTGTTCTCGCTTTTCTTCCAACAAGACTAAGTCGTGATCCCGTTGATTGTCGTACAATGCGTGGAAGGCCAATCTTGCAGAATTAACTTTCACCTCCACGGGTACCACAGCCTCAGCCCCATAGCATATGAGGAACGGTGAGACCCCTGTGGGTGTCCTTGGAGAAGTCCGGTAAGCCCACAGGGCTATGCTTAGCGAATCAGCCCACTTCTTGTGGTCATCTGCGACCATCTTGCTCAAGATCCTCAACAGCGTTTTGTTGGTCGCTTCGGCTTGCCCGTTCCCCTTCGGGTAGTAGGGGGTGGAGCATATCTGCCTGATGTTGTATTCTGCTAGCTTCGCAGCCACCTGGCGATTAACAAAAGGAGTGCCATTATCTGAAAGGATGGTATTAGGTATTCCGAACCTGCATATGATGCTTTCTTGGATGAAATTGACCACAGCTAGCGCATTCGCTGTCTTTAGTGGTATCGCTTCTACCCACTTGGTGAACAGCTCAGTTGCGGTGAGAATAAAATGATTCCCATGCGAAGTTGGTCGGATGGGACCAATGAAATCCAACGCCCATGTGTGAAATGGCCATGGCGTTCCCAATGCGTGTAGATCTACAGCAGGAGCGTGCACTAGGTTCCCTTTAAATTGACACTCCTGGCAGCGTCGTACTTTGGTGCGGCAATCAGCCTCCATCGTGGGCCAGAAATATCCAATTGAGAGGAGTTGCCTGCATAATTTTGCACCTCCCTGGTGTTCCACCTGATGAGAAAGGTCCATGACTTCTTGTGCTTCCCTGCCGTCTAGACATCGCAGCAAGTTGCCCTCAGGACCTCTTCTCCAAAGCAGGTTCTCTTGTACCACGTATCAGGATGCTTTCCTCTTCAATTTCTCAGCTTCTTTCCTCGATTCGGGTACGGTGCCCTGGGTGAGAAAATCGAAGAGTGGTTTCCTCCAATCCGCATCATCATCGGTTAGAGAGATGAGTAAACAATCCTTGATTAGTGCGCAACTCTCGCACTTTCCCTGTATTAGTGCTGCGGCTGTTGACATGTCTGGCCAGTGAATGCCATATCTCTGAGCCTTCCGATAGATTGACACTTCGCTTTCTCCGCAAGCATGTTGATGAATCTTCTCTAGCAGCAATTGTCCCTCTTGCTCGGAAACACATCGCATGAGTATTCCGCCAGGGCCCTTGTAGTAAAGGGTGTTGTCATGTATGCAATACCCCTTTGTGAGTGTCCAATTCTCGCTGCTGGTGCCTTCTGCAATGGCTCGTAGGATTGCCTTTCTCCAGTCCGCATCGTCCATGTGTTCATCGTCGCACACGTCTTCTGTTAACGCCGACGACGTCCGCCCTTCGATCGAGATCCTTGCGGGACATTTGTCTGTACTAAACTTGGATCCCAAGGTGGCCAAAGCGTCTACATGCCTGTTGTCCGCTCGGGGCTTGTGCTCGTACCTAACGTCGCAGAATTGCTGCACCAGTTTTTGTACTAAAGTCCGGTAGGACAGGAGATTTATCTCCTTCAAACCGTACTCGCCCAAGGCTTGCTTGAAAATTAGCTTGGAGTCTCCCATGACCGTCAGATTGCTTACTTCCAAAGCTTTCGCTGCACGAAGTCCCGCTATGAGGGCTTCATATTCTGCCTCGTTGTTGGTGAATGCCAATTCAAGCTTTGCGGACATCTGTATGACCTCCCCATCTGGCTTGGTCAAGACTATCCCAATGCCTCCGCATTTCCTTGTTGACGAACCGTCGAAATGGAGCGTCCAATAGGGCACATCGATTGCATAGATCTCAGGTCCCTCGAGTTCTTCTTCGACCACAGGCTCATGACTGTTGTCGGGGAACTGTGCCAACAAATCCGCTACCGCCTGCGACTTGATCGCCCGCGGCCGAATGCATGTGATATCAAACTGGGAAATGGTCATATACCATTTTGCCAGTCTTCCTCCAGGAGTAGTGTGAGTTAGCAAATATCGTATGGGATCACTTTTTGTAACCACCACCACTTTGTGAAACGCAAAGTAGTGTCTCAACTTCTCTATTATGAAGAATAAGGCAAGGCAATGACGCTCAATGTCCGTGTACCTTGATTCTGCGGGCTGCACAATGCGAGAGATGTAGTAGATGGGCCTTTCTTGACCCTCGTACTTCTGAGCCAAAAGTGCTCCTATGGATTTCCTCGTTGACGTCAGATACAGCAAAAGCGGTGATCCCAACTGAGGTGCGATCATTATTTTAGAAGACGTCAGCAGTTCTTTTAGCTTCCCGAACGCAGCTTCGTGCTCCGGAGTCCAGTCGTATGCGGCATCTTTTTTGAGAAGATTACTGAAGCAGAAAGTAATCTCGGCAATCGCTGGGATGAATCTTCGCATATACGATAGCTTCCCCAAGAATGTCTTCAAGGCACTCTGGTCATGCGGTGGAGTCATGCCGATGATGGCTGAAACTTTTGCAAGATCAGGCTCGATTCCTTGACGATGTACCACGCATCCCAAGAATTTCCCTGACGTTACCCCAAATGCGCATTTCATAGGGTTCATCTTCAGCTGAAAGCGTCTGCATCTGTTGAACACCTTCCGCAAATCCGCCAAGTTATCTGTCTCCTGTTTGGATTTAACCACAAGGTCATCTACATAAAACTCCACTTCCTTGTGCATCATATCGTGGAATAGGGCCATCATGGCTCGTTGGAAGGTTGCACCTGCGTTTTTGAGACCAAAGGGCATCACCGTGTAGTTGAACACTCCCACTGGGGTGATGAATGCGGTTTTCCGTGCATCTTCAGGGTCGATCTTGATCTGATTGTACCCGCTGAAGCCATCCATGAAACTGAACATGCGATGACCCGCTGTCGAATCGATGAGCAAATCGATGTTGGGGAGCGGAAAATCGTCCTTGGGGCAGAAGCGACTGAGATCTCGGAAGTCCACGCAGATACGGAGCTGTCCATTCTTCTTTACCACTGGCACAGTATTGGCCAGCCATGTGGGATGGTGATTCGGTTCTATGAACCTAGCCTCCAGGAGTTTGACGATCTCCTGTTTGATCTTCACGTTAAGCTCTGGCCTGAAGCTTCTTGTGCTCTGCTTTACCGGCTTAGACCCCGGGATGATGTCTAAACGGTGCATGGTGATGCTTGTGTCCAGTCCGGGCATCTCATCATACTCCCATGCGAACACGTCTTTGTACTCAGTCAGGAGCTGCAGTAGTCCTTGCTCCTCTTCGCTCGTGAGGTCCGCACTTAGAAAGACTGGCCTCTTCTTTTCTTCGTTCGGGCTTAGGAATACCTCCTTTAGTTCTTGCTTTTGCGGTCTGGGTTTGTCTTCCATGCATTCGGGTGCTTCCTTGAGCTTCTTACCTGGAGTGCTCTGCATTGGTTTTTCTGTTACCATAACCCGCTCGACTTGGTTGATTTGCTCAGGGATATCCCCATGCCCGCGTGAGGACATCCCCGCGCACCTTCATATGCGATAGCACTTCTTCCCGTTGGCGTAGAAACTCTCTATCTCCTTGCCTTCGGGGTCATGCTTTGCTATTCTCTTCAGAGTATACACGTTCTTTCGCTGGTAGGCGATCCGCGACGCCTCTTCCCGCGTGGGCGGCTTTTCTTTGGCGTCCTCTCTTGTCACCATCACTCCCGCAGGCGATTGATCCTTGATATCCTCCCATAGGGGTAAAGGAGTAGGGTTTAAGGGTCCTGGTGTTTGCTCATCGGCTATCTCGATGAACCACACCGCTTCGCTGAGATGTGCTTCATCCATGTTGAATGGATTCGTTGAAGCCGGTATCTCGACTATTCTGTCGTTCCAGATAGCTTTCATGACTTGGTGAGCTGTTGAAGGGACCGCGTCAAAGCGATGAATCCAGGCTCGACCTATGATCATGTGATACGTAGTGTTCGCATCTATGACATAGAACTTCGATGAGCACTTGATTTTTCCGATTTGGATGCCCAGGCGGATCCATCCTATCGTCATTCTGGAGTCGCTTCCAAATCCCATCAGCGGAGATGGACGCCTGACAATCTTGTACTCGGGGATCCCTGCGAGCTTCAGTGTGTGGAGCGAAACGACGTTGACCGCTGCTCCTCCATCGAAGAATGCTCTTTTGAACTCGACGCCATTGATAATGGCCGTCACATACAGAGGCCTCTGGTGGCTTGCGTCTGTCTTTTTGTCGCTGGCAGAAAAGGTCATAATCTTTTCTGTAGGGCGAGACGCCCGGATGACTTTCCCGTTGGAGACTACAAGATCCTCCTCGTAGTCCTCCGCTATCCTCAAGATTGCTTTCGTCATTTCTGTCCGGCACTTCTCGGAGAAGTTCATCTCGTCGAAGAATCTGCTGAAGCCGTGCGACCCCTTCATCCGGTCGGCACGTTCATCCTCCGTGTCTATGCTGTAGTCCTCATCGTCATGGACTTCGGCAATGATGGGTAGACCATCCTCTGCGACCTCTTCCAGATCCACAATCGAGATCATGGCGACCTCTTTTCCTTTTGAGTCTTGCTCCGCATGGGCAGGAAGTGGATTGTTGCGCACATCCTTCCTGTGATCGCTGACGATCAGCTCGCCGTTCTTCATCTTTTGGCTGAACACAATCCTGAGCTTTTTACAGTACGCTGTGGGATGCATGACCTTGCCGTCGTACTCGCACCACTTTGGGTCCCTCACCATCTCCTTGGAGGGTGCCTTCTCGAGCGGCAGTAGGACACTGTCCTTGCGCCACTGCCTGCAGAGGTCGCTTGCCTCTTCCACCGAACATGGCAGAGGTGGTGCGTCGAAGTTCACAATCTTCGCCTGCTTCTGGGGTGAAACTGTATTGACCTCATCTTCGCGTCCCCTCTTGTAACTGAACCTCCCGATCTTGTAGGTAGTACCGCTCGAGGATCGCTGCGGAGCGTTTTTCTTTTTCTGCCTCTCCACTATAGGCTCGATGTTCTTCGTGCATTCGATTAGTTTTGAAAACGTGTGCGTTTGCAGGTTGATAAGCATACCTTTGTATTCGTCTCGCATGCACTGCAGGCATATCTCTACAAGCCGACTTTCGAGCATCGGATCTTTGCATTCCAAGGACTTCGCCCTGAACTTCTTGATGAAAGTTATCCCGTCCTCCTCGCGCTTCTGATACATCCGCGAGAGGTGGATCATTGTCACCTTTTCTTCCATCTGGAAGAACTTCGTGTAGAATTTTTGGACCATGTCGTCCCAAGTCTTGACGGACCCGGCTTCCAACGTCCTGTACCACTTGTATGCCACGTTTCCCAAAGACTTCGGGAATTCTCGCATCGGCAGTTTGGGATCAGCTCCATATGGCCCCATGACATCGATGAAACGCATGACATGTTCGTGAGCGTTTCCGTTGACATCTTCGAACTTGTCCCATTTGGGAGCCTTGTACCCAACCGGGTTGGGCATGAGATAGATCTCCCGCGGGATGGGTGGATCGTTGTCTAGCTTTGGGATGATGGTATCCGCGAATGATAGGTGGGCCAGAATGGTGCCTATACGCTTCTGCAGAGACGTCATACACTCTGGGGTGTTTCCCTCGGTAGCAGGCGAAGGGGTCGTCGAAGGCGGAGGCGACACATATGTCGTAGGAGGATTGGGGACGTATTGAGCGTTCGCATTACCCCAGATTGCCGCTGGAGGAGGCAAGGGATATTGCGAGGCCGGATTTGGTACCAAGGACGGAGGCTGAGGGGTGTGAGCCGTGAGGGGCAACATTTGAGCTGTCGACCCTTGAATCGAGGGTAGCTGCGTAGTTGCTGGTGGAGTCTGCAGATTAGGGTTGGGAGGTGTGGTTGACACTCCCAATCCTTGAGCGGTAGAGGCTCCTCCTCCCTGAGAGACGGCGGTGGCTTGCGCATGGTTCGGTGCAAGAGTCCCCAAGACAGCCATGATCCGTTCTAGCTGCGCTGATTGAGCTTTGAGGGCTTTCGCCTGGCCTTGGATGGTGGCGTCCAAGGATTCTAGAGTCGGTGCCTCACCGGGGGTCGTAGGAGTAGGGCGGGTCTCCTCTCCCGAGGCAGCTTCGGTGGAAGGCGATCTGTTGCTAACATCATCCTCCTGAGACATGGTTGCTTTTGTTGGTAAGTTCACGTCGAATTCACCAAAATGTGCACAAGAGATTCCGGCGGGGAAACCTCCGTGTACACCGTAAGTAGAGGATCAGAGATAGCACAGGAAGAGTTGGGTTGTGTGTAGGGAGAGAGTAAGGCAGTAGTAATGTCTGAGAGAGAGACAGAGGTTTGGCAGAGCTTCCGCGTATGGCTAGTGTGTTCTTTTTTTTATGGAAAGGTTAACGTCCTATACATAACGGAGAATGTGACCGTTGCAGTGTGGTTAATGCGCCCATCAATGGCGGCTTAATTAGCTTAACCGCAACGGCACGTTCGTCCGCCTATATAGGGACTGTTACAGCACGTTATGCGCGAATACCGTAACCGTTACGAGGTTGACCGGGTTTGACCGGATTGACCGGTTTTATGGAGCTCGTGCCATAAATCTCTCAAAAGCAGTTACTAAAAGGTCGCGCGCGGGCTTGGCTCGCACGCGACCGGACTTACTCTATCCTCCAAACCACTAAGTCCCTACAAGTCCCGTGCAGTGGTATGCGAGGGCTCTGTCTCGCAGCCCCCACATGGATCAGCGCGGCTGGTGATCCAGTGTGTGTGGAGCACAATATGGTGTGCTGGATGGTTGCCACGTGGCCAAGATCTGTCAGCTCAGAAAGCACTATCTACAGTTACCCTTGTTTTTCAAACACTTTTGGAGTCCCTTTGGAAGATGAAGATAATATTAAAGCTGGTTTTGGGTTGGTGGATGAGGCATCTCTTCAAAGGATTGAGATAGTTCAAACTGTCAAAGAAAAGTGGAAGTTTTATTCTGAACTGAGTGCTAAATAGCTAAAGGATAAGGATTTTATCAAACCTAGGGCTTCTACAACCCCCAGGGTGTCTGGGAATTTGGATTTTCTTAAGTACTAGATAGGGTTGATGTTCTGGAGGATGGAGTGGAGGATCTGAGACAAGGTTTATTTGATCTCTCTACTGACTTCACCAAGTTCAAAGGTTTGGTGAACAACAAGCTGGATATCATCATCAAAGGATTGAACCTGGAGAAAGTACCCTCGTCTGAGAGCAGAGACACTATTCAGATGAGATTATTGGAGAAGTTCTCAAGAAGCAGAAGAAGAAAAAAGGAGTCCCTATTGTTCTTACGTCTAAGGATCTCTTTGAACAATCTGAGGATGATGATAATGTTAAGGAAACAGCTACAGAAAAAGCTGAAAGGGAAGCTGCTGATTTGGATAGAATAGTTGATGGTTGAAAAAACGCAAGTTGAATCTGAGGAAGCACATGCTAAGAAGGCTGATACACAAGGAGAACAAAGAGAAGAACAAGCTGATGTTGAAGGAGATTCAAAGGCTGAGACAGTTGAGGAAGAAATGGAAGAAGCTCAGGGAAAGGGAAAAGGAAAAGCTAAATCTTCAAAGCCTTGAAACCCAACCTTCTTATTCTCTCTGTCTTTTTCTAATAAGTCCTGAGGTTTTTCAATCTTTTGTTTTCTTTTAAAACACTCTGAACAGATCCTACATTTCTTCTACTCTTTTGATGAAAGTCTAAAACGGGGAGAAGATTATTGTGTTTTGATTGGGTTTTGTTAGTTCTGCGTAATAATTCCTGGATATTGTAGGATGCTGGTTCTTGATTTTGTGCTATCTGAGACTATCTGTTCTGTTCAAATGATTATGTTAATTGTGTTTGCATTGCCTTCATATGTTGAGATTTGTTTAAATAAAAAAAAGGTAAGGAAACAACCAAATCCAAGGATACAAGTAAATCCCCTTCCTTATCTAGCTTGGTTCAAGTTGTTTTTATGTGGGTATCACTTGTGTTTGTGAGTTGCAGGGAGTTCATTCAAAATCAGGATTTTAATAATGTGTTTTTTCTTTCATCACGGGGGAGATTGATAGATCTGAAGATCTTTGATATTGATATATTAATGTATATGCAAGAGCTTTAATCCTTGATGATGAAAGCCAGAAACACTAGTAGGAAGTATTCCTAAGTGCCAAAGCTTCAAATCTTTGAAGCACTGTAGATATGCACATATATTTGACTAATTGTTCTAAGCATGCCCTTGATTTTGATAAGTTATATATTTCAATATGGTATTATGCAGGCAATACATGCTTTGGATTGATTAACCTAATATGCAATATTGAATTGTATTGGGAATCCAAGTTCATTCTGATGAACTAGCAGATAAAGCCTCAAAGCTTTGAGATTTACTGAGTTATTTTCACTACTAAGTTCATCTTATTAAATCTGTGTATGCAAGTTATGTCTTTGAGTTTCATAACTTTTTATGGATCTATTATTGTCTAATAATACTGGTTCTATATTGTTTATTTTATATATTCATTATATTGGATATATACACTAAGTTTATTATTAGCATATTGCTGATCAGATCTTGATGCTAGTTTGTCTGGATATTGTTTGATCTTGTTTGTTGAGTTTATGCAGCATTGTTGGGCGTCCCAACGTCCATAAACAAAACAGATAGCTATTCAAACATAGTTGTTGAATGAAGCATATCAGGGGAGAGGATTTTTAGGTATTCAGTTCCTAAACTCTCTTAGTTGGTTGCAGGCTGTTATTTAAGAGATCACCACTTTGAATTTCGAAGAGAGACACAGAAGCTGAGACTGATCAATGTGAAATTTGAAGAAGTGTTACAATTGGAGAGATCAGATCAGTCAAGTCTTCAAATTCATCAGGCCATTTACACTGCAGAAGCAAGATCATTCATCAGAGATTGAAGAACATTTCCAAGCTTTCTGGCTTATTCTTATTATGTGTTCTTCACACTTGTACTAAAATTGTATTATCATTTTGTGTTATTAAGCTTCACAAACTTAGAAGTTTAGTTGTTCAAGTGAACAAAAAAGAGGTTCTTATTGTTTCAACAGGTTGTAGCTGGAACTAGATAGGTTGGGAACCACAAGCTGTATAGGTGAAAGGCATCTCACTTAGGCTTGAGATCTAGGGCTAAATCTGGGTGGTTAATATGAAGTTGTGTAAGAATCCTAGAGGGATAAGATCCCTCATTCAGAGACTAGGTCCAATTGCGACTGAACTCTGTAAAATCCTTGTATTCTTGCTGCTTACTTTTGTTATACTTTCATTTCAGTACAAAGAGGAAGTTCCAAAGCTTTGGAGTTTTCCAAATCTCAAAGCTTTAAAGCTTCTGTGTTTTGCAGTTTTATCTCTAGGCTCTCAAATCGTTTTCAAAGCTTTGAGATATCAACTGCATACTCTCTTCAAGTGTTAGAAAATTGTTTTTTTAGCAAAAGTTGGCATACTCTATTCAACCTCCCCCCTTCTAGAGTATCTAGATCCTTTCTATATACTTACATCAAAAACTTTCACCGTGCTATCAAACGTGACAAAATTACAAAAAAATATTGCGAGAAACATGTGGATTAATAAATTAACGCTCAAAGCTACACTTGTTCATTTTCTCCCTATTTGTATTGTAACATAAGATTATCAAACCGGAAAGCACGCAAAAATATACAAATAGCGCAAGAAATATAACTCGAATATAGAGTTATCATTACCCCGTCGATAATTTGACATCAAAGGGGAGGCCATGATGGTCACTACGCAAGATGATGATGAACTGAGGACATTTTCCGAGGCTCTCTCATCACCAGAAAAGAAATAATGGGACATTGCTTTACAAGAATAAGTATAGTCGATGAAAACCAACCATTTTCGGGATATAGTTGACTTGCCTACTAGACGTAGGGCCACTGGAAACAAATGGGTTTTCAAGGTCAACGGAAGGCAGACAGAAGTGTGGAAAGGCACAAGGCTCGACTAGTTGAGAAATTCTACACCCAACAACAGGGTGTGGATTACGAAGAGACATTCTCCCCAGCAGTGAGAATTGCCTCCATTAGCCTCATATTGGCAATAGTAGCTAGCATGGGATTAGAGCTACATCAAATGGATGTTAAGACTGCATTTCTCAATGGATTACTAGAGGAGGAGATCTATATGACTTAGCCGGAAGTTTTCGAGATCAAAGGGTCAAGAGCACAAAGTGTGCAAACTGATTAAGTCCATATATGTGCTTAAACAGTCCTCAAGACAGTTGTATTTGAATTTCTATCAGGAAATTGTGGCATATGGCTTCACAATGGTAGATGAGGATCACTGCGTATATGTCAAACGCTCTGGAAAGAAGTTAATGATATCGTCATTATACGTTGATGACTTACTACTAGCTAGTAATGATAAAGGACTGCTCAAAACCACTAAGGGGCGGTTATCCTCTCGTTTCTCGATGAAGGATATTGGTGAGGCCAGCTACATTCTTGGATAAAGATCATGAGAGAAAGTTTCAAGAGACTTCTAGGATTTCCGCAAGCGACATACATCAAGAATATACTTGAGCGGTTCTGGATGTCATGGCGAGAAACTCAACCTCGATATGTGTCCCAAGACCCAGCATGAGAGATACCAGATGGCCATAGTACCCTAAGAAAGTGCTTTCGGAAGTTAATATACGCTATGATGTGTACAAGGCCTGACATTTGTCATGTTGTCGGTTTAGTTAGCAGATATCGGTCGGATCCCTGTCTTGGACACTGGAAAGTTGTTAAGAGGATTCTCCGATATCTCAAAGGTTCAAAGGATTACATGTTGTGCTATTGAGGCTCAGAGCTTTGACTCGTTGGCTATAGTGACGCTGACTGGGGTAGGGACCTAGATGCACACAAATCAACCTTAGGCTACATCTTCATGTTAGGTGGAGGAGCCATCGCGTGGCACAGTAGCGAGCAGGCTTGCCTGCCTTATCAACTATGGAAGCACAATATGTTTCCTGTTCTGCGGCAGCGCATGAGAGTATTTGGCTGAAGAGGTTTCTGGTCTGCTTAGGAGCGTTTGATGAACCAAGACCAGTTACACTACGTTGTGATAGTATGGCGGCCATAGCTTATGCTAAGGTTCCAAAGTACCACAGCAAAGCCAAACACATAGAGATAAAGTATCACTTTATAAGGGAGGTGGTAGCTAAAGGAGATGTTACCTTAGAGCACATTCCTACTAGTCAGATGTTAGCTGATCCAATGACAAAACCCCTTCTAAAGGCGACTTTTGTTGGTGATGTTACGAATATAGGATTAGGCAAGTTGTATAATGTTCAGAATGATAAACTGGTTGAGACATTGATGATTGAATTTTGATTAGATTTTTTTATTTATTATGATGCGTGTTGTATGATACATGCATGATATGTTACATTTCCTGCACTAGCTTAGAGCATGTCGCGGAGACACTAGGTCGGCTCCCTTACACGAGCGACCGCCTTTGCGATATCCAGGATAGTCTAGGTGAGCAGAAGATGACACAGACTCTCGATAAGTGCTAAACATCAATGATATGAGTGAGACGCGTATCATAAGAGCAAGAGGCCTATGATAAGAGATAGATACATATCATATGAGTTGGAAGCCTCTCAGACAAATTCAGTTGTCGCATTGGATAGATTCCAAGGTGAGATTGGTTTATGGACATTGGAAAATGGTTAATACCCCAAGCCACGTACAGTCCGCGTAGAGAAAGCCAGATGCGAGAACTAATTTTTGTGCGCAAGTGTGTGACATTTCAGTACTCAGGTTAGTAGCCAAAAGGGTTATTGGACCAAGATCTGCATAGTGGTACTTGTGAGACAAGACATGCACTCTGATCAGAGTTCCAACACTATGGCGCATATTTTCCCAAAATAACGCGTGCTAATGAGTGACATGAGGTGATGAGTAGAACTAGTCAATGATATTCCTCATCGTGTGAGCCTCGTCGATCATACGAATATTATTGACACTGTATAACCTTTGTACTTTCATCTGTGTCGTAAGGAGACGGGTTGGTGGTGCTAATTTGGCGTGACACCATACGGCTATGGATGATTGGACCTTCCGGACACTGATGGAAAAGCGACTGTTGAGCCAAATCTAAGAGGCACATGTATGAAAGGAATATTTTCATTGCACCACTCTTTGTTTTTTTCATTGGGACCAGCTACGAGATTCATTGGGGTCATGTAGGATATGAATATAATAAAGGAGATGTGGACTCAATGGAGCATGGCCTACGGGACTAGGCAAGTGTTCATGATCCACAAGATGACAATTCGATCGAATCTGGGGGATACAAGAGTTTTTATGAATTTTTATTGTTTTTTAGAGGTTTAGCCTTCTTGTGCTAGCTATATGAGTTTGGTATACGGATCTTTCGAAATGCAGGTACTCATCGGTCACACGCCATGGCCACACAATACTTTTTCAGATGATACGGTTGGAGATTGAGAGAGACCAGACAAACTATGTGCAGCCCAATGTGCCAATGGGAGATGTTAGAAAATTACGTGTTGCGCCCATGTGGGGTGCACATGTAATTAGTCTCAAACCTTATGGGGTTCAGTGCAGTAAGGCACAAACACTATGGGGTTAGTTGCAAACTAGCCTAGAACTTTTGCCTATATAAGGAGACAACCTCCTACATATTATAATGCATTAAAAACTGTGTAGAGATCATGTGCTGATCAAAGACAGTTCCATGAACCCTAGCATTTCTCTCTAACTTGCATCCAAAAGAGTGGAACGTGGTGTGAGTCAAAGGGTTCGTCCTCGAGATTCGCACTAGACCGGTGGGAGCAAGACGAAGGTGAAGGCCTGTGAAAGTAAGCAACATCAACTATCATCATTCGTTGTGTAGGAGCATAGGCGAAGAGGTAACACATAAATCTTCCCCTTTGTTATGTGAGGATTGAATGATAGATTAACATTTCTAATGAACCTTGGTCCGTATTTATACAATAGGAATGATTTACATACAATGTATAATTAACTAAAATGGGAAAGTTATAATTACAACATAATAACAGATCCCATAAATCATGGAGAATCAACATGAAATAGGGAAGAGATAATCGAAGATTATCTCATTCCTTAACACGCTCCCGTAAGATGGAGGATCCGGATCCGTCGAAGACTCCAATATTAGATCGCATATGAAGAAATGATTTGCGTCCAAGAGGTTTTATGAGTGTCCGCTAGTGTTGCTGACTTGGGACATGTCGCACATGAAGTTTTGCTGAGGTAACAAGATCGCGGACAAAGAATTAATCGAGCGCGACATGTTTCATGTGCGAGTGGAAGACTGGATTCTTGAAAACATATGTGGCGCTAAGATTATCGCAGAACAAGGTTGGCCAGACAGTGAGAGGGATGCCAAGTTCGAGAAGCAAGTGTTGAACCCACATTACTTGAGCAGTGGCATTTGCAAGTGCGTGATATTCAGCTTCCGTGGAGGAACAGGAGACAGACTTCTGAAGAGCGTACTTCCAGGATATGACATCGGAGCCCAAGTATAGAACATATGCATTGGTGGAATGTTCTTGGGTTGAGTTACCACCCCAGTCAACATCGGAAAAGGAAGAGAGGTTCATGCGCGCCACCCCGGGCGCAGATAGAGTCCATGGAAGACGGTGCCTTTGAGATAACGAAGTACGAGCTTGGCAGCCAACCAGTGCGAGGGCAGTGGGCCATGGAGGAACTGCGAGAGCCTACTCACGGCAAAAGAGATGTCGTGTCAAGTGAGACTGAGATATTGCAGAAATCCTAACAGATGCCTGTAGTCAGAAATATCGACTGCCTTGGTTGGATCTAGTGCAGGCAGTGGCTTAGTTGAGCATAGAGGAGTGGAGACAGACTTGGCATCCTTCCATGTGAAACCTCTCCAAAATGTCAGAAATGGAGCTTGGGACAGAAAAAGACCACCTTGAGCGGGGATAACCTCTATTCCAAGATGATGGATAAGCGAGTCTAAGTCCTTGAGGGAGAACCGCGAACCTAGCTTGGATACGAACTGTGCTAGACCAGATGGGGAGTTGCCCGTTAAGACAATATTATAGACACAGACAAGGAAAAACATCTGAACTTTTTTCGCAGATAGGTAAAAGAGAGACGGCTCTGGGCGAGATCGTTGAAAACCAGACTTTAGGAGGAAAGGTGAGAGTTCATTACACCAAGCACGAGGGGCCTGTTTGAGACCGTATAGAGCACGGCGAAGCTTGCACACATGAGTCGGATTAGAGTTTTCGACATATCCTGGAGGTTGCGCGAGGAAGACCGTGTTAGTGAGGGTGCCATTGAGAAAGGCATTGTTGATGTTAGTTGACGCATAATGCGATCAGTAATAGGTTTCATAACAAGCTGAATGTGTTAGAGAAGTCACGTCCAAACTCCTGGGAGTAACCTTTTGCCACAAGTCGTGCTTTGTGTTTGTTAATAGTACCATCAGCATTGCGCTTGACTCGAAAACCCACTTACATGCCACAAATGGTTGACCATCGCAAGGAACCAGATCCCAGGTGCGATTGCGCGCTAGAGCCACAAATTTATCATCCATCGCTTTCTTCCATAGGGGATGTTTCAAAGCCTGAGCTACCGTTCACGGTTCTATAGTGGGAACAACAGGATGCGAAGTGGTGGCATTGACAAACTGAGAGTTGTAGTACTTGGGATTGGGGTTGCGGGTGCGCATTGGTGCAGGTGCAGGAGTCGGGGTAGGCACCTCATGTTGAGCAACTACATCAAGAGGAGGCACATGAGTAGGTGGCATGGCTGCAGCTTGAAGAGATACAGGCTCAAGTGCGAGTGGAGGCTCATGGGCAGGCACATGAGCTGGTGCGATAGCAGGCGGCGTAGGAGGGGCTGTAGTAGGCAGCGCAAGAGCTAGAGGTGGGGCATGAACATGTGCAACTGGAGCAGCTGAGTTATTTCTGGCATAGGTTGCAGCATTTGTAGCACATTGAGGAGGTGGATGTGTTGAAAAAGGAAAGATATTAGGGACGAAGCAAACATGGCGAGAGATGTATATGCGAGCAGTGGATGGGTCAAGACACTTGTAGGCTGACTGTGTGACCGAGTGACCTAGTAATACGCAAGGATTGGAACGAGGTTCGAGTTTGCTTGAGGTGTAAGATCGAAGCCAAGGTAAGCACTGGCATCCAAAAGGTTGGAGGGACTTATAGCTCGGGGGTACTTGGAAAATTTTGAAGTATGGAGAATCATTGCGCAGGACAGGACTCAGCATGTGATTCATTAGGTATACCGCGGTTTGGAAAGCATGGGGCCAATATCTCAGTGGTAGCGATGCAGTATGAAGGAGAGAGAGACCAGTTTCAACAATGTGGCGATGTCTGCGCTCGGCAGAGCTCGGGATTATGAGGAGGGGTAGTGAGATGTGTGATACCGTGGAGGTTCAATTGAGGTAGGAGTTTAAAAAATTCGCCTCCATTGTCAGAAAATAGAGTGACAATGGATTGGTCAAAGCGCTTCTCTACAAGTTGTTTGAATTGTGAGAAAATTGAATCAACATCTGATTTTCGCTTGAGAGTGTAAAGCCACACTTACTTAGTGAAGTGATTAACAGAGACCACATAGTAGATATAGCCATCACTAGAACTTTTTTTGGTACTCTAAACATCATTGTAAATTAATTCAAGTGGGCGAGAGCTTGTAAGAGAATTTTGCGCGAAAGGAAGTTTGCGACTTTTATTGATATGACAAGAAGTACAAGCAATTTTTGAAGACCAGATGGAGACAAAGAAATGCACTTCTGCATAATAAGCACTAAGGTTTTATTACATGGATGACCAAGTCGGTGATGAAGACTTCGAATGTTTGCGACAGTGATTGTATTGATGAGAGGAGGGTGGCTGCGAGGAGCATAGTTGAGACCATCTCGATTTTCACCGCAAAGGATGGTGTTTCTGGTTGAGAGATCCTTCACAAAAAAATGAGAGGAGAAGAATTTAACCGAAGCATGATTAGACTTGCAAAGTTGGGAAACAGAGACAAGTTTACGATGTAATTTGGGAGCACAAGGGACATTGGACAGATGGAGGGGTTTAATGGGAGAGGAGAATTTAGTGCTACCAATCTGAGAGATAGATAAGCTCTTACCGTTGCCAAGAATAATCTCCTCTGGACCATCGTAAGCTGTCAGATCTTGAAGACCATCTGTGCTAGGGGTGACATGATGAGACGCACCACTGTCAAATATCCAAGAATCCAAAGATTCCGAGGCTTGGCTTACCGCAGTGTTCACTGTATGTGTGTTACTCGCGGTTGAGATGTTGTGGTTGCTCAGGAAGCTGGTAAGTTTGCGACAATCGCGCACGATATGGCCTGCGAAGTTACAGAAGTGACAGCGCTTCTGAGACCGACCAGACTGATTCACTGCTACCGAGGAACTGTGCGACCTATTTTGCACATTCGACGAGTGTTGGCGGAGATCTTGATTCCTTGAGTATCCACCATTGTGCGAGTGTTGAGGAGGAGCACCATGATGCGAATTCATCCCTGAGTGACGTTGTGTCTCATTTGCTTTTGCAAGGAGCTGTACAGACTCTGATTCTTCAGTTTGTAGAGAGCGCTCGTGTTCCTCAAGAATGGACGCGAGCTCGACAATGGAGACTACTGTATTGCAAACTCGAAGGGCTGAAACAATAGGGGAGTATTCGACTCCCAGTTGATTGATGATGGATATGAGAAGATCGGTGTTTGACGCTGACTCTGCGCGATATCAAGGTTGTTTGCGATGTCCTTCATATCCTTGATGTACTCCGCAATGGAGCGATTGCCGCGTGGATTGCGAGCAAGTTTGTTTTTGAGTGAAATGACTCGGCCAGGGGAAGTGCTAGCATAGCTTTCCATGAGAATGGTCCAAGCTTCAGGAGCAGTGCACGTGGACGAGATCAGTGGCTGAGCGGAATCAGTGCAGCTACCGAGGAGGGCACTGAAAATGATCTAGTCTTGACGATACCAGATAGAGTAGGCAGGGTTGGCAACTGATTTGGTAGAATCAATGTAGCGTGACGGCGCTGTGGTGGATCCATCGATGAACCCTAATAGATCAAAACCAATCAGAGTGGCTTCGATTTGTCAACGCCAAACGAGAAAATTGGCGGAGGAAAGTTTGATGGGGAATTTTGTTGGGGCATTGAGTTGGATCACTGATGAAGTGGTGGACATGGTGATGATCTACCTCCGAGATCGAGAATCAAGTTTTCCGGCTTACGATTTGCGACAGAGGAGATGGATCGTGTAGAAAAGAATTTCTACAGCTCTGATACCATGTGAGGATTGAATGATTGATTAAAATTTATAAGGACCCTTGGTCGTATTTATACAAGAGGAGTGATTTACATACAATGTATAATTAACTAAAATGGGAAAGAGATAATTACAACATAATAACATATCCCATAAATCATGGAGAATCAGCATAAAATAGGGAAGAGATAAGTGGAGATTATCTCATTCCTTAACATATTATGTGTTTGGATATATACATATTTAGATTAACCTTGTTCTTCAAGATGCTATATTGTTCCTACGACTACCATGTCTCTAAGTAACAGTGACATAGTTTCTCTTGTGATAAAATGCTTGCTTTTCCTGATTGTAAGGGAGGGAGCAGGATCTACATCTCGAAGCATATATCACGTTGTTTGTTTGACACATGTAAGTTTAGAATTCAAGATATTTTGTCTAGACACTTTAATTGTTCCAATTGTTATCATTGAGGTTGTTTGGATGAGCTTATACAAGAGGAGATTAATTGAGATTATTGGGATGAGTGGTTGAGGTGAGCAGGGAGACGTTATCGACGAATAGCAAAAGTCAGAAAAGGTTATGTCCATTTGGCCTTCAAATTTATCACCTTAAAGTCCTGAGTATGCCTGTCAATGGGCCAGGTTTGAACCCGACCCGACCAAGACCCATCTGTGACCCAAACCTGTAACAGCGAACCCAGACCCGACCTCATGATGGATGAAGCGTTTCTGAGTAGGCCCTGACCCGACCCAAACCTGATTGGTCTGACCCTTCTGCCGCGATCCGAGCCGCTACATTAGTAGTTCTTTTCACAAGCTTTGTTCCATCTTGTACGGTGTACTGTTGTGGGTGATTGTATGCTTCTAATGTCTTCCCAATCTCATAAAATCTTATAAAAAAAGTAATAATTATCTCATTAATTTCTTTTCTCAATCTATCCTAAAATACTTAATTTTTCTCTCTAATTTTGCTTAATTTTCTCCCTGTCCAGTCATTCATTTTTTTATGAAACATTTATCTTTTACCTTAAGTCCTCAACTCTCTCTCTATCTTACTACCTATATAAAAGAAGTTACGGCCAGTTTGCGTGGCAGTGGTGGTCCAATTACGTGCTGCCAATTCGGACTAAGTGCCAGCGAAATGCCTACGTAATAGTGACGTGTAGAAAAGGTCGGTTATGCCCTTGCTGACATGGAACAGGTAGGCTGTGGTTGAAGGGCGATATAGTCATTTGAGATGTCCCTGGTTGGTCTGGGCTGTGGAACATGAACTTCGTAGTCGGTGTTCTTCTTGGTGGGACAGGTGGCTATGCTCCGAGCAGCTGTGGCTGGTTGCCGGCACTCGTTAGTGGGACAGGTGTCGACCTCTTGCCATTCATTCTTAGAATGTGGGAGAAGGCTCTTCTGATGTTGGTGCCATTTGCTGATCTATTGTCAACGGGTCAGTTCTTTTGTCTCTCTCCGTCTCTGTATTTTCTACGGCTTGTGAGTTTTGTTTTCGCCGGCGGCCGGAAATTGGTTCGGTGGGTCGCGCGTTATCCGGTAGTTGGTGTGTCTAACGGTTTGTCAGGTTCTGTAGGGATGCTGAATTGGGTTTTTTAACTTGGGTTTTACCTTTTTTTTGGGTTTTTTTTTTTTGTCTTTAACGACCTGAAGGTTTTCTAAATTGGGGCTTCGGGCAGTTGGTGGGGTTGGGGGGGGATTGTATTTGGTTCATTGTGAATTGAATATTTACTCTGCCATGTGGGTTGTTGTGATACCTTCTTGCATGTGTGTTTTTTATGATGATGATTAACAAATAGGTATTTATCTGTGGTTTGATTGCTTGCATGTGTGTGTTGTTGGGTTTTTTTGTTGGCTAATGGTGTTATTACTGGATATAGAAGTGTGCTATATATACATATGGGCTCTGCAGGTGGTGGTTGTAGCCAGTTGATAAGATGATGCTTGGTTAGTATGATTCACATTTGCTTACATTTAGCGTTGGTGTTTGCAGGTTGATCATCTGCTGCTTGAGCAAGGAATTCGTTGTGATCGCTTATCTGGTACGTTCATCTCTGTAAGAGTTGGCAATATATACAATAAAAATGTAAAAGCAGCTGTAAGAAGCCTGTGTGGTTTGTTTTATGCCTGTTGTATGTTGCTGTGTTTCTGTTTTGGCTTGCTAACGTGTGGGATTTGTGTCTTGCCATCCCTTTGGTTTTTTGTTTGTTTGTTTGGCTTAGTTACTTTTAACTGGTTTAATGTGTAATGCTGGCTCAGTGTCTTAAGCTGGTATGTTTATTTTAATAATGAGGCATATCGGTCAGGTTGGAATCGGTATAAATCATGTGTAGGCTGGGTCGATGGTGCGACCGAAAATTTGCGATGGAAATGTGGTTTGTCCACTGCTTAGTTAATTTGGTATAGATTTTGTACCTGTGATGTTGTTACCGTGGTTGAAGTTAATTCATGTTTGTGGCTTTCTGTAGTGTGTGGCCTGTAGTTTGTAAATGCCTACAGGTAGTCTTGGGAAACGACTTCGCCGGGGTTTAGTGGGGGAGGAGCTAGCACGCGGTTCAGGATTATCTGCAGGAGTTAACACTTCTGCCCTGGCTCTGCGGCCGTCGGGTAGACCGTGGGCGGAAAATGCGAATACTGGGCCTTCATCTGCAGGAGGTAATACGTCTGCCATGGCTCCGCGGCCGTCGGGTAGACCGCGGGGGCGTATTGCGAATCCCAGCCCGTCTGTGTACGATGCAGGTGTAAGGGGTTCTGTTACCGGTCCTGTTGTCTATACTGCGATGCCAGGTAGTAGTGTGCAAGCACCTAGGTATGCTTCCCCGTATCCCATGCCCGTTGGATCAATGGCTATTAGGGGTTCTGGCCTGGATAGACCGTCTGTTGGTTTTACGGCCGGATATGGTACTGCTTTGGATGTCTATAATGGTTTACCAAATACTGTGCTGTCATACATGCCAGCTGTGTCATCTGGGTTGCCCAGTATTGCTTCAGGCGCGTCGGGTTCTTCATCGCCAGGTTCATTACAGCATCCACACACTGTCTATGCGTCTTCTGGGAATAGAGGCACCTCTGTCGTACCTCCTGCTGCATTTGTGGGTGAATGTAATAGTCGTGATGGCGGTGCTGCTCGAGTTCCCCAACCACCCCGTTAGTTTTCTTTCCCCGATTATGGCTTCATTTGTAGTTATATGTGTGTTCAGTTATGGTTTCATATCTGTTAATCGTTTTTTAATTCGGTTGTGTAGGCAGAGACGTACGAAAAAGTGGGAGCGGGGTGCTCCGCCCCCGCCTATGGAGCCAAGCATGCTGCCCTCTCCACGGAGATGTCCGCATTGTGATGCTAAATTATTTGCGTACGAACAAGATGGCTTTTGTTGCAGTGAGGGGTGTGTAGTCCTTGCCCCTCATGAAATCCCAAATTCGTTGGCGGAGTTACTCCTGTCTGACAATGTGACTAGCGAAGATTTCCGGAATAATATTCGTGCATACAATTGCCTGTTCTCCTTCACTTCGATGGGTGTGAAAGCTGATCCTGACACGAAGAATAAAAGCAAAGGGATCTACACATTCCGTGTACAAGGGCAGATATACCACTACATTAATGATATTGATCCTGGCCAACAACCTCCCAAATATTTACAGGTTAATTTCTACGATCCAGCCTTCCAGCTGCAAAGCCGAGTGAAGGCTTTTGAAAATCTTGATCCGGCTGTTATTTCATGCTTGACTGATATTCTAGAGGCCAATCCTTATAACCAGTCATTTCAGTCTATTAGTGCAAGCCCTGAATTTGCTGATTGTGATGTGCGGATTAAATGTGATCCTGGACTTGATCAACGAACGCAAAATTTACCTACATCTGATCAGGTTGCAGCAATTTGGATTGACGATGAGTCGCGTGCTGGTAAATACGTCCGTGATATTAGGGTGAGGCATAAGGGTGGTGAAGCAAAGAGTATTCAGTATCATCTGGGTTGTTTTGATCCGCTTCAGTATCCTATCATGTTTCCTCGTGGGCAGCCTGGATGGCATCCTAGAATTAATAAAAAGCCTCCAAAAAAGAAGCCACGAAAAGGTAGTTTGACGTTGTTACTTAGTATGTGTGAGTTCATATTATCAGTGTCGTTGTGTGTGCCGTGTTGCTGAATAATGAGCCTCTAATTGCAGGTCCAAGTGATGCAGAGTCCGATAGTGCAACTGTTAGCTGTCGTCAGTATTACTGCTACCGGTTACAGATGCGAGATATACGCCGGTCATCGATGTTGTTCTTTGGGCGTCTGCTTCAGCAATACATGGTTGATATATATGTGAAACTTGAGACAAGCAGGCTAGATTATGTGCGTCAGCATAAGGACACTATCCGGGCGGAACTTTACCAGGGAATACTGGACAGCATCACTGCGGGTGAAATGAACCCAAATAATGTCGGGCGTCAAGTCGTCTTGCCACCGTCTTTTGTAGGTGGGCCCCGTGATATGAAGCGTCGTTACCAGGATGCAATGGCTCTGGTGCGTAAATACGGCAAACCTGATTACCTTGTCACGATGACATGCAATCCCAACTGGGCAGAGATTCGTGCGGAGCTTCTACCATTTGAACAACCTCAAAACCGGCCTGATTTAGTAGCGCGAATTTTCCGGGCGAAAACAGTAGAATTCAAGCGGGATTTTATTGATAGGGAGATACTTGGGCCAATTGCTGCTTACACCTACGTGATTGAGTATCAGAAGCGGGGTCTACCACATGTGCATTTCCTACTGATTCTAAAGAAATTCGCCAAGTTGATGAGCCCTGATAGAATTGACAAGTACATATCTGCTGAAATACCTGACCCGCATGCAAATCCTCATTTACATAATGCAGTGAAGAAACATATGATGCATGGTCCATGTGGTGAGTTTAACCGACGGTGCCCTTGCATGCGACCTAAAACTGCCTGCAAGAAAAAATATCCTCGGGAATTTGCAGATGTTACAAGGACTGGTGATGATGCATTCGCAGTTTTATCGCCGGCAAAGAAATGGCCGAACTGTTGAGGTGAGAGGACAAACATTGGACAACAGGTGGGTTGTGCCGTATAATCCTTACTTGCTTGCTAAGTATGACTGCCACATAAATGTGGAAATATGCTCAACCATAAAAGCTGTTAAATATCTCTACAAAGATATATACAAAGGTCACGACAGGGTTGTGTTCCAGGTGATATCGGAACAGAAATCCCTTGTTTGCTGCATATGTTAAAATACAAGATTTCAAAAGATCATGACACAATTCAGAATCTCCTAAATCAAGTATCAAATTTTTTATGGTAACAACATGTCATATTTGCTTGAGGTTTTTTCATATGTAATTTATGGAGGTAGATGATATATACAAATATGCATCTTTCTTAAAAATATTTGACTGTGCACAAGGAAATTCTCAAGAGAGATCCAAGTGTACACCTCAAGTAGGGGATTAGAATAGGACACAGAGAAGTGTAGGGAGGGGGGGGGGGGGGGGTTAATGCACCATAAATGGCGGCTTAATGATAGCCCCTGTAACGGCACGTTCGACCGTCTGTATAAACTTCACATCGTTCAGCAAAGTTGCTCACTTCGTTATTTTGAGTCGACCTGCCAATTCGACCAAGTTAATCTCCTACAAAATTCTGTTTAGACTAAACTGTATAAGAGAGGCAACAGAGTAACTTCATATAAAAGTTTGTCATTAGATCAAAGCAAAGTCTTGGAGCTATTTACAGGTCCCACATAGATAATTGGAATCTTATTAACCTATTTCGGATTAATGTTGACTAAGTCAACTGACTGGGGGTCTCTATGTAAATTCTGCTAAATTTTGGGGGGCTAAGTGCAAATACCTAAAAGCTGTAGTTACCTATCCTATGACTACCTGAGATTGTTAATATGGTGATTTTATATTGTTGAGCACAATCTGGCTTGTGTAGGAAGTTGATACTATAACAGGGGTTAAAGTGAAATTTAATCAAACTTCTGGGACTTGAGTATAAAACTTATGATACGATGTTAAGTCAACCACTTGTATACTTAGTAACTATTGAGACTGGCGAACTAGGCATGGTTGAGGGGTTCATGAATAGACAGGGATAGTACTAATAAGACTGAGACTTCAGGGGGAAAAATAATCATCCTCGGTTAGACAGCTAGGATGATACTCCATATGCATTGTACCTCACTAATGAGGACGTGTACTAATTAGTGAACGCACACCTCTTTACAGGATAGAATATCAGCAGCACTGGTCAAGAGTATTAGGCAGGCTATCAGGTACGCATATGAATGCTTATTTACTATTGAAGAATTCTACATTGTGTATATGCATGTCTCTATGAGTAGGAGATACCGAAATCGTGGTATAACAGAAAGGCTGATCTTGGGCATATATATATATGCACATGAATCAGGTAAGTATGAGTAAGTATGAGTGTTGTTCATTGTTTGAGAATACTTATTTAAGAACTGATTCGTGTACCCTAGACCATTGTATGGTCAAATGTTATGAGACCCGGACTACGGGCTTGATATATATTTTTGGGACCCGGTTTATGGGCTTAACACAATTATGGGACCCGTTCTTCGGGCTTTACATTCATAGCCTACGGGCTCAGTCGGTACATTGCTAGCTCCCGACTGGTAGACATGTAGTACTACCCTCTGGACTGACGATCCAGTAGGGGGTGTGCACACTTAATGTCTAGTTTGTCTTGGTGGATTAGTATATGGTACAAGAATGGGGAAATGAGTATGCTTTGTCATAACTATGTTATCGAATAATTGGAGTTACTGGTATAAGGTTACCTCTACTATTTGATGTGGGTCGGATAGCGGGGGCATATGCAATACAAGTACAGATCATACTTTTTCAAATATTTATATGACCATTTCATTATGAAGTCTATCTGGGTTGTTATAATGGATGTCGTGACATCTCTACCTTCTATACTTGACAGGTGAGTTCGCGAGAGTTTGGGTAATAGATCATTACCTAGAGGATTTTCACACAAGTACTACAAGCTATAAAATTAAGTTCCTTTTAAATTCTACTTTCTTTAATTCTGTCTAGTAACAGAACTGTTAGAATTAGACTCCTTGCTGGGCATTTTCGTGCTTAGCGGAGGACATCTCCGGAGAGTCTGGGGGATCCAAGTGTAGTTCTCCAGCACTCTAGGATGGGGGTGTTACAGATGGTATCAGAGCCATGTTTTGTGAAAAGACAGAATTAGAAACTCAATTGATAGGTGGATAGTGTTTTCAAAATAAAAATCTGATTCCTAACACTAAAATTGGAATAGGATTTTTGGGGAGAGCACTGCCTAGAGAGAGTTGTATGTGCATGCCTTGGCCAAATAGGCCCACGTAATTAGAAACTCAAGATGAGATTCACAGCTGCACGTAAAGGAACAAATGCATATCCCAAAAAAAGAATATTGGATATGGAACAGCCGGTGGATGATTGAGATATCGGATCGTCTGAAATATCATAAAGGGATGAAATAAAGTACACATTATATAGAGCATGCTGGTATAGCAAATGACATTATTCGGAGTATATGGTTTGTAGAGCTGGCATAGGGTTGAAAGGGAATTTGCTATTGTAGAACTCCGATTAACTAAATTGCATGGCTAGGGAGGGATTGAAATGGTTAAGTTAAAAACAGTCTTGTAAGTTGGTGACATTGTCAAGCATCCTGGGTTGGGTATGGTATATGTTATGGAACTGAATAAGTAATGATAAGATTCGTTCGTAGAAGGAATACAGTTATAGGTAGGATACTAAAACGTGGGAAAGGGACGTATTAAGGATAAGAGACAAAATGTGCGTGCTTTAGAGCATTGAATAAGTTATGGAAGGTTTCATGAAGTAATCGGGACGTTAGAGATACTTTCTCAGGCATATTATTGGGTACACTAGGTAGAACCGGGGGAGGATCGTGCAAGGAAAAGATGATCGTGTTAAGTGGTAACAACATGAATAAGGAAACATGAGTTGTTTATACCTTGGGGAAGATGGGATGGAGGGGTACAAGTATTTATGAGAAGATATATAGAGAACTGACGTCAGAGTCAAGTTCTGAGTCAAGTTCTAAGTGAGAGGGGGCAGGAATTCTTATGAGTTTCATTCATCAGATCATGGGCGAGAGTTGAAGGATCTGTATATATGGATTGCATAGGGGGTAAAGAAATTGAATGGATCATGATAGTGGTAGTAAAAGGAAAGTATCGGTTAACCTTTAAGTGCTATATGGCAAGGATAACATAATATTTTTGGGAAGACAAGAGAGCTAGTATGAGGATGGGATGGTCAAGGCTTGGAATATCAGGCATTTTTACGGGGTTGTCCATAACTGTGGAGAGTTTGTGTGAAAATGTCGGGGTTGTGAAAACTGGAAGAATAACTGTATCATGCTAGGTTCAACTAGTGAGTTTAAGTAGGATTGTGGTTACTGGTTATGAGCAGTACGTTAGAAGTTGCAGCAACTCATTTATGTAAAGACATTATGAAGGAAATAAACCATATTGGAGGGAGGTACATGGAAGCAATAGAGGGAAATCAAAAGATTTAATCAGTAATGGCTAAACCAAAGAAGGAGAGGAACAATGTGTTAAGTTAGAAAATAGTATGAATATGTACAATCATTATTAGAAAGATTAAGGTATACCATGAAAGATCGAATGGAGATAGGAGAACTACCTTCATACACTAAAGGGTATAGGCAGTTTAGTTTTCACCAGGAAAGGGTATAGGCAGTTTAGTTTTAACCAGGAAACAAATCTTCGATGTACGATGGGATGGGAAGGAGTTCCTAAATTCATTACTTAGGCAAGCTCCCATGTAGAACATCACATATTTCTTCAGGGTAAGAGACCATGATAACCTTGAGATGCTCAAACAGGAACTTGTCAGGAATAACAACCTTAAAAGAAATTGGGAAAGACATATGTACCGCAGGGTCCGACCAACATATAACCAACGATAGGTAAGGGTGGAGATAAGTAAGAACAACAAAGACAATGAAGAGTGAATAATCTTGGGTGTTGGAGAGAGAGCGGAGTACGTAAGAATTCGCTGAACGTCTACCGAAAGACATATGAACTAAGGTAGGGAAAGCTAACTCTTAGCGCGTGTAGCTTAGACTGGATATTAAAAAAAAGAAGAGGAAAAAGAAAGTAGAGGTTGAGACAGAAATTTCATAAGCTCTAAGGCATGGAATACGAGTAAGGATATTTTAGAAGTACCCAGAGAGGGCATAGCAACCAGCGGATCTTGGGATTGGTATGAAGAAGTCTGATGGATATTTTAGAAGAACCCAGAGAGGGCATAGCAACCAGCGGATCTTGGGATTGGCATGAAGAAGTATGATGGAAGTACTTATTGGGTTAGGATAGCCAAAGTGTTGGAGGATTTGAGAAAACAGAAAGCTGATAAGCTTCAGAAGGAGATGGGGATAAATTGTAGGGGGTATAGTGGCAACCTAATTGGGTAGTGGGTATCAGACGAGAGTTCATAGGAAAACGAGCTATAAGAAGAAGAGAGAATCGACAAAGTTTTAGGATGGAACAAGAAAAACATTACATGAATAACATTACATGAATTAGGTAAGGTTAGAAGATCTTCGAGGACGAAGATTATTTTAAGGGGGGTAGGATGTAACACCCTGAAATTTTATAGGGGTCAAACTGCAAGTAATCTAAAACTTTTAGTTAGTTGTGAAATTTCTTTCTCAGTAGTGTTTGATGAAATCTGTTCAGCAGGAATGTTTGGAAATGCGAATTCTAGTTTGGGCAAATATGCCATTATTGATAAACTAGGGATATATATGTTATTTTTTACAAATTAAATTGGTGGCTGAAATTGGCTAGCTAGAGTATACTGGAAGCTGTGGGGTTAGTTATATAGTAGTTTTAAGTATTGTGGGGGCAAGAGTGTATTTCGCAGAAAGTTTATATTTCTCTATGATTTTACTCCTACCCTAAACTTAGGAAAATTTCATTTACACCCTTTTTTTTTGTCATAGTTGCCACCTGTGGCATGATCTTTGTGCCACCTCGCTTATGAGGTGGCAATTCCTCATTAACTTACCATCAGCTGAATGAGAGTGTATCTCATCCCTCATTCGATCATCTTCATTCTTCCCACCATATCCACCAAGAAAACTACCACCACCACCAATTAGAGCACCTCCACCTCTGCTTCTTTCAAGAAACTGCTATTACAGTAGGTTCACCATGTCAGCGGGATCATAATCCCTCGTTCAATTTGAAGAATGGGTGTATATTGAGCTCACAATCGGGTAACTATTAGGCTTAGGCGAACCCATCGGACCCTCTTGGAAGCCTCAATTCATCGTTCGTCACCAGCGTCGCCGGATTCTAGAGCGAAGCTCGTCGGGTTTTGCTATTAACATCAGAGCTCGGTAAATCTTGCTATTTGTGTTCGTTTTTCTTTGCCAAATATATTTTAATAGTACTTGATAACCTGAGAACACATTGGTACCTTTAAAATTCATCCAGAACGCAGGATTTGGTCGGTTTGATTTGTGAACCCCCTGTTCTTTTTGGGCGAAGTATTAGTGCACTGTAAAGTCGGGAAAAATCCCATATTCTTACTTAGTTCTTCCTGCAAATCATCTAGGAATGATCCTTAACACTTCTTTGGCAGATCCTAGTACACAAACACTGACTGTAATAACAAGAACATCAAGTTTGAATTTGGTAGCTTCATTTTCCGGCGAGATTTCAGTCAAGTTCTTGGCTCCGCCATTCTTTCTCTGGTTAATGGAATTGTGTGAGATTTGCTTCTACTTGTTCCTGGTGATATAGGCTACATATTTCATGTTGATTTCCTGGTGTGAATTAATCTTCAACCCTCTCAAAATCTTGGTTGAAGCTGCTGCTGAACAAATGCCCAACTGGCATTGTTCTTGAGCAGTTAGTTTGTGAGTTTCAAACTATTGTATCTCCATCAATTATGGACCAAATGACATGATACTTGATCCTAAATGTTACCTGAGGATAATTCTAGAATCCGAGGTGGATGAATCAACTCAAAACAATCTGTAAGTACGTCAAATTCTAGCTCAAAGTGGCTGTGAAATAATAGAAATATGCAAAACTTGAAAATTTGACTAAGTGTGGGAATTAGCTTGTTTTTGCCAAGCTTTAATCTGCAATATCTCTCAGATTACTTCGAGTCTTCGAGAACTTGGATATGTTCTGGAATATGTGTCCAACCAGCTTTAAAACCATTTTCTCAGTTCTTCCCAACTCTTGCTTGGTTGATAATAACCCTAACTCTAAAGTTGCCTGTGTGTGTTGTTTTCACTCCAGCTTTGGGTTTCAGATTGTCTTTGAAAATGACCTGTATAAACTTCACATCCTTCAGCAAAATTGCTCACTTCGTTATTCTGAGTCGACCTGCCAATTCGACCAAGTTAATCTCCTACAAAATTCTGTAACTGTATAAGAGGTGCAACAGGGTAACTTCATATAAAAGTTTGTCATTAGATCAAAGCAAAGTCTTGGAGCTATTTACAGGTCCCACATAGATAATTGGAATCTTATTAACCTATTTCGGATTAATGTTGACCAAGTCAACTGACTGGGGTCTCTACGTAAATTCTGCTAAATTTTGGGGGGCTAAGTGCAAATACCTAAAAGCTGTAGTTACCTTATCCTATGACTACCTGAGATTGTTAATATGGTGATTTTATATTGTTGAGCACAATCTGGCTTGTGTAGGAAGTTGATACTATAACAGGGGTTAAAGTGAAATTTAATCAAACTTCTGGGACTTGAGTATAAAACTTGAGATACGATGTTAAGTCAACCACTTGTATACTTAGCAACTATTGAGACTGGCGAACTAGGCATGGTTGAGGGGTTCAGGAATAGACAGGGATAGTACTAATAAGACTGAGACTTCAGGGGGAAAAATAATCATCCTCGGTTAGACAGTTAGGATGATACTCCATATGCATTGTACCTCACTAATGAGGACGTGTACTAATTAGTGAACGCACACCTCTATGTGTAGAGATTTACATGATAGAATATCAGCAGCGCTGGTCAAGAGTATTAGGCAGGCTATCAGCTACGCATATGAATGCTTATTTACTATTGAAGAATGCTACATTGTGTATATGCATGTCTCTATGAGTAGGAGATACATAAATAGTGGTATAACAGAAAGGCTGATCTTGGGCAATATATATATATATATATATATATATATATATATATATATATATATATATATATATATATATATATATATATCATACTACCTATAATAAAAGGAGATATGGCCACTTTGCCAACTAGGATTTTTGGACACTGTGTACCATTGATTATCTTGCATGTGTGTTTGCCGCCAATGTCTACCAACGGTGGCTTGCCACGTCATGGTTTGCAAGTTTGCAATTTATTTTGAGTCAAATGTCTGTTTTGTCCTCGTGGGGAACGGTAATTTACTGAACCAATAATGGCTGGTTCATGTAATTGTGTTGTCTGACTTGGATTGAGGTGTAAATTTGATGAAAAAAATAGATTCTGATAACTTCCGTTTCTGCCCCTGCAGTTTCACCTTTACTGGCTGCCCTCAATAGATTTAGTGGCTGTAATTTGGTTGTACGAGTTGGATATAGATGTAAATTTGCTGAAAAAAATAGCTTCTGTTAACTTCCGTTTCTGCCCCTGCTGTTTCCCCTTTATTGGCTGTCCTCAATAGATTTAGTGGCTGTAATTTGGTTGTACGAGTTGGATATAGATGTAAATTTGCTGAAAAAAATAGCTTCTGTTAACTTCCGTTTCTGCCCCTGCTGTTTCCCCTTTATTGGTTGTCCTCACTAGATTTAGTGGCTGTAATTTAGTTGTACGAATTGGATGTAGATGTAAATTTGATGGAAAAATTAGTTTCCTCTCTACTGTTTGCCCCTGAACTGTGACGTCAGCGCCTGTGGCTTCACTGTTTGTGCACGAGGGTTCTGATTCACCCACGACAATTTGCAGAGAAGGAAGCTTTTGCACTTGTGAGAGAAGCTCTTTACAGAGCGAAGGGAAAGAGAGAGAATATAGAGGGAGAGAGAGAAAGAGTTCTGGTTCTGAGAGGCTCCCGTGACGGTGACGGTGGCGGTGGCGATGTACACGGTGGCGGTGGTTAGGGTTTCGCTCAGAGGTTCACAAGCTCTGTGCCTCCATGGTGGAATCGACAGCGTCAACACAGAGAGAGAGAGAGTTCGATCGCCATCGCCGTCTCTCCTTCCGCCATCTAGGGTTTGGCATTTGCGGCATGGCCTTGGTGTTCCCTAATTAGGCCGGTGAAAAATACCCCCGTCCCTTGCTGTGTCTCTTTTGGTGGTAGAGTCTCCGATGTCTCCCGATTTGCTCTTTTTTTTTTTTTTTTTTTTTTTTTTTTTTTAAACTCCGATAAGGGTTTGATTTCATTTCACTTGCTTGTATATCAATCATGTGTTGCAGATATCCAAACACGCACTTGGTTTCTTTTTCTTCTTTTCTTTGAAAAGAATTAAAAACATACCAAATCAGCGAGTTTTCCTCTCAGACTTCCTCCAGAATCCATTCGACTCTCTTCTCTCAAATGGCTCGAAACAGGGTAAGTCTACTGCTCTTTCTCCAGGAACTCGTTCTATAGATCGGTTACTTCAACCCTAGCGCGAATTTATAAATTCACATTTGATCACAATTTTGCCACTAATTCTCGCCGGCGACACACTCGTCGGTGTTCTTATGTGTGTATACCTATTCACAATTTCTAGGTCTTTCTGACCATGTTCTTTCATTCACTTTCCAAGGGTTTAGATAGTGGTAGGAAAGCAATGTTCTTTCATTCACTTTCCAAGGGTTTTCCTGTTTTCTTCTATCAAAGAATGCTGCTACTTAGTTAAAATGTTGATCTTAGTCTCAAGTAGTATACATAAATCGCTATGGAACTAATTATATGATTTTGGGGGCTACACGCCATTTCAAAAAAAGAAAACCCCCAAATTGATTATCTTAAAGCTGGAGATGAGCACTCCATTGTTATTCTAAGCAACTTGAACTGTTATGGAGCTCACTGTTTATTTACCCATTTTTACCTAGAGTGTCTTCAGTGTGCTTGGTTGGATACAAGACATGGGTTCCTATGTTTCATCACATAGGAGGTTAAAGTGGATGTGTTTTCAGGCTGGGCCTCTATGCGTTATTTGTTTGACTTCCATAGGGCTTAATGTCACTTCAACCGTGTGATAACTCATGACAGAGAACTTTGCCTCGGTTGGTTATCGCAAATTAGGGATACTTTGAGCTGATCATGCTTTGGAGGACTCTGAACAAGGCATTTTTTAAAACCTTTGTAGTCTATGTTAGGCATGTTCACCTTTGGGGGGAATATAAGCCCTTGGAGGATGTCTATGGCTTTAAGATGTGTGTCCGTATTGTTTCCTCTTGATTCGAGAAAAGTAATGCTATCAGTTCGAGACAGTATTTGTACTTGTTATTCAAGTTTTCATTTCTCATGAACTCTTAAAATATCATGAATCTCTTTTCATATTTGGAGCTGGAAGATACCCAGGAAGTGAAAATATTAATGAAGGAAATGTTAGGCAAATTCTTGGTAAATAATATTCCACTGTCACAGAATCTGGAATTGTACCGGTCTTTGTCCAGGACTCCAGAACACTACAAAATAAACTTTTAAGGAAATAGTAGCTTGTTTGTTAGTGCTGGTTTCTTCGGTTTCTTCGATTTCCCCATGAAATCTAACTATCTACTCCCAACAGGAAGCCCTGGTTTTGTTGCTTGATGTTGGCCCTTCAATGCATGACATTTTGCCAGAGATTGAAAAACTTTGTTCCATGCTAATACAAAAGAAGGTAGTCGCTTGGTACCATATCATATAGCTACCGTGTTTGTTTATTTTGTTCTCTTTTTACTACAACATTGCTTTTGGAAAAAATTATTTCAATGCAAACTATAAAGTCTTCTACCTGTTGATTCTGGAGTTCATCTCCAATTTCTTTTCGTTTTAATGGTCTACTCTGTGATCTCTTTGCAGTTCATTTACGGCAAAAATGATGAAGTTGGAGTTGTCGTATTTGGAACTGAAGGTATTTGTGTGATATAGTTGGTCATGCTTGCTTATTGCTCATAGTTTACACTCTCCTGCGTTTTAGCCAGACATAGAGTGAGGAGAATATTGAATAATTTTCAGGGTTTCATAAAATTTTCTGTTCTATTTATCATATGTGTGTTGTGTTTGATCTTTTGAATCTTGCTCGATCACTTTCCCTTCCATTGAAGTGACTGGATTATTATACATCATATGGTAGATTTGTCCCACATTGGAATGTTTTGAGTCTTGGGTGTAGTTAATTAGGCATTGGGCGACTCCCCTCACAGCCAATTGGTATTTAGGTGAAACCACATGTATTCTAACATGGTACAAAATCACGGGCTGTTTTTCTTGCTCATTGCCACCCGTTGTGCTGTCCATGTGTTTGACTTGCATGATGCCATACGTAAGAGGCTTGTTAAGATTCGTCTCACATCCGGATGTTAAGAAGCTCCTAGGTGACTCCCCTCGCATCCAATTGGTTTTGAGGTGGACCCATGGATTCTAACACCCAACGTCTCTCCTAACAATGGCATATAAAGAAGACAATGTCATGGCTGCACACAATTGCTGAACTTTTTTCTTTTTATGCGTTTTAAGTTGACTATTTAAGCTTCTTGTATGCGACGTGGAATTTAGACTCTGTAAAAGGTATTTGCTACTTAGTATTTGCAACATAACTGATAACAACAAGCCTATGCTCATCCATTATGTTCAACACAAAACTGTCTCAATTTGTTATAGTCGGAGTGACATCAGAGAATATAATGTAGATATTGATAAAAAGATGCCATATCTGCTTCGACTAACCTATTTTTGTAATTTTAATAGGGTGTACCTAAGGATTTCCACAGTCTGCATTTGTCGGTGCATGGTAGTGATGTCACTCTGGAGGACGAAAGTGGAGAAAGCTACATTTTGGTGTTCCGTAATTACGCCGGTGAAAAATACCCCCGTCCTTTGCTGTGTCTCTTTTGGTGGTAGAGTCTCCGATGTCTCCCGATTTGCTTTTTTTTTTTTTTTTTCCTACTCTGATAAGGGTTTGATTTCATTTCACTTGTTTGTATATCAATTATGTGTTGCAGAGTATAAATTCTAGATTACTATTTTGAACGGGTCAGCATCTTGAGGCATATCTGGTGCTGTTTTGAACTGAGATTATCAGGTACAGCTTGCGCTACTGTTTGCTTTTTGGCAAGTTCTTTTTTTCTCTCTTTCTTTGAGTAGGTCGAGAAGGTGAAGCTTGTGATCTGAAACTGTTGGCTCTCTGTCTAATGTGATCTTCAGCTATTTGGGTCAGTTGGGTCGGAGCTATTTCTTCTGATCTTCTTTCGATTCCTTAAGGAGATAATGGTTTTTCTGAGGTGGGTTTGAGCTGTTTCATCTGATTCTTGCAGGAAATAGCTCCGGAAATGGATACACTGGTTCAGTTGTGATCTGGGGTTACTCCAGAAAGGGAGGTGACTTTTATGGTAAATTGGGTTTGATCATACGGTTTGTGATTTGTGAAGAAAGATGGGATTAGGCATGGATGGTGTCAAGGGAGAGGCTTGGGATGTGGCCAAACAGAAGATTAGGAAGTTGAAATATGATGATGATGTTGTTGAAGGTACTGGGTGTTGGGTTAGATTGAGGTTTATTGGCAGCTGTATTTCTTCAAGATCTAAGGTGGACAATTCTATTGCAGTGAGATTTCTATTCACAACAGGCATAGCGCTGTTGTTCGGGATTATATTTTGGGATCTTGGGCAGAAGAGGTAAATTTCCTAGCGTTGAAGTTAACGAAATATTCTTAAGAAATGAAGGTAAATATAATTATATTTTGGGCTGACGTTAAGGTATTGTAATTATGCAGAGAAAAGCAAATAGATATCATAATTGCTATGGGATCTATGTATACTGCTATCCTTTTTATCGGCGTGCAAAATGCTACGGGATCTATGTCTGTACAGCCAGTTGTTGCAGCTGAGAGGACAGTTTTCTACCGCGAAAGAGCTGCTGAATTTGGAGCTTCCTTACGCTTTTAGTCAGGTAATTTTTTGTTTTTTTTAAATATTTCCTTCTCTTTTTTGTCATCGTACCAAAGTCTGAAATTAGAAATCCACATCCAAACCATGAAAATATGTAGTCTGGCAAACTTAGCCTCTCGAAATTGGAACAATCGAAGAGCCCTATGTTTTGGAGTTCTTCTCCTCGGTTCTTGGACGGCTAATGCACTGGGTTTTTCTGTTACCTGCTCTTGCAACCTAGCGGTACTGCAAGTAACAGTGGCCGATTTAGCTAAATAACTTGTCTTTGTATTGTTGCGGAGTTGATGCAAATTGGGATGAATTGAGTTGTAGACATGAAAGTGTCAGAACTCAATGTTGCCTTCCACCGCGCTTTCTCCCCGGAACATGAAGACTACATGAGTTATAAATGTTAGTATAGAGCTAGCATGGTTGTGCCTTTCATGTAGGCAGCTAATATACTTCTGAAGAAGTTATTACAAATAATAGTACTTTCTAAAATTCATGAAATTTAATTTAAAAAACATAAGCTTGAATTTCCTGCATTTTATGATGTTTCTCTTTGATACTCAGCAGTATCATAAATACTCTTTCCCTACCTCCATAATATTTCTAAGGTGCATCATTAACTTTGTTTGGAAAACACAAAATCCCAGAAGTGAACTCCTAAAGTTACAACCTGTTGAGAATGTGGTATGTTGAAACAGAACATATTAACATCATTCGTTGCTTGTCTGGGGTTCTACCGGGACCCCCGGTACAATCGATTCATTTGTTTTTAGCTTCTCTCCTGGGTTTTGCTGCCATTTGAATTTCGTTCACTGGGTTGTTGTAGATTCATCCAATTTCATGTACGCCGAAAGCCCTGATTTGTAACTTTTCCTACTGGCTTTGCTTTCTGGGTTATGTCTTGGTAGTGTTCAATGATTGTTCTCTGCTATTGGACAAGCTTGAGAGTTGGTGAGGTTCTGGGATTCGAAGAATCTTCAGTTGATTGGAAAATATTGTAAATTTAATATGGCTTTCTATTTGTCGACGGTAGTATTTACAAATGAGAATGTCCCTTCCCTTGTTCCGTAGGCGAAATGCCTATTCGCAACACCTTTGGTACGAACCGAGTCTCTCTCGCCGGCCCCTTTGCTCTGCTTGTCTTGCAGCAGTCTCAATAGATATGACAACATCACCCAACATGAGCTGCAGAGGAAAGCCAAAATCATCGTTGCCACATTGAATAAATGTGATGGATTGAGGTCCAAAAGATAATAATATGCAATAGGAAGAGTCCATACGATTGGAAGCTTAAGCTCAGGAATTTGTTAGACATGGAGAGAACATCAGTGGTGTGGTCCTCACCCCTCCAGTCCTTGTTGAGTTCGCTGATGAATTCGTCACTGCAATGAAGAATTGATAACTCTACAGTTTCAGTTAGAACATGTTATTACGTTATGCCCAACAGTCAGAGGAACAAAAGTCTGATGCTGTGATTATTTTGTTTCAGTGCAGTGTAGGTAAGTTTGTCTCTTTTATTTCTGTTCCTTTTTACAAGTTCATGTTTTCTGCATCACTTATTTAGCACGTCTTGCTTTTCTTTGAACAATGCTGCACCAATGCAGAGTTCCAGCATGCAATTTACTTAAGTAAATTCATTTGTGGTTTTTGCTACTTTGCAGGACTCAGCCACGAAGTTCTCCAAGGGTGATTCTACTAGCTTTGTTCCGGACTACCGTCATGCTGTTGAAACCACTGCAGATTCAGAAGTGTTTGGGAGCTCAGGACAAGGAGTGTAGGCAGGGTCGGCTGTTTCAGCCGATTTGTTTGCGGCCAAAAGGAAATCCATCAGTCTACATGCAGATACATATGATGCGCGGACGAGGCAGTGGCTACAGCTTCGCGGAGATCGGTGGAGAGAGAGGTTGGCTGTTGAAACAGGTGGAGGAACCAATGATCTTCGTCTCTTTAATTCTTGCCTTCGACATGCAGAGAAGAGCGACAGACAGAGAGCGAAGTGAGGAGGAGGAGGAGCCCTAGAGGGTTCTGTCCGCAGGAAATCCAAAAGTTTCAATCTTTGCAGCTTCAGGTACTGAAATGCCCTTCTGGGCTTCTCCCATCTCCCTTTATTGCCCTAATGAACTCTGTGTGTGCCTTTTGTGGCTGTTTCTTGACCTAAATTGATTGATTTGAAACCTCTCAATTTGTAGAATTCTGGTAATTTTCGACTCAGATCATGTTCCAATTGTGTCTTTTGATTTGATTTTAGAGTTTCGACTAGATGACTATTCCAAAGTCTAATTTGCTAAAATTTTTAGCTTGTTTTCACTGGGATGATCACTCTGTCCAGCTTCAGTAAGCAAGAGCTTGCGAGTTTGTGGTTTTATTAGGTCTCATTGGAGATACAAATCATGTTTTCCTTCAGTTGCCCCTTTGTATATCATGGCGCAAACCTGATGGATAATAAATAAGACTTATAGTACTTGTACACATTTTCACTTGATGGCGCATTCTTGGTCATCGCATTCTTACATATTTCATGGGGACTTTGCATTCCATATATGAGTGAGACGGGCATGTTGTCTGTGGGATTTTATGATTTTTGCAATAAGCCGATAACAGTAATTTCATTGAATGTAGTATGACTTCGTGTGCTGGAAGCTTAAGTAAATGCTACGGGATCTATGTCTGTACAGCCAGTTGTTGCAGCTGAGAGGACAGTTTTCTACCGCGAAAGAGCTGCTGAATTTGGAGCTTCCTTACGCTTTTAGTCAGGTAATTTTTTTTTTTTTTAAATATTTCCTTCTCTTTTTTGTCATCGTACCAAAGTCTGAAATTAGAAATCCACATCCAAACCATGAAAATATGTAGTCTGGCAAACTTAGCCTCTCGAAATTGGAACAATCGAAGAGCCCTATGTTTTGGAGTTCTTCTCCTCGGTTCTTGGACGGCTAATGCACCGGGTTTTTCTGTTACCTGCTCTTGCAACCTAGCGGTACTGCAAGTAACAGTGGACGATTTAGCTAAATAACTTGTCTTTGTATTGTTGCGGAGTTGATGCAAATTGGGATGAATTGAGTTGTAGACATGAAAGTGTCAGAACTCAATGTTGCCTTCCACCGCGCTTTCTCCCCGGAACATGAAGACTACATGAGTTATAAATGTTAGTATAGAGCTAGCATGGTTGTGCCTTTCATGTAGGCAGCTAATATACTTCTGAAGAAGTTATTACAAATAATAGTACTTTCTAAAATTCATGAAATTTAATTTAAAAAACATAAGCTTGAATTTCCTGCATTTTATGATGTTTCTCTTTGATACTCAGCAGTATCATAAATACTCTTTCCCTACCTCCATAATATTTCTAAGGTGCATCATTAACTTTGTTTGGAAAACACAAAATCCCAGAAGTGAACTCCTAAAGTTACAACCTGTTGAGAATGTGGTATGTTGAAACAGAACATATTAACATCATTCGTTGCTTGTCTGGGGTTCTACCGGGACCCCCGGTACAATCGATTCATTTGTTTTTAGCTTCTCTCCTGGGTTTTGCTGCCATTTGAATTTCGTTCACTGGGTTGTTGTAGATTCATCCAATTTCATGTACGCCGAAAGCCCTGATTTGTAACTTTTCCTACTGGCTTTGCTTTCTGGGTTATGTCTTGGTAGTGTTCAATGATTGTTCTCTGCTATTGGACAAGCTTGAGAGTTGGTGAGGTTCTGGGATTCGAAGAATCTTCAGTTGATTGGAAAATATTGTAAATTTAATATGGCTTTCTATTTGTCGACGGTAGTATTTACAAATGAGAATGTCCCTTCCCTTGTTCCGTAGGCGAAATGCCTATTCGCAACACCTTTGGTACGAACCGAGTCTCTCTCGCCGGCCCCTTTGCTCTGCTTGTCTTGCAGCAGTCTCAACAGATATGACAACATCACCCAACATGAGCTGCAGAGGAAAGCCAAAATCATCGTTGCCACATTGAATAAATGTGATGGATTGAGGTCCAAAAGATAATAATATGCAATAGGAAGAGTCCATACGATTGGAAGCTTAAGCTCAGGAATTTGTTAGACATGGAGAGAACATCAGTGGTGTGGTCCTCACCCCTCCAGTCCTTGTTGAGTTCGCTGATGAATTCGTCACTGCAATGAAGAATTGATAACTCTACAGTTTCAGTTAGAACATGTTATTACGTTATGCCCAACAGTCAGAGGAACAAAAGTCTGATGCTGTGATTATTTTGTTTCAGTGCAGTGTAGGTAAGTTTGTCTCTTTTATTTCTGTTCCTTTTTACAAGTTCATGTTTTCTGCATCACTTATTTAGCACGTCTTGCTTTTCTTTGAACAATGCTGCACCAATGCAGAGTTCCAGCATGCAATTTACTTAAGTAAATTCATTTGTGGTTTTTGCTACTTTGCAGGACTCAGCCACGAAGTTCTCCAAGGGTGATTCTACTAGCTTTGTTCCGGACTACCGTCATGCTGTTGAAACCACTGCAGATTCAGAAGTGTTTGGGAGCTCAGGACAAGGAGTGTAGGCAGGGTCGGCTGTTCCAGCCGATTTGTTTGCGGCCAAAAGGAAATCCATCAGTCTACATGCAGATACATATGATGCGCGGACGAGGCAGTGGCTACAGCTTCGCGGAGATCGGTGGAGAGAGAGGTTGGCTGCTGAAACAGGTGGAGGAACCAATGATCTTCGTCTCTTTAATTCTTGCCTTCGACATGCAGAGAAGAGCGACAGACAGAGAGCGAAGTGAGGAGGAGGAGGAGCCCTAGAGGGTTCTGTCCGCAGGAAATCCAAAAGTTTCAATCTTTGCAGCTTCAGGTACTGAAATGCCTTTCTGGGCTTCTCCCATCTCCCTTTATTGCCCTAATGAACTCTGTGTGTGCCTTTTGTGGCTGTTTCTTGACCTAAATTGATTGATTTGAAACCTCTCAATTTGTAGAATTCTGGTAATTTTCGACTCAGATCATGTTCCAATTGTGTCTTTTGATTTGATTTTAGAGTTTCGACTAGATGACTATTCCAAAGTCTAATTTGCTAAAATTTTTAGCTTGTTTTCACTGGGATGATCACTCTGTCCAGCTTCAGTAAGCAAGAGCTTGCGAGTTTGTGGTTTTATTAGGTCTCATTGGAGATACAAATCATGTTTTCCTTCAGTTGCCCCTTTGTATATCATGGCGCAAACCTGATGGATAATAAATAAGACTTATAGTACTTGTACACATTTTCACTTGATGGCGCATTCTTGGTCATCGCATTCTTACATATTTCATGGGGACTTTGCATTCCATATATGAGTGAGACGGGCATGTTGTCTGTGGGATTTTATGATTTTTGCAATAAGCCGATAACAGTAATTTCATTGAATGTAGTATGACTTCGTGTGCTGGAAGCTTATGATAATGATCTGACAAGTAAGCAGTGAGTGAATTTGTAAAGTTTCCATTGGCATATCTTCATTTTCGCAGGAACTAGAAATTGAATTTGTTTTGCTGACATTGTTTTGCCCTTTTCTGTGAATTAGCAAAATAAAGAGGGAAATATTTGACTCTGAAGAACATACATTAGCTTTGAAGAGCTGCAAGCAAACCTGTCAAGTGAACAACCTAGCTTTATTAGGCAACTCCAACGGTCGCATGTCCTTAGGAAAACTGTTCTTGTGACATCAGAGAATATAATGTGGATATTGATCAAAAGATGCCATATCTGCTTCGACTAACCTATTTTTTTTAATTTTAATAGGGTGTACCTAAGGATTTCCGCAGTCTGCATATGTCGGCGCATGGTAGTGATGTCACTCTGGAGGACGAAAGTGGAGAAAACTACATTTTGAAGTTCCGTGCAGGTATAGAGGGGGTTTTTATGGGTGGATGAAAATTGTTTTCTCCTGCCCAAAATCTACTCCAAGGCGATGTTTTAGTGTGCCATTTTCTCAAGCCTTGCTATTTCAAGGTAATCGTTAACCCTGTATTCATATTACCTCTCTTTCCTTTTATTTATTTTTTCTAAAACACAATTAAGTAAATAACCGTCACTTTCAGAAACCATATCCAAGAATAACAATCTATATCATAGTTAGAAGCTCTGTAATTGGCAAAAAGTAGAAGATACGGTATGCAAGGTTCAACCATGTTTGTTAACTCGTACAAAGAAGACAAATAGGCTTTGTATATATGAAGCAAACATTTTCTGCGGTGATTATTATACAAATCGAATGGGAGATTCAAGTGACTTATGGCATAGTTTATTACTAAGTTTTATACACGCTAATCTTTTACAGCCAGTTGCATTTGGGTCTTGGTTGGTATTACTGAATATGTGATGGATTTTCTAAGCAATAAAGTATTTTCAGATAAACCCAGCTCTTTCTTTCGAAAAATCTTTTGAGTATTTAATATGGTGGTGCCTTTGATGATACCATGTTTCTTAGATCCTCCTTCTGTTTTCTGCCTCTTCAGAGTTTTTTACTGAATATACTGGGAATTATAAAAAGCTTTGTTCTTTTTAAAGGCTTCGTGGGAAGTGATGTAGCACCAATGTACCTGATTTAGGAGAGTTGTGTTCAGTGAAAGGTATTAGGTTTATACTTACTCTTTGAAAAAATCAATTGAGGGATAACCCTGTTTCGTGCTCCCTCCAAGTGTTTTGGCAAGTCACGAAGTCTTTACTTGTACTGATTCAGCAAAATTATGTTGTTTTGCAGGTATTAGTTTAGTCAATTTCGACTGATTTCGTGGATTGTGGCCACCATCACCCAAAATTTACCGTGTGAAGCAGCAGTTCTAGGAGCTATGCCCCTTTGGGCTTCAGGTATCTGTCTACTCAAACCATATTCCTCTTCATGATCATGTTGATTTCTCTTCTTGAATTGAGTTTTTCAATTACTGGCTGCTGTGATATGGGCTGCTGTGATATCGTCTAATTATACCGACGAGGATGTTGCGACACGTGTAGGCTGCGTAGCAGCAGCTTACGTCAGAGTAGTGGTGGAAACAGTAGATGTACTTGGGCTCGAAGCAACAAAAGGCGATCGTGATCTTGCACCGGTAAGAACTAGAACAGTGTTTTACATGTTAAGTTATTATTTCAATTTCCATTTGGACAAGATGCCCAGGGCCGGTCCAAGAATTTCAGAGGCCTAATGCAACGTTCAAAAATTAGGGACCCTTGAAAAGCCATTTGTCAAGTGCCCTTAAATTACTTTTCATTCTAACCTGAAAAAGTCTAAAACTATCATTTAGTATATTGGCATTATGATCAGAACAATGAATTATTTGGACACATTTTCTGAAAAATAACTCGAATTATATGGGGCCCTTCAAATTTGGGGGACCATGGCTACCCACTCTTACATTTTCTTCGGAATCCCTGTTTCTATATGAAACGTTCCTTGAACTTGCTAATCATTAAAGCTATTCTGTTTGATGGGTTATGAAAGATTAGGGAGTTTCAGCGGCATGGAGTGAACTATTCAGTATTGAAATACCAAGGATGTGGCTTACACCTCTGGGTGTTAGGTTGAATGGTGAATTTTTGTTAACAACTTCTACTGGGAAGAGTCTGGTTTGTTATGATGCTGTAACCAACAGAACAACAACTATTGCAATTCACGACATTACATGCTCGCCGGCTGATACTTATGTGGAGTCATTGCTCTTACTGAATGTTAATGGTGGCAATAATTTGTTTACTCAATGTTCTTATCTTCTACTGCACCTTTTAGCAGCTATCACTTGGTTTGTGAAGTCAAGGTTTTAGGGGATACCTGGTCCAAAAGGCAACTTTAGGGTATGTGAAAGTCAGTTTTTTAGGGGTCCAAAATGAAACCTTAGGGTATATGAAAGTCAATGTTTTATGAGATACCTGGTCCCAAAGGCAACTTTAAGGTAGAAGCCAATGTTTTAGGGGTCATGAAGAGCTGGCTGTGTTGTTCCCCTGCAAGACTGATGGAAACTAACCAGGTAATAATTTGTAATACTGGAATAATAGATTTCTATAAGCCCGCAGTCATAATGTAGCCTTCTCTTTGGTGTACGTAATCAAAAGATCCGTTCCAGGTATAGGAGCGTTCTCTGGGTTGGGCCAGTTTTGCTTACACAATTATATAAGAGCTGTTGGAGTACTTTTGGCGGAGATCGAATATGTCAACAGTGTATAAATGTTTTCACGTATCTATATCTATATACTAACCTAGCACGGCCTTGTACTGTTCATGCGACATATCTTCAACAGGAGAGAACTAGGGTTAGAAATCTAGGGCTGTAATTGATGCGATTGCACGCGATTTGTCTAAATTGTTCCAACTATATTGTATGGGAATTGTGGGTTCTGATATGTGATGGGTTTGTTCTACAGGGAAAAGCAAGAGAGTGCCGTCAAGGAAGATGTAAAAGTGGCCAGTGAAGCTGGGGATGCTGCATTAAAACATAACCAGAAGGATTCTGATACAGATCGTCTTGCTTCAACGTTTGCCTAATTCCTTTTGCTGCATTGGCCAACTCAATTTCGTTTGAAGACTGTCTTTTTTAAGTTTACATTTTCGTATGCAAAGGGAAGGGAAGTAAATCAATTGAAATGTTTGTTTTGTTTCCATGATGTATAATCGGTTGAAATATTCTTGCTATGATGCTGACTCCTTTTCCTAGAAAAAGAAATGATTCTGAAAATGTCCAATTCGGTACTCTTTCTGTTGGTGTTGTGCATAATTTCGTGGCCTATGGTCGGGTTTGGCTCGTTGTCACCGGCCAAGTTGAAGGTTTGTCTCTCTGGGTGTGAGTTTCCATCACCCTTTTCACGAAAGGGTGATAATTCTTCTATCATTTTCAGGTGGAACAACTGCATAAAATATTCAAACGTTACGGCTCCCCATCTGAGAAATATTGGCAAAGATCAAGACTTCCACATGCGACCGTCTTTAAACCTCAATATCCTTATAAGGGTACTGTTGCTGATGTATTCAAGGATTTCCCTTCTTCGGCTTTAACTTTTTGGGATGTCCTGTTAGCTGTTTAACCTGAATCCAGGAGATCAGCTTCTTCTGCCCTTCATAGTGACGTAAATCTCAGCTTTATGCTTCTTTTTTGGTAGTGTTACACACCATATTCATCTCACAGCCCTCCAAAGAAGATATTTTCCAGTTTCTCCATTCACTCATATTTGTATATCTCACCATGATTTCTAAATGGTTAAAGGGTCACTGATGTTTGTTCGTCGTCTGTTCGTGTTGGTTGACAACCATTCTTATAGTTCAGTGTCCAAATGTTTTGTGGTGCGTAAGATAGTTTTGTTGTTATTGTTTGAGGTACAACATATTTTTTTCTATTATTTTGTTGGCAAAGTATTATTTTTCCTCTTTTCAGCTAAAACAGTCAGAGATGTGAGTCAGTGTTTGTTTTTTCACAAGACTCATGGTCCAGAATACCCCCAGCAAGAAGTTATGAATATGCTGAATGTGGCTCCACTCTGCACCAACTTATTTCCCACCCACAAGCCACCCACGTCTTCTGTGGTGAGCATGCTTGAAGGCAAAATTTCGATAGAAGCATCACTCTTCAAACATAATATTTCTCCAAAAGGCTGTGTTAAATTTCTCAGTTAATAATTGATATAAATTTCTATTTGTATTAAGGGGCATCCACCTCCAGCTGCTTTCGAAATATTTTGGAGTTAGTTACCGAAATAGATGATTTAATATTGAACATCCGGAAAAGAATCGAAGCAAATTCCAAACGGTAATACATCCACAACCATAACTACATAGCTCCTATTACAATTTGTTATCTCTTCACACTGTCGTAACAACAATTAAACTTACAGCAGTACTATACTCATGGTTATCGTCAAAATCAAAACTTAATATCCGTCTCATGAGAAAAACAAAACCCGCTGAATCAAACTGTAACCTCTCCGATATACTACAAATATTACATCTTGATAAGCTTGCCGAAATCGGTAAATACTTCATTATCTAACTGCATTTCTTCGATACCGAGTAATTTTGATGCCGAATGAAGGATGCATTGATTGATTTCCGGATTTATTTATTCGATGGGTATCACAGGTTTCCAGGGGCAAAGCCAGTTGCTGAAGCAGCCACCAAGTTTGGAACATTTATATCCCAGGTCCTATTAAGGAATTCTTTGCGCAAACTGCACCATTTTTGCCTGCACAACCAGTACTAGAGGCACCGAAGTTTGAAGTGGATAAGGAGAAACGGAACGCTGAGGAGGCTGACACTGAAGTTTCCGATGGTCTTCTTAAGAAGTACCAGGTAAATTTATCAAATTTGCCTCTATGGGTAGTTCCTGTTTTAGGTGGATATATGGCTATCGGTGCACCGTTAGTGCTGGTCTTTCAGTGACACCGGTAAATTCCGACATATCATCGTCTCGGTTCTTGACTAAGGCCTGGCTATCGATTATGTATACTATCTCTCTCTCATGCACTCTCTCTTCGAATGAATCGAAAGTACTAAAACTTCAAACTGATTAAAGTTCAAGTCTTTGATTTTCAATAAATTAGGATCTCGATCGGTACTAAATCCCAGTTCGTATATCTGTAGTAGCATCCATTCCATATTACAGGAAAAAATAAACAGTTACATGAAATATACTTTTCATAATATACATTGGATTGTATTGAATTCTAAACATCTGATAATCCAAGATACATCAGTACTCTTGTTCATATTTTTTCTCATGTAATTCCTATTTTGTGCATTTTCGTGGTATATTATTATGCAACGACCATCAATAACTTTCGATAATGAAACCAACCAAAGCAAACATCCTTAATATGAATCTCAAAATTTACAATAGCCATCCATACCCAAGTAATAGATTTATAATTTAAATTATGCGACATACTACAAATAAGATATAACAGTTAATTTATTTTCTACGCTTCTTCTTTGAGATTTTTTCATCAACATCGTCGGCTTTCCTTTTCAATCGTTCCCGTCGCTCTGCTCTGGCTTTACGTCCTGCCTCCCTCTGTCGGCGAAACATAGCTAAAATAGCTTTCTTATTTCTTTCGTAGGATCTTGCCGTATCACTGTCGCATGCGTCGTCTTCGTCGTCGTTTCCTGAGTAAACTGTAGTTTCAGATCCTTTGCCAACAACATAATCGTGATGATGCCATGTTTCCGATTCATCTTCGCTATCACTCTCACTACTTTCCGTGCTTACAGTATACTTCGGCTTCTTCCGCTTACTGACTTCATTCTGTCGCTTCCTCTTGCTACTCAATTTGTTTTCCGCAATTTCTGGAGGCCTACTGGCACCTTCCTCTTGTCCATAGCTATTCTGATATAATCTTTTTGAAAGCTTTAAGAATGTTTTTATAGCAACAGCATCATAATGGAAGATGAAGAGCCCACTGACTGTTCTAATCTCCACCCACTGTATGCATTGCATAGATCTCTTTTTTAATGTTGTATTTATTGTTCCATGTATATATATACAATTCCCACCAGAGGTTGCATTAAAGAGTTACACGGTATTAAATAATATAGCAAAGATAGCTGCATCAGTTTCAAAATATAGTGTATCTGTATATTTCTCGTCTGTATATCAAATAAAAACCAAAAAAATAAAGCTCTGATCAATTAATACTCCGTGCTGATACTGTCCGCAAACGATACAATACAAATTGCTATTGTTACTTTCTTTAACCATTTATGAAACCATTAGCAATTCAGAAAGTCATAATACAAAAACCCCCAGCATCGTCATCTTCGCTCTCATCAGAGTATAATGTTGTCTCCGAACCTTTACCGAAATGTAGCCACTTCAACAAGTACTTTCTTCTTCAAATATATCCTTCATCGCACTTGCATTTTATTCCTCTGTATCAGTTGCTTTGCTAACCTCCTCAGAACTGCCTTCTTGTTGTTGTTCTTCGTATTCATCGTTGCTCGATGCTATCTGAAATTGTGTCGACTGACTGTTGTCTGCCATGCGATAGAACGCTCTTCCTGGTGCAGCTGGACGCAATAAGATGTTAAACCAGATAAACACTTTTTTTTTTTTAAAAAAAAAAGGAAACATAAAAAAAAAGGAAACATAAAAAAAATATATATATACATTGATACTATATAGTCACTAATTCGCTGTATTACTCTTCAGCTTGGTAATCAACTTCAGTTGGCACACAGCATTATCTTGAACAGCCTGTTGGTAGAGATACTCCAGTTGCGACTCATTGCATTTATGCAGCCAGTACAGTCATTTTGTGACATCTCATCTAGCCAATCACATAGGCGTGTACCAATACATATGGTAAATGGGGTGTAGTTCTGCAATTACGGCATTTTACGCACATTAGTTGAAGTTGCCGTATGTTCAACTGTGTTGATACTGTTACCAAGTCAAATATTAATTGTCAGACGTTTATAGTTACAAATGCACACGAAATGTACTCCAATGCCACTTCATTCATATCCAAATCATGTGTAAAAATGTAGACAAAATTACACGCATCCAAATTTAAACACGTGATCAGAATATGTGAGCACCAGATGACACGGCAACATATCCACTAGGCGTTGACAATAAATTAGGGTTTCAGGTTATAATTGTGTTTTCCTGGCGGTAGCGGAGCAATTAAGGCCTCTGTGAGAGCAGCAGAGCATAATTACAAAAATCAATTTTAAAGAAGTATGATTTTGTATGATATCTATTTTAAAACCAAGCAAGTAAGGTGTGAACTTATTGTATCAAAAACACACGGTTGTAAACATAATTATTTTTTCTTTTAACGAAAATATGTGAGATCAAAAACACGTCCACTGACATTAGTAAATGTCAATATCAATTTCCTGGAGTACGATTACTACACGCAATACCAATTTGTTGCGTCAAATCATAGATTTCGACGTCCTCTTCTTAGAAAAAATTAAAAACAATTTGTACTATACTATTTATGCGACACATGAATTCCAATTACACGTACAGTGAGACAATTGTGAACTTCCAAGCCGAACGACAACGCCCGGTGCAATGGCACGCCGCGCGCAACGCGCGCGGAGTGAACCTAGTATATATATATATATATATATATATGCACACGAATCAGGTAAGTATGAGTAAGTATGAGTGTTGTTCATTGTTTAAGAATACTTATTTAAGAACTGATTCGTGTACCCTAGACCATTGTATGGTCAAATGTTATGGGACCCGGACTACAGGCTTGATATATATTTTTGGGACCCGGTTTATGGGCTTAACACAATTATGGGACCCGTTCTTCGGGCTTCACATTCATAGCCTACGGGCTCAGTCGGTACATTTCTAGCTCCCGACTGGTAGACAAGTAGTACTACCCTCTGGACTAACGATCTAGTAGGGGGTGTGCACACTTAAGGTCTAGTTTGTCTTGGTGGATTAGTAGGAGGTACAAGAATGGGGAAATGAGTATGCTTTGTCATAACTATGTTATCGAATAATTGGAGTTACCGGTATAAGGTTACCTCTACTATTTGACGTGGGTCGGATAGCGGGGGCATATGCAATACAAGTACAGATCATACTTTTTCAAATATTTATATGACCATTTCATTATGAAGTCTATCTGGGTTGTTATAATGGATGTCGTGACATCTCTACCTTCTATACTTGACAGGTGAGTTCGCGAGAGTTTGGGTAATAGATCATTACCTAGAGGATTGTCACACAAGTACTACAAGCTATAGAATTAAGTTCCTTTTAAATTCTAGTTTCTTTAATTCTGTCTAGTAACAGAACTGTTAGAATTAGACTCCTTGCTGGGCATTTCCGTGCTTAGCGGATGACATCTCCGGAGAGTCTGGGGGATCCAAGTGTAGTTCTCCAGCACTCTAGGATGGGGGTGTTACACCTAATGTTGCCGCGTTGTTTCATCCCTTTGTCTCCATATCGGGATTGGATACGAGACATTATTGTCACACTCGTATATCCAATCACAAAAAAAAAATCTTAATTAATTACAATAAATCAAATCACAAAAAAAAAAACATTCACAACATCCACATATAAGGCACATCCAATCACCATTTAAAATGCAATATTAAGCACATAATACAGTTAAAATCCAATTTTAATGCGCTTGGTCAATTTTAATTGATTTTGGGATTTTCTAGGGTCCAACGGTTTCATGAGTCGCACCAATCACATTGGCCAACCACTTGGGACCACCCGGGTCGCGCCTATTGTGGTCGCCCCAATTCGCACGGTCAAACTGGCTGTTTGGCCGAACCACATAGGCCACAACCTTGTTTCTTGAGCCACAAGGAAGGGGGTGGCCTTCCCTTGGCCGAACCCTATAGGGGTTGTTTCCAATTGATGAGAAAAACCTGTTTTCTCCCAATTAGGCCATAACTCCAGATTTTTCAAATCACCAAAAGACACATCATATGTGAACGGATTTTAATAATTTTTACACGATATGTAAAGTTAGCTCATTCTCTACTGATCATATTCAGTTTGCATCATTATGTTAATTTCAGTTTTACGCGAAAAATAACATTTACGGTGTAAAACTGACGAATAAGTAAGACATAAAACTACGTTATGCGCTGCAACCTATAGCTCTGATACCAATGTAAAATTTTGATATGGATCACGCAGCAGAAAACAATAAATTGATTCCATTCAAGACCCTCCATGAATCGCAGGACAACCATCATAACGATGGTAAGGGAAGAAATTGTTTGTGTACCTTTTGTGTCTGAAAGATCACTCTACACAGAATTTTTTCCACGTCTATATGAATATCCACGCCTAGGATTGCACCTCCAACGTCTATGTGCTAGCTCACGTCAAGAAGGAGGAAGAAGATGATCACGCAAAACGAGGACCAAGAGGTCGCGCCTCTTGGTGGTCGGCGGGTAAGGGGCGGACGACTTAGGGTTTCGGCCCTAAGTCTCTCTGTCTCCTTGCTTTGTTCTCTCATTCAATAATGATGCATTAGTTGAGAAAATAAGCTAGTAGTTCGCTTGTATATTTAATAACTCATTATTAACTACATATTTGCCCCAATACTAATCCTGTCCATACACGGATTAGTCCACCTTACAAATTAATCCTACTAAGTTTGCATACACGTGGTTGCGTATTGATCCATCTAATTAATTAATCTTATTAATTAATTCCCAAGTCCAGCGTGTGACCACATAGGTTTCTACTTAGTTGGTAGTAACAATTACTAACATAGAGCGGTGTCTAGCAACACATCTATGCCACCCAACTAATAGAAATAGTGATGATCCAACAAACCTAGTGACCAATGTTACAATATTGTATCATCGTTTTGTCTCCATATCCGGATTGAACACGAGACATACAAGTCACACTCATATATCTAATCCATAATTTCTCGAAATAGGCTTCTCCATGCAAATAACATCAAGATCCCACATTGATTTATCTGAGTCAGGCTAGATATTTTATAAGCTCTACCCACTACCAGAAAAATAGCCTTTGGCCACACTCAATTGAGCCACGAGTAACTAATGTGGCAATAAGTAATATCAACCACGGTATATAACTGTGGCTAATTAATTATACAACAGCCGCGGTTAAAAAGAAATTAATGTGGCGTAATCATCCTTTAACCACGGTTTTTTATTTTTCCGTGGTGATCTAAACTAAAAAATCCATCGCCACAGATATTAACCGTTTCTATCGGGTTATTTTTATAAAAATACCACTCTAAAAAATATTAAACCGCGAATCAAAGTGGAACCGGCGGTATTATCAAAGTTTCAACCCTTAACCCTTATTCAGTCCAGAGCCTACCGTCCATCTCTCTCCGTCCAATGTTTTTTCTTCAACTGATTCGGTGCGAGAGAAGAGAGAATAGAGAGAATCGATCCAGGCTCTTCCGATTTAGTTTCAATCTGAAGTTGATTAGAGGGTTTCGTTGTTGTCTCCTCTTGCGTTGCAGTCTCCGTCTTGCCTGCGGTCTCCTCTAGCGTTGCAGTCTCTGTCATCGTCGTGCTAGTCCTCTCATACCTGCAGTTTCCGTCATTGTCGTGCTATTCGTCACGTCATCTGCAGGTATGTTCTTCTCCTTTACTCTCTTTCCTCCTCTTCTCTGCCTCTTTGTAATTGGTACAATATTTTAGGGTTTCCGATAAGTAGCAGTATCAAGTGGTTGATTTCTCATTTTGGATTGATTTTGTTTGGATCTTTAGGGACAAATCAATAGAATCAATAATTCTGGCTTGGAACTTAAATAGGTAAGCTCGAGTCTCCCTGGTATTTGTGAGGTTTGATATCTGGAATTCGATAGGTTTCAGGGAATATGATAGAATTTTTACATCAAGGTTTCTCACTGGGGGTTGAATTGGCTCTTAATTTTTTTTTTTTTTTTTTTTTTTTTTTTTTTTTGTTAATTTGGTCTCTGGTTTTGATTTTTGGGGTTTGAATAATGTAGTGTTTGAATAAGTTTCGACAATCGCATAATTCACAGGAGAGTGGGTTAGAGGGATAACATAATATAGTCTAAGATATGAGTAAATAGTACTACATGATGTAATAATTAAATCCACCCTCCTACCGTGATGATATGTTGATCTACTTCCATGGAACATCATTCAGTGTGATAAGAAAGGCATAGGGGAACAACTGGTGTAGTATTGCTTATTTATTTGTGATATCATTCTCTGTTTTAATTAAGTTACATTGCATAAATTTTAATATAATGCCAGAGCCCCAATTGTGGTACTGACATAGTTCTGCATTCTTGCAAGTTCTAAGAGATTAGCATTTGATTATCATTATATGTATACCATTGAGAAGCCAAATAAGGCATGGAATAAAATCTTTGTAAGCTATAATATTTCCCTACTACTCAAGCTTGCTTTTGTGAGGTTAGGTTGTAATTATATAGTGAGTGTAAACTTGACCTAATCAACCCATGTACTCCAATATACTAGACTACTCCATTTTTCAAGCAGCGAGACCTATCTGCAAACAAGCCAAATCAAGGAGTCTCTCTTGAAGCCCAAGATGTCATCTTCTGCTCTAAAAGTTCCAGTTCTGCTGCCAAAATAATGTATGAATGTATTAACGTTAACAGCTATGGTAGTTGTAGCGGTTGCAGGTGTTATGTCTCGGACGATCCCTGAGCAGTTTGTCCCCATTGTAAGAGCAAATTGTCAAGACAACTGACTTATGTGGTTCCACCCCCTCAGATTTGATGAAATGACACTTCCACCTCTCCAGTTTAGGAAAACACACTTTCACCCCTTTGGTGTGCCAAACTGAACGGGTGAAAGTGTCATATCCCAAACTGGAAGGTGCGGAAGTGTCTTTTCATCAAACCTGATGGGGGTAAAAGTGTCTTTGACCAACTTTAAAATTGTAATATATAGAAAAATAATAATAATTTTTGTCATTCTTTTTCGGTGGTGTTGGTACTTCCACTGAGATTATCACTCTCTATTTTGTGGGAGCCTGGTGGTCAAATGTTTGTCATTTATCGTAGGTACGTTCTTCCCTTCGACATAATTTTAATAACTCTTATTTGATGTTTTCAGTTTGTTTGTTTGTAATTTTCTTTTTATGCGGGACTAAAATTTGTAGATAAGCAGTAATTTGTTTTTATAAAAATTGGTGCTTTAATCGTTTACTCTCTTGTTACTTTTAATGTCTTCTAATATCTATAAATTCATATTGTCTAGCGTTTAGCTAAAAGCCTAGTAGTGAAGAAGAGCACTTCAGAGTTGCATAATAAAGAGGCACCCACCTTTCAATTAAGTTAATCTGAAGATTGTGCCAAAAGTTGAATGTCATAGAAGCAATATCATATTCCGGGTATGAAGCAACTTCTAGCAAGGCATGCTCACTCAGCATAGACTTGTCTGAGCCTGGAAACAGTAGTGAGTAAGAGGAGGAGAAAGAAAAAGAAATGGACTTAGAAAAAAGATCCAGACTTTTGAATTTTGATTATGTTATAAGTTTAAGGGTCACCACACAACCACTAATTGGAGCACGTGAGCAGTCTAGAAACTAAGGAAAGAGATCTCAAATTAGATGAAGAAAATAGTTTAAAATTTGAAAATAAATAAGATATGAATGGCCCATCTCGACAAATAAACGAGTGATGGCTTTGATGTCGTCCTCATGTTGAGAGTAAATATAGATAAACCTTCTAACCACAAGTTATACAGAATGATCCATTATATTGAAAAGATAATGCAAATTTTTTTATTTAAAATCAAAATCAGGTTTCTTGGTGCCCGAAACCAGAGGTCCTAATCTTCCTACATTATGTTCTTGAATAACCCTCCAAAGTAATATATCCTCGTATAATCAGCAGTAAGACTAGTCACAGTAGTTCAATAATATGCCAAATGTAGAAACAAGAAAATAAAAATTTAAGCTGTGTACTAATTCTGGATAACTTGCTTAACCACGCCGTGCTCTTCTTCTCCTCCCTGAAACCCACCCCTCTCTATTCGAACAAGTAATAGTGTTCATTTGAGGCTTTTTTCCTGGGTTTTAAATCGTTTTTCTCTAAGTTGATCGGGTTGCGGTTGATGGTGACAGTGGTCAAAGATGAGAGGGGCGGTTGTTAGTTTTGAATTAATTAGGATTTCAATATGGGTTTTTGTTTGATTTGTTTGATGAGGTGGTGGTCTAAGTCTGTGGCTCTGGACTGCCTTGGGTGATGGAGGTTGATGTGGTCGACCTGGTGGTGAAAGTGGAGATGGAGGTGGAAGTGGTGGTTAGGATATCTCAGAATCTGGGTGTGGTTCAGGTAGGGTGGCTTTGGTTTTCCGGAGTCTGTGTTACTTGACACCCAAATCAAGTCTGGCTACCCTCAATTTCAGTAAGCCCAGTAATTCTCCATCAATTTACATAGGCAATCAATTGATTTCTTATGTAAATTCAACTCAGAAAACCAAAAATCTCAACTTAGAGAAGAGACGGCTTTCATACCAGAAAACTCGTATGTTTTTTAGGGGTTTGATCCCAATTTTTTTAAATGATTCTTACAATTGATTTCTAAAAGCCTACAACAGAGGGCTATAATTAAGGGTGGCTTGAAATGTTCTCTTCTTGGTACTGTTTTCCTTCTGGATTTTTTTTTTCTACTTTTCCCTTGTATGTGGTCTTTCTTTGTCTATTTGTTTATAGTTTGACTAGGATGATGTTCATTGTAAAGTGTTGTTCTCATTCCCAGTGCTGAATAATTACAATGAAGATAGAAACACTTGTTTGCAACACCACCACCAATATTAGATAGAGTAAAATTAGTCTATATATGTTTGAACTATGAATTTTATGACACAAAAAAAAAAAAAAAAAAAAAAAAAAAAAAAAAAATCTCCAGGTTTGTGTTCATACAGCTTATTCATACTTGAATGCCTTATGTTCATAAAATAACTGAGTGTCAATGGTGATGGTTGTGTTCTTAGTTGTGAAGGTGCGAAAAAGAGCTTCTATATATTTGATTGCTAGTATCTTCTAACTTGCTTTTCGCCTGTTTTGTGTAGTGATTTTATGTTACGGGAATTGCCGTTTTTAGCGGGCAAAGAAGACAATCTAGATTTCTTTAAAGAATTTGGGTTAACCGAGGAGTCGGGGAAAGCGATCTTGAAGCGCTGGTGAAAATATTTTATTATTTTAATTTTGTAATCAGATATTCGCCCTTTCTCTTTTATTAATATACCGTATAAAGGGATTTTGTGAATTTCTCTTATACCGAACTTGTGGTATCCAATGATGGAACTATGCAGGGAACAAGGTTTATTTTGTATGGATGGAGTTTGATGTTTTTTCAGTTGTTTGAAGCATTTGACGAGTTGAGTGAATTAGACGCAGTTTATGTATCTGGTGCATTTCATTGTAATTTTTTTAACCAGTAATATATCAAAATAGTGATTGGATAGCAGGGATCATAAGCTTTTGTTTATTTAAAAAAGGACTTACCCACGGGCCAAAAATGTGGCTAAGTTCTTTGATTATGTGGTCAAATATTGTATTAGCCACATGAGAGAGGTGTGGCTAGTTAATTTTTCTTTTGGCGGGCTAAATAATTTGCCACGGTAATCGACCGTGGCTAAAATATGTGATCGCCACAGTTAATTGAATTACCGTGGTTAAAGGAATCGACAAACTTAGCCACGGTAGTTACCGTGGGCAAAGATTTGCCACGACTTTCAACCGTGGCTAATAGAAAAAACCACGGAATTTTTGGCCATGGGTAGCTACTGTGGCAAGTCCCGTGGCAAAACCAATTAGCCACGGGAATTGGAGCTTTTGCCACAGTAACTACCCGTGGCTAAAGCCCATTTTTCTAGTAGTGACCCCTCGAGTGGCCGCGAATATTTTCTCCCGTTATGTGGGAGGGAAAAATCCTATCTACATCACTACCATCTCTAAGCTTGATTCCTACTGTGTTCGATAAACACCTTTGTTGCTACCCAGTCACGGTGTAGTGTTTGACGATATCAAACACGCAATGTTCCACAACTAGAGTATCTAGTGACTTCAAGTCTAAGGACCACAATACTATTGTCTCTACAAGAAGCGCTTGTGAATTTTACATAAGTTGTATGTAGCCTTCTCTATATCAATCCAGTATGCCATTGCCGCTAATGCATACCCATGTACTAGACTTGATATCTCTATATCAATCTACCCACATAATAGTCTATAGTTGATCGTCCTATTAATCAATATAAACGACTAGGGATATTTAAGATAAACAACAATTGTAGACTAAGGCCTTCATTATATTAAATATCTCCATAAATAATACAGTGATTATTCTAGCCAAAATAATGTTCATATTAAATAAGATTGCCTCTATGGCATCTATTCCTAACAAATCGAACCTCTTAAAACCGAAATCGATGCTAAAACAAACCAAAATTAAACCGAACCGTCGAGGTTCGATTTTTTTTCTCAAACCGGACCGAACGGAACTGTTTGCATCCCTAGGACTCCCTACTTATATTGGAAGGTGGAAATCTTTAGCTTTGGTAATATCGTTGAAACAGTTGCCAATAAACTGAACGGTTGGAAGAAAAACCAACTGCCCTTTACTGGAAGAGAGGTGTTGATTAAAGTTGTGATCCGATCGGTCTATGTCTACACAATGAGCTGCTTAAAACTTCCTTCGGCTCTTTGTCACAAGCTTGAGATTCTGTCTTGCAAGTTCTTTTGGGGGGAAACAATCAAATCATAAAGGAGGCAACATGATTGCAACATGATTTTGGCCCGAAATGCAGAGCATTTCGGCCCGAAATGTTTTCAAAATGTCGAAACAGTGGCCTTGTTTCATTTAGGCCTGAAATCAGAGGGCATTTCGGCGATTTCGGCCCGAAATGCCTGGGGACTCACCGGATTTTGTTTTTGCTGTAGTTTCTTCGTCCGATGTCCGATTCCTTCGATTCTCGCGCCCACGAACTCGTCATTGGATGTAGAATCCAATGTTAACTAAAAAATTCCCAAAGTCCGGGGAGGTTTTTTGTCATCTCCAAAATTGCTCTCTAGCAGGAGAATCAAGTCCCTTTAAGCCTGTGATTCTTTCATTCTTTCATTCCTCTGTGATTTCGACCTCGAGTAGCCTCTCTTTGAAGTCCAATCGTCAAACTGCTCGTTGTGCCTCGTTTCACGTGCAAAGTCATGCACATGCTTCAAGAAGGGAAATCCGAAGGGTCTTCGTTACGTGCGTCCTGCACGCTCATGGAATATATGAAACCGCTCTCTCTCACATCTCTCAAGCAAGTACGATTATAAAAAACAGAATACAAAAATCAAATACGACTACCTAAATTGGGTTGCCTCCCAATCAGCGCTTGTAATTTAAGGTCGACGGCCCGACCCAGTTACCTCAATGCCCCTACACAGGTGGCTTGACACCTCGTGACATCTCATCTAGCTTCCTCTGCTGGATCCTCAACACAACTTTATGAACTTTAGCTTTTGAATTTGGTGGCTCATCACGAACCACCTCAGAATTCTTGTGCACTGATTGCACTGCCGCTGACATCTGTGTCTTCTCTCAAGACTACTGTGGAGTCGTCTTAGAAACCCGGAAGGTCTCCCACGCATCATTGATCCTCATGATCAATTCTCCGTTCTCAACATCAATGAGAGTCCGACTGGTAGCCAGAAAGGGCCTACCCAGGATGATCAGAACATCTCCCACAAGCATCTCTAGAATAACAAAATCTGCAGGGATAATCGAATTCCCTATCATAACCAGCACGTCCTCCACCATACCGTGTGCCCTCTTGCAAGACTTGTCAGCAAACTAAAGGTTGATCCATGTGGAACGAGCTTCTACTCCCATCTTTTGAAAGACTGAAAGTGACATTAAACTGACACTAGCCCCCAAATCACATAAGGCCTTTCCCGTGTAAGCTCCTCCCAAGTTAGCTTCTATCAAAAAGCTTCCCGGATCATTCTGTTTATGAGGAAAACCATGCATCACACATGAGCTCACATGCTCAGTCAAATCAACTATCTCAAATTTTGGCACCGCCCTCTTTCCTGAAATGGCATCCTTCATATACTTGGCATTTTTTGGGCATCATCTTGACTGCCTCAATCAATGAAATATTGATATGCAATTTTGAAAAGATAGACAAGAATCTATTATATTCCTCCGAGTCATCTTTCTTCTTCCTCGTCTTAAGAGAATTTGGAAGATTCTTGGACATAGAAGGTGGTGGTGGTGTTACCTCATCATCAACATGTGGAGTCACGCCCTTTGATTGAGGGATCATGACAGGGGTCTTGTCAAAGACCTAATGCTCCCTAGCCTTCGAGGCTTCAGCTCTGGCGTGACTCGGATATGGGGGATCATGAAGAACAATCCCACTGCGGGTAGTGATGGCGTTCACCTGGCGCACATTCTCAGTATCGGATGGAAAAGACCCTGGTGCTGTAGCTAAGAGTTGAGTGGAAATCTGTCCTACCTGCACCTCCAAGTTACGAAGCGAGGTCTTCATGATGTGCAAATCAGTCGTCAATTACTCCACATGATAAGTGAAGGTATTCAATTTTTTGCCCATATGATACATCATATTCTTGAGATCTACCATCACAGCATTCTGTCCTGTAGCTCATGGTGGTGGCGCCTGAGCAGCTGGCACAGGTGGCCTGTGCTGAAAACCGGGTACATATGAAGCTCCGGACTGATCTCCATACCTGAATCCTAGATGATCTCTAGTCCCTGGTCTGTAGTTCCCCTGATTTTAGTTGCGGTGTCCCTGTGCCCCCACATAGCTGACGTCCTCATTAGCAGCTTGAGTCAAAGCTGCATCAAACTCCTGCTCCTCAACTGCAGACACTGTCTTCTTATCCTGATACACATGCTTTGCCATGTCTGAAACCATCTTTGTAATCCCATCTTTCCACTCATCGTTATTCGGACAACCTCCTAGAGTCATAGAATTGAGCATCCTGTTTCTCTATTTGCTTCATCAAAGCATATGCTCCATCCTTGTCAACCCTGTAAAGAAAGTTACCTCCTGCTTCCCTGTTCAGCAAATCCTGGTTGGGACGATCCAGGCCATGATAGAAGACCTGAAGAATCTTGTACTCGCCGAAGTTATGATTAGGACACTTGCGTATCGTCCTCATAAACCGGTGCCATGCATCAACAACTGTCTCATCAGCATGCTGGTGAAAACCAATGATATCTGCCTGTAAGCCTATGACACGTTGAGCCGGGTAGAACTTGATCATAAATTCATCCACACACTGCTCCCATGTGGTTATCGATTCTCGCTCCCTGGACTCTAGCCACTTCTCTGCCGCTCCCTTCAGACAATAGGGAAAAAGAATCAGCGTCATGGTCTCATCAGTGACGTTCTTGTACTTCACTACGTTGATGTAGGCATCAAACTTTGCAATGAAGTCATTTGGGTGTTCATCCCTGTTTCCATAGTACGAACTGATTCTGCACTGTCGTGATGGTGGCCGGCTTCAAATAAAAGTGCTCAGCCTGAATGGTTGGCACTACAATAGCTGGCTTGTGTCCTCTCGGCGTTGAATGAAACTTCTCCACCAAAGCTTGGCCCGACTTATTGTAGGGCATCTGGTTCTTCTGCTCATCAAGCTTGTCCTGAATTTCAATCAACATCTAGTCCAGCTGGGCGTTAGTCAATTGCTCACCCATTGCGATCTGTCTTGGACCTCTTCTCTGTGCTTGAGATCTAGGACTTAGCTTTTGATGAATAAGAATTGAGTTGAAAATCCTGCAGGGAGAAGATCCCTGAGGTAGAGACGTAGGTCCAAGTGGACTGAACTCTATAAATCCTTTGTCTCTTTCATTTACAATTTATTCATTTTCATAGTCTTTTACTGCACTCGAACTTGTCAGTTTTTCAAGGGTTTGAAACTCTTTTAAAGGCCTTGAAAAAGACTTCTCTGTTTTATTCAAACTGTATTTCACTCCAAAGGCTTGCATTTGTGTTCAAGGCCTTGAACTCCTCTGTACTTGAACTAAAACTCTTCTCTTCCACAAGCTTTGCAAAAAGTTGGCATACTCTATTCAACCCCCTTCTAGAGTATTTGTGTTGCATATCCATCTGCATACTCCCCCTTTCAATAAGGGAGGTAGAAGAACGTGTAAACTGTCACGGAAATCATCAAAAAGAACAAGGGGAAAGCCTTTGGTGAAGATATCCGCGATTTGATAATGAGAGGAGACATGATGGACGCGAATCTCGCCACGTTCAACCTTTTCCCGCACAAAATGAATGTCCATTTCTGTATGTTTAGTACGTTGGTGTTGAACCGAGTTACCAGAGAGATTAATGGCGCCCACATTATCAAAGTAAACAAGAGTAGTTTTTGGCATTGGTACGGGAAGTTCCACGAGTGAATTCCTGAGCCAGCATGACAAGGCAACAACATTGGCCACTCCACGGTATTCGGCTTATGCACTGGACCGTGATAAAGTCGATTTCCGTTTGGATGCCCATGAAATGGGATTAGCTCCAAGAAAAACACAATAGGCAGAAGTGATCGTCGAGTATCGGGACATCCACCCAATCGGCATCTGTGTAAGCACAAAGAAGGGAAGGGGCAGACTTATAGAGCCATAAACCACGTTGAGAGGTTCCCTGTACATACCGGATGATGGGCTTAAGAGCAGCCATGTGCTCGTCTATTGGGTTGTGCATGAACAAGAAGACTTGCTGAAGGACGTACGAGATGTTTGGCTGGGTGAAGGTAAGGTACAGACTACGATATAGAGTAGGATCGGCACACGGAACAGATGGGGTGGCACTCAATTTGGGCATGGTAGCAACAGGGGTAGCCGCAGCTTTACAAGAGGACATACCAGCACACTCGATAATTGTAGTAGCAAACTTGGTTTGTGAAAAAAACATTCCTTTGGAACATTGCTTGATGGAAATACCTAGAAAATAATCACGCGTGTAAACTACGTGTTGCTGCGCAAGTGTACGGTCAAGTAATAAAGTTGTATTTTGGACTCCGAGTTATCGAACCCAAGGGAAGGTCTCTACTATATCTCTAGTTTATCAATTAAATTGAATTCACCTAAGTAACCGGAAAAAAGGTTTGTGGTTTAAAGTGTTGTCACCCTAAAAAAAGTGACTAGCAATGGTAGTGTAATAACGCAAATTAAATGATTTGATGTAAATAAGAGGAGAGAAAGCTAGGCAATCTATCGATCACCTAGGGTAGTTTTGACGATTCCGGATTTCATGTTCTAACACGACAATTCATAGTTAGTTAAGCTGGGTAATGGCGTTGACAATTACCTATCGGTCTCATGTCATTCTACATAACGGTAATGGTTTGTCCCTCTGAGGCCAAGTATACTACCTATGTGTTCTAGTAGGTTAACGATATTGTACGGGGTAATGTCCTATCAGACCACTATTCACGAACAATTCACTACATCCTACTGAATTTACCCACATCTAGCCATTCATATTCAACTCACCTCTCAGTCTAATTGATTAAGAATGTCCTTGTTTATTCATCCCAACTAGGGTAGAGTTGCTTTCACACACTCACTAGTTATGTAGTAATTTCGGGTCATGACTCCTATGTTACTAAGGACGAAGCAAAATAAACAAGTGATTAAATACTATGAATTATCTTTAACCCTATTTCATGATTTCATGGAGAAATAAATACTCGACATCACACATCCTAGTTTTAGCTTCTCAATGGAAGAACTCAACATGAAATAGAACATAGAAATCTCCATAGAATCATAAACCCGACGTGAAAGTTCATCCAAAATCCGGAAAATATCAAACGATAACATGGTGTCTAGATATTTCATACAAGAAACAAAAGAGAAAATAGATCAAACGCAAGAAATCAGGATGATTCTTGCGATCCGGGCTCTTCTCCTTGCTTGAGGTTGCTCCCAATGAAGTCTCCTTGCTCTCCTCCTTGATCGTGGCTCTCAATAGCCGTGAATGATGATTATTTTCGTCCCTAGGTCGTCTTTCCTTCATAACCCGCGGAAGTCTTCAGTAATTGCACAATAGCCCCCTGAAATCTGCTCCTGACTTCGCCGGGTCATAACTTCTTCGTTCGAACTCGGATTTAGCTCTGTGACCTATCGCTGGAAAGCTCTTTGAGTCTAGTTTCATTTCGCACTGGTCTCATCTCCAAATTAATTGTTGAACTCCATATTGGATCAAAATAGTTTAAGCTGGTCATCCGAGCTCCTCCAATTCGGATTCTCTTCACTCCACTTGAGCTCCCATTGTTTCCGAAGTTCGTTCCATGCCTCCTATCAATCGATTAGCATCCGCTCCTCCCATGACAACATGAAAAAACATACCAAGAGATTATATTTGACAAATAACAATGAAATATGCATAGAAAACGTCCGGACTAACAATATAGCACATGGTGAACAACAAGTGATAAAACGAACTTTATTCTCCAACATTAGGCTCAAATCACTCTCAAATACCTATTAACATGTGGTAAATCCTAAAGTATTATAGCCCCTAAAAGGTGCTATCAAATAACTCAGAGGACCGAGATATTTTATTGAAAATTCCTTGTGAAGCTTACAAATAATTGTAGTGCGTAGAGCATCCGAGGAGTAGGTCAATATAATATCGTCGACATACGATAGCAAATATGCAAGTTGCGTAGCTAGTCGATAAATTAATAACGAGTGATCCACTTTGCTGTGACTGAAACCAATTTGAGCAATATATTCGGTAAACCGTTTGTACCAAGCACGCACGAGGTTCTTGTTGAGGCCGTAGAGTGACTTCTTGAGGAGAAAAACATGAGTAGGCCGTGGCTTGTCGCATTACCCCATGGGTTGATGCATATAAACCGTTTCATGTAGAGTGCCATGTAATAAAGCATTCTTAACATCCAGCCGATTAATGGACCATGACTTCGAAAGGGCGAGGCATAAAACCGTGCGAATGGAAGAGGGCTTAACCACGGGGCTAAACGTTTCGCCACAATCTACACCTACTTGCTATGTTTTGCCATCACCTACAAGACGAGCTTTATACCTTTCAAACGAACCGTCAGAGTTAAACTTATGACGGAAAATCCACATAGAGCGAATAACATTGACATTTCGAGATCGAGGAACCAAACCCAAGTCTTATTATCAATAAGAGCGGTATACTCATCGTCCATGGCCAATTTCCAATTAGTGTCACTCAGAGCTAATACTGGATTTTTGAAAATCGGTGATATAGCTACAAAGTGAGATAAATTTTGTTCATTGGAGGGCTGTGAGCATTTGGGGTTTGATTTGATGATGCCATGATCAGCACAGGTTGTGGGTTTGGAGATAGGTATATGTGCTCGGCGAGTATAGGTGATTAGGGGTGGGGATGCGTGGCTGGTAGAAGGCCTACTGCCAGGGAACTGGGCAGGAGGGAAGGACATGGCAGACCCACTGTCAGGGGACTGGGCAGTGGGGGAGGGTGTGGGTGTTTCGGGCGGTTGTGGAGGAGTCATGGTCATGTGTCGTAGGACATACAGGGAGACTCCATCATCCAAAAAATTGTAGGTGTGAGCGTCGGGTTGATGAATTTTGGCAAACGGGAAAGTATACTCATCAAATAAGACATGACGAAAAATAATGATTTTGCGAGTAAACATGTCGAGACACTTATACCCACAGTGATCTTGAGGATAATTGAGGAACACACACGGAGTGGAGCGAGGTTAGAGTTTATGTGTATGGTGGACGGTATTAATGGAAAACATAAGCAACCAAAAATACGAAGATGTCAATAAACAAGTGTACGATTGTAGAAGATGCCAAGAGGGATGTTATAGGCAATGCTTTTACTAGGAATGATATTCAGTAAATAGGTAGTTGCAGCAAGAGCATGATGCCACAAATTAACAGGGAGTGAAGCATGAAACAGTAAAGTCCGAACAATGTTATTAATAGAAAGAATTTTACGTTCTGCTTTTCCATTTTGAGAGGAAGTATGAGGACAAGAGAGACTAAAGACTAACTAAAATCCTCACAATTTTTTTGAAATAAGCTGTTGACAAATTCAGTGCCATTATCACATTGTATCGACTTTATTTTTCGTTCATATTGAGTTTGAACAAGAGCATGAAACTTTGTTAATATGGGGCTGACGTGATTTTTCTTGGCGATGGGGAATGTCCATAAGAAATTTGAAAAATCATCCAAAACAACCAAATAATATTTGTGACCAAGGGAGCTTAATATTGGGGAAGTCCACAAATCAAAGTGAAGAATATAAAATGGCATATAAGTTTGTGAAATGGACGTAGCAAATGGTAACCGAATGTTTTTCTATAGGACGTGACTGACAAAATGATTTAGTAGAATTAGAATTACAATCAATGGGATTATTTTTCCTAATAAAAGAAAAGACGGGATCACCCGGATAGCCTAAGCAATCGTGCCAAATTGATGAAGCTAAAGCAGCAAAGGATGACGACATGGCTTGTTGAGTAAAGGGAGACACAAGATAAAGAGCACCCCGACTATCACACCTCATTAGACTTGTCCCCGTCTGCAAATGCTTAACTCAAAAACCAAAAGGGTCAAATTCAACGGATACCATGTTATCGGTAGTGAAGTTTCTAACAGAAATAAGGTTTTTGATTAGGGCGTCAAGGACATTTTTTAATACTAATGGGGAATGTGGTGTAGGTAGGGTAATGTGGCCATAGCCATTGATGGGAATATAATTTCCATTTCGGACAAGTATACCGTTACGAAAACTCTTATTAAGATAAGAAGAGAGTGTACCTTGATTCGCCGTCATATGAGACGTAGCACCCGTGTCCATCACCCACAGTTCAGGAGGAGTTAGCCTAAGAGTGTACATGGTCCCCTCAATGTCAGTAGAGGTCGGTGTGGAAGCATCAGCCGCATATGCCTGTTGGGGACGAGTGCCCAAAATCCCTTGTTGTGGCCGAGGGGAGTAAGAGGGGCGTATCCACGGGGTAGAGGGATAGGGGCATGGTGGATAACCCCAAGGAGAGGAAGGCCACTGCACGGCCCATACCCCCGAACCATTTCTGAGTTGTGGCGGGTTGAGGAGGTTTAGGTTGTGCTGCTATGGGAGATGATGCATGTTGGCCCTTGCCTTGTTTTCCACCCTTGTTCCCATTTTTCTTACCACTAGACGCTTTTCCACGGACACCTTTTCCGTTTCTAGAAAAAGAACCCTTCAATGAGTGCCCTCCAAGGTCGCTGTCAGCACCACCACGCACATAATGCGCCTCGGACGAAGCAGTGGTAGCCTGTTTGGCTAGACCAGCCTCTTCGAGAGTTAACATGAACCGGGAACGATAGAAAGTAGGAAGAGGGTTGCTTTGACGGATGATCGTTCCTACACCTTGATATGCTGGAGAGAGACCGGAGACTAATTGTAGAACCAGGAGGCTGTTGGAGACCGGAGAGCCGACATCCTTCAATTGGTCCGCCAAGGATTTAATACGTTGGCAGTAAGCCGAGACGGAGGAAAAATCCGCCATCTCGACGTGCGAGAATTCCTGTTCAAGCGTGACAGCTCTTGAATTTTCATTATCCAGGAAAAGACTCGCGATACGTTTCCAAGCTTCCATGGCTGTGGACTCGATTTCAACGATAGTTTCCGAGAGTTCAATTGATATGGTAGAATAGATCCACTGCAAAACCGTGGCATCGAGTGCCTCCCACATCTCCTTATCGTCATCCGTGGAAGTTGGTGGAATAGGAACCTTCGGAGTGACGATGTGGTGAAGAAACCGATTGGATTTGATATGATTGGTGAACAACGCTACCCGAAAAGGGTATTGATCTTTATCCTTTCCAAGTTTGATCGGAATGTGATTGGACATGTTGTTCACAGCAAGAGCCGGGTGGAAATTCGACTTTGCATCAGGGGCCATTTTGAGAGATGTGAGGTTAGAGAAGAAGAAGAGGAGAAGGAGCGGAAGCGATTTTGATAGGAGAAGCCCTAGTGCTCTGATACCATAAAGGAGATTCAATCGTCATCCGTGATTGAAAATATTAAGAGTTTAAATACAAGGGTTGCTAGCTACAAATCAAGAACTGATTGCTACAAATTAGGTAACTAATTATGAGTAAATAATTGAGATATTGACTATGAATATTGATTATGATTCTATCATCTATCAGGGAAATTGAGAAAGAGTTTGTTAGGGGCTTATATCCGCTGAAATTAGATGGAACCTGGGTGAAATTGGAGGGAATTGAGGGAGATGGTGGTCGGTATGGTAACGCAAGGGAAGGCAGTACTGGGTGTTGTTGCGCAGAAGCAGGGAGTTGAAGATGAGGGGAGAGGTGATTGTGTGTGGCTGTAGTACGGGTGAATAGAAGAGAAATTGTTATGGTGTGAGTGGCGTATGAGATAAGGTGAGAAAACAATTGTGTGTTACACTCACATTGTACGTAACTTTAAAATCAAATTCTACCCGAATATTAGGCAACCTCATAGATAAAATTAAACATAAAAATAGGAGAAGAAAAATTTATCAAACTTTGGGTAAAATATAATTTTCGTAAATTTAACTTTTAAAATATCGATTCGACCTCAAATTCGCTAAAATGACAATTGACCCAAAAAGCTTTTGAATTGCTAAAATTAGTCACAACAATCGAAAATTACCAATTTAACCTTAACAAAAAAGTGGGGTATTTCATCATTCTCGCCTTAAAGAGAGCTTCGTCCTCGAAGCTTAAACCAATCGCTAACGATATCATTACTTCACGATGTACAAACATGTCTACGTAAGGCACAATAAATGTCTTGCGACATGTACATGAGATATATACAGAATATGCAGTGCTAATGCAGTACCAGCACGATAGGTAAAGGTAGAAAGGTGCGAAAAAGTGAAGAGTCCTATCCTCTCCCCCTTATAGGAGTGTCGTTCTCGGAACTCAAAATACATCGCTAAACAAGTGATTGTACTTCTTCCTCTTCTTTAACTTCCCACGTTGTCTCCTCAATCTGATGGTTCGTTTATAGGACTTTGACTAGCTTGATGCTCTTAGTGCGAGTATCCCTTGTCTTGGTGTCCAATATCTTGACTTGTTGCTCTTCATAACTCAATGACGGATCGCGTTTGACGGTTTTGGATCCAACATGTGAGACGGGTCAGGGACATACTTCTTGAGTTGTGACACATGGAATACGTTGTGCACACGACCCAAGTTAGACGGTAGGTCTAAATGGTATGCTACTTCTCAAATCTTCTCCAAGATCTCATGCGGTCTGATGAACTTTGGGCTTAACCTTCCCTTCCGATTGAATCTAATGACTCCCTTAGTAGGCGAAACTTTGAGAACGCCTTCTCGCCTATCTGAAACTCTAATGGTATCCTTTTCTGATCCGCGTAGGATTTTTTCCTGTCTTGTATTGCATTCATTCATTGTTGGATGAGTCACACTTGGTCGGTCATCTCCTTAATAACTTATGGTCTGATCAATATGGTTTCGCTAATGTTGCTCCGACACAAGGGTATTCGGCACTTCCTTCCATACAACACTTTGTGTGGTGCCATGTCGATGCTTGTGTGGTAGCTATTGTTGTACGAGAACTCTATAAAAGGTCTAATATAAACCCAAGAACTTTGAAAGTCCATAACACATTCTCTTAGCATATCCTCTAACGTCAAAATAGTCCTTCCCGTCTGCCTATCCGTCGCTGGGTGAAACGCCGTACTAAATCTTAATTGGGTTTCTAACGCTTCTTGTAGTGCCTTCCAAAAATGAGAGGGGAAATCGAGGTCTCTATATGAAATATGGAATTTGAAACTCCATAGTACCTTACAATGTTATTGATATAGGCGTCAGCTCATTGCTCTATCGTACACGTGTCCTTAATAGGGATGAATCTCGTCGTCTTGGTTAGCTTGTCCACTTATACCTAGATATGATTGAGTCCATTCTTTAAAACCGATAAAGATGTCAAAAAATCCATCGAAATGGAATCCCGCTTCCAAATATGAACTCCTAACGGTTTAACCAAGCCTCCCATCCTCTTGTGCTCGAACTTCACCTTCTGACAAGTCAAACAGCGAGCTACGAATTTGCGCTTCATCCTTGTTCATGTTCAGCCACCAAAACACCTTTTTCAAATCTTTATAGCGTTTTTCGCCTCCTGGGTGTACGAAATAGGGTGTATCGTGTGCTACGCGCTTTAACTACTCTTTGGTATCTCCAAAATTCTGTGGTACGCACCACCTTCCCTTATAGCGAATGCTTCCGTATTCATGAACCTTAAAATATGTGGTTTCTCCTGTCTCAATCCTTTTCTTATCTTCTCCAGCTTTACAGCTCCCGGCTGGCTGTTCTTTATCTCTCCCAAAACATCCGGTACAACTTTAATACTCCCGAGCATATCCTTCACTCTACCTTGTTCCACCACTTCAATCTCAAGATTTCTAAACTCGTTACATAGCGAATTTGATAAGGCCACTTAAATCCACCTTGTTCCTCCAGTCCCGCCTAAGATTACATCCTAGTCCTTTGTTTCATGGGTCGTCGTACACCTCGAACTCGCTCGAATCATTTGGTAATGCCAGCACTGGCTCTGTAGTTAGCTTCTCTTTCAGGGTTTGGAACACTTCTTCACAAGTCACGCTCCATTGGTAAATCACCATATTCTTGGTTAGGTTGGTTAATCCTTTACCTCCAATATCGTTCCTAGTTCTACAGACACTCCCTTCTTCAAAATATGTCCCACGAGTGGGACCCTATCCAACCAAAACTCGCACTTCGAAAATTTTGCATACAACTTATCCTGTCAGAAAGTTTGCAACACTCCTATGAGATTTCCTCGATGCTCCTCCATGTTCTTCGAGTACACCAAGATATCATCATTAAACACTACCACAAAACTATCTATAAATTGTCTCATAATCCTGTTCATAGCGTCTATAAAGACGGCTAATGCACTGGTCAATCCAAAGGGCATTACAGCGTATTTCGTATTGCCAATATAGCGTCCTAAAGCTATCTTTGGAATTCCTTTGGAATGTCGTTCTATTAGATCCTTGCACTGGTCAAACAGGTCATCTATTTGGGACAGTGGGTACTTGTTCTTGATTGTCGCGGTGTTCAATTCACGGTAGTCAATACATAACCTCAAATTTCCATCTTTCTTCTTCACGAACAACACTGGTGTTCCCTTGGGTGAGACACTTGGCCTTATATACCCCTTCTCCAATAATTCACGTAGTTTATCCTTCAACTCCTTTGAGTTCTGTCGGTGCCACTTGGTACGGTGCTCTCGAGGTTGGTGCGGTTCCAGGTACTAGGTCAATGGTAAATTCAACTTCTATTTGTCTTTGCATTCCTGAAATTTCGGCTGGGAATCCATCAAGAAGATCTTTGTCTATGGGCGATATGTCTAAACTATTTTCCTAATGGTGAGTGGTTGCAGTCAGGTTCTTCAGTCGCTTGTTCGTGTTGCACCTTCCAGATAAAATGTCGGAGTGGTCTATGAGTCATGCCCTAAACTATGGCCTATTGAATCATCGTATACCCTATCATGCAGCAATGCAAAAAGTTTGGTAATGACATGTAATGTACACGTAAGCAAGTAAAGTGGAGCATAGATTGTAGGTAGCACAATTTCTAACACATACTCATGGCATCATGCATACTCAGATAAAGTCAAAATTTGCAAAACATCGTTCTCCTCTCTTGGGAGTAAATACTTTTCCATTGGACAATCAATAAAGCAAATACTATTGAGATATGAAATATTCCAAATTTCAAAATCCCAAATCCCAAATCGTATGTCGCTATGAAGGAACAGTACATTAAGAAAAAGGGTACCTAATCCTCATCGGGGACATTCCAGTCCAGAAACAGATGCGCTTGGTTACTCGGTTTCGGGAAACTCTTCAAGATTGTGCTTAGTCATACTCGGGGTCCATAGGGTACTCTCCTTCAAGTTCTTTTTCAGGTTCTAGTAGTTAGCTACGGGTGCGACATTCTCTCTCGACTTCTTAAGGATCCTATAAATCTCTTACACATAACATTTGGTTCATCTATGTATTCTCCTTAGTGTGTGTAGCTACTGAAACGGGGCTTGATAAGCTCATCCACCAAAATCACGATACTCCTTTTTCAAAACTCCCAACAACGACTAAATAGGAAATTCCATGAGCATGCAACTAGTTAGAAATACTGGGTTACCAAAAGAATGGAAATCTTTTTGACCTACTCGAGCCTCACACCCTCAGCTCCCAATGCGGTCACGAAGGTATACCATAAGCTCAATGTCAATTTACGATGCTACGATGGGTGGTTCATGTTGTATGGTTCATGTCTGACTTGTATGGAGTAAAAGTGATACGTCTACTATCACAATCAATCTCATTCAATCCAAAAGGTTTGTACTACAATCCATAAGTGACTCCAAAGTTGAAATTAAAACCAGATAAACTTCTAAACCAATATTCAATTTCCAAAATTCCCAAATAAAACATCCGAATCCATAGCTAAATGAAAAATCTCCCAATACAACTGTCCAAATCAATGACTATGAAACGAAACTCCAAAGTTGAATATCCAAATCAAAACTCTAACGTCTTAATAGCGCAGGATGCCTAAACTCAAAAATAAACCTAACTAGGTGTGGGGTGGGTGGGAACCATCCCTTTCTAGAACACCTCCTTAGTCAATTACTTTTCCTGGATCTTCCCTAGACTGCTCCCAAGACTTATGAGCTAACAATAATGAGCACATAGTAAAATGTGGCTTTATCATCGGACGACCTTGATACCAATAATCTGGATTGGGAATATACAATCCTCCTTCAATAACTAAGTCATGCAACTGTCTCTTAATTGGGATCCAAGGTTGCTCACCAAGTAAAGACTCCAAGATGCAATGACTTTGAACTACGCGGTTGCTGAACAAAAATCCTCCAACAAGGGTAGAAGCCCAATTTTCACACATCTCCATAGCATTTTCAACATACTCGTCGATCGACATGCCGTCATGGTAAGGTGTCCTCGCTGGGTGGTTGAAATGACAGTCTGCGACGGTCGGTATCACTAGGTTGGCGTCCATTCTACAAGAGTAAGAAAAAAATGACTAGTGTAAGTCGAGAGGTATTGGTATAGAATAATAATAATAATAATAATAATAATAATAATAATAATAATAATAATAATAATAATAATAATAATAATAATAATAATAATAAGGGTTCCTAAAGTTGCTAAAATGGAAATTTAAGAATAATAATAATAATAATAATAATAATAATTATAATAATAATAATAATAATAATAATAATAATAATAATAATAATAATAATAATAAGGGTTCCTAAAGTTGCTAAAATGGAAATTTAAGAAAATATTACTCACTAACCAAATCCTCACTCGCATTTGCCCAATTTTAACTCAATATAATCAAATCTCATCTAATTCAAAACGAAATCCAAATACATAAATGTTACCCTCCATGACAGGAGTAAAAGTAGTCTAACTGAATAATCAAACAAACAATCCCTAACCCAAAGTGGTGGATAATCAAAATCACTTAATAAAATCTCAAAACACACTTGGCTTGATGGCCTTCTTCAAAAAATTGCAAGAACACAACTAAGTTATAAGAACCCAAACAATTCCTAGTTCTACTCGTCTTCCTCGTTTCCACCACTTCCTTCCGACAAAGAGTTTTCACAAACCACCTCTGCATCCGCGGCGAACTTGTGCCACTCTTGATGGGCTTTCATCAACTTCTGGAACATGGAGTTGGAATTCACTTTCCACGCTCCATGGTAAAAGTAGTCTTCATAGTTTCGTTGGTTGAACCAAGTCATCAAATTATACTTTCTCATAATCCTCCCAAACATCGGGCATCTAGGTATCGCCTTAACCATGCAATGGGCCTAGAAAACAGGGTTCCGATACACTAGGAATCGCAACTCATCATATCGACCCTCACAGAAGTTCACGACGCAATCACATAAAGCAGGGAGTTACTCGCCTTCTGTCCAAGGGGTCATAACAGGGTGTCTCTCGACTGGAGGTACACGCTTCCTCAAGGTTTTCTTCGTTTTAGCCATCTACAAAAGAAAGGTAGTCTCCATAAGCCTCTTATTCGACAAATCACAAACCACAATTCTTATTTGAGACAATGATCATCATAGAATTAAGAAAACATACTCCCAAGACTTCAAAATTTCAGTGGCATGACTCCCAAAATGCATCAATACACCAGAGAATACAACAAAGTCAAGATTCCTCAACCACGAACTCCAAATATGTACTCCAATCAAAATCTCCCAATTTATCAATTACCCAAACATTAGTCACCTAACCTAAAATCTTGATAAAATCTCCAAATACAAGCTCTCAGCTAATCGGGTAAGACAAAACTCTCAGCTGGGAATGGACTGGTAGAAGTATTTGCTTCCTAAGGATAACTTCTACAGGGTTACTCACCTAGTAGTCACTATCCAAGACTACCCAAATCCCAACGGCTTATCGAGTTTTAATTTCACTTTATTTTCTTGCCCTTAATTCATTTCAAGTTGCCCTAACAGGTTGTTTCCCTATTTGGAAAGACCCGCTCGGATACCACCTATAACAACCCCAACTTCCATAGACCATAAATCGAGTCATTGTTATTCCGCAATCCAAGATTTTACTCTCGGAATGCAAGGGGATACAAAACAAGCAAGCAATCTAATAAGCAGAGTAGTTAATTATTACATGAGTCAAAAACTAACCTCCAAACATTGCCTCAAATCGGACATAACAAACCTAGTGACAGGGACAAGAAATCTTTTCTAAGTGTTATTACATGCTAAACTGCTAGACAAACTATGCTAGTCGTGTTCCACGCTCCCCAACGTTTTTAGCATCAAAACATGTGGGTTTTCAAAAACGCAAAAGCATACCATAGTTTTTTCCAGACGTTAGCGAAAGTTGAGTAAACTAACACCCAAGCATATAAACAGATTATGAGGGAAGTATTTGATAAGAAGATAAAAACATGCTCTTCAACAATATTTTTACAGTGGAAGTTATTCAAATGTTTCTCATGTATTGCAAGAGTAAATTTCTGATATTCAACAGTGGCCCGTTTGATAGGGCTTTCCACAAAATATGATTCATGTTAAAATAGCAAGATGTCGTAGTTATGAAAGATCCAATTCATTATGTTGTAACCGGGGTACTGATCAGAATCCAAAATAATCCCCTGCCCACTAGATACCTTAATTGTCGACACACCCTACGGGGAAACTGTTGTCCCAAGAGAGTAGTAAATAGGGACAATCAGGGAAAATTGCAACTGGGTAAAATAAATAAATAAGTCTGCTAGGCTCACCCACAGACGGCAAGAGCCAAGAAATAGAGTAATCAGATTCCTCGTACAACTTTTTCCGCTTTAGTTATGGTGCATTTTGATTCATGTGAGAGTTCAATATTTATTTTCCAACACAAGAGGTACGAAAATAGTTAAAGCACGTAAAAGCAATAATGACGTAATATGATGATTTGACAGTTAAAACATGTACGACACGATGGGAATTATAGGCACATAAGACTTGGCATATTAGCTTACCCCAATTAAGTCAGCAAATACGATAATTAGCTCCTATTAGTAAATGTACTCTAGTCTACGAAACCGTTTCCTACAAATTATAAATTCCTAGTCAACAACATATTTAACCGACACAATTTTATGCAATATGTCCTATATGCCTTAAGTGGTATGTTCGAAATTGAAAAAGTAAAGTTGGGCGTTTAATTTTTACCATAAAATTAATTATCATACTAGGTATTAATAAGAGAAAATAAAATAAAATAACTTGTATTGGGTGTGGCTAAAAAATATAACTTTGACGCTACTACAAGTAATAGAAATCGCAAGTTGAAACTTCGAGATAAATATATAATCTGTTATAATAATTTTGGGAGTGGCTATGTTGCGGGCGGATTTTTAGATGCGACTTTTTATAATAACAAAAGACAACCGGTTTTGCCTGTATTTATGAAAATACCTGCAAAACGACAAAAGTTCTAGCGGGTTGGGAAAAAAACGGTGCGCCCGGACGGGTCCGACTTTCCCAGTACTATGAAAAAGGTTACAAATGTCATGATATATTCAACGGTTCCATTACTGGGTTCTGAATAAGAAGTAGCTTTTATGAAATAGATAAAAATTATTATAAAATGTTCTAGAGTGGATTGAAATAGATAATCCTGCAGACATTTGAAGTAAACCATCGACATTGGTGATCAACGTTGGACATATTAGCACCAGTACTCGTCGAAATAGATGCGAAATATGTTAATACACAAAAAACAATTTGATTACGAGAATGTTTGTCTCCATCTAAGCCGGATTACACATCATAACTACATCCCTACAGTAACTGGACTTTTATGAACACAAAGCAATGCCAATCAGTGCTCCATGGACTTGACAAACACAAATTGATAGGACATCGCAGGTGACACACCAACTGTTCCACAAAACCCACAAACCACTACCAAATGCGTCCGGGTCAGCAACGAATGCCCTGTCGAAGCCAAGGATGGAACACAAGTTCTTTGCCTTATCCCCGACGATCCTTGTTTCCGTGATGAAAACATTGTTGGGATTATGCAATGCAATCTTGTCCTTGAAAATCTTCCAGAACCTAGTAGAGTCTGCTTCAACGTGATTCCACAATAGAACTTTAATCTGATAGTTTATGGAGACCGTGCGCAGCTCCATTGGTCCCCCAAACACCAGCCAATTCTTTGGTAGTAGGACTCACCTGTGCACTTTAATTCCATAATAACACTAGCCTTCGGTGCAGCAAGGCACAACACCGAGACCTCTTCATCCTGTGCTGTAAAACGTCCCACCCAACACGGCGTTGTTAGTTTTTCCTCTATTGGACCTTGCCTCCTCTTCTTGCTTCGTCCATGATCCTGTAAAGGTACCACTTCTTTCTTCGATTTTACTTCTTCTTTGGATACAATGGAGGTTAAGGCATCCCTGGTGACACTAGTTTTCTCCACCTTGCTTCTCAGAATCCATCGGTCCATTGAGCGCACCTGTGGGGCTGTCATCTGAATCACGACTGAAGAGTTTTCTGTGTATGGATATGGGATGACATGGGATGAACGGCACCGCCTGGCACCATGATTCTGTCACTAATGCCTAACGAGGTTAGTGAGCCATGTTCAATCTGCGATATGATGAGGCTAGAGTTGCACTGGGATTGAACACAACACACCCGCCCATTTATCTATATGATTAGCGACTTTACAGGACGATTAATCCCATTAACACCCATGTTTTTTGGGTAGTATAAGAGTTAGGTTGTAACACGTTTTTTGGGTAGTGCAAGCGTTAACAAAGGGTTAGTGGGCATGATTTGTTTAAGATTCTTACTTCATTCAAAAAATTCACTCCCGATAAGGAACTATTTCGAAATCTGACTGTGGAGAATTTTAAATACCAAAATGATCTCAATGATTATTTTAATTTTTTAATGTTTACCACTTTGTAAACGATTCATAGCATGACTATGTAATGTTGGTTCCAATAGTGTAATGTATTTGTATGATTTCATAGTTTTTTTTAGACTTACCTCTTTGTCGACTACTGGTTCGAATTCAGGACCTCATGCAGGGGATTTTATATGCCCTACCACTTGAGCAAGCACCCATTTGCTACGATTTCATAGTTTATACAACTCATTGAACGATAACATTGTTCACATGCAATGTTGTTGCAAATAGAGCCCCTCGTACGAAGACCTCTGATGGTGTTTATAAAAAAGGCTTAATGTAAATTGGGATACATTTTCATGGTGTATTCATTACAAGGGTATTGTCAGAGAAACAAATAAGACTTTTGTAACTTTGGAATCGCAGTAAAACATGCGGAGTCGTTGCTTAATGATTTACATGCTACGTGATGAAGTAAGCTAGAATTAGGGTTAGAGAGAGATGATTGAAGATTGGGAAAGTGATTTCATTAACCGTCTAACAAACTATTACACATATTTTATATCTGGATGTAACAAACTCTAGACTAATAGCATAGAATCCCTCCTACTTTATTACAATAACCAAAACGCCCTTGTACACTTAACAATATGTAGTGTGTATAAATACGTTGTTGGAAACAACTGATGCCTGTCCATCGTACATGCCTTATGAGTTGAGCGTTGACAGTATAGATGACTTTCTTTTCCGTATGCGGTTTACTTTACAATTAGCATTACTAAACGATTAATTCAAAAAATTCACATTTGAAACCAATGAATAGGAGATTTCCAAATGACGTTACATGACAAATTCCAACATTTAGAAAAATACAGACATCAATGATTTCATATGAATACATGAATGGTTTCACCACAACATCAGCATGCCTTATCCGCCAAAAAACATGTTCTTGTGAAAGTGAACACCCTTGTATCCCGTTGTTTGTTGCTGACATTCTTCCCATGATTTACATATGACAATTAGTCGTCCAACAAATCCAGCGTAGTAACTACGTTTGCAATTCAGTTCTACAAGACAGCACACACAGAGATAGTCAATAAGAGATGATCAGCAACAAACTATTTAATTCTATATCCTAGTTGACTGTTTCAGTCTATAGCGAATTATTTCAAGTCCTTTATTCGCGAACCGCTTCAGGAATAGTTATACGCTCAGATCTTCTGCCGAATACTACCAATAAGATATGATCACAGGCTGCAAAGGATTTGCATTGCCATGCGTATTACAATCTCTCTTGTGATCAATAGATCCATATCATCACGGCCTCTAATCACTGATAATTTTGCCAGCTAAACATACTCATATAAAACAAATTATAAACTACGTATCAAATAGTCAATTCTGACAGGAAATAGACATCAAGTACACATCACCAAGACTGTTTGTACTGTTATTTATGACCAGAAACCTGGTTGTCTGAATAAATCTGGTTGCTTGATGGGAATGTGCCCTGAATAGGCTCGAGAAGCTTGGCGAGGAGTTATGCGATGAAGAGGGGCAAGGAAACAAGGCCAAACGAGGGATCAAGATGAAGAGAAGGAAGACAAAGAAGAAAACAGTGTCAGGGAGGTCGTATGACCTCAAACCAGGTCGCAGGACCTTGGATGGATGTCTATCGACCTCTGATCCAGGTCCCACGACCTGAACAGCCGGCTGACGATCCTTATGTGTTTTCGGTCCGTTTTGGCCGTTTCATTGGGACCAAGCAAGCCTAGTAGGTCTATAAACGTGCATAGTCATCGCTAGTGAACCACGTTATATCGTGGGTGCTCTTGTGTTCTTGTTTTCATCGTTATCATCGTTCTCCGAGCTCGTTCCAAATCACAACATTGTTAATAAGTAGAATTGTTGTAGTGACATTCATTGATACTGATAGCACCTTTTAGGAGCTATCTAGTACCTCCATTTTACCACATTATCACGAGTTATTTGAGCTTAATGTTAGAGAATTTGAGTCGTTTTATCACTTGATGCTTCACATGCTTTGTATTGTTAGTCCAGGCGTTTCTATGTATATTTAGTTATTACTTGTCAAATATAATTGCTTGGTATGTTTGTTCATGTTTTCTTCAGAGGAACGGATGATAATCGGTTGATAGGACGAATGGAATGAATTTCGGAAACAACGGGAGCACAAGTGGAACGAGGAGAAGCAAAGATGGAGAAGCTAGGATGACCAGTCTGCACTAATCTGATGATATCTTGAGTTATACAAATAATTTTAGAGTGATACCAGTGCCAAATTAAAGTAGACTTAAATAAATTTCCAATGATAGGTCACGGAGCTTAATCGGAGTCCGGATGAGAGAGATGTGTCCTGCGCAAGATCACCTTACAATTCAGGACGGGAATTACAAACTAGAGGGGCTGAGATGCAATTTCAGTAAAGTACATTAAAAATTCGCCCCAGCTGATTAAAAAAATGTGAGAAGACCTAAGGTGCATATCATACACGCACGGAGGAAGAGAGAGACGGGCGGGAGCCATTGGAGAGAATCTTGGAGTTTTGGGATTGCCCGGATTCGTCAAAGCTTGGCGATTTCACCGTTTGATTTCTTTCTCTTCTATTTTCATCATGTGTATGGAGAAACTCTTGTTATTTTCCTACTCTATTAGTAGCTAAATACTTTTTCTAGGTTCTGTGGAGATGAACCTAGGGTTTATGAACTAGATTTGTTTCCGAATTGTGAGATTGATTCATGTTTCGTTTCTTTTAATCATATTGTTTTTCTTTGTTTATCGTATATATTGATTACTTAGGACTATTGACACGTCTAGGGTACCAAGAAACACTTTGGGATGATGATCAATAGGTTAGTTGAATCGTAGATTAAAGACTATAATCTTGGTAGTTGGATTGATTGTTCTGAACTTAATACTTAGTTTAAAAGGAGTCGCGAACCGGTTAGACTAGCGTTCTAGGTGGGTGCTTGAGAGAGACTTTACCTAGATACGAACGAGAACATGAAATTAGCCCGAATCATTGAGACTGAGAGGTGAGATGATAGGACTAGTCGTGTGAGTGTAGATTTGATTGTTTAGCGTTAGACTTGGGAATTGGTGGACCGAGAGGACCAAGTGATCGGCTTAACGTTGGGCGGTTAGAACCAAATCGGTTGACATCGGTGGACCGACAGGACCCGTAGTCGATTGATAGGTAGAATGACATGAGACCGAAAAGAGATTGTCAGTGCTATTACCCGAAACAATTAATAAGATGATAGCGTGTTTTAGTACATTATCCGGAACTGTCTAAAACCCTAGGGGATCCATAGATCGCCTAGTTGTTCTCCATATTATCAGAAAATACATAAATATTAGATTAGTTGTTAATTCATTTTAGTAACTTGTTTGAGGGTGGCAACATCTTAATCATCATTCTTTCCTCCTTGTACTGTATTCTCGGCTAATAACTAATTAAATAATCTCAAGCTTATCCTCGTGGGATCGATAACTCGGGGTTGAAATACTCCCCTATATTACTTGAACCGTGCACTTTCGGTAACACGTATGAAAGCGTGTCAAGTTTTTGGCGCCGTTGTGGGGGAAGGCGGTAGATTATTTAGTTAGGAGTTAGTTTAGAGTAATTTTATTTTAGTTTGCTTTTATCTATGTGCTTCACGGGTTTCTTGTAAGTTTGTATTTGCAGGAGTGCAGGAAGCAAGAGACATAATGAGCATGTCGAGAGAGGATGATTATGAGGGGATCTCTGATTACCCTTACTATTGTGCTAGATGCAGAGTTTGGCACACAGATGACTGCTCAATGATTTGGTGCTACAAATGCAAGAAGTATCACAAGTATGAAGACGCATGCATATTCGATCCACCACAGCTTCAGCACCACCAAGAGGACTCACAGCGAGCATGGCAGACTTACACCATACTATGGGGGAGATCCAAGCGCGCCTCACAAGGATGTCCCTTGTTACAGATGAGCCACAAGAGGAGCCTGTGCCACATGCCATCGAGCCCTTAATGGAGCCTCTATGGTCACCATCACAAGATGGTTCGGATGAACCTCATTGTCTACCAGCTGTCCTAGAGATGCAAAGGACACTGATGGCTAGGATGGAGAAAGAACGAGAATCCGAATCGCAAGCTGCAGTTGTGGAAGAAGAGGTACATGAGCCGAGCGAAGAATGTAGTGTCCATGAACCATTTGTGGACTTTTCCACTTATGAAGACTCAGACTCAGATTCAGACTGGGGTGGAGTTGTGTGTCCAACAATGGAGGAGGCGATGCTCTCCGCAAGGCAACCTCCAATTATCTCAAAGCATTGGCATGATTGGGATGACACCGACATTGCGAGCTTGTGAGGTGCTGATGATGAAGCTGATGAAACACTTGAGCCCAGTGCGATTGAGGTAAAATCCCCGACTCAGATTTTTGAAGAATTTTCCGTATCTCATATTAATCAAGTATGTGATGAGTTGGAAAGACTTGTGTACGGAGATTCTTATAGGGAAGAGCATCATAAGAAACTTTCAATTTCTTGTTCTATTGGATATTCTGTTGATGATCCACACGGCATAGTCAAGGGATATGAAATCAGCAAGCGTGGGGGTATGGATGAACTGCATGGGTCATTTGAAGAGAATTTAGCACCGAAGGAGTACTACTGGGATGATTTCATGGCCAGAGACTCATTTAAGCCCAATAGCACTCTGTGGAAGTTGATCAAGAGAATTAATTGCAAGATAAAAAGATTCGGCTTCTACAAATGTTCACCATCTTCTTTGCACATGGGTGGACTTAATGGGAAAAAGTTCATTGAAAAGAGATGGTGGAAGAAGAAGAAGTGGAGAGTTAAATAAACATCCACTATCCTTGATGGTTGAGGTAACCGGGTCGGGCCGTCGACCTTAAATTACAAGCGCTTCTTGGGAGGCAACCCAATGTAGAGTAGAATTTGTTACTTTGTTTTGTTTTTGTTTTTGAGTTCTCCATATTAGATTGTGAGGGGTGAGATAGAGTGGTTTAATATTTCCACTAGTGTGCAGGAAAAAGGTACCGAAGAACTATCTGGATTCCCATTCTTGATGCATGTGCACGATTTTGCACGCTAAACGAGGAACAACGAGCTAACCAGAAGGATTGGGATTGATAAAGGAGCTACTTGATGTCAAGTATTAGCCAATTAGTCATGAGGAACATGGTAGTAGTTGGAGTATCGGGGTTGATAAAGTACAAGAGCTTTGGAGGTGAGATTCTTTGCACAAGAGAGATAATTTGAGGAGAAGTGGAAAATTTCTTGGATTTGGGAATGTTATAGTAAAACATGGATTCGTTGTCGAGTGTGGAGTCCAACGGTTTGAGAATCGTGCGAATCGGATACCGGATGAAGAAACCAGAGCAAAAACAAAATGGCCATACTCAGTGATTTCGGCCCGAATTGAAATGGCCATTCTGATTGGTTTTTGCCCAGTGATTTCGGGCCGAAATGGGGGCCGAAATCAGCGGGACAACACACTTTTTGGGGATATTTATGATACTTTTTGGGGGTTATTTTGACATTTTGGAGGATTTTTAAAGCCAGGAACCAACCAACAATTCCCCTAACACCCCAATTTGGATCAAACATCTCCCAAGTTCATCTTCTTCCTCTCCAAACCCTCAAGAACACCAACACACCCCAAACCCAAAACGCATCCAAATCGCAAAGTTTTTGAGATAGTGAGCGGATTAACTCTTGAGTTTTTGAGATAGTGAGCGGATTGAGTGTGGGGGAATTCAAAGAGGAAGATCTACAAGAACTTAAATATTCCGATTCATCGCTTTGGAGGGGGATTCGGATAAAGCTCAAAGAGGAACTTAAGACGGGATCACCGAGGAGCACATCAAGGGTATGCTTGCTTCAACTTGCTCGAGTTTTCAGAAAATTTGGTCGACCAATTCGGTCCTTCTTGACCAATTTTGCGAAACCAATCCCGTAAGAACGGTACTCCGGGATCATCGGTACCATATCCTCTCTCGCTTTAAATAATCGGTCTAGACGATATGATTCAATTCGTGCGTAGTGCCATGCAACACTTGTATTTTTGAATCCTTACATGTTGAGATCAGGTCTTTTGGGGTACTCTCTAAATTCATTGATTACAATGAATATCTCAAGTGTGGGGGGGGGGGGGGTTACACATATCTTTACTTGCCTTGACTTGCATTGCCTCGTTACATATAGAATAGTGAGTCAGTTTGCACGTAGGTGTCGGAGTTAGGATTGCATGTGCACATTTTAATATTTGAATTGTATATAATTGTTGCACTTTTAATTATTGAGTCCACCTACCCAAACGTTGTTAGTTAATCTAGTTGGCCCAAGCATATAGAGTTAGGAAAATAAAATGAAAAAAAATGCAAAAATCCTAAAAAAAAAAAGTTGAAAAATTGAATCTATGAGAAAGGGCAATTGAAGAGAGTGAGCGTGGAGAGGGATCAATGATAGTATTCCCTATGTAGTATGAAAATCTGAGGTGAGGTAGACGCGAGAATCAGGAGTAGAAAGGCTATAGGGCTAATGCACTCGAGAATTGTGAGTAGCTATCTCTCAAACTAGTTATCCTACTAGCGCTACACCACCGTCACTTAGGTAGTCGTCAACCCTCCTCGTAGTGGCAACGGAACAGTTGTGCGAGTGATTTTATGGGGACCTCACGTTTCGTATCCATCTCCTAGTTCCACTAGTTACCCCAATTTGATCCATTTACCCCTTTTATTCACAGCCTCTAGCCTAGGAAGCCATTCCTTGTGACTTTCATCACTAGTTAGAATGATCCCTTCCTATGCGTCATGATAGAGGGAGTCGAGTTAAAGAGGTTCGTTGAGGGTGAGCTGATATTATACATCTTGAGTGGATACTCTTACATGTCATCGTTTGAGGGGATGTGTGGGTGAGTTAGAGACAACAGCACACTTCGGTGTGGCGGTGATTCGTGTCCTTACACCACGACCACAGGCGGAGTACCGTAGTGTGTGACATTCTTTCCGCACATCATGAGGTGGAGGTTGATTGAGCTTATAGGAGGACGTACTTGTTCTTCATTTATATTCTCTATATCTTAGGTGATGAGGAGGATTGGTTTGAATTAGCACGTGTTACATTGACTACTGGGTTCGAGATATGCTTTACATTGAGTGTGGGGGTGTCGACATTTATATTTGATTACATTGATTTGACACATTCCACCCCACATTATCTATCTTGATATTTGATCTCCTTGGATATTACTATTGTATGGGTGGCTCCATGTGCTTATTGGTATGAGAATGAAATTGAAAAAAAAAAAAAACGAAAATAAAAGTGAAATGGAATAGGGAGCCAGAAATTGAACTTCATGAAGACCAAGGAGAGTAGCTATGAGTTTTGATCACTTCTTCACATTTGTGACCGCGAGAACGACGTTGCACCAAGATTGAGGGAATGCTTTCCGGAGTAGTAGATTCGGTGGGGTTCCTTCGATTTTGGTGAGGGAGTGTGAGAATCGGGTTGTGTGAGTTCTATCATGACGTCTAGGGCTGCGCTTCTAAATATCCTATCCTACCCGTCCTAAGCCATCAACGTTTTAACCCATGAATAAATAACTCGGATGCTAAGTTCTAGGGATACGTTTGATGAGTGTGCGGAAGCAACTTATTTTGTGTTTGTGCCCGTTCTGTCTGACGAAACTGGCCGCAAGTTCTACCGATCGCCAAAGTTATATAATCTTCTAAGGGATGTGAGAGCCTTATGACTTGCCGGTTTGTTCTTCGAGATTGCTCAATCTCCAACCAAAAAGAAAAAAATTGTTCTTTACTTTATTGCATTGTACATAATCGAGTTGCATTGTTTATAGTCATGTAGATTGCATAGTCTGGTGTTTGAGTCGGTGTGTCCAAGGCAAAGTAAAGATATATGTGAATCTCGAAAGCAAGTGTTGCTCGGGACGAGCAAGAAGGTAGTGTGGGGGAATTTGATAGCACCTTTTAGGAGCTATATAGTACCTCCATTTTACCACATTATCACGAGTGATTTGAGCTTAATGTTAGAGAATTTGAGTCGTTTTATCACTTGATGCTTCACATGCTTTGTATTGTTAGTCCGGGCGTTTCTATGTATATTTAGTTATTATTTCCCAAATATAATCGCTTGGTATGTTTGTTCATGTTGTCTTTACAGGAACAGATGCTAATCGGTTGATAGGAGGCATGGAACAAAACGGGAGCACAAGTGGAACGAGGAGAAGCAAAGATGGAGAAGCTAGGATGACCTGTCTTCACTAATCTGATGATATCTTGAGTTATACAAATAATTTGGGAGTGAGAACGGTGCCAAATGAAAGTAGACTCAAATAAATATCCAATGATTGGTCACTGAGCTTAATCGGAGTCCGGATGAGAGAGATATGACCTGCGCAAGATCAGCTTACAATTCTGGTCGGGAATTACAAACTAGAGGGGCTGAGATGCAATTTCAGCAAAGTAAATTAAAAATTCGCCCCAGCTGATTAAAAAAACGTGAGAAGACCTAAGGGGCATATCATACACGCACGGAGGAAGAGAGAGACGCACAGGAGCCATTGGAGAGAAGCTTGGAGTTTTGGGATTGCCCGAATTCGTCAAAGCTTGGCGATTTCACCGTTTGATTACTTTCTCTTCTATTTTCATCATGTGTATGGAGAAACTCTTGCTATTTTCCTACTCTATTAGTAGCTAAATACTTTTGCTAGGTTCTATGGAGATGAACCTAGGGTTTATGAACTAGATTTGTTTCCGGATTGTGAGATTGATTCATGTTTCGTTTCTTTTAATCATATTGTTCTTCTTTGTTTATCGTATATCTTGACTACTTAGGACTATTGACACGTCTAGGGTAACAAGAACAACTTTGGGAATATGATCAATAGGTTAGTGGAATCGTAGATTAAATACTATAATCTTGGTAGTTGGATTGATTTCTGAACTTAATACTTAGTCTAAAAGGAGTTGCGAACCAGTTAGACTAGCGTTCTAGGTGGGTGCTTGAGAGAGACTTTACCTAGATACGAACGAGAACATGAAATTAGCCCGAATCATTGAGACTAAGAGGTGAGATGATAGGACTAGTCGTGTGAGGGTAGATTTGATTGTTTAGCGTTAGACTTGGGAATTGGTGGACCGAGAGGACCCAGTGATCGGCTTAACGTGAGGCGGTTAGAACCACATCGGTAGACATTGGTGGACCGGCAGGACCCGTAGTCGATTGATAGGTAGAACGACATGAGACCGAAAGGAGATTGTCAGTGCTATTACCCGACAGAATTAATAAGATGATAACGTGTTTTAGTACATTATCCGGCATTGTCTAAAACCCTAGGGGATCCCATAGATCGCCTAGTTGTTCTCCATATTATCAGAAAAATACAAAAATATTAGATTAGTTGTTAATTCATTTTAGTAACTTGTTTGAGGGTGGAAACATCTTAATCATCATTCTTTCCTCCTTGTACTGTATTCTCGGCTAATAACTAATTAAATAATCTCAAGATTTTCCTCGTGGGATTGATAACTCGGGGTTGAAATACTACCCAATATTACTTGAACCGTGCACTTGCGGTAACACGTAAGAAAGCGTGTCAAGTTTTTTCTATCCTCAAAAATGTCAAAAACACCCCCAAAGAGTCAAAAAATCGCATCCAAATAGCGAAGTTTTTAAGATAGTGAGTGGATCAACTCTTGAGATTTTGAGATAGTGAGCGGATTGAGTGTGGGTGAATCCAAGTAATCGCATACTTAGATTATTGGATACTTTTTTAGCTCACTCCGACTAAACCCACCGGACCTACGCTTGAGTAGCCGAGTCCTCTTTATTTCACCTTATATTTCGTTGTGGACAACGAAGCGCTTAAGTGTGGGGGAGTTTTTAGCTATCCGCTAGTTAGCCATTGCATAGCCATTGCATGGCCTTGTTACATGTAGTTTAGAAAGTCGCGTTTGCATGAAGATGTCGAGTCGGTTAGTTTTGCATGTGCACATTTATTTTATGCATTGTATATTATTGTTGCACTTTTATTTATTGAGTTCACCTACCATACTTTGTTAATTAGTCGAGTTGGCCAGTTACATATAGTGTCGGAAATAAAAAACATACAAATTAAAAAGACAATAAAAATCCTAAAAATTGAAATTTTTGAAAAAGGGCAATTGAAGAGAGTAAGCGTGGAGAGGGCTCAATGATAGTATTCCCTAGGTAGTATGAAAATCTGAGGTGAGGTAGACATGCGAGAATCTGATGTAGGAAGGCTATAGGGCCAATTCACTTGAGAGTTGTGAGTAGCTGTCTCTTAAACTAGTTATCCTACCAGCGCTACACCACTATCACTTAGGTAGTCGTCAACCCTCCACGTAGTGGCAACGGAACAGCTATGCGAGTGATTTTTATGGGGACCTCACGTCCCGTCTCCATCGCCTAGGTCCACTAGTTACCCCAATTTGATCCATTTACCTCTTTTATTCACAACCTCTAGCCTAGGAAGCTGTTCCTTGTGACTTCTATTACTAGTTAGAATGGTCCCTTCCTATGCGTCATGATAGAGGGAGTTGAGTTAGGGAGGTTCGATGAGGGTGGGCTGATTTGATACATCTTGAGTTGACATTTCTTACATGTCATCTTTTGAGGGGATGTGAGGGTGAGTTAGAGACGGCAGCACACTCCTGTGTGGCGGTGAGTCGTGTCCATACACCAAGATAACAGGTGGAGTGCCGTAGTGCGTGATACTTTTCCGCACATCATGGGGTGGGTGTTGGTTGATATTATAGGAGGACGTGCTTGCACTTCATTCATATTTTCTACATCTTAGGTGATAAGGAGGATAGGTTGGAATTAGCACGTTTACATATTGACTACCGGGTTTTGGATATGCTTTATATCGAGTGTGGGGGTGTCGACACATATTTGACTATATTCATTGATTTGACACATTCCACCCCCACGTTATCTATATTGATTTGATCTCCTGGAATATTGTATCATCATTGGTGGCTCCATGTGCTTATTGAGAATGAAATTGAAATTAAAAAAAAAAAGAAACAAAAAACAGAAAGTTGAAATTGAAATGGAATAGGGAGCTAGAAATTAAACTTCATGAAGACCGAGGAGATTAGCTATTGTTTGAGATCACTTCTTCACATTTGTGGTCGCGAGAACGGCGTTACACCAGGATTGAGGGAATGAGGGCCGGAGTAGTTAGTTCGGTGGGATTCCTTGGATTTTGGTGAGGGAGTGTGAGAATCGGGTTTTGTGAGTTGTATCATGACGTCTAGGACTGCGCTTCTAAATATCCTATCCTACCCGTCCTAAAGCCGTCAACAATTGAAACCCGTGGATAAATAGCTCGGATGGTAAGTGCTAGGGATACGTTTGATGAGTGTGCGGAAGCAACCTATTTTGTGTTCGTGCCGTTCTGTCTGACGAAACTGGCCGCAAGTTCTACCGATCACCAAAGTTATATAATCTTCTAGGGGATGTGAGAGCCTTATGACATGTCGGTTTGTTCTTTTATATTTCCCAATCTGTAACAAGAAAAAGAAAAAAAATATGTTCTTTAATTCCTTGCATTGTACATACTTGAGTTGCATTGTACATATCATGTAGTTTGCATATTCGTGTCTTTTTGTATTGAGTCGTGATTCGTGTTGGCTAGCGGAAAGTGAAGTATGCAAGGCGGTGGGGTATGCATTAGTTTGGTTGTGGTATGTATGCAATGTCTCAAGTGTGGGGGTTGTGTGCTTCATTGTTGCTCGAGACGAGCAAGAGAGTAAGTGTGGGGGAGTTTGATAGCACCTTTTAGGGGCTACAATTCTTTAGCGTTTACCACATTTTAATATGTATTTGGAGAGTGTTTTGAGGCCAATGTTAGAGATTATATGTCGTTTTATCACTTTTTGCTACCATATGCTATATTGTTAGTCCGGGCGTTTTTCTATGCATATCTCATTGTTATTATATGTTTGTTCATGTTTTCTTGGCAGGAACGGATGCTAATCAGTTGATAGGAGGCATGGAACGAACTTCGGAAACAACGGGAGCTCAAGTGGAGTCAAGAGAAGCCGAATTGGAGGAGCTTGGATGACCAGTCTGCACTATTTTGATCCTGTCTGGAGTTGTACTAATAATTTTGAGATTATACCAGTGCCAAATGAAATTAGACTCAGAGATCTTTCCAACGATAGGTCACGGAGCTAAATCCGATTTCGGACGAAAAAGATATGGCCTATTGAAGTCACAAGCATATTTCAGGGGACTATTGTGCAATTACTGAAGACTTATGCGGGTTATGACTAAAAAAACGACCTAGGGATGGAAAAATCATCATTCACACCTATTGAGAGCCACGATCAAGCAGGAGAGAAAGGAGACTCTATTGGGAGCAACCTCAAGCAAGGAGAAGAGCCCGGATCGCGCCAATCTTCCCGATTTCTAGCATTTGATCTCTTCTTCCCTCTTTTAACCACTTGTATGGAGAACCTTTGTTGTGTTGCTAAGATTATTAACTAGACGTTTTGCTAGGCTTCTCTAGAAAGCCTAGGGTTTATGTAGACAATGTGTTTTCCGGATTTGAGACTTTGTTTCATGCTTTTGGATTTAGATTCATTGAATCAATGTTTAGTTTCTTGATATTGTTATTGAATCGAGTCTATTGACACGGCTAGATTATGATTTGATAATCATGAGACTTATGATTTATTCGTGAATCAATTTCTTATTTAATGTTAATTTCATCATAGTTATTGTTCATATGCTATGCTTAATCCTTAGCAAGAACGGAGTGATCAACCAGACTTGTTAATTAGCTAGCGATTGCGTGAGAGCGACTTAGACCTAGCTATGATGAGATATGAACAAGAATCCTTAATCACGGAGACTGAGAAGAGAAGTGTGTAGGATTGGCCTTAGTGGGTAGATTCAGTTGGAGATAGTGAGGTGTTCGTGTGGTGGTGGTCTGAGATGACATCATTCCGTGCACTGTTGTTAGCCTACTAGAACGGACCGGTAGATGTAGGTGGACCGACAAGACACCTAGTAAAACGTGACGTAGAACGACATGAGACCGAGAGGAGATTGTCAGTGCTATTACCCGGCTTAACTAGAATAGGATTACGTGTTACTTTGCTAATCCGGAAATCGTCTACAGCCCTAGGTGATCCAGAGATTGCCTAGTTTCTCCATATTTGTGTAATAAAATAAAACAAAAATACAAAAAGATTTGTTTAGTTGTTATTTAATTTCAGTAACTTGTTTGTGGGTAACGCCTTAGTTAATCACAATTCTTCCTCCTGCTACAATACTCTAAGTTAATAAGTAATTAAATAGTCTCAAGCTTGTCCTCGTGGGATCGATAACTCGGGGTTAAAATATTACCATATATTACTTGAACCGTGCACTTGCGGTAGCACGTAAGAAGGCGCGTCAGATACCAAAACGGTCCTTATCGCCTCTGAAAAGTTTCTAACAAAACCATACTACAAGATTTTGTCTTTTATGGACAATTCTTTAAGCATAAACAATGGATTTGTTGTAGTGCTGTGCCATAATGATATTAGTTGTAGGAACACGGTGGGAGTTGGAACAACAAACAACGGATTCGACTGCTTAAAATTCAACAGTAGTTGAAGCATCGACAGGGTTCGATTGCGGGAACTAGACAGGATTTGGAGCATCTATGGGGGCACTCATCGCGTGAACTTGGCGAAGTTGAAGCAACTTGTGGAATTGGAGAGAAGCCACAAATTTAAGCGCAAGCGGAAGAGGGAATTCGAGGCAAGGTGGAGATTTGTTGGGAATATACCTTGAATATGATCGAGAATCTTGGCAAGGAATAAGGCGACCAAGAGGGGCAAAGAAACAAGGCCAAACGGAGGATCAAGACGTAGAGAAGGAAGGCAAAGAAGAAAACAGCAGCTCACAGGGTCAGGGAGGTCGCACAACCTTTGCTTCAGGTCGCACGACCTCTAATCCCAGTCGCACGACCTGGATAGGGCTGGCAATTTTAGAATTGTTCAATCTTGGACGTTTCTTTGGGACCAAGCAAGCCTAGTAGGTCTATATAAAATGTGTATAGGTAGAGGTCGTGAGTTGTATTCGTGGTGTTTCTCTCTAAAAAACAAATGGTTTTCAGGTCGTGGAGGTAACTAGCATCATGCTAGTGAAACACGTTATATCGGGTGTTAATCGTTTTCATCGTTCTCTAAGCTCGTTCCAAGTCATAACACTGGGATTTGCTCTTCTGCAAAAAATCCCACCCTCTTCATGTCAGATCTTTCCCACAGGAGCATGTGAGGACGATCCGTTGTACATGTTGTAGCCTTGGGTTTTTCTACCAGCTGCGATTGGAATACTTCGAGGTACGCCAACTACACAGAATCATAAAATTCAAACTTTGACAAACATGTAAAACTTTTGACAAAACAAAACATGTAAAACTCATATTGAAAAACTAACCACCATAAGCAAGTGTTTGAGATATACCATCGGTAGCGAAATCGCCTCCAGACTTCTGTCTGTCTCGCCGGACATCCTTCTAATGGTTGCATAAGTGATCCAGGAAGAGTTTTCACCCGTTAACGCAGTTCAACTGTTTCAAGTCCGTTACCAATTTCACAAGCAACCGGCATATGCCCCACCTACTAATAGTTAGCCCAAAACAACAAAGGATTAACAAGACGACCATACGTTTCAACTCAAAGCTGAGTCTCTTATCCTATCTGAGCAAATCGTCAAGAACAGAAACCCCCATAAAGCCACCACTTTTGGCAAGTGTTATGCAATTCACGATCTCTCTCACCTCACGAATAGTCAAGAAAAGATGTAAACACACAATTTAACGTGGTTCGCTAGCTCAAATCGAGCTAACTATCTCCACAAGCAAGAAAGACCTTTATTCACTTGAGGAGACCATCTTACAATGCTTACATAAAATTCTAGGACCCCAAAGGACTCTTTTATACTCCCCAAAACCGACCTGAGGCCATAAGGAAAGGTTCCATCCTTATTTTCCGCCTCAGGATGTTGTTCGTATGAAAAATCATTCTGTTCGCCCGAGCATGTTCGCACGAACAGATATCTGTTCTCACGAGAACATGTTCGCACGGGAACAAAGTCTGATCCTTGGTTTTCTTTGACTCTTGTTGCTCCATTGTTCAACTTCTCTCTTCAAGGCACTATTCTAACAGCAAGGACGTGTATGTCTGCTGCTTCTTCATGATTCATGAACCACTACATTCTTCTGTTTCCTTTTCTTAGGGTGTTTCCTATAGATTAGGTTTTGACTAATGCTAATCTATACTCATAAAAAGTTGAAAACATAACGAATCTCCACGTTGGTTAAAGTTCCATAGCAGCCAATCCAATGCTCTCATCAACCCAATCAACCGATAGAATATATTCCCAAATTTTGTGATATTGGAATATACTCACTCTGCGCCACAACAAGCGCGTCTTTGCATCTCAACAAAAGCGGAGACTTGTGTGTCTCAATAACCACACCACCAATGCACCATGACACAATGCATAACGACAAAAGTGCCAACCAATAAAGTCATGCCAATTGCACCGCCAATACTTTGTTGGAATAGATGCCCTAGAGGCAATCTAGTTTAGTATGAATTTATTTCGGCTAGAACATTCATTGTATTATTTATTGAATATTTAATATAATGAAGTCCTTAGATTTACAATTGTTTTGTTTAACTTAAATATCCCTAGTCCAGTATAATGATAATAGGAAAATCATCCATAGACTAGTATGAGGTTGGATTGGTATGGAGATATCATGATCCAACACATGGGTGTGCATTAAGGGTAATGGCGCACTGGATTGACCCATCTCCGAGAAGGCTACATACATGTTATGTTGAGTCACAAGCGCTCCTGGTGGAGACAATTGTATTGTCATCCTTAGACTTGAAGTCACTAGATTGTCTAGTTGTGGATTATTGTGATCTTGGTAGCGTCAAACGCAACACCGTAACTGGGTAGCTATAAAGGCGTGTACCGGATACAATAAGAAGCAAGCTTAGAAATCGTAGTAGGCTACTCGAGGGATAGTGCTTATAGAATGTCTGGCCAAACTCAAATAAATCAATATGGGATATTGATGTTATTTGCACGAATAAGGCTATTCCAGGATCGAGAAACTATGGATTAGATATACGAGTGTGACTTGTATGTCTCGTGTCAAATCCGGATACGGAGACAAAGGGATGTGACAATTACTTGCACAGGGTTTGTCGGATGACTATTCTATAAGTTGGCTAGAATGGATGTTTTGCTAGAGATCGATCCATATTAGCAAATTGTTGTACCAACTAGATAGAACCTATGGGGTCACACGCTAAATGGAGTTGAACTAGATTTGGGAATTAATTAATATGATTAATTAATTAGAATGATCACTTTGCAACACCTTGCAAACTTAGTAGGACTAATTTGCAAGGAAGGGACTAAACCGAATTCTAGTAGGACTATAATAAGGCCTTTAGGTAGTTAACAAGGGTTTGTTCGAATATATAAAGGATGCTCCTTCCTTCCTTCCTTCCCACACTTATGAATCTATTATTCATAACTTGAGTGGAAAAGAAGAAAGGAGAGAGAGCAAGCAACAAGAGGGCCGAACCCGATACCCTTGCACCGCCTTGTCCCTGTCGACCAACAAAGGAGGCCGAAACCTCCTTGTTGCCTCGTTTGTGTGATTTCTTCTTCCTCTTCCTCCGGTCCAAGCTAGCACAAAGGAAAAGGAAAATCTAGATCTCAACTCTAGGCATGGATCAACTGTAGAGACGTGACACAATTCACGTTACAAGTCATCACAGGAGCAACCCTAAGGTGTGTAACATGATTATTCATTTACCATCGTTATGCTTCTCTTCCTGTGATCCTTGGAGGGTGTTGAATGGATAAATTATTTTTTTCCGGTGCGTATCCATGATCAAAACCCTACAGTGGTATCAGAACCACAGGTCGTAGAACATAGACGTGGTTTATGTGTTACGTTTTGATAGTTTTACACTTTAAATTTATTTTTTATCTCGTAAAACAAGACAAATCAAGCATATGATGCAATTTGTCAATAATCAAACAAAACAAGACCTAGTTTTTGCATTGGATGCATGAATTAGTGAGTTTGAGAAATTTTAGGATCTTAGATCTAGGGTTAGGGCACCAATTTGGAAACTAGTTTCAAATTTGGAAACTTTTTGGACTTGGGGAACAAGGAAGGAGTTGTTTTGGAAACAACTTGGAGGTTCGGCCCCTAGGGACCGCCCCTCCTCCTTCCTTGCCGCCCAAGCCACCCAGGCCGAAGGCCTAGGCGGTCGGCCGACCCCTAGGGTTGGGGCGACCAGCCTAGGCTCGGCCCGAGACGGCTCCAATAGGGTTTGGCCATTAGATGGTGGTCCCCTTCGACCGTTTTAACCCTTGAAATCCTAAAATAATTAAAAATTGACTAAGCGCGTTAAAATTGGATTTTAAATGTTTATGTACAAATCGCATGGTGGTTGGATATGGTCTTAGGATGTGGTTTGGTGTGATTGTTTAATTTCGTGGTTTGATTTACGGCCTGCAAGCTGATCAGTTTTAATGTAAGAATTAATAAGGGTTTTTATGTCCTGCGAGCCATTTTTTTTTCTCAAGTTGTGAGATTTATTTTATTTAGTATAGTTGATTAGCTAGTGCTAGATAGAATAGAGTGTTAGCCAAGATTGAAGATAAGAAGCCCAAAGCCAAAAGGAGCCACAAAAGATGGAGCATGGAGCATTCCACATGACTATGAAGGATGGACCAAAAGATGAAGACGTATGGAGATGTGTTTGCTTTTAGAGTTCATAGATAATTCCATTGGCTTGGAATTATCTTAGTCTAGAAAAAGCCATATCCACATCACGTTTTAGTTTATTTAGTGGCTGTTTATTTTATTGTCTTATTATTTTGTTGTTGGTGTATGGTTGATGCATGAAATTAGGATAATAAGATAATTAGACAACCCGGATCTATTATTTAGAGTTGTGCCAAAACTCAAATAGATAGATCAAGTGGATATGGATCAACAAAACAATTAAAACATAAATTTTAAAATCCCTCAAAATCCAAATATTGTGTTTTTGCCTTCTTTTTATTTAAACACTCATTATCATCATGACTCATCAAGTTCGTGCATGCAAAAGCAAGGCGACTTGGTTCATAATGATGGAATGCGATGGCACAAGCAAGTAATGTGCAATTGTTAAAATAAGAGGTTTGACACAACTAGGCTATTAATATGATTAAAACCTAGAGGCAATCAATTGGGATTATCCATACGAATGGATAAATAAGGAGTTATTTGAACCAAGAGTTGCATGGGATGCAATTAGAATTGTTCCTACCTAAAGTAGTCAAATTTTGGGTGACAAGAAACACATCGAGTTCACAACATTTGATAAACTAGCCATTATTAAATATAGTCAAAACGAGATGAAACATGGATCTTGGCCCACTAGAAAATATAAGGATATTTTCCATATTAATATCTTGAGGGTTATTAATACGTAGAAAAAATAGTGGGAGCTATATTTGATAAACTAGCCATTATTAATTATAGTTAAATATAGTCAAAAATTCACAAATACTAAAACTTGTGTATTTTCCTTTTGTAGAACTCCAAATGGCGAACAACTCATCGAGTTCACAACATTCCCTAAGATCTGTTCTTGAGAAGGAAAAGCTCTCTGGAACCAACTTCCTTGATTGGTACAGAAACTTGAGAATCGTTCTCAAGCAAGAGAAGAAATTGTACGCAATAGAGGAGCAAGTTCCAGCAGGTCCAGAGAACAATACCCCTGCAGCACTAAAGGCGTATCAAAAGCGTGTTGATGAAGCTAATGATGCGGCCTGCCTTATGCTATGCACCATGACTTCTGAGCTTCAGAAGCAACACGAGAACATGAATGATGTCGATATGATCGAGCATTTGAAGCAACTCTTCCAAGAGCAGGCAAGGGTTGAGAGGTATGAAGTTTCTAAGGCATTTTTCAAGTGTCATCTGGCAGAAAGAAACCCTGTGGGACCTCATGTAATCCGCATGATCGGATAGTTGGAGAATCTCGCGCGACTAGTGTTTCTTGTCGGCGAAGAGTTGGTCACCAATCTCGTGCTGCAATCGTTGCATGAGAGTTATGGACAACTCATCATGAACTATAACATGAACGAGATCGTGAAACCACTGCCATATTTTCTCAATATGTTGAGGACAGCTGAACAAAGCATCAACAAGGGTAAGGGCAAGGCCATTATGATGGTGGAGAAAGGAAACGGCAAAAGGTTTGCCTCATCCTCCAAGGGCAAAGGCAAGTTAGTTTCAAAGTCCAAGGAACCTGCCCTTAAGCGTTTTGATGGCATTTCCAAAGGTTTGACTAAAGGTGCGTGTCACTACTGCAGTCAACCTGGACACTGGAGGAGGAACTGCCCAAAATATCTGGAGGATAAGAGGCTTGGAATAGTGATTCTAGCACCACCAGGTATTTTTGTTGTAGATGTCAATTTAACTATCTCTACATCATGGGTATTGGATACTGGATGTTGATCTCACATTTTTCGAAATGTGCAGGATCTAAAGAGAAGTAGAAGATTGGCTAAAGGGGAGATAGACATGCGCGTTGAGAATGGAACAAAAGTTGCTGCATTGGCCGTGGGCGTGTGCGAGCTGTCTCTGCCTTCAGGATTAGTTTTAGAATTAAATAATTGCTATTTTGTGCCTGCTATGAGTAGAAACCTTATTTATATTTCTTGTTTGGACAAGGAAGGTTTTATTATTTCAATAAAGAACAATTGTTGTTCCTTTTATTTTAATAATATTCACTATTGCAGCGCGCAATTATTTAATGGACTATATGTCCTTGATCTAAGCAATCCTGTCTACAACGTTAATACCAAGAGGATTAAAATAAATTATTTAAATCCTGCTTACTTATGGCACTGTCGTTTAGGCTACATGAACGAGAAACGTGTATCTAGACTCCATAAGGATGGATTTCTATACTCATTTGATTTTGAATCATATGAGACATGTGAGGCTTGTTTGTTGGCAAAAATGACAAAGTCCCCTTTCAATAAAAAAGGTGAGAGGACTAGTGAGAAATTGGCGCTCATACATAATGATGTGTGTGGGCCATTTTCCACGCCTGCCAGGGGTGGTTACGTCTACTTCATCACATTTACTAATAATTTCTGTAGATATGGATTTGTATACCTTATGAAGGCCGAATCCAATTCCTTTGAAAGGTTCAAAGAATTCAACAGTGAAGTAGAGAAGTAACTTGGAAAAAGTATCAAGGCTCTACGATCGGATCGTGGAGGAGAATACTTGAGCCAAGAGTTTGACGACTATCTTAGAGAGTGTGGGATCGTGTCCCAACTCACTCCACCCGGAACGCCATTATGGAATGGTGTGGCCGAGAGGAGGAATCGAACTATATTGGATATGGTTTGATCTATGATGTTTCAAACCGATCTTCCATTATCATTTTTTGGCTATGCTCTATTAAGTGCAGCTTTCACCATTAACCGTGTTCCATCTAAATCAGTCATGAAGACACCACATGAGATGTGTAGTGGGAGGCGTTCCACACCGTCGTTCATGAAGATTGGGGCTGCAATGTCTATGTAAAGCGTTTACAATCAGACAAGTTAGGGAAAAAGTCGGATAAGTGTAAATTTGTGGGGTAACCGAAGGAAACTAAGGGTTACAACTTCTACAATCCAACAAGGAACAAAGTGTTTTGTTTTCCGGTCCGGCGTGTTTCTAGAAAGAAAGTTTGTCTCTAAAGATGCAAGTGGGAGGACTGTAGAAGTTGAAGAAATTTAAGAACCACAAATCACTTAACCTACTATGGAACATGAACAGGTTCCATGAGAAGTTGTGGAACAGCCTGTTCAGGTAACATAAGAGCTTCGTAGATCTAGTAGAGTGCGCCAGGTGTGCACAAGAGATTCCGGCGGGGAGACCTCCGTGTACACCGTATGTAGAGGATCAGAGATCGCACAGGAAGAGTGGGGTTGTGTGTAGGGAGAGAGTAAGGCAGTAGTAATGTCTGAGAGAGAGACAGAGGTTTGGCAGAGCTTCCGCGTATGGCCAGTGTGTTCTCCTTTGTATGGAAAGGTTAACGTCCTATATATAGCAGGGAACGTGACCGTTGTAGTGTGGTTAATGCGCCCATTGATGGCGGCTTAATTAGCTTAACCATAACGGCACGTTCGTCCGAGTATATAGGGACCGTTACAGCACATTGTGCGCGAATACCGGAACCGTTACGAGGTTGACCGGGTTTGACCGGATTGACCGGGTTTATGGAGCTCGTGCCATAAATCTCTCAAAGCAGTTACTAAAGGTCGCGTGCAGGCTTGGCTCGCACGCGACAGGGCTTACTCTAGCCTCCAAACCACTAAGTCCCTACAAGTCCCGTGCAGTGGTATGCGAGGGCTCTGTCTCGCAGCCCCCACATGGATCAGCTCGGCTGGTGATCCAGTGTGTGTGGAGCACAATATGGTGTGCTGGATGGTTGCCACGTGGCCAAGATCTGTCAGCTCAGAAAGCACTATCTACATTAGCCCCCTTTCTGCGCGTGAAGACTCATAGCTTTATAGACTTCCATGCGCGGAAACCAACATACGCGTTGCCGCCACGCACCAATTCAAAAACTGGTAGTTCAGCCCCCGCGCGTGCCATTATGACCTAAAACCCCTAGAGTCGTGCCGTCTGGCTTTTAGGGTTTTAGGCGTGACGTCAGCTTGTCCTGTGATTGCGAGATTCGACGGTGACGGTTGCGATTCGACTACTGAAAGGACGCAACCTTTCATTGTTTTTGGATAAATACTTTGTATCCTCCATTGTTGCAAAGCATCACTTCTTTCTCTTAAACTGAATGGTACCCGGAGATCTTCGAGAGCAGATTCAGATAATCAATCATTAGTTCAGAACTGCAAATCGTCTTCTTCAATTGTGCATATCCAAGCAAGCTTCGCGAAAACAAGGTTGGCCTTGTTCAATTTTGATTTAAGATACCAGTGTTTGCCTTGAACTGCGTTGAATCTGTAAACCCATATAATCTGTTGAAACTTGTGAAGAAGCTCCAAGCTTTGGACCCAATTGCGGCTTGATCCCTCAATAACAAGGACCTTGGATAGGGTTTTGAAATCCCTTGATAATGCAACCCTCTAATTTCTGAAATTGATACCAGAAACTGTTCATCTTTCTTTCTGTAGATCTTGAATCTCGAAATTTGTGAAGAAGCTCCAAGCTTTGGACCCAATTGCGGCTTGATCCCTCAATAACAAGGACCTTTGATAGGGTTTTGAAATCCCTTGATAATGCAACCCTCTAATTTCTGAAATTGATACCAGAAACTGTTCATCTTTCTTTCTGTAGATCTTGAATCTCGAAATTCAAACTGAAGTAGCATATTTCTCCCCCCTTTTTCTTGCTCTTCCGCAGGAATGGCCAAGACAAAAGGAACCAAACCCATCAAGGAGGACGAAGAGATCCCCGATCTTCCGCAGGCTTTGTGGCGAAAAGCCCCCTATCTAGGTGGCAAAGATTTCTACCATGCGAGGGTTAAGGCGAAGAGAATGCCTGCTCCCGTCCCAATTGAGGGATTGCTAACACTGACTCGCCCGGTTAACTAAGCCTTGCTCGAGTTAATTGGCTCCGAGGATGTGGTTCGATTGGGAATCGAAAATGGGTATTTCCCCTACACTGCGATTTCTACCCAAGCTTTTTTCCAGAAATTGGACTACATGAATGAGTGGATTGACCACGTGTTGACCAATCATGCCGCGACTCTTGATGAAGCCTGCGTATACTTCGCTGTTCGTGCTATGAAGGGTGCTGCCGTGAAGCTGGATTAGTCCATGCTTCTAGACCTTCTTTCCCGCTACTCTCCTGCGACTCACACATTCCACTTTGCTGAGTTCGAGGCTGCCCCTACACTCGAGGACGTGCAGATGCTGTACGATCTTTCTCCCATGGGTAAGTTGGACCCTTTGAGTCCTTTGAGGACGGCTGCGGAGATTGCCTTGTACACGCAGATGGAGGAATGCCTGGCAGAGGTAAAGAAAATCTCCACCCGGTGGACTACCACAAAAGCCCTTCCAAACTGGCAGTTGGTTGATACGTCTGCGAAAAACACCTGGAACAAATGGTTGCAGTACTTGTTTCGAGACTATGCGAACAGCAGCATCACTAAGAAGCTTCTGAGTGAGAACCCAGAGGCCGAGAATTATGTGGAGGGTAAAGGCTATCACTTGACCCTTTGTGCTTTCCTCTGTGCTTGGTTGTCGAGGTATTTGATTGACGGTCACCCGCATGATGGGGTCTTTTACCATGTACTGCCACTTGCTGTGAGACTTGCCCTTGGCCAGAGAGTCGCACTCGAACCCTTGGTCTTGGGCACGCTGTATTACAGGCTTGATCAGCTGGTTTTGGCCATGAAAGAGTCGCGTGGCCGCCTCGATGTACTGACTTTTGTCAATATCTCCTTTTTGACAATGTGGGTCTTCGAGCGGTGGCCATCCTATGCCCCAACTGCTCTCAAACCCGACAAGTGGTGTCCCCCAGGCGAGACGGAGGAGCGCAACAGCGGTAGAGCTGCGAGGTGGTTCGGAGCGAACAATACCAAGTGCATTTGGAGCTTGATATGCGACAAACGGAAAGAGTTTACTGCCAGGCCCTATGCCACACGCATTAAGAACGTGCGATGGTTTCCAAAGCTGTACCCCTCTAAGGGTGTTGTCTTCTCAGAAGAGCTGCTCTTTGAAGAGGGATCGCATTTCCATGAGCGCTATCGCGAGTTCTTTTGTTGGTGTCTACGAGGTTCCCTTCCTGCCCTCGCAGAGCATATTCGTGAGCTCGCGCCAAGGTATGAGAGGATTACCGTGGATGTTGACCCCACTCGAGTTTCTCCCCAGTTCGGCTTTGATGCAGTGGCACCATCAATCTGGCCCCAGTCCATTATCAGAGGTTGTTATAAGCGCTTGCTAACAAAGGAGTGCAAGACAGTATTCATGAACAATCTTCCCTTTGAGCAGCCTGCAGGGACCCGCGAGGGTGGTTGTTCTCAGAACTAGCTCGCATATTGGGTCGCCCAGCAAACGAGGATTGAGACGCAGTCGGCCGCGCAGCCAAGTAGAGCTCCCTTGATCAAGAGAAATTTTTTTCCGTTTCGCCCCAATTGCAGCCTGAGCGAGTCTGAATATGGTTGCTACTCACTGTTGGATCGTGAGAACCATTTGTGTCCTGACATCATTCTGAAGGAGAAGGTCGCCGCAGTTAAGAAAGGCAACACGCATGTCGTCAGATACAGCAAGGCATTTGCTGAGGTAAGCAATTTTTTCCGCGTGCGTTAAGCTTCTTGATTTCCTTATGCTGACGCCTTTACTCTGTACTGTTTGCTGTAGTGTCATGTGCGGAGATTCCCATCTGGTGATCGCTCCAAGTCATTGGTTGACACCATTGTTGCCACCAGAAGACAAAAGCAGCCGTTTCTGCTAGCATGGAGGATGGACCCTGAGGTTGAAACCAAGATTCGCGCAGTCATGAATGCTTTTGCTGACTCGCTGATAGACAATGCTCCGGCCTCGTCTCCTCCCGGAGATGATCCGTCCCCTCGAGCGACTGCGGCGCCGAGAGTGAAGAGACCCAGGCAAAAGGGAATTACAATTTCTTCCCCCATAAGTGCTCCAACTTCTCCTCCGGCGAGGTCCCTTTCTATCAAGGATAAAGGCAAGGGTCGCATGCCCAGCAAAGTGCGGAAAGAGCTCGCAGTTGAGACTTTCGTTCCATTCAACCAAGAGGAAGAAGGAGAGAGGCAGGAGCCCAGAGAGAGTGAAGAAGAGGAAGAAGAAAGAACAGTTGTGATGCATGAGGAAGAATCAGGAGGTACTTCCGTCACGTTCCTCTTCCCGTCATGGTAATTCTTTTGTAATTCTTTCTTATATCAATCATATCTTGGCAGATGATGATGATGATGATGAGATCATCGGTGGCCTTTTGGCCAAGAGACAAAAGAGAGATACCCATTCTGGCATTCCAGACGATCCCATAAGCGAGGACATTCTTGCTGAGTCCCGGAAGACAGCCGCGGAAGCTGCTGAAAGAAGAAGGCAGCGAGAGGAGGAGGAGCTCGAGCGTGCGAGACAGCGGAGCCTCGAAGAGCAGCATGTTGACGACTTAGTGCGTCCAGTTGACGAGGAAGATGTGCTCCCCGAAGTAGTGACTCCCCAGGCTGTGGAGGAGGACGCGGTTCCAGAAGAGGATGCAGCAGCCCTGGAGCAAGCCCAAGCAGACTTCGAAGAGATCGCAGGCGGCGATAAAGGTGAGATCTTCAATCTCGCAGTAACTTATAGAGATGTTATTGTGGGTGCTTTAAAGCATGGTGTGTCAAAGGCTGACATTCGCCGTTGGCTAGTGGACAAGTGCGGAGAACCTTCAGGTAACCATTTGAGCGATATGAATGTACTAGACCAGAGCAACTTGAAACAGAATCATGACTGGTTTCTTCGCATCCCAGGTCAAGCTCCTTTTAAAGACTTGCTTAATGAGGACACACTAATAGGACATGGTTCCACATCTTTAGTGTACGACGGAGATACGTCAATCCCACCTTCGCGTGGAGGTGCTTGCTCTTAGCTTTAGCAAAGATAGCAAAATAACATTCAGTACGAATTACCTCATATTATCAAATTTCGTGTCGCAGGCAATGCTGAGGAACCTGCGCTGGAGCAGAGAAGTCAGCCTTCTGCGTCCTATGTTCCGATTCCAAGCCCCCATACCGAGAAGCCCGTCGCAGCTACTGAACACGCAGATGAGCCTGTCGAGGACATCATCGAACTTTCCGATGATGCTGAAGCTGAAGCTGTGTTAATGGATGAAGATGCCCATACTGGCGCTGAGGAAGTAAGGACAAGTGCTGCTTATGCTTCCGCATCTGAGAGCGTCCCTCGCCAAGCGGCTTCGGGTGTTGCTTCGCCTCCGGCGATGACTGAGTCAGTGGCACCTATTCCTGCGTGGAGCTTTTGGGGCTCGCAGGTTGGGAATGCAGTCGCAGTTGGTGCGGCCTATACTCTTCCTCCTGACTACGAGAGGTTAGAGCTCGCAGCTGACAGGAGAGCTATGGAGCGAGGACAGTCTTCGACCACCCCGGCAGCGCGCATTCCTTCTCTTCATGAGATTCTGGAAGGAACTGGTAAGTAGAAATTTACTGTTTGCATCTCGCATTATTCACTTGCGAGTTTGTCATCATAACTTAGCTTTGACATTGCTTTAGGTTTGAAGCAAACTGATGTGGATTGGGTGGTTCGGATGCGCCTCACCTACCCCCAATCGTTTGTGAGATCTCTGGAGATAGGGCCCTTCGACAGGAGGCTGTTTCTTACTGAAGCCATTTGGATCTTGGAGCAGCTGTCAGCGGCTACGCCTGCGACCATTTCTGTCCAGAGTGCTGAATTGCCGTGTGGCATGTGCCAAAATCTCCTGAACAAAGTTCAAGGCAGGCTGGGTTTCAGATTTCTTATGAAAAGAGTTACCCTGATTCGCGCAGCCGTAACTTTGAAGCTCGGCCACCAGAACCTCGCAGCTGAGAAGGAGAAGGTGGAGCGGCAAAAGCAAAGGGTTGACGAAGCTCTGAGGCTCTATAATGAAATGAATGCCAAGTGCGAGCAGCTGAAACAAGAAGTGGAGCAGGTAGAGAAGCTGAGCCATCAGTTCGCACCCCATGACTCCTTGATCAAGAATTTGCTTTCACTTTTTGAATTTGAAAAATAGCAAGGAAATTAGCTGAAACATTACTGTAATGTTTGAAACATTAATGTAATGTTGCTAGGGTTTCTCCCCCTTTTTTTCTTTAACAAAAAGAATCAACTTGCCCGTTTTGCCCTTTCCGGGATTTGATAGGATATCTCTGTGCATATCCAATCAGCAATTGATACTCTGCTTGATTTTCGCGCTAATTTCTCGGAAGATAAGCACGCTTTCGTTGGGAAGTCCATCCGAATCATGACCATCCGTCATTTATTAGGATACGCAACTGAATCGTCGTAGCCTTTAGTAGGGTAATTGATCGTTACCGTTTTTCAAGGCGTAAGTGATTGACCTTACCCTCTTTTCAAATTCTGCTGACTCATCTTTGGCAACTGAAGAGTCTCCACAAGGTCTATATAAACCCTGTCTTTGCCATTTGGGTTCTTCATCCCAAAAATGTGTTTTTCCGTGAGTCCTTACGACTGCTGGCTTCAACGCTTGTTTTTCGTTGATTCATGGCAACTTCAAGTTGTGAATCCTGAATTTGCGCTTTGTGCTGTAGAAATAGTTTCCAAGATCCACTTTATGAGACTTATTGCTCTTCATAACCATCATAAATAAGATGGAGATGATATCTCATGTGTATTCGAAGAATTTTCTTCGTGTATTATGTGTGCAGGTCATGTTTTCGGCCGCCTCCCGGTGAGGTGCAGCGCCGAAGTGACCGTGCTACCGTCTCGTAATGAACGGCGGAATTCTCCTCCAGCATCCCTGGAGGAGGATTTCTTGCCTCTTCGTTCTTGAGCTCAGGAGGCTTGTCAATGCGCTTGTCAATCATGATAAGGAACCCATCACCAGAGGAATGACTGCTTCCCCTGTTCTGCACGGCGGCATACGCCGAAACAGGAGGTTCCTCCGGTGCCTATCTTGATCAGACAGAGGCCTTTGTCACCTCTTGGGGTCTTGGACGTACCGTTACCCGGATCTTGCCGCTAGGGACGTAGCGAATGACGAGTTTATCTCTTCGCAGCAGCATCCCTTTTGCTATAGATCTTTGGCCGCAGATCTGCGTATTGCATAGCCGGTGTTAGGAACGGTGGGTTCATCCCTTTCAGTTAGGATTCCCGTAGTGTGTCTCTGCTGACTTGTCAGCTACTTTTCAATTGTATTGTAAGCCATGTTGGCTGTGTAGTTAGATTCGAGCTTTTTCGCTTGTAAGCTGCTATCTAGACAGATAAATTGTAAGTCTTTTCGACTCATAATGATAAATGTTGTTTTGTTACAACAAAATACAGTTTTGCATGCGTTTCGGCATATTTCGCCTTGCATAATGCGATGTAATGGTTTCGCATTTGCTATCTGCCATATGAATTCGCAGATGTTCTACTGGATCGTTCGAGATCGTATTTGCGCAGTTGTGCCATCTTGGCAGATGGGCTTTTGATTTGCTATCATACCTGATTTTCTATCGTATCAGATAGACCTTTGTAGATCACTTAAGATCATTTTGCACAATATTGCTATCGCATTCATAGAATGCCTCTATCGCCGCAGATAGGCTTGGAAGATCAATTAAGATTACTTTTCGAATGAGTTGCTATCGTAGCAGATAGGCTTTAGAAGATCAATTAAGATCGTTCTTCGAATGAGTTGCTATCGTAACAGATAGGCTTTAGAAGATCAATTAAGATCGTTTTTCGAATGAGTTGCTATCGTAGCAGATAGGCTTTAGAAGATCAATTAAGATCGTTCTTCGAATGAGTTGCTATCGTAACAGATAGGCTTTAGAAGATCAATTAAGATCGTTTTTCGCATGAGTTGCTATCGTAGCAGATAGGCTTTAGCAGATCAATTAAGATCGTTTTTCGCATGAGTTGCTATCGTAACAGATAGGCTTTAGTAGATCAATTAAGATCGTTTTGCATAGACTGCTATCGTGACAGATAGACTTTTAGGATCAATTAGGATCGTATTTGCATAGGATGCTATCGTGGCAGATAGGCTTGGATGATCAATTAAGATCGCATTTGCATAGGCTGCTATCGTAACAGATAGGCTTAGATGATCAATCAAGATCGCATTTGCATAGGCTGCTATCGTAACGGATAGGCTTAGATGATCAATTAAGATCGCATTTGCATAGGCTGCTATCGTGACAGATAGGCTTAGATGATCAATTAAGATCGCATTTGCATAGGCTGCCATCGTAACAGATAGGCTTAGATGATCAATCAAGATCGCATTTGCATAGGCTGCTATCGTAACAGATAGGCTTAAATGATCAATTAAGATCGCATTTGCGGATTGCTATTGTAGCGGATAACTCATTGTTAACAGTTATAACAAACTGAAATAAAGCAAAATTGACATCCAGAAATATGAAGTTTCTCATTTGGGAGAATTTTCTTATTATAATGCTCTCGTATGGGAGAGATGAGATTACAATCCTCTCATATGGGAGAGGAGATTGTGTAAATCGTAGCCATACAAGACATTAAGCGACGTTATAATAAAACGCATGAAATAAGAGAAGTCAGGGATAGTACTTCTTAATCCAGCGCATGTTGACTGAACTCGGAGTTGAGGTTGTGCCGTGCAACCTTCGCATGCTGCACTAGCCACTGTCGAAGACTTCTGTGACTTCGAAGGGTCCTTCCCAATTGGCTGCGAACTTTGGGTGAGTCGCTTCTCGCATGCAATGGTCAGATGCGCGCAGGACCAAGTCTCCAACTGCGAAATCTCTTCGCTGGACCGTCTTATTGTAAGCGCGAGCGATTCTTTCTTGATACCGCTTGTTGGTCCTTTTGGCTTGTTCTCGCTTTTCCTCCAGCAAGACTAAGTCATGATCACGTTGATTTTCATAGAGTGCGTGGAAGACTAACCTTGCCGAATTGACTCTCACCTCCGCAGGTACCACAGCTTCGGCCCCATAACATAGTAGAAATGGCGAGGCCCCCGTGGGTGTCCTTGGAGAAGTTCGGTACGCCCATAGAGCTATGCTTAGGGAGTCGGCCCACTTCTTGTGGTCGTCTGCGACCATCTTGGTCAAAATCCTCAACAGCGTTTTGTTGGTCGCTTCGGCTTGTCCGTTCCCCTTCGGGTAATAAGGGGTAGAACATATCTGCCTGATATTGTACTCTGCTAACTTCGCAGCTACCTGGCGATTAACAAAGGGAGTACCATTATCTGAAAGAATGGTGTTTGGGATTCCGAACCTGCATATAATGTTTTCTTGAATGAAGTTGACCACAGCTAGCGCATTTGCCGTCTTGAGTGGTACTGCCTCCACCCATTTGGTGAATAGCTCAGTTGAAGTGAGAATAAAATGATTCCCGTGCGACGTTGGTCGGATGGGACCGATGAAGTCTAGAGCCCATGTGTGAAATGGCCATGGCGTCCCTAATGCATGTAGATCCACGGCGGGAGCGTGCACTAGGTTTCCATTGAATTAGCACTCCTGGCAGCGTCGTACTTTGGTGCGGCAATCGACCTCCATCGTGGGCCAGAAATATCCAATTGAGAGGAGCTGCCTGCATAATTTCGCACCTTCTTGGTGTTCCACCTGATGAGAAAGGTCCATGACTTCTTGTGCTTCTCTGCCGTCTAGACATCGCAGCAAGTTGCCCTCGTGACCTCTTCGCCAAAGCAGGTTTTCCTGTACTACATATCGAGATGCTTTCCTCTTCAATTTCTCGGCTTCTTTTCTCGATTCAGGCACGGTGCCCTGAGTGAGAAAATCAAAGAATGGCTTCCTCCAATCCGTGTCATCATCAGTTAGAGCGATGAGTAGAGAATCTTTGATTAGTGCGCAACTCTCGCACTTCCCTTGTATCAGGGCTGCGGCTGTCGACATGTCTGGCCAATGAATGCCATATCTCTGAGCCTTTCGATAGATTGACACCTCGCTTTCTCCGCAAGCATGCTGGTGAATCTTTTCTAACAACAGTTGTCCCTCTTGCTCGGAGACGCATCGCATGAGTATTCCGCCAGGACCCTTGTAGTAAAGGGTGTTGTCATGTATGCAATACCCTTTTGTGAGTGCCCAGCTTTCACTGCTTGTGCCTTCCGCAATAGCTTGTAGGATTGCTTTTCTCCAGTCTGTGTCATCCATGTGTTCGTCGTCGCACGCATCTTCTGTCAATGCCGACGATGTTCGCACTTCAATGGAGATCCTTGCGGGACATTTGTCTGTGCTGACCTTAGATCCCAAGGTTGCTAAAGCGTCCGCATGCCTGTTGTCTGCTCGGGGCTTGTGCTCGTACATCACATCGCAGAATTGCTGTACCAGCTTTTGTACTAGAGTCCGATAACACAGAAGGTTAATCTCCTTCAAACCGTACTCACCCGAGGCTTGCTTGACGATCAACTTGGAGTCTCCCATGACCGTTAGATTGCTTACTTCCAAAGCTTTCGCCGCACGGAGCCCCGCGATGAGAGCCTCATATTCCGCTTCATTGTTTAAGACTGCGAAGTTGAGCTTTGCGGACATCTGTATGACCTCCCCATCCGGCTTGGTCAAGACTATCCCAATGCCTCCACCTTTCCTTGTTGACGAGCCGTCGAAGTGGAGTGTCCAATAGGGCACGTCGATTGCATAGATTTCAGGGCCTTCGAGCTCTTCTTCGATCACGGGCTCGTGGCTGTTGTCAGGGAACTGTGCCAATAGATCCGCTACCGCCTGCGACTTGATCGCTCGCGGTCTCACGCATGTGATATCATATTGAGAGATGGTCATGTACCATTTCGCCAATCTCCCGCCGGGAGTAGTGTGAGTTAGCAGATATCGTATGGGATCGCTCTTGGTGACCACTACTACTTTGTGTGATGCAAAATAGTGTTTCAACTTCTCTATCACAAAGAACAAGGCAAGGCAATGACGTTCGATGTCTGTGTACCTTGATTCAGCAGGCTGCACGATGCGGGAGATGTAGTAGATAGGCCTTTCCTGGCCTTCGTACTCCTGAGCCAAGAGTGCTCCTATGGTTCTCCTTGTTGATGTCAGATATAGCAGAAGCGGTGATCCCAGTTGAGGTGCGATCATTATTTTTGAGGACGTCAGCAAATCCTTCAGCTTTTGGAATGCAGCTTCGTGTCCGGAGCCCAGTTGTACACGGCGTCCTTCTTGAGAAGAGTACTAAAACAGCATGTGATCTCGGCAATCGCCGGGATGAACCTCCGCAAATAGGATAGCTTTCCTAAAAATGTCTTCAAAGCACTCTGGTTATGGGGCGGCGTCATGCCGGTTATGGCTGATACTTTCGCAGGGTCGGGCTCGATTCCTTGGCGATGAACTACGCATCCCAAGAATTTCCCTAATGTCACCCCAAATGCGCATTTCATGGGATTCATCTTTAGTTGAAAGCGTCTACATCTATTGAACACCTTCCGTAGATCTGCGAGGTGATCTGCTTCGTGCTTGGATTTAACCACCAGGTCATCCACATAGAATTCCACTTCTTTATGCATCATGTCGTGGAACAGAGCCATCATGGCCCGCTGATAGGTTGCACCCGCGTTTTTGAGACCGAACGGCATCACCGTGTAGTTGAACACCCCCACCGGAGTGATGAATGCAGTCTTCCGCGCGTCTTCGGGGTCCATCTTGATCTGGTTGTACCCGCTGAAGCCATCCATGAAACTGAACATGCGGTGGCCCGCTGTTGAATCGATAAGCAAATCGATGTTGGGCAGTGGAAAATCGTCCTTGGGGCAGAAGCGATTGAGATCTCGGAAATCCACGCAGATGCGGAGCTGTCCGTTATTCTTCACCAATGGCACGATGTTGGCCAGCCATGTGGGATGATGATTCGGCTCTATGAATTTGGCATCCAGGAGTTTGACAATCTCCTGCTTAATTTTCACGTTAAGCTCCGGCCTGAAGCTCCTTATGCTCTGCTTTACCGGCTTAGACCCTGGAATGATGTCTAAGCGGTGCATAGTGATGCTTGTATCCAGTCCCGGCATCTCATCATACTCCCATGCGAACACATCCTTGTATTCAGTTAGGAGCTGTAGCAGTCCTTGCTCCTCTTCGCTTGTGAGGTCCGCACTTAGAAAGACTGGCCTTTTCTTTTCCTCGTTCGGGCTGAGGAACACTTCCTTTAGCTCTTGCTTTTGTGGTCTGGGCCTGTCTTCCATGCATTCAGGCGCTTCTTTGAGTTTCTCGTCTGGAGTGCCCTGTGTTGGCTTTTCCGTCAGCGCAATTTGCTCGATTTGATTGATTTGCCCAGGGATACCCCCATGCCCGTTTGAGGACATCCCCGCGCACCTTCATATGCGATAGCATTTCTTCCCATTGGCGTAGAAGCTCTCTATCTCCTTGCCTTCGGGGTCATGCTTTGAAATTCGCTTTAGTGTATACACATTCTTTCGATGGTATGCGATACGCGGCGCCTCTTCGCGTGTAGGCGGCTTTTCCTTGGCATCTTCCCTTGTCACCATTACTCCCGCAGGTGACTGGTCCTTGATGTCCTCCCAGAGAGGCAAAGGAGTAGGGTTGAATGGTCCCGGCGTTTGCTCGTCCGCCATCTCGGTGAACCACACTGCCTCGCTAAGATGCGCTTCATCCAAGTTGAATGGATTCGTCAAAGCTGGTATCTCGATTACTCTTTCGTTCCAGATAGCTTTCATAACCTGGTGAGCCGTTGAAGGAACTGCGTCGAAGCGATGAATCCAGGCTCGACCTATGATCATGTGATACGTGGTGTTTGCGTCTATGACATAGAACTTTGCTGAGCACTTGATTTTGCCAATCTGAACGCCCAGGCGGATCCATCCGATCGTCATTCTAGAGTCGCTTCCGAATCCCATCAGCGGAGATGGACGCCTAACGATCTTGTGCTCGGGGATCCCTGCTAGCTTCAGTGTGTGGAGCGAAACGATATTGACCGCTGCTCCTCCATCGACGAATGCTCGTTTGAACTCAACGCCATTGATGATGGCTGTCACGTACAGAGGCCTCTGGTGGCTCGCATCTGTCTTCTTATCGCTGGCAGAAAAGGTCATAATCTTTTCTGTAGAGCGAGACGCCCTGATGACTTTCCCGTTGGAAACTACAAGATCCTCCTCGTAGTCCTCCGCTATTCTCAAGATCGCTTTCGTCACATCTGTCCGGCACTTCTCGGAGAAGTTCATCTCGTCGAAGAATCTGCTAAAGCCGTGCGACCCCTTCATCCGATCGGCACGTTCGTCTTCTGTGTCCATACTGTAGTCCTCGTCATCGTGGACCTCGGCGATGATGGGTAGACCATCCTCTGCGACCTCCTCCAAGTCGACGATTGAGATCATGGCAACCTCCTTGCCTTTTGAGTCTTGCTCCGCATGGGCAGGAAGCGGATTGTTACGCACATCCTTCCTGCGATCGCTGACGATCAGCTCGCCATTCTTCATCTTCTGGTCGAATGTAAACCTGAGCTTTTTACATTCCGTTGTGGGGTGCATGACCTTGCCGTGGTACTCGCACCACTTAGGGTCCCTCACCATCTCCTTAGAGGGTATCTTCTCGAGCGGTGGCAGGACACCGTCCTTGCGCCACTGTCTGCAAAGGTCGCTTGCCTCCTCTACTGAGCATGGCAGAGGTGGTACATCGAAGTTCACAACCTTCGCTTGCTTCTGGGGTGAAACTGTATTGACCTCAGCCTCGCGTCCCCTCTTGTAACTGAATCTCCCGATCTTGTAGGTGGTGCTGCTCGGAGGTCGCTCCGGAGCGTTCTTCTTTTTCTGCCTTTCGACTATAGGCTCGATGTTCTTCGTGCATTCAATTAGCTTTGAAAACGTAGGTGTTTGCAAATTAATGAGCATACCTTTGTATTCGTTTCGCATGCACTGCAAGCATATCTCTACGAGTCGGCTCTCGAGCATTGGATCTTTGCACTCCAAGGACTTCGCCCTGAATTTCTTGATGAAAGTGATCCCGTCCTCCTCGCGCTTCTGATACATCCGCGAGAGATGGATCATTGTCACCTTTTCTTCCATCTGGAAGAACTTGGTGTAGAACTTCTGAACCATGTCGTCCCAAGTCTTCACGGATCCGGCTTCCAGCGTTCGGTACCACTTGTACGCTACGTTCCCTAAAGATTTTGGGAACCCTCGCATCAGTAATTTGGGATCGGCTCCGTATGGCCCCATGACATCAATGAAACGCATGACATGCTCATGAGCGTTTCCGTTGACATCCTCGAACTTGTCCCATTTAGGAGCCTTGTACCCCGCCGGGTTAGGCATGAGATAGATCTCTCGTGGAATGGGTGGATCGTTGTCTAGCTTCGGGATAATGGTATCCGCGAATGACTGGTGAGCCAGAATGGTGTCCATGCGCTTCTGCAGAGATGTCATGCATTCTGGAATGCTTCCCTCGGTAGCTGAAGGAGGGGTTGCCGCAGGCGGAGGCGACACAAATGTCGCCGAAGGATTGGGGACATACTGACTACTCGCATTGCCCCAAATCGCCGTTGGAGGAGGCAAGGGGTACTGCAGAGTCGGGTTAGATGCCAAAGCCGAGGGCTGAGGAGTGTGAGCAGTGAGAGGCAACATCTGAGCTGTTGACCCCTGGATCGAAGGCAGCTGTGTAGTCGCCGGTGGAGTCTGCAGGTTAGGGTTGGGAGGTGTGGTTGACACTCCCAGTCCCGGAGCAGTAGGGGCTCCTCCTCCTTGAGAGACGGCGGTGGCCGATGAAGGATTTGGGGCAAGGGTGCCCAAAACGGCCAAGATCCGTTCCAATTGCGCGGACTGAGCTTTGAGAGCTTTCGCCTGACTTTGAACAGTGGCGTCCAAAGACTCTAGCGTCGGTGTCTCGCCGGGAGTGGTAGGAGTACGGCGGGTCTCCTCTCCCGAGGCGGTTTCGGTGGAAGGTGATCTGTCGCTGATATCATCCTCCTGAGACATGGTTGCTTTTGTTGGTAAGTTCACGTCGGGTTCACCAAAATGTGCACAAGAGATTCCGGCGGGGAGACCTCCGTGTACACCGTATGTAGAGGATAAGAGATCGCACAGGAAGAGTGGGGTTGTGTGTAGGGAGAGAGTAAGGCAGTAGTAATGTCTGAGAGAGAGACAGAGGTTTGGCAGAGCTTCCGCGTATGGCCAGTGTGTTCTCCTTTGTATGGAAAGGTTAACGTCCTATATATATCAAGGAACGTGACCGTTGTAGTGTGGTTAATGCGCCCATTGATGGCGGCTTAATTAGCTTAACTATAACGGCACGTTCGTCCGAGTATATAGGGACCGTTACAGCACGTTGTGCGCGAATACCGAAACCGTTACGAGGTTGACCGGGTTTGTCCGGATTGACCGGGTTTATGGAGCTCGTGCCATAAATCTCTCAAAGCAGTTACTAAAGGTCGCGTGCAGGCTTGGCTCGCACGCGAGAGGGATTACTCTAGCCTCCAAACCACTAAGTCCCTACAAGTCCCGTGCAGTGGTATGCGAGGGCTCTGTCTCGCAGCCCCCACATGGATCAGCTCGGCTGGTGATCCAGTGTGTGTGGAGCACAATATGGTGTGCTGGATGGTTGCCACGTGGCCAAGATCTGTCAGCTCAGAAAGCACTATCTACACCAGGAACCCGAGAGGTATACACTTCTCGTGACCGATTCCACTGACACGATGCTCATAGATGATGAGCCTACTACCTATGAAGAGGCCATGAAAGGTCCAGACTCTCAGAAGTGGCTTGAAGCCATGAGATCTGAGATGGAATCCATGTATACCAACAAAGTAAGGACTTTGGTGGAACCACCCGAAGGGGCGCGACCCATAGGGTGCAAGTGGTTCTTGAAGAAGAAGATCGACATGGATGGTAATTTGATTACCTATAAGGGCCAATTGGTGGCTAAAGGATTCAGACAGATTCATGGTATTGACTATGATGAAACCTTTTCACCACTCGCTATGACCAAATCCATCCGAATCCTACTTGCCTTGCAGCATACTATGACTATAAGATTTGGCAGATGCATGTCAAAAAAGCATTCCTCTATGGGAATCTCCTCAATGACGTGTATATGATAGAGCCGGAGGGTTTTGAAGATCCAAAGCAAGCCAATAAAGTCTGTAAACTGCAACGATAAATTTATGGATTGAAGCAAGCTTCTAGGAGTTGGAATCGACGTTTTGATGAAGTAGTCAAAGAGTTTGACTTCATCAGAAACGAAGATGAGTCTTGTGTCTTCAAGAAGGTTAGTGGGAGCTCTATAGCTTTTCTGGTCTTGTATGTGGATGACCTACTACTCATTGGAAACGACTTTCCCATGCTGCAACCTGTTAAAGATTGGCTAGGAAAGTGTTTCTCAATGAAAGACTTAGGGGAAGCAGCCTATATACTTGGTATAAAGATCTATAGAGATAGATATAAAAGGCTGCTAGGACTAAGTCAGAGTACATATATATTGACAAGGTGTTGAAGCGGTTCAACATGCAAGATTCCAAGAAGGGATTCTTGCCCATGTCACATGGAATTACTCTTTCAAAGAGTGCTTGTCCTTCCAATGAGATTGAGAAGGAACGCATGAGTAGAATTCCCGATGCCTCGGCCATAGGATCTATCATGTAGGCCATGTTATGTACTAGACCAGATGTGTCATATGCCTTTAGTATGACAAGCAGGTACCAATCCAATCCGGGTGAGAGTCGCTGGATTGCAGTCAAGAACATCCTAAAGTACTTGAGAAGAACTGAGTATGCTTTCTTGATATTTGGCGGTGAGGAAGAGTTGCGTGTAAGGGGTTACACGGATGCAAGCTTCCAAACTGACAGAGATGACTTTAGATCACAGTCGGGATATGTGTTTTGCCTGAATGGAGCAGCGGTGAGCTGGAAGAGTTCCAAGCAGGAGACGGTGGCTGATTTTAGAACATAGGCTAAGTACATTGCTGCGAATGGCGCAGCAAAAGAAGCTGTTTGGATCAGAAAATTTGTTTCTGAACTTTGTGTGGTTCCTAGCATTGCGGATCCAGTAGAATTGTACTGTGACAAAACTGGGGCGATCGCGTAATCAAAGGAGCCCCGGTCACACTAGAAGTCCAAGCACGTGCTCGGGAAGTTTTATCTTATTTGATATATTATTGATAGAGGAGATGTTCTGATATGCAAGATTCCTACAGATGAGAATCTGTCAGATCCACTTACAAAGCGGCTTGTTCAGTGGAAGCATGAAGGGAACACTAGGAGCATTGGCATACGAGATGCATCAAATTGGCTCTAGTACAAGTGGGAGACTGTTGGAATAGATGCCTTAGAGGCAATATAGTTTAGTATGAATTTATTTTGGCTAGAACATTCATTGTATTATCTATTGGATATTTAATATAATGAAGTCTTATATTTACAATTGTGTTGTTTATCTTAAATATCCCTAGTCCAATATAATGATTAATAGGACAATCATCTATAGACTAGTATGGGGTTGGATTGATATGGAGATATCATGATCCAACACATGGGTGTGCATTAAGGGTAATGGCGCACTGGATTGACCCATCTCCGAGCAGGATACATACATGTTATGTTGAGTCGCAAGCGCTTCTCGTGGTGACAACGGTATTGTCATCCTTAGACTTGAAGTCACTAGATTGTCTAGTTGTGGATTATTCTGATCTTGGTAGCGTCAAGCGCTACACCGTAACTGGGTAGCTATAAAGGCGTGTACCTGATACAATAAGAAGAAAGCTTAGAAATCGTAGTAAACGTAGACAGAATTTGTCCCTCCCACATAACGGGAGAAAATATCCGAGGCCACTCGAGGGATAATGCTTATAGAATGTCTGGCCAGACTCAAATAAATCAATATGGGTATTGATGTTATTTGCACGAATAAGGCTATTCCCAGGATCGATAAACTATGGATTGGATATACGAGTGTGAATTGTATGTCTCGTGTCCAATCCGGATATGCAGACAAAGGGATGTGACAATTACTTGCGCAAGGTTTGTCGGATGACTATTCTATTAGTTGGCTAGAATTGATGTTTTGCTACAGACCGCTTCATATTAGCAAATTGTTGCTACCAACTAGATAGAACCTATGGGGTCACACGCTAGATAGAGTTGAACTGGATTTGGGAATTAATTAATTAGAAGGATCACTTTTCAACACCTTGCAAACTTAGTAGGACTAATTTCCAAGGAAGGGACTAAACCGAATTCTAGTAGGACTAGAATAAGGACTTTAGGTAGTTAACAAGGATTTGTTGGACTATATAAAGGATGATCCTTCCTTCCTTCCCACACTTGTGAATCTATTATTCATAAATTGAGTGGGAGAGAATAAAGGAGAGAGAGCAAGCAACAAGAGGGCCGAACCAGAACCCCTTGCGCCGCCCCGTCCCCGTCGGCCAACAAAGGAGGCCAAAAGCTCCTTGTTGCCTCGTGTTGTGTGATTTCTTCTTCCTCTTCATCCGGTCCAAGCTAGCACAAAGGAGAACGAATATGTAGACCTCAACTCTAGGCGTGGATCAACTGTAGAGATGTTACACAATTCACGTTACAAGTCATCACAGGAGAAACACTAAGGTGTGTAACATGATTCTTCCTTTACCATCGTTATGCTTCTCTTCCTGTGATCCTTGGAGGGTATTGAATGATTAAATTATCTTATTCCGCTACGTATCCATGATCAAATCCCTACATACCTACCTCACCAAGACGCCAACGGAGACACACCTTCTTATTTGACACACCCTATCCCATATTTGCGTTGAATAGTGTTGCTGAGACACTATTTTTTTTTCATCGTATGCTAGTTAGACTACTTAAATTCAATAGAGATTGAACATGCTATGAAAAACGTCGACTACAGCAAAACAAACTAGTCATTATAGAATGAGGAATAGGAAGACTGTACACTGACATGATTTCAAAACCCGTGAAACATTCATGATTCAACAACGTGCATTTACAAAACGTCATCTGTGGAAAATGAAAAAGTTGCATCACTATTTCCATCTCTCACCACCCATTAATGAAATGGATTAAAAATAACAGTATTCATTGTTGCGGAGTCTCTCCATCTTTTCACTCGCCCATTAATTAAATGTTCTCTCACTGAAGTTGTTGGAGATAGACATGAAGAAATATGAGGATGAGGTAAGGACCTTGAGCTTACCAGTATGGGGGAAAAGCAGAGAGCATGATAATGTCGTTGAGAACTTGATAATGTTGTCGGCAGAATAAAATGTCAATAAACTTCATTAATGTGAAATGTTGTTTATATTTTTTTTATTTTAAACAATGTTTTTAAACACACATGGTACGAAACAATTTTGTTCTTTTGTGTTGAAACGTGTTCTGTCAGCATGTTTTTTTCCAGTTCAAAAAACATGTCCATTTAAATTTAATAATAGAGATTGCTCATGCTATGAAAAACGTCCATCTACATAAAAACACATGAAAAAAAACGTTGCGGCCTAATGAACTGTTTCACATAATTCCACTAATTTTACCATTGTTTGGGAAGAGAGGTTTTGTATACCTTAACCCAAAGTTCATAAAATCTCTCTTCCAAAACAGAGCATCATTGTTTTATTTCCGCAGCTGCATATATGCTCTCATATGTGTCAACGAACACGCTCAGTTCTGCCTCGTCAAAGATTTTTTATTTCATTTTGCCTAACACAATTTCCCTCCGAAGGTTAAAGGCGGAATTGACGATTATTTTTTCCACCCACACGCGGATGTGCTTCTGCTCGACAAAAATCGGCTCCCTAGGCTCCGAAATTAGATCTCAGATATAACCCATGTAAAAGCAAATATACGGTCCACAATCGCTGCCATTGAGAAATACGCATTCGCATATTGCGATTGAAACAAAGTGAAAACGGTGTAATGATTCAAGATGAAGCTACAAACGGTAATGAAAATGCCCACTCACCTGCTCTTAGGAATAGGATTTTTTCCCCAACACGCAGTTTGAAATAACCGGAAAGCTAGTGATGTCAGCGCAGTTATTTTTCACAACATAACATCTTTGAAAGAAGTCTTGATGGAATGAATCTTAGTCTCTACCTCACTCGTGTTGTACGGAGTGTTAGCCATTGAGTCCTGGATGAAGACTTTTTTCACGGAGAAGCTGACGACCAACAAGAACCAGTGATTATTCTCAACATTGAAGGGCACGCACAACTACAAAAAAACACATTTAAGGCTTTGGTCTAAAAAAATGAAGTACATTCAATGAAATTTATCATCATTCAATGAATTATTCCCGAAGAAAAATACAGAGCAGAACCATATCCAACAAGTCGAAGTCCTTATGGTATTCATCGGGAACCACATCTTTCGAAATTGACTGATGAAGGACCTGATAATACATTCAATGAACGTTATGAACAATTGAACAAATATCATTTTTCCAGTAATAAATATAATGAAGCTACATACCGAAGTGACACTGCCCCAGTACCAGATTTTCTTGAACCGAAGGTCTGTCTTGCACTTCTGTTCTAGGTGTAGCACGCGTGCCATGTATTCTATTACCTTTAACACATAGAGGCGAGGCAAATCAAAGACTGTTTGAGAGTGTGTGTGTGTATATGTGTGTGTGTGTGTGTGTGTGTGTGTGTGTATACATACATCACTTAATCGCATGTCAAATAGGTTAATGCAGAATGTAAAACTCACAGAGGGACTGAACCACCGGTCATACTGTAGCTGCCAAGCGAACCCACGATGCAATATAGCTATGCTGTCTCCAACATGTACTATCCGCTCTCTGCACATAAATACGAACCATCCGTGTAGATAACACGATACTGATTTAAACCTGAAGTGTTAGACCAATCAGAGAGCATGTGTAACGTACTTCTTGTGCTTAGTTGGCATCTCCTCGTTAGCCGGACGGTCGATGCCGGCCTCTGCTGATTTTAAGACAATGTAGTACAACTTACATTCATCCATGGTTGGGCGGTCAATGATTCTATGCTTGGTTTGGTACTTAATCCTATAGTATTCATCACCACATTCCTTAAATGAATCTTTCACATGGTCATGACCTCCCACAGACTGTTCATTGTCAGCCCTGTTTTCTCCCAATACTCTCGTTTCATATTTACAACCACGGATCATATTTTACTGTGCCAACCCTTCTGCATTTACATCATGATTGCTTACTCTGTATAGCACAAGCTCATTTTCCTCACAACGAGAGTCCCTTATGTCGTACTTCCGTAATAGTGTGCCATTTTCTTTAATTCTTGCTACAACAAGATCAGGAAGACCCTTGGTCATCTCAACCGGCATGAGTTCAATACTCTCCAACGCCAGTCACACTTAAAAAATTGTACGTGTAACTGCTTTCACAAACCACTAAATTATTAGGTTACGATTACTCATCATCTATATAACAAGAAGAAAACTTGGGACCACACAACACGCACCTCAGATTTGTTCTTCTGCAGAGAATCCCACCTCCTCTTGATGTCAGATTAATTCCACAGGCCTATGCGAGGACCAACATCTAAATATATGGAGGCTTTGGGTTTGTCTTGCTGCAGCGGTTGGAGTACCTCAAGGTACGCCAACTAAAAAAATTCACACACTCACACAAACATAAAGATCCAGTTACACACTAGCAAAAAAAATCAACTGAAATTGTGAAACTGTGCACAAGTGTTGGAGCTTTACCGTGGGTATCATTGCACATCCGTCTGCGCCTGGCCGTTTGTTTAGCTTGGTTGTCTTATTCTTATAGGACAAGTGATCCAGAAACATCTTGCACAAGTTAACCTCGCTCAAAATATCCAATTCGTTCACAAATTTTACATGCCATTGGTGTATAGCCAGCTTACTACTAGGTAGTCCAAAACAGCCAAGTATTAAGAAGATGGCCTTTCGTTTCCAATCATATCTGAGGCTATGATCTCCTCTGAGAAAATTGGCAACTAATGTAACCTTCTCCAAAGATTGTGTTATTCCAATTTGGTGGCATAATTCATGCTCTCTTGTGGAGCATGCGACACTTTTTTTTTGTGGAAAATCTATTTCTATCCGAGAGCCACGTAACCCCAGAAGCCATTCAACAACTTTGTCATCAATCAGTAACCCACGACAATGAGCCTCCATAATGCTGGTGAAAGGGTTGAAAAACGACAGACAATACTGAGCAAAGTCAATCGGCATGTTTGGTAACTGAAGCTGACCAGACTCGCTAGCGCGACGTGATCCATCCACACTGAAAGGGGAGTATGCAGAAAGATATGCAGCACAGATACTCTAGAAGGGGGGGGTTGAATAGAGTATGCCAACTTTTTGCAAAACTTGTAGAAGAGAAGAGTTGCAGTTCAAGAGCAATGGAGTTCAAGACTTTGAAAACAGTTTCAAGCCTTTGGAGTGAAATACAGTTTGAAATAGAACAGACAAGTCTTTTTCAAGGCCCTGGAAAGAGTTTCAAACCCTTGAAAACAGACTAGTTTGAATGCTGTAAAAACTAAGTAAGTAATGCAATGCAAGAGACAAGTGATTTATAGAGTTCAGTCCACTTGGACCTACGTCTCTACCTCAGGGATCTTCTCCCTGCAGGATTTTCAACTCAATTCTTTTTAGTCAAAAGCTAAGCCCTAGATCTCAAGCACAGAGAGTTGCCATACTCTGTTACAGCTTGTGATTCTCTCTAACATATCTAGTACTTGCTCTAGCTAACTGATTAACTAAGAATTCTCTATTTTTCACCTTGAACAATACTTGAGAATGAAATGGATAAGTATTACAAAAATGATCTACAAATAAAGCACAAGACAGAAGAACACTAAAGTGTTGTGTACAAGAGAATCCTGCAGAGAGAACTCTGTGTACACCAAGGACAGAGAATAGAAATGGCACAGGAAGTGTTGGGTTGTGTGTAGGGAGAGAGTAAGGCAATAGCACTATATGAGAGAGAGACAGGGGTTGGACAGAGCTTCCGCGTATCTCTAGTGTGTTTTCCTTTGTATGGAAGGGCTAACGATCCTATATATAACGGAGAATGTGACCGTTGTAGCGTGGTTAATGCACCCATCAATGGCGGCTTAATTAGCTTAACCACAACAGCACGTTCATCCGTGTATATAGGGACCGTTACAGCACGTTATCCGCGTATACCAGAACCGTTATGGGGTTGACCGGGTTTGACCGGTTTGACCGGGTCTATTAAGCTCGTGCCATAAATCTCTCAAAAGCAGTTACTAGGGGTCGCGTGCGGGCTTGGTTGTCGCTCGCACGCGACAGGACTTACTCTAGCCTCCAAACCACTAAGTCCCTACATGTCCCGTGCAATGGTATGTGAGGGCCCTGTCTCGCAGCCCCCACGTGGATCAGCGCGGCTGTTGATCGAGTGTGTGTGGAGCTCATTATGGTGTGCTGGATGATCTCCACGTGGCTAAGATCTTCTTGTACAGAAAGCACTATCTACATTAGCCCCCTTTCTGCGCGTGAAGACTCACAACCGGACAGGCTTCCATGCGCAGGAACCAACGTACGCGTCGCCGCCACGCACCAATTCAAATACAGGCAAATTCAGCCCACGTGCGTGCCATTATGACCTAAACCCCTAGAGTCGTGCCGTCTGGTCTTCTTACCGGTTCGTAATGAACGACGGATTTCTCCTCTAGCTTTCCCGGAGGATGACCATTCGCCACCCAGTTCTTGAACTCGGGGTGGCGAGCCATTGTGCTCGTCTCCGTGGACAAGGAGCCTCTTGCCCTAGGAGTTGCTGCTTGCCTGTCCTTCGCCGGAACAGGTGGTTCCTCAGGCACATCTCTTGGGGTGTTGATCAGACAGAGGCCTTGTCAGATTCTAGGATCTTGAACATAGCGTCGCATAGGTCCTGTAGCGTTCGAGATCACTTAAGATCATAATGCTGCTATCATGGCAGATAGGCTTAAAGATCACTTAAGATCATACTTTCATAATGCTGCCATCGCGGCGGATGGGCTTTCGCTATTGAGAAATGATGAAATAAATAAAGCAATAAAGACAACCGAAATCATAAAGTTCTTCCCATTTGGGAGAAGTCTTTTTATTATAGAATACTCTCATATGGGAGAGGTGATATTACAATTCCGTCGTATGGGAGAGAAGATGCACAAATTTTAGCAATACAGAGCATAAAGTAGACGTTGTAATCTAACGCATATAATGAGAGGAGTTAAGGATAATACTTCTTAATCCAGCGCATGTTGACTGAGCTTGGGGTTGAGGTCGTCCCATGTAGCCTTGGTATGTTGCAGTAGCCACTATGAAAGACTTCTGTGACTTCGAAGGGTCCTTCCCAGTTGGCTGCGAATTTTGGATGAGCCGCCTCTCGCATGCATTGGTCCGACGCGCGCAAGACCAAATCTCCAACTGCGAAATCTCGACGTTGGACTGTTTTGTTGTACGCGTGAGCGATCCTTTCTTGGTATCGCTTGTTAGTCTTTTTAGCTTGCTCCCGCTTCTCTTCTAACAGGACCAAGTCATGATCGCGTTGATTGTCGTATAATGCATGGAAAGCCAGTCTCGCGAAGTTGACCTTCACCTCCTCAAGTACTACAGCTTCAGCTCCATAGCATAAAAGAAATGGCGAGACTCCTGTGGGCGTCCTTGTAGAAGTTCGATATGCCCACAAGGCTATGTTCAAGGAATCAGCCCATTTCTTGTGGTCATCTGCAACCATCTTACTCAAGATTCTCAATAGCATCTTGTTGGTTGCTTCCGCTTGACCATTCCCTTTCGTTGTACTCTGCTAGTTTCGCAGCTACCTGGCGATTGACAAAGGGAGTACCATTATCCGAGAGGATAGTGTTAGGAATTCCGAATCTGCATATAATGTTCTCTTGGATAAAATGAACTACGGCGAGTGCATTTGCTGTCTTCAGTGGTATTGTTTCTACCCACTTAGTGAATAATTCGGTTGCGGTGAGGATAAACTGATTCCCGTGCGAGCTGGACGTATAGGGCCAACAAAATCCAAAGCCCAAGTATGAAACGGCCATGGCGTTCCCAACGCGTGTAGATCCACAGCAGGATCATGCACTAGTTTGCCTTTGAATTGGCACTCTTGGCATCTCCTTACTTTAGCTCGGCAATCGCTTCCATGGTGGGCCAAAAGTAGCCAATTGTGAGGAGCTGTCTACATAACTTCGCACCCCCTTGATGTTTCGCTTGATGAGAGAGGTCCATCACCTATTGTGCTTCCTTGCTGTCTAAGCATCGCAGTAGATTACCTTCGTGGCCTCTTCGCCAGAGTATATTTTCTTGCACCACGTACCGTGCTGTTTTTCGCTTTAGTTTTTCGGCTTCTTTTCTCGATTCAGGCTCAGTCCCCTGTGTGAGAAAGTCAAAGAGTGACTTCCTCCAATCCGTGTCATCATCAACGAGAGAAATCGCTAAATAGTCCTTGATTAGCGCGCAACTCTCGCAATTCCTTGAAATAATGTCGCGGCTGTTGACATGTCCGGCCAGTGAATCCCGTACCTCTGGGCTTTCTGATAGATTGACACCTCACTTTCTCCGCAAGTGTGTTGGTGAATCTTGTCAAACAGTGCTCGTCCCTCCTGTTCTGAGATGCATCGCATGAGTATTCTGCCTGGGCCTTTATAGTAGAGGGTGTTGTCATGTATGCAATACCCCTTGGTGGACGCCCAGTTTTCGTTGCTTGTCCCTTCGGCGATGGCATGCAATATCGCTTTTCTCCAGTCCGCATCATCCATGCGTTCGTCATCGCACGCGTACTCTGTCAACGCCGAGGACGTCCGCACTTCAATCGGGATTCTCGCAGGACATTTATCCGTACTAACTTTGGATCCCAGAGTGGCCAAAGCATCGGCATGCCTATTGTCTGCTCTAGGTTTGTGCTCGTACCTGACATCGCAGAACTGCTGCACCAGCTTCTGTACCAAGGTGCGGTAAGGCAATAGGTTTATCTCCTTTAAACCGTACTCGCCTGAGGCTTGTTTGACGATTAGCTTGGAGTCCCCCATAACCGTCAAATTACTTACTTCTAGGGCCCTTTCCGCGCGAAGACCTGCGATGAGAGCTTCATACTCTGCTTCGTTGTTGGTGACTGCAAAGTCAAGCTTTGCGGACATCTATATGACCTCTCCATCGGGTTTGGTCAGGACTATCCCGATTCCTCCTCCTTTCCTTGTGGACGACCCGTCGAAATGGAGTGTCCAGTAGGGCAACTCAACTGCATAGATCTCAGGACCCTCCAGTTCCTCCTCAATCACGGGCTCATAACTATTATCAGGGAACTGTGCTAGCAGATCCGCCACCGCTTGCGATTTGATTGCCCGGGGTCGAACGCATGTGATGTCATATTGGGAAATGGTCATATACCATTTTTTCCATTCTTCCCCCAGGAGTAGTGTGAGTCAAAAGATAACGTATAGGATCACTCTTTGTAACCACCACCACTTTGTGCGAAGGCAAATAGTGCTTTAACTTCTCTATTACGAAGAACAGAGCAAGGCAATGACGCTCGATGTCTGTGTACCTTGATTCCGCTGGCTGCACTATGCGATAAATTTAGTATATCGACCTTTCTTGCCCCTCATACTCCTGAGCCAGGAGTACCCCTATAGACCTCTTCGTTGACGTCAAGTACAACAAGAGTGGTGATCCGAGTTGAGGTGCGATCATTACCTTTGACAATGTCAACAGGTCCTTTAGCCTTCCAAACGCAGCTTCGTGCTCTCTAGTCCAGTTATATAGAGCGTCCTTCTTGATAAGATCGCTGAAACAGAAGGTGATTTTGGCGATCGCTGGGATGAACCTTCGCAGGTAGGATAGCTTTCCCAAGAAGGTTTTCACGGCACTTTGGTTGTGCGGCGCCGTCATGCTAGTGATTGCTGATACTTTCGCAGGATCAAGCTCTATTCCTTGGCGATGTACCACACATCCCAGGAATTTCCCCGATGTTACTCCGAATGCGCACTTCATGGGGTTCATCTTTAATTGAAAGCTTCTGCATCTGTTGAACACTTTCCGCAAATCCCCCAGGTGGTCTGCCTCTTCCTTCGATTTGAAAACTAAGTCGTCCACGTAGAATTCTACTTCCTTGTGCATCATGTCGTGAAATATGGCCATCATGGCTCGCTGGTAAGTTGCGCCTGCGTTCTTGAGGCCAAAAGGCATAACCGTGTAATTGAAGACTCCCACCTGAGTGATGAATGCGGTTTTCCGTGCATCTTCGGGGTCCATTTTGATCTGATTGTACCCACTAAAGCCGTCCATGAAGCTGAACATGCGATGACCCGCGGTCGAATCAATAAGCAGGTCGATGTTGGGAAGTGGAAAATCATCTTTGGGGCAGAAACGATTAAGGTTCCGGAAATCCACGCAAATGCGAAGCTGCCCATTCTTCTTCACCACAGGCACAATGTTAGCCAACCATGTAGGGCAGTGATTCGGCTCGATGAATTTGGCATTCAGAAGTTTGACAACTTCCTGCTTGATATTAACGTTAAGCTCCGGTCTAAAGCTCCTCGTGCTCTGCTTTACCGGTTTGGATCCCGGGATTATATCTAACTGGTGCATGGTGATGCTCGTGTCCAGACCAGGCATTTCATCGTATTCCCATGCGAACACGTCTTTGTACTCAGTCAGAAGTTGTAGCAATCTTTCTTCCTCCTCCCCTATGAGGTCCGCACTTAGAAAGAATGGCCTCTTCTTTTCTTCGCTCGAGCTTAGGAATACCTCCTTCAACTCCTGCTTTTGCGGCCTGGGTTTGTCCTCCATGCATTCGGGTGCTTCTTTTAGCTTTTCCTCTAAAACACTTGGTGTAGGTTTGTCTGGTTCCATAACCTGCTCAATTTGATTGATTTGCTCAGGGATATCCCCATGCTCGCGTGAGGACACCCCCGCGCACCTTCATATGCGATAGCATTTCTTTCCGTTGGCGTAGAAACTCTCTATCTCCTTTCCTTCAGGATCATGTTTTGCTATCCTTTTCAGAGTATACACGTTCTTTCGCTGGTAAGAAATCTGCGGCACCTCTTCTCACGTAGGCGGCTTTTCCTTGGCTTCCTCTCTTGTCACCATTACTCCTGCGGGTGACTGATCTTTGAGGTCCTCCCATCGGGGCAAAGGAGTGGGGTTGAACGGTCCCGGCGTTTTCTCATCTTCCATCTCAGTGAACCATACCGCCTCACTGAGATGCGCTTCATCCATGTTGAAAGGATTTATCGAAGCTGGTATCTCAACTATTCTGTCATTCCAAATAGCTTTCAAAACTTGGTGAGTTGTTGAAGGGACAGCTTCAAAGCGATGAATCCAGGCCCGGCCTATAATCATGAGATACGTAGTGTTCGCATCTATGACATAGAATTTTGCTGAACACTTGATTTTGCCGATCTGGACACCCAGACGGATCCATCCTATCGTCATTCTGGAGTCGCTTCCGAATCCCACCAGCGGGGATGGACGTTTTACGATCTTGTGCTCTCGAATTCCTGCTAACTTCAGAGTGTTGAGCGAGACAACGTTAACTGCTGCTCCTCCGTCGTCGAACGCTCTTTTGAACTCCACACCATTGATAATTGCTGTTACATACAGAGGCTTCTGGTGGCTCGCATCTGTCTTCTTGTCGCTTGCGGAGAAGGTTATGACCTTTTCTGTAGAGCGAGATGCCCTGACAACCTTTCCATTGGAGACCACGATATCCTCCTCGTAATCTTCTGCTATCCTCAGGATCGCCTTTGTCATCTCCTTCCGTCATTTCTCTGAGAAGTTCATCTCATCGAAGAACCTGCTGAACCCATGCGACCCCTTCATCCGATCGGCACGTTCGTCCTCAGTGTCTATGTTGTAGTCCTCGTCATTGTGGATCTCGGCAATGATGGGTAGAGCATCCTCCGCAACCTCTTAAAGGTCCACAATCGAGATCATGGCGACCTCTTTGCCTTTCGGCTCTTGCTCCTCATGGGCAGGCAGTGGATTGTTTCGCACGTCCTTCCTTTGATCGCTGACAATCAATTCGCCATTTTTCATCTTTTGGCTTACCATGATTCTGAGCTTCTTGCAGTCAGCCGTGGGGTGCATGACCTTCCCGTGACATTCGCACCACTTCGGGTCCCTTACCATCTTCTTGGAGGGTGCCCTTTCGAGCGGCGGCAGGATACCATCCTTACGCCATTGTCTGCACAAGTCGCTCGCTTCCTGTATCGAACATGGTAGAGGTGGCACATCGAAGTTTCACTACCTTTGGGTGCTTTTGGGGCGAGACCGTATTCACTTCAGCCTCACGTCCTCTCTTGTAGCTGAATCTCCCAATTTTGAAAGTGGTCCCGCTCGGGGATCTCTCAGGAGCATTCCTCTTTTTTCTGCCTCTCATATAGGCTCTGTATTCTTTGTGCATTCGATCAGTTTCGAAAATGTAGGAGTTTGCAGGTTGATAAGCATACCTTTGTACTCGTCTCGCATGCACTGCAGGCATATTTCCACGAGTCTGCTCTCGAGTATCACATCTTTGCATTCCAAGGACTTGGCCCTGAACTTCTTGATGAATGTAGCTCCATCCTCCTCGCGCTTCTGGTACATCCGCGAAAGATGAATCATTGTCACCTTTTCTTCCATCTGGAAGAATTTAGTATAAAATTTCTGGACCATATCATCCCAGGTCTTCACGGATCCAGCCTCCAGTGTCCTATACCACTTGTAGGCCACGTTTCCCAGAGATTTGGGGAACTCGCGCATCAGCAACTTAGGATCAGCCCCGTACGGCCCCATTACATCAATGAAGCGCATGACATGCTCATGGGCATTCCTATTGACATCTTCGAACTTGTCCCATTTAGGAGCTTTGTACTCGGCAGGGTTAAGCATGAGGTAGATCTCTCGTGGAATAGGTGGATCGTTGTCAAGCTTCGGAGTTGTTGCAGCGACGTCATACACTCCGGAGCACTTCCCTCGGCAGCATGAGAAGGAGTTGTTGCAGGCGGAGGCGACACATATGATGCGGGAGGGCTAGGAGCATATTGTGAATTCACGTCGCCCCACGTTGCCGATGGAGGAGGCAAGGGGTATTGTGAGGCCGGATTAGGTACCAAAGTTGGAGGTTGAGAAGTGTGAGTGGCAAGAGGCAACATTTGGGCTGTTGGCCCCTGAATTGAGGGTAACTGTGTAGCTGTTGGTGGGGTTTGAAGGTTAGGATTGGGCGGTGTGGTTGACACTCCCAATCCTTGAGTGGTGGAGGTTCCTCCTCCCTGAGAGACGGTGGTGGCCGATGCAGGATTGGGGGCGAGAGTTCCCAGGATAGCCATTATCCGTTCCAGCTGTGCAGATTGAGCTTTGAGAGCCTTCGCCTCGTTCTGAATGGTGGCGTCCAAGGCCTCTAATGTCGGAGCTTCACCGGTGGCTGTAGGAGTACGGCGGGCCTCCTCTCCCAAGGTGGTCTCCGTGGAAGGCGATTTGTTGCTGACATCATCTTCATGAGACATGGTTGCTTGCAATGGTAAGTTCACGTCGGGTTCACCAAAATGTGTACAAGAGAATCCAGCAGAGAGAACTATGTGTACACCAAGGAAAGAGAATAGAAATGGCAAAGGAAGTGTTGGGTTGTGTGTAGGGAGAGAGTAAGGCAATAGCACTGTATTAGAGACAGACAGGGGTTTGACAGAGCTTCCGCGTATCTCTAGTGTGTTCTCCTTTGTATGGAAGGGTTAACGATCCTATATATAACGGAGAATGTGACCGTTGTAGTGTGGTTAATGCACCCATCAATGGCGGCTTAATTCTTAACCACAATGGCACGTTCGTCCGTGTATATAGGGACCGTCACAGCACATTATCCGCGTATACCGGAACCGCTATGGGGTTGAACGGGTTTGACCGGTTTGACCAAGTCTATGAAGCTCGTGCTATAAATCTCTCAAAAGCATTTACTAGGGGTCGCGTGCGGGCTTGGTTGTCGCTCGCACGCGACAGGACTTACTCTAGCCTCCAAACCACTAAGTCCCTACAAGTTCCGTGCAATGGTATGCGAGGGCCCTGTCTCGCAGCCCCCATGTGGGTCAGCGCGGCTGGTGATCCAGTGTGTGTGGAGCACATTATGGTGTGCTGGATGATCGCCACGTGGCTAAGATCTTCTTGTCCAGAAAGCACTATCTACAAGTGTAGAACCGCAGTGAAGATTGCAGTGATCTTCTGTGAGATGGATTGTGAGAATGATGAACTTATTTGATGCTTGTCAATCCAGAAATGTGTCTCTATTTTTTTTTCCCGTTGAGTTTTGTTGTTGTTGCTTCAAAATTAGCTCTATTTATACTGTTTGAAGCTCTGCAAATCTTCCCAGATTTTCAGCAACAACTTCCTGTTTTGTAGGCAACAACTTTGACTCTCTTTAACAGCCTTCTCCAACGGATAGTTGATCATAATCTTCAGACATATTGTTGTGATCGTGTATTAAACAAATTGAGAAGCTATCATGAGTCTCTGATTGATCACACAATCATCCTTTCTTATTGTTTCCTTTCCTGCAAAAGCCAGATTAGAAAACCGATCCTGCATATTTAGGGAATAAGATTCCCCTGCAAAACCAAGTCAGACTGATGGATTAAACCGTGATAGATATATCACAACAGTTTGTCTTTCATCATCAAATAATAACACATCAAGAACAGGGGTAATTGAGATAGAATCAGATCAGAAGAGTTGAGAAAACTCCACCTTAGAACATGCATACATGTCAGACAGTTTCAAGGCTTTGAATCCTGGTTCAAGACCTTGAAATAGACTATTTCAAGCCTGTGAAACCTGATTCAAGGCTTTGAAAATTGGTTCAAGGCCTTGAAATAACTTAGTATTTCAAGTCCATGAAATTTGTGACCTTCCAATCTCCCCCTTGATGAAAGACAAAACGTAAATCTATTTGAGCCTTAGTTTCTGCAAAAAATACCGATTAGCACACAGTTCAAATAGTAATAACACATCACTTACAAAAGATCCAACTTATTAGTAAACTTAATCAAAACAAACAAGTTGCAGATAATCCCACTGACCAAAAGATAGGTCACTTAAACAGAAATAAAAACAACCTAAGATTTCTCCCCCTTTTTTTTACTTTCATCAAAAAGAATGAGAAGATGTTGGATCAGAGTCTGAAATTTTTTTGAAAAGTAAACTTAAAAAATAAATGAGAAAGAAAGAATAGGTAAGATTATGGGGTATGGTCTTCATCTCCATCCTGGTCTCCCTCTTCTTCCTCACTGTCTTCATCAGTCTTATCATGTTCTTCTTGTTCCTCTTCATTCTCCCCAACAGTCTCTTCTTCGTTCTTGTGCTTAGTAGAAGTATTTGGAGATTTCTTTTTCTTCTTCAGGTTTATCAGCAAGTCATCTGAATCAGGACTGTTTACTACATCTCCTTCTTGAGTATCTTTCTCAAATACCACCTGCTTTCCTTTATCCTTTACTGGAGCAGCCTCTTCCTGATTAGAGTGTTCACTTGGCAAGTTTTTTCAGAGCCATCATTCTTGGAACCTTCTTCATCCTCGGGGACATCAAACACAGTCATGCTTCTAAAGGTGGTCTCCACCATGTATTTGACCTGTTTGAGATCAGTCTTGAACCCATGCTGATTCTCTTTGATTTCACTATTTTCCATATCTAGACCATCAAGTCTCTGAAGGATTGAAGACAAATCAGGAGGATGAGAGGTCTGGATTGAAGTAGGGGTCAAGGCCTTCGGCTTAAAAAATTTCTTTGCATTCAGCTCTTCTTCAGTCAAATCTGAATACAACTTCCAAATTTTCTCTTTGGTCTTTACCACCCCAATCTTCTCAAAAGCTTTCTCATTCACCACACCAATCCCAGAAGTGATAGAATCTTCACGAGCAGTTGGATTCTCAAGGTCTTGGAAGAATAAAGTGAGCAAATTTGCATAAGGCAGGGGATGCTTTCTCTGATCTGTCTGGCTAAAGAGCATGTGCTCCATTACATGCTTTTGAATATCAATGTCATATCCATGCATAATAAAGTACATAATGTATAGCACCCTCTCAGTGACTAACTCCTTAGAATGTTTCCTTGTAAAGATGCATCTCATCAAGATAGTGAATGTTAACTGTTTGGATGAGGCAGGAACATTGGGTAGAAAGAATTCTTCTCTGGCCAACTTCAAAGCTTCATTTTTGGGAGGATGGTTATGTGTGTCATGTAGGGTTTTGATTCATGGATGCGCAACGGAAAAAATAATTAACCATGCAAAACCCTCCAAGGATCACAAGTCAAGAGACATAACGATGGTAAAGAAAGAAATCAATAACACACCTTAGGGTTCTCCTTTGATGACTTCAAACGCGAATTGTGTCACGTTCTCTATAGTTGATCCACGCCTAGAGTTGATTTCTAGATCTCCCACTCCTTGGTGCTAGCCCGGAAAGAGGAAGAGGAAGAAGAATCACGCAAAACGAGACAAACCAAAGGAGGTTTCGGCCTCCTTTAGGGCCGACGGGGACGGGCGGCGGGCTAGGGGGGCGGCGGCGGCAACTCTATCTAGCGTGTGACCCCATAGGTTCTATCTAGTTGGTAGCAACTATTTGCTAATATGGAGCGGTTTCTAGCAAAACATCCATTCTAGCCAACTAATAGAATAGTCATCTTGATAACATTTGTACAAGTAATTGTCTCATCCCTTTGTCGCTATATCTGTATTGGACACGAGACATACAAGTCACACTCGTATATCCAATCCACAATTTCTCGATCCATGGGAATAGCCTTATTCGTGCAAATAACATCAATATCCCATATTGATTTATTTGAGTCTGGCCAGACATTCTATAAGCACTATCCCTCGAGTGGCCTAGGATATTTGCTCCCATTGTGTGGGAGGGACAAATTCTATCTACGTCTACTACGATCTCTAAGCTTGCTTATTATTGTATCCAATACACTCCTTTATAACTACCCAGTTACGGTGTAGCGTTTAACGCTACCAAAATCACAATAATCCACAACTAGAATATCTAGTGACTTCAAGTCTAAGGATGACAATACCATTGCACCGCGAGAAGCGCTTGTGACTCAACATAACGTGTATGTAGCCTTATCGGAGATGGGTCAATCCAGTGCGTCATTACCCCTAATGCACAGCTATGTGTTGGATCATGATATCTCCATATCAATCCAACCCCATACTAGTCTATAGATGATTGACCCATTAATCATTATAGTGGACTAGGGATATTTAAGATAAACAGCACAATTGTAAATCTAAGGACTTCATTATATTAAATATCCAATAAATAATAAATGAATTTCAAGCCACAAATAAATTCATACTAAACTAGATTGCCTCTAGGGGATTTATTCCAACAGTCTCCCACTTGCACTAGAGCCAATCTGGCGCATCTCGTATGCCCATACTCCTAGTGTGCCCTTCATGCTTCCACTGCATGAGCGGCTTTGTAAGCGGGTCTGACAGATTCTCATCTGTAGGAATCTTGCATATCCAAACGTCTCCTCTATCGATAATATCTCGAATCAGATGAAACTTCCTGAGAACGTGCTTGGATTTCTGGTGCGACCTGGGTTCCTTTGATTGCGCGATCGCCTCAGTGTTGTCACAGTACAACTCAACTGGATCCGCAGTGCTAGGAACCTCACCAAGTTCAGAAACAAACTTTCTGATCCAAACAGCTTCCTTTGCTGCGCCATTTGCAGCAATGTACTCAACCTCTGTTGTAGAATCAGCCACCGTCTCTTGCTTGGAACTCTTCCAGCTCACCGCTGCTCCATTCAGGCAAAACACATATCCCGACTGTGATCAAAAGTCATCTATGTCAGTTTGGAAGCTTGCATCAGTGTAACCCCTTACACGCAGCTCTTCCTCACCGCCAAATATCAAGAAAGCATCCTTAGTTCTTCTCAAGTACTTTAGGATGTTCTTGACTGCAATACAGTGACTCTCACCTGGATTGGATTGGTATCTGCTTGTCATACTCAAGGCATATGACACATCTGGTCTAGTACATAACATGGCGTACATGATAGATCCTATGGCTGAGGCATAGGGAATTCTAATCATGCATTCCTTCTCAATCTCATTGGAAGGACAACCACTCTTCGAAAGAGTGACCCCATGTGACATGGGCAAGAATCCCTTCTTGGAATCTTGCATGTTGAACCGTTTCAACACCTTGTCAATATATGTACCTTGACTTAGTCCTAGAAGTCTCTTAGATCTATATCTATAGATCTTTATACCAAGTAGATAGGCTGCTTCCCCTAAGTCCTTCATTGAGAAACAATTCCCTATCCAACTTTAACAGATTGCAGCATGGGAACGTCGTTTCCAATGAGTAGTATGTCATCCACATACAATACCAAAAAAGCTACAGAGATCCCACTAACCTTCTTGTAGACACAAGACTCATCTTCGTTCCTGATGAAGCCAAACTCTTTGACTACTTCATCAAAACGTCGATTCCAACTCCTAGAAGCTTGCTTCAATCAATAAATGGATCGTGGCAGCTTACAGACTTTGTTGGCTTGCTTTGGATCCTCAAAACCCTCCGGCTGTATCATATACACGTCCTCGAGGAGATTCCCATAAAGGAATGCTGTTTTGACATCCACCTGCCAAATCTCATAGTCATGGTATGCTGCAATCGCAAGTAGGATTCGGATGGATTTGGTCATAGCGACTGGTGAAAGGGTTTCATCATAGTCAATACCATGAATCTGTCTGAATCCTTTAGCCACCAATCGGCCTTTATAGGTAATCACATTACCATCCATATCGATCTTCTTCTTGAAGACCCACTTGCACCCTATGAGCCGCTCCCCTTTGGGTGGTCCCACCAAAGTCCATACTTTGTTGGTATACATGGATTCCATCTCGGATCTCATGGCTTCTTGCCACTTATGAGAGTCTGGGCCCTTCATGGCATCTTCATAGGTAGTAGGCTCATCATCTATGAGCATCGTGTCACCAGAATCAGTCACGAGAATTCCATACCTCTCGGGTTCCTGGCGCACTCTACTAGATCTACGAAGCTCTTGTGTTACCTGAACAGGTTGTTCCACAACCGCTTGTGGTTCCTGTTCATGTTCCATAATCAGTTCAGTGATTTGTGGTTCTTGAACCTCTTCAAGTTCTACAGTCCTCCCACTTTCTTCTTTAGAGACAAACTCTCTTTTCTAGAAACACGCCGGTCCGAGCAACAAACACTTTGTTCTCGGTTGAATTGTAGAAGTAGTAACCCTTAGTTTCCTTAGGATACCCCAAAAATTTACACTTATCCGATTTCGGCCCTAGCTTGTCTGATTGTAAACGTTTTACATAGACATCGCAGCCCCAAATCCTCATGAACGACAGTGTGGGACGCCTCCCACTCCACATCTCATATGGTGTCTTCATGACTTATTTAGATGGAACACGGTTAATGGTAAAAGCTGCACTTAATAGAGCGTGGCCCCAAAATGATAATGGAAGATCAGTTTGACACATCATAGATCGAACCATATCCAATAGGGTTCGATTCCTCCTCTCAGTTACGCCATTCCATTGTGGCGTTCTGGGTGGAGTGAGTTGGGACACGATCCCACACTCTCGAAGATAGTCATCAAACTCTTGGCTTAAGTATTCTCCTCCACGATCCGATCGTAGAGCCTTGATACTTTTGCCAAGTTGCTTCTCTACTTCGTTCTTGAATTCTTTGAACACTTCAAAGGATTCGGATTTTGCCCTCATAAGGTACACAAATCCATATCTACTGTAGTCATCAGTAAATGTAATGAAGTAGACATAACCACCCCTGGCAGGCGTGGCAAATGGCCCACACACATCAGTATGTATGAGTGCCAATTGCTCACTAGTCCTCTCACCTTTCTTATTGAAAGGGGACTTTGTCATTTTTCCCAATAAACAAGCCTCACATGTCTCATATGATTCAAAATCAAATGAGTCTAGTAATCCATCCTTATGGAGTCTTGATACACGTTTCTCGTTTATGTGGCCTAAACGACAGTGCCATAAATAAGAAGGATTTAAATCATTTATTTTAATCCGCTTGGTATTAACGTTGTAGACAGGATTACTTAGATCAAGGACATACAGTCCATTAAATAATTGCGCACTAAAATAGTGAATATTATTTAAATAAAAGGAACAACAATTTTTCTTTATTGAAATAATAAAACCATCCTTGTCCAAACAAGAAATAGAAATAATGTTTCTGCTCATAGCAGGCACAAAATAGCAATTATTTTACTCTAAAACTAATCCTGAAGGCAGAGATAGCTCGCATACGCCTATGGCCAACGCAGCAACTTTTGCTCCATTCCCAACGCGCAGATCTACCTCCCGTTTAACCAATCTTTTACTTCTCTTTAGATCCTGCACATTTAGACAAATGTGAGATCCACATCCGGTTTCTAATACCCATAATGTAGAGACAGTTAAATTGACATCTACAACAAAAATACCTGGTGGTGGTGGAATCACTATTCCAAGCCTCTTGTCCTCCAGATATTTTGGGCAGTTCCTCCTCTAGTGTCCAGGCTGACTGCAGTAGTGACACTCACCTTTAGTCACACCTTTGGCAATGCCACCAACAGGCTTAAGGGAAGGTTCCTTGGACTTGGAAACTGACTTGCATTTGCCTTTGGAGGATGAGGCAAACCTTTTGCCCTTTCCTTTCTGCACCATCATAATGGCCTTTCCCTTACCCTTGTTGATGCTCTGTTAAGCTGTCCTCAACATATTGAGTAAATCTGGCAGTGTTTCACCATTTCGTTCATGTTATAGTTCATGATGAACTGTCCATAACTCTCAGGCAACGATTGCAACACGAGATCGGTTGCCAACTCTTGGCCGACCGGGAACCCCAGTCGGGCGAGATTCTCCAAGTACCCGATGATACGGAGTACATGGGGTCCCACCGGGTTCCCTTCTGCCAGATGACACTTGAACAGTGCCTTAGAGACCTCATACCTCTCTACCCTTGCCTGCTCTTGGAAGAGCTGCTTCAGATGCTCGATCATATCGACAGCATTCATGTTTTCGTGTTGCTTCTAAAGCTCAGAAGTCATGGTGCATAGCATAAGGCAGAACACATCATTAGCGTCATCAACACGCTTTTGATACACCTTTAGGGCAGCAGGTGTTTGGTTCTCTGGACCTTCTAGAACATGCTCCTCTATTGCGTATAGTTTCTTCTCTTGCTTGAGAACAATTCTCAAGTTTCTGTACCAATCAAGAAAGTTGGTTCCAGAGAGCTTGTCCTTCTCAAGGACAGATCGTAGGGAATGTTGTGAACTCGATGAGTTGTTTGCCATTTGGAATTCTACAAAAAGGAAAATACGCAAGTTTTAGTATTTGTGAATTTTTGACTATATTCGATAATGGCTAGTTTATCAAATATAGCTCCCATTATTTTTCTACGGATTAATAACCCTCAAGATATTAATGCGGAAAATATCTTTATATTTTCTAGTGGGCCAAGATCCATGTTTCATCTCCTTATGAGCTTGTTTTGGCAAGTCACCCATAATTTGACCACTTTAGGTAGGAACAATTCCAATTGCATCTCTTATGCAACTGTTGGTTCAATCGGGCAAATAACTCCTTATTTATCCATCCATATGGATAATCCCAATTGATTGCCTCTAGGTTTCTTAATCATATTAATAGCCTAGTTGTGCTCAAACTCTTATTTAAACAATTGCACACTACTAGCTTGTGCCATCGCATTCCATCATTATGAACCAAGTCGCGATGCTTTGGCACGCACGAACTTGATAAATAATGATGATCATGAGTGTTTAAATAACGAGAAGGCAAGAACACAATATTTGAATTTTGAGGGATTTTAAATTCAATTTTTAATTGTTTTTGTTGATCAATATCGACTAATCTATCTATTTGAGTTTGGGCACAACTCCAAATAATAGATCCGGGTTGTCTAATTATATTATTATCCTAATTGCATGCATAATCCATACACCAACCACAAAATAAAAAGACAATAAAGTAAACAACCACAAAATAAAAATAAAATGTGATGTGGATATGGCCTTTTCTAGACTAAGATAATTTCAAGCCAATGGAATTATCTATGAACCCTAAAAGCAAACACATCTCCATGCGTCTTGATCTTTTGGTCCATCCTTCATAGTCATGTGGAATGCTCCATGATCCATCTTTTGTGGCTCCTTTTGGCTTTGAGCTTCTTTTTCTTCAATCTTGGCTATCAATCTACTTTATCTAGCACTAGCTAACTTCTACACTAAATAAAATAAATCTCACAAGTTGAGAAAAAAAAATGGCACGCAGGCCATAAAACCCTAATTAATTATTACAAATAATTGATCAGCTCGCAGGCCGTAAACCAAATCACAAAAATAAACATCCACATCAAACCACATCCTAAGGCCATATCCAATCACCATGCGATTTGCACATAAACAGTTAAAATCCAATTTTAACGCGCTTGATCAATTTTAATTGATTTTAGGATTTCTTGGGTTAAAACTTTCCATGGGCCCAACAATCCAATTGCCCGGGCCCAAAAAGGTGAACCTCAAGGCCCTAGGGCCGGCCCGGCCCCTAGGCCGCGGGCTACGGCCGCCCGGCCCCTAGGTCGGCCAAGACTTGGGCGGAAAGCAAGAGGAGCGGTCCCCTTAGGGGGCCGAACATCTGTAGGGAGTTGTTTCCAAAACAACTCCCTTGCTTGGTGCCCAAGTTTGGTTGTTTCCTTGTTTTGGAAGAACTCCTTCTTCCCCAAGGATGCCCAAACCCTAGATCTAAGATCCTAAAATTTCTTAAACTCGCCAATTCATGCATCCAATGCAAAAATTAGATCTTGTTATGATAGATTATTGACAAATTGCATCCCATGCTTGATTTGTCTTGTTTTACGCGATAAACAATCAATTTAAGGTGTAAAACTACTCAAACGTAACACATAAACCACGTTTATGCTCTACGACCTGTGGCTCTGATACCACTGTAGGGTTTGGATTCATGGATGCGCAACGGAAACAATAATTAACCATGAAAACCCTCCAAGGATCACAAGTCAAGAGACATAACGATGGTAAATGAAGAAATCAATAACACACCTTAGGGTTCTCCTTTGATGACTTCAAACGCGAATTGTGTCACATTCTCTATAGTTGATCCACGCCTAGAGTTGATTTCTAGATCTCCCAATCCTTGGTGCTAGCCCTGTAAGAGGAAGAGGAAGAAGAATCACGCAAAACGAGACGAACGCAAAACGAGACGGGGACGGGCGGCGGACTAGGGGGCGGCGGCTCATCTAGCCTGCTTGATCTCTCTCCTTTTGTTCTCTCCCACTCAAGTTATGATCAATTATGAGCATAAGTGTGGGAAGGAAGGAAGTAAGGTCCTTTATATAGTCCAACAACTCCTTGCCAACTACCTAAAGGACTTATTCTAGTCCTACTAGAATTCAATTTAGTCCCTTCCTTGCAAATTAGTCCCTACTAAGTTTGCAAGGTTTTGTAAAGTGATCATTATAATTAATTAATACAATTAATTAATTCCCAAATCTAGTCCAACTCTATCTAGCGTGTGACCCCATAGGTTCTATCTAGTTGGTAGCAACTATTTGCTAATATGGAGCGGTTTCTAGCAAAACATCCATTCTAGCCAACTAATAGAATAGTCATCTTGACAACCTTTGTACAAGTAATTGTCTCATCCCTTTGTCTCTATATCCGGATTGGACACGAGACATACAAGTCACACTCGTATATCCAATCCACAGTTTCTCGATCCATGGGAATAGCCTTATTCGTGCAAATAACATCAATATCCCATATTGCTTTATTTGAGTCTGGCCAGACATTCTATAAGCACTAACCCTCGAGTGGCCTAGGATATTTTCTCCCGTTATGTGGGAGGGACAAATTCTATCTACGTCCACTACGATATCTAAGCTTGCTTCTTATTGTATCCAGTACACGCCTTTATAACTACACAGTTACGGTGTAGCGTTTAACGCTACCAAAATCACAATAATCCACAACTAGAATATCTAGTGACTTAAAGTCTAAGGATGACAATACCATTGCACCGCGAGAAGCGCTTGTGACTCAACATAACGTGTATGTAGCCTTCTCGGAGATAAGTCAATCCAATGCGTCAATACCCCTAATGCACACCTATGTGTTGGATCATGATATCTCCATATCAATCCAACCCCATACTAGTCTATAGATGATTGTCCGATTAATCATTATACTGGACTAGGGATATTTAAGATAAACAACAAAATTGTAAATCTAAGGACTTCATTATATTAAATATCCAATAAATAATAAATGAATTTCTAGCCACAAATAAATTCATACTAAACTAGATTGCCTCTAGGGCATCTATTCCAACATGTCATACCTCTTAGGACAGCCTAGGACAGTTGCAAACTCAGCATGTTCTAGTTCCATAGTAACACCAGCAACTACAGTTTTGATAACTAAGTGTGGAGAGTTCTTAAGTTGCTTCATGTTGAGATAGAACAATCTGGTAAATCTAGGGTAGGGTAGCTCAGGAGGGTTTAGTATGAACCACAAAGAGCTTTTCTTTAACATGGTAATGCACTTCAGATTCATTCCGGTCTACATAGGCATACTGATCAAGCTACAAAAAGCAATCTTTCTAGAGGCAAAACCATCCAACCACTGACCTTTTAAATTGTTTTAGATGAACCAAGATTCATCAGGAGCAGTGTCTTTGAGTAGATCTGCAAGGCTTTTTCCACATTGTCTTCTGGTTGTTCCTATGTTACCTTCCCTTTCCCCTTTTCAGCTTGAGTGGCCTTCTTCTTGTTCTTCAACCTCTTGGGGCTAGAGATCTCTGTTTCTGGTTGCTTCTCTGCAGCAGCCTTCTCTTTCTTCTTCTTCTTCTTCTTCTTTTTTTTTCTGTGGAGGGAGTTGCATCATTCTTGGCTATCTTCTTGGGTGGAGGGAACTCTGCAACTACTTCTGCACTGGGAGTTCCAGAACTTGAGTCTCCACTATTCTCTTGAACTTCATCCACTGCTGACTTTCTCTTCTTCTTTGTACTCTGTTTTGAACCACCGGCCATCTTGATTCTGTCTGAGGCTCTTCTAGTGCTCATTAGGGTTTGGGAGAAGAATAGAGAGAAGTAGATTTGATACAGAGTGAATGAAAAGAGAAGAAGATAAATACTGAAAGAGTTTGTGTTTAAAAAGGAAACTGCAATCTCTCTGATCTCAAAAGATTTGTAATGATCAGAGAAGATTCAAATCGTTGAATCCGTTAGAAATAAATAATTTAATACTATATTTGGCTGAAAAAGATTTTTGAAAAAGGTAGGGGCAATATTGAGCAAATATCTACAAAGATATCACTTATTACTGAATGATCCAGATATATTCAGTAACCAGTTATCAGACTTATTTTCAAGGCTTTGAAATTAGTTTCAAGGTCGTGAAACGCTGCAATACTGAAACAAGTAAAATCAAAGCTTTTAAAGGTTTTACAAAGCTTTGAAAATCAGTTCAAATCTTTGAAACACATAATAACTTACCTTCCTTACCTGATGCTCCCCCTAAACCAATGCATCGTTATTTAGCATGCCTAATTCCAGTCTTAGAGCTGAAAATCTTTCATGTGGCAATGGTTTAGTGAATGCAAGTTACATATTAGTAGAAACAAATTCAAGAACAATATCACCTTTCTCAGCATGATCTCTGATGAAATGGTGTCTGACATCAATATGCTTGGTTCTTGAATGCTGAACTGGATTCTTTGTAATTAATATTGCACTAGAATTTTCACATTTGATAGGTACGCTTCTGAAATCAAATCGAAGATCTCTCAACTGTTGAGCAATCCACAATACTTGTTAGCAACATGCTCCAGCAGATATATATTCAGCTTCAGCTGTTGATAGAGCAACTGAGTTTTGTATCTTAGAATGCCAACAGATCAAGGAGGATCCAATGAATTGGCAAGTTCCGGAAGTGCTTTTCCTGTCAACTTTGTAACCTGCAAAGTCAGCATCTGAAAATCCATGCAAAGAGAAGTTAGAATGTCTAGGATACCAAAGCCCTAAGTATTTGGTACCATTGAGATATCTGAATATTCTCTTCACAACAGTCATTTTTTATTCCTTTGGATCAGCTTGAAATCTTGCACACATACATACACTGAAAATGATATCGGGTCTACTAGCAGTAAGGTATAACAATGATCTAATCATACCTCTATACTATTTAACATTGACACTCTTACCAGATTCATCTTTATCTAGAGACAGTATAGAACGCATGCGAATCTTGATCTCTTTGGATTGAGACATGTTGTACTTGTTCAAAAAGTCCCTGGTGTACTTGCTTTGATTTAGAAAGATGCCCTTCTTCAGCTGATGTATTTGAAGTCCAAGGAAGAAGTTCAACTCTCCCATCATGCTCATTTCAAATTCCCCGCTCATAAGACTTGAGAATTCTGTCAACTTGAGCAAAAGTTTCTGCATAATCAATATCTTCTTCTTGGTTGTAACCTTGATCACACTACTAGAAATCATAGCAAATACCACATTTTATTTGTAGCATTTGAACAAATGCGGTAATTGATACCCTAAAGCAGCATTAGTATTAATGTTGCAAACTAAGTCTTGTAATATTGCACCATTAATCCAATAATGCTGCAATTTTTTGCTAAACAGCGTAAAAGTTGCAGCATTAATCCAATAATGCTGCAATGTTCATACAAATTGCAGCATTAATCACATTAATGCTGCTTTTTCACAAATCTACTTTTTTACTTTGCAGCATTAACAAACTAACGCTGCAATAAAAAAATGAAAAAAAAATCATTTGCAGCATTAACCACATTAATGCTGTTTTTTACAAAAAAGACTTAGTATTGCAGCATTACAAAAAGTAATGCTGCTATCTCAAACCTTTTGGGGGGAATTCAAAATTTTCACTAAACATTTGGGGGGAATTCAAAATTAACCAAATTTTACCAATACAAAACCCTAACAACAACCCACACCCTAACACAGCAGCCCCCATTTGAATACTCACACACACACACACACACACACACACACACACACACACAGAGAGAGAGAGAGAGAAGGATGTCTGTGCTGCTGGTGGAGGTCGCCATGGACGTCTGTGATGCCGCCGAAGCCGCCGCCAAAGATGGACGCCGTCGAAGAGAGAGGAGAAGGACGTCGTCGTGTCTTTCGTCGGCACCTCCTTCGTCGTCCAGATCCGGCGGCGATTTGGCCGATGAGAAGAGAGAGGAAAATAGAGAGGAGAAGGACCTGATCCGAGAGACGATGGCGATTTGAGAGAAGAAGATGGACGAATATGAGAGACGGTGGCGATTTGGCGATGGATCTCCAGATCCGGCGGCGACAGAGGTAGTTGCGGCGGCGACCTTCCACCACAGACGCCGTGAGTCTCTCTCTCCCTCTCTGTCTCTCTCTCTCTCTCCGTCTCTCTCTCGCTCTCTCTCTCTCTCTCTCTCCGTCTATCTCTCTCTCTCTCTTTGCAGATCGGAGCATCAGCGTCTTCTTCGCCTCCGGCTGTGGTTCGGACGCAGGCGGTGGTTCCAAAGAAGGTACGACGCCATGAGTCTCTCTCCATCTCTCTCTCCATCTCTCTCTCTCCGTCTCTCTCTCTCTCTCTCTTTGCAGATCGGAGCATCTGTCGTCCTCTTCGCCTCCGGCGGTGGTTCGGACGCCGGTGGCTTTGAATCCCTCTGTGTTCCAGATCTGGGCATCGACGGTGAGGATTGAGTTTCTGGATTTTGTTTCTGGAACTGTGATGTATAGTTTGTGATTATGGGTTTTTGATGTTTTTTTGTTTAGGTTATTGGAAGTGAACCCAGAAGGAAAATTCCCAGTGATCAAATTCGAAGACAAATGGATCACCATTATTAGTTTACAAGTCCCAGTGATCAAAATTTTGGGTTTTTGATGTATGAATGTTGTATCCAGTGATCGGATTTTGTTTAAATCTGTTAGTTTAGTTGTTTTTTATGGACATTCAATCTGTTCTTGTGATGTAGAATTGGGGATGTATGATGATTTTGTACATGGATATAAATTTGTTATGAGAAATTGTTATATTAATTTTTTGTGTGTTTATTATATGTTCTTGTTGTGTTCCTGTTCTTGTGTTCTTGCTTTTTTTTTTTGAATTGCCTTGTGTTCTTGTTGATTTTGGATGAAGAATGTTTAATAAAGCAGATTTTTGAGGGGTAATGTTAGTGCAAAAGTGCAGAATAAATTGAAGTATGAGATAAAACAAAGGAACTTTGCAAAAAAAATTGCAATAAAAATGCAGCATTAATCAACAAAATTCTGCAACAATATGTGTAAAAATATAGCATTAAAGTTCAATAATGCTGCAATTTCTTTCCAAAATGCAGCATTAGTGTGTTAATGCTGCAGGGTGTGAGTATAACTGTGCAGCACATTAGTTAATGCTGCAAGTAATGCTGTTTTTGCTAGCAACATTAGCTTAATGCTGCAATGCAAAAAACAGCACTGGCTAATGCAGCATTAGCATTAATGCTGCAATTAATGTTGTTTTTGCTAAAAATAGCATTAATTTTAGCAAATACCGCATTAATCTAATGACGTTTTTGCTAATATTTCTAGTAGTGTCAACTAACCTTGCTTTGTTTCTGATCACATTGCCATTCTCATCTAGTTTGTTTCTGAACACCCATCTGGTACCAATGACAGACTGGTTTGTTGGTGGAGGAACTAGGTTCCACACCTTATTTCTTTCAAACTCATTGAGTTCAGTTTGCATAGCTATAATCCAGTCTGCTTCTTGTAATGCTTCCTTCACAGTTTTGGGTTCTACAAGAGAGATGAAAGCATTGAAGGCACGAAGATTCTTCAACGGTGATCTTGTTTGTGTAACAGTGGTTGGGTCAGAGATGATGTTGTCAGCTGGATGAGATGAAAGATATTTAAATCTCTTTCTTGGAGATCATGGTTCAGGCGCTCCATATTGCTTCTCTGGTCTTGAAGCAGTACCTTGATCACTTATATCTTTTTTGATCATCTTTTTCAAGGTTTTGATCTTTGTTTTCAAGGCCTTGAGTCTTGTTTTCAAGGTCTTGAAAATGGATTCTATTTACTTCTGAGCCTTTCTTTAAACCAAGTGAGTTCTCAGCTTCTTCTTCTGATTCATGCTTGTTCAGATTCAAGTCTGCAGAACTTTCACTCAAAGAACTATCATAGCTTTCATCAAAGATAACATGAATACTTTCTTCAACAATCTTGGTTCTTTTATTATAAAATCTATAAGATTTGCTAGTAAGAGAGTAACCAAGAAATATACCTTCATCACTTCTTGCATCAAACTTACCCAAGTTGTCCTTACTATTGTCGTGGACAAAGCATGTGCAACCAAAGGGTCTGATGTATGAAATGTTTTGCTTTCTCCCTTTGAAGAGTTCATAGGGCGTCTTCTTTAAGATAGTTCTGATCAAGCACATGTTCAAAATGTAATTTGATGTATTCACAGCTTCTGCCCAATAATGTTTTGCAGCTTGTTTTCTTGAAGCATTGTTCTTGACATATCTTCAAGAGTCTTGTTCTTTCTTTCAACAACTCCATTCTGTTTAGGAGTTCTAGGAGCAGAGAATTTGTGATAATACCATGCTAAACACAGAATAAATAAAATTCTAAGTGATCAAACTCTCTACCATGATCACTTCTAATTGAAGAAATAGGTAGGTTTTTCATGGTTTGAAGTTCTCTGCAAAGCTTTGAAAATTCAGATAGGGCTTCAGATTTTTCTTTGAAACATGACCCAAGTATATCTAGAGTAATCATCTACAATAACTATCATATACCTCTTACCGTTTGGAGCTGGAGTTCTCATAGGACTACAGAGATCCATATGAAGTAATTCAATAGGTCTAGCAGTACTTACAAGTTTATTTGGCTTGAATGAGCTTTTTGTCTGCTTACCCTGAGCACATGCTTTGCATACTTCATCATCTTTGAATTTAATAGATGGTAATCCTCTTACAATATCTTTGGAGATCAACTTATTCAAGGTATGAAAGCTAATGTGACCAAGCTTTCTGTGCCAAAGCTTTGAATCCTCTTTCAAGGCCTTGTGACACTTCAAGCTTTCACCTACAACTTTCTTAGTCTGAAAAGTATAAACATTATTTGATCTAGAGGATCTGAGAATGCAATTGCCTGATTTCTCATTTTGCACCACACACTTCTCTTTATCAAAGATAACCCTATTGCCATTGTCACAAAGTTGATATACACTAAGCAAGTTAAATTTCAAGCCATCAACTAGATATACATCAGAAATAGAGTTTTCAGAATATGTACCAACTTTACCAATACCAAGTATGTTGCATTTGCCTTTGTCACCACGTGTAATTGAATCTTCATATTTATCTTTCAATTCAGAGAATAGAGATCTCTTTCCACTCATATGTCTTGAGCAACCACTATCCATAAACCACTTCTGTTCTTTGACATTGGTGACAACCTGCAAACACCAATCACTGCCTTACCCATCTGTTAGACCAAGTGTGGAATTCGCACTCATACTCAGGATCAACCATGCTAGGTGGTCTGAACCCTTTAGGGACCCAAATCTGTCTTACTTGTCCTTTAAGATGAAATGGAAATGTGTTCCTCATTATGTGAGAGTCTCTTCTTCTGAAAGGACAAGTCATCTTCATATGACCAATCTTGTTACAAAAATGACACTTAGGAGATGTTCTGTTTTCAACTTTCACAAATCTGATATTGTTCTTTTTTGGAAAGTTTGGATTGTATCCAATAGGAGGTTTGTGAACTGACTTTGATCTTTCTCAAAGAATCAGGTTCAACTTGTGTTCTGAGCCTGCAATCTTGACTTTGAATAACTCATATTTTTCTTGAAGTTTCTCAGTAAGAGTAGTCTTTTGTTTATCTAATTCATCAACTTGATGTATCAGATTAACAAGGCTATCACTCATAGAGGAGTTCTCAGTGACTACTTCCTTGACTTGTGTTTTCAAGGCTTTAAGACTGGTTTTCAAGACCTTGAAATCACTGTCAGTTTTCTTCTGAGAGATTTCAAGATTCTGATTCAGACAAAGAAGATGTAAATTCTCTTTGCTTGCTCATGAAATTTTTCTTTCAAAACTCTTATCTCTTTCAGATAATCTTCTTCATTTAAAAGCATTGTTCTAAGGAAGTCTGAGAGAGCTTCTTTTGGTTTTGAAATTAGACAGTTTACCATTACCTCAATGTTCTTTTCAGAACAATCATCATGCTTGGCCATCAAGTATAGGTTGGCATATTCTTCTTCAGATTCTGAGTCACTTAAGCTATCTGAGTCACTCCATGAATGTATCATAGCTTTCTTTCTGCTGTCATGGTCTTTCTTCTGAAAGTTCTTATTTTTCTTGTGTGGACAATCTCTTATCAAATGTCATGCATCACCACACTGAAAGCAGCTCATGAATTTGGATTTATTTTTTGAAGAAGACTTGCCTTTGTAGGCCTTGCTACTGGATGATCTGTGTCTTTCTCTGTTGAAGTCTTTGTTTCCAAAGTTTTACTTCATCTTGAAGATCTTAGTCAAGGCTTTGGAAATCAAAGCAATTGGATCTTCATCATCATCTTCAGTTTCAAGGCTTTGAATTTTCTCATTCTCTTTGGCCTTGAGTGCTAGGTTCTTGACACCTTTTGGTAGCTCTCCATCATCCTCATTCATGGATATTTCATGTGTCAGGAGCTTTCCTTGTAGTTCATCAAGTTGTAGTGATGAGAGATCTTGAGCTTCTTCAATGGATCTTGAGCTGCTTCCGTGAACATTTACATAGGATCTTTATGCCGATAACTGTATGCAAGTGGGCTTGCCGTGTAAAAGAACGGTGAAAAAACGGTTGTTGTGCCGTCTTATGCAAGGCGGTTCTAGGGCCGAAAAGGTTACTAGAGGAAACGGGTTGCATACGAACACCATTTGAATTCGAGTTCGAAAGACTCGTAAAATCATTCACAAACACCTGATTATAGGTGGCATTGTTGTCAACCGGAGGAAAATCATTGACGGTCATATCAACCGATGGAAAACTTCAGATGGTCGATGAAGAAAACTATATGAGGGGAGATATTCAAAGGCAACTTTACCTTCTTGGAATGTTATGAGAGGGGAGATATTCAAAGGCAATTTTTGGGTGACTACTTCAAATATAATTAGTATTTTTGAATTATTATTTAATTATTTTATTTAAATATGTTATTTAAGTCTTTTATTCCAATAACTTTGCACGATTCTATTTTCTTATTTTTTTAATTGCGTTTTTAAGATTTTTAAACAATCTTTTACTATTTTTCCAACAAAAACAATCTTTTACTACTATATTTAATAGCAGTAATTTCGTGTAATATTATTTGGGTAGAGCAATAAGTTAGTTTTTACACCAGCTTCAAATTGTCCACATTTTACGCCAATACTGGTCCAATTATTGGCATAGAGAAACAACTCTGTCTGAATTGTAGTTGTACAATAATAATAATAATAATAATAATAATAATAATAATAATAATAATAATAATAATAATAATAATAATAATAAATGCTGAATTGAAGAGTTCAATAATACAGTTTTTTTAATAATAAATGTTGAATTGAAGAGTTCAATAATACAGTTTTTTTTAGGGGAAATAATAATACAGCTTTTGATTTGCCCTATGAGATTATATTTCAATTAACGCCCTTTACTGCCACTTCCGCAAATAATGCACATATCTACAAATTTTTGTCAACAATACATATCTCTCTTTTAACCTTAGCCACATATTTGGTTAGGGGTGGGGGTGTGTTTACAATTGATAGGGATAAATTTTGCCTTGGGCGTGGGATGGTCAGGGGGATTTCCCCGTGCACATACCCTACATGGAGTGGTTAATTAATTTAATATTTGACAATATTATTTACACTTAGTAATATTTTATGATTATATTATAAGTTTGTACTATGATTAATATTTTTATGTTCTATTTATAAAAACTAATAATGTAGTCATGATTGTTGAAAAGAATATTGACGGAAAGACGGCATTATCTTACTTTGTTGAAAATCATAAATCTTAAATTTAAACAATTAACGATTAAAATTATTAGATAATTAAAAACGAGGTTAAAAAGCGTCAATTGTATTGAATTATAACGATACAAAATATAGTATTTGGATACAAAGAACCTACCAACACTTATGGTGAAGAATTTAGTATTTTCTTTTCTAGTATTAATATTTTTTTTTTTAAATCATTAGATATAATTTAAAATTAATTTTGTTGGGGGGGGGGGGGGGTCAGTGGAGGGGGTGGGAGAATGGTTTGGATATGAGTGTAGTAGTTTGGGGGGAGGGGAGGGGGAAAATTGTGGGCCGGTGAGGGGAGGGGGAAAATAACATGGGTTGTAGACGCTCTAAGCATGATAGAGGCCAACGCATTTAAAACTTCAATTGAACATAGTGATCAAAAGCAACTAAACAAAAGATGCAGCGTTTTCATATGTTTGCAATTTATATTACATCAAAACGCTAATACACGATACTTGGTAGTTGGCTAGAGTAGGAGGTTGATGCATGATAGTAGTAGTATTATACTTCTTCGCAATCGTTGACCGAGTAGGCGGTGGAGAGTCATCATCTCTTTCTCTTTTCGCCGAGGTTGTGCAATCATCTGTGCAATATTTTTTTATTTCCGTTCTTCCATATTGATTATGAACTTAATTTTCATATCAAGTTCCTCTTGATTCAAAGCAATCATTCGTTGCAATGGGTGAGTTTGGTATAACTTAGTTACAACTTAAGTTTTCATATAAGTTTATGCCAAAACAAAATTCACGACGAATAAGATGAAGAAAAAAGATATGCCTGTTTGGTGTAAAAGTTTTTAAGTTCAAAAGTTCAAGAAAATATTCAAAAAATCAATTTTTCTTAAGTTCATATTTACACTATGAACTTATAAGTTCAAATCCAAAAGTTCAGCTAATAAGTTGCATACCGAACACTACTGTTTAAAAATTTTCTTCAACTTATAATTCAGAATTGACTTAGAGCTTGTTTGGTATCCGTTTAAAAACAAGAAAAACATTGGAAAAAAATGTACCGAAAAAACACGCTTAAAAACAGAATCAAAAACCTGTTAGGTATCCGTTTAAAAAAAAATTAAAATCAAAAACACATTTGGCAATATTACTAAATTTCAATGTTATTTTGCTTGAATAACATTTTTACGTACAATACCGACATATATTTGATATTTTTTGCATCTAATCATATATAAGCTGCTTATAAGTCATAAGAAAACTTTAAAGTAAGGGTCGAGGAGAAAGAAAAGTGGTCATAATTAATTTATCGAGAAATGAGTACAAGCTTCAACCATACGGTTTAAAAAATATTGAAATGTTTAACACTGTTCATCCTGTCATGTTGGCACTCTGGAGCATTGGTCTAGCCTAGAGGGTTGAGTGAAAAGACGAAGTAAATCTTCGATAGAGTAATCAAAGGTCGTAGATTTCAACATTTTATTTAATCGTGTTGCTATAGGCTGTACATATTTCTCAAAAACTGCAATGACATTTTATATAATATTTTAATGAAATTTCGTGTTCGAATAAAAAAACACCCTTCCCTTTTCCTCAAAAAAAAAACACCAAGCCCTCTGCGTTCTCGGGTGACCTTCATCTAAATGAGAAAGTACTCTCTTGAGTTTTTTCGAAGCTTGCTCCGGCAAGGGTTCCTATGCTCTCTTCGTCCTCCATCTATTTTAGTGTCTTCCTCGTCTTCTCTTTCAGTTCCAGATTCTCATATCGCATATGGGGTCTTTGTCGGGCTCGTCACTTACCCTCCTTGCGGCGGCGAGCCCCCCGTGTTTCGCTTTCCTCTTTTTGTTTATGTCACGAATGATCTAGCTTCAAAGGGGGTAAAGAGGCTTGGTGGGGGTGGCTGTGTGCATCTGGCATCGGAAGTGTAGGGGCATGCCGCATGTGGGTCTTTGTTCGGCTCCTCCTCATGAGCCGCCGCGACCATACATCTTCCTTACCGATTAACTCGTCGGCGTATCCTTACTAATGTATGTATTGGTGCTCTGATCTGATAGTGACAGTGCTTTAAGGTTATTACTTGTAGTTTTTGGGTTTCATTTTATTTCATTTTGGATTACTGGCGGGTTTTTTCCCTTCCTCCCGTCCTCTCCTCTGAAGCATCGTAAGTCTATCATTTCAAAGGGTGTGCTAGATCGGTTAAAGTTCAGTTATTCTGAAAAGTTTTGAGGATTTTGAAGCTCTGATATGATTTCTATGGTGGAAAGATTTGTGTTCCTCCATTATGAGCTTACAATGTCGTATTTCCTCCCGCTGGATATTTGAGGTTCCATTCATGGTGGTTAGTGTTAAAAAATGTTTGTTTGAGGGATGGGAACTTATTAGATCAGGAAGAAATGGATTTCGTGATTGGTATCATTTCTGCTCCTGCACTTTAATTTTTCCAATTGTTCATGGAAACTCAGTTCTTCAATCTCTGTAGAATCTCAGGGGTTTGGTGGTTTCCCCATGCTCATGAGGTTTTTTTATTTTCAACGTGTGTATTGGGGAAAACTGTTGTTGGGGGTTGGGAATTGTTTTTTTCGTTTTATTTTGCTCTTTGATGGAGCCCTTTTTCTAGTAAGGGTGGCTTGTACCCTTTTCCGTTTTCGTGGACAGTCGTAGACTTGTATCTGAATTTATGTTGTGTTGTGTTGTGTTGTGAACTGTAAAGTATTTTAATCCATTTTACATGACATTTAACAAATGATGTTGTTGAGTCAAGATCCCAGAATGTGCTTTGATTGGTAATTATTTATGAGTGATGAAAGACAAAAGGCTAAGACATTAGCAGCAAAGGCTTGTTAGTCATCTCAAGGCCTTGAGATTGACAGAAACTTGAAAGCCTTGAGATTGCTGATTCTGCTATGTGTTCTAACATCTTTGTGTTGCAGAATTGGATATCTGATTATTCAAATAAGTGGTTTATGGTATATATTTGTGTTTTGTACTATTTATACATCTAACACAATTGCAGATGATCAGAACAGGAAGAATCAAAGTTATCTGGGCTTAATTTTGAAATGCTGTGAAACAGGTTCAGAGCTCCAAGGCCTTGAGATATGCCTTGAGCTACTGACAGTTTTTACAGAACTTGATTGATTCTTTCTTGCAGGTAATGATTCTTAGTATTGTGATTATTTACACACTTCTAAGTGTCTTAAACTTGTTTTTCATGACTTAATAGTTCTAGAGTATATGCAGATTATTATTCTGAGTTTATTAAACATTTTTATCAGAAACTGTATAACCAAACAGTCTCAGTACTGTTAGTTGGTTGGATTTTGTTGTTGCAGTGTTTCTTGGCTGTTGCAGGTTTGTTAAACGTGCAGGAGAAATCTCAACAAACTCCAACGGATATCCACCTGAAGCTGTTTGAATATAAGTTGAAAACATAAGGAGGATTTTTAGGAACTGAGATCCTAAAAACTCTCAATCAGTTGCAGCTGTGGATAAAAGAGACTGGTTTGAATTTTAAAGCAGACAGAGGCTTGCAGAATACTCTGAGAGGTGTGACAAATTCGTGGGAGATCATCCATTCAAACACCAATCATTCAAGCTTCATTCCAGACTTCTGAAGATCAAATCAATCCAGTCATTCCTGAAGAACACTTCCAGACTTCAACAGTTTATCTTTATACTGTGTTCTTCATTTGTACATCATCTGTGTATCTCTATATTATCTTAAAGCTCACTTAACCTAGTGGTTGGTTGTTCAAGTGAACAACAAGAGGTTCTTGTTAGCTCAACAGTTAGTAGCTGGAACTAGATAGGTTTGGAACCACAAGCTGTATAGGTGTAAGGGAAATCACTTAGGCTTGAAGATCTAGGGTTGTTTCTGTGTGAGTAATAAGAAGTGTTTGCCCAATCCTGGTGGGATTAGATCCCTCAGGCAGAGATTAGGTCCATTAGGACTGAACTCTGTAAATTGCTTTGTGTTCTTTACTTCTCTGTTTGATTATTCTCTGCTGCACACAACTCAAATCAAACTAGGGTTTAAAAGCTGTTTAGATTTGTTCACAGCTCAAGGCCTTGAAGCTTAAAATTTTGCCTTATTGAGTTTCAGACAGTTTACAAAATCTCAAGGCCTTGATATTTCAAGTTTCACACAAAGTTATCCTGTTAAACTTTAAGTTTTGCAAAAAGTTTCCATACTCTATTCAACCCCCCCCCCCCTTCTAGAGTATTTAGGTCCTGTATTTAGTCTACATTACACACTTTCAGATGTGATTATATATATCATTCGTACCAATGGCATTGAAGAATATTAATTCATTTAAACCCTTAATTATTGACTCAAAGTCATGGTACATGATGGCACGTTCCTTGACAGTGCACCTATCGTCTTCATCCGAATACAATCAAGGGTTGCATATTCTTCTGCATTTGCCCACTTCCTAAGCCGTCAAATGTGTAGTACTATTAGCATCATGCTTAAAATAAATTACTCTTACTTAAACAGAATCGCACGAATGGTGTCGCCTAGAACGCACCACTAGAGATACAAGGAGCCCTAAAGATGAACTGCACGGATGGGCACAACTAGAGACACAAGGAGCCCTAAAGATGAACTGCACGGATGGGCACAACTAGAGACACAAGGAGCCCTAAAGATGTTGATAACGGAAAATAAGAGTGTTCGCTCCTCTTAGGGAAATCTGTAGTCAGATGGATATTTCTTAGCCATGGGTGACTTTTGAATGCAGGGGCTGTGCCAAAATTTATTCCCGAGGGGGGAGGGGGTGAATTATAAACCTTCAACAATTATATGTGTAAAAATATTGTGAAATCGAAATGTTATTGTTAATTTGTCTGAGTATTTATTTAATTACAAAATTAGAGTAAACACACAAAATTATAGTTACGAAATAAATTTTTTTTTTGAGGAATTATTACGGAATAAAATTTTATAGAGTACCACATAAGAGCTTAGTACAACATTATACCAAAATTCAAGCATAATGAAAATTAGCACTGTCATTCTCAAAAAAAAAAAAAAAAAAAAAAAAAAGCATTGTCCTTCTAATAAAACAGCATCCCAAATATTTGGTCCGGCTAGTATACTACTACTACTTCTCTTTTTTTTTTTTGACGAGTTTCTGGCTACGAAAATTCTCTATTTTTTATTAAACTCCAACATCAACTCCAACACCCCGCATCGAATTCTCAAACTCCAACTCCAACCTCACTTTCGACTTCTTCTGAAACTCCAACAGCAACTCCTGCACCCTCTTCTCCAACTCCTGATCTATCACTATGAGACCCTTATTCTCAACCTTCAAAGTCCCAGCACCATTCGTAAGGAAGACATCATCATGGGCACCTTCTTGAAGAGAATCACCACGAACATGGTCGGCCATTTCAATTATACTTCTTGAAGGCTCATATAACCAAAAAAGTGATACTGGAAACTTTCGCAAAGAAGAGAGAATTCTGCGAAAAGAGAGATTGAGAGAGAGAAACTTTTATTAAATTAAGTGATGACTAACGCCAAACGGGTTTATAGTCTTTTGTACAGAAGAAGGGCAATGTTTAACTACCCCACTGGTGTAGTAATAAATACAGTGTGTTGGGAAATGACCCGTCTCGTTGGAACTACTGCAAATTAATTGGACTATCCAGCTTTACTGATGAACTCAATTGGACTTCTGACTGATCCTTTCGGAATGGACCTAAGTACGTACGAGTAATTTTTTTCTGTTACAAATCGATATACGTACTTGACCAAATAGAACTATAAATGCCCGTCTGTTGGGACTACATCAATTTACCGTTTTTATCATTTTCAACTATTTTGGTTAATATTTTGACATTACCAGATTTTTGTAGGGATCTAATTTTTGTATATACTACTCACATAGAGGCTAAGATAATAATTAATGAATATTTGAGGGTAAATGTGAATAAATGAGAATGAATGGTCGTGTCTTTAATGAGTTTTTTTTTAAATAGTGTCTTTAATGAGGTTTTTTTCGGGGAAATTGTAGCTTTCATTCATTCACGAAGAAAAGGACTATTACAGTCCAACAGCGAGGTACAATACCACATCTCTGAATAAGAACAACTCGGAAAAAGAGCTCAAAATAAAAGAAAAAGGTACATTAATCACCACTTTAAAAAAGTTGTTCATAATAAAGGTCTTGAAAGTTGTTCTAGCATGGTGTTGTTGATCTTGGTATCTCCATCAAGGCCGACTATTGGAATTCGTTAATGAGGTTCAAAAATCTTTTTAAGTAAAATTTCATTTCTCAAAAGTCAAAGCACTGACACATTCAACAATCTATCCTTCATGTAATTTTTTTTAGGATAAAACTTTCATTAGAACTGCATTTTTACATTCCCGAAAAGTCACTCAACCATTACATTCCGTCGGGCTCATAAATGTCTCATCACTCATGTGTTGCGTGAGAAGATTTGAGAGAAACAAAAGCACAATTTTAATTTTTTTTTTTTTAGGGAAAATCACAAATTTAATTTCGCCTAGGCCTAAATATTTTCTTTTTTAAATCACAAATAACAAATTTAATTTAGCCTAGGCCTAAAAAAAATCGTCAACCGAATTTGAGTGAGAGAAATTTAGTGAATCTTTTTTTTTGCGGTAATTTCGTGAATCTTTGGTCCCTGATTTTATTCATTTCAGCCTGATGTTTTCGTGTTTCTTAATGCAATGTCATTAATGGGTAAGTTGAAAAGAGTGATGAATTGTATTTCAACTATATTAATCCGTATTTCTCAAACAAAACAAAAAAACTATTTGAAACCGTGGTGCAGTGGGAAACTCATTTTGAATTGGTATGTAGTACTATCATATTTCAGGATCTCTATGCTTGTGCTTCATTAGCTATAAAAGAGCCACCAGTGCTCAGAGATACTTCATATTAATTCAGAGAGATCTCCTTTCTTCACTTCACTTTTTTCTTTCTCCCGGCAGAGTTGATGCCCCGGCGTAGGGGAGATATCTCTTCATTGCTTACCTGTTAGATGGGTTCAAGAATTTAAAACGCAGCAGTTTTGCTTCTTAAACCTCCCTTCGACATAGTCAGCTACGGGCTGTTCGAGTCCTTCGGTGCACCTTCCGATTAGGATGACAACGCCAGATCAGTCTTTGTTATTCTCCAGTCATCTGTTTGACTTCTTGAATCCACAAAAGTAGCGGTCTTTTTGGTTTTTGCGCGCTGTGAATTCAATATTTCATCCGCCTCGCCTGTCGCCTCATCCGATCCAGTGAAGTCTCTGCTTCAGCAGCAACAGTTGGTAAATCAAAATATTTATCTCAACAAACTTAGGATTCTATAAGGACCTAGGGTCGTGGCTTACTGGTGTAGGTTGTATTCGTGGTGTTGCTCTCTAATAAAAGAGGGTTTTCGGGTTGTGGTGGTAGCTAGCATCGTGCTAGTTTCCGGTAGCTGGTATTTTGGTAATAACTGGAAAGTACTAGTTGAGTGGTTACTTTCGGACGCTGATGTAGGGTTTTCAGGTGTGCTCTTGTTTCGTCGATTGTCATCGTTCTCTAAGACCATCCCCAATAGTGGGGGATGGAGGTCGGGGGCGTGATTAACCGTTGCAGTGGCAAAGGCTTGGAGGCGAGCTCTTCACTAATCGGAGCTCGGAGAGCTCGAAGGAGACCGCAGGCAAGCTCGGAGGAGACTGTAGGCGAGCTCGAGCTCGGTGGGGCAGTGAAGGGTGGGGTATTAATTTTATGAAACTACATTTTGAACCCCCCTATAAATAAATGTATTCTGTATTTATTACAAAATTGACCACATGTATAAAAGTTTGTATGCAAATGTTGTGTTTGAATAATTTATGTTTAGGGACATGAATTTATTGAAACTAATTAAAAAGCTAAATAATAAAAACACGAAATTACAAAATAAAATCTATTAAAACTAATAAAAACACATAATATAAAAAAATCACAAAATGAAAAATACAGTTTAACAAGTAATGCTACGTTTTCTAGTTTTCATGGCCAAGTCTCGTCCACAAGTGCTCGATATGGTCATCTTGTAGTTGTTTGTTCAACGGTTTAGACCGTTTTACGTCATGCCGCAACATATACTCTTACAAATTAATAATAAAAATAAAAATATACGGTTATGGTTGTCGTATTGAGTAAAGTTGGGGTGCTTAGTGTATTTAACTATATAGTAGTGTAGATACAATAAAATATAATAGAAGGGGAGGAATAGTGTTGGGGGAGCTCACGATTTTGGACGGTCTATGCTCTGCCCGAATCATAACACCACCAGTACCCTTCACTAATTACGTTATTGTAGTCTTTTTCTACGAATCCACACGAACCATCATTAATATTCAATGATAATTTTGGTAGTTCAATTTTTTTTTACATCTAAGACGAACAAAATGGGATGGAGGTTATGGGTGCGACCAGGGTAGCTGATGTATACTACCAGGGCACGTGATGGGTGTAGATGCAGAATTGAAAGAGAAGAGATAGAGGTGTAAAATATTTAATGAAATTAGGCATTTATATATATGGAGAAATGTGATGAATAGTTCAACACCTATAAAAGTCTAGTCATTGTAAGTTGTAACAAATTTTTCAAGTGGATACATTAATGAATCCGCACCATCGCTACCACTTCCGCCGCTGGTACCACCGTCGACGTCCAATGAATACCTCTTAATCTACACCAACCCAATTGACCATCGACGCAATTACATCAAAGCTGAGGAAAAACGACCAAATTCCTTCTAGCTCGGGCTGCTGGGTCCTTTTCCTTTTGTACAATTTGTGGTGTTGGAGCATGGATTAGTGCGCCTCTTTTTCAAGAACACCATGACCTTTCATCTGGTCAAGATCTATCTGTTGGATAAAACCTCTAAATTCATTAAAAACACATCTTAATTCAAACACTATCTAATTTAGGGATAGTGCCCTCGGGCACAGACAATACTCTAGTTTAGCATTTCCCTTTTACATTTGATTGTGGATACGTATCAACATGATACATCATTGTTCGTTGGAAAGTGAATCTGAACGTATGAGGAGGTGAGGAGGAGGAGGAGGATTCGAAATGATTTAAATCTGATACCGGGGCAGTATAAGATTTTCTACAGTCATTACTGCAAAACCCTTTTTCAAGTTAGTGATAACAATCAATGTGAGATGTTGAAGGAAAACCATCAAAGAAACAAAATCGAAGACCATATCCATCCTTGAAAACACTCTGCCGTATTCACTAAGCAGTTTCTGAATCCCCATTCTTGTTTGGGTCAGAACCTGATGATTTACATTACCGCACATTAAGTAGAAGTACAAGTAATCTAGCTATAAATTAACATCAACGACACACATGATAGTACATGGTACTGTGGAATATGCTCTAACGTACTCCCAATGATTTAGGTACTAATTTGTGGTAAATAGCTACGGGTCTGATTCGATTACGGGTACGTAACTAACGGTTTATTTAAATAGTTCAACAGAAACGTGGTCGCAATAGACTGTGAAAGATATATAAGCATGTTAGATGAGCGCTGCATCCAAAACATAGATCGAACATAGTGATAAGAAGCAACTCACAAAGCATGAGTTGGGAGATTAAGCATAGGTTATCTCAGCAAAAGCTGCGGCGTTTACATACATTCGCAATTCATATTACATCAAAACGCTAATACATGATAGTTAGCTAGAGTAGGAGGTTGATGCACGATAGTATTCTACTCTATTAGATTTTGGAAAGAAGATCTGAGAAGAAATGAGATGAAGAAGAAACTTTCATTCAAACACCTGCTGCAAAATGAAGCAGATGAACAAACCTTATACAAGGGGATAAGGGAAAGAGTAATATTGGCCAATAACAGAGAGCAAAGTGTCTCCTATCAGAGTCCAAGAAAAATAAAAAGAAAAAGAAAAAGCTTAACTAACTAAATTTACAGCTTGGAGACATGGTGAAATGACGACGCTCCACTTAGTCCATCTCTGTAAATACTTATTTTATAGCTTATAAAAAGGAACCAGATAGAGTGAGCATATTACAAATAAAACCCAAACTCACATGATTTTTTCAATAAACCTCTTCGTCTTCTTTGACCGAGTAGGCGGCGGAGAGTGATCATCTCTTTTTCTTTTCACAACGGAGTCCATCAAGGTTGTGCAATCGTTTGTACGATTTTTTTTTTTATTCTTCCATATCGGTTATATACTTAATTTCAATATCAAGTTCCTCTTGATTCATAGAAATCATCCGTTCCAATATTTGAACTTTTTTCTTGGCTTGCTCAATTTCACTTTCAGCCATATCTCTCATTTGTGATACAGGTGTGCCACTGGTGAGTAATTGATAGCAAGTTGTCTCTCCTTCGCCTGTAGCTGCAGCAATTAGTAGTGCTGGATAAGTTGTTAAGCTTGTCATGCCGGTTTGAGTTGCAAGAGGTGATTGAGGATGGTTCTCAGTCTGTGAGTTAGCTGCGGTCATATCTGGAGAAGGTTTATGATCGGGATGAGGAGCTGAAGGATTTATGTCTTGGATTCCATTGCGATTCTGTAGTATGAAGTTGTAAACTCGGAATTATAGACTAAGGCGTGAGGCAAATTTAATCGAAATATATTATATGGTGATGATCTATGTCAATTTGTAACCCTACTAATTATTGAGAGCATCCACAGTAGTGTAATTTAGTAGTACATCAAATCTATAATTTAGTCCATTTATAAATTAGTTGATAATGTTTTTGGGTTTTACTCCAATGGTGCTATTCAAATATTTCTCATATGTATTTTGAATTGTTTATAAACCTTGCATAAATTTAATTTGAATGGATAGAAAACAAGGTGGAAAGAAATCAGGGAAGGTGAAGAGATTTTAGGGAAAAATATATCGTGGCGAAAATCATGGAAACATATTTCGGATGAGAAACATTTTATCGCAAGATGTGGCGAGGGAAATTCAAGCTAAAAAAATACAATATAATTTTGAAAGTCTACTTAAGTAACACTTCTCTAATTTTGCTAGCTATTTTGGTATTAACCGCTGTTTGGCTAATCTATTGTGGATGCTGGGAAATCAAAAATAGCAAAAAGCTATGCAAAAAGGTTCTTAGCTGGAAAACATTTCATATGATCGCTGTGCATATGACAATGAAGAACACTTGAATGCAAACGGTGCTACATTTTATTTCTAGGTTGCATAAGAAATACCGCTGTCTCAGCTTTTCCTCCTCATCCTGATTTTCGACACTAGTCACTTGGGTCACTTTTACGGGATGATTTGGTTAGCAAAATTATGCATTTTTTTTTTTTTGAGAAATCAAAATGATGCAATCTTGAAATAACATTTTCATGGTGTTGTAAGAAGTACATAGAGTAAAAGTTGCTCTACAACACGGTTAAAAATTATCAAAATATTGCATCGTTTTGCTACCAAAATCACCCGGTCAAAACGAACTAGATACAAGTTAAAAAGTCCGGATGGGGAGGAGGAGCTGAGACGGAGTAGTATAAATAATCGTTACATATACCAAGTAAAATTGATAAAGCTATTGGGTAGGCTTTCATCAGCAATAGAATTGGGAGGATACTTACAAGAGCAGAGCAGATGGTTGTCTTGGATGAACTGATTTATTAATTTGGGAGGAAGAGATTGATGGCGCCGGTAAGAAGAGTTTAACACAGAGTTGCAGCGGCAAGATTGTTGCAGCGAATGTGGAGATAGTTTTTGAGAAGGTAGACTGCGAGTGGAAGGTATACAAGCTTTTTTTTTTCTTGACAAAGACAGGATGGTGGAAGGGGAAAGGTTTTTGGGTTGAAAGTATGGAGAGTTTGCAGTGGCGATGGACTTTTTCTTAAGTGATGTGGTGCCTTGTGGATATGGCTAAAAGACCATCCATCAGTTATATAGGGTCAAGGATAAATAAACGCGGTCATAATTAATTTATCGAGAAATGAGTAGCTTCAACAATATGGTTTCAAACATGCTGAAATGGTTAACACTGTTCATCCTGTCATGATGGTGTTCTCGAGAACTAAGTCTATCCTAGAGGGTTGAGTGAGAAGATAAAGTAAATCTTCGATATCTGTGTTATCAAATATCTTTGCAGGAAGTGGTAGTTGAAATGCCCTCTCAATTTATTTAAAAATGTTGGTGTAGGCTGTACATATTTCTCAAAAACTGCAATGAGCGGGGGTAATGATTCTTACAAAGAAAAAACTTATTCTTACAAAGCCACTAACTTCTTTTGGACCAATGAAGTTGTACTGATGAAGTAAGTGGCTTTGTAAGAATAAGTTTTTGCTTTGTAAGAATCACTATCCTAATGCAATCTCGTGTTCGAATGATTCTAAATTTTTCTCCTGCATCACCAGTAAGTGTGACGGCGATCCATTACGCAGCCAATAGAGGAATAACAAACATCTGCAAGTACTTAGACGAACTGTGATCAAGTACTTGCAGATGTTTGTTACTCCTCCATTGGCAAGTACTCGAAAGTCGATATCAATATGCAAGACTCATGGTTTTAGACGAATTCAGATTTCAGTATTTTAATATTTATTCAGATTTGAGTTGATTTCTCATTGTATTTCGGATCGTTTCCATCAACATTTGTTTTTTTTTATTACCCGTTTCTACATTTTTGATGCAGGAAGAATTTCAAAGGAATATCCGACAGCTTCAAAAAGCGGTTTTGGTCAAAATGCAGATCAGGGGCATAATTGAAGGATGTCGGAGTCGGGCAAAATCATACATTATTTTGAGTGGAAACGACGTTCTAAGAAGAACCCGTGATAGATCAGTGGCACCGCCCTGATTTGGTCAAATTCGGTCATTTAAAGGTCCAAATTGCCAGTTTTCTATTTTCAGTCATTTCTTTCATTAAATACGAGGATGTTAGTTTTAACCCAATTTGATTTTGGTGGATCTTTTTGCTGAGTATTTTATTATGTTAGAATTATTATTAGCATCAATTTTAGGATTTTTATCATATTTTGATAATTAGACTTTTTAGCTATTTATACCCGACTTGTGGGTAAATTTCGACTGAGACTTTAAATATTATTTTAATTCTGAATTCTAGAGAGTTTTGTGCCTTAGTTTCTTTGCCTTTCATTGTTCATTCCGTTGTGATCCCTCGCTTGGTTGTATAACCCGGCCTGGTTGTATAACCCCGCGTCAATTTTTTTTCAAAACTGTCACAGTTGAGGTGATTAGGGGTTGGTAGCTTTTTAATTGAATTACTTGGTTTGCTCAGTTATTGTTCATCATAAATTGGGTTACTGTAACTGTTGGTACAAGGTCGAAGTTTTTGGTAGAGTGTCTAAGTTGTCCATAGTGATTTTTCCTAGTTTTCAAGTTTTTCCTTTCCTCATGATATGCTGCTCTAATTAGTTTCACAACAATCAAGTATCAACAGGTTTTTGCATCAGTAGTCACTGAAAAGGACAACCTTTAATACTGTTTTAGTAGTATGAAGTGTTTCCAAACATGCACAAAATTGCAACTGTTTGATTGCAATCATTATAAAAAGCTACCAGAATTATGTATTATCTATGCATAAGTTTGTTTGTTTCAGGAGAAGAGACGCCAATTGTTGATGTGTACTATCTATGCATTATGTATTATCTATCCAGCTTAAAATCTCAATAATCTTATGAAAACAATCCAGGGTAAGCTAGCTGAAATTATAATCTAAAAACTGTCTGGAATGTACTGAAAATATGAAAATAAAATTTAATTGCGTTCGGCATCACATGTAACTTTTATTACCAAATTTATAATAATAATATATCTCTATATTTGAAACTGTGATACGTCTAAGATGCTATGCGATTGCACAAATTAACATTCATGCATTACGAGACGATAGAGTACGATATTTTAGATGCTATACATAAAAAAAATCTTCAAAATAGGAGATTACATAATTTGCAGATTATTAACCAACTTAAATTAAAATCTGAATCAGAAAATTTACAAAACAAACTAGATTAAATTATTTGTCAGATTATAATCTCAAATGAGATTAAAATCTTGAACCAAACACGCACTTAATCTGGCTTCTCAATTGCAGATTTATCCAATCTTCGTAGCTTTGGTCTAGATGTTTAACTTCAGTGAGATCTACGTCTGTGGTGATTAATTCCTCTTACATGTCTGCTTCATGTCGTTTTTCTAATTCATCAGAAGGATGTGGGTTGCTGTGGGTTGGAACTGATATAGGTAAAATAATGCTTACATTGTCGAAGTGTTTGAATAGGTTCATACATTTTTTCGCAAAAATAAAAATGCTGATATGACTTAAACATCTAGAGAAATGTTGAAATATTTTAGTAGAGCAATAAAAAATTGCCATAAAGATGTAAAATAGTAATAAAAGGAGAATCTATAGGATAGAACCATGTACTAGTAGTACTTCATAATAGTACCGTTTAAGAAAAACCAAACACCAACTCATGCAAACACGAAGTAGTACCGGTACTAGTCTACTACTACTACGTTACTGTACCACATAATAGTAACGGTCATATGGGAAATTCAGGGAAAAATCAAAAATAAAATAAAATATTCGACTCGACAACTTACGTACGAAGTACTACTACCTGTACGATGGTGAATGTTAAGAGGAGCCTTCATTTGGGATGAGTCCTCATAACCTTCACAATCAGTTATTGTTGCTAGAGCGAAGTCTAGACTCTAGAGCCAATTCCTTTTCAAGCTTCTTTCTTTCTTTCCTCACTTGTTGAAGAACCTCCGATGTTTTCCCCTCCTTGAGCATAGACCTCCATAAAGCCTTCTTACTGTTGAGAATGGGAGAATGTTCAGAACCCTCTTTCAATTCTTGCGATATACTTGAGTCTACGACAAGTAATCTCTTCTTTAGAGCAATAATTTCACGGAAAATTACCATATCCTTCTCCATCTTATTTCTTTCTTTCAACACTTGTTCCAGGACCTCCGATGTTTTCCCTTCCTTCAGCATAGACATCCATACAACCATCTTGTCAGGTTCCAAGTTCAAGATTATGTTTTCACCGCGGGTCGATTTGGTAGACTTTTTAACAGAGAGGTTCTGCCCTGATTTCTGAAATATCAGGAACTAGAAAATGAAATGCATGTGCTTTGCAGAAATGTGAAGTTATTTCAACATTGATTTATATGAATAGCCAAGAGATGTCTTCTCATTTCCCGAAACGTTGTAGGTATATTTATTATTGTTCATCCATCCATAGAGTCTACGGGTAGATATTGTCATTAGAGTTCATCCTTCAATGATGCATTGACGGGCAATTTTTAGCAAAGGTCTAGCCTAGAACGCAACACATGAGACATTATGAGCCCGACAGGATGAGATGGTTGAGTGACTTTTCGGGAATGTAAAAATGCATGAATAGAGGTGTCTAATAAATCAGTCAAATAAATATCGTATGTGGGATAGATTGTTTAACGTTTCATCGTTTTGAACTCCAGTATAGTTTTGACTTTTGAGAAATGATTTTTTTTTTGTAAAAAGACGAGCAATTATACATCGGCTTCAACGTGGCCCTTCCTCTTCAAAAATGACATCCTCTTTAAAGACACGCATGTTGAGAGAGGATATGCCCCAACGTTATTTTGCCTTCTCACAACCTCTTCCCTTCACTGGCTTTGGGGCGAGCATTCCATTTACGAGGCGATCAGGCTTTATCTCAGACTTCATCTTTGATAGAAGTCTTCACCTTATCAACTTCTTTGTATTCCCTGCCAGGGTCTTCTTCGTGCGAATGAAGTACAATAAAGACTTTGTTGCGAATATACTGCTTTCAATTCTTTTCGTGATTGTACCTCAGTCTATAAACAACTTCGTCTGCGCATTTTCCACTGAATAGAGTGCACTTTTCACAGCTTGGTGAATCTGGCGCATAGACTGCCTTCTGTGATGCTCATTTTTTTTAAGGAAAAAAATCACTGATTAGATAAATTTTAACTATTAAAATAAATTCTAACTGACAAGGCATATTAGTGTTTGGTACAATGATTTATGTATTATGGTACACATAACATTGTAGGTATTAAATTATAAAAAAATAAAATTATTAAATTAAAGAAGAAGAAAGATTCCCACATTTTAGGGTGGGTTTCGAGAAGTTCATGGAAAACTATGCATGTGTTTGGTGAAAAAAGTTATGCTGTTAAAAAGAAAGTGATGCAACACTTTTGTTTGTTAGTGAAAATTACAATTTTACATTTTGTAGAATCACTAATAAATTTATGATTGGTCTAATTAGATGTCGTAGTATGTAAATACAAAAAAAAAGTATGCCTAAATTGAACATTTTTTTAAGAGGAAAAAAGTCCAAAAAACTCATGAAACCCAACTTTTTTCAGAATTGAGTTTTACACTACAAGCTAAAAGTAAAAATCCAAAAGCTGGCAGTGAAAAAGTCATACCAAACCTTTCAGAAAAGTTCAAAACAGATTAAAAAGTTCAAAGGGGATTAAAAGCTAGAAATAAGTCATACCAACCCCCCCCCCCTTAGTTACCACTCCCTCCCACTTCTTTTGCACTATTTGGACTTTTTCACCCGTAAATGGGTCACTTTGACCCGGTGATTTGGATCACAAAACGATGCAGTTTATCGATAAACTTTTATGGTCTTGTAGAATAAGAGTTACTCAGTTACTCTACAACACTACGAAAAGGTAATCTAAAAATTGTGTAGTTTTGCTATCCAAATCATCGGGTCAATGTGACCCAGCGAATAGTGGTAAAAGTCGAAGGGGTGCAAAAGATGTGGGACGGAGTACTACTTCGTAGAGAGCGGGATACACCTCCTGGTTGACGACTGGGCTTCAAAGCTGTCGAAATTGAAGCAGATTTGCTTGGTCTGATTAATGCCATTAAAAATGGTGTACAAGGCGCAGATACGACATCCTACAAATCTGCGATGGAAGACTGTCAACGCCTAATTCGTTGTTTTGACCGGGTCAAGATTAACGGGTGCCCTTGGAAGGCTAATTTTGTGGCTCATCATGCTGCACTTGTAGGAAGTCATCTAGAATGTATGAAAATATGGCTGGCTTGTTCCCTTGATTGGGCTCGTAACATTGATGTAATCGTTTCGGGATACAATCCCGCCATCTAATGAAACCTCAAAAAAAAAGAGCGGATACATAGTCGGGGTACATAATGTTCTGTTCGGTCCGGTTTAAGCAAAAAAAAATGAAAAACAAAAATCGAACCTCGACGGTTAGGTTCAATTTTGGTTGGGTTTTACCTCGGTCTCGGTTTTAGACGGTATGGTCCGGTTTAAACTGTCAGGTTACATATTAATACACGTTATTACTTAAAAGTCAGATTTTTAACATAGAAAGTGAACAATTATAATAAAGGGTTCAAATATAGAGACTAAAATAAACACAATCAAATCTACAACCATTTACTTGATTTTCGATGATCCTTTTTCGGAAAACACGAAATCGAATTAAAGGAATATGAACGTAATTTCAACATTCTACAAGAGCGAATAGTAATATTATGTTTATGCTACAAGAAATATATGCAATATGGTTTAAACGGTTTAGTGCGGTTTAACCGGTCCGGTTCAGTTTATTTCGGTTCGATTTAGCTTGGTTCTATTCGGTTTGCAATTTTCCCATTTTGAACTTGCACCCCTAAAACATAGTAGTACTACCTTCGTTTATTCTCTATCACACCAGTTTGACTTCTTAACTCGTATCTTTGTCAATTTGACCGGGTGATTTGGATAGCAAAATGATGTAATTTTTTGATAATTTTTTCATCGTGTTATGGAGCAACTTTTACTCTCCAACACCATGAAAAGATTATCACAAACTTGCATCCTTTTGCTACCAAAGTTACCGGGTCAAAGTGACCCCGTGGATAGTGATAAAAGTCAAACCGGTGTGATATAATTGGGGCTATAAAAGCAGTTGGAGAAACCGAAACCCCATTCTCTTAAGGGTCTTAGCAAAATACAAACTTACCAAGAAACGCTTATAATATGAGTAGGCTTATACTGTAATGGTAGCTTAACATTTAGTATTTATTTATTTTTTGAGAAATGTAGCTTAACTTTTGTAGACTTGGTATGTGATGAAAAACATTGTTTACAATGAAAAGAAAAATGTTTGGCATGTGTTTAAAACACGGTTTAAAACCAAACCACAAATTTGGCAACAATAAAACTCTTGGTGCTCATATATACATATAATAATAAGCTGATGTGGGTAATAAGCTACTTCCAAAATGTGACATGTGAAATAGTTTATTCATGTGAAATAGCTTATTCCCATCTGAAAAAATAAATTGTAATGTGGAACAAGTCATTCCAAAATGTGAATAGCTTATCCCACAATAAGAACCAAATACTTCATAATACAATTTTTATGGAATAAGTCATCCCAGAATGTGAATAGCTTATCCAAACTTAGAGAATTATTATTCAATTTTTATGGTCGTGCCCTTTAGCACGAGATATGCACCAGTTTTGTACCACTCTGTCCCACATCTTTTGCACCTTGGATTTTTTCACTCGTAGCTGAGTCACTTTGATCCGGTGATTTGAATCGCAAAACGATTTTTTTCGATAATCTTTTATGGTCTTCTAGTTTTGTTCCACTAGTTTTTTACTAAAAAAATATAGTTGAAACTTATCAAAAGTAGTACCAGTAGTGTGTACTAAAAAAGAATTATTTAAAAATTGCAAAGTTTTGCTACTGGTAAAAGCCCAAATAGTACCAAGGAGGTAGGACCGGGGTAGTACGTAGTAGTAGTACTGAAGTACTCAGTTCCCTTTCTTCCTACTCATTGCAAAAATGGCTCTAGGATTAAGAAAAATGGGGTTTTCCTGTTTTGCCCCTCCCTTCCGCACAAATTCATTTCTGTCCCTCTCTCTTCTCCAATGTTGTCGGGATCGCGATCTGGATCGTGGGATCCTACGATCCAGGAGGGGAATTGCGATTCGGATCGTGTGAAAAATCGTTTTCTGGTGGGATCATGTGGGATCACGAGCCAAATCGTAGGATCGGATAGAATCTTACGATCCCACCCTTTTTTCCTTTTGGGCTGTTCTATTGGGTCAGCTAATTGAAAAAAATAATTTTTTGGGCTTAGCCCAGTTGTTTATACTAATAATAATTGACCAAAAAAAAACATAACTTACCCTAGGGCAAATATTTCTCAATCTGGATAAGATTTGTTGTTACGGCTGAGAAAGTGAGAAGAAGTGAGAAGAAAAGGGAACGACGAAGAAGCAGCGGCGTCAGGCGACGACGACGACTGCGCAACCACCATCACCGGCCTCCAGCAAGGTCGCCGGACTCCAGCAAGGCAGCCACCATATGCTTTATGTTATGAATTTATGATGATATTAATTATGGTGATGATGTGTCTATGGTATATTATGTCTTGAGCTTGTATATTGACATTATCATAACATTAAAAACTTGAGAATAAGTAGTATAAGTAGTCACAAAATTAATAAAAAATATATATATATATATATATATATATATATAGTTTTGGTAGGATCTTACGATCCGATCCGATCCTACGATCCTCGATCCTGTGGGGCACTCTCCGATTTTACCTAGGATCACGATCCTGAAAACCTTGCTCTTCTCTCTCTGGTTGTAACACCCAAACACTACCACTACATCGCCAGAACCACCAGAATGATACAGTTTGTTGTATAAAAATTGCATATTCAAACACTACAAACTGGTTTAAAAAAATTTACAGAGAATAAAAATATTAATGATCAAATCAAAAAACAGAGGAAGAAGAAAAGAGGAGAAGAAGAAAGAAAAGGCTGAAGCACCACCGCCAACACTGCCACCAGCAGCACCATCTCACACCGTAGCCTCGCCACAACACCTCCGTGGAACAGATTTACAGAGGGGAGAGAGTAAAAAGGATCAAAAACAGATCTATAGAGGGAGAGGAGGAGAAGAAGAAGAAGAAGAGAGAGAGAGAGAGAATACAAATCTGTACCTCGGCCTCGCCGCAGCCGCCGCCTCCAAGCTCCGGATCGGAAGAGACTCATTGACGCCGTCTGCAAGCTCTAGATCGAAAGAATCAACGTCTCTGCTCCAGATTGTTGCTCGTCCTCCAGCCTCCTCTGCCTCCACAGTAGCCACTTTGTCTACCCTGGTCGTCTCTTTCCCCGTCTTCATCTTTTCCCCTTCTTATTCCTCGATTCTCTCTCTCTCTCTCTCTCTCTACCCGTCTGTTTCTCAGGAATAACTTCTGTGCACCCCAAAGGTCACATCCCCCGAAAAAAGCACCTCGCGCAGCGGGCCCAACCGAAGTTTGGGCTAACGATTTCTGCCTCCCCCAACTTTTTTCTTTCTATTTATTTGGCCCCCTAGCTTCTGCATTCTATTCATTTGGCCCCAACTTCATGTAACCGAAACCATTTCCAAAGTTAACTCAATAATTGCACACGTACCCTCATGTAGGGACTATGTGGTAAACTGATTTTTGGGCCTGAATCCTTCAAATTAAATGGGCCATTATTTTGGGAACTAAGTTGTTTGTGTGAGTGTTCGGGTTACCCGTTTCGGAGATAAAAAAACTCGGCTATTATAACATTGAGGCCAAAATATAGAAAACAACTTCATTTTTATGAAAAGTTGCAACCGCTCCGAACGGGTATGTCTGTTCTTTGTCCCTCTTCACTGACTACAAAAGGCAGTCTTTCTATTACAAGGCAACCAAATAATAGAATAGAACCAGAAAACTATCACAGAATGCTCAAACAAAACAAATATGGCAATATAAGAAGGAGAAGTTTCACACTAAGTATATGAATCTCTGGACGATTCGCAGTTTGTTTCCTCTGTGCATATGCGCCTTTTTGATTGCCCAGCACCGGTGAGTCTTGGAGAAGTGATGATAAGGTTATAGTCTTCAATGTTTACTACCTCGGTTATACCGAAAGTGCGTTCTTCAGAGGAGTCAACCTCGATAAATAAAGATATTTAATTTTCATTTTGTATTTTTCATTTTGTTTGGAAATAGAGATGCTGAAAAGTTGCTAGTTGTGTATTCATTAAGAAGGTTGAAGGGTTGCTGTTGGTAGTTGTGTATTCCTTAAGCTGTCAAAAATAACGTTGACACAAGCATCATAAAATTCAAACATTGACACAAGCAACATAAAAATCATAATAGTGACACAAGCATCACACAACCTCTGTGATGAATTTCATTTCAAAAAAAAAAAGAAAAAAAAAACTTCTGATGAATTTTCGTTTATTGAAACAAGCATCTATAAAGTAAAAAAGAGCTTGAAATATCAATCTAACTGCGTGTTTGCACAACAGTGAAATATTGACACATGCATCACACACCCTCTGATGCTTGTGACAATATTTCACTGTCGGGAGATTATTGTCAAATATTGAAACAAGCATCAAAACAGTCAAAAAAATATCTTGAAATGTTAATCTGTCTGCCACGTTCATGTTTGCTTTGTGTTACGAAGTGGAAACGAAATTGGATTCATATCCCAGTCAGATATGTTACCATAGATTATAAAGGTATTGATATTTGCACAACAGTGAAATATTGACACGAGCATCACACACGCTCTGAGATGAATTGTCAAATATTGACACAAGCATCAAAACAGACAAAAAAGATCTTGAAGCATCAATCCGTCTGCCACGTTCATGTTTGCACTGACAGGCTTTGTGTTACGGAGTGGAAGGGATATCAGATTCATACCCCCATTCAGATAAGTTACAAAATTTTACAGGATTGGTTTTGTATTGATTGACACAAGCATCACAACAGTCGAATATTGACACTAGCATCACACACCATCTGTAATGAATTGTCATTTATCGACACAAGCATCACAAAAGAAAAAAAGAGATTGAAATACAGGTCTGTCAGATATGTTACCATAGATTATAAAAGTTATTTAATTTTACGGCTTTTCCAGGGGCATCGTGAGATTTAGAAATGAATGATAATAGTTCTGTATTCATTGACAATAGCATCAGAAACGGTCAATAAAAATGCGTGGCAAAAAAAGTTACATAATAGCCTTCATTATAGATTCCAGGGGTTTAAACACCCCTTCAGCAGAGATGTTATAAACAAAAGGGTAAACCGAGTTCTGACAAGAACAACGCACACTGAAAGATTAACAACACACCAAGGACTGACAACAACGTACAAACGACAAAGGAGACACACAAGACGCAGACTTACAATACAAAAACATTATATAATAGGCTTCATTAGAGGGGTGGCTTTATTAGGGGGGCATGATGAAGGTTTAAACACCTCCATTAGCATCTCCTACTGCTGCAAATGCATCCGCGATAGTGGGAATGACATACAGGCGTTCCACTACCACATCCAGTAACGTGCGGTCGATAACACCTTCCTCGACGTTTGCACTCACGCGTACGACTAAGGGGTCGCACTTCACAGTGACAGATGGAGCGTGTTCGCGATAATTCCCAAGTATAGGAATATCGTTCTAAGTAGTACCCGAGTAAGAACGGGGTCGAATCCACAAGGAGAGGAGGGTTAGATAATGACTTACTAAACTAGCAATAGAAGGAACTAAGCTACTAACTAGAGCAAGTAATGTAAATTCTCGTAGGCTTTTTAGCTTGCCAAGCAATCAAATCCACCAAAACTAATTGATGGAGCGAGTTGAGATTTGATAATTTAAAGAACAAAGTAAACAACTACTAAAACTACGATTCAAGAAAGTAGTGAAATAACAAGTAATGAGGGGCTAGGGATCATCGGTTTCTCTAGTGACCAATCCCCTATTATATTCAAGCCCGGTTCTCATATCACATGTAGAATTCCACAAGACAAGTGCCTCAAGAATCGATTGCTCATTGCAATCCAACTTGCCACAAATGAAGTGCCTAACTCTAACACATGATAATTAAGCACTAAAGAAGCGATTCAAATGAGATTTTCCAAATATCAAGTGCCTCAAGCATCAAACATATGTAAACACACATAGGTGTTTCCACATGAAAGATCAAGCCACAAATGAGATTCCTAAATTCTCACTCAAATCACCTAACTAGTACTCAATTTTTCAAAGTTAGGATTGACGAGTCACTTCAACGCAAGAGAAATTCCGAATCAAACATGTCAAGAACATTCGCACATCTACCTATTCAATGCATCAAATACTCCAACATGAGAGATTCAAGTATTAAACGACGTATTGAAGCTACTTAATTCAACCCATTCATCCTTGAAGTTCAACTTGAATCAATAAGAGGATTAGGGCACTAGATAGTCCCAAATCACCCAAGCAAGTTAACTAGCTAAACATGAGAGATTCAAGAGAAGTAAAGAGAAATGATATTTTCATAGCCAACACTTGAATCAACCAATTGTTTTCACCAATTCAACCTCAATACTTGATTCAACTACACAAAACAAGCTACAAATTAGCCAAAAACACAAAGCTATGCTATCATCACTACCAAACTAAGCTTCTAATAGTGAAGCTACTACCCAAATCAAGCTGCTGCTGTGCTATAGTGAAGAACACAGCAGCAGCAGCACCAAGAACAGAGCACAACAGTGCTCAGTCGCAGCAGCAAAACAGAGTCAAAATTTGTCCAAAATCGGACTGAAATCCGTCCTCCTCTCTCCCTCTCGTCCTCTTTCTCTGTTCTTCGCCCTTAGGAGGGTCAAGAACACCCAGAAACTCAGAGAAATCGGAGAGAGAGAGAGGAGAATCACGAACCCAGAACAGAGTATGTGTGAACCGACGGGTCTGGAGCCCCACCCCTTTGAATTATGCGATCTGACTCTATATAGATTGTAGGATTGGCTTGCGTAGCCTCCAAGCACGTATCCCCACCGTTGAATTCATCTTCAAGCTTCTCCTTCGTCGATTTGTAGCCTCCTCTCACGAACCCTAGCTTTTTGGGGCTTTCTCCTTCGTTGTTTGTTGGGCCAAATTGAGGGTTGTAGACGGTTAGGAATGGGCTGGGGATCGTTTTCGGGTCGAATTTGAGCGAAGATATGGTGATTTGGTGTTGGGTCGACGCTTCGAAGAAGCTTCTGCAAGCTTCAATGGCTTCTCTGTTCTCCTGGTCGCGAAGAGAGAAGGAGACGCGTCTTAGTTGAGCTGTTTAGGTGTTTTTACACTCTACCCCCCCCCCCCCCTATAGTTGCTGATATGTTTTAAAACACCCCGGATCCATCTTTAAAAGGTTTGAAAAATTGCAAGAACACCCCGAATCCGTCAATGATCCTTCAAAATAGCCATTAAAAGCTTTAGAAACTTTCACTTAAGCCCCACTTCCGTTAAAAAATTATCTTCTTGGCCCTTGACTTTCACTTTTGACTTCTAGATCTTCAATAATGGCCCCAATTCTTCTCTTGTCTTCTCAAATAGGCCCTCAAATCTTCAACTATTCTTCAAATTAAGTCCTCCAAGTCCCTTCTTCATGGCTCTTGAGCCGCAAATCCTCTTCAAATTCATCGTTTAAGCTCCCCCTAGCTAGCCTCTTGCGTTTTAAAGCACGTCTTCACCTACAAAATTAGGGAAAACAACCAAAACTACGAAAACAAGCATAAGTCTAGAAAGAGAGATAAAATAGATAAATTACACATGTTAGCAAGTTAAGAGGAGTTCGTTAACATACTAAAATATGCAATTTTAATTCATCAACACACCCCCCAACTAGCCTTTTGCTCGTCCTCGAGCAAAGAGAGCGATATTATTATTATTATTATTATTTTTTTTAAAAAAAAGAACCAATCATGAGAGGCACACACTCAACTAGACAAGGCTTGACTCAATTCTAAACTAGACTCAAATATTTACAAAAACGCACACACACATTATCTATCCTAAGTGAGAACTCAAAGAAAATAAAATCCTAAAGATTACTAGCTAATTTTAATTTTTTTTTGTGGGGGAAAAAGAAGAATGCACAAATGTCTCCTCAAATAAATTCTCAAAGTCCAAGAAGATTGAGAAAGAAGCTTATGGACGTCTAAGCATATACTCATACAAATGTGGGCGGTGTTTGGTAGAAGGTGACTCATGCGAACCACAAAACTTGTTAAATTAAGTCCAATTTGCGAGAAATTATGCCTTCGAAAATAAGGATCACAAGAAACTAGACATTCTCCTACTTATTCAAAAGCACCCATGTAGGATGGACCTCCAAAGCTTTGAACAAAAACGAGTTTTAAGAATGGGGGATGTGGTTGTGGGCTTGTATGATCCTTTTGTGGATTGGGAGGTAGTGGTGCGATTTATCATTATTTTTTTCTTTCTTTTTTTTTCGAGATTTATAGCATTAACATTTTTTTTTTCACCTCCAATCCAAGGCTCTCCAAGACCCACAACAAAACAGAGGAATATACAAGCGAGTGGGCTTTTTAAGCTAAACCAAGGGAGCTATCTAGGTGGTGACGTAACATTATCCCCGGACACCCCTCTATTTCTTAGACATCGCATGGGGTGTCATTGGTAACCACCACTCCAATGGGCTACAAGTTTCCACCGCAAAAACGATTAGAATTAAATCCTTTTTGTAGAGTTCAAATAGCTTTAGAGAATACACCCTTTTTCAAAAGTAGTGAGACGTCAAAGTTTATGTGATCAACTTAGCTTGAAGGACTTAAACATGAAACGTAAATTTAGTGTGTCGCTTTGTGAGAACGCATGATGTCGCGGAAGGTGGGATATTGGTGTAGATGTATTGAGTATAAGCAAAGAATTCCTTATTAAAATAAAAATAAAAAGAACATGGACTAAGAGATTTCATTCTTTGAAAACATCTAGCTTCCTAAAATTCCCCCTTTTAACTTTTTCTCATTTTTTTTTTATTTTTTTTATTTTTTTTAATTTTTCTCTTCTTCTTTTTTTTTCTCAAAATATGTGACTCAACTATAACTCCTAAGACTCAATAAATCTATCAAATAAGAAAATAAATCTAGACTCAAGATGAAAGGTGAAAATAAATAAAACTATCAAAGAAAGAGGAAAAAAATCTATGGTTTGACACGGGAAAAGAGTGATGCTTCTCATGAAAGGTTCACACACACATTTTTTTAAATTTTTCATTTTTTTTTAAATTTTTATGATTTTTTCAAATTTTTCATTTTTTTTGTATTTTTCAAGTAAATCACTAATGAAGAAAAAGCATGCTAGTAACCATTTAAGCAAGAAATAAAATCTACTCCCCACCCCCCAACTAGAATGTCACATTGTCCTCAATGTGTGAGAACAATGGAAGAGCATACAAGTTCGTATAAGAGATAAGGGATAGATAGACCTCATTTTAGCTTTCTTGGCCACCAAGCACAAGTCCTTCTCCAAGAGCAACCTACAAAATGGTAAAAGAAAAGAAAATGCAAGAAATAGAGATAAACTAATTTATTTATTTACAACTAGGGAGGTGGAACAAAGAAAATGATGCTATCCCACTCCCAATCTTGGAAATTCCTTTCCATGCCATGCCCCTACTTCATTCTTAGAAAAGTACTTCTCCCTTAAAAAGTTTGATTCCTCAATTAGAATAACAAGGAGAAATAGGGGCAAGACACAAAAGATGAATAAGAGATGCAAGCAAAATCTAACAATAAAGTTAGAGCAAGTTGTTATATCATGCATCATCTTAAGAAAAGGGTTTGAAATCCTCAAATTACATGAATCATAGAATGTGTCTTCAAAAGTTGCCAATTTTTCACTTAAAATCACAATTTGAGAGATAGGGGCAACTTGTGAATCTCTAATCTCATCATTTACATATGAAGCACATGGATTTAGGGACGTGGATTCACAAGTAAGAGGTAAAAACATTTGAGAACATGAGATCACATCCAAACCCTTAGGCTCATAAGTGGGGTCATCGACTTGGTCATCTTGAGCCACTAGTCTCTCCTCTTTATCAAAATTTAATGCATCTTCCATGAGAAGAGATGAGTAGGAGACATCACCAAAACACAAAAATTTCAACTCCTCCCAAGTAAGATCATCTAAATCTTTGGAGCATGTAGTAAGTGAGTCTATATGAGTCGGAGTATCAATCTCAACCGGAATACCTCCCAATAAACGTTCAATCGCATCATACTCGTGGTCATTGGAACTCCGGTGGGTATTAGACTCTTCATGAGCACAAGACATGGAGCCCACAATTTTGACAATCCAAAACAACTAGAGTGAATACTAAGAAAACTACTAAGTAAAGCAAATCAAATCTAATACCTAGCCTCTCCCCGGCAACGGCGCCAAAAACTTGTTCGCGATAATTCCCAAGTATAGGAATATCGTTCTAAGTAGTACCCGAGTAAGAACGGGGTCGAATCCACAAGGAGAGGAGGGTTAGATAATGACTTACTAAACTAGCAATAGAAGGAACTAAGCTACTAACTAGAGCAAGTAATGTAAATTCTCGTAGGCTTTTTAGCTTGCCAAGCAATCAAATCCACCAAAACTAATTGATGGAGCGAGTTGAGATTTGAGAATTTAAAGAACAAAGTAAACAACTACTAAAACTACGATTCAAGAAAGTAGTGAAATAACAAGTAATGAGGGGCTAGGGATCATCGGTTTCTCTAGTGACCAATCCCCCTATTATATTCAAGCCCGGTTCTCATATCACATGTAGAATTCCACAAGACAAGTGCCTCAAGAATCGATTGCTCATTGCAATCCAACTTGCCACAAATGAAGTGCCTAACTCTAACACATGATAATTAAGCACTAAAGAAGCGATTCAAATGAGATTTTCCAAATATCAAGTGCCTCAAGCATCAAACATATGTAAACACACATAGGTGTTTCCACATGAAAGATCAAGCCACAAATGAGATTCCTAAATTCTCACTCAAATCACCTAACTAGTACTCAATTTTTCAAAGTTAGGATTGACGAGTCACTTCAACGCAAGAGAAATTCCGAATCAAACATGTCAAGAACATTCGCACATCTACCTATTCAATGCATCAAATACTCCAACATGAGAGATTCAAGTATTAAACGACGTATTGAAGCTACTCAATTCAACCCATTCATCCTTGAAGTTCAACTTGAATCAATAAGAGGATTAGGGCACTAGATAGTCCCAAATCACCCAAGCAAGTTAACTAGCTAAACATGAGAGATTCAAGAGAAGTAAAGAGAAATGATATTTTCATAGCCAACACTTGAATCAACCAATTGTTTTCACCAATTCAACCTCAATACTTGATTCAACTACACAAAACAAGCTACAAATTAGCCAAAAACACAAAGCTATGCTATCATCACTACCAAACTAAGCTTCTAATAGTGAAGCTACTACCCAAATCAAGCTGCTGCTGTGCTATAGTGAAGAACATAGCAGCAGCACCACCAAGAACAGAGCACAACAGTGCTCAGTCGCAGCAGCAAAACAGAGTCAAAATTTGTCCAAAATCGGACTGAAATCCGTCCTCCTCTCTCCCTCTCGTCCTCTTTCTCTGTTCTTCGCCCTTAGGAGGGTCAAGAACACCCAGAAACTCAGAGAAATCGGAGAGAGAGAGAGAGGAGAATCACGAACCCAGAACAGAGTATGTGTGAACTGACGGGTCTGGAGCCCCACCCCTTTGAATTATGCGATCTGACTCTATATAGATTGTAGGATTGGCTTGCGTAGCCTCCAAGCACGTATCCCCACTGTTGAATTCATCTTCAAGCTTCTCCTTCGTCGATTTGCAGCCTCCTCTCACGAACCCTAGCTTTTTGGGGCTTTCTCCTTCTTTGTTTGTTGGGCCAAATTGAGGGTTGTAGACGGTTAGGAATGGGCTGGGGATCGTTTTCGGTTCGAATTTGAGCGAAGATATGGTGATTTGGTGTTGGGTCGACGCTTCGAAGAAGCTTCTGCGAGCTTCAATGGCTTCTCTGTTCTCCTGGTCGCGAAGAGAGAAGGAGACGCGTCTTAGTTGAGCTGTTTAGGTGTTTTTACACTCTACCCCCCTATAGTTGCTGATATGTTTTAAAACACCCCGGATCCATCTTTAAAAGGTTTGAAAAATTGCAAGAACACCCCGAATCCGTCAATGAACCTTCAAAATAGCCATTAAAAGCTTTAGAAACTTTCACTTAAGCCCCACTTCCGTTAAAAACTTATCTTCTTGGCCCTTGACCTTCACTTTTGACTTCTAGATCTTCAATAATGGCCCCAATTCTTCTCTTGTCTTCTCAAATAGGCCCTCAAATCTTCAACTATTCTTCAAATTAAGTCCTCCAAGTCCCTTCTTCATGGCTCTTGAGCCGCAAATCCTCTTCAAATTCATCGTTTAAGCTCCCCCTAGCTAGCCTCTTGCGTTTTAAAGCACGTCTTCACCTACAAAATTAGGGAAAACAACCAAAACTACGAAAAAAAGCATAAGTCTAGAAAGAGAGATAAAATAGATAAATTACACATGTTAGCAAGTTAAGAGGAGTTCGTTAACATACTAAAATATGCAATTTTAATTCATCAACAGAGCGCCAACACCTAGTATCAGCTGTAAGTTACCAGAGAGCTCCAACTCATTCCAATAAATACAACAACGTCATATGCGTTGGCCCGGCGCAATAGTGCAACCATCTGACTAAAATCACATAGGCAAGTACCCGAGCAATTCGAGAACAGTTCTCTAGTTTTTGGCAAATCCCTTAAAATTGGGGCAAGCACCACCCCAGGATACTGACCTACCACACTAGCGACGACTTCCGTTGTTGTCGGGTCCAACGGATCGGCATAAACAGCTGCGACTTGAGAATGTTCACCGGGAAACTGCTGCAACTGGTGATTGAACAATACCGCAGTAAAACTCTTTACTAGGTATGTGGTCGCCACCATATAAGCCTCGTGAGATCCGTATACCATTGCGAAATGAGTTGACCCGTTAATAAAGTGTCGTGGTATGATAACAGGAGAGCCATCTTGGTGAGCCATGTTTGCAGTTTTTGAGTAGCAGAAGGAGATGTTGGAAAATACTGTGTTTGAGTTACGGTGATGGTCGGTATTTATAAAGGTGAACAAGGCAGATTCAAAAATAGTGATCGAGCCCTTCCATAATCACCCTGTTGAATCTCATAAATATTCCTCACCAAATTTCCTCCTGCTTAGCCTGCTTTGCAGTGAATCTTATGTCAATCAACATAAAGAACAACCTAATTGTCAAGTAAATATCAATCTGACAATTCTTGTTCGTCAATTTTACTATCATTGGGGGTGGGATTGCGATTTCTGTCAATCCACTCTCTAATGAGTTGTAACACCAAGACACAAGCATCACGACAATATGAAAGGGATTCACCAAATCCAAGCTTCTTTACATACAATTTAAAAACAGTTACATAATAGGCTTCATTAGAGGGCCAGCGGTTTAAACACCCTCATTATATAACTGGGGTGTTATTGTGATTTCTGCCACACCCTTTATCAATATTGACACAAACATCGCAACAGTTGAACGAAAGGCATAATTTATTTCATACACAAACAGGTACCTACGAACATATCAATCTACAATACGTATTCAGCAGAAGTAATTCTTTCGTAGGAGTACGTCACGGGACCATGAATCAAACAACTTCCCAGCAAGAATGAGCAAGATTGATCCTTCACATCATGCTTTGCCAGGGAATTAGCAACAAGGTTGGAAGTCATGTGCTCCCGGATAAGCTGGAGGGTTCGGCTACTCCAATTCTGCCTGCATCTATGGACAATAAATCAGTGCATGAGTAACCAGAGACACTTCTCACCGCCACCCACGGGCGCATTTTTTGTTACTATTCACAGATGAAGCATATCAAGAATTGACGTGTGGAGCGTACGGAGGACCGGTGACAAACCAACCCAGGTGATCCATAACTGCAATAACTGCTGGTTAACAGAAAGATCTGGCACGGAAGGTGTCTCATCAAGTAATAATGGATCACTGTCTTCCAGCGTAGGCTCAGATATATATATCTGGAAATCCCATACACAGTCGTGGCTGCAAATCATTAATTTTCCTTTCCAGACGTGAGAATTTCCAGTATGTGGTTCATCATCACTGCCAATCATCTCCAACAACTAGAAACATTCCCTACCAACAGAACATTCGGTGACAAACCAAACCAGTGTGATTTGTAACCGCAATAACTGAGGGTGGCTGTTGGTAGTAGTGTATTCATCTATAGTATAATCACAGCAGTCAAATATTGACACAAGCATCACAACAACCAAAGAATATTAACACAAGCATCACAAAAGTCAAATATTGAAACAAGCATCACAGACGGAAGGTGTCTCATCAGGTAATAATGGATCACTATCTTTCGACGAAGGCCTAGACATACATCAGGGAATCCCAAACAAAAACAGTACCTACAAGTGAAACTTGTTGGTCAATTCTATTATCATTGGGAGTGGAATTGTTAAACGAATGGGAGGTAACGCATAAATTGCAGCAAAGTGGGGGGGGGGGCTTGAGTAACCGGAGACACTTATCACTGCCACCCACAGGCGATTTTTTTTTTACTGTTCACAGGTGGACCGTATAAAGAATTGACTTGTGGAGCGTACGAAGGACCGGTGACAAACCAACCCAGGAGATTCATAACTGCAATAAGTGCTAGTTAACAGCAAGATCTGGCACGGAAGGTGTCTCATCAAGTAATAATGGATCGCTGTCTTCCGGCATAGGCTCAGATATATATATGGAAATCCCATACACAGTCGTGGCTGCAAATCATTAATTTGCCTTACCAGATGTGAGAATTTCTAGTATGTGGTTCATCATCACTGCCAATCATCTCCAACAAGTAGGAACATTCCCCCACCAACCGAACATTCAGTGACAAACCAAACAAGTGTGATTTGTAAACGCAATAACTGAGGGTGGCTGTTGGTAGTTGTGTATTCATAGACAGTATAATCACAGAAGTCATATATTGACACAAGCATCACAACAGTCGAAGAATATTGACACAAGCATCACAAAACTCAGATATTGAAACAAGCATCACACACGGTCACACAGAAGGTGTATCATCAAGTAATAATAGATCAATGTATTCCGGCGAAGGCCCAGACATATATCTGGGAATCCCAGACAGAAACAGGTACCTACAAGTGAAACTTCTTGGTCAATGTTGTTATCATTGGAGGTGGAATTGTTAAACAAATTGTGAAGTCAAATATAATTGGTCAATGTTATAGTCATTGGTTGTGGAATAGTGATTTGTGCACACCCTCTGTAGTGATGTGTCAAAACTTGATAATAGCATCACACAACCAAAAATATGATCAGCAAATAAAAAGTGCGACAAAACAAATAATGACTCACCAGAGGTAGTAATTGCCAGCATGTTGTTCATCATCACTGCCAATCATCCCCCATAAGTGGGAACATTCGCGCAATTATTTAATTTGAAAGGACGCAGCCATAACGTATTTAAAACAGTGTGATTCGTAAATGTAATAGATGCTCGTTAACAACAGGATATGGCACGAAAGGTGTCTCATCAAGTAATAATGGATCACGGAAAGGGCTCAGATATATATCTAGATATCCCAATCACACACCGGCGAGTGAGGAGACTGGAGTAACATGGCATCGTTTCTCACAAACACGGACCGACGAGTGATATTTTTGCTAACTGCTCGCAATGAACAGTGCCAGATTGGACGTTTGGGGTGTACACAAGACCAGCCCAGGATTTCCAGTATATTCACCATGACTGTCTATTGTTAAACATGCAGTCCCGCACGACATCAAAACCTCATATACATAATGTGAATGGCATGATCATAATTTGTTCTAACCTTTGCAACTGCAAAATTAGCAATTTGCATCACCATGAACGGAATAAAATTGCCATCGTGCGTGTTCCAAACATGTGCATCCTCCATGTGAAACAAATTACATGGTAACATGCAACATAGGAGTACAATGTCCACTATATTTCGTACGCCGAAAATATGCCCAATGTGTCATTTGTAAAGAAAATGTAGATAATTGAGTAACTTGAGTGTACGACGCAAATTCAAGATAAAATGGTCATTCAGGACAATGTAAGTTTTTCAATGAAAATAAGATGAGCCTAATTGAATAGCCTACCAACCAGCAACTTTCAGCCAGTTCAATATATGTTACGCAATGCAAGCCAAAAGTAGAATGCTTACTGTCAAGAGCATGAAAAGCATCACTAAAGACGTGGAAGTGGAACATAGACATGCAAGGTCAAACTGTAATTCGAAGAACTTCAACCATGCATATATAATTAAGTACACTGAATTGCAGGGAAGGGAAATTGAAATAGTTAGTTGACCGTAAGGACATACAGCAGTTGGTACATTCACGATCAAATTCAGCAAAAAACCTTGGACGAAGTATGGTCAGCCAAAAGAGGAAGGGTTCCAATTGAATATGGTTTTCCTATTACTACTTCCAAAAACAACCTAATACTATTGCACCCTCCCCACGTCATGTCATTATCTTTCGAAAACCAAAAGGATTCTAAGTTTGATTCCAGGTTAGGTGACTACGGTCACCTAAAAATGAGTTCTCATTATACCTTGAGCCTTGAGCACGTCATAAGCCTCGTAGGCGTTCGCTATAGCATTCCGGATTTGAACCTCCTTCTTTACTGCCGCATCAATCATACCAAGCTTCTCCATATGATTCCGTCACGCGCAACGTTTCCATGGTCGAGAAGGAAGAGCCCCGCAATCCAGAGCCTCACTATGGTCGCGTCGATATCCAGCTTGCACTTTGGTGCCGGTATTAGGATTTCCAATAACAGCATGAACATACATACATATGAGCCGCAATCGCTCCTAATAATTTGTAAGTGTATTTCAAACTGCCATGCAACAGATTATAGGAAATGCAACAAATAATAATTAACACACATCATTTAAGCGCACCCGTTTGGTTGTTGGGGTATATGCTTTACTGATAAACTCAATTGGACTTCTGACTGATCCTTTCGGAATGGACCTAAGTACGTACGAGTAATTTTTTCTGTTACAAATCGATATACGTACTTGACCAAATAGAACTATAAATGCCCGTCCGTTGGGACTACAGCAATTTACCGTTTTTATCATTTTCAACTATTTTGGTTAATATTTTGACATTACCAGATTTTTGTAGGGATCTAATTTTTGTATATACTACTCACATAGAGGCTAAAATAATAATTAATGAATATTTGAGGGTAAATATGAATAAATGAGAATGAATGGTCGTGTCTTTAATGAGTTTTTTTTTAAATAGTGTCTTTAATGAGGTTTTTTTCGGGGGAATTGTAGCTTTCATTCATTCACGAAGAAAAGGACTATTACAGTCCAACAGAGAGGTACAATACCACATCTCTGAATAAGAACAACTCGGAAAAAGAGCTCAAAATAAAAGAAAAAGGTACATTAATCACCACTTCAAAAAAGTTGTTCATAATAAAGGTCTTGAAAGTTGTTCTAGCATGGTGTTGTTGATCTTGGTATCACCATCAAGGCCGACTATTGGAATTCGTTAATGAGGTTCAGAAATCTTTTTAAGTAAAATTTCATTTCTCAAAAGTCAAAGCACTGACACATTCAACAATCTATCCTTCATGTAATTTTTTTTTAGGATAAAACTTTCATTAGAACTGCATTTTTACATTCCCAAAAAGTCACTCAACCATTACATCCCGTCGGGCTCATAAATGTCTCATCACTCATGTGTTGCGTGAGAAGATTTGACAGAAACAAAAGCACAATTTTAATTTTTTTTTAGGGAAAATCACAAATTTAATTTTGCCTAGGCCTAAAGATTTTCTTTTTTAAGTCACAAATCACAAATTTAATTTAGCCTGGGCCTAAAAAAAATCGTCAACCGAATTTGAGTGAGAAATTTAGTGAATCTTTTTTTTGCGGTAATTTCGTGAATCTTTGGTCCCTGATTTTATTCATTTCAGCCTGATGTTTTCGTGTTTCTTAATGCAATGTCATTAATGGGTAAGTTGAACAGAGTGATGAATTGTATTTCAACTATATTAATCCGTATTTCTCAAACAAAACAAAAAAACTATTTGAAACCGTGGTGCAGTGGGAAACTCATTTTGAATTGGTATGTAGTACTACCATATTTCAGGATCTCTATGCTTGTGCTTCATTAGCTATAAAAGAGCCACCAGTGCTCAGAGATACTTCATATTAATTCAGAGAGATCTCCTTTCTTCACTTCACTTTTTTCTTTCTCCCGGCAGAGTTGATGCCCCGGCGTAGGGGAGATATCTCTTCATTGCTTACCTGTTAGATGGGTTCAAGAATTTAAAACGCAGCAGTTTTGCTTCTTAAACCTCCCTTCGACGTAGTCAGCTACGGGCTGTTCGAGTCCTTCGGTGCAACTTCCGACTAGGATGACAACGCCAGATCTGTCTTTGTTATTCTCCAGTCATCTGTTTGACTTCTTGAATCCGCAAAAAGTAGCGGTCTTTTTGGTTTTTGCGCGCTGTGAATTCCATATTTCATCCGCCTCGCCTGTCGCCTCATCCGATCCACTGAAGTCTCTGCTTCAGCAGCAACAGTTGGTAAATCAAAATATTTATCTCAACAAACTTAGGATTATATAAGGACCTAGGGCCGTGGCTTACTGGTGTAGGTTGTATTCGTGGTGTTGCTCTCTAATAAAAGAGGGTTTTCGGGTTGTGGTGGTAGCTAGCATCGTGCTAGTTTCCGGTAGCTGGTATTTTGGTAATAACCGGAAAGTACCAGTTGAGCGGTTACTTTCGGACGCTGATGTAGGGTTTTCAGGTGTGCTCTTGTTTCGTCGATTGTCATCGTTCTCTAAGACCATCCGCAATAGTGGGGGATGGAGGTTGGGGGCGTGATTAACCGTTGCAGTGGCAAAGGCTTGGAGGCGAGCTCTTCACTAATCGGAGCTCGGAGAGCTCGAAGGAGACCGCAGGCAAGCTCGGAGGAGACTGTAGGCGAGCTCGAGCTCGGTGGGGCAGTGAAGGGTGGGGTATTAATTTTATGAAACTACATTTTGAACCCCCCTGTAAATAAATGTATTCTGTATTTATTACAAAATTGACCACATGTATAAAAGTTTGTATGCAAATGTTGTGTTTGAATAATTTATGTTTAGGGACATGCATTTATTGAAACTAATTAAAAAGCTAAATAATAAAAACACAAAATTACAAAATAAAATCTATTAAAACTAATAAAAATACATAATATAAAAAAATCACAAAATGAAAAATACAGTTTAACAAGTAATGCTACGTTTTCTAGTTTCCATGGCCGAGTCTCGTCCACAAGTGCTCGATATGGTCATCTTGTAGTTGTTTGTTCAACGGTTTAGACCGTATTACTTCGTGCCGCAACATATACTCTTCCAAATTAATAATAAAAATAAAAATATACGGTTATGGTTGTCGTATTGAGTAAAGTTGGGGTGCTTAGTGTATTTAACTATATAGTAGTGTAGATACAATAAAATATAATGGAAGGGGAGGAATAGTGTTGGGGGAGCTCACGATTTTGGACGGTCTATGCTCTGCCCGGATCATAACACCACCAGTACCCTTCACTAATTACGTTATTGTAGTCTTTTTCTACGAATCCACACGAACCATCATTAATATTCAATGATAATTTTGGTAGTTCAAATTTTTTTTACATCTAAGACGAACAAAATGGGATGGAGGTTATGGGTGCGACCAGGGTAGCTGATGTATACTACCAGGGCACGTGATGGGTGTAGATGCAGAATTGAAAGAGAAGAGATAGAGGTGTAAAATATTTAATGAAATTAGGCATTTATATATATGGAGAAATGTGATGAATAGTTCAACACCTATAAAAGTCTAGTCATTGTAAGTTGTAACAAATTTTTCAAGTGGATACATTAATGAATCCGCACCATCGCTACCACTTCCGCCGCTGGTACCACCGTCGACGTCCAATGAATACCTCTTAATCTACACCAACCCAATTGACCATCGACGCAATTACATCAAAGCTGAGGAAAAACGACCAAATTCCTTCTAGCTCGGGCTGCTGGGTCCTTTTCCTTTTGTACAATTTGTGGTGTTGGAGCATGGATTAGTGCGCCTCTTTTTCAAGAACACCATGACCTTTCATCTGGTCAAGATCTATCTGTTGGATAAAACCTCTAAATTCATTAAAAACACATCTTAATTCAAACACTATCTAATTTAGGGATAGTGCCCTCGGGCACAGGCAATACTCTAGTTTAGCATTTCCCTTTTACATTTGATTGTGGATACGTATCAACATGATACGTCATTGTTCGTTGGAAAGTGAATCTGAACGTATGAGGAGGTGAGGAGGAGGAGGATTCGAAATGATTTAAATCTGATACCGGGGCAGTATAAGATTTTCTACAGTCATTACTGCAAAACCCTTTTTCAAGTTAGTGATAACAATCAATGTGAGATGTTGAAGGAAAACCATCAAAGAAACAAAATCGAAGACCATATCCATCCTTGAAAACACTCTGCCGTATTCACTAAGCAGTTTTTGAATCCCCATTCTTGTTTGGGTCAGAACCTGATGATTTACATTACCGCACATTAAGTAGAAGTACAAGTAATCTAGCTATAAATTTACATCAACGACACACATGATAGTACATGGTACTGTGGAATATGCTCTAACGTACTCCCAATGATTCAGGTACTAATTTGTGGTAAATAGCTACGGGTCTGATTCGATTACGGGTACGTAACTAACGGTTTATTTAAATAGTTCAACAGAAACGTGGTCGCAATAGACTGTGAAAGATATATAAGCATGTTAGATGAGCGCTGCATCCAAAACATAGATCGAACATAGTGATAAGAAGCAACTCACAAAGCATGAGTTGGGAGATTAAGCATAGGTTATCTCAGCAAAAGCTGCGGCGTTTACATACATTCGCAATTCATATTACATCAAAACGCTAATACATGATAGTTAGCTAGAGTAGGAGGTTGATGCACGATAGTATTCTACTCTATTGGATTTTGGAAAGAAGAACTGAGAAGAAATGAGATGAAGAAGAAACTTTCATTCAAACACCTGCTGCAAAATGAAGCAGATGAACAAACCTTATACAAGGGGATAAGGGAAAGAGTAATATTGGCCAATAACAGAGAGCAAAGTGTCTCCTATCAGAGTCCAAGAAAAATCAAAAGAAAAAGAAAAAGCTTAACTAACTAAATTTACAGCTTGGAAACATGGTGAAATGACGACGCTCCACTTAGTCCATCTCTGTAAATACTTATTTTATAGCTTATAAAAAGGAACCAGATAGTGTGAACATATTACAAATAAAACCCAAACTCACATGATTTTTTCAATAAACCTCTTCGTCTTCTTTGACCGAGTAGGCGGCGGAGAGTGATCATCTCTTTTTCTTTTCACAACGGAGTCCACCAAGGTTGTGCAATCGTTTGTACGATTTTTTTTTATTCTTCCATATCGGTTATATACTTAATTTCAATATCAATTTCCTCTTGATTCATAGAAATCATCCGTTCCAATATTTGAACTTTTTTCTTGGCTTGCTCAATTTCACTTTCAGCCATATCTCTCATTTGTGATACAGGTGTGCCACTGGTGAGTAATTGATAGCAAGTTGTCTCTCCTTCGCCTGTAGCTGCAGCAATTAGTAGTGATGGATAAGTTGTTAAGCTTGTCATGCCGGTTTGAGTTGCAAGAGGTGATTGAGGATGGTTCTCAGTCTGTGAGTTAGCTGCGGTCATATCTGGAGAAGGTTTCTGATCGGGGTGAGGAGCTGAAGGATTTATGTCTTGGATTCCATTGCGATTCTGTAGTATGAAGTTGTAAACTCGGAATTATAGACTAAGGCGTGAGGCAAATTTAATCGAAATATATTATATGGTGATGATCTATGTCAATTTGTAACCCTACTAATTATTGAGAGCATCCACAGTAGTGTAATTTAGTAGTACATCAAATCTATAATTTAGTCCATTTATAAATTAGTTGATAATGTTTTTGGGTTTTACTCCAATGGTGCTATTCAATTATTTCTCATATGTATTTTGAATTGTTTATAAACCTTGCATAAATTTAATTTGAATGGATAGAAAACAAGGTGGAAAGAAATCAGGGAAGGTGAAGAGATTTTAGGGAAAAATATATCGTGGCGAAAATCATGGAAACATATTTCGGATGAGAAACATTTTATCGCAAGATGTGGCGAGCGAAATTCAAGCTAAAAAATACAATATAATTTTGCAAGTCTACTTAAGTAACACTTCTCTAATTTTGCTAGCTATTTTGGTATTAACCGCTGTTTGGCTAATCTATTGTGGATGCTGGGAAATCAAAAATAGCAAAAAGCTATGCAGAAAGGTTCTTAGCTGGAAAACATTTCATATGATCACTGTGCATATGACAATGAAGAACACTTGAATGTAAACGGTGCTAAATTTTATTTCTAGGTTTCATAAGAAATACCACTGTCTCAGCTTTTCCTCCTCATCCTGATTTTCGACACTAGTCACTTGGGTCACTTTTACGGGATGATTTGGTTAGCAAAATTTTGCATTTTTTTTTTGAGAAATCAAAATGATGCAATCTTGAAATAACATTTTCATGGTGTTGTAAGAAGTACATAGAGTAAAAGTTGCTCTACAACACGGTTAAAAATTATCAAAATATTGCATCGTTTTGCTACCAAAATCACCCGGTCAAAACGAACTAGATACAAGTTAAAAAGTCCAGATGGGGAGGAGGAGCTGAGACGGAGTAGTATAAATAATCGTTACATATACCAAGTAAAATTGATAAAGCCATTGGGTAGGCTTTCATCAGCAATAGAATTGGGAGGATACTTACAAGAGCAGAGCAGATGGTTGTCTTGGATGAACTGATTTATTAATTTGGGAGGAAGAGATTGATGGCGCCGGTAAGAAGAGTTTAACACATAGTTGCAGCGGCAAGATTGTTGCAGCGAATGTGGAGATAGTTTTTGAGAAGGTAGACTGCGAGTGGAAGGTATAAAAGCTTTTTTTTTTCTTGACAAAGACAGGATGGTGAAGTGGAAAGGTTTTTGGGTTGAAAGTATGGAGAGTTTGCAGTGGCGATGGACTTTTTCTTAAGTGATGTGGTGCCTTGTGGATATGGCTAAAAGACCATCCATCAGTTATATAGGGTCAAGGATAAATAAACGCGGTCATAATTAATTTATCGAGAAATGAGTAGCTTCAACAATATGGTTTCAAACATGCTGAAATGGTTAACACTGTTCATCCTGTCATGATGGTGTTCTCGAGAACTAAGTCTATCCTAGAGGGTTGAGTGAGAAGATAAAGTAAATCTTCGATATCTGTGTTATCAAAGATCTTTGCAGGAAGTGGTAGTTGAAATGCCCTCTCAATTTATTTAAAAATGTTGGTGTAAGCTGTACATATTTCTCAAAAACTGCAATGAGCGGGGGTAATGATTCTTACAAAGAAAAAACTTATTCTTACAAAGCCACTAACTTCTTTTGGACCAATGAAGTTGTACTGATGAAGTAAGTGGCTTTGTAAGAATAAGTTTTTGCTTTGTAAGAATCACTATCCTAATGCAATCTCGTGTTCGAATGATTCTAAATTTTTGTCCTGCATCACCAGTAAGTGTGACGGCGATCCATTACGCCGCCAATAGAGGAATAACAAACATCTGCAAGTACTTAGACGAACTGTGATCAAGTACTTGCAGATGTTTGTTACTCCTCCATCGGCAAGTACTCGAAAGTCGATATCAATATGCAAGACTCATGGTATTAGACGAATTCAGATTTCAGTATTTTAATATTTATTCATATTTGAGTTGATTTCTCATTGTATTTCGGATCGTTTCCATCAACATTTGTTTTTGTTTATTACCCGTTTCTACATTTTTGATGCAGGAAGAATTTCGAAGGAATATCCGACAGCTTCAAAAAGCGGTTTTGGTCAAAATGCAGATCAGGGGCATAATTGAAGGATGTCGGAGTCGGGCAAAATCATACATTATTTTGAGTGGAAACGACGTTCTAAGAAGAACCCGTGATAGATCAGTGGCACCGCCCTGATTTGGTCAAATTCGGTCATTTAAAGGTTCAAATTTGCCAGTTTTCTATTTTCAGTCATTTCTTTCATTAAATACGAGGATGTTAGTTTTAACCCAATTTGATTTTGGTGGATCTTTTTGCTGAGTATTTTATTATGTTAGAATTATTATTAGCATCAATTTTAGGATTTTTACCATATTTTGATAATTAGACTTTTTAGCTATTTATACCCGACTTGTGGGTAAATTTCGACTGAGACTTTAAATATTATTTTAATTCTGAATTCTAGAGAGTTTTGTGCCTTAGTTTCTTTGTCTTTCATTGTTCATTCCGTTGTGATCCCTCGCTTGGTTGTATAACCCGGCTTGGTTGTATAACCCCGCGTCATTTTTTTTCCAAAACTGTCACAGTTGAAGTGATTAGGGGTTGGTAGCTTTTTAATTGAATTACTTGGTTTGCTCAGTTATTGTTCATCATAAATTGGGTTACTGTAACTGTTGGTACAAGGTCGAAGTTTTTGGTAGAGTGTCTAAGTTGTCCATAGTGATTTTTCCTAGTTTTCAAGTTTTTCCTTTCCTCATGATATGCTGCTCTAATTAGTTTCACAACAATCAAGTATCAACAGGTTTTTGCATCAGTAGTCACTGAAAAGGACAACCTTTAATACTGTTTTAGTAGTATGAAGTGTTTCCAAACATGCACAAAATTGCACCTGTTTGATTGCAATCATTATAAAAAGCTACCAGAATTATGTATTATCTATGCATAAGTTTGTTTGTTTCAGGAGAAGAGACGCCAATTGTTGATGTGTATTATCTATGCATTATGTATTATCTATCCAGCTTAAAATCTCAATAATCTTATGAAAACAATCCAGGGTAAGCTAGCTGAAATTATAATCTAAAAACTGTCTGGAATGTACTGAAAATATGAAAATAAAATTTAATTGCGTTCGGCATCACATGTAACTTTTATTACCAAATTTATAATAATAATATATCTCTATATTTGAAACTGTGATACGTCTAAGATGTTATGCGTTTGCACAAATTAACATTCATGCATTACGAGACGATAGAGTACGATATTTTAGATGCTATACGTAAAAAAATCTTTAAAATAGGAGATTACATAATTTGCAGATTATTAACCAACTTAAATTAAAATCTGAATCAGAAAATTTACAAAACAAACTAGATTAAATTATTTGTCAGATTATAATCTCAAATGAGATTAAAATCTCGAACCAAACAGGCACTTAATCTGGCTTCTCAATTGCAGATTTATCCAATCTTCGTAGCTTTGGTCTAGATGTTTAACTTCAGTGAGATCTACGTCTGTGGTGATTAATTCCTCTTACATGTCTGCTTCATGTCGTTTTTCTAATTCATCAGAAGGATGTGGGTTGCTGTGGGTTGGAACTGATATAGGTAAAATAATGCTTACATTGTCGAGGTGTTTGAATAGGTTCATACATTTTTTCGCAAAAATAAAAATGCTGATATGACTTAAACATCTAGAGAAATGTTGAAATATTTTCTCTTCAAATAACGTTAGTAGAGCAATAAAAAAATTGCCATAAAGATGTAAAATAGTAATAAAAGGAGAATCTATAGGATAGAACCATGTACTAGTAGTACTTCATAATAGTACCGTTTAAGAAAAACCAAACACCAACTCATGCAAACACGAAGTAGTACCGGTACTAGTCTACTACTACTACGTTACTGTACCACATAATAGTAACGGTCATATGGGAAATTCAGGGAAAAATCAAAAACAAAATAAAATAAAATATTCGACTCGACAACTTACGTACGAAGTACTACTACCTGTACGATGGTGAATGTTAAGAGGAGCCTTCATTTGGGATGAGTCCTCATAACCTTCTCAATCAGTTATTGTTGCTAGAGCGAAGTCTAGACTCTAGAGCCAATTCCTTTTCAAGCTTCTTTCTTTCTTTCCTCACTTGTTGAAGAACCTCCGATGTTTTCCCCTCCTTGAGCATAGACCTCCATAAAGCCTTCTTACTGTTGAGAATGGGAGAATGTTCAGAACCCTCTTTCAATTCTTGCGATATACTTGAGTCTACGAAAAGTAATCTCTTCTTTAGAGTAATAATTTCACGGAAAATTACCATATCCTTCTCCATCTTATTTCTTTCTTTCAACACTTGTTCCAGGACCTCCGATGTTTTCCCTTCCTTCAGCATAGACATCCATACAACCATCTTGTCAGGTTCCAAGTTCAAGATTATGTTTTCACCGCGGGTCGATTTGGTAGACTTTTTAACAGAGAGGTTCTGCCCTGATTTCTGATGAAATATCAGGAACTAGAAAATGAAATGCATGTGCTTTGCAGAAATGTGAAGTTATTTCAACATTGATTTATATGAATAGCCAAGAGATGTCTTCTCATTTCCCGAAACGTTGTAGGTATATTTATTATTGTTCATCCATCCATAGAGTCTACGGGTAGATATTGTCATTAGAGTTCATCCTTCAATGATGCATTGACGGGCAATTTTTAGCAAAGGTCTAGCCTAGAACGCAACACATGAGACATTATGAGCCCGACAGGATGTGATGGTTGAGTGACTTTTCGGAAATGTAAAAATGCATGAATAGAGGTGTCTAATAAATCAGTCAAATAAATATCGTATGTGGGATAGATTGTTTAACGTTTCATCGTTTTGAACTCCAGTATAGTTTTGACTTTTGAGAAATGATTTTTTTTTGTAAAAAGACGAGCAATTATACATCGGCTTCAACGTGGCCCTTCCTCTTTCCCAAATGACATCCTCTTTAAAGACACGCATGTTGAGAGAGGATATGCCCCAACGTTATTTTGCCTTCTCACAACCTCTTCCCTTCACTGGCTTTGGGGCGAGCATTCCATTTACTAGGCGATCAGGCTTTATCTCAGACTTCATCTTTGATAGAAGTCTTCACCTTATCAACTTCTTTGTATTCCCTGCCAGGGTCTTCTTCGTGCGAATGAAGCACAATAAAGACTTTGTTGCGAATATACTGCTTTCAATTCTTTTCGTGATTGTACCTCAGTCTATAAACAACTTCGTCTGCGCATTTTCCACTGAATAGAGTGCACTTTTCACAGCTTGGTGAATCTGGCGCATAGACTGCCTTCTGCGATGCTCATTTTTTTTAAGGAAAAAAAATCACTGATTAGATAAATTTTAACTATTAAAATAAATTCTAACTGACAAGGCATATTAGTGTTTGGTACAATGATTTATGTATTATGGTACACATAACATTGTAGGTATTAAATTATAAAAAAATAAAATTATTAAATTAAAGAAGAAGAAAGATTCCCACATTTTAGGGTGGGTTTCGAGAAGTTCATGGAAAACTATGCATGTGTTTGGTGAAAAAAGTTATGCTGTTAAAAAGATAGTGATGCAACACTTTTGTTTGTTAGTGAAAATTACAATTTTACATTTTGTAGAATCACTAATAAAATTATGATTGGTCTAATTAGATGTCGTAGTATGTAAATACAAAAAAAAAGTATGCGTAAATTGAACATTTTTTTAAGAGGAAAAAAGTCCAAAAAAACTCATGAAACCCAACTTTTTTCAGAATTGAGTTTTACACTACAAGCTAAAAGTAAAAATCCAAAAGCTGGCAGTGAAAAAGTCATACCAAACCTTTCAGAAAAGTTCAAAACAGATTAAAAAGTTTAAAGGGGATTAAAAGCTGGAAATAAGTCATACCAACCCCCCCCCCCCCTTATTACCACTCCCTCCCACTTCTTTTGCACCATTTGGACTTTTTCACCTGTTAATGGGTCACTTTGACCCGGTGATTTGGATCACAAGACGATGCAGTTTATCGATAAATTTTTATGGTCTTGTAGAATAAGAGTTACTCAGTTACTCTACAACACTACGAAAAGGTAATCTAAAAATTGTGTAGTTTTGCTATCCAAAATCATCGGGTCAATGTGACCAGCGAATAGTGGTAAAAGTCGAAGGGGTCCAAAAGATGTGGGACGGAGTACTACTTCGTAGAGAGCGGGATACACCTCCTGGTTGACGACTGGGCTTCAAAGCTGTCGAAATTGAAGCAGATTTGCTTGGTCTGATTAATGCCATTAAAAATGGTGTACAAGGCGCAGATACGACATCCTACAAATCTGCGATGGAAGACTGTCAACGCCTAATTCGTTGTTTCGACCGGGTCAAGATTAACGGGTGCCCTAGGAAGGCTAATTTTGTGGCTCATCATGCTGCACTTGTAGGAAGTCATCTAGAATTTATGAAAATATGGCTGGCTTTTTCCCCTGATTGGGCTCGTAACATTGATGTAATCGTTTCAGGATACAATCCCGCCATCTAATGAAACCTCAAAAAAAAGAGCGGATACATAGTCGGGGTACATAATGTTCTGTTCGGTCCAGTTTAAGCAACAAAAAAAATGAAAAACAAAAATCGAACCTCGACGGTTAGGTTCAATTTTGGTTCGGTTTTATCTCGGTCTCGGTTTTAGACGGTATGGTCCGGTTTAAACTGTCAGGTTACATATTAATACACGTTATTACTTAAAAGTCAGATTTTTAACATAGAAAGTGAAAAATTATAATAAAGGGTTCAAATATAGAGACTAAAATAAACACAATCAAACCTACAACCACTTATTTGATTTTCGATGATCCTTTTTCGGAAAACACGAAATCGAATTAAAGGAATATGAACGTAATTTCAACATTCTACAAGAGCGAATAGTAATATTATGTTTATGCTACAAAAAATATATGCAATATGGTTTAAACGGTTTAGTGCGGTTTAACCGGTCCGGTTCAGTTTATTTCGGTTCGATTTAGCTTGGTTCTATTCGGTTTGCAATTTTCCCATTTTGAACTTGCACCCCTAAAACATAGTAGTACTACCTTCGTTTATTCTCTACCACACCGGTTTGACTTCTTAACTCGTATCTTTGTCAATTTGACCGGGTGGTTTGGATAGCAAAATGATGTAATTTTTTGATAATTTTTTCATCGTGTTATGGAGCAACTTTTACTCTCCAACACCATGAAAAGATTATCACAAACTTGCATCCTTTTGCTACCAAAGTCACCGGGTCAAAGTGACCCCGTGGATAGTGATAAAAGTCAAACCGGTGTGATATAATTGGGGCTATAAAAGCAGTTGGAGAAACCAAAACCCCATTCTCTTAAGGGTCTTAGCAAAATACAAACTTACCAAGAAACGCTTATAATATGAGTAGGCTTATACTGTAATGGTAGCTTAACATTTAGTATTTATTTATTTTTTGAGAAATGTAGCTTAACTTTTGTAGACTTGGTATGTGATGAAAAACATTGTTTACAATGAAAAGAAAAATGTTTGGCATGTGTTTAAAACACGGTTTAAAACCAAACCACAAATTTGGCAACAATAAAACTCTTGGTGCTCATATATACATATAATAATAAGCTGATGTGGGTAATAAGCTACTTCCAAAATGTGACATGTGAAATAGCTTATTCATGTGAAATAGCTTATTCCCATCTGAAAAAATAAATTGTAATGTGGAACAAGTCATTCCAAAATGTGAATAGCTTATCCCACAATAAGAACCAAATACTTCATAATACAATTTTTATGGAATAAGTCATCCCGGAATGTGAATAGCTTATCCAAACTTAGAGAATTATTATTCAATTTTTATGGTCGTGCCCTTTAGCACGAGATATGCACCAGTTTTGTACCACTCTGTCCCACATCTTTTGCACCTTGGATTTTTTCACTCGTAGCAGAGTCACTTTGATCCGGTGATTTGAATCGCAAAACGATTTTTTTCGATAATCTTTTATGGTCTTCTAGTTTTGTTCAACTAGTTTTTTACTAAAAAAATATAGTTGAAACTTATCAAAAGTAGTACCAGTAGTGTGTACTAAAAAAGAATTATTTAAAAATTGCAAAGTTTTGCTATTGGTAAAAGCCCAAATAGTACAAAGGAGGTAGGACCGGGGTAGTACGTAGTAGTAGTACTGAAGTACTCAGTTCCCTTTCTTCCTACCCATTGCAAAAATGGCTCTAGGATTAAGAAAAATGGGGTTTTTCCTGTTTTGTCCCTCCCTTCCGCACAAATGCATTTCTGTCCCTCTCTCTTCTCTCTCTGGTTGTAACTCCCAAACACTACCACTACATCGCCAGAACCACCAGAATGATACAGTTTGTTGTATAAAAATTGCATATTCAAACACTACAAACTGGTTTAAAAAAAATTACAGAGAATAAAAATATTAATGATCAAATCAAAAAACAGAGGAAGAAGAAATGAGGAGAAGAAGAAAGAAAAGGCTGAAGCACCACCGCCAACACTGCCACCAGCAGCACCATCTCACACCGTAGCCTCGCCACAACACCTCCGTGGAACAGATTTACAAAGGGGAGAGAGTAAAAAGGATCAAAAACAGATCTATAGAGGGAGAGGAGGAGAAGAAGAAGAAGAAGAGAGAGAGAGAGAGAGAATACAAATCTGTACCTCGGCCTCGCCGCAGCCGCCGCCTCCAAGCTCTGGATCGCAAGAGACTCATTGACGCCGCCTGCAAGCTCTAGATCGAAAGAATCAACGTCTCTGCTCCAGATTGTTGCTCGTCCTCCAGCCTCCTCTGCCTCCACAGTAGCCCCTTTGTCTACCCTGTCGTCTCTTTCCCCGTCTTCTTCTTTTCCCCTTCTTATTCCTCGATTCTCTCTCTCTCTCTCTCTCTCTCTCTACCCGTCTGTTTCTCAGGAATAACTTCTGTGCACCCCAAAGGTCACATCCCCCGAAAAAAGCACCTCGCGCAGCGGGCCCAACCGAAGTTTGGGCTAACGATTTCTGCCTCCCCCAACTTTTTTCTTTCTATTTATTTGGCCCCCCTAGCTTCTGCATTCTATTCATTTGGCCCCAACTTCATGTAACCGAAACCATTTCCACAGTTAACTCAATAATTGCGCGCGTACCCTCATGTAGGGACTATGTGGTAAACTGATTTTTGGGCCTGAATCCTTCAAATTAAATGGGCCATTATTTTAGGAAATAACTTGCTTGTGTGAGTTTTCGGGTTACACATTTCGGAGATAAAAACAAACTCGGCTACTATAACATCGAGGCCAAAATATAGAAAACAACTTCATTTTTATGAAAAGTTACAACCGCTCCGAACGGGTATGTCTGTTCTTTGTCCCTCTTCACTGCCTACAAAAGGCAGTCTTTCTATTACAAGGCAACCAAATAACAGAATAGAACCAGAAAACTGTCACAGAATGCTCAAACAAAACAAATATGTGGGAATTGTAAATCGCAATATAAGAAGGAGAAGTTTCACAGTAAGTATATGAATCTCTAAACGATTCGCAGTTTGTTTCCTCTGTGCATATGCGCCTTTTTGATTGCCCAGCACCGGTGAGTCTTGGAGAAGTGATGATAAGGTTATAGTCTTCAATGTTTACTACCTCGGTTATACCGAAAGTGCGTTCTTCAGAGGAGTCAACCTCGATAAATAAAGATATTTAATTTTCATTTTGTATTTTTCATTTTGTTTGGAAATAGAGATGCTGAAAAGTTGCTAGTTGTGTATTCATTAAGAAGGTTGAAGGGTTGCTGTTGGTAGTTGTGTATTCCTTAAGCTGTCAAAAATAACGTTGACACAAGCATCATAAAATTCAAACATTGACACAAGCAACATAAAAATCATAATAGTGACACAAGCATCACACAACCTCTGTGATGAATTTCATTTAAAAAAAAAAAAAGAAAAAAAAAACTTCTGATGAATTTTTGTTTATTGAAACAAGCATCTATAAAGTAAAAAAGAGCTTGAAATATCAAACTAACTGCGTGTTTGCACAACAGTGAAATATTGACACATGCATCACACACCCTCTGATGCTTGTGACAATATTTCACTGTTGGGAGATGAATTGTCAAATATTGAAACAAGCATCAAAACAGTCAAAAAAATATCTTGAAATGTCAATCTGTCTGCCACGTTCATGTTTGCTTTGTGTTACGAAGTGGAAACGAAATTGGATTCATATCCCAGTCAGATATGTTACCATAGATTATAAAGGTATTGATATTTGCACAACAGTGAAATATTGACACGAGCATCACACAAGCTCTGAGATGAATTGTCAAATATTGACACAAGCATCAAAACAGTCAAAAAAGATCTTGAAGCATCAATCCGTCTGCCACGTTCATGTTTGCACTGACAGGCTTTGTGTTACGGAGTGGAAGGGATATCAGATTCATACCCCCATTAAGATAAGTTACAAAATTTTACAGGATTGGTTTTGTATTGATTGAAACAAGCATCACAACAGTCGAATATTGACACTAGCATCACACACCATCTGTAATGAATTGTCATTTATCGACACAAGCATCACAAAAGAAAAAAAAGAGATTGAAATACAGGTCTGTCAGATATGTTACCATAGATTATAAAAGTTATTTAATTTTACGGCTTTTCCAGGGGCATCGTGAGATTTAGAAATGAATGATAATAGTTCTGTATTCATTGACAATAGCATCAGAAACGGTCAATAAAAATGCGTGGCAAAAAAAGTTACATAATAGCCTTCATTATAGATTCCAGGGGTTTAAACACCCCTTCAGCAGAGATGTTATAAACAAAAGGGTAAACCGAGTTCTGACAAGAACAACGCACACTGAAAGATTAACAACACACCAAGGACTGACAACAACGTACAAACGACAAAGGAGACACACAAGACGCAGACTTACAATACAAAAACATTATATAATAGGCTTCATTAGAGGGGTGGCTTTATTAGGGGGGCATGATGAAGGTTTAAACACCTCCATTAGCATCTCATACTGCTGCAAATGCATCCGTGATAGTGGGAATGACATACAGGCGTTCCACTACCACATCCAGTAACGTGCGGTCGATAACTCCTTCCTCGACGTTTGCACTCACGCGTACGACTAAGGGGTCGCACTTCACAGTGACAGATGGAGCGCCAACACCTAGTATCAGCTGTAAGTTACCAGAGAGCTCCAACTCATTCCAATAAGTATCTGTTGTAGGATGCTCCTCGGGTAAGAAAATAAATACAACAACGTCATATGCGTTGGCCCGGCGCAATAGTGCAACCATCTGACTAAAATCACATAGGCAAGTACCCGAGCAATTCGAGAACAGTGCTCTAGTTTTTGGCAAATCCCTTAAAATTGGGGCAGCCACCACCCCAGGATACTGACCTACCACACTAGCGACGACTTCCGTTGTTGTCGGGTCCAACGGATCGGCATAAACAGCTGCGACTTGAGAATGTTCACCGGGAAACTGCTGCAACTGGTGATTGAAAAATACCGCAGTAAAACTCTTTACTAGGTATGTGGTCGCCACCATATAAGCCTCGTGAGATCCGTATACCATTGCGAAATGAGTTGACCCGTTAATAAAGTGTCGTGGTATGATAACAGGAGAGCCATCTTGGTGAGCCATGTTTGCAGTTTTTGAGTAGCAGAAGGAGATGTTGGAAAATACTCTGTTTGAGTTACGGTGATGGTCGGTATTTATAAAGGTGAACAAGGCAGATTCAAAAACAGTGATCGAGCCCTTCCATAATCACCCTGTTGAATCTCATAAATATTCCTCACCAAATTTCCTCCTGCGTAGCCTGCTTTGCAGTGAATCTTATGTCAATCAACATAAAGAACAACCTAATTGTCAAGTAAATATCAATCTGACAATTCTTGTTCGTCAATTTTACTATCATTGGGGGTGGGATTGCGATTTCTGTCAATCCACTCTCTAATGAGTTGTAACACCAAGACACAAGCATCACGACAATATGAAAGGGATTCACCAAATCCAAGCTTCTTTACATACAATTTAAAAACAGTTACATAATAGGCTTCATTAGAGGGCCAGCGGTTTAAACACCCTCATTATATAACTGGGGTGTTATTGTGATTTCTGCCACACCCTTTATCAATATTGACACAAACATCGCAACAGTTGAACGAAAGGCATAATTTATTTCATACACAAACAGGTACCTACGAACATATCAATCTACAATACGTATTCAGCAGAAGTAATTCTTTCGTAGGAGTACGTCACGGGACCATGAATCAAACAACTTCCCAGCAAGAATGAGCAAGAATGATCCTTCACATCATGCTTTGCCAGGGAATTAGCAACAAGGTTGGAAGTCATGTGCTCCCGGATAAGCTGGAGGGTTCGGCTACTCCAATTCTGCCTCCATCTATGGACAATAAATCAGTGCATGAGTAAACAGAGACACTTCTCACCGCCACCCACGAGCGCATTTTTTGTTACTATTCACAGATGAAGCATATCAAGAATTGACGTGTGGAGCGTACGGAGGACCGGTGACAAACCAACCCAGGTGATCCATAACTACAATAACTGCTGGTTAACAGAAAGATCTGGCACGGAAGATGTCTCATCAAGTAATAATGGATCACTGTCTTCCAGCGTAGGCTCAGATATATATCTGGAAATCCCATACACAGTCGTGGCTGCAAATCATTAATTTTCCTTTCCTGACGTGAGAATTTCCAGTATGTGGTTCATCATCACTGCCAATCATCTCCAACAACTAGGAACATTCCCTACCAACAGAACATTCGGTGACAAACCAAACCAGTGTGATTTGTAACCGCAATAACTGAGGGTGGCTGTTGGTAGTAGTGTATTCATCTATAGTATAATCACAGCAGTCAAATATTGACACAAGCATCACAACAACCAAAGAATATTAACACAAGCATCACAAAAGTCAAATATTGAAACAAGCATCACAGACGGAAGGTGTCTCATCAAGTAATAATGGATCACTATCTTTCGACGAAGGCCTAGACATACATCAGGGAATCCCAAACAAAAACAGTACCTACAAGTGAAACTTGTTGGTCAATTCTATTATCATTGGGAGTGGAATTGTTAAACGAATGGGAGGTAACGCATTAATTGCAGCAAAGTGGGGGGGGGGGGGGCTTGAGTAACCGGAGACACTTATCACTTCCAACCACAGGCGAATTTTTTTTTACTGTTCACAGGTGGACCGTATAAAGAATTGACTTGTGGAGCGTACGAAGGACCGGTGACAAACCAACCCAGGAGATTCATAACTGCAATAAGTGCTAGTTAACAGCAAGATCTGGCACGGAAGGTGTCTCATCAAGTAATAATGGATCGCTGTCTTCCGGCATAGGCTCAGATATATATATATATATATATGGAAATCCCATAAACAGTCGTGGCTGCAAATCATTAATTTGCCTTACCAGATGTGAGAATTTCTAGTATGTGGTTCATCATCACTGCCAATCATCTCCAACAAGTAGGAACATTCCCCCACCAACCGAACATTCAGTGACAAACCAAACAAGTGTGATTTGTAAACGCAATAACTGAGGGTAGCTGTTGGTAGTTGTGTATTCATAGACAGTATAATCACAGAAGTCATATATTAACACAATCATCTCAACAGTCGAAGAATATTGACACAAGCATCACAAAACTCAGATATTGAAACAAGTATCACACACGGTCACACAGAAGGTGTATCATCAAGTAATAATAGATCACTGTATTCCGGCGAAGGCCCAGACATATATCTGGGAATCCCAGACAGAAACAGGTACCTACAAGTGAAACTTCTTGGTCAATGTTGTTATCTTTGGAGGTGGAATTGTTAAACAAATTGTGAAGTCAAATATAATTGGTCAATGTTACAGTCATTGGTGGTGGAATAGTGATTTGTGCACACCCTCTGTAGTGATGTGTCAAAACTTGATAATAGCATCACACAACCAAAAATATGATCAGCAAATAAAAAGTGCGACAAGACAAATAATGACTCACCAGAGGTAGTAATTGCCAGCATGTTGTTCATCATCACTGCCAATCATCCCCCATAAGTGGGAACATTCGCGCAATTATTTAATTTGAAAGGACGCAGCCATAACGTATTTAAACCAGTGTGATTCGTAAATGTAATAGATGCTCGTTAACAACAGGATATGGCACGGAAGGTGTCTCATCAAGTAATAATGGATCACGGAAAGGGCTCAGATATATATCTAGATATCCCAATCACACACCGGCAAGTGAGGAGACTGGAGTAACATGGCATCGTTTCTCACAAACACGGACCGACGAGTGATATTTTTGCTAACTGCTCGCAATGAACAGTGCCAGATTGGACGTTTGGGGTGTACACAAGACCAGCCCGGGATTTCCAGTATATTCACCATGACTGTCTATTGTTAAACATGCAGTCCCGCACGACATCAAAACCTCATATACATAATGTGAATGGCATCATCATAATTTTTTCTAACCTTTGCAGCTGCAAAATTAGCAATTTGCATCACCATGAACGGAATAAAATTACCATCGTGTGTGTTCCAAACATGTGCATCCTCCATGTGAAACAAATTACATGGTAACATGCAACATAGGAGTACAATGTCCACTATATTTCGTACGCCGATAATATGCCCAATGTGTCATTTGTAAAGCATATGTAGATAATTGAGTAACTTGAGTGTACGACGCAAATTCAAGATAAAATGGTCATTCAGGACAATGTAAGCTTTTCAATGAAAATAAGATGAGCCTAATTGAATAGCCTACCAACCAGCAACTTTCGGCCAGTTCAATATATGTTACGCAATGCAAGCCAAAAGTAGAATGCTTACTGTCAAGAGCATGAAAAGCATCACTAAAGACGTGGAAGTGGAACATAGACATGCAAGGCCAAACTGTAATTCGAAGAACTTCAACCATGCATATATAATTAAGTACACTGAATTGCAGGGAAGGGAAATTGAAATAGTTAGTTGACCGTAAGGACATACAGCAGTTGGTACATTCACGATCAAATTCAGCAAAAAACCTTGGACGAAGTATGGTCAGCCAAAAGAGGAAGGGTTCCAATTGAATATGGTTTTCCTATTACTACTTCCAAAAACAACCTAATACTATTGCACCCTCCCCACGTCATGTCATTATCTTTCGAAAACCAAAAGGATTCTAAGTTTGATTCCAGGTTAGGTGACTAAGGTCACCTAGAAATGAGTTCTCATTATACCTTGAGCCTTGAGCACGTCATAAGCCTCGTAGGCGTTCGCTATAGCATTCCGGATTTGAACCTCCTTCTTTACTGCCGCATCAATCATACCAAGCTTCTCCATATGATTCCGTCACACGCAACGTTTCCATGGTCGAGAAGGAAGAGCCCCGCAATCCAGAGCCTCACTATGGTCGCGTCGATATCCAGCTTGCACTTTGGTGCCGGTATTAGGATTTCCAATAACAGCATGAACATACATACATATGAGCCGCAATCGCTCCTAATAATTTGTAAGTGTATTTCAAACTTCCATGCAACAGATTATAGGAAATGCAACAAATAATAATTAACACACATCATTTAAGCGCACCCGTTTGGTTGTTGGGGTATATGCTTTACTGATGAACTCAATTGGACTTCTGACTGATTCTTTCGGAATGGACCTAAGTACGTACGAGTAATTTTTTTCTGTTACAAATCGATATACGTACTTGACCAAATAGAACTATAAATGCCCGTCCGTTGGGACTACAGCAATTTACCGTTTTTATCATTTTCAACTATTTTGGTTAATATTTTGACATTACCAGATTTTTGTAGGGATCTAATTTTTGTATATACTACTCACATAGAGGCTAAGATAATAATTAATGAATATTTGAGGGTAAATATGAATAAATGAGAATGAATGGTCGTGTCTTTAATGAGTTTTTTTTTTTAAATAGTGTCTTTAATGAGGTTTTTTTCGGGGGAATTGTAGCTTTCATTCATTCACGAAGAAAAGGACTATTACAGTCCAACAGAGAGGTACAATACCACATCTCTGAATAAGAACAACTCGGAAAAAGAGCTCAAAATATAAGAAAAAGGTACATTAATCACCACTTTAAAAAAGTTGTTCATAATAAAGGTCTTGAAAGTTGTTCTAGCATGGTGTTGTTGATCTTGGTATCTCCATCAAGGCCGACTATTGGAATTCGTTAATGAGGTTCAGAAATCTTTTTGAGTAAAATTTCATTTCTCAAAAGTCAAAGCACTGACACATTCAACAATCTATCATTCATGTAAGTTTTTTTAGGATAAAACTTTCATTAGAACTGCATTTTTACATTCCCGAAAAGTCACTCAACCATTACATCCCGTCGGGCTCATAAATGTCTCATCACTCATGTGTTGCGTGAGAAGATTTAAGAGAAACAAAAGCACAATTTTAATTTTTTTTTAGGGAAAATCACAAATTTAATTTCACCTAGGCATAAAGATTTTCTTTTTTAAATCACAAATCACAAATTTAATTTAGCCTAGGCCTAAAAAAAATCGTCAACCGAATTTGAGTGAGAGAAATTTAGTGAATCTTTTTTTTGCGGTAATTTCGTTAATCTTTGGTCCCTGATTTTATTCACCACGAATAAAACGCAGCAGTTTTGCTTCTTAAACCTCCCTTCGACGTAGTCAGCTACGGGCTGTTCGAGTCCTTCGGTGCACCTTCCGATTAGGATGACAACGCCAGATCTGTCTTTGTTATTCTCCAGTCATCTGTTTGACTTCTTGAATCCACAAAAAGTAGCAGTCTTTTTGGTTTTTGCGCGCTGTGAATTCAATATTTTATCCGCCTCGCCTGTCGCCTCATCCGATCCACTGAAGTCTCTGCTTCAGCAGCAACAGTTGGTAAATCAAAATATTTATCTCAACAAACTTAGGATTCTATAAGGACCTAGGGTCGTGGCTTACTGGTGTAGGTTGTATTCGTGGTGTTGCTCTCTAATAAAAGAGGGTTTCCGGTTTGTGGTGGTAGCTAGCATCGTGCTAGTTTCCGGTAGCTGATATTTTGGTAATAACCGGAAAGTACCAGTTGAGCGGTTACTTTCGGACGCTGATGTAGGGTTTTCAGGTGTGCTCTTGTTTCGTCGATTGTCATCGTTCTCTAAGACCATCCGCAATAGTGGGGGATGGAGGTCGGGGGCGTGATTAACCGTTGCAGTGGCAAAGGCTTGGAGGCGAGCTCTTCACTAATCGGAGCTCGGAGAGCTCGAAGGAGACCGCAGGCAAGCTCGGAGGAGACTGTAGGCGAGCTCGAGCTCGGTGGGGCAGTTAAGGGTGGGGTATTAATTTTATGAAACTACATTTTGAACCCCCCTGTAAATAAATGTATTCTGTATTTATTACAAAATTGACCACATGTATAAAAGTTTGTATGAAAATGTTGTGTTTGAATAATTTATGTTTAGGGACATGCATTTATTGAAACTAATTAAAAAGCTAAATAATAAAAACACAAAATTACAAAATAAAATCTATTAAAACTAATAAAAATACATAATATAAAAAAATCACAAAATGAAAAATACAGTTTAACAAGTAATGCTACGTTTTCTAGTTTCCATGACCGAGTCTCGTCCACAAGTGCTCGATATGGTCATCTTGTAGTTGTTTGTTCAACGGTTTAGACCGTATTACGTCGTGCCGCAACATATACTCTTCCAAATTAATAATAAAAATAAAAATATACGGTTATGGTTGTCGTATTGAGTAAAGTTGGGGTGCTTAGTGTATTTAACTATATAGTAGTGTAGATACAATAAAATATAATAGAAGGGGAGGAATAGTGTTGGGGGAGCTCACGATTTTGGACGGTCTATGCTCTGCCCGGATCATAACACCACCAGTACCCTTCACTAATTACGTTATTGTAGTCTTTTTCTACGAATCCACACGAACCATCATTAATATTCAATGATAATTTTGGTAGTTCAATTTTTTTTTACATCTAAGACGAACAAAATGGGATGGAGGTTATGGGTGCGACCAGGGTAGCTGATGTATACTACCAGGGCACGTGATGGGTGTAGATGCGGAATTGAAAGAGAAGAGATAGAGGTGTAAAATATTTAATGAAATTAGGCATTTATATATATGGAGAAATGTGATGAATAGTTCAACACCTATAAAAGTCTAGTCATTGTAAGTTGTAACAAATTTTTCAAGTGGATACATTAATGAATCCGCACCATCGCTACCACTTCCGCCGCTGGTACCACCGTCAACGTCCAATGAATACCTCTTAATCTACACCAACCCAATTGACCATCGACGCAATTACATCAAAGCTGAGGACAAACGACCAAATTCCTTCTAGCTCCGGCTGCTGGGTCCTTTTCCTTTTGTACAATTTGTGGTGTTGGAGCATGGATTAGTGCGCCTCTTTTTTCAAGAACACCATGACCTTTCATCTGGTCAAGATCTATCTGTTGGATAAAACCTCTAAATTCATTAAAAAACACATCTTAATTCAAACACTATCTAATTTAGGGATAGTGCCCTCGGGCACAGGCAATACTCTAGTTTAGCATTTCCCTTTTACATTTGATTGTGGATACGTATCAACATGATACGTCATTGTTCGTTGGAAAGTGAATCTGAACGTATGAGGAGGTGAGGAGGAGGAGGATTCGAAATGATTTAAATCTGATACCGGGGCAGTATAAGATTTTCTACAGTCATTACTGCAAAACCCTTTTTCAAGTTAGTGATAACAATCAATGTGAGATGTTGAAGGAAAACCATCAAAGAAACAAAATCAAAGACCATATCCATCCTTGAAAACACTCTGCCGTATTCACTAAGCAGTTTCTGAATCCCCATTCTTGTTTGGGTCAGAACCTGATGATTTACATTACCGCACATTAAGTAGAAGTACAAGTAATCTAGCTATAAATTTTCATCAACGACACACATGATAGTACATGGTACTGTGGAATATGCTCTAACGTACTCCCAATGATTCAGGTGCTAATTTGTGGTAAATAGCTACGGGTCTGATTCGATTACGGGTACGTAACTAACGGTTTATTTAAATAGTTCAACAAAAACGTGGTCGCAATAGACTGTGAAAGATATATAAGCATGTTAGATGAGCGCTGCATCCAAAACATAGATCGAACATAGTGATAAGAAGCAACTCACAAAGCATGAGTTGGGAGATTAAGCATAGGTTATCTCAGCAAAAGCTGCGGCGTTTACATACATTCGCAATTCATATTACATCAAAACGCTAATACATGATAGTTAGCTAGAGTAGGAGGTTGATGCACGATAGTATTCTACTGTATTAGATTTTGGAAAGAAGAACTGAGAAGAAATGAGATGAAGAAGAAACTTTCATTCAAACACCTGCTGCAAAATGAAGCAGATGAACAAACCTTATACAAGGGGATAAGGGAAAGAGTAATATTGGCCAATAACAGAGAGCAAAGTGTCTCCTATCAGAGTCCAAGAAAAATAAAAAGAAAAAGAAAAAGCTTAACTAACTAAATTTACAGCTTGGAGACATGGTGAAATGACGACGCTCCACTTAGTCCATCTCTGTAAATACTTATTTTATAGCTTATAAAAAGGAACCAGATAGAGTGAGCATATTACAAATAAAACCCAAACTCACATGATTTTTTCAATAAACCTCTTCGTCTTCTTTGACCGAGTAGGCGGCGGAGAGTGATCATCTCTTTTTCTTTTCACAACGGAGTCCACCAAGGTTGTGCAATCGTTTGTACGATTTTTTTTTATTCTTCCATATCGGGTATATACTTAATTTCAATATCAAGTTCCTCTTGATTCATAGAAATCATCCGTTCCAATATTTGAACTTTTTTCTTGGCTTGCTCAATTTCACTTACAGCCATATCTCTCATTTGTGATACAGGTGTTCCACTGGTGAGTAATTGATAGCAAGTTGTCTCTCCTTCGCCTGTAGATGCAGCAATTAGTAGTGCTGGAAAAGTTGTTAAGCTTTTCATGTCGGTTTGAGTTGCAAGAGGTGATTGAGGATGGTTCTCAGTCTGTGAGTTAGCTGCGGTCATATCTGGAGAAGGTTTATGATCGGGGTGAGGAGCTGAAGGATTTATGTCTTGGATTCCATTGCGATTCTGTAGTATGAAGTTGTAAACTCGGAATTATAGACTAAGGCGTGAGGCAAATTTAATCGAAATATATTATATGGTGATGATCTATGTCAATTTGTAACCCTACTAATTATTGAGAGCATCCACAGTAGTGTAATTTAGTAGTACATCAAATCTATAATTTAGTCCATTTATAAATTAGTTGATAATGTTTTTGGGTTTTACTCCAATGGTGCTATTCAAATATTTCTCATATGTATTTTGAATTGTTTATAAACCTTGCATAAATTTAATTTGAATGGATAGAAAACAAGGTGGAAAGAAATCAGGGAAGGTGAAGAGATTTTAGGGAAAAACATATCGTGGCGAAAATCATGGAAACATATTTCGGATGAGAAACATTTTATCGCAAGATGTGGCGAGCGAAATTCAAGCTAAAAAAATACAATATAATTTTGCAAGTCTACTTAAGTAACACTTCTCTAATTTTGCTAGCTATTTTGGTATTAACCGCTGTTTGGCTAATCTATTGTGGATGCTAGGAAATCAAAAATAGCAAAAAGCTATGCAGAAAGGTTCTTAGCTGAAAAACATTTCATATGATCACTGTGCATATGACAATGAAGAACTCTTGAATGTAAACGGTGCTACATTTTATTTCTAGGTTGCATAAGAAATACCGCTGTCTCAGCTTTTCCTCCTCATCCTGATTTTCGACACTAGTCACTTGGGTCACTTTTACTGGATGATTTGGTTAGCAAAATTATGCAATTTTTTTTTTTGAGAAATCAAAATGATACAATCTTGAAATAACATTTTCATGGTGTTTTAAGAAGTACATAGAGTAAAAGTTGCTCCACAACACGGTTAAAAATTATCAAAATATTGCATCGTTTTGCTACCAAAATCACCCGGTCAAAATGAACTAGATACAAGTTAAAAAGTCCGGATGGGGAGGAGGAGCTGAGACAGAGTAGTATAAATTATCGTTACATATACCAAGTAAAATTGATAAAGCTATTGGGTAGGCTTTCATCAGCAATAGAATTGGGAGGATACTTACAAGAGCAGAGCAGATGCTTGTCTTGGATGAACTGATTTATTAATTTGGGAGGAAGAGATTGATGGCGCCGGTAAGAAGAGTTTAACACAGAGTTGCAGCGGCAAGATTGTTGCAGCGAATGTGGAGATAGTTTTTGAGAAGGTAGAATGCGAGTGGAAGGTATAAAAGCTTTTTTTTTCTTGACAAAGACAGGATGGTGGAAGGGGAAAGGTTTTTGGGTTGAAAGTATGGAGAGTTTGCAGTGGCGATGGACTTTTTCTTAAGTGATGTGGTGCCTTGTGGATATGGCTAAAAGACCATCCATCAGTTATATAGGGTCAAGGATAAATAAACGCGGTCATAATTAATTTATCGAGAAATGAGTAGCTTCAACAATATGGTTTCAAACATGCTGAAATGGTTAACACTGTTCATCCTGTCATGATGGTGTTCTCGATAACTAAGTCTATCCTAGAGGGTTGAGTGAGAAGATAAAGTAAATCTTCGATATCTGTGTTATCAAAGATCTTTGCAGGAAGTGGTAGTTGAAATGCCCTCTCAATTTATTTAAAAATGTTGGTGTAGGCTGTACATATTTCTCAAAAACTGCAATGAGCGGGGGTAATGATTCTTACAAAGAAAAAACTTATTCTTACAAAGCCACTAACTTCTTTTGGACCAATGAAGTTGTACTGATGAAGTAAGTGGCTTTGTAAGAATAAGTTTTTGCTTTGTAAGAATCACTATCCTAATGCAATCTCGTGTTCGAATGATTCTAAATTTTTCTCCTGCATCACCAGTAAGTGTGACGGCGATCCATTACGCCGCCAATAGAGGAATAACAAACATCTGCAAGTACTTAGACGAACTGTGATCAAGTACTTGCAGATGTTTGTTACTCCTCCATTGGCAAGTACTCGAAAGTCGATATCAATATGCAAGACTCATGGTATTAGACGAATTCAGATTTCAGTATTTTAATATTTATTCAGATTTGAGTTGATTTCTCATTGTATTTCGGATCGTTTCCATCAACATTTGTTTTTTTTTATTACCCGTTTCTACATTTTTGATGCAGGAAGAATTTCGAAGGAATATTCGACAGCTTCAAAAAGCGGTTTTGGTCAAAATGCAGACCAGGGGCATAATTGAAGGATGTCGGAGTCGGGCAAAATCATACATTATTTTGAGTGGAAACGACGTTCTAAGAAGAACCCGTGATAGATTAGTGGCACCGCCCTGATTTGGTCAAATTCGGTCATTTAAAGGTCCAAATTGCCAGTTTTCTATTTTCAGTCATTTCTTTCATTAAATACGAGGACGTTAGTTTTAACCCAATTTGATTTTGGTGGATCTTTTTGCTGAGTATTTTATTATGTTAGAATTATTATTAGCATCAATTTTAGGATTTTTACCATATTTTGATAATTAGACTTTTTAGCTATTTATACCCGACTTGTGGGTAAATTTCGACTGAGACTTTAAATATTATTTTAATTATGAATTCTAGAGAGTTTTGTGCCTTAGTTTCTTTGCCTTTCATTGTTCATTCCGTTGTGATCCCTCGCTTGGTTGTATAACCCGGCTTGGTTGTATAACCCCGCGTCAATTTTTTTCCAAAACTGTCACAGTTGAAGTGATTAGGGGTTGGTAGCTTTTTAATTGAATTACTTGGTTTGCTCAGTTATTGTTCATCATAAATTGGGTTACTGTAACTGTTGGTACAAGGTCGAAGTTTTTGGTAGAGTGTCTAAGTTGTCCATAGTGATTTTTCCTAGTTTTCAAGTTTTTCCTTTCCTCATGATATGCTGCTCTAATTAGTTTCACAACAATCAAGTATCAACAGGTTTTTGCATCAGTAGTCACTGAAAAGGACAACCTTTAATACTGTTTTAGTAGTATGAAGTGTTTCCAAACATGCACAAAATTGCAACTGTTTGATTGCAATCATTATAAAAAGCTACCAGAATTATGTATTATCTATGCATAAGTTTGTTTGTTTCAGGAGAAGAGACGCCAATTGTTGATGTGTATTATCTATGCATTATGTATTATATATCCAGCTTAAAATCTCAATAATCTTATGAAAACAATTCAGGGTAAGCTAGCTGAAATTATAATCTAAAAACTGTCTGGAATGTACTGAAAATATGAAAATAAAATTTAATTGCGTTCGGCATCACATGTAACTTTTATTACCAGATTTATAATAATAGTATATCTCTATATTTGAAACTGTGATACGTCTAAGATGCTATGCGTTTGCACAAATTAACATTCATGCATTACGAGACGATAGAGTACGATATTTTAGATGCTATACATAAAAAAATCTTCAAAATAGGAGATTACATAATTTGCAGATTATTAACCAACTTAAATTAAAATCTGAATCAGAAAATTTACAAAACAAACTAGATTAAATTATTTGTCAGATTATAATCTCAAATGAGATTAAAATCTCGAACCAAACAGGCACTTAATCTGGCTTCTCAATTGCAGATATATCCAATCTTCGTAGCTTTGGTCTAGATGTTTAACTTCAGTGAGTTCTACGTCTGTGGTGATTAATTCCTCTTACATGTCTGCTTCATGTCGTTTTTCTAATTCATCAGAAGGATGTGGGTTGCTGTGGGTTGGAACTGATATAGGTAAAATAATGCTTACATTGTCGAAGTGTTTGAATAGGTTCATACATTTTTTCGCAAAAATAAAAATGCTGATATGACTTAAACATCTAGAGAAATGTTGAAATATTTTCTCTTCAAATAACGTTAGAAGAGCAATAAAAAAATTGCCATAAAGATGTAAAATAGTAATAAAAGGAGAATCTATAGGATAGAACCATGTACTAGTAGTACTTCATAATAGTACCGTTTAAGAAAAACCAAACACCAACTCATGCAAACACGAAGTAGTACCGGTACTAGTCTACTACTACTACGTTACTGTACCACATAATAGTAACGGTCATATGGGAAATTCAGGGAAAAATCAAAAATAAAATAAAATATTCGACTCGACAACTTACGTACGAAGTACTACTACCTGTACGATGGTGAATGTTAAGAGGAGCCTTCATTTGGGATGAGTCCTCATAACCTTCTCAATCAGTTATTGTTGCTAGAGCGAAGTCTAGACTCTAGAGCCAATTCCTTTTCAAGCTTCTTTCTTTCTTTCCTCACTTGTTGAAGAACCTCCGATGTTTTCCTCTCCTTGAGCATAGACCTCCATAATGCCTTCTTACTGTTGAGAATGGGAGAATGTTCAGAACCCTCTTTCAATTCTTGCGATATACTTGAGTCTACGACAAGTAATCTCTTCTTTAGAGCAATAATTTCACGGAAAATTACCATATCCTTCTCCATCTTATTTCTTTCTTTCAACACTTGTTCCAGGACCTCCGATGTTTTCCCTTCCTTCAGCATAGACATCCATACAACCATCTTGTCAGGTTCCAAGTTCAAGATTATGTTTTCACCGCGGGTCGATTTGGTAGACTTTTTAACAGAGAGGTTCTGCCCCGATTTCTGAAATATCAGGAACTAGAAAATGAAATGCATGTGCTTTGCAGAAATGTGAAGTTATTTCAAAATTGATTTATATGAATAGCCAAGAGATGTCTTCTCATTTCCCGAAACGTTGTAGGTATATTTATTATTGTTCATCCATCCATAGAGTCTACGGGTAGATATTGTCATTAGAGTTCATCCTTCAATGATGCATTGACGGGCAATTTTTAGCAAAGGTCTAGCCTAGAACGCAACACATGAGACATTATGAGCCCGACAGGATGTGATGGTTGAGTGACTTTTCGGGAATGTAAAAATGCATGAATAGAGGTGTCTAATAAATCAGTCAAATAAATATCGTATGTGGGATAGATTGTTTAACGTTTCATCGTTTTGAACTCCAGTATAGTTTTGACTTTTGAGAAATGATTTTTTTTTGTAAAAAGACGAGCAATTATACATCGGCTTCAACGTGGCCCTTCCTCTTTCCCAAATGACATCCTCTTTAAAGACACGCATGTTGAGAGAGGATATGCCCCAACGTTATTTTGCCTTCTCACAACCTCTTCCCTTCACTGGCTTTGGGGCGAGCATTCCATTTACGAGGCGATCAGGCTTTATCTCAGACTTCATACACTACAAGCTAAAAGTAAAAATCCAAAAGCTGGCAGTGAAAAAGTCATACCAAACCTTTCAGAAAAGTTCAAAACAGATTAAAAAGTTTAAAGGGGATTAAAAGCTGGAAATAAGTCATACCAACCCCCCCCCCCCCCCCCTTATTACCACTCCCTCCCACTTCTTTTGCACCATTTGGAATTTTTCACCCGTAAATGGGTCACTTTGACCCGGTGATTTGGATTACAAAACGATGCAGTTTATCGATAAACTTTTATGGTCTTGTAGAATAAGAGTTACTCAGTTACTCTACAACACTACGAAAAGGTAATCTAAAAATTGTGTAGTTTTGCTATCCAAAATCACCGGGTCAATGTGACCCAGCGAATAGTGGTAAAAGTCGAAGGGGTGCAAAAGATGTGGGACGGAGTACTACTTCGTAGAGAGCGGGATACACCTCCTGGTTGACGACTGGGCTTCAAAGCTGTCGAAATTGAAGCAGATTTGCTTGGTCTGATTAATGCCATTAAAAATGGTGTACAAGGCGCAGATACGACATCCTACAAATCTGCGATGGAAGACTGTCAACGCCTAATTCATTGTTTCGACCGGGTCAAGATTAACGGGTGCCCTAGGAAGGCTAATTTTGTGGCTCATCATGCTGCACTTGTAGGAAGTCATCTAGAATGTATGAAAATATGGCTGGCTTGTTCCCCTGATTGGGCTCGTAACATTGATGTAATCGTTTCAGGATACAATCCCGCCATCTAATGAAACCTCAAAAAAAAAGAGCGGATACATAGTCGGGGTACATAATGTTCTGTTCGGTCCGGTTTAAGCAAAAAAAAATGAAAAACAAAAATCGAACCTCGACGGTTAGGTTCAATTTTGGTTCGGTTTTACCTCGGTCTCGGTTTTAGACGGTATGGTCCGGTTTAAACTGTCAGGTTACATATTAATACACGTTATTACTTAAAAGTCAGATTTTTAACATAGAAAGTGAAAAATTATAATAAAGGGTTCAAATATAGAGACTAAAATAAACACAATCAAATCTACAACCATTTACTTGATTTTCGATGATCCTTTTTCGGAAAACACGAAATCGAATTAAAGGAATATGAACGTAATTTCAACATTCTACAAGAGCGAATAGTAATATTATGTTTATGCTACAAGAAATATATGCAATATGGTTTAAACGGTTTAGTGCGGTTTAACCGGTCTGGTTCAGTTTATTTCGGTTCGATTTATCTTGGTTCTATTCGGTTTGCAATTTTCCCATTTTGAACTTGCACCCCTAAAACATAGTAGTACTACCTTCATGCATCCTTTTGCTACCAAAGTCACCGGGTCAAAGTGACTCCGTGGATAGTGATAAAAGTCAAACCGGTGTGATATAATTGGGGCTATAAAAGCAGTTGAGAAACCGAAATCCCATTCTCTTAAGGGTCTTAGCAAAATACACACTTACCAAGAAACGCTTATAATATGAGTAGGCTTATACTGTAATGGTAGCTTAACATTTAGTATTTATTTATTTTTTGAGAAATGTAGCTTAACTTTTGTAGACTTGGTATGTGATGAAAAACATTGTTTACAATGAAAAGAAAAATGTTTGGCATGTGTTTAAAACACGGTTTAAAACCAAACCACAAATTTGGCAACAATAAAACTCTTGGTGCTCATATATACATATAATAATAAGCTGATGTGGGTAATAAGCTACTTCCAAAATGTGACATGTGAAATAGCTTATTCATGTGAAATAGCTTATTCCCATCTGAAAAAATAAATTGTAATGTGGAACAAGTCATTCCAAAATGTGAATAGCTTATCCCACAATAAGAACCAAATACTTCATAATACAATTTTTATGGAATAAGTCATCCCAGAATGTGAATAGCTTATCCAAACTTAGAGAATTATTATTCAATTTTTATGGTCGTGCCCTTTTGCACGAGATATGCACCAGTTTTGTACCACTCTGTCCCACATCTTTTGCACCTTGGATTTTTTCACTCGTAGCTGAGTCACTTTGATCCGGTGATTTGAATCGCAAAACGATTTTTTTCGATAATCTTTTATGGTCTTCTAGTTTTGTTCTACTAGTTTTTTACTAAAAAAATATAGTTGAAACTTATCAAAAGTAGTACCAGTAGTGTGTACTAAAAAAGAATAATTTAAAAATTGCAAAGTTTTGCTTCTGGTAAAAGCCCAAATAGTACAAAGGAGGTAGGACCGGGGTAGTACGTAGTAGTAGTACTGAAGTACTCAGTTCCCTTTCTTCCTACCCATTGCAAAAAATGGCTCTAGGATTAAGAAAAATGGGGGTTTTCCTGTTTTGCCCCTCCCTTCCGCACAAATTCATTTCTGTCCCTCTCTCTTCTCTCTCTGGTTGTAACACCCAAACACTACCACTACATCGCCAGAACCACCAGAATGATACAGTTTGTTGTATAAAAATTGCATATTCAAACACTACAAACTGGTTTTAAAAAAATTACAGAGAATAAAAATATTAATGATCAAATCAAAAAACAGAGGAAGAAGAAAAGAGGAGAAGAAGAAAGAAAAGGCTGAAGCACCACCGCCAACACTGCCACCAACAGCACCATCTCACACCGTAGCCTCGCCACAACACCTCCGTGGAACAGATTTACAGAGGGGAGAGAGTAAAAAGGATCAAAAACAGATCTATAGAGGGAGAGGAGGAGAAGAAGAATAAGAAGAGAGAGAGAGAGAATACAAATCTGTACCTCGGCCTCGCCGCAGCCGCCGCCTCCAAGCTCCGGATCGGAAGAGACTCATTGACGCCGCCTGCAAGCTCTAGATCGAAAGAATCAACGTCTCTGCTCCAGATTGTTGCTCGTCCTCCAGCCTCCTCTGCCTCCACAGTAGCCACTTTGTCTACCCTGGTCGTCTCTTTCCCCGTCTTCTTCTTTTCCCCTTCTTATTCCTCATTTCTCTCTCTCTCTCTCTCTCTCTCTCTCTCTCTCTCTCTCTCTCTCTCTCTCTACCCGTCTGTTTCTCAGGAATAACTTCTGTGCACCCCAAAGGTCACATCCCCTGAAAAAAGCACCTCGCGCAGCGGGCCCAACCGAAGTTTGGTCTAACGATTTCTACCTCCCCCAACTTTTTTCTTTCTATTTATTTGGCCCCCTAGCTTCTGCATTCTATTCATTTGGCCCCAACTTCATGTAACCGAAACCATTTCCACAGTTAACTCAATAATTGCGCGCGTACCCTCATGTAGGGACTATGTGGTAAACTGATTTTTGGGCCTGAATCCTTCAAATTAAATGGGCCATTATTTTGGGAACTAACTTGCTTGTGTGAGTGTTCGGGTTACACGTTTCGGAGATAAAAACAAACTCGGCTACTATAACATCGAGGCCAAAATATAGAAAACAACTTCATTTTTATGAAAAGTTACAACCGCTCCGAACGGGTATGTCTGTTCTTTGTCCCTCTTCACTGCCTACAAAAGGCAGTCTTTCTATTACAAGGCAACCAAATAATAGAATAGAACCAGAAAACTATCACAGAATGCTCAAACAAAACAAATATGTGGGAATTGTAAATCGCAATATAAGAAGGAGAAGTTTCACACTAAGTATATGAATCTCTGGACGATTCGCAGTTTGTTTCCTCTAAGCATATGCGCCTTTTTGATTGCCCAGCACCGGTGAGTCTTGGAGAAGTGATGATAAGATTATAGTCTTCAATGTTTACTACCTCGGTTATACCGAAAGTGCGTTCTTCAGAGGAGTCAACCTCGATAAATAAAGATATTTAATTTTCATTTTGTATTTTTCATTTTGTTTGGAAATAGAGATGCTGAAAAGTTGCTAGTTGTGTATTCATTAAGAAGGTTGAAGGGTTGCTGTTGGTAGTTGTGTATTCCTTAAGCTGTCAAAAATAACGTTGACACAAGCATCATAAAATTCAAACATTGACACAAGCAACATAAAAATCATAATAGTGACACAAGCATCACACAACCTCTGTGATGAATTTCATTTCAAAAAAAAAAAGAAAAAAAAAACTTCTGATGAATTTTCGTTTATTGAAACAACCATCTATAAAGTAAAAAAGAGCTTGAAATATCAATCTAACTGCGTGTTTGCACAACAGTGAAATATTGACACATGCATCACACACCCTCTGATGTTTGTGACAATATTTCACTGTTGGGAGATGAATTGTCAAATATTGAAACAAGCATCAAAACAGTCAAAAAAATATCTTGAAATGTCAATCTGTCTGCCACGTTCATGTTTGCTTTGTGTTACGAAGTGGAAACAAAATTGGATTCATATCCCAGTCAGATATGTTACCATAGATTATAAAGGTATTGATATTTGCACAACAGTGAAATATTGACACGAGCATCACACACGCTCTGAGATGAATTGTCAAATATTGACACAAGCATCAAAACAGTCAAAAAAGATCTTGAAGCATCAATCCGTCTGCCACGTTCATGTTTGTACTGACAGGCTTTGTGTTACGGAGTGGAAGGGATATCAGATTCATACCCCCATTCAGATAAGTTACAAAATTTTACAGGATTGGTTTTGTATTGATTGACACAAGCATCACAACAGTCGAATATTGACACTAGCATCACACACCATCTGTAATGAATTGTCATTTATCGACACAAGCATCACAAAAGAAAAAAAAGAGATTGATATACAGGTCTGTCAGATATGTTACCATAGATTATAAAAGTTATTTAATTTTACGGCTTTTCCAGGGGCATCGTGAGATTTAGAAATGAATGATAATAGTTCTGTACTCATTGACAATAGCATCAGAAACGGTCAATAAAAATGCGTGGCAAAAAAAGTTACATAATAGCCTTCATTATAGATTCCAGGGGTTTAAACACCCCTTCAACAGAGATGTTATAAACAAAAGGGTAAACCGAGTTCTGACAAGAACAACGCACACTGAAAGATTAACAACACACCAAGGACTGACAACAACGTACAAACGACAAAGGAGACACACAAGACGCAGACTTACAATACAAAAACATTATATAATAGGCTTCATTAGAGGGGTGGCTTTATTAGGGGGCCATGATGAAGGTTTAAACACCTCCATTAGCATCTCCTACTGCTGCAAATGCATCCGCGATAGTGGGAATGACACACAGGCGTTCCACTACCACATCCAGTAACGTGCGGTCGATAACACCTTCCTCAACGTTTGCACTCACGCGTACGACTAAGGGGTCGCACTTCACAGTGCGGGTGGAGCGCCAACACCTAGTATCAGCTGTAAGTTACCAGAGAGCTCCAACTCATTCCAATAAGTATCTGTTGTAGGATGCTCCTCGGGTAAGCAAATAAATACAACAACGTCATATGTGTTGGCCCGGCGCAATAGTGCAACCATCTGACTAAAATCACATAGGCAAGTACCCGAGCAATTCGAGAACAGTGCTCTAGTTTTTGGCAAATCCCTTAAAATTGGGGCAGCCACCACCCCAGGATACTGACCTACCACACTAGCGACGACTTCCGTTGTTGTCGGGTCCAACGGATCGGCATAAAAAGCTGCGACTTGATAATGTTCACCGGGAAACTGCTGCAACTAGTGATTGAACAATACCGCAGTAAAACTCTTTACTAGGTATGTGGTCGCCACCATATAAGCCTCGTGAGATCCGTATACCATTGCGAAATGAGTTGACCCGTTAATAAACTGTCGTGGTATGATAAGAGGAGAGCCATCTTGGTGAGCCATGTTTGCAGCTTTTGAGTAGCAGAAGGAGATGTTGGAAAATACTCTGTTTGAGTTACGGTGATGGTCGGTATTTATAAAGGTGAACAAGGCAGATTCAAAAACAGTGATCGAGCCCTTCCATAATCACCCTGTTGAATCTCATAAATATTCCTCACCAAATTTCCTCCTGCTTAGCCTGCTTTGCAGTGAATCTTATGTCAATCAACATAAAGAACAACCTAATTGTCAAGTAAATATCAATCTGACAATTCTTGTTCGTCAATTTTACTATCATTGGGGGTGGGATTGCGATTTCTGTCAATCCACTCTCTAATGTGTTGTAACACCAAGACACAAGCATCACGACAATATGAAAGGGATTCACCAAATCCAAGCTTCTTTACATACAATTTAAAAACAGTTACATAATAGGCTTCATTAGAGGGCCAGCGGTTTAAACACCCTCATTATATAACTGGGGTGTTACTGTGATTTCTGCCACACCCTTTATCAATATTGACACAAACATCGCAACAGTTGAACGAAAGGCATAATTTATTTCATACACAAACAGGTACCTACGAACATATCAATCTACAATACGTATTCAGCAGAAGTAATTCTTTCGTAGGAGTACGTCACGGGACCATGAATCAAACAACTTCCCAGCAAGAATGAGCAAGAATGATCCTTCACATCATGCTTTGCCAGGGAATTAGCAACAAGGTTGGAAGTCATGTGCTCCCGGATAAGCTGGAGGGTTCGGCTACTCCAATTCTGCCTGCATCTATGGACAATAAATCAGTGCATGAGTAAACAGAGACACTTCTCACCGCCACCCACGGGCGCATTTTTTGTTACTATTCACAGATGAAGCATATCAAGAATTGACGTGTGGAGCGTACGGAGGACCGGTGACAAACCAACCCAGGTGATCCATAACTGCAATAACTGCTGGTTAACAGAAAGATCTGGCACGGAAGGTGTCTCATCAAGTAATAATGGATCACTGTCTTCCAGCATAGGCTCAGATATATATCTGGAAATCCCATACACAGTCGTGGCTGCAAATCATTAATTTTCCTTTCCAGACGTGAGAATTTCCAGTATGTGGTTCATCATCACTGCCAATCATCTCCAACAACTAGGAACATTCCCTACCAACAGAACATTCGGTGACAAACCAAACCAGTGTGATTTGTAACCGCAATAACTGAGGGTGGCTGTTGGTAGTAGTGTATTCATCTATAGTATAATCACAGCAGTCAAATATTGACACAAGCATCACAACAACCAAAGAATATTAACACAAGCATCACAAAAGTCAAATATTGAAACAAGCATCACAGACGGAAGGTGTCTCATCAAGTAATAATGGATCACTATCTTTCGACGAAGGCCTAGACATACATCAGGGAATCCCAAACAAAAACAGTACCTACAAGTGAAACTTGTTGGTCAATTCTATTATCATTGGGAGTGGAATTGTTAAACGAATGGGAGGTAACGCATAAATTGCAGCAAAGTGGGGGGGGGGGCTTGAGTAACCGGAGACACTTATCACTGCCACCCACAGGCGAATTTTTTTTTACTGTTCACAGGTGGACCGTATAAAGAATTGACTTGTGGAGCGTATGAAGGACCGGTGACAAACCAACCCAGGAGATTCATAACTGCAATAAGTGCTAGTTAACAGCAAGATCTGGCACGGAAGGTGTCTCATAAAGTAATAATGGATCGCTGTCTTCCGGCATAGGCTCAGATATATATATATATATGGAAATCCCATACACAGTCGTGGCTGCAAATCATTAATTTGCCTTACCAGATGTGAGAATTTCTAGTATGTGGTTCATCATCACTGCCAATCATCTCCAACAAGTAGGAACATTCCCCCACCAACCGAACATTCAGTGACAAACCAAACAAGTGTGATTTGTAAACGCAATAACTGAGGGTGGCTGTTGGTAGTTGTGTATTCATAGACAGTATAATCACAGAAGTCATATATTGACACAAGCATCACAACAGTCGAAGAATATTGACACAAGCATCACAAAACTCAGATATTGAAACAAGCATCACACACGGTCACACAGAAGGTGTATCATCAAGTAATAATAGATCACTGTATTCCGGCGAAGGCCCAGACATATATCTGGGAATCCCAGACAGAAACAGGTACCTACAAGTGAAACTTCTTGGTCAATGTTTTTATCATTGGAGGTGGAATTGTTAAACAAATTGTGAAGTCAAATATAATTGGTCAATGTTACAGTCATTGGTGGTGGAATAGTGATTTGTGCACACCCTCTGTAGTGATGTGTCAAAACTTGATAATAGCATCACACAACCAAAAATATGATCAGCAAATAAAAAGTGCGACAAGACAAATAATGACTCACCAGAGGTAGTAATTGCCAGCATGTTGTTCATCATCACTGCCAATCATCCCCCATAAGTGGGAACATTCGCGCAATTATTTAATTTGAAAGGACGCAGCCATAATGTATTTAAACCAGTGTGATTCGTAAATGTAATAGATGCTCGTTAACAACAGGATATGGCACGGAAGGTGTCTCATCAAGTAATAATGGATCACGGAAAGGGCTCAGATATATATCTAGATATCCCAATCACACACCGGGGAGTGAGGAGACAGGAGTAACATGGCATCGTTTCTCACAAACACGGACCGACGAGTGATATTTTTGCTAACTGCTCGCAATGAACAGTGCCAGATTGGACGTTTGGGGTGTACACAAGACCAGCCCGGGATTTCCAGTATATTCACCATGACTGTCTATTGTTAAACATGCAGTCCCGCACGACATCAAAACCTCATATACATAATGTGAATGGCATCATCATAATTTGTTCTAACCTTTGCAGCTGCAAAATTAGCAATTTGCATCACCATGAACGGAATAAAATTGCCATCGTGCGTGTTCCAAACATGTGCATCCTCCATGTGAAACAAATTACATGGTAACATGCAACATAGGAGTACAATGTCCACTATATTTCGTACGCCGAAAATATGCCCAATGTGTCATCTGTAAAGCATATGTAGATAATTGAGTAACTTGAGTGTACGACGCAAATTCAAGATAAAATGGTCATTCAGGACAATGTAAGCTTTTCAATGAAAATAAGATGAGCCTAATTGAATAGCCTACCAACCAGCAACTTTCAGCCAGTTCAATATATGTTACGGAATGCAAGCCAAAAGTAGAATGCTTACTGTCAAGAGCATGAAAAGCATCACTAAAGACGTGGAAGTGGAACATAGACATGCAAGGCCAAACTGTAATTCGAAGAACTTCAACCATGCATATATAATTAAGTACACTGAATTGCAGGGAAGGGAAATTGAAATAGTTAGTTGACCGTAAGGACATACAGCAGTTGGTACATTCACGGTCAAATTCAGCAAAAAACCTTGGACGAAGTATGGTCAGCCAAAAGAGGAAGGGTTCCAATTGAATATGGTTTTCCTATTACTACTTCCAAAAACAACCTAATACTATTGCACCCTCCCCACGTCATGTCATTATCTTTCGAAAACCAAAAGGATTCTAAGTTTGATTCCAGGTTAGGTGACTACGGTCACCTAGAAATGAGTTCTCATTATACCTTGAGCCTTGAGCACGTCATAAGCCTCGTAGGCGTTCGCTATAGCATTCCGGATTTGAACCTCCTTCTTTACTGCCGCATCAATCATACCAAGCTTCTCCATATGATTCTGTCACGCGCAAAGTTTCCATGGTCGAGAAGGAAGAGCCCCGCAATCCAGAGCCTCACTATGGTCGCGTCGATATCCAGCTTGCACTTTGGTGCCGGTATTAGGATTTCCAATAACAGCATGAACATACATACATATGAGCCGCAATCGCTCCTAATAATGTGTAAGTGTATTTCAAACTGCCATGCAACAGATTATAGGAAATGCAACAAAAATAATTAACACACATCATTTAAGCGCACCCGTTTGGTTGTTGGGGTATATGTTTTGGATAGTCGATATGGAACGTGGTTAGTTTCTTTTCATACTTCTCCCTATACGACTTGCTCAATACCATATGGAGCGATGCAATCTACAAGTCATGAATGCACGCAACACTATTTTTATAGCAAATTTGTACACAAACTAAACAGCTCATATTCAAATAAAACTGCGAACTTACATGCCTCTTCTTCGTGACTTTTAACTGAAAACTCATGTATGTATGTAACTCAGTCAAGGAAGGGAGGATATTTGATGTTTTAAGGCATTGGAGAAGACCACGTAAGCTAGTGGAACTAAGATAAAGGAGATGTAAATATTTTACCTCCAGTTCCTTATCGTAACCGTTCTTGATTGGATCGTATTGACTCGAATCCGTTACGTATATCAAGTGATTTTTCATCTCAACACAAAGCAGAATCCAATGCTGATTAAACACGTTACATGGAACAACAATCTGCAATAAAGAATTATGTACATTTGTATTAGCCGCCGACAGAAACAACATCATCAAATATATAGTCCATAAATGTAATACGGGTTATGGATTTACCCGTTCCAGGTCCGGGATATCACCCACAACCGTAATACATATTATGTTTTCAAAATACATGGAGAGAAATACTTGCTAGATTTGTTCAAACACAAGAAGGTCAGTCAAGTGTCTCCGGAGAGTCCTTTGATGGCTCTGCTACTGCTGCTGCTGAAATGGGGCGCCGAAGGAAGTCCTGACTGCAAACGGTTGGAGTCCTGATGCTGGCATGCATGGCTCTGATGGGCTTGCTGCAGCTGGGAGTGGTGGATAGCAATATCTTGAATGTTAGTACCCAAAACAATACAAATTTGAGTTTGCATGAGAAAGGGATGTAAGAGAACCTATTGTTACTTCAGGTGAACTAACATGCGGTAGAGTACTTAACAATTTTTCTTGAATATTTGGGAAACCCAGTGTACCTCCTGTATTTTTTGTTAAAATCTAGTTCACATAGTTTACTACATCAAGTGTACTTACGTTGTTCATGTGTTTTGGTGGTCACAAGTGAAGGAGATTGGTGATGACTGTGGTTGGGGCAGGGGAATTGTGATTTATGACATGTACAAGGATGATATACATCAAAAGTAAATGGGAATACGGCGGCGTTTACCCTCACCTGCACGGATGGCATCTGATGGTCCCGCCTCATTCGCCGATGTTTTCTTACTGGGCATCGAAGAGCCTTGAATTTCATCATCCGGAAAAAATTCAGACCGTCGCTTCTTTGGTATTTTAACCACTTGATTCGTACTCCATATCACCTCTTCCATCCACTGAATCTCCCGATCCATTTTCTTTCGTTGTTTCTCCCTTTTGTGCTTCTCAAATTGAGCCTTCATAGACGGAGAAGGCTCATATTCTCCTTCAGACTCAGACATAGCCACCAATGCAGCCTCCACGTATTTACTTGTGACTTCTTCTCCTAAGGGAGTCCTCCTGTAGGTGGCTATGGAACCTTGATTTTGTGAAGGGAAGTGGTGACATAAGTGGGATAAAATTTATTGTGTTACTATTGAAGTGAGAAGTGGTGAGTGTTTAATATAGTTATGGGAACATATGGTTTGTCGTAATTGATGTTCAGGGTTTAAACTTTACAGCACCCATGCAACAGTGGAATTTGGTTGATGCTTTATTACAGTATTTGGTTTGGCAGTTTGTAAGTTCGCTGTTGAGTTACTGATGTAGGAGAAGCCTATAAGGGGATATAGGCTGAACTAGGGTACATTTTGTTTCTTTGCAAATGGGGTCTGTATTATGTCATTGGCGTTGGTGTTCTGTATGAAATTATTGATTTGTGAAGAAGGCACAACTACCAAATTATTAAAATGTAATTATTGTAAAAAACGGGTTTCAAAACATGCATGTGATAGTGAACATACTTTAAACAACAGGGGCTGCAGTAAATCGGCAACGAGACGCGATGGGGCCATGGGGATTGAAAAACGTATCTTAGTGTTCTACTGAGGCTTGCCTACCGTGATCAAACACTCTGAATGCCACAGATTAATACACCGGAGGGAATTATTTGTCAAACATTTATAAAAACATCGCCAACTATCTTTAAAGCAACTACGCCAAATTTTATGCTCATTATCACTTGTGACAGTACTTGTATTGTTTAGACTGGTAACGTTTTTAAATTCTATTTCCGATACAAACTAGATGCTTTAATACAGTGATGATGTACATCAATAGTAAGGGGGACTACAAGGGCGCTTACCCTCAACTGCATGGATGGCATGTGATGGCCCCGCCTCCTTACCGGATTTTTTCTTTCTGGGCACCAAAAAGTGCTCAAGTAAACCATTTGGACACATTTTGGAGCGTCGCTTCTTTAGTGTTTCAATTAGTTTCTTCGTGCTCCGGATATCCATTTCCAATCTCCGAACGTCATTATCCATGTTATCTCGGAGTTGCACCCTTATTTGCTTCTTCAATCCCTAGACCTGCCACTCCAGCTTCCGAATCTCCTTATCCATGTTCGGTCGGACTTCATCCCTTATGTGCTTCGTAAATTGACCCTCCAAAGGCTCCTCTTCTTCGTCGGAATCGGACATAAAAACAGTGGCAGCCTCCTCAACGTACTTACTTGTGACTTCTTATCCCGAACTAGGCCTCCTTTGGGTGGCCATGGAACTTTGCTTTTGCGAAGGACGGAGCTGCACAAGTGGGAGATTGTTATGGAGGGTGGGTATTGTGTTTGTAACTGTTGTAGTGAACAATGGTTTGTGGTAGTTCAGAATTGATGTTATTGGTTTAAAGGACCCTACAAAAGTGGTGGTTGATAGTGCAGTTATGTGGTGTGATGAAAGTGGTTTGGGAAGTAATGAACGAAATGGGTTGGCTGCTGAGTTACCGATGCAAGAAGAAGTGTAAAATGGGATAATGGCTGAACTAGGGTGATTTAATAGGTTGAAAATTGATAAAACTACTCATTGAGTAGAAGAATAATTGGTGATTGTTACTACATGGGTATGTGATGCAGAAAGCAAATTAATAGACCGGTAATGCCTTTAGATTCTATTTCTAATAAGAATTCGTAGGTCTTGAAGTAGAAGCTTTATTACAGATACGGATTTTGGTTGATGTTGTATGTAGCATTCTTGTACGATTTGTTTAGTTGCCATGCCTTTTAGTTTTGTGCGAGTATTTGATAAGAAATTGTTCGCGCAGACAAAATTTTCTACACTAACTTGGCAGGCATATGAATTCATATTGTGAAATGCCTTTTGCAACCTTAGTGTTATGTAATATGCCTTCTGGGCTATGTTTTGGCGAAAGATAGTTACCATGAACGTCCGACCTACGTGATTTTCGCATGTAATCTTCCTTGAATGACTTATGGTACTCGTACTAGCAGTTAATAGTTTGTCTTAAGTTTTTTGGGATGTTAGTGGGTAATTTATGTGATGTATTATTCCTGGAGGCTGCTAATTCAGTTTATTCGCCTGGACGCGTTTTGTAATATTGGTGTTTTGGGATCAGCAACGGGTTGTGAACGCTATATACATTACTAGCAGTTTGGAATTATTAGTACGTGCATGTTTCATATTTGAAATGCATTACGAGAATTTATTTTATACGTATCATTAGTAACTAGACGTTGCAAGTAAACATTTCACTAAATTTATTGTTGGTGTTAGATAGGAACTTGGCATTGCAATCTATATAGTGCAAAAAAGCCCTCTTGGCATTGCAATCTAAAATATGTCATAGGCAATGCAAATATATAATGACACTCTTTGTTCTGGAAGCAACTTAAAATTACAAAAAGTGGAGCTGTCAGACGTTCTTAAATGAACGGGAAAACAAGAACTTGACAAGTCCCAAGCACCAAGACCTACAATCAACTAAACCAAAATAAGCTGCTAAGGGAGCAGGCCAAGAGCAAGCATTCCAAAAAGATAACATCTGAACATCAACTAGGTACATCAAAGAACACAAAGACGATGGAAACTCCTAAGCATCAATGAACGGGATAATGGCTGCAAAAAGATCATCACCAGGAAGAGGAGCAAGAGCTGGGGCTTGAGAAGCAGCAAACTGAGCGTCCAACTGCAGACTGGCAGAGCTTGGACAATCTTTCAAGGCAACCTCATCAGGGGAAGGAAGAGCAGGAACATCACCAGAAGAAGCCTCATGAAACCCAGTAGGAGGCAAGACTTGGACTGGATTGGGTTTGATGGGTTTCTTTATAGCCGGGACTTGCACTGGATTGGTTTTGGATCTAACAGCAACCTTTCTGCTTCCACCTTGGTAAATAAACTTCAACAATTTTTTCCCATAGCCCCACTTCCCTCTCTCTTTCCTTGGAACCGATGGTTCACCTTTTTGGGCTTCCTTATTGATGAAATTGTCAATACCAATGCCTTGATTTCTTTAACTGATCTCAAGTTCAGTTTCTGTGGTAACTGAGGCAGGGAACTCACATGCTTGGATGAAGAAACCACACTGATGTAATTTCTTGAAAGTGGTTGGCAGTGTTCTCATATTTGGTGAAGTGGATTGGGTAACAGGGAGTGAAACAAATTGACTGCAAAAGGGTTGGAAAAGCTTTTACAGTAAGCGATGAGATTGTATTTGAAGTAATAATAAATCGTTGCAGCTCTTGAATCAAATAGTCAGGAATAAAATCATTTGGGATTACAATGTGCATGCATGGGTCGACAATACATCATTCATTAGAGAATTTTAAATAAGTTAAGCAAAGAAGGTTGTAATCTGATTAGCTTTGGAAGAAACAATGCATCAATGATGATGATAGTTTTGGAGGCTCAAGGAGCATTGGAAAGAGGCTTCCGATATACCCGATACGTTGCGGGAGAATCACACACCCGATACTCCGTGAATTTTTGTTCACACGAAGTGAAATATTGACACAAGCATCACACACCCTCTGTGATGAATTGTCAAATATTGACAGAAGCATCAGTAATTCAGTATTTGCGTTCATGGTTTATGAATTCTATTTGGCAGGATGAGATCGTATTGTTAATATATGATCTCTGTATCAATGAATCTTTGTATATAATTATGCTGATTTATTGTCGATATAATCGTGATTCTGCAACATTATTACCGCCAACTACCCTGCATACCACTTCACGTAAAATACTGCTTTTGTATTTGAAAATCATTGTGAAACAATAATTTCCTATGACTCTAAGGGTACCGTTGAGATTCCCAGTGAATAGCTACAGAATACTATCCCACGAACTGCTTCTTCGCCAATTTATAGAACAAAGATGTTGAGTTACCCACTACTTCGTGGTGAAACAATAATTTCCAATAACTGAGTGGGCATCAGTTGCGATTCTCATTACATGACTACAGAGTACCTCCTTCTATTTATATATGTCGAGTTACCCATTTGTTCTTCAACACTTCATCCACCTTCGTTGGATTACCCTGGCTGAACACTGCCATACAACTATTTAATATGCTATCGTTTTTATTGTGTGGTGTGTGTCCTTCATCCGCAGCCACCACTGTTGGTCCTCAGATTCCACCGCCCTCGTTTGTGCTTTCTCATAGGCAAAACAACATTTGTTTCGTTTCTATGCAAGTGAATACGAGAAAGAAGCGAAGTTATTCTTCCCTTTGGAAAAAACGTACGAGAATGGTACGGCTTCATCAACTGAAGTCGATAGTTATGGATGATGGCCACACACGACGGAACAAAACAGTCGCATATGATATGTGATCAATCAAGCTTGACCATCGAGTTCGATCATTTTTAAACGCATCACTTCGTTATACTAATCTATTCTATTGCATGCTTGAATGCTCCGGCATCGTCACGCAACCGATCGATGATATGTTGGGTCGTAATTGAGATAATAGTATAAATTGACAATAGCATCACAACAGTCAGAAAAATTAGAAAAAAAAGTTCACTAGTCATCACAAAACAGTTCACATAGCAGTCAATAAAATATTGATACAAGCATCACAACAGCCAACTATTGAAACAAACATCACACACCCTCTGCAATGAATTGTCATTTATTGACACAAGCATCACAACAGTAAAAAAAGAGCTTGAAATATCAATCTCAATTTTGCATGTTTTCCAATGTAATAATAGGGTTTAGGATGGTTGTTGGTAGTTGTGTATTCGGATGCTACTGTCACAAAAATGATCACGAGATGGATGTTAAGGCAACAACATTCGTTCGTGGTTTATGAATTCTATTTGGCAGGCCCAGATCGTATTGTTAATATGTGATATATGTATCAATGAATCTTTGTATATAATTTTGCCGATCTATTGTCGATGTAATCGAGATTCTGCAACATTATTACCGCCAACTACCCATCATACCACTTCACGTAAAATAATGCTTTTGGATTTGAAAAGCATAGTGAAACAACAATTTCCTATGACTCTAAGGGTATCGAATTAGATTCCCAGTGAACCATCTGCTTCTTCGCCAATTTCTAGAACAAGGCAGTCGAGTTAACCACTATTTCATGATGAAACAATAATTTCCACTAACTGAGTGGGAATCAGTTGCGATTCCTGTCACATGAATACAGAGTACCTCCATCTATAAATAAGTATGTCGAGTTACCCATCAGTTCTTCAACTCTTCCTCCACCTTCGTTGGATTACCCCGGCTGAACACTGCCATACAACTATTTCATATGCTGTCGTTCTTGTTCCGTGGTGTGTGTCCTTCACCTGGAGCCACCACTGTTGGTCTCTCAGATACCACCACGGACACACATCTCGGAACAAAACAGCCGCATATGATATGTGATCAATCAAGCTTGACCATCGAGCTCGATCATTTTTACACGCGTCACTTCGTTATACTAATCTATTCAATTGCATGCTTGCAGGATCTGGCATCCTCGCGACAACCGATCGATGATTACAATCTACGAAACATGGACACAACCAGGTATCAGAGACACTTCGCAAGTTCAGTGGATTGTAATATCCATCAAGAGCTCATCAAATTCACAATGTTGGATAAAATGGCAAGCCTCCAAGACAACAAGGTGCATGCAAAGTCTATGGAAAATTTAGGAAATGATTTGGAGGTTATCGAATATGCTCCCAGAAAACGAATTGAATATTTCAACACTTTGAACATCAACTTAGGGGAAGTGGAGGGTGATACATCAAACTTTTAAAGCTGAAGGTGAAATATCGCAAAACAAGCCGTAGTTTTCTTTTTTGTTATGTATGGACAAGTTGTGAGACCTTGGAGTTTTCTATCCCATGGGCTTCATATGATTTTCAATCCCGGATTAAAGTGAGTTAACCAAATTACAACTAAAAATGTCTTAGTATTAATGTAAAACCAACATATTGAAGTTATTTCAACATTAACACCCACACACACACAAACGCATATATAAACTTAAGATAATGTTTTGTAACTAAATTACAATACTGGTTCCAAAACAAAGATAATTTTTTTTTTTGTGTTTGTCCAAAAAAAATTCATAGATTGATTTCATTGATTTTATAGTTTCAAAGATAGATTCAAACATAATATATACATATAACATAGTGGTCCTTATTCAGGGGTATGGGGTGCAATTATGGAAAGAATTAAACTTTTCTTTCCGTGTCGTGTTTTACATTTCGAAGGGGGGAGGTAAGCTATAAATTGCAGCAAAATCGGAGGTTCTACCTAGAATAAACCGAAACCATACTCACCGCCACCCACGGGCGGGTGAGATTTTTGACGAACAGTGCCTCCGACAAGTGAGTGGTGAGAGTTGAGAGGGGGGGGGGGGGGGGGAGTTAACAGGTGGGGTTGGGTAGTGTAAAATAAAAAATGATGTATTATTTGTAGGGGTAATTAGGTATCATTAAATGTGACAAAAGAGGAAATAGGTAGGAAGATGGGGACCGCCCAAAATAGCAAAATGGGTAGAAAGAAAGGGAAGATATAAGATACCAGTAGTGTGTTTAAAGTTTAGACACCAAAAGTCCGAAAAAGTACCTCCAAAAAAAAATGTGTTTCCAGTTTATTCATTTGTTTTTGTTTCAAAACACCGGGCCTTGGAAAAAACATCATTGGAAAGCACAGTTTTTTAAACAGTCAGTTTAAAAGGTTTTCACAACATGCACTAAATACATGGATGGTGATAACTAATTAATGGAGAAATTAGTGTACACCCCAACTATTCAAAAACAGATTCCAAAATAGAACTGGTTGCAAAACTGCTCAACATTCAAGACGGCGAGAATATGTAATTTTAACACTTAGTGCATGTTTGGCATCCCTGTTTTTAATCAACTTTGATTAAAAACAGGGTTGCTTTTTTAAACTCATTTGACACCTCTGTTTTTTTGTCAGTTTAAAAACAAAAACATGCTGAAAAACAGCTGTTTAAAAAAACAGCAAATGTGGTGTTTTTTTGGTGTTTTTTCTTGCTATTGGTGTTTAAAGACATTTCAACTATGATTAGATGCAACGAATATCAAATATAAGTCGGTATTGTACGTTAAAATGATATTCAAGCAAATTAAAATTGAAATTTAGTAATGTTGCCAAATGTGTTTTTGATTTTAAACACTATTTTAAACAGATACCAAACAGTTTTTTGATTCTGTTTTTAAACGTGTTTTTTCGGTACATTTTTTTTCCACTGTTTTTTTTGTTTTTAAACGGATACCAAACAAGCTCTTACACCACACGTAAAGCATCAATCTGTCATGATTATTACTGAGTTTGTATATTGATGCGACACCCAAAAAAATGTTAAATCGAGTGATGTGGTCATTCTCGGAATTTTATCAATCTCAAGAAAAGTGTCACCATAAAAGAATATTACGCAAAACCAAAAAGCGAAAAAGTGGGTTTTGGATTAAAATCCAAAGCTATACAATTTGAATCACCGATCTAACAAACGTATTCTTTGAGATAACCCGGAGGGTGCCGAGCTCGTCCCCCCTCGTCTCGTAGCCGTGTCGCCCGACGGATGCATATCCATGTCACTTTCTTCGTTGACCGAGTTTAATCACATGGGAGACAGTTACCCGAAGGTAACTTGTCGGTACCAACTGAAACCGAAAGGGATAGAGAGAGGAGAGAGAGAGAGAGAAGGAGACAACGTTGCGCCTTGACCAAAGAATAGTTCACCGGAACTCGCCTGATCGTCAACCTCAATACCGTCATCGCTCTCCGGCGTATTGATACTCGTATCAGAGACCGAGATCATCATGCTGCATTACTATAGCGGCGTGAAAAGCCAAGCCTAGTAACGAGAAATCAGAAGATGCCACCTGCATTTGACGGATTCAAGAAGTCAAACAGGGGAGCTGCATACAATATCAGTGGATCTGCTATTGCCCTCTTGCTCCGAGAAGGCACCTGAAGCCCTGGCTAACCAGACGCCAGATTCATCGTTGGGAGGTTCAAGAAGAAAAACTACTACGGTTTTACTTCTTGAATCCACCAAAGAAATAAGCAATGTGGGAACACCTACCTTACGCCGAATGAGCATTTTTCGAGAATAGATGGAAAAGAAGAAAGCACTCTCGGAATGAGTAAACTTAAGCAATGGTGATTCGATTTATAGCCAGTGAAGCACGCTAGGGGGTAACGGGATAACTGCACTTGTGTCCTTGGACAGTTTTAACTATTGCAGCAACGACTTGCGGCGAGCAATAGCTTGTTCTTTGATTTTCGGTCACAACACTGCCAGTTTGTATCGTGACATAGGGTCATAAGATATTGCATTACTACCCAGAAAACCTCTTCTTCCGTCATTAGGTTAATAAGCAAACCATTCACCCAAATCCTTGCTCCACCACAAGGTTAATTAGCTTAATTTGCGTACGATATCAGCTGTTTTATGCGAAATCTTATTACCCAATTGAAAACATTTCGGTAGATGTTTTGTTAAGGCTTGGACAGTCATTACAAGTTTGAAAACGCCTCTGCCCTCAAATGAATTCCAAAACAAAAGCAACATCTCGGCAAGTTCTAGTGTGCATCACATTGACGAATTTTATTAACTAAATGCTGCTAAAAATCTTCTCCTTGAAGCTCATGTCTAGACTCTCGGCTCCAATCTAGCACCTGAAAAATGAAGGAGTGAGCAAATCAATGCCAAATAGAAGTAATAGTTTGAGATAATTAATTTGACATGTCATGAAATGTAATTCACCGAACGTATTCCACGAAATCAAAGAGTCACACATACTACTACTTTACACTACAAGCGTTGACACAATTCACATATATGACACCTTACATTTTCATATCAACTCATAACCATGTAACACTCAAATCTCCACCGGTGATGTACGTACTAGCAAACACATGGCTCTACCAGCGACCGCACACAGCGCGTACCGTTCAACTTAGCCAACACATGGCTCTGCCGTGAATACGGGTGCTACCTGATAGAATGAGTTACCTCCTGCGCAGGTTTCCGGTCTTTCACCGCTGATCTGTTCAAGCCCAACTTATTTCTCAGCCGTACCCAACCGGTATCATCAACAACAACCTCTCACTCACCAATTCTAGGATTTATAACCCATTAAAGTAATTTGATTCACCCATGACCACAAATACTACTGCATTCACATGTAATTCACATATTCAAATCTATTCCATATGGAACCAATATAATGAAAAATTCATATCTATAAAGCCATATGATAAGAGCACAAGAAGATCAATTAACACGCTCATTGATCACATAGAACACACGTAGTGCATCATACTTCATACTAACAAGTAAATTAAAAATCAAAACTAAAACTCCTACGTCATAGAATTGATTTCGATTAAGAACCTCCAAGATTAGAATCTCTAAGTAATGGCTGCCTCTTGGAGTAAGGATTCGTTTCTTCCCCCTTCACCGCGCCTAAAATCCTCTTCGTTGACTTCCGATTGAATGCTATGGTTTAGTATTATCCTTCACTGCATCGTGTGTGAGAGAAAATGGATGGGAGAACGAAGAGAAAACGTGAAAAGCAAAGCTGAACCCCGTTTTTTCTGATGTTCAGGTATAAAATTTTGTGTTTAAGTCACTTTTAGCTACCTAACTATGTCTAAAATACACCTAGGACCCCACTGCATATAAACTTATGTAATTCTTGCAGTTTTGACACCAAAACCTTCATATCTTACTATAGCATCCTTGCTATATAATTGTAGACTACACAAATCCTCTTATCTAAAAGCATATTCATTTACAAGCAAAACATCCACTCAAATAATCATATAACGATTCCCAAAAAAATAAAAAATAAAATAGTTATATAACACTTAGGCACCAATACAATTATTTAATGATGATAATAACTATAAAAAATTTAGGAAAAAGTTTCCGGTCGTTACAAATCTAATGGGGCAAAAGACATTTCAAAGTCAATTGTCCTGTTTTATTAAATAGATATAAAGGACACTCCATGTGCAAGAGGACTACCATACGTAGTATATACCAGAGGACACTTCTACAATTTTTATTTTCCCAAACTTCCAACTGAGCGTGAAAAAATTATTACAAAAATATTTGAATCTGTTTTTGTTTTTTTACATAAATTTCTCATTTCTGGCATCATTTTCCAAAGAAGTTTCCTCAAGTATGTTGCGTACAATGGTTCAAATTTATTTGATCTAATGAACCAAAAGCAATTTTCGAAACATGAGAATCTGCACTGTCCTAATTTGTTTACATACTAGAGTATAACCTGTGCCCTCAGGTAACTATCAAACTACTAACATAAATGAAATTAAGAAGCAAACTTACAAAAGTTTGCTTATTTTATAAAATTTTGAGTTTCTATTTTGATTATTTTTTTTACTAATTTTTTATTTTTGAAAACAAAATTGACAGTAACTTGAATAGGAGTAAGAAAAATCTCCGCATTTGTGGGGTTCAAAATTTGAGGGGAGCACTCCAAAATGTAATATCATGCCTTAACTCCCGAAATTCTCCCAAACGCTTCTTGATACCCAGATCTACAAACTAGAGGGCTCGTCGCCGCATGAGGGATGGCGACGGCTAGCCCGACTAACACCCACGGCGGCTACAACAGAGAGAGAACTAGAGAGAGAGAACTAGAGACTACAATGGGCGTAGTTGAAATGAAGTTAGTGGCTTTGTAAAAATGATATAACTCTTCTGATAAATGCCTAACATAACAACTATTACCACCACTACTCACGTTTTTGCAGTGCATAACTCTTCTAGTGTTTCTAGTTTTAAAACGACTCCCAAACACATTTATCCAGTTTTCAATAATAATAAGTATCTATATACTACACTAAGCAAGCTAGTAGTAGTTTATTTGTTAATGAGAGTATTGATGGCCAAATATCTACCTTTGGGTTTTCTTTAGATACGACTGAGATTAATTTCAACATCTATTTTATTGAAAATAAATGAGAAGACATTGATAACTTCCAAAACTCCCTCCCCCCCCCCTGTCTCTCATATTTGGCAGTTGCTTCAAGCCACGGGCTTTACACTACGTAGAAACCATCACTAAATCCCACCGAATCTATTTACCAAAGAAGAATGGTGTTTTACTGTTCAATCAATGTTGTTGGCATAATCTGAACTGTTGAATTTGGAATGAATCTATGGATGTAAAATGAGTTAAAGTGGTAGGATGCACAGTAAATTGTGCAACGGTCTTGGCTAGTCTCTACAGTATAAAGAACCAACAGAAAAGCATTTTTTTTATTTGTTATATCCTATAAAAGTAAGGTTGCCCACTAGTTGTTTCTTTCTCTCTTTAAGAGTAACTCTCCTCTTCTCAACACCTCTACAGTATGGTTAACCAAATCATTTAATCTTTTCTCTCAAACACCTCCCAGCATCATCTCCCAAAAGCCACAACCTGCTCTGGCTATTGCTTCTACCGCTGCCGCCGGTGGTGGTGGTTCGGTGAAATGGTTGGTGAACTCAAATTCATGAAAAAACAGCCTCCAGCCCTTGGATTTGATTTGAATGTCACATATGTTCCTGATCTTTATGAAGATCTGATCCCTAAAGCTAATGTTCACACTTCTTGGCTTGATGTCAATGTAAGTGATTCTGTATCTCATGAGACTGCAAAGAATCTTGTAGGAGGATCCAATGGCAGTGGCAGGATCATCTTTGGCTTCTTGCCAATAGGAGATACTACGCGCGAATCCAGTAGCATTCCAGATGGGCAGGAAGCGAAAGACTCAAATGGATTGGAGTCTTCTGACGAGTTTGAATACTATATTCTAGGTGATGATCTTGCCAATAGGAGACACTTCTCGCGACTCCAGTAGCATTCCAGATGGGCAGGAAGCGAAAGACTCGAATGGATTGGAGTCTTCTGACGAGTTTGAATACTATATTCTAGGTGATGATCTTGCCAATAGGAGACACTTCTCGCGACTCCAGTAGCATTCCAGATGGGCAGGAAGCGAAAGATTCGAATGGATTGGAGTCTTTTGACGAGTTTGAATACTGTATTCTAGGTGATGATCCAAGAAGCTTATATTATAGGTAAATGATACACCTAGAATATAAGCTTCTTGGATCATCACCTAGAATACAGTATTCAAACTCGTCATAAGAATCCAATCTATTCGAATCTTTCGCTTCCGGCCAATCAGGAATGCTACTGGAGTAGCGAGAAGTGTCTCCTATTGGCAAGATCATCACCTAGAATACAGTATTCAAACTCGTCAGAAGACTCCAATCCATTTGAATCTTTCACTTCCTGCCCATCTGGAATGCTACTGGAGTGGCGAGAAGTGTCTCCTATTGGAAAGCCAAATATGATCCTGCCACTGCCATTGGTTCTTCAGGGATCAGATCTTCATTAAGATCGGGAATGTATGCGACATTCAAATCAAATCTAATTCAGTTCCACAACGATCTACTCAAGATGCTCAATTCCTTCAGTAACTAATTTGTTGAGAAGGGTAATGGTGGAGATAGGTGACACAATCAAGTCATCCATCACCATATATGTCACCGAATCAACACCAGCGGTGGCAGAATCTCTAGCCAGAGTAGTTGGTTGTGGAGGAACATAAGTTAGTTCCTCGGACGCTAGACACTGAAAAAATGTACACACTGCTCAGGGATCTGTATAGTTGAACGAGGTAGTAGTACATAGATACAGGTTTTTTGCTACTGCTGTACTACTAGTAGTTCCAGTTCTTTGGAGATACGTCTCACCCAGTGTGTGGATGCTGTCATTGAGGTTACTGAGACTACCCACCATGGAGGAGCTCTCGGTTAGTGGACTAGAATTAATACCCATAGGCATCAACATGAAATGTTGTAGAGGAGATCAATGAAGTCCTTACCCGCTTCAGCAAATAGAACTTTATTTGAAGCAGGGAGCTACAAGCTGGTCTAAATTTGCACCAAGCATATTTCCGGGGCTAAAAATTCAACTTTAGTCTCGTGTTCGTCTATGCGGCCCTTCATCGGAGAAGATGGGGACGAGTTTCGACGGCGACACTTGCGGGGCAGGGGGTTTCTTTGCGGCTCTTCCTTAGAAGTCACCGTGACCCATCACCAACATCTTCGTGACTCTCGTTCTCTTATCCGTTGACGCCCTGGTATGCTAGTAGTTTGTTTTAATTTATTTTCTTAGTTTTTGTTCAGTTATTTCCATTTCCATGGCTTTTAAGTGCATTTGTTGCGGTTTTTGTCTCACCTTTCAATTGAATCTGTTGCCGGGGACCCGGATTTGATGTAACTGTTGAATTTTTGTTAGCTGGATGTCATGAGCTTAATTAATGGTTACAGATCTCCGCCAAAACTGTCTTTTGGGGTTCTTCATATAGCTCTGTTGATAAGGTGTTTCTTTTCTTTTTAGACTCGTTTTTCGCGTTCTTCTTGTTTAGAGATAGTACCTCTATATTTTCATTGTACTATCTACTGTAATGATGCTACCATTTCCCCAAAATAAAATTGTGAAAGTGTGTAATGTAGACTAAATACAGGACCTAAATACTCTAGAAGGGGGGGGGGGTTGAATAGAGTATGGAGACTTTTTGTAAAACTTAAAGTTTAATAGGAAAGCTTTGTGTGAAACTCAAATCTCAAGGCCTTGAGATTTTGTAAACTGTCTGAAACTCACTAAGGCAAAATTGTAAGCTTCAAGGCCTTGAGCTGTGAACAAAAATAAACAGCTTTTAAACCCTAGTTTGATTTGAGTTGTGTGCAGCAGATAATAATCAAACAGAAAAGTAAAGAACACAAAGCAATTTACAGAGTTCAGTCCCAATGGATCTAATCTCTTCCTGAGGGATCTAATCCCACCAGGATTGGGCAAACACTTCTTATTACTCACACAGAAACAGCCCTAGATCTTCAAGCCTAAGTGATTTCCCTTACACCTATACAGCTTGTGGTTCCAAACCTATCTAGTTCCAGCTACTAAGTGTTGAGCTAATAAGAACCTCTTGTTGTTCATTTGAACAACCGCCCACTAGGTTAAGTGAGGTTTAAGATAATATAGAGATACACAGATGAAAGTACAGATGAAGAACACAGTATGAAGATAAGATGTTGAAGCCTGGAAGTGTTCTTCTGGAAAACTGGATTGATTTGATCATCAGAAGTCTGGAATGAAGCTTGAATGATTGTGTGTTGAATGAATGATCTCCCACAAATTTTTCACACCTCTCAGAGAATTCTGCAAGCCTCTCTATGCTTCAAAATTCAAACCATTCTCTTTTATCCACAGCTGCAACTGATTGAGAGATTTTAGGATCTCAGTTCCTACAAATCCTCCTTCTGTTTTCAACTTAAATTCAAACAGCTTCAAGTGGATATCTGTTGGAGTTTGTTGAGATTTCTCTTGCATGTTTAACAACCCTGCAACAGCATGGAAACACTGCAACAACAAAATCCAAACAGCTAACAGTACTAAGACTGTTTGGTTATACAGTTTCTGATAAAACTGTTTAATAAACTTAGAACAATAATCTGCATATCCTCTAGAACAAATAAATCATGAAAAACAAGATTAAGGCACTTAGAAGTGAGTAAATAATCATAATACTAAGGGTCATAACCTTCAAGAAAGAATCCATTAAGTTCTGTAAAAACTGTCAGCAGCTCAAGGCTCATCTCAAGGCCTTGGAGCTCTGAACCTGCTTCACAGAATTTCAAAGTTAAACACAGATAACTTTGATTCTTCCTGTTCTGACCATCTGCAATTGTGTTAGATATATAAATAATATAAATCAAAAGTATATACCAAAAACCACTGGTTTGCATAATCAGATATTCAATTCTGCAACACAAAAATGTTAGAACACATAGCAGGATAAGATAACTCAAGGCTTTGAAGTTCAGTCAATCTCAAGGCCTTGAGATAACTGAAATGCCTTTGCTGCTAATGTCTTAGCCTTTTGCCTTTCATCACTCAAAACAATTACAAGTCAAAGCACATTCAGGGATCTTGACTCAACAATCTCCCCCTTGATGAAAGACAAAAACTACAGTCTTGCATAGATCTTCCTGCCACTCATATTCAAAAATTAAATAACCACAATCTGCAGATACAAAATATATACTGAACTCAAACAGATAACCAGTGAGAATAAATATTACAAATTACCACAGAAATAAAAATTTACCAAAATAACCAAAGGCCAACTCTTATTATTATTAGATACTGCAAACAAAACACAAATACATTCTCCCCCTTTTTGACTTTCATCAAATAAGATTGAAGAAATGTAGGATCATTACTCAGAGTTTGAATGTAAACTTAAAAGGAAAACTAGCTAAAAAGTCAAGGCCTTGAGACAGAAAAGATAGAAGAGAATGAAATAGAAGGTCAAGGCTTTGGCAGTCTATGATCTTCACTTCTTCTTTGATGTCTGGCCTTTCTCTGGGCCTTCTCCAATTTCTTCCTCACTTGCAGCTTCTTCTGCAGACTGATTACCTTCTTGTTCAGCTTCAACTTCAGCAACCACTTCTTGAATTATCTCATCCACTTTCTTCTTAGCATGTACTGAATATACCTCTGTAGCTGCATCAACACATGTATCTTCATCAGCATCTTCTTCATTAGTTTGTTCAAACAAGTCTTTTGAAGCTAGCACCACTGGAATTGGCTTCTTCTTCTTCTTCTTCTAGCTTCTCTTCTGAATCCACACTGGTGTCATGACTAGTAGCAGAAGGTATCTTCTCCAGATTCAAGCCCTTGATGACAACATCCAACTTCCCATTCATAGTATTCATCAAGCCCTTGAACTGGTTAAATTCAGTTCACAGGTCAAACAACCTTTGTCTGAGATCTTCAATCTCAACCTGCTGATCTTCTAACTTCTCAACCAGCAGAGAGTAATCCTCATTGGCTTGCCCTTTCCCAGATGCAGTCCCCTTAGGCTTCACAAACTCCTTCTCAGCAAGTTCCTCCTTTGACAAATCAGAATAAAATTTCCAATGCCCTTTCCCAGTCTGAACTAACCCAATCCTCTGAAGTGCAGTCTCATCTATCAACCCAAAACCTCCAGTCTTCTTTTCTTCTCCTTTCACAGGCACATCAAAATGTTCAAAGAAAAGAGGTAACAGGTTGGCATATGGAAGAGGATGGTTTCTAGTCCTGGTTGCACAATAAATAATATGCTCCATAACAATTGTAGACAAATCTATCTCAAACCCTTGAGATATCAGATACATCAAAATCAGAACTTTATCAGTTACCAACTCTATTGAGTTCTCTCTTGGAACTACACTCCTCATCAAGATAGTAAACAAAAAGTGGTACTCCCTCCGTCCCAAAGTGTTCGTCCTGTTTGCCCTTTTGGCTTGTCCCAAAATTGTGTCTATTTAAAAAACAAAAAAACAAAAAAAAAACCACCTTTTAGCACTACTTTTTCCCAATCTTACCATACCCTCCACTAACTAATTACTTTATTCATTTTGAATGGACCCACATGTACTACCATCATTAATATGCAAGGGTATATTGGTAGTGCTTCATCTTTTTAATATCTTTCTTACACTACCTTAATATGTGTGAAAAGTCAAACAAGACAAACATTTCGGGTCGGAGGGAGTAATAAAAATAGTGATGGTGGCTTATATTTAGGTTTACTACTGGGGCAACAACTCACAAAGTGTGAGTAAAATTTAGGGCAAATTTAGTCCAAATAACGTTTTTTTTGTGGGAGAACAGAATTAATGATTTGGTAAACCAAACTGTAGTGGTGTTCAGAAGAGAAGAGTTTAGATTTTAAAGAAAGAGAGAGAAACAACTAGCGGGCCAACCATAATTTTATAGGATAATTAAAAAAAACGTTTTTTTTTCTTACAAACCGCCCTTCTCAAACGTCTCTCTCTACCCCTCAAGTCTAAAATTTAATTGCGCGTTTCGAGGGTGGAGAGAGAAATTTATTGCGTAGCTTCGAGGTTGGAGAGAGAAATTTATTGCGTGGTTTCGAGGTTGGAGAGAGAAATTTATTGCGTGGTTTCGAAAGAAATTTATTGGGTGTTTTTTAGAGAGAATTGATGGTATATAAACCACTCCGTCCCCCGTCTCTTGCGAAGAGTAAAATTGAGACAAGTCTATTGTGTGCAAGTCAAGTACTAATCATGATGGGTCACTAGCATGCCTAATACTTCTACTAATAGGTAATCATGCGTCTACCGCCCCCACTACACTAGGTGTACATGCAAAATGAACAATATACTACGGACATATTAGATGCCGGGATTAGAAGTTAAGGGTATAAAGGACCCCACAGTATTATAAGGGGTATTAGTAGTAAGGGTGTATTAATTATACTGGTAGGATAATGTAACTTGTTTGTTTAGGACATAGTATTACCAGGTGCATAAAGAGTAATGTGTTTGTTGAAGTGGTAGGAAAAGGCATGATTCATTGGCAAATGACAATAATGCCCTCACAAAGATAGTTAAACAAAGGACTGCATTTGATTCCCATTTTTGGCTATCACAACATCAGAGACAATAATAGCAACTGAAAGGGGTTCCCATGCTAACTTGCAATCTTTAAAATCGTAGCAAACTGAAATGCTCTCAAATTTATTCACAAAAGTATATTTTGATCATTTTAACTGGTATGTATAAAAAATGTGGTTATAACAAGTAGGAAGAGAAAACATGGTGTATTGAACTTGTAGACCTGTGTGTTTATATATAAGTGCTGGGAAGGACAAGATAGAAATATGATGAAATTTTGTGAGGCAATAAAGTCTTTTTCCATATTTCCAAAAAGCTCCAGGATTTAATCCCACCATGGGGGTGGAATTAGATTTTAGGCATGACACCCTTAATAATAAAAAATGGTGGATTAAATCCCACCTACATTTATCCCTGCATCAAACAACAATTATTACCACCACCCAGTATTATTATTACTGTACCCCTATCTATCCCGGCATCAAACATGTGGTATTGTACCAATACCAAACTTGTATTGTGTTTGGATATGACAGCTTGAGGTTTTGAGGTTTTAACTTTTATGCTAGTAGAAAAATGAATGAAATCTTAGTCCTACAAACTTAGGGGTTGAGATTTTGGTTAAGTTTGGGTTGTGGTTAACGAAACCTCTTTATCCAAACCAGGCCAACATAGACATAACACTAGGGCTATTGTTCGCAAACAACTTGTGTTCGGCTCGTCGAAACTGGTTCGTATTCTGTTCGAAAAAATAAACAAACAAAATCAAACATAATATTTTGTTCGATTAATAAACAAACAAAAACAAGATTTGGCTCGTTTGTTCGTGAAAGATTAATCATAATAAATTGAATGACAAAGCACTACTTGAGTACATGTCAATTCTTTTGGTTGATTTTGAAAATTTTGACATGTAGGTTGACAAATGTCATATTTTTATTAAGAACTTTAAGACAAATGTAATCTCGTGTTGTGCTTGGATGTGACGGCTTGAGGTTTTATGGTTTTGACTTTTATGCTAGTAGAAAAATGAATGAAATGTGAGTCCTAAGTTTGTAGGGGTTGAGATTTTGGTTGAATTTGGGTTGTGGTTAACGAAACCTCTTTATCCAAACCAGGCCAACATATACATAACACTAGGGCAACCAGGCCAACATATACATAACACTAGGGCTACCGTTCGCAAACAACTAGTGTTCGGCTCGTCAAAATTGGTTCGTATTCGGTTCGAAAAAAATAAACAAACAAAATCAAACATAAAATTTTGTTCGATTAATAAACAAACAAAAACAAGCTTTGGCTCGTTTGTTCATGCAAAAGTAATCATAATAAATTTAATGACAAAGCACTACTTGAGTACATGTCAATTCTTTTGGTTGATTTTGAAAATATTAACATGTAGGTTGACAAGTGTCATATTTTTATTAAGAACTTTAAGACAAATGTCATCTCGTGGTTTCACCACATATCTTTATCTTATCTTATTATATATATATTATATTAAGATAAGCTAAAGATAAGATAAGATAAAAATAAAGATAACAACTTCAATACATTATTTATACGGTAAAGATCGAGAATATTTGTTAAGAAGCCCCTGATAGTTCTGCTAATACAATATTAACCCCAAACTAATATGTGATCTTCAACGGAAAGAGCCACAAACTAATATGAACTGATAGTTCTGATGGTGCTTCGGACAGAGATAGATTATTGAATGAGTGGTTGCGATGAAGTGTTTTTGTCTCTCGTACTCTCAACCAGAGATTGAATACTCTATCCAATAATCTATCTCTCCCAAAATAGGCAATTGGTTCAAAAATGAGATTGCGTCCGGACCTAGAAGATGCTCTAACTAAGCCAGAGCTAGTTTGTCCGTCGGCAAAAATGCTTTGATATGTTCTATGTAAGCCTTCCTGTGAACCTCGAATTCCTGCTGTGCCACAAGGTGGGTGTTTTCTTGAACCTCCAACTCCTCCTTTAAAACCTCCAACTCCTTCTCTAGGAGAGCAGTCGTCTCAGCATCCAACTTATGCGGCAATTGCGCCTTACTCTCAACCTCCAACAAATGCGCCTTACTCTCAACCTCCAACAAATGAGCCTTACTCTCAACCTCCAACTCCAGTGCCTCATAATCGGAATCTAACTCTTGTGCCTTATTCTGAACCTCCAACATGAGTTATGCTTTTCTTTTGACCTGTTTGCTAAAGATTTTTGGTGAAGCACTGAGAATGCTAAACAACAGTACTATTTATGGTTTATATTAGGGGAGGCAATTCGTGTCCCGGGTCGTGATAGTGTCCAGACCCACATAGGGTAAACCTGAACCGGCCCATGTATTAGACGTGTCTACAATTATGAACCCTAACTCAACCTTATAACAAACGAGTAACTCATCGTGTAACCCATTTATTTCTCACAATAACAAAACGATTACCATGTAAAGTAAGCTACATATACATATAATACGAGTACACAATTAAAAATATGTGAAAACTAATACTACCTCCATTCTCTCTGAATCTTCACCTTTTGACTTTTTCTTCCGTAATCGGGTCATTTGACCCGGTGATTTGGATAGCTAAATGGTGAAATTTTTCGATAATTTTTTCATAAGGTTGTAGAGTGAAGTTTACTCTACAACATCGTGCAAAGATTATCAAATTCTTGCATCGTTTTACTAATCAAATTACCGAATTAAAGTGATTCATGAATAGTGGTAAAATGAAACGGGTGAAGATTCTCAAAAATAAACTTTAAGACCCAATTTAACAATGAATATCAAGCATATTTTGATTTTTGTAAAATATGCAAAATCCGTCATCATGTTTATAAAATTAAAAATTTAAACTAAAAAAAAAATAATAAATTTTTAATTTCATTGTTCATCGAGTTCTAACTAAACAAATCTTCTAGAACAAAATTGACTAAGAACTTAGTATATTTCTGATGATAGCTTCACGCCTTCACCACATTCCGTGTAAGAGCTCCGACTGAACAACGCATAACTAATGAAGATGGAATGACACTAGCAAGAACAATCTTAATCCGCATAGAGCCTAAGTTGAAGGGCTGAAGAATCGTGAGGAACTAAAGGGCTTTATACGTTGTTATATTCCGGATTTTTAAGATATGAGAAATTGATAAGAAAATATATGTTTTCGTTTATTTGTTAACAGAGATGAATGTGGAATACTTGATTGCCCATGTTCTAATGTGATATTTGGTGATCTTGGATTATAAATCATGTTAATTGCTAGAATGTAATTTACTTAATCTAATTATATGTTCAATTCATATTTGGAACTTCTTTTTGGATATAGATAATTATTAATAAAGTTGTTTTCGTAATTTTATTTTATCATGTTACATAGTGCTTTTTTTTAGGTACATGTTACAATAATGTTACATAGTGCTGAAGTTGGTATGGAATAAGGATATTTAAAATCAATCTTATTTTTCTCAAGAAAATAATCAATATTAATCACGATGTAAGGTCTGACTGGGTGGTCTAATGTACGATCCTCACAGCTGTCAATTTTTATTGAAGACTCAGCATAATTATTTACACGTGCCCCTTATGGCTCTCTCATTTCTAGCCCTAGTTTATTTGCTGAAAATTTCAGGGGCACATACACATTTTCACTCATGGAGGTTTGGTAATTCATTGCGAACATCATATCGAAAATATGGTAAATTGTGTTCTACGAATATAGTATTTCGCCCAGTTTTCTCCGTTTCTAAAACTTACACATATCACTTTCATTATCATACTTGTGTGTATTTTCAAAATTTATAAGGTCATTTCTTTCGCATGAACGTTCTTTTAAAGGTCGGTGATGGAAGGTCATGTGGTGCTTGGAAGATGTATGAAAATAGGCAACTGAAAATTTCATACTATCAGTCTATCAGCTATTTGTGTGCCACTAAGAAAATACATGTAAATAAATAACTTAAATATCTTACACAAAGTTGAGCATTTTTTTACGAAAGTTGGGCATATGAGTTTTGAGATGTTAGATGCAATTTACAGTTTCATTATTTTGCGCAAGCTTTTGCACTGAAAGTTATGTAATTTTTCGAGATTTTAATATCAATATCTTAATATCAATGTCTTCATTTCAACATCTTTGTTAATATTCAAAAAAGAGTATACCAGTACATACCAATGATTGTATATTTTAATCCTTTTGTCAACATCTCATATATTTTTGTTGAGAATAACATTTCATCCTTTTTATATCTAAAAAAACAATATTAGCAATATAAATGGAGTTTCCAAGATGCTTGATGCATTTTTCCTGTCTTGGTGTAAATTTTCAAAGACTCTCCGTACGCTTCCGTAGCCGGCCTTGAAATCCAAATTCATCTTATTCAGATTTACTACACCTCCGTCCCGCAAAGGTAGTCCATATTTCTATTTTGGTCTGTCCCAAAATGATTGTCCACTTACAATTTGAAGGTAAACAATACATTGAAGTTAAAATACTACCCATTCATATTCAATACACCTAGTCTTGAAAAAAACAAAATTAAGAATAATAGTGGAAATAGCTTGTCAAAAAATTGTAGTGGCACTACTAAAAATGGAGATTTTTGTGGCTGAATTTTTTATGGTGGCTACGAAAAGAGCCACAAAAAACTATTTTTTTTTTTTGCTGGAAAAGAAGTCGCCGCTTTAATAGCCACACAAAAGGATAAAATAAGCAGGATAAAATGAAAAACACTAAATAAACCTGCGTTTTTATTTTGGTGAAGTACTGTAGGAGTCTACATGATCCTATTATCGTGCAAAGCCCTACTAACTCGTGTAGGGGGTTTTTGTTCAAATGCCTTTCTGGCAACTTGTCTTGAGTTTATACCCTTGGCCAAACTTGCTTTTCCAATCTACCCGGCTGGGTAATCAAATATGTAAAGATATTATTAGCAACTATGTGGTCCCTTCTTGTCAGCCAAAAGTACATGTTTGTCAGCCAAGTTTTTTGTTCAATTACTTCTATGCCCTTGCAACCCTAATATTGAATACCCTTCCATTTTTTTCTCTCACTACAACCTTCACTGCTTCTTTTTTTTCTCCCTCACGAACATTCAATATTTTTCATCTACCTCTACCTAACAAAGTACAAGAAGAAATTACTCCAACCAACCGTATCATTTATGATTTCACAGTACTCCAACCTTAATGCTGTGAAACATTTCTCATTTGTCACTCTCAGTTGCTCTTGTTTTATCCAGGGAACTCACATTTTCTCTCATCTGAGTCTCTTATCTCCATTTGTTCTTGAACCTGCTCAGAGTGCAGGTAAACTCTAATTTTGTTGAGATTGTTGTATTTGTTGTGTCTTCTCATCCTAATGTCAGCTTATCACTTAAAATTTCTGGTTTTTATCTTGATTTGTTAAATTTTATGTGTTCATAATCATCTGTTCTTCCTGTGTTTTCTTATGCCAATGTAACACTCGTCGGGGACGATTTGAGTAAGACCACGACGACCACGCAGTGGGCTTGGTCGTCAAAGTCTTCATTCACGAAAACACAGAGACGACCTATGTATTTTTATGGATCGTCGGGGCAAACCACGGAGGGCCGGCCCTGACGACCCTGACGACCCTGACGACCCATCATGGCCGTCTCGGTGAGTCTAGGTCGTCGCTGTGTGAGTGAACTGGAAAAACACTTAGGTTACACCCGACGACCCTGCTAGGTCGTCTTTGTGATTCCAGATCGTCCCCGACGATCCTCTGTAAACGCTGACGACCGGCTATAAATGCAGACGACCTGGTCCAGAACACTTTGACACAAATTTTTTAAATTGTTTGAATAAGAGTTAAAATAAAACTCCCACAATCAAATAGAACATAAAACTGGAACATGGTTCAATCAAATAGAACATAATCAACAAATAATTGAGAAATTACATCAAGAAATAGATTACAAAAACTGGAACATGGTTCAATCAAGATCAAGGTAAATAATATCAACATATTTCAAAAAAAAAGGTAAATAATAAACCAACATTAATCAAGACCCTAACACAAAAATGTGAACATTAAACATTAAAATTTTCATTGAAATTAAACTTTGCAAAGTACATGGAAATTTAAAAACTTAAAAACACAAACTACATTTTTTTTTGCTTCTTCTTATCCCTAGGAGGAGATTCTTCTGGGTCCCATTCTTCACCGGAATCTTCACTAGCACTGTCTCTTTTACGTGGAGGAGTCCAGTGAGCCGTGTCTTCTTCGTCTTCATCGGATGAGTGAATGGTTGTTTGTGAACCCCTTTTATAGGAATAAGCAGGTTCGTCATGGGAATAATCAGGTTCTTCACTCTTTTCTTCTTCACTTCCCTCCTCTTCACTATTTTCTTCTTCATCAGTTTCCTTCTCCTTACCTGTTTCTTCTTCATCACTTCCCACCTCCTCTTCTTCTTCACCGTGGTCAGTTTCATACTCCTTAGTTGGGGAGCTTGGCTTGGACATTTTGATTGAGTGATTTTTTTTGTGAATAGGTAGTGGTTTAGGAGAAAACATTTACCTACATTTATAGTGGTGGAGGGTAGACGAAGAGACTCGGCAGTTCTTTTGTTTCTTGTGCCGTGCATGCTTGTAATAATGTGGATACATTTTCTAGATGATTCCATCTTGAAAATGTCCGGCTCATCAATTTCCAAGGCGACCCTTGAGGTTCCTCAACTACCGAGACGACCAAGGCTCGGTCGTCCGTGTCATTCACCAGTGGACACCCTGACGACCAAGGTCGGCTGGTTCGTTCACTGGTGAAGACCTGACGACCAAGGTCGTCCGGTTCGTTCACTGGTGAAGACCCTGACGATCAAGGTCGTCAGGTTCGTTCACTGGTGAAGACAGAGACGACCATGGTCGTTGGTTCGTCTGTGTAATTCACCATGGTCATTGGTCGTCTCTGTTCACTGGTGAAGACCCTGACGATCAAGGTCGTCAGGTTCGTTCACTGGTGAAGACATGGACGACCATGGTCGTTGGTTCGTCCGTGTAATTCACCATGGTCATGGGTCGTCTCTGTCTTCCCTACCAACTGGTTGTTATTAAAAAAAAAAAACCTAAACCCTAAACCCTAAACCGTAAACCCTAAACCCTAAACCCTAAACCCTTATTATTAAAAAATAACTATTATCACAATATGGTTATTATTAAACCCTAAACTCTAATTAAGAAAAACAAACATTATCTTCTGACATGTGAAGTTTGTTTATATATGACAGAGATGGTGAAGAAATTAGGAGTACTTGTCATCTGGAACGGTGCATGGGATCGTGTCGAAGGTAGATACAAATATTTGGGTGAAAGATTGAAGACCGCGCATTTCAAGATGTGCAAAGGCATTACTGTAGAGTCATTGAAGGAAGATGTCTCCGTTAGAATGGGCGGTGATCATGAGTCCACTAAGAAGATTGTCTTACACTATCATCACTTGATAGACGATGCAGACTTATTCCCCCCTAACGTACTTTCTGTTGACCTACAAATCGATGATTTGTTTGATTGGTGTTCAGCGGGGTATACTGTTAGAATGTACGTTACTTTGGAGGATGAGGTTCAAGGAAACATAGTTTCAGATATTGTTCTTGATGGAGTACATAACGACCCGACTCCAATGGATGACCACAATTTGCAGCCGACTCCGATAGATGACAACAATATGCAGCTGATCCCAGTGGTTGAACACAATAGCCCACATGCATTGATTGAAGAAGAATACTTCCCCGGCGTGCAGATCATCCCCGAGGGCTATGCTGACGACATGGACCCTCAATTGGTCCTCACAGACACAACCACCAATGCGGTCAATGTGACTGTGATGTGTACGACAGAGAGGAACCAAATGTGCATAACAATCTTGCATTGGAAACTGTGAAGATAGACCGCAATCGTTTTGTTGATGAGGCCGGTGGTAGTCGTTGTAGTAGTGATGGCATTGGTAGGTCGGACGGGCTGGTTCTTAAGATTGGCGATTTGTTCAACGGACCCGACGCGCTATTAATGCCTATTAGGTTAGCTGCTGCTGACAGCGGATGGTCTTTTCACGTCTACAAGCGAGAGGCTGTGCGGATAGTGTTGCGTTGTAGTGATGAGAACTGTAAGTGGATGGTGGGGGCGTACAAGATCAAAGAGGCTGTGAACTATGTCCTTAAGAAACACAATCCAATTCACACATGTACCGCAATTACGATTGACGGTAAGCACCGTAACATCACTAGCATGGTTGTAGCCAAGCAACTGCTGGGACGGTTTAAAGATCTCTCAAAGTCACCCTCAATCGCTGAGGTTCAGGCTATGGCGAAAGATATGGGCACCGAATTCTCGTACCATACGTCGTGGATTGAAATTCAAAAGCGTAAAGGTCTTATTAGCGGCACTAGGGCCCAAAATTATGCAGATCTACCTGCGTTCATGCATTTAACCGCTGAGTTGAACCCCGGTTCGAAGTGGGATATTCATGTGAGCGAAGATAATGTATTCCAGTACTGCTACATGACCCTCGGTGCATGCATTGCAGGTATACGGTATATGAGACCTGTAATTGTGATTGATATGTCGCACATGAAGAAAGAACCGGTTCAGTTGGTTGTGTGCACAATGGTTGATAGCGAGCAACACTACTATCCCATTGCGTGGGGATTGGTGGATCGCGAGAATACAGATGCATGGACATGGTTCTTGCTTAAACTACGACAAATTAGGCCTGACAATCATGACCTGACTTTTGTTTCCGATCGGCACCAAGCTATAATTAATTCAGCTAAGGCGGTGTACCCCCTTTCCAACCATGTCCATTGCTATCATCACCTGAAGATGAACGGGCTGTCGCACTACCCCACAAAGAAGTGGGAGAAATATTTTTTTAAAGCTGCATATACCTTCGACCGGGAGATCTGTGATACAAATTTGAAGGACATGGGCATTGTTGTATCGCACGTGCATAGCGTGAAGAAAATGACGGTTGAAGGTTACTTTCGCGATGCCGGATTGGAGAAGTGGGCTAGGTCCTTTTGCAAGACATCCCGGTTCGAACAATTATGTTCCAACCATGCGGAGTCCATTAACTCATGCTTTCTGGATGCACGGAATGGCAAACCTCTTCAATTATTCGCTTTCGCGTGCGACACAGTGGCTCAATGGTTCATATTAAGAAATATGGAATTGGAGAAAATGGGAAGGATGTATCTGACTAAGGTGCGGGAAGAAAAAATGTTGGAGAATTGGGTCAACTCTCGAGGACTGCATGTACGTCCCATCACATGCACAGAGTACGAAGTCAGAGACCGTGACCTGAAATGTCACGTGGTGGATTTTAGCCCTGGAAATGTCGTTGGGAGCTGCACGTGTGGCGAATACCAACAGATGTGGTTCCCATGCGTACATGCTTGTGCATGTGCATCGCAACTTAGGAAGCTGGGCCATTACGACGTGCAACACGACATGGAGGTCATGTACAATCATACTAGCAGGTACTACTCAAGAGAATGCTTCAAGGAGGCCTATAGCGGAACGGATTATACTGCTCCCAACCACACACAGTGGGACAGAGACAATTTACCCGAGAGTATAAGAGCACTCCGGCCTATGTCTTCCACACATATCCAACCCCTAATCGGATTTGACTGAATTAAGCACTCGATCATTTGAAGTACATACCAGGCTGTCATATACCTTTTTTGGGTCACAAACCTCTTCTCTCTTGTCTTCAACAGATGTCTTTTCTCCAATTTATCCACTTCCAACAATTCAGGCCTCGCTCTACAGCCACCGAAGTCCTTCAGAAGCTTGGGGAAATCCGTGAGAAGACGCTCAAATTCCCATTGCTTGAACCCTGAGTACTGATGCGGATCGTACACTTGCAACACCATGTCTTTCACTTCAATGTAAATGACAATCCAATGCCCTGGACCTTTAGCCGTTCTCTTTGTAAACCATGGCATGAACCACCTACTAGCCTTGGCGAGCTCAGTTCCCCGATAGGGCTGATTTCCTGCAAAATATGGGGCCACTTTGTCCTTCAGCTCGGCATAAGTGAGTGCCGGATTCATGAACGCATGATACCAACCGTAGTCAGTAATGACCGTGTCTGTTCTAGCTTCACGCACTTTCTTGGAATACATGCGCCTAATCACATACGTCAGCTCGTCCATATGAGACCAAAGGATAGTAGAATATTCTGCTTTAAGGTACTTGAAGAATTCTCTCCCAAGTATATTAATTCCACAATATATACCTGCCCACTCCTCTTCAGGATCATATAACCACGCTTCGAAGGCTTTTACTAGAGGTGGTTTTGGTTGCATCATGAGGTTGAACGTTGGCATTCCGGTAGACGCACTGTATAAAAACTTCACAGGGTGAATTCCTTCTTTAGCAAGTGCAGCCGCATACTTGGTTCTCCCCCAATCAATTCTTGCGCGATCACGCCGCGACTTCACTGCCACACCACCTTCTCGAACAATAAACAACTTATCACGAGCATGTATCTTGTCATACAAACCTAGCTTATCATAACTGTACGTTGACTGAGGATTCCAACACTCTTCTTGGTCTGTATGCTCTGGAGCCTCGAAGTACGTTATCCAATCTTCCGGTACATGTAACTTCAATTTTGGCAACACTACTTCTACATCTTCTTCTACACCTCCTTCTTTGCCTCCTTCTTCTTCTCCTCCTTCTCCTGCAAGGGTTGAGTAATCTTCATCAAACCAACTTTCTAGTTCAGGATCACTCAGATCTTCCACTGCTTGCTGGGATGGCCCTGCTGGCTCGGATCCCCCTGCTTGCTCGGATGGCCCTGCTTGCTGGGATGGCCCTGCTTGCTCGGATCCCCCTGCTTGCTGGGATGGCCCTGTTTGCTCGGATCCCCCTGCTTGCTCGGATCTCCCGGCTGGCTCGGATCCCCCTGCTTGCTCGAATCCCCCTGCTTCTTCGACCCTTGACGGGGCTGAACCCCTAGCTCTTTCAGCTCCCGGTGCAGGCACAATTTGATTGGATTCATCTTCTTGTGGCTCGAATCCCCCTGATCCTGTCTACTCTGTTGCTGCATGCTCGATTGACTCGGGTTGGCTGGATCTACGGGTAGCTCCGAGCTCTGCATACTAACAAGAATATTACATTAAAATTAGGAACATGTAAAAATTAAAAACGTACTAAATTGACTACCAATCATACTTGTAAGTATACCTGTCCGGGAGTTCCAACATTCTGAGTTCGTGTCTCACCCGGCATTCTTTTTGTTGCCACCTTCCACACTTCCGTCAGCATAGTTCCCGAAACGTTTGCCATTTTCCCAATTTTGTCCAACTTCTCCGTATTGATGGACTGATTGTACGCGGCTGTCTTCAATAATGCGGTCGCTTGCTGGTTAGACAACGATCGCAATTCTCTGATTTCCTGCTCCACACTGTCTAATCGTTCGCCAAACTTGTCGACTTTGTCGTTCACTGTCTTGAACTCCCCCCGGACCAGGGAAAACAAATCTTGCTTGAACGATTCCAAGTCCCCAATCTGAACAGAAGCTCTAGGGACCTCAGGTGCAGGAGTTGCATCATTTTGCTGGTCAGGCACTTCCGCAGGGGGGGATAGAGGCTTCTCTAATTTGTTCTGTTCCCCCTTGTTCTTCTTCTGATTCATCGATGAGAAGAGTCTTCTGCTTCTTCCTCGTCGGACTAGCATCACTGGTTTGGGGTACATTCTTCTTCTTCCTTTGTGGGCCAACCGCAGCGACATTCTTGCCCTTCTTCTTCCGCTTCTTACTAGCCTCCACATCAACACCACCTTCTTCCGCTTCAACGTCATCTTCTTCCGCTTCAACATCATCTTCCGTCTGTACCTTACCAAAGTTGTAGGTAGGTTCGAAAGCACGATTCTCATGTTGATCATCCAATATTATAGTCTTTTCTTGAAAGACCGTGCTCCACCGTGGGAAAAGAGGCCTGCCAGGGTTACTACGCTGGTGCTCAATGAAGCTTTGCCAGTAGGGCTCCGTCTTCTCTTCCTCCGTTGGCAAAAGAGTTGGATATACTTTCTTTACAGATTTCCAATAAGCGGAGGCTTCTTCCAAGGTTGCATTGCAATTTCTCCACTCCCAGTTATTCAACCTCGGTCGTATCGGTGCACCTTCCTTCTTCTTGGCCACATTGTCACCGAGCTCCGGTATGGCCTCGCAAATCCATGCCAGAAAGATGTGTGGGAAGCAATGCATGTTATACTTCCTGCGACGTTCGGGATCGAAATTGCAGTTCCAAACCTCTGTCCTCACTTGTTCAAGGGAATCTTTCCACAAATAGCTCCCCCATGCGAAACTGTTAGCCCAATCGAGATCCGAGAACAACCCAAATGCATCCATGGACATCTCATACTTAGAGCTTTTCGTGTACACCAGCCTACCCATTATGCAAGCCATCGCCAACTTAGCATAATCAGTGAGTTTATCAGGGCTCAAGTCCTTTTCTTCTTGCAGCTTCTTCAGTGCATCTTCAACCTTACTGATTTTGATGTTAGTTCCCATCTTGTGGTTTTTTAGGTACTTCTTAGCCCAACCATATTCAATGATTTTCTCACCTAACCCCTCGATTTTCCCGATTCTCAACCCCGACACCAAGCAAAACTCCTGCAATCCAAAACGAACCGACATGTTGTTTACGTTGAACCACAACTCAGTGTCTTCTTTGTCCGAGTTGATCTTCGCATGCTGAACAAGATTTACTATCTGCCCCGGATAGTTGAACGGGCCACCATTAAGTTGCAACAAGAACTTCAACTGCGGGAGCCTAGTCTGTATCACTGCCCGTACCTCCGCACTAAGGAATTTCATAGTCTGCTCATAGTATTTCATATGGCACCTCGTAGTGATGTTCCCTCTTTCAATCAACTTCTTACACAAGGGTAGCGGTACGTCTCCTCCCAAATATTGAGCCAAGTCCGAAACCTTAAGTAACTGAACCTACATTATAAAACACAAATCCATAAGTTATTAAGTTTTAATATAAGTTATAAACTGTGTAGGTAAGTTATCAATGTTAATGTAAGTTATAAACTTTGTATCTAACTTATTAATCATTTTAAGCTAATGATTTCAATTTATAGCTAATCTAAGTTATAAACTGTCTTGTTAATGTTTTGGTGTCAAACCTAAGAGTTCAGCAGTTCTTGTTAAAAAAAAGTGTTCAGGGTGTGTTCAATCTAGCATGCAGTGTTGAACAAGTCAAAATTTTTGTGTCAAAGTGTTCAGTAGTTCTGTATAACACGGACGATATAAGAAAAAATACACAGACGATACGGGAAAGGCACGGACGACCGAGAGGCCATTCACAGAGACGAACTCTGGCAAGGTCGTCTGCGTTTATATAGGATCGTCGGCGTTTATATAGGATCGTCTGGTGCTACACCGGATCGTCTGGACAAGGTCGTCTCGGTAAATATAATTTCAACCGAGAAGACCATGCCAGACGATCCGGTCTAACACCAGACGATCCGGTTTAAACGCAGACGATCCGGTTTAAACGCGGACGATCCGGTCCAGACTAGATCGTCTCGTAAAAATGCCATAGGCAGGTGTTTCGTCTCCTATCCACAAAAACTAGATCTAAGATCGTCACAACACATTCAACCCAGGTCGTCCAAGTTTTAACAAACAGAAACATGAATCATACTGGATTTATATGAAACAACAAATCAAACACAAACTAAAATTCAAACTAAAATTCTAACCTTATCAACCCCGACAAGAATTGTGGGAATTGGGCGGTTGAGGATGCCGATAGTCCCGGCGGTGGGGTGGATAACAATGGCCTGAGTTTGATCAACACCGGCAGGGAGTGAGCCGGAGACGGTGGCAGCCATGGACGGCGATGATGAAGAGGAGGGAGCAGTTGTGGAGGACGACGCCATGGAGGGAGGAAGAGAGAGCAAGGGTCGGTTTTTCGCAATTGCAGAGAGAGAGAGAGAGTGCAGAGTGATTGTGATGGGTTGGGAGTTGGAAAAGATAAAAGTAACCGTAGGTTTTTTTTTTATTAATAAAATCTGTTTAAAGTTCAAAATTGTGTTTATTTTTTTGGTTAAACCCTAATCATAAAGGACCCCACCATCACTTATACTCCACCGGGTAGATTGGAAAGACCAAGTTCGTAGGCGGTTTAAAGACCAATTTTTTCCTCGTGTAGAAGATCAATTACCGAGATTTCAGAAGATTAGGAGATTAGGGATTCCTCTGGCGGTGGTTCTTCTCTTCGTACTTCTCAATCGATCGGTTCCGCAATGCTTCAGCGGACTGGAGGTGCGTTCTTTCGTCTTCAGCGGTGCTTCAGCGGACTGGGCGATGGTTAGTCTCGTTTGTGGCAGAAAAGAAGAGGTGCGTTCTTTCCACTTCTTTCTGTCGAATTATTCTTTACTTCTCTTGCGATGTCCATATATTGTTTACCCTGTGTTGATCGATGTATATGTTCAAGGGTTTGATTTGTCCTTTGAATTGATTTACCTTTTCTCTTCCAACTCCTATCGTTTGTGTATTCAGTTTACCGCACAGTGAACTGGATTGTCTCCAGAGCAGCAAAAATCCAGCAGGTATGTTTTTTGGTTCTGTTTGTGTTGTTTTGAACTACATATCTACTTGTCTTGCGATCTCCATATTATGTTAATTTTGTGTTGATTGATGATATGCTTAAGGTTATTGTCTTTGAATTTATTTTTTTTCTTCTGAATAGAATTTCGGAATGTGAAATTGGACTATATTTGTTTCTGAATTTGAGTCTGAATCGCTCCAGTCAAAACAGAAATACTAATTTTGAGGAATTTAAATCTCAATAGAAGGACAATACTCCAAACATATTTGATAAGCTCTGTCAGATGAAATTGTTTACATTGTATTCACTATCAAACTGTATATAAGAAATCACCAAACCATCTACTTTTTTATCTGGTAACCAACCACTATCTGGTTTGTAACGACATATGAATGGATATTAACAATTTACATTACAAATTCACAATCACTCTACAGTAGAGGAAACATAGAGTTGCAATAAAGATATTTGTTACCAAGAGTACTGGTATATATATGCAGTAATGTAGTTGAGTTGAAATTGATATTTGCAATAAAGATATTTGATCCTTTATTGAAATATTTATTGCATATATGTTGTTTACATTGTATACATGATTTGAGTTCTGGAAAAAAAGCAGTAACCCTGACATATATAGTTTCTGCTTGAAATTGAAATCCTCCACATAGTCCCTAGTTGAGTTGTCACATGTGAATACCTTAAAGTCTTCTACATTAAAAGACATATGTTATTTATTGAAATAACCTCTAATATTTTTCACATATAAAGACCCAATGTTACCAAGAAAGAATACCTACAAAGTTTAAACAGTCTTTCAAGAGAGATCCGACTAAAACCCGTACAATCTATGACTTTTCCGGTAACATCGAAGGTGACCAAGAAATTGGCAACCACCTATATGAACAACACAGGCTTTACAGTTTTCTCCTCTGGAAATTGAGACGAAGAAAAGGAGCTGCTGATTCAGAGAGATTGCACATAAAGGGAGGCATTGGTACTGGATACGAACGAAAAATCTGGTGAGACAATCAGGGACAACCACCTATAATGGAAGTCAATTCTTATAATACAGGGAGATACATGCAAATTAGGGAGGCAAAGTGCTTTGGCTGGGTATTCTTCAGAAACTGAACATTTTTGTAATGGTTTTCTTCATTTAGTTCGCTGCCCCCTAAATCAAGAATCTGTAAAAACAATGGATACGCGTTGGCATTGTTTGGGTATTGGCTATTTTTGTTTTTGTGGAGCATAACAATGTTACGAAGGACCACTGTGCCCTTAAATATGCCACTGATCTGTCAGACCCCCAGAAAATAACTTAAAATCCTTGCTGGCATGTCCAAGGTGTTTTTCGTGTGTCTGATATCTGACGTGAGTGTCTTATACTGATATAGCTCTTATATGGAGTGTGTGTGCTTCATAAACCAATTCTTAAACAGTAGAACACAAAAAAATAATAGAAACAGCCGACGTACAACTTTTAGAAAATATTTTTTAGCTAAGCTATATCATCTGAAGGTCTCAGATAAGACGTGAATGCTTGCACAGGTATTAGGACTCCCCAAAGATTTTTAAGAATGCATTTCCAAAGGTTTTTGAACCATGCCATTAAACATATTAAAATCGTCTTATTTACAATATCAAGTATCTTAAAGATAAGGTACTTTCTGGAAATAGGGATTTCTTGTCTAAATCAGTCAGTAGCTTACCTCAGTAGAATGGAGCTGTTGATATACAACTTTCACTACCATAACTTCTAGATGATTTCCGTACATTGCAAGACTCAAGGCATCCAAGTCCCCTACCTTGATAACATTGTTACTCTGCATGCACGGACAACGGTATACGCATAAGTGTTGTGTTTTATTTGTTCTATTGATTTATAGTTTTTCCTCTGTTATAAATTCGAACTGTTTGGTTAATTTGGTGAATATTGCAATGAGGAATCTAGGCTTGCTTTGAATTCACTCCACCAGTAGTGTACTGCCTAGTGCAGCGAACTAGTTCATAAAATTGAATAGGTGAGTTTCTTTGTTCTGTTTGTGTGTTTTTCTTACTTCTTTGTTGTCTTGTGATCTCCATATTCAGTTTACCTGTGCTGATTTATGTATGTTTCATGTTCTGAATGGTCTCTTCAATTGATAGTTTTTTGTTCTCGGAATAGAAACTTGTCTATGCAAAATTGGGATGTTTTTTACTGAATTCGCTACGATGCTCTGGATTTGTTCTCTGGGATTAGGCCTTCTCTCCCTCTTTGAAGAGACGATCATCTCGACTAGTAGTTAAAAAAGGCTGGTTCTGCTGCATAATGTGCGAAATGATACTAATAAAGAGTAATGAATGGGGGTGTCCACACTTTCCTAAAGATTATGTTGAAGAGACTTGGGCATTGTACTGAGAACTAGGCGGTTAATTATGGGAGTAATTCTTCAAGTAGCAATCTGTTTTGATTAATACTAGCCTGCAAAGTTGCAAGATATATCTTTTTAATGGAAGCTGAAATCTCTGAATGGTTGCAACAAGAGAAGATGTCACTACAGTGTTTCACCCTTTCCCCCCTTCAGGTTTCACCCTTTCAGTGTTCCAAACTTTAGGAAACTTACAACCCCTGATTGTGTTACTGTGTACCGTAAGAGGAAAATACATTATTGTGTCACTCAGTACACTAAGAGGAACTTCCGATTTTTCGACCAAAGTTTGCTAGCAAAGTGAGCGCATATTGGTCTTCTTCTGCTTCCTCTCTCTGTTTTGAAACTGGTGTGTGGGGGGTTCACATGGTTGTTCTGCAACCCTGTGAAGCCATTTTGGATTCACCCACTTGCAGTTTAATACTTTACCATATAGAAGTACGTCATTGAATATTATCACGAAAAAGCTTTGGACACCCTGCATCTTAGTGACATATCTCCCAACTATACCCTTTTTGCACCAAGTCACACAAGGGAAAGTTTTGGTTGCTGCTGGTGCATTTGAGCCCTGAAATTGGGCTTGAATTTCTGTGATGGGTAAGAGACACTTTCACCCCTTCAGGTTTCACCATGTCAGTGTTCCAAACTTTAGGAAAAGTTACAACCCCTGATTGTGTGTTATTCTGTACAGTAAGAGGAAAAGACATTACTGTGTCATTATGTACACTAAGAGTAAGAGGAAAAGACTAGGATGACCAAGCCATGGCTGCAACAAGAGAAGATGTCACTGCAGTTAAATATTAGTGCTAGAATCAAGATAGCCAGAGAATGAAAAGAACACCTTCTACATTGAACACAATTTTCCAACTAAACATTTCTACAAACAAAACAGGGCTACAAACATGCAGTGAGGCCTCATTTGGGTAAGTCAACAAAACGGATGGGTAAGTCAACAAAGGGGATGTGGCATACATTATAATCCATTTTGTGAGACAAGGCAGCATCCAGAAAAGTAAAAGATTGACACTGCTTTTTTGACCTGAGATCTCTCTGTTTGAGCTAAGGTCAGGAAATGCTCTGATATGTTCTGAGTGATCCGACAGAACAAACGACATCACCGTGGCTGCAATTATAGAGTTGTCCCGCCAGAATGCTAGTGGGATCTCGCTGCCCGAATCATTTTAATTCATAGATTGAAGAATCTCACCTGAAGTCACTATTATTTTACATCCCCCACATGTAATTTATAATGTTAAAATACTACTCAAGTTATAGGCTTGTACCAAAATCTCTGTTGTTTGAATATTGTTACTATTCTGTCCTAACAAATTAAGAGGGACACCATGTAGAGAGAAAATAAGGTAGCATTGTTGGAATCAAACACCTGCTTGATAAGATATTGGTTCAATTCTCTTTTCTCATGGTCAATTAACTCTAAGACTTTGTTTATTTCAATTACTTGAGATCATGGTGACCTGATTAAGAATTTGCCAACTCTAGATAACCACGGAACCAGTTCTTACGTAGATATCAAGACCGCTACGAATCCTCTATATCCATCCCACTTCAACCATCTTATTTCCCTCCACTAAAAGTCTCCATACCCATGAACAACCTCTAGAATTTTTTTTTTCTTGCTACAAAGGAGAATTCCGGAAAATTTTTTATTTAAATAATTTTGAATAGAGAATAGGTTCAATCATTCAGATTTTAGTCATTAGTAGGTGTGTTTTATTTGGTATAACAAAATATTTTGGGGGCATTTCTGTCAAGTGAAATATGTATGATACATGTCCCACTCAATAGCTTCCTGACGCACCAACATACTCTAATACTAATATTAAATTGATTCTCCAGGTGATAAGATTTCAGATTTATATGGATAAGAGTTGGATTCATTTGCATGATCGGTTAAGCACCGAGTATAAACAACGGATTGCAAGCTTTCTTCAATTTGCTTACCAATAAGATTCCCGATGCGAAGATATATTCCCCATGTAACAAGTGTGCCAATCGCAAGTTCTTATTGAGAGATGAGGTTTATGCTCACATAACTATTCATGGGTTCAAAACCGATTACAGTCATTGGTCCACACCCGGAGAGCGATTGTCTTCTTTTGGTGGTGAAAATACGACATACGGGGCTAGTGACTCGGTTAATAAAATGGCTGAAATGGTGAATGATGTGTTTTCTGATCAAATGCAAGATAATTCTACTCTTGGCGATGATTTACCTGGGGAAACAAGAAGTGACCCTGATGAAGAGACGAGGAAATATTGGAAATTGTTAGAGGAAGCGCATCTTGAACTATATCCAGGTTGCAAGACATTTTACTCTCCTTGAATTTATTGTGCAGTTGTTGCAAATTAAAGCATTATGTGGATGGATTAATACCTCGTTAGACAAGTTGTTGGCCTTGATACATCGTGCCTTTCCCATGTGTGAAGGTTTACCTAAAAGTTACTATGACCCCAAGAAGTTGAATTCATCACTTGGTTTTGGGTACGAGAAGATTGATGCGTGTCCTAGTGATTGTATGTTGTACTGGAAAGATGACAAGTTCAAAGAAAAATGTGACATCTGCGATAAATCTAGATACAAAAATACCAAAGTGGCTCGACAGACAGCGGTGCTAAAAAAATTCCTGCTAAACAAGTGCGATACTTTCCTATAAAACCAAGATTGAAGAGACTATTTATGTCAACTAAAACGGCCTCAAATATGAGGTGGCATGCAGAGGGACGGACGAAAGACGGCAAAGTACGACATCCAGCTGACTCCAAAGCTTGGAAAAATCTTGAGAAGCGCTATCCAAATTTTGGGTGCGAGAGTCGCAATGTCAGGCTTGGATTGGCAGCTGATGGTTTTAATCCATTCCGGACACTAAGTGCTGTTCATAGCACATGGCCAATTCTGCTATTAAATTACAACTTTTCCCCTTGGTTCGGTGTGAAACAACCACAATTTATCTTATGCTTTCTTATTGACGAACCAAGCGCTCCAGGAAATAATCTTTATGTTTACCTACAACCTGTAATTGAAGAACTGAAAAAGTTATGGGTAGATGGTACAATGACTTATGATGCACCAAGCAAGGAAATGTTTTGTATGCATGTAGCTCTCTTGTGGACTATAAGCGACTTTCCTGCTTATGCTAACTTATCTGGATGGAGCACTAAAGGAGAATTTGCTTGTCCTTATTGCAATAAGGACACCCCATCTAGATGGTTGTCATATAGTAGAAACTTATGTTATTGTGGAGCTAGACGGTGGCTTAATGAAGACCACAAGTTCCGATAAGAAGCAGCCTCATTTGATGGGACTATTGAAATAAGGGAAAAACCACCTCATTTATCTGGTGAGGATATTTACAAACAAGTTGAGAAAATTGTCAATAAATTTGGGAAAATTGATAAGGAGGCACGTCCTGCTAAACGAAAAAAGTCAAAAGATGCGTCAAAAGATGTAGTTTAATCTCATTCTGGAATTTCACCGTGCAAAGGTTAAAAAAAGAAAAGCATTTTATTTGAATTACCATACTGGAAAGGCCATTTAATTCGGCGTACCCTTGACGTCATGCATATCGAGAAGAATATATGTGACGATATTTTAAACACACTTTTGGATCTTGGTGAAAAATCAAAAGACAATCTTCGTGCTCGTCGTGACCTTAAAGATATTGGTATTCGAGAGGCCCTCCATCCTATTGGACAATCTAATGGTAACCTTTTGTTGCCACCTGCTACTTTCACTATGAATAAGCATGATACTGACATTTTCTGCCAAGTTCTAAAAAATGCTAAGGTCCCTGATGGTTATTCTTCATATATATCTAATCCTGTTAAAGGGAGGATCATTTCAGGTCTCAAAAGTCATGACTGCCACACTCTTGCAACAACTGTTACCATTGGCTGTGAGAAAGGCATTGCTTAGAAATGTTTGTGAGGTGTTGATTGAACTAAGCAACTTCTTCAGAAAGTTGTATTCAAAGGTAATTGACATTAATGATATTGAGGAATTAAAAAATGAAATAACCTTGGCCCTATGCCTCTGAGCTATAAGAAGTGGACAGTCAAAGAACTAAAACCATATAAGGAGCGCATATGGAATGAGGAGATCAAGGTTAACATTTTAAATTTGTAGTTTAATATAGAAGGGTTAATTTTTTTTACTTGCAAAAGCAATCACTTATTTGTTGAACATTGTAATACAGAAAAATACCAATGTGCCGGATGAGTACAGACATAAATGCATGAAGATTTTAGGAAAAATGTGAAAAGATTACAGATCATGGCTGAAGAGAACTCATTTTAGTAGGTATAACAATGACGAAGATCGACTGAGTAATGTACCAGACAGAGTTGACGAGGGACAATGGAAGTGGTTGGTTGAATTCTGGAATAGCGATGAAGGGAAGGTCATTACAATTACTCTTGTAAATTATGATTTTTTTTTCATTATGAGATATGTTACAGTATTCAATTATGTTTGTAGGCCCGGAGTGTCAGAAATCGTTCAAACCGGAAAAACCAAAAGAAGCCTCACACAAGCGGAAGAAAGCCCCATTACCAAGTTGAGCATGAGGTCAGTTATAAGTTTCAAGGTGATGAATTTATGTTAACTTGAATTGTTACTTTAATATATATATATATATATATATTTGTGCAATAATTTTAATACAGGCGAGAAAGAAAAGAAAGAGGGAGAAGTAGGCGCATTTGATAGAATTGAAGTTTTCATAAAGACACATACAAAAAAAATGGAAAGCCATCTGACGAGGCCGCGGGTGAAATGATTGTAAGTTCACATTACTAACAAGGCGATGTATTTCATGAACAAAATGCTTAAAACGATATTATCAAGAGTGTAACTTACTTTTGTAACTAAACTTCTTTCTAGACTCGTCTTAAACAAGGATTGGCAGAGCGGGAAAAGTCAGAATGGACAGACGAATTTAAGGAGAAAGTGTTCACAAATGTATTTGGTTTTGATAAGCACGGACGTGTACGTTGTCAGGGACATGGAGTTTGTCCCAGTGAAGTGTATGGAACCAGACATAGTGAAGGACAACGAAAACAAATGGATAGATTGCGTGAAGCTGTCCGAGTTGAGATTTTAGCTGAAATGGCTCACAGTCTTGACCGTATTGCTAAGATATAAGCTGAGCAAGAAAAAATCAAAACTACGTTGGTAGATCTAGGCCATCTAGTGCCACAATCTGCGAATGATGTAAGTATAACTTTCTAAATCTTGTAATATGTTTGCATATTTATGTTAACATAGTTAATCAGTCCTAATATAGTCTTTCATTTCTATGGTGTAGTTCAATTTTGCTGAAAGTTGCCATCCAGCAAATGATGAGGAATACAGTGAATATGACTCAAGTGAAGATGAAGAGCAATCAAGTGAATGGTGAAGACCCGATGAATTTCGATCTTGACCAGGTAAAAAATTAATGAACAATCATATTTATATTTTGTTATGTTGCTAGCTTCTTTTAGACCTTTAGGTAACTAGAAAAATGGTATAAACATATCTCTAAGGTGAAAGACTCCTATAAAACTTCAAATTAAATATCAATGCAAATTCCAATAAATAAATGAAAAATAAACATTAAAAAATGAAAGTCCATTTATAAAACGAAAATTAACAAGTTCCCTTGACAACAAAAAAATGAAAATTCACCATGAAGACTTTTGACTCTTCTTGTGCGTCGTTCAGGTTCCTCTTACAATTGTTTGTCCATGTGTTTGACATTGCTGATGATGTTGCTTATCTCCAACAACTGAATCAAAGAATACTATAACCAGTGTTTCTTTTTTTGGGTACATAATAACCAGTGTTTCAAAAAAAGAAATGTACAATGATAAATAAGAGAGTAAAATGTCACTAACGGAATATTAGCATTCATTACATCTACCTATTTAATATTTATAGTGGTTAACGAATATTTATCGTGAAAGATTAGAAATGTATTATCTTGTTATGCTCAACATATAAATGAAAGAGGGTTATCTTATTTCAAATAAGGATTTGAAATGCGATCATGCTTGTAAAAATGTTATTCTTGTCTTCAGTTTTTTTTTTTTTTTTTTTTTTTTTTCATGTCTTCAATTCAGTATAGTATAGGAAGTAGGATATGTCATTCTTGCTGCAAACTCTCTAACTTTATTAACAATAGACTAAAAATTACAGACTTTGTTGTTGAATATTCATGTACCTTCTCATCTTTGTTCTCGTCACTTTGTTGGACCTGGACTAACAAATCAAATGCCAAAAAGTACGACTTCTGAAAGCATGACACTGCAAAGTAAAACACACTAAAGTCTCAATGTTAGAAGTCATAAAAATATAACAAATGAAATAAAGATTCTTCGTAATGATTATATAAGAGAAACACAAATAATGAAAGGAACAAATTGAACATATTCATTGTTAAAGGCCTTGTTCCTGGGCAGAGCGTGTTCTCTCAATTACAGTAACTTCTCTGTTAGAACGGCAGTAACAATCTCTCAAATACTAAGAAAACGTAAAATAATTCATGCAATGCGAAATGCTAATAAATAGTACTGGTGTAGTGGTATGAAAGTGGTGCACTTGTGTGCTTGAAGACTTGTGTCTATATCCCCATGCCATTGTCAAAGTTCTTTATGTGAGAGTTACAAACTGTTATGTTTGACACGCATGCCTAAGAATTGTGTATGTCTAAGCTTCCAATGTGCCAAAGGAAAGAAAGAAACTGCTTAGTTACTTACTTACTACTAGTCACTTGTGATGTAAGTGAAATATTGATTATTAGTCTTGGCCTGAAATAATTTACACAAGTACAACAAATATGAAGCAATTTCTTCTTAGAAATATGTTTTGAAATATTTCATTGATTAAGTATATGTTATTTTCAGGTGCATATTGATACTGGGGCAGAGGTGCAATTGCTTTCTGGAACATTGCCAAAAGAAGTAGTTGTAGATGCTATTTTCATCTCCAACGAGCCAAGAGAAAAGGTTTGTGGTGTGCTTCTAGGAGACGACTTATGTGAAGTACGTGTTCTGAGGGCTTACAATCCCGAAACACATCTAGTGATCCGTTTTGGAAGAAATAGAACTCTTGGAGACGTCGTTGAAAGGAGCAACATAATTTCGAATTTATGTGACGTAAGAACTTTTGGTTTATGTATGTTGGATATTATGTATTGGTACGCTTATGAAAATGCTTATTGTGATTTTCTTAATACCATGCAGGTTGAGGTGATTGATGCGTAGAGGATCAGTGGAGTTAGAGCATGGGTTTTTTAAACTCATATAAATTTCTTTGAAACTCCCCAAAATAAGTGAACTTTAGTCATATTTTCTGTTGACAATCAGTTGCTTTTGGTTATGAATCTGTGATTTTAGTTTTTTCTTATCAATCAATATTATTGGACATGGTTTTATGTATTTATATGATGCATCAATTTAGTGTTTTTGACATTTACATTTGGAAACTTTAATAGTACGTAGTTTAGAATTAGTTGTTGAATGTGCGAAAAAAAATTGGCGCACATGCTTGTTTTGCCGCGTTCGAAAATTGTGTGGCAAAAAGTGTCGAGTATGGCGCCACAATTATAGTTGCTGGCAAAAAATTGCGCCATTTTTTTGTGGCTGATAAAAATACCTTTTTGCGGCGGTAAAATTCGCCACAACAAACATATAATTGCCGCCAAAATTTTCTTTTGCGGCTCATAAAACTTTTTGTGACGGTTACAATCCAACGTGAAAAATCCCAGCTTGGCGCCAAACGGTTTTTATTGTGGCGGCTACCAACCGCTGCTACAGCCGCCGCAAATATTTTTTGTGGCGGTTACATACCGCTGCAAAGCATTTACGACGGAAGTTGATGACGCGGGAAATAACTGCCACAAAACCGCCACTAATAGTATTTGTGGCGGGTTCAGTTCTATTAGTGGCGGAAGTTACCCGCCACAAAACCACTATTTCAAGTAGTGTGGGATGCATTAATTTCATGTCTACAAAAAAAAGTTGTATTAAAAAAATGGACTATCTTTGCGGGACGGAGGTAAAAAATCATAATGATTTACGAAACCATTATCCAAAACGTCGCACATTTCGTTTCCAAAAAAAGCGTCGCGCCTTAATATCTGACACGTATCTCTGACACATGTAATTATCGCGACCGTCCGTTTCGGTCGTTTAGGATCTCCATAGCCTATACTCGGGCCTCCCTGGTTATAAATAGAGATGCCAGTGCTTCACGTAATTTCATTCCGAGAGTGGGATCCTCTTCGCAAACACGATACGCCGGAGTAAATGAGATTTTCAACTGTTGCCTAGATCTTTGGTTGGTTCAAGAAGAAAAACCACAGTCGTTTTGCTTCCTAAACCTCCCAACGACCTAGTCCGCGTCATGCAGTTCAAAGCATCCGGTGCCTTCTCCTGTCAGGATTGTGATGGCCGATCTCTCGTTACTGCTCGAAGCTCATTTGTTTGACTTCTTGAATCCACCAAATGCAGGCATTGATCTACAAGGGAAGACGAAGGTGCCCTAAGGACCTTGTCAATTACCATCAGGGCGAGAACTTTTTTAAACTCTTCGCCATTGGTCTCTCTTTTTGCATCATAATTCCGTCACAACCCCTGATGCCTCACAGCCCAATAATGAAGCCAAACAGCCCAAAGGCATTGAAGTGCAACCCAGGACTGATATGGTTCATACTTTGGAGTCAAATTTCATTTTTGACCAGTCCATTAAATGTTTCAACTATTCAGAATCTCATTTAGTCAATTCGAGCATTAAATATGACTGTTGGAACTAGCTAAATAGTCATTGCATGTTTTCAAGACATTAATTATGGCGTTGGGAGTTGTTTTGGTGTTGGAACTAGCTAATTAGTTGCTGCATGTTTTCAAGACTTTAGTTGTAGTTTTTCCCATTCTTGGAGGGTTGTTCCAAGATAAATAAGGGCTGTAACCTCATGGATTAGTCAAAATTTGATTATTATTCGGTTTAATCCTTTGGAGTATCGCTCTAAATTTTGTATCTCTTTGGTGAATTCCATAGAGTGATGAATTTAAACCGGTTTCTGTATCTTATGATGGAATCTGAAGTGGTGAGCCATTTACCTCAAGTTCTTTATCTTAGAGTGAATTCTCTCTGTGGTGAGCCTTGGTTCTATATCTTTGAGTGGATTCTCTAAGTGGTGAGCCATTTTATACATTGTTGATAGTTTGTGCTTTGCCATCCAAGCACAATCTGTCACCCTATACCGTTTCCTAAAACCAAATGGTATCAACCCCATGGCAGTAGTTGCCAAAACCATCATCGCATTGGCTTTAGGTCGTAGCATTCTAGTTTTTATGTTTTTCAAAATAGATTTTTGTAAATAAGATAATTTTTGTTAAATACAAAATTACCACTGCTGGTATTCTTTTGATGTTGTGCAAAAGTGGTACTTCACTACCTCCATTTCTTCACTATCACACCGATTTGACTTTTGTCACTACACACTGTGTCACTTTGACCCGGTAATTTGGGTAGATAAACGATGCATTTTTTTTTATTATTTTGTCATTGTGTTGTATTGTAAAATTTGCTCTATAACACGGTGAAAAAATTAATAAAAAATTCAATCGTTTTGCACTCTAAATCACCCGGTCAAAGTGACCTAGATACGAGTTTAAAAGTCATACCGGTGTGATAGAGAAGAAAGGGAGGTAGTATTTGGGGATGAAATTCCGGGTTTAATATCTCTGTGGCAAAAGGGATAAAAGGCAAGACAAGATTTTGTGGGTGGAGAGGTGAATAGTAAGAAATAAGGAGTTGGGAGGGCTCAGAGTGAGTTGGTGACAAGCCTAAATACCCTGATGAACATGCCCTTACAGATGAAAAAGTCAAATTTGGAGGAAATAAATCATCAGTCGAATTCATGAATTTTAGGCTATCGTTGTTGATTTCTCGAGGCTGGTTATTAATCTTGTTTTTGTTAATAAATTGAGAGAGAGACTGTTAGGCTGAGAGAAGGGGAGGATAAGCATGGGATTGTGCAGAAAAAAGATGGGTATAATTGTCATTAACATGAGTTCCTTGAACCTCTTGCAAACAGTAAACGGCAGAAACTAAAGAAACAGAGCTCACCCTTCAATGATGCATTGATGATATTTTTGAGCAAAGGTGTCGGAACGTAAGACATCATGAGCCGATGTGATGTGATGGTTGAGTGATTTTTCAGGAATGTAAAGTTGCAATGAATAGAGGTCTCTATGTCAGTCTACTTCACGTACTAACGTATGTGGGATAGATTGTTGAACGTTTTATTGTTTTGAACTCCAAATGAAATTTTATTTAAAAAGATTCACAACAATGGTTCTCTCTCTCTAGTTTTCTCTCCATTCTCTCTCTAGAAGGAAGTCGCGTGGGTTTTGAGTTCGGCTTGCTGCTGCCGCCTCCTGCGGTAGCGGCGGGTCTTTTTTGGTTTTGATTCTGGGTTGCAAGAAGCTTCAGGAGGACTTGGGCCAAGGGTGAAACTTTTCCGGCGGTGGTTATGGCGGCGGTCATGCCGAAAAGGTTGGTCTCCAGTTCCTCTTCCGAAGCCTCCGCGTCACGGCTTAGCTTTAACTGGGTCTCGATCTCCCTTCTTGACGTCGATTGAAACTCAAGATCCATGTTTTGGGTTTATTGTTTTGCTTTATTTTTTTTTTCTGGATTTAGTGCCATTCCATGGCTTCTTAGTGCCCATGTGGGCGTTTTTGTCTCACTTTTTCGCTTGAATTTGGTGCGGGGGACTCAGGTTTGAGGAAAAATGTTGAATTGCATTCGTTTGAAATCACGGGCATAATTGTTTGATGGCTTTGGGGTTAGACATTTTCCGGTTGCCGGCGGGTTCTTGTCTTTCCGGTGAACTCTATGTTTGTTCTGATCTGAAGAATTCCAATAGTCAGCCTTGATGGAGATACCAAGATCAACAACACCATGCTAGAACAACTTTCAAGACCTTTATTGTGAACAATTTTGTTGAAGTGGTGTTTACCACTGTACCATTTTTCTTTTATTTTGAACTCTTTTTCTGGGCTGTTCTTATTCAGAGATGTGGTATTGTACAGTTTGTACCTCTCCGTTTCTTTGTACCACGTACTGGACTGTGATATTCCTTTTTTTCGTGAATGAATGAAAGCTACAATTCCCCCGAAAAAACCCTCATTAAAGACACACGCTTGCTGGGAGAGGACATGCCCTTACGTCATTTTAAAATATATATTAATTCATTGTTGAAATAAGGTTATACTACTATCATTCTGAATTCTTCAAGAAAGACAATTTAGGCATTCTGAGCTCCGGATTTTGGAGTCTGTTTAATATTATACATTTCATAATCTTGCCTACGTTGATTGTAAATTTCTATAAAGAACAAATCGGTAACTATCGCTTCAAACGAGTTCTCCACCAAGCTATTTTAGATCCATTTTAGAAACATGAGAACGCACCGTCCTAATTTGTGATATAGATAAACCAAAAAATTACTAGTTCCCTCAAAGCACTATGTAAAATATGAGATTTAATTTTTCTTAGAAGAAACTATGACACTTTCAATAATTGCATTAGAATTATTAATCCATTTTTTTAGTTAGCACAAATGCACTTGTAAGGTTGCAAACAATAAAGTTCAAATTTATAATTTTAATCCCTAAAATGTCGCATTTCTACTCCCTCTGTCGTGTGAGAATTATGTCATCTCTCGCAATAAAGTAGAAAGAGTGTGTGTTTCAAAAAAAAAGTAGACAGTGTGAGAATTATGTCATCTTCAAGAAGTAAGAACCAATTACCAGGTATTGATAAATGGACTGTTTGTACCTTAATACTGAATTAATACAGCACGAAACCAAACAAATGACTAATTTGTAGGTCAACTAATCCAATTTGATCACCCCCGAAAAATATGTTCCAATCTTGTCCAATCCGGCTAGTGCGCAAAACAAAACCTACAAAGTGAAACTGGGATACACTATTATTATCATACGTGTCGCAGCTGTCGCTCTGGACAAGTTTCCTTAGTAGTAATATGATGCAAGAAATCTATACTTATTGCGAGAGATGACATAATTCTCACACTTTCTAATGGCGAGATACAAATATGATGATGCAGATTAATACCGTATCACTTTACTAAAAATTTGCAAACTTTAGCTACCCTTAAATTTGTTCAAAGTGACGTGGTTACATTTGAAAAGAGTCAACTAGGAAGATAGAGGCAAAACATAGGAAGTATAATAATGTGGTCCGGGGTTCAGACCGGGAAAATGATACAAATTCTCATAAAAAAAATGTTCAGTGAGAATATATTTACACCATTTTATGAGAATTTACATCAGTTTACAGGGTCTGAACCCATACCTCACTATGCTATTACAGTCAAAATTGACAACACTACAATTCTTCTCCTTCCACAAATCAAAGCAGCTTTAGCAGCACATGCTTCCACAATTGAAGGATCATAAACTGCATTGTTGCATTCACAATGGCATGAATTATCTATAAAAATACCATATGATTTAAGGCAAACTGCAGCGGTACTACCTCTACTATTTCTTACTTCAACTATAGCATATGTAAAGATGTTAAATCCTGCTGTCAAAACCGTTCAACCTGGAGGGAGAAAAGTTTACCAGGTATCATGAAAACATGAAGGATGCTTAACGCTCTACAACCTGATCAGGCGTCCATCGCATATAAAATATTCGAAAGATAAAGGTAACAAAACCTAACGAACAGATGTAGAGCTTAAATCCGCGTCATGGAAGAAATATCAAGACCAAGATATGGAGGCAGGAGGACCACAAAGATAACTTCACACACTTCTTGAAGCCTAGATCCGCAAAACAAAGGGACTCGCCGCTGCCAGCAGCAGAAAGGGCGAGCCCAACACAAACCTCCAAAGCCCTATTATAGAGTCAGAACGGAGAGAGCAGGAGACGATTCTTACATAAAACAACGGTGTACTGGAAAAAAAACTTACAAAAACAATCTCCCAAACATTTTAAATCACGCATCTCACTAATATAACACCAGACTACGATTGCAATGTCAAGTAGTCGCATATCTGAAAAATACGACGACATGAGTTCCAAAAAACTGAAAACGCAAAACAAAGCGCATTTACATGACCCCATCGGTGAACTTTATGTTATCAACCCGTAAGGGCTCTTGAGGGGTGTGATCTAGGCTACAAATGTCCAGGAATCTTGCATCAAAAAGCTTAATCCATAGACATTTTGCCTCTAACATCCACTTACACATGTCACAAGGATAAGGATCAATATCGTTGTCATGGGCAGAACAATGGCTGGACAAATTTCTTACAAACTTCATGGCATGCCGCCCATGGTCGCTGCGATACTTTCGACGACTTGTACAGAGACAATATATTACTTTAGGTCCATGGAATAGCCATGCCAAAGCGCAATGCAAATAAACAAGCTTATATTCGTCCCTAAGCTCCCGGAGGAACCAATCTGAGTCAGGATTCTGTTCGCCGTGAATAAGGGAGAGCAGACCCACTACTAACTTCGGCTGGAAATGCCCCCACTTTGTCGCATCCCATAGATACTTCTTTGCTACCTTCCATTTGTCAAACTTAAAAAAAAACATACTGTAATTAAATATCAGGAAGACAGGAAAAGAATGTAAATATGACTAGCAGAACCGGACTCAAGCCAGAAGGCAGCGTCCCGATTCTGCACCCTCCAACAGTCCTTCAAAAATTCTTCTTGCTTTAGAACCCATTCCGGCTAGTGGGTTAGAGGTAAATGTTAGCAGACTTAAGGTATAGGAATTGGTCCTCTCCAAGCAATCGCAGATTCAGGGTCTGGCTTGTTGCACTAAGCGAAATAAAATCCTTAAACGAATTTTCGGCAACACGTTTTGTGATGGCTCTCAACACATCATATTGCGTAGTTTCCAAGAGAGACTTCCACTACAACAAATATGACCTTTTTTGACAGTTTTTTTGTCGACACACAGTTTTGTGTAGCTAGTTACGCGATTAATCGACAATATTTCTTTTTTGTCGATGCATATAATTTTTTTTGTCGACATTTTGGTTTTCTTTTATTCTACCCAAACATTTATTCAATGATTGTGAATATTTATTTAAGTTTGAAAATTAATTATATGGTGACATATCCAATTGTCAACTCCTGCAAAAGAAATTGGAGGATAAAAAATTAGTGTTTGCCGCACTCTCAAATTGTAAGGAGGGAATAAAAAATTAATATGTATCTATATCAATACAGTTACTGGCCATGTTTACCTCCCACATATCCATCCTCGCCCAAATTAGGGCTTACCTCCCACGGTGGTTCATCTCTCGACGCAACAGTCGCACGGTTACAGGTACGTCTCCTTCTTCCTTCGATTTATCTTCTTCCTCTTCTTCTTCTTAGTCTTTGATTTCTCTTATTCATTTACAGTTTTTGTCAGGGTTTTTTTTGTTTCTCTTCTTCTTCTCCGGTTTGAACAAGTATCAGCGTCGAACTCTACTATCGGAAACCACGATAGGCTACTTCTCCCCATCGCTACCCGTTATCTCCGTGAAAATAAACGATACCAGGATAGTAGATCTTGGATGAACGCCCATTCACCATTCCACTTCAGGTTTGTTTTCATCATCATTCTTCTTCTTTCATTCTTGGTTCTTAAATTCTGAAGGCTTGCAATTGTTCATCTCAACTGGGAATTGTCTTCTCTGCTAGGTAAAATCAAAGGAGCTCGGATTTGCGAATCATTTCTCTCTCTCCAATCAAAATTGATATATGTGTGTTGTCTATATAGCTGTTTCATCTTATTTGTGTTCCTGATTTTCTATTTAGGGTTCAATTTGGATTGGAGAGAAATTAAGAGGACCCAAGCAATGAGGAGTTTTATGATCTGGAACTGAAAGTATGATTTTTTTGGTCTGGTATGATCTCTCTTCCCCTCACTCTCTCCCTTTACATCTTCTCTGATATCCCCAAACTGGGTATTTTACAGCTTGTCTGATATCCCACCTTCTCAGGTGTTTCTGGTATAATTATGGGGTCTTAAGCTGTTGTAATTCGAAAAGGATTTTTAAACTGTTCTGAGAAACAGCAAGAAAACAAGGTGATATCTGAGCCTCTTCCCCTCAGCCTAAGCCATTTACGGTTGCATTTTAGGCTGTTGGCGAATGACTTGTGTTGGCAAGACTGTTAAACAATTGAATTCTTCTTCTTTGCTCATGAACTGCATTTAGCATCAAAAGTTAACTGCTGGCTTGCTTGTGAGAAGATTTCTTATATATTCTATCCAGGATAGCGCCAACTTGCCTTTTGCAAATTGATTGGTTATGATTAAGCCTTAATGTCTATTTTTGTCTTACCCTAATTTCATTTTCCAAACTGGGAATCTCATGTATTTGATTTGAATCCGATGACGGATCCTTTGCATCTGGTAAAGGTTGGAGCTGCTCGTATGTTATTTAGGTTGTGCCCATTAGCTCTCAGAGTTTTATAATGTCATGACTTGGCGTTTCGATATTTATGGTTTGTATCTTACTCCATTATTTGCTTTTTTATTCGCACTGGTCCTGAAACCCAAGTAATGCATTCCTTTTAGTGGGCCTAAGCACATTAAACAGAAAGAATGATTGGCTAGATAACCTCCAGTTTAATTACTGAAGATAATAAAGATGCTATTGGGATCTGTCTTATCTTGCTTCTCCACTAGACTGACTGCTTCAGATGGCTAGGACTAAAGCTGTTATAAGTCCTTTTTAGATTGTATTATACTCCCTAAATCCCAAAATAAGTGTCGTGTATGACTTTCCAATGCATCTTGGGCTAGGTGATTTGACTAGCAAAACGACACAAGAACTTCTTAATCTTATACAACAGTATGAAATGATAAACAAGCTCTTGCGTCGCTTTGCTGGTCAGATTTGCATTGAAAAGTCACATGAATGTATGCTATTATACTCCTTCAGTTTCCTTTCTGCGGTGTGCATGTTTGATAAGGATTTGCTTACCAGATTATATTTTGTTCATGGTGCTGGGATGGCCATAATTCAAGAATGCTAGCTAGCTAATTCAAGAATGCTCATACGGACTTTGCACCCTCTAGCATATTGACCCTAAAGCAGGTTATTATGAGCTCCCAACAGGTCCTTATTATTAATTGATCACCCTTACACATAGCTTCCGTACTATGCTGTGTTATAGAGAGTCATTCCTAATTGAAAGAGATGGTACATTTTCCTGTTACGTCCTAAGATGGATACTATTTTTAATAATAAGCGGGAACCGAAGTTTTGAAAGTTCAAACTACTCTGGACAAGATGCCAAGCCTGCAATCCACCTGGTTTTTGAATATGAACCATGAGGATTAGTTCTCAAAAGTACAATTTGATCTCGCATGAAAATTTATTATTCTTCTGTATTTATTATTTTGAAAGAAAAAGTTTATCTAATTCTCTTGGAAACTGGCTGATGGGAACAGCATATTTTTCAGTTGGGCAGCAAATCAATAATCAATGTGCAGTTGTTTTAAGTGCTTAATGCTTAAAGTAGTCATATGTTTGTCCTGTTGGTCTTTGTAAACTTAATTTCGTTTCAAATCTTAAGAAGCTAAGGCCACTTAATAGAGCTCCAGCTGGATGTTTAGGAGCTTGTTGATGTTCTTATTCAGATAGTCTCCATATTCCATGAGAGTTGATAGTCTCCTAATCAATTTTTGATTCTATCTAGATTGTTTTCTTCTCAAAGCGGTATTCTCGCAATCTCATCTTAAGTTATACCGGATCGACGAGTAGCTATTATTTGATAATCTTCAACTAGACTAAGAAGATAAGAATTTCGATAATCTCTCACACTCCAGGGAGGGCATCAAAAAGGTAAGTTTTTGGCTTACCATATCTCTTGTTGCATACATTGAAGATTTAAACAAGGGGGCTTTACTTCTTACCTTGCTTTTGCTCATTATTGTTTTGCTTTATTTTTTTTTCGGGTTTATATGGGGTTTTATTTTAATGTTATCTCATGTTGTCTAAAGTTGACTGAAACAGGATGTGTCTGATAGTCATCTCAAGCCTTAAGGAAGCTCAGGAGGCTGCTAGAAAAAGTTGCAGTGAGTTTTTTGGCTGCTCCTTCTCTGGCTCCGCCGCCTAATTTACTTTGTGGTTCTGGATTTTGTCTGATTAAATTCTGAATATTTGCAGCTTGAAGGTGGAGACCGTGAAGACGAATCTGATAGCTGACTGGTCAAATGCTGTCACGACTGGTTAAGATAGCTGAAGAGTTCAATGTTGCTGCCTATATGACCAATCAAGGTAATAGTCTTTAGATGTTTTAATGCACTGCATGGGTTATGGGTTTAATTTGGTAAATCAGGTGTACATGATTAGCTTCTATAAAAGTGAAATGTAGCTTGCTTCTTTCTGCCTGTCAATTCTTTCACTGGGGAGACTGCCTTCACATGTTTCTCGCTCAGTCTTCTTGGTAAATATGCTGGTTTTCTGGTCAAGACTCGACGCAGGTGTTATTTTTTTTTTTTTTTTTTTTGCTTCTATTACTTTTATCACTTCTCATTTGATAGTTCACGCTACACATTTATTTACTTTTAATCAATTTGCTATACATTTTGGCCTGCTCTTGCAATTGAAATACATTGATGAAAATGGAACATATTTGGTTAAGGGTTGTTACTTCAAGAATGAGAGAAGGCGAACATGCATATGGAAAATTCAGGTCTTATAAAGTTTGTATCTCTAGCATGTCCAAAGAAGAGTTTCAGTCTAAAATACATCAACATGATAGACGATCAAATGACGCTCTTTCATACTGATAGTGTTCTCACTGATTCATAAATAGTAGAATTGTTCCTCGGCTGTAATGTTTTCAGAATAGATGTTGGCTAAACAATGTTAGTAGAATCAAGGAAGGTTTCTATTGAGATGAAAGGAAGTCGTAGTAATTCATTGCTGCTCTGTATGAATCTCTGATCCATGTACAGCTTAACCCCAAATAATGGAGATCCAAAGCTAAAAACAATTTAAGGGACCGAGATTTGAGAAATTGGCTTGAACTAACATACACGTTAATGAGTTCGCATGGCAGCAGCTAAAGGCTAGAATCTAATTATTCCTTCTTTTGTGGATGATAGTATTATCTGGGGATGTAAATCGGTTGGTATTGAAGAGACGCTGTAGCAGAATTGCAAGTTTCCGATTCAAAGTTATTCCAAATACTGGGAATCACAAAATAAACATCGGTTCAAGTAAATTTTCCAAAAATGCTGCATGTAGGAGAAGTGAATCACAATGCTCCCAAGGGCTCGGCCGGGCAGAGATGAACCAAGTCCATGTCTCGACTCCGAGCAGCGCGTCGCGCTGTCAAAATACACTTGAATGTACGTTAGTCTATGTTGTACATTAATTGTGCTCTCGCTTGAGCTAATTTCAGTATTGCTGGTGTTTGTTATTAGATTTGTTGGTTGACTAGGTTTTTGGGATCGTGGAGGCGTTGCTTCTGGGTTCAATAACGCAAAGGCATGAAATCATCACTCCCTTCTCATATTAAGCAAACATCTTACTGGAGCCTCAATTTCATTTCGCTATTTCATTTTCTAAGCATATATTCTTCAACTAATTTTTTTAATATTTGGGTTTAATGATTGTTGTCTTGCCAAACATGTTGCATTTGTAGGTGTACAAGTTCTATTCTTCCGCTAGAGAGTATCAACTCAAACGATGAGGATATACACGAAGTAGAGTATACGGTCACTTCGAATGGAAAATGCAACCATTCTGGCAGATTAATGTTGTAATTAACATCTACGTGTTCATCTACGTGTTACATAGCACTTGCATTCCATATGGAACGTGCTTTTGTTTTTATGATTTTGGATTTTGTTGTAATATTGGTACAAGTCCTCTGGAATTTTAGCAAAGCTAATCTCACCTGCACTACTGCATTATGTAGATTGAGAATTCGATACTGATTGTAATCAAAGCTGCACCAACGCGCCCAGGGCAGGACCTAGTATATGTAAAAGTCCCTATTACTATTTTTATTTGGTCGTGATACAGGCGACAAACATGTGTGTCGCCATGAAGATGTAATCATATCTACTGGTGACAAATAATTTTGTCACTTATCTACGCAAACTACTAAAATTACTTGTTTGTTGTTGTACTAGCGATAAAAAATGTTTGTTGTTAGATTTAAACTGTCGATAGAAAATGATGTCGCCTGTTTTTTTCTGCAGACATACTTGACGTTTGTCGGCTTTAATACTAACGACCGAGATGTAGTGACAACAGAGCGTCAAAAAATTATTTGTCGATAGAATTTATACCGACATATTTAGCTTTTCTAGCGACCATTTTTTATGTCAATGGATTTAGGATTTGTTGTAGTGTTCTTCGAAAGATCCTCCTCCATATTACAAAAATTTTGTCGAACTATGGCAGGTGGAAAGAACCCCTGGGGTTTATGGTTACATAAAAACTTGAAGTCTCATTTACTTCGTTCACCCTATGCCTCCTCGAGCACTGCTCTAGCCTAGAAACGCACAACCAGAGACGCTCTGAGACCTCAAGAATTGTGTGACAAGACTGAGTGATGTCTGTGTCAATCAAGCTGTTTGTTGGTTGCAATGATCGGGGGACTCTTCCTCTCTATAACTCTCTCTCTCTTTCTCTTCTATTCTTAGCTTTCACCAGTCCACCGCCATTTACATTTCTCTCTCTTATTCTATCTCACTCTCTCTCTCTCTCTCACTCCTTCATTCACGTGAAACCTTTCACTCTTGTTGGATTTCTGGGTGTGTATCGGAATAAAAAGGTTTGGATAATCCCTGAGTCATGGGATCACTTTCAGATTAAAGTATTTCGGTGGTATGCACACGAAATCAATAATCGGATAAAACAGAGATTGTTCAAGAACGAATATGGTTTGCTATGGAATTTTCGAACACAGTTTTTCACACTCTGATTCTTCATTCGACCAAATACTGACTTAAATGAAGGGGACGGAGGTTAATCGCGTCGGTTATAACCGCCAACGCATCAGTTATAACAGTTGCGATTTGAGTCCATTTTTCCAATGAAAAACAAAATCTGATACGTTTTTTCAGTGAAGCGATAAACGCCCGAACTCTAAAACGCGTTTCCCTTTGGACCCCATCAGGAGCGCTTCCCCGAACCCCATCGGGGGCTCCGCCCCCGAACCTTGTCGGGGGCTGGGACCCCGAACCCCTGCAGTCGTCTGCGAGGGGCGTTGTCCAAGACATTAGTATAGTCGTGTGTACACGCGTGTACTCCACAACTCTCCAAACGTGTACAAAATGGATACGCCAATGTCTATTTGGTCGTAAGTAAATCCAATTACACAAAATGATTGATGAAACCAAAATGACCAACAACTCTCTCACTCTTTCTTCTCTCTCACACATTCACGTTCAACCTCTCACTCTCTCACTCTTTCACCTTTCCTATCTCTCACCTGCTGGTTGTACCCAATTTTTCTTCTCTCTTCTCACTTTTTCACTTTGATCTCTCACTCTCTCTCTCTCTCTCAAACCGGTCACCAGCTACATTATTACATTAGTAGTGGGCCGCAACACTACTTCCTCTATGTACACAACTTCTTCCCTTCCTTTTTTTTCAAGAAGCCTCCCTTGCTCTTTTGGTTTTTAAATGTTTTTTAAATAATAATCCAACATTATTAGTGTTGGAATGTCTTTTAAGCATGTAATTCATTGCAAAACTAAGAGATTTCCCGTGCCCGAGGGTACTACCCAAAAAACACGTTTCGTAATTAATTTTTCCAGAGGAGAAGATGAAAATGGCATCCTCGGTAATTTTATATGATATCCATCAAGTCATGTTCTTACACACTTTTAATATATTACATAAATTAATTCGAGAGAGGGTAAATTTGCAAGTAGTTGGTAGTTAAGTGGGTAGTTAAGTGGGTGGTAGGTGAGATCTAAGGGTTGGGGTTGATTTAATCCAAAGGCTGAAAAAACATTTCAAAGTCAACCCATGCTGTTTTATAGAATAGATAAAATTGATAGAGAACATTTAAGAAAAAGTTCCCCATAATTGTAATTATAAAATCACCCTGATGTGCACCTTAAAAAGTAATGAGTTCATATTTTGTGGATGGAATACTTATTTTGCTTCATGACAAGACAATTGGTGAAACGTTCTCAGTATTTTTTGGGTAGTGCCCTCGAGCACGGGCAATCACATATCTATTCTAGTATAAAACAACATGGTTTGACTTTAAAATGTTTTTTCAGCCTCAAGATTTAATCAGCCCTAGCACTAAGATCTACCTACCACCCACTTATAGTTAGAATTCCAATAACTTTAGGAATGGTTTTAACTTTTAAAACTGACGGAACCCCACTATATGTTGATATAGCTACACACTACTTGAAAACATACACTCTCTCTCTCTCGGGAAAATTAGTCGATATTTAGTACATATTTTGCGAATATTTGATTAAAGACTAATAACTGCCGAATAATAGAATTAATTTTAATTTGTATTTTTGTTCATAAACAGATTAGTTTATTCATCTTTCTTGGGGTACTCTATAATTGGTGAACCATATTGTAATCTTTTTCTTTGGGGGTAGTGCCCTTGGGTAGGGCTGGCAATATTCAACATGACATGACAACACGAATCGAAGTCAGTGGGTTTGGGTAGACACGAAATCGCAGCGGCTCATTAAAGGGTCGACCCGAAATCGACACGAAAATAAATGGCTCGGGTTAGAGTCAACCTGGACAACTCAAAAATGACCTGTTTCAACCCGCTTAACACGACTTTAACAATCTTTTTCATCGTTCGCATTATTTTAGGAAGCCAAATAGGCGAAATCCGAACAATATATGGGTCGACACGATGACTCGAGACACACGCGACACGAACTCGCAACCCGACGGGTCAAAATGGGTTGACCTGAAAGTGACACGGGGTCAAATGGTTCACATTCAGGTCAACCCGTTTATGACCCAATGGGGTTCGACCCGACCGCGACACGACGGGTTGACCCGAATTGCCACGCCTACCCTTGGGCACGGGCTATCCCCTAGTTATTCTATATGTTACATTTTGGGATGGCTTTTTATCATAACAGTTTTTTATATAGATGGAGATAAGCTATTCCACATGTCACATTTTAAGGATAGCTTATTCCCCATAGCAGCTTATTTAGATGTTTTTCAACCGGGATTGAACTTGAGACCTCATGCACGGTTTTAACACGGGAAAAACATTGAATGATGGTACAATACAAAAAAAAAATTATAAAAGGAAAAGAAACAATGGTAAATGAAGTAATTTTTTTTTCAGGGAAAAAAGAAATGTATCATTAAGGGCTAGTCACACCCAGTAAATCGGACTAAATTGCATCATTAGCCCAGTTGGGCGTTTCAACATAAAAGCTAGAATCTCCTTCAAGTAATCCTCTATTGCGAACAAGTGGGCCAATGAGTTTTCCTTCCCTTCTCACATAATTCAAAACAACTACCTCAAAGGTGTCTAGCAGTTTTCTTCCATTTTGCAGCAGCTCCTTTAGTTCGGATAAGGAATTCGTGCCATTGAGCTTGCCGAAGTCCTCCCCTTTGAGTACGTAGAGCAATCCCAACTAATGAATCCGAATCCAAAACAAGCTTTTTGACCTTCATTTTTGCTACGTACTCCAGACCCATGATCATCGCCTCAATTTCCGGTAGAAGGGGACTGCGAGCTTGAGCGGATCTTCGGATTCTTCTTCCTACAAAACCGGCATCGCTGTTGCGAAGAACAGCCCCCAATCCCATCGCTGGGCAGCTAACATTCCACGAGGCGTTCGTGTTGAGCTTCATAACTTCGTAAATGAAGTACATTTAGCAACACTGTTACGGGAGTGCTGTATATATATATATATATATTTGAAATAATATATATATATATATATATATTTATATAGGGAATTGATTCTTACACCGCCCATTTTTTATGGTTACACCGAATTTTAGTTGGCACGACTTTATTTTCCTCGTTTATTAATTATCATTTTTAATTATTTAACTTTAGGTATGTCAATATTTTCAATTTGTACTTGATTATTCTAATTAGCTTTGACATTCCTTTTTGAAAAAATAAAACTTAAAGATTCCTTTTCAAACTTCATCCTCTACTACGCCAATCTCCATTAACGACTATGTAGAACACTTCCCGTTCCCTGACTTACTAGTACGATGACATTTCTTTATTTTCTACTTCAACCTCACCCCAAAAAAGATGCTATTTTTGGTACGTACTGATGACTTGGGTTTCATGGAGTTTTAATTTTACATAGAACTCAGAAAATACAATTTTGAGAAAGGAACTGAGAGACGGTAGATTGGTTCTTAAATTGCTAATCTCATTAGTGTGAATTTCATGCTCTTAATGATAATAAAGAAAGAAAATTTTCATAACTTCCATCGGTGTGAACTTCATGCCCATGAACTTACTTGATGAATATTCTTGACGAAAATTCAAATTTCAAGTAAACTTCATGCCCATGAACTTCATGCCCATGAACTTTAATGGCTAAATTAGGCTTGGGGTTGAACCGACACATAAACTGCACCTCGAAGGTATCCAAGTTTTTTGCTGTGTGTCAAAACAAATGCTTATTGCATGATTCTAAAGTTAAGAAAATTGATGTAAAAAGCTACACAGTATCATCTTTTGTTTTGATCCTTCTTGTTTCTTTTCTTGTGTTTTTGTTTGGCTTTTTTAACGTGAGAGTTAAAAGTTGAAAGGGTTGAAAGGTTTTGAGAATAATGTTGACTATAATGGAATGTAAACTTGCTTAAAATAAATGCTCACAAAGTAAATGATGATAATTAGTAAACAATTTTCTCAAAAAAAAAAGATAATTAGTAAACAAGGGTAATATAGTCACAATCACTAAAATCTGGTGTAATCATAAAAAGTAAGCGGTGTAAGAATCAATTCCCTTTATATATTATAATATATATATTGCCGCAGAACCAAACTTGGTCGAAAGGTTTGTTCAAAAAAAAAAACTTGGTCGAAATGCCCAAAAAATTGTCCCCGTCCTCGGAGATGCTCTTAGCCGAATATTCTTCTTCTATAAGTTGATACACTCGTCGGTCCAATAACTCCTTAGGCATCCTCCACAGACGACACAATCAACATGATGATGGTGGTGGAGAATGTACCTGAGTCCTTCCAAGTTTTGCCAGGCTGGCCAGTTCCTCCTTGTGACGAGACAAACTATCGTCGGATTCTTAGTGAGATACATGGTTAGGCGTGTACTCAGTCTTTCCACTGATTCTGACGCCTGAGCATCCTGAAGTGCATTAGCAATCTCCTGATTCCACTCATCATAAGCAAGAGCAAACATACCCCATGTATACATCGAAAGAGCATGCCCATTGTCAGCAGCAGCTTTTAGAAGATTTCTCGACCAATCACAATCATCATGTTTTAGCAAAGCATACTGCACAAAGAGGAGAGAGACAACAATTACTTGAAGAAAGAAACAAGTGCGAAATGAAAAAGTGAACACAAATCAAAACATTTGATTAATAAGAACTGCCCCCTTACCAGTCCGAGCCAGAAAGACGCCTCCGAATTCCCACTTAAATCACAATCACAATCAAAATTTATTTGTTCTCGACTCCATAGTGACAACGCCAGGAGAGTTTCAATGTTTGCATACTTGAGCATGCCGGAATAGTCACAAAGCCTCTAACGGAGAGTCTTACTTGCGACACTCAATGATATCAGGTCTATATAAGAATTCTCCGACACTCTCCGCGTGATGATTTCGAATAGATCATCGTGAACACTCTCCACAAAAGAATTACCTTCAACTGCCATAGTCATTCCTAAGACTCCTATTTGCACACAAAGTCGGATATTTACCGGAAAAATTAAGAAGGCACTGTGTTTGGGCGGACAGAATACTGTGCGAACCAATTGCTGCGTCCCAACTCTTTGTACTCTTTGAGTTGAGGCCACTCTAGTAAAAGATTCATGAAAGCTGTTAGGCTTTAAGGATGCGTTTGGTACTTGGTAGAGTCGTTTTTTTTGGTTTATGGTTTAAAAATGAAATGGATCATCGAAATGTTTGAGTTGAGGCTATTTCGTTAAATGTCACCTAATATTGTTGTTATTAGTAACATAGCACTACTTGCCTTTACTTTTTTTTGCAAGCACTTCCTTTTAGTTATTGATAAAGGCAATAAGAGTTTTTGTTTATTTATTTTTTTAAATTAGTTTTTGGAAATATTGCTGTCGTCAACTGGGTTTTGAACTTGTGACATCAATCCGAACCAATCGAAGTTTAGCCTTTAAACACTAAAAATTATCAAAAAAATTGAATCATATTGCTAATCAAATCATCAGGTCAAAGCGACTTGATGAATAAAGGTAAAACTCAAAATAGGAAGAAAGAGAAGAAACATATGACGATTTTAATGCCAAGGAACAGAGGAAAGTTTTGGGGATAGCTTATTCCTTATAGCATGTAGATATTATTTCATGGTGATAAAAACTAGAGAGAAAAAGAAGGAACATAGGAAGTGTACTACTCTAATGGTTTGGGAAATGGATACATAGTTCTTAGGGATATGTTTAAACCCAGTGTCAAAATACAACAAGAACGAGGCCAGCCCATCTGAAGGGGAAAACGGGTTAGACGACGCGTTTGGCTACAAATTCCACTGCCAAACCCACAACAACTGTATCGATAATTCACTTGAAACAGTTCTTTTTCTTCACAATACACTACCCACCATGTTTGATTTCTTACCCACGGATGTCGTGACCTCGATCCTTTGTACATTATCTAAAAAAGATTTGGGTGTATGCAGGTGCCTCTGTTCCACATGGAACACTTTGATAAGTAGCCATTCATTCGTACATCTCCATGCGGCGAAGGGGATATCAATAGTTACTCATAACTCAATCTTGACTCAGTTCGTCAATCACTCGTCCAACTTTGAGCAGCTTTTGTTTCCTTGATTGTGATTCCCCTTTGTATGAAAGTGTAACATTTAGATGCCCTGTCCAACCGGTGGATTATCATTTTAGGGTTGTGGACGTGTGTAACGGTCTTATATATCTTTCAGATGACTACTTCTGATACACCGTCACTTATGTCATCTGGAACCCGGCCATTAGGAGATTTGTCCGACTTCAACTGCCCTTAGTCCGGTGCGGGGAATATGGTCCACATATGTGTGTTGTAGGGTTTGGTTTCGACACCATCAAGGACGAATGGAAGGTTGTAACGTTAACTTACCCTGTATTTGCTGAACGTGGCTTTGCTGAAACCGCCATTAGAGTCTTGGAGAGGTTTATAGATAAGCTCCGACATACGGGAATTTTTATCCCTTGGTCCTCCGAAGTGCAGTACTAGTCAGTTCCCTCTCTTCCTACCCATTATGACTTTTGTTACTATTCATCGGGTCACTTTGACCGGGTGATTTGGATAGCAATATGATACAATTTTTTGATAATTTTTTCATGGTGTTGTAGAGAAAGTTGTTCTATAATACGATGAAAAATTATCAAAAAATTACATCGTTTTGCGATCCAAATCACCTGGTCAAAGTGACCCAGATACGAGTCAAAAATTCACAATGGGTCGGAAGAGAGGGAACAGAGGTGGTATACTAGAGCACATCTGGACTCAGGCTTTCGTGAAAGGGTCTGTGCACTGGAGTGCATATGAGGCTTATCCAAGGAAAAACTTTTCCTAGCATTTGACTGTGCCTCCGAGTTATTTCGCAAGTACAAGAACCCTTGTGTTGTAGAAACATTACTTTCCATGCATTTTAAGGTTGGAGTCTGTCATGATTTACTTGCGTTGATTTTTGCTGACTGTCCCGTGGATGGAACTCGATTCCGAGTTTACGTCATGTCTCTGTATGGCGATGAAAACTCTTGGACTTGTACTACAACCCTGAATTTGGGACATGTTATTAGAATCATTTTATTTGTAAGAGACGCAAATGAGTTGGTGATTGAGACACAAGACAACTAAATGGCTTTATATAGCCTGCTTGATCCAGCGTTAAAGCGCATTGGAATTTTAGGCTTCAAGGGAGCACTATATGCAGCACAATATGTGGAGAGCATGTACTTGATTAATGATGCGAATGCTGTTGAACATGTGATCAAAGATGAAGGCATGGAGGATACATGGCTTTCTGTGATGTTGGAATCGCGTGTAGAACGTCGTGCTATGCGGAGACTTGTGGATGCAATGGGTTCCATTCGACACTATTAGGTCATGTTATCTTGTTTAGGGACATGTTTCTATTTTGATGTTCTCAACGTAGTCCTGAACTGAGGTCTTCATGGAGGGGCTTTTAAATTCTCTAGCACTTGAGCTAGCACTCATTTAGGGAAAGAAAAAGAATTGATGCAGGACAAGGTTTAATTAAAATATCAACAAATTATTAAAAGTAGTTTCGGGAATAATAAAAAATCATGGTCATAATTGCAGGGGTCTCCAAACGACATTTTGCGCTCAAGTCGCGACTTTGTGAGCACCACCCTAGTTTAGATAACTTTATTTCGTAAAGAAGTACCCTGATTTTGCCATTTTTCGTAATTGTTGATTTCCTAATTTCTCTTCGTAGGAAAGTCCACTTGAACTGTTTAGCTTGTGTTAGTTAGATTGTGTTAGCTTGTGGTTGCTATTACATCCCCACTAAATAAGTGTCATTTACTGGAATAACATTACTTTTTTAAATGCAATTTCTTTTAACACTTAATTTTTTTGGACAAATCAGAAAATTACTATGTTGAAATTTATATAAAAATAAGTGAACTCAAATTTTGGAAATTTTCTAAAAAGTATCTTTGTTCGTTTTACTTCATCAACAGTGTTGCAATGACTTTCCACCGTGCCTTAAAAGGCATTAGCAATCTTCATCACACCAAATTTTGTTCTTTTCAACAGAAAGCTTCATCAGAGGGGAACAAAGTTACAAAGTGTACAAGAAGAGAAATTTTTGTTTGCGCTTAGAGAAAACGATGTGGATTTGCTCTAACCATATATCACAGGACACGTCAGGAAGAAAGAGCATGAGTGGCAGACAAAAGAAAGTGAATTTCCTACATGTTCCTGACAAATTATGTGATGAAGCTTTATGTTGATTCCATTGAGTGAGAGAGATTATCCATGCCTTTTGATTCCGTTTGAAAGTGGATTGAATATCACTTGAAATTATCCCTGCACCAAACACCAATTATTACCCCCTACTGGTATTATTATTACTGTACGCTTTCTTTATCCGTGCCTGCATCAAACATGCCCTAAGTAGAAGTAGTAGTACAATGTTTTGAGAAAGGATTATAGCTATTTTTAGTATAATTCTATCCTTATTATCTTTTTCCCGGATGTCTTCGTACGAAGACCCGAAGTCTTCGCACGAAGACCTTATTTTGAGACAGAGACCTAAAAATAAGAAGACATTCAGACTTGGCTAGTTTTGGCTAAGTATGGGAAGTCTTCGTGCGAAGACACTTTGTCTTCGTACGAAGACCTCCCCGGGCTTCACTTCTTCGTGCTCCTTTGAGTATCTTCTTCTTCAAGGCACCATTCCAACAGGTATTTCGCATAGAGAAAGAGGGTAGAGAATGAAAATAGTCAAATAGCTTGAGAGAGTTCCAGATTCGTAGTCAGTGGCTCGACGGCCTGGATGGGTAGAAATTGCTGTTTGATCACTTAAGTCAAACTGAAGAAAAATAAAAGATGTGGTGGTGTTGGCTGGGTTCGCCTGAGAAGAACAAAACAGAGGGAATTGAACTCAGAAGTCGGAATCGAAGGGAGAGAGAAAAACAAAGGGTCAATGGGGAGTAGAAGTGGAAAAAAGTTAAAGCTTTCGTATGGGAAGTAAAGCAATTCGTGTAAAAATCAGCTCCCATTTTAATTTTATGAAAAAACTAGTCTTGAGTTTGATGTGATCAAAATTTCAGGAACTTATTGGCCTTGTTTGGATATCATGGTTTTGATTAACCTCGACCAAAAGTTAACCAAAACCTCAACCTAAAATTTGTAGGTCCCACAGTCCACTCATTTTTCTGCTCACATAAAAGTCAAAACCTCAAAATCAAAACCCTCTAATCCAAACACCCCCTTGTTTGGTAACCAAACAAGCCCGTAATTCTGGTGAAACTTTGCATCTGGAGTGTCACCATCAACCAGGTTATAGTACTACTAGTTGGTACTAGTACTAGTATATCCCAAGTTGAGGTCAGACAAATTGAAATTTTAGTGGCACAGTAGGAATTGGTTTATTTCTGTTTAGTGGTTTGTGTGATTTTCGAATGCATATCCGAATTGTGTGCAATTAGAAATTCCAGAAATGGCGTTAAAACTGGTGATCCCCTGATCTGGCTCTGATACCAGTTTGTTGTAACAGAACTCCTGTTTTAGAGCTCTGTTACCAGTTTGTTATAACCTGGGAGTATTCGAGCAAGAACGATGTAAAGCAAAACAAGAACGAGACAGATATTTAACGTGGTTCACTAACGAATTCGTAACGAACCCGCTAGCTAATCCACGGTCAGAACCAGATATTTTATTGAGAAGAGAATACGATTACAATGCATGCCGCCGTGGCCACAACGGCCACGGCGGCAACCCGAAAGCACCCACCAGACACACTCGCAAAATAGAGCTATCAAACTCACAAATATCAAACCCGTGTGTGTTGTTGCTACATACCAAACCAAGACTTTATATATTGGCACACATTGTGTGGCGGTGGTGTACACAGCTTGGCATTCAAGCCAAAGAAAACAAACTTAATACTACACCACCGCCTCAATAACTTTCCATAAACATTGCCTTGTGACCTTTATTTGTTGACTAAATTGATCCAAGTCAAAGTCCAACAGCTGAGCCTGCAGGTGCTTCTTTTCTGGAGTGTGTTCACAATGATGTTTTTGAATTCATCACGCAAAATGTTTCGGCGAATTCGTACAGAGATCTGCTATCATGGTGTTGTAGGGTAAAAGTTGCACTAATACGGTGAAAAACTTACTACTATCAAAAAATCGTATTATTTTACTATCCATATAGTAACAAAAAACAACTTAAATACATAAATTTAATACTCTTCTCAATAGAAATACTCCTCCATAAAGTAACAAAAAACAAATTCAAATGATAGTTTATTGCTTGATTGAAGTGCGAGTGAGCGGGCCTTTGTTAAAAAGTCATCTACTAAATGATGTTCGCAAGATAATAATTTAAAAGTGGTAGTACCTGTTTTTCAACAATATTGTTTAATAAGAATAGTTGCTTTTTATGTAGTAAAATGCTGTTATGCATAAATTAACACATGAATATAATAGTGTTATCAATTGTCAAAAAAAATTCCTGGACACATATACCAAAAAAAAACATATTTTAGGGAAGTGAATTTTTAAAATATGAAAATAAGAGAAGTAGTGATGTTTTACGCAATCCGAGAGGTGATGAAAACCATTCGAGGTTTAGCGATAAGAAAAATAGTACCAGTAGCACTATAGAATACATAGGTACCTCGAAATAAGAAGACGTTAACACATTCCAAAACAAGTTTTCAACAAAAACCATTAAAAACCACTCTTAAACTCTCTCTCTCTCTTCAGCTAATGACCCAAGCTTTACTTCAAGAGATATCCCAAGTCTTCGATGAGCCTGGATATATTTGGAGTTTAGAATCGATTTACATGCTGCAACAAGGATTGCATATGGTAATTGGTACTACGACCCTTACATAATGGACAGTGCCACTTTCTTGATCGTGGATCAGCTATCAGTTCGATAGACTCGAGGAATTCCTCGATGTAGCCGGATATCAAAAGATCTTCACTGTCATCTGAATCAGAATCCTCATAAGTTGACATTTGGTATCAGCAGAGCCGACTCTAATTTTTATGGTGTCCAATGCAAAAAAAAAACAAAAAAAAAAACAAAAAACAAATAAATTAAAAATAAAAATATGAAGACATATACTAAAAATACTTGAATTTTAATCAAAAGGGTTTTTAATCAATTCACCCACTAATTTTTTACCACACAAATAGTAATACTAACTGACTCCAAAAAGCTGTGACTGTAGAAGAAATATAATGAATAATATATACGTATATAAATGAATAAATGAAGAAAACTAATTACTTTTTTTTAGATGGAGAAAAATAATAAGTTGAAAGCAAAAAGATTGGTATTTTAGAATTTAGTCTGGTCAAAATGCAAACACATAAGTCCCTCACAAAAAATAAAAAAATACAGACCCATAAATAGGGATAAGGCTTCTATACGGTCGGAAAAAAATGAACAGTATTTCTCAAGAGAAAAATGAACAGCCTTTTGTCCCGGGTTGGACGGAAAAGCCACCGGTCCTTGCTTTATTAACGCACAATAGCTGCATAGGACAAAAAGAAACTTGACCCATCGGGTAATGTGAAATGTTCTAAACTCCATATGCAAGGGATTGATTTGTCATCAAGTGAAGGTGATAGAGACGTGAAGTGCAGAAATCTGGGTTTCGGGTTAAAGTGACGATATCACTCCTCTCTCTCCTCCCTTACTGTTCCACCCTCAGCACTCCGTCCATCACTTCTCACTGTGAGTATCCGAGTGTATCGAACTAGTATAGTTATATAAAATTATCTTGTCTAATAATATTAAATTTATAATATCACATGACATTATCTTGTAGTATAATTATTGAAATTAAATTTTTAGCTTCAAATTTGAAGTATACTTCATCTATTATTGACTGTTACGAATAAGTAATTTTACATTTTTTTTGAAATATTCAATGATTTTTTATTTACATTTTGAAAGAATATTTACTTATTTTGAATTAATTATTATATGTCTATAAATTGATATAAATAATTAATAATATATGAAAAAACCATATAAAAGATATTGTAATTGAAATAGGTAAGTAATTAATATTTGATTGTGTGTGGAGGTGGTGGGGGAGACCTCCACTGTTGGAGAGTGAATGAAAATTTTTGTGAATATTAAGAAGTTAAACAGTGGAATTATGAGGAGTTTAGGTGTGGGGGAGACCTACGCCATTGGAGATGGCCTCGAGTTTCGCTTCTCTAGAGAAGATGAGACGCTAGAAAATAAAGTCTTCTCAAAGCATACCTATCTAGCCGATGTGGGACAAGTCCACACCTCAAGAATCATGACAATGGTAGTTATTTTGTTTGATGACATTACAATTGGTGAAACATTCTTATTGTTTTTTGATGTAGTGCTCGGGCACAAGCAATCTCCTACTAGTATTCTTAAAAAAAAATCTTCAAATTATAAAAAAGCTTTGTCAGCATGTAGTGTATGATTAATATGAACAAGTAAACTACTGATAAATAAAAGAGGGCAACACAGCTGGCTAGTATCGTTAAAATAAGTACTTCTACGGATATTAATGTTTGATTCCCGATTCGGATTGCAGTTGAGTGCCCAATTTCGGAATAAACTAAACCTGATTTTGCAAATATTGGACAGAAATTCGAATTCGCAGAAAGCTAGTAATATCGAAATATGAAAAGCAAAATCACTTAAAAATTCACATACTTACGTTAAATGTCCTGACTGTTAGAGACTGCCGCCGCCGTGGGGTTTCCTAGTGCGCTAGAGAGACAATCAGCCCTCTTCGCTGGCCGGTCCTTGTGTTTTCTATATGGTGGAAGTTATGAACACAGAGAGAAGCTGATGGTCTACTATTCCTACTAGTAGTTGTATTTGAGACAGTACTATTTACAAAGACGGCGTGTTGTATTGTACTATTGTACAAAAGGAAGGAAACATGGGGAAGAGGAAGAGACAGAACTCTCTCTTTCTCTCGACAATCAACCAATCGACTGCAGCACGAGAAAGGAACAATAGACAAGGACCAAGAAACAAAAAAAAATAAAAAATACTTCGTGGAAGGGAAAAGCAACTCACGCTTCCAACTCTCTGATTTGGTCAGCAGTGAAAGTGTATCATCCAATTAGCTCATACTTTCGCTAAGAAAGGTGTTTAGAAGATGATATGACCTTTAATTCCATTATCTAGGGGTGTAAGAAAAACCGAATAAACCGGTCAAATCGACCGAACCAAACCGAAATCTTTGATTTTGGACGGTTTTTTCGATGTTCGGTTTATGAATGGTTCAAGTTTTCACAAACCGGTCTAATCGGTTCGGTTTTCGGTTTGTAAAAATAGCACACCGCACCAAACCGAACCGAACCTATATGTGCCTAATGTACTTGTATAAAAATATATATTGTGTAAATTATATTATATAATCTAAAAACATAAAACACAAATAGATATATTCAATTAAAATCATCATATTAATCTTAAACTTTTCCATTTCTCTCCCGTTACATCGTAAACGGTTGTCTTGCAAGTTTTTTTTTACGTCTATTTAATATCTTTCTCTTTTAAATTTGAAGTTCGTTAATAATAAAATATTAAAATATCCATTCAATGTGCAAACCGACCGAACCAAACCGATTTTTTTCGGCTTGGTCCGGCGCGGTTCATCCTTTCAAATGGTTTGGTTTGGTTCCAAAATTAGTAAACCGATGTATTCGGTTTGGTTTATGGTTTTTGCACAAACCGCACCAAACCGAACCGCTTACACCCCTACCATTATCCCAGCTTGGGCAAACGATGTACTACTATTTTTTATTGATCTTTTGTTTTTGACGACCCTAATGAAATATTTTCCCTCAAACAAAAAAAAAAAAGAGTATCATCCCAAAAAAAAAGGAACAAAAGACAAGCACCAAGAAACCAAAAAAAACATGGTAATTTTTTTTATCAACATATTAAAGCATGTGGTACTGGTGAAGTACTATTTGGTGTTGGAAGTAGAGTGTAGTTGACGTAACTTGCACTCCTCTTTTTTTCTTTTCTGTTTTTGATGACGTGGGAACCCGTAACCACTACCCTCTAGGTGCGTATTGGGTAAACCCCCGCTCTACCAGCCTGATAAAACCCGCTCGCAGTCGAGAAGGCCAATAGGCTGCCCTTGGGTTGCCCCAAGGTTTGAACTCCAAGACCACAAGGCCAATGCCCCAAAGTCTTAAGAATGCTCACCCGACCAACTCAACTACACTTGCAGGGAGGGCATTGATGTTTCTACAACTTTAGCTTTACAGAGAGTAAAAGACTACCCGTGGTCGCCACCCACCTGAGCGGTTTGGTTTTGAACCCGGGACATCATTCATGTGCTTCAAGTAGTTTACCACTCAGCTAGCAGCCATTGCATTAGGGGAATTCTAAATGTCACCCTTTTTTCTTCACCCTTCAAGTTCACCCATTTGTAAATGTTTTGGATTGGTGATGTGATTATAGAAATATCTTAAAATAAATGGTAAATTACAGATAGATGACCTGTTGTTTGAGCTCGATTCATAGAAGTGACCCGTGGTTTGAAAAGTTACACTTAACTAGCTTGTGGTTTGCTCCATGTTTCACTTATGTGTTCCGTCTGAATTTCCGTTAGTAAATAGATAAGTTAATTACAATCTTGCCCTTGTGATTAATAAAAATGAATAAAGTAATAAAACTAATAAAATAGTAGTAAAATTTTAGAAAATAAAGTCAATAAAATAAACAAATTTATGCCTCTTTTTTGCAAATAAACAAATTTGTGTTCTGAAAGATGGAGAATAACAACTTTAAAACAATTTCTCAAGAACAACTTTAAAAAGAAACAAAAAATAATTAAGAAGAACAAAAGGGAGAAGATGGAGGAGGAGGCGGGCGTCCTCTCACAGAAACAGATCCCCTCCTTTCTCGTTTGACAAGTAAGATAGTTTCATAAAAAAAAAAGACAAGTAAAAGATAGTCTCACAATTTGAGACTTTCACACACCACAACTACTGCCATTTATCTACTGCAGAGTCATCAAGTACAAGCAAAGAGACACGTAACTACTCTTGTCACGGATTTCGCCATATGCGCCTCCGCCTTCAGGCGAGCTCAATAGCCACCGTGCCACCTCCCGTATCCTAGCCTTCACTCAGACCTCCACCGCCGCGGTATCCACCGCTGCGGAGACCACCGCGTCTTTCAACGAACAAAAAGAAGAAGAAATTGAATCACAAATCGATCAACAAAAATCACATCTAAAACATCTGGAACTCGTATCGATACGATCTCCATTTCATTAGAGAATCGAAAGATGTCAAGCTCTGAGAGCCTGACCTCAATTACTCCGGCGATTTGAGACTCGCCGGCAAGACAATTTCAAGTAACAACTGAATAACGAAAGCAGAGATAAAAACTGGATTTTCCATTCATGATTTCCATCGTTACAGGCGTTCCTCTTTTATACAGAAGAGGGGCCGTTCTAGGAATTAACCAAAATAACAAGGTAAGAAAGGAAATAACAGAAATAGGTAACGACTGCTGACGAGGACCAATCCACGCTGTCGAAGGTAACAAAACCTCTCCAATGACATGCTGCCACGTAGCCCTCATGCGATCAGCTGCTACTAACCTGGAACGACAGCGTTCCACTTATTCTCAGCAACGGTACAAAGCCGTTCAAATGAACGGCTGAGATTAAACGGGCCTCGCTCCCATCGGACGGCTGCTGCTGTCACTCAGATCCGCCGGAAAAGAAGGCAAAGGGAAGAAACCATGACGGTCCCTTCCCCTTGAGAATTTCCATGTCCTCATGGAAAGAGGGAAGGAAACTGGGACCTCACCAACACCTCATCCTCCCAGGTGGCCTCTTCTGGCACCGTATCCGCCCAATGCACCAATACTTGAGGAACAGAGGTGTTGTTTCGCATTACTGTTCTGTGGCTAAGGAGGCCTAGCGGCTCAGTGAGGAGTTGGCCTTCAGGACTTTGAAATGGTAGAGTCTGTTGAGCCACAGTGTTGTTACCCAACTTCTTATTCAGGAGAGAGACATGAAATACGGGGTGCATCTTGGCATGAGGGGGTAAAGCCAACTTGTAAGCAACATTCCCCACCTTCTCAATGATTTGAAATGGCCCATAGTACTTAGCTGAGAGCTTGTGAGCTCTAGAGTGTTGGAGGGAGCTCTGTTTATGAGGTTGTAACCTGAGGTAGACCCAATCCATCATCTCGAAGGCCCTCTCAGTTCTATGCTAATCAGCAAAGAATTTCATCCTGGCTTGTGCATTCTTCAAATTATCTTGGAATAAGAGAATCACTTTGTGCCTATCATGTACAGATTTGTTGACCTCTTCATTGGGTGAGTTGCTCACTTGGTGGAAACTGAGCTGGGGAGGTGGGTACCCATATAAGGCAAAGAAGGGAGTGGTTTGAAGACTGGAGTGGTAGTTGGTATTATACCAAAACTCAGCTAACCCCAACCAATTGATCCACTTTTGGGGCCTGTCTCTTGTAACACACCTGAGATAGGTTTCTAGACACTGGTTCACTCTCTCTTTCTGCCCATCAGTTTGAGGGTGATAGGCAGTACTGTGGATTAGGGTGGAGTTGAGTAGCTTGAAGAGGGTTTGCCAAAAAACACTCCAGAAGATGGGGTCTCTGTCTGAGAGGAGGGTGGTGGGTAGGCCATGGAGTTTGTGTATGTTGTCAAAAATGACTTGAGCCACAGCAACTGCAGTAAAAGGGTATGTGAGAGCAATGAAATGGGTATATTTGGTGAGTCTATCGACCACCACCAGGATAGCCTCCTTCCCATTGGATTTGGGTAGTCCAATGATGAAATCCATGCTGATGTCTGTCCATGGTTTGTCTGGTATAGGGAGTGGCTCCAAGAGACCAGGGTAGGGGACATGTTCATGTTTCATTTTCTGACAGATGTCACAAGCTAGAACCCAGTCTTTGATGTCTTTTTTCATACCAACCCAAAAAAAATGGTGCTGCACCCGCTTATAAGTGCCTAGGGTACCAAAATGTCCCCCAACTACAGTATCATGCCCTTGTTGGATAATATCCCTCCGAAGGTTTGTATGAGTGCCCACATAAACTTCATGATGCTTCCAAACCATGTCATTAGAGAGAGTATAGAGGCCATTACCTGCTTTGGGATCTATCATGAGTTTCTGTATCCATCCCTACGCCCAAGCATCCCCTGGTATGAATCTTTGACTGATTGGACCCACTGTGGTTGTACAACTGTCATAGCCAAACACTGAGGAGGTAGCTCATGTTCTTCCGGAAGTCTGGATAGGCATCAGCAGCTAGGTTGTCCTTTCCCTTGTTGTAGGATATAGTGTAGTCAAGCCCGATGAGTTTAGAGAGCCACTTATATTGAAGAGAAGTGCTGAGCCGCTTTTCTAAGAAAAACTTGATGCTCTGGTGGTCAGTCTTGATCACAAAGGGAAAACCTTCTACGCATGACCTCCATTTTGAGACTGCCTGTGTCACAGCCATCAATTCCTTCTCATATGTAGACAAGCCTTGGTGCTGTGGAGCTAGAGCCTTGCTGAACTAAGCAATGGGGTGGTCTTGTTGCATCAATACAGCTCCGATACCCGTATTGCAAGCATCAGTTTCAATAACAAAAGGTTGTGTGAAGTCTGGCATCGCTAGCACTGGGTTGTTGGTCATTGCTTCCTTGAGTTGGTTGAAAGCAGCTTCAGCTGTTGGTGACCAAGCGAATTGACCCTTCTTTAACAGGTCTGTCAAGGGCCTGATGATCAACCCATATTGCTTCACAAATCTCCTGTAATACCCAGTTAAGCCTAGGAACCCCCGTAGGCTCTTGAGATTCCTTGGAATAGGCCATTGTTGCATACATCGGATCTTGGATGGGTCAGCTGCGACCCCTGCTGATGAGATGATATGGCCTAGGTACTCCATGCTTTCTAACTCGAAAGCACACTTGGACCTCTTTGCAAATAATGAGTTTTCTCTGAGAGTAGTAAGGACTGTCCTCAAATGCTGCAAGTGTGATCCCATACTGGGGCTGTATACCAGAATATCATCAAAGAAAACTAGCACAAACTTCCGTAGATAGGGTTGTAGTACCTCATTCATCATGGCTTGGAAGGAAGCTGGAGCATTGGTTAACCCAAATGGCATAACCTGGAACTCATAGTGTCCACTTTGGGTTCTGAAAGCAGTTTTGTGGGTGTCTTCAGGCCTCATTCTGATATGGTGGTAACCAGCTCGTAGATCTAGTTTGGAGAAGAGAATGGCCCCATGGAGTTCATCTAGGAGCTCGTCAATGATGGGTATAGGTGTTGGAATAGATGCCCTAGAGGCAATCTAGTTTAGTATGAATTTGTATTTGGCTAGAAATTCATTTATTATTTATTGGATATTTAATATAATGAAGTCCTTAGATTTACAATCGTGTTGTTTATCTTAAATATCCCTAGTCAAGTATAATGATTAAATGGGACAATCATCTATAGACTAGTATGGGGTTGGATTGATATGGAGATATCACGATCCAACACATAGGTGTGCATTACGGAATGTTGCACTGGATTGACCCATCACCGAGAAGGCTACATACACGTTATGTTGAGTCACAAGTGCTTCTCGGGTACAATGGTATTGTCATCCTTAGACTTGAAGTCACTAGATATTCTAGTTGTGGATCATTGTGATCTTGGTAGCGTTAAACGCTACACCGTAACTGGGTAGTTATAAAGGCGTGTACTGGATACAATGAGAAGCAAGCTTAGAGATCGTAGTGGACGTAGAGAGGATTTGCCCCTCCCACATAACGGGAACAAATATCCTAGGCCACTCGAGGATAGTGCTTATAGAATGTCTGGCCAGACTCAAATAAATCAATATATGGGATATTGATGTTATTTGCACGAATAAGGCTATTCCATGGATCGAGAAACTAGGGATTGGATATACGAGTGTGACTTGTATGTCTCGTGTCCAATCCGGATATGGAGGCAAAGGGATGAGACAATTACTTGTACAAGGTTGTCTAGATGACTATTCTATTAGTTGGCTAGAATGGATGTTTTGCTAGAAACCGCTCCATATTAGCAAAGAGTTGCTACCAACTAGATAGAACCTATGGGGTCACACGCTATATAGAGTTGTACTAGATTTGGGAATTAATTAATTGGATTAATTAATTAGAAGGATCACTTTGCAAACCCTTGCAAACTTAGTAGGGACTAATTTGCAAGGAAGGGACTAAATTGAATTCTAGTAGGACTAGAATAAGTCCTTTAGGTAGTTAACAAGGAGTTGTTGGACTATATAAAGGACCCTCCTTCCTTCCTTCCTCATAACTTATGCTCTAAAGAGAACATAACAAGAGTGGGAGAGAACAAAGGAGAGAGAGCAAGCAACAAGGAGGACGCCGCCCCCTTGCCGCCGCCCCTCGTCCCCGACGCCACAAGAGGGCCGAAACCCCTCTTTGTGCCTCGTTTTGCGTGATTCCTTCACCCTCCTTTCATTCCGGGCTAGAACCAAGGAGATTGGAGATCTAGGATCAACTCTAGGCGTGGATCAACTATAGAGAACGTGACACTATTCGCGTTTGAAGTCATCAAGGAGAACCCAAAGGTGTGTTTATGATTTCTTACCTTTACTATCGTTATGCATCTAGACTTGTGATCCTTGGAGGGTTTTGCATGGTTGTTTGTTTGATTATGCTTCCGTTTGCGCGATCCATGAATCAAAACCCTACAGTGATATCAGAGCCACAGGTCATAGAGCATAAACGTAGTTTATGTGTTACATTCTTGTTGTTTTACACCTTAATTTGTTGTTTATCGCGTAAAACAAGACAAATCAAGCATTGGATGCAATTTGTCAAAGAATTAATCATAACAAGACCCAATTATTGCATTGGATGCATGAATTGGTGAGTTTGAGAAATTTTAGGATCTTAGATCTAGGGTTTGGGCATCCTTGGGGAAGAAGGAGTTCTCCCAAAACAAGGAAACAACCAAACTTGGGCTCCAAGCAAGGAGGTTGTTTTGGAAACAACCTCCACAAGGAGGTTCGCCCCCCTAGGGGACCGCCCCCTTGCTTGCCGCCCAAGATTGGCGCCCTAAGGGGCCGGGCGGCCCTAACCCGCGGGCCTAGCTTGCGGGTTTTGGGCCGGGCCGGCCCTAGGGCTTTATGGTTCACTTTGTTTGGGCCCGGGCAATTGGATTGTTGGGCCCATGGACCGTTTTAACCCTAGAAATCCTAAAATCAATTAAAATTGACCAAGCGCGTTAAAATTGGATTTTAACTGTTTATGTGCAAATCGCATGGTGATTGGATATGGTCTTAGGATGTGGTTTGATGTGGATGTTTAATTTTGTGGTTTGGTTTTACGGCCTGCGAGCTGATCAATTAATTGTAATAATTAATTAGGGTTTTATGGCCTGCGTGCCATTTTTTTCTCAACTTGTGAGATTTATTTTATTTAGTATAGATATTAGCTAGTGCTAGATAAAGTAGATTGTTAGCCAAGATTGAAGAAAAGAAGCCCAAAGCCAAAAGAAGCCACAAAAGATGGAGCATGGAGCATGGAGCACACCACATGACTATGAAGGATGGACCAAAAGATCAAGACGCATGGAGATGTGTTTGTTTAGGGTTCATAGATAATTCCATTGGCTTGGAATTATCTTAGTCTAGAAAAGGCCATATCCACATCACGTTTAATTTCTGTTTTGTGGTTGTTTATTTATTGTCTTATTATTTGTGTGGTTGGTGTATGGATGATGCATGCAATTAGGATAATAAGATAATTAGACAACCCGGATCTATTATTTGGAGTTGTGCCCAAACTCAAATAGATAGATTAGTTGATATTGATCAACAAAATAATTAAAATTGATTTTAAAATCCCTCAAAATTCAATATTGTGTTCTTGCCTTCTCGTTATTTAAACACTCATTATCATCATTATTTATCAAGTTCGTGCGTGCCAAAGCATGGCGACTTGGTTCATAATGATGGAATGCGATGGCACGTAACAATGTGCAATTGTTTAGATAAGAGGTTGAACACAACTAGGCTATTAATTTGATTAAGAAACCTAGAGGCAATCAATTGGGATTATCCATATGGATGGATAAATAAGGAGTTATTTGCCCGATTGAACCAAGAATTGCATATGGGATGCAATTGGAATTGTTCCTACCTAAGAAGTAGTCAAATTATGGGTGACTTGCCAAAGCAAGCTCATAAGGAGATGAAAAAGATGGATCTTGGCCCACTAGAAAATATAAGGATATTTTCCGCATTAATATCTTGAGGGTTATTAATCCGTAGAAAAATAGTGGGAGCTATATTTAATAAACTAGCCATTATTAAATATAGTCAAAAATTCACAAATACTAAAACTTGCGTATTTTCCTTTTTGTAGAATTCCAAATGGCAAACAACTCATCGAGTTCACAACATTCCCTACGATCTGTCCTTGAGAAGGACAAGCTCTCTGGAACCAACTTTCTTGATTGGTACAGAAACTTGAGAATTGTTCTCAAGCAAGAGAAGAAACTGTACGCAATAGAGGAGCATGTTCCAGAAGGTCCAGAGAATCAGACACCTGCTGCCTTAAGGGCGTATCAAAAGCGTGTTGATGACGCTAATGATGCGGCCTGCCTAATGCTTTGCACCATGACCTCTGAGCTTCAAAAGCAACATGAGAACATGAATGCTGTCGATATGATCGAACATCTAAAGCAGCTCTTCCAAGAGCAGGCGAGGGTAGAGAGGTATGAGGTCTCAAAGGCACTGTTCAAATGTCATTTGGCAGAAGGGAACCCGGTGGGACCCCACGTACTCCGAATGATCGGGTACTTGGAGAATCTCGCCCGGCTTGGGTTCCCGGTCGGCCAAGAGTTGGCAACCAATCTCGTGTTGCAATCGTTGCCTGAAAGTTATGGACAGTTCATTATGAACTATAACATGAACGAGATCGTTAAACCACTGCCAGATTTGCTCAACATGTTGAGGACGGCTGAACAAAGCATCAACAAGGGTAAGGGCAAGGCCATTATGATGGTACATAAAGGAAAGGGCAAAAGGTTTGCCTCTTCCTCCAAGGGCAAAGGCAAGTCAGTTGCCAAGTCCAAGGAACAAGCTCTTAAGCCTGTTGGTGCCATTGCCAAGGTCGTGACTAAGGGTGAATGTCACTACTGTAGTCAACCTGGACACTGGAGGAGGAACTGCCCAAAATATCTGGAGGACAAGAGGCTTGGAATAGTGATTCCACCACCACCAGGTATTTTTGTTGTAGATGTCAATTTAACTGTCTCTACATCATGGGTATTAGATACTGGATGTGGATCTCATATTTGTCGAAATATGCAGGATCTAAAGAGAAGTAAAAGATTGGCTAAAGGAGAGGTAGATCTGCGCGTTGGGAATGGAGCAAAGGTTGCTGCGTTGGCCATAGGCGTGTGCGAGCTATCTCTGCCTTCAGGATTAGTTTTAGAATTAAATAATTGCTATTTTGTGCCTGCTATGAGCAGAAACATTATTTCTATTTCTTGTTTGGACAAGGAAGGTTTTATTATTTCAATAAAGAACAACTGTTGTTCCTTTTATTTGAATAATATTCACTATTTTAGTGCGCAATTATTTAATGGACTTTATGTCCTTGATCTAAGCAATCCTGTCTACAACATTAATACCAAGCGGATTAAAATAAATGATTTAAATCCTGCTTATTTATGGCATTGTCGTTTAGGCCACATAAATGAGAAACGTGTATCTAGACTCCATAAGGATGGATTACTAGACTCATTTGATTTGAATCATATGAGACATGTGAGGCTTGTTTATTGGGAAAAATGACAAAGTCCCCTTTCAATAAGAAAGGTGAGAGGACTAGTGAGCAATTGGCGCTCATACATACCGATGTGTGTGGACCATTTGCCACGCCTGCCAGGGGTGGTTATGTCTACTTCATTACGTTTACTGATGATTACAGTAGATATGGATTTGTGTACCTTATGAGGGCAAAATCCGAATCCTTTGAAGTGTTCAAAGAATTCAAGAATGAAGTAGAGAAGCAACTTGGCAAAAGTATCAAGGCTCTACGATCGGATCGTGGAGGAGAATACTTGAGCCAAGAGTTTGACGACTATCTTAGAGAGTGTGGGATCGTGTCCCAACTCACTCCACCCGGAACGCCACAATGGAATGGCGTGTCCGAGAGGAGGAATCGAACCTTATTGGATATGGTTCGGTCTATGATGTGTCAAACCGATCTTCCATTATCATTTTGGGGCTACGCTCTATTAAGTGCAGCTTTCACCATTAACCGTGTTCCATCTAAATCAGTCATGAAGACACCATATGAGATGTGGAGTGGGAAGCGTCCCACACTGTCGTTCATGAGGATTTGGGGCTGCGATGTCTATGTAAAACGTTTACAGTCAGACAAGCTAGGGCCTAAATCGGATAAGTGTAAGTTTGTGGGGTACCCTAAGGAAACTAAGGGATACTACTTCTACAATCCAACCGAGAACAAAGTGTTTGTTGCTCGGACCGGCGTGTTTCTAGAAAGAGAGTTTGTCTCTAAAGAAGCAAGTGGGAGGAATGTAGAACTTGAAGAAGTTCAAGAACCACAAATCACTGAACCGATTATGGAACATGAACAGGAATCACAAGCAGTTGTGGATCCACCTGTTCAGGTAACACAAGAGCTTCGTAGATCTAGTAGAGTGCGCCAGGAACCCGAGAGGTACGGACTTCTCGTAACTGATTCCGGTGACACGATCCTCATAGATGATGAGCCTACTACCTATGAGGAGGCCATGAATGGCCCAGACTCGCAGAAGTGGCTTGAAGCCATGAGATCTGAGATGGAATCCATGTACCAACAAAGTATGGACTTTGGTGGAACCACCTGATGGGGCGCGACCCATAGGGTGCAAGTGGGTCTTCAAGAAGAAGATCGACATGGATGGTAATGTGATTACCTATAAGGGCCGATTGGTGGCTAAAGGATTCAGACAGGTTCATGGTATTGACTATGATGAAACCTTTTCACCAGTCGCTATGACCAAATCCATCCGAATCCTACTTGCGATTGCATCATACTACGACTATGAGATTTGGCAGATGGATGTCAAAACAGCATTCCTTTATGGGAATCTCCTCGAGGACGTGTATATGATACAGCCGGAGGGTTTTGAAGATCCAAAGCAAGCCAACAAAGTCTGTAAGCTGCAACAATCCATTTATGGATTGAAGCAAGCTTCTAGGAGTTGGAATCGACGTTTTGATGAAGTTGTCAAAGAGTTTGGCTTCATCAGAAACGAAGATGAATCTTGTGTTTACAAGAAGGTTAGTGGGAGCTCTGTAGCTTTTCTGGTCTTGTATGTGGATGACATACTACTCATTGGAAACGACATTCCCATGCTGCAATCTGTGAAAGATTGGCTAGGAAAGTGTTTCTCAATGAAAGACTTAGGGGAAGCAGCCTATATACTCGGTATAAAGATCTATAGAGATAGATCTAAGAGGTTGCTAGGCCTAAGTCAAAGTACATATATTGGCAAGGTGTTGAAACGGTTCAACATGCAAGATTCCAAGAAGGGATTCTTGCCCATGTCACATGGAATCACTCTTTCGAAGAGTGGTTGTCCTTCCAATGAGATTGAGAAGGAACGCATGAGTAGGATTCCCTATGCCTCGGCCATAGGATCTATCATGTACGCCATGTTATGTACTAGACCAGATGTGTCATATGCCTTGAGTATGACAAGCAGATACCAATCCAATCCAGGTGAGAGTCACTGGATTGCTGTCAAGAACATCCTAAAGTACTTGAGAAGAAGTAAGGATGCTTTCTTGATGTTTGGCGGTGAGGAAGAGTTGCGTGTAAGGGGTTACACTGATGCAAGCTTCCAAACCGACAGAGATGACTTTAGATCACAGTCGGGATATGTGTTTTGCCTGAATGGAGCAGCGGTGAGCTGGAAGAGTTCCAAGCAAGAGACGGTAGCTGATTCTACAACAGAGGCTGAGTACATTGCTGCAAATGGCGCAGCAAAGGAGGCTGTTTGGATTAGAAGTTTGTTTCTGAACTTGGTGTGGTCCCTAGCATTGCGGATCCAGTGGAGTTGTTCTGTGACAACACTGGGGCGATCGCGCAATCGAAGGAACCAAGATCGCACCAGAAGTCCAAGCATGTGCTCAGGAAGTTTCATCTGACTCGAGATATTATCGATAGAGGAGACGTTCGGATATGCAAGATTCCTACAGATGATAATCTGTCCGACCCGCTTACGAAGCCTCTCACGCAGTGGAAGCATGAAGGGCACACTAGGAGTATGGGCATACGAGATGCGCCAGATTGGCTCTAGTGCAAGTGGGAGACTGTTGGAATAGATGCCCTAGAGGCAATCTAGTTTAGTATGAATTTGTATTTGGCTAGAAATTCATTTATTATTTATTGGATATTTAATATAATGAAGTCCTTAGATTTACAATCGCGTTGTTTATCTTAAATATCCCTAGTCAAGTATAATGATTAAATGGGACAATCATCTATAGACTAGTATGGGGTTGGATTGATATGGAGATATCACGATCCAACACATAGGTGTGCATTACGGAATGTTGCACTGGATTGACCCATCACCGAGAAGGCTACATACACGTTATGTTGAGTCACAAGTGCTTCTCGGGTACAATGGTATTGTCATCCTTAGACTTGAAGTCACTAGATATTCTAGTTGTGGATCATTGTGATCTTGGTAGCGTTAAACGCTACACCGTAACTGGGTAGTTATAAAGGCGTGTACTGGATACAATGAGAAGCAAGCTTAGAGATCGTAGTGGACGTAGAGAGGATTTGCCCCTCCCACATAACGGGAACAAATATCCTAGGCCACTCGAGGATAGTGCTTATAGAATGTCTGGCCAGACTCAAATAAATCAATATATGGGATATTGATGTTATTTGCACGAATAAGGCTATTCCATGGATCGAGAAACTAGGGATTGGATATACGAGTGTGAATTGTATGTCTCGTGTCCAATCCGGATATGGAGGCGAAGGGATGAGACAATTACTTGTACAAGGTTGTCTAGATGACTATTCTATTAGTTGGCTAGAATGGATGTTTTGCTAGAAATCGCTCCATATTAGCAAAGAGTTGCTACCAACTAGATAGAACCTATGGGGTCACACGCTATATAGAGTTGTACTAGATTTGGGAATTAATTAATTGGATTAATTAATTAGAAGGATCACTTTGCAAACCCTTGCAAACTTAGTAGGGACTAATTTGCAAGGAAGGGACTAAATTGAATTCTAGTAGGACTAGAATTAGTCCTTTAGGTAGTTAACAAGGAGTTGTTGGAGTATATAAAGGACCCTCCTTCCTTCCTTCCTCATAACTTATTCTCTAAAGAGAACATAACAAGAGTGGGAGAGAACAAAGGAGAGAGAGAGCAAGCAACAAGGAGGACGCCGCCCCCTTGCCGCCGCCCCTCGTCCCCGACGCCACAAGAGGGCCGAAACCCCTCTTTGTGCCTCGTTTTGCGTGATTCCTTCACCCTCCTTTCATTCCGGGCTAGCACCAAGGAGATTGGAGATCTAGGATCAAATCTAGGCGTGGATCAACTATAGAGAACGTGACACTATTCGCGTTTGAAGTCATCAAGGAGAACCCAAAGGTGTGTTTATGATTTCTTACCTTTACTATCGTTATGCATCTAGACTTGTGATCCTTGGAGGGTTTTGCATGGTTGTTTGTTTGATTATGCTTCCGTTTGCGCGATCCATGAATCAAAACCCTACATTAGGGTACTTGTCTTTTATGGTCTGGCTGTTAAGTTCCATGTAGTCCACACAGAATCGTCAGCTACCATCCTTCTTCTTTACCAACAAGACAGGAGAAGCAAAAGAGCTGACAGTAGGTGATATGACAACACTGTCTAGTATTTCATTGACCATTCTTTCGATTTCAGCTTTTTGAAAGTGTGGGTACCTGTAAGGTCTAATGCTGACTGGTACTGCTCCTGACTTGAGTGGTATAGCATGATCAAAAGGCCTTTGAGGAGGGAGCTGTGTGGGTTCTCTGAAAACATCATCAAATTCTTCAAGAACAGCTTGTATCTGGGGCGGAGGAATTTCCCCCTTGTCTGAAGTTGGATTGAGAGACCAAAGCATACCCCACATCGCATTCCAATTGGTGGAGATGTAATTGAGGAACCCTTGCCCACTAATGCTTCTGAGAGATGGTGCTTGCTCCCCTTCCGTCACTCCGTGCCACTTCACTTCCTTGCCCTTGTAGTGGAATCCCAAGGTGAGATGATTAAATTCCATTTGGACTGGACTAATAGTCTTCAACCATTGGGTGCCCAATACTGCATCACAAGCCCCCAAGGGTAAGATTCGCATCTCTGTGGTAAATTCTTGGCCATCTGTCTTCCAAGTGAAAGAGGAACACTTATGGGTGCTCATGACTGTTCCCCCATCAGCAACTGTCACAAACATTGGTTTAGTTTCTTGTAACACACACCCCACCTTCCTGGCGGTGTGTAGATCCAAGAAGTTGTGTGTACTGCCACTGTCAATTAGAATAGTAAGATGGTTTCTGTGTACCTGACCCTTCACTCTCAAGGTTTCATGTGTGGCACTCCCAGATAAGGCATTGAGGGTAATCTGCATTTTGGTTTCTGGCTCATGGTGGGTGTCTTCCTCTACCTCAACGTGATCTAATAACTCCACCTCTTCACTTGTCAAGGTTGATTCCCCCATAATAAGGTACAATTGGGGCCTCTTGCACTTGTGCCCAGGCGTATATGTGTCTTCACAGTAGTAGCATAGGTTTTTCTCCCTCCTAATCTTCATCTCTTCAGGTGTAATCCTCTTTACTGTCATTCTGGGAGTGCTTGTAACTGGGTTGTTGTTGTAAGGCTTCTGAGTGTAAGTTGGGGCAGCAGTGGTTTTGGCGGTTGTGTTAATGTTGGAGTTCCACTTGGGGTACTTGTTCTTCTTGGTATGGAGCGCCTTCTTGCTTTCTTGCATCTTGGCCATTCTGATAGCTTGAGTGAGAGTGATGGGATTTGAAATTTGTACATCCATCTGAATGTCCTCCTTGAGCCTACTGGTAAAACTCTCCACAAACCATTCTTCACCTAGGAACTGACCTCCTTTGTTCATCACTAATGACCTGAGCTCCTCAAATCTAAGCAAATACTCAGCCACTGTACCAGTTTGTTGTACTTTGTTAAAGGCACCTACCACATTGTGAAAGCCATAATCATTGTATCTTGTGACCAACTCTTGAGCAAACCTCTCCCAAGTAATACCCCAATTTGATTGAATAAAGGATTTGAACCAAAATTTGGGTACCCCTTCAAAGTAGACGGAGGCAAATAATACTTTGTTCTACGGGGGCACACTACCAATCAAAAAGCACACCTCAACTTGTTGCAACCACCCGTGTACATCGGACCCATCAAACTTGGGTATCTCAAGTCGAGGAATCTGGAACCCGGCCAACCAAGGGGGCCTCCCCATAGGGACATGCTCATTCCTATTGCCATATGATGCATAATTTGGTTGGGGATGGTTGTAAGCCCCTGGGAAAAGGGGTGTATATTGAGGTGGTGGAGGGGGTTGAGAAGTTGTGGGTTGATAATATGTAAAGTAATTGGGTATGGATGAATTATAGTCATTTGGTTGGGTGGTGGAGATGGTAGTGTAAACCTGTTGAGGTACAGGAGGTGTAAAAGAGGGGGTGTATTGGTTGGGTAGTATACTGGGTAGAGAAGAGTGGTGGATTTGACCGAGAGGAGTTTGGGGTGGAGTAAGGTGCTGGGTTTTGGCCGTGAGAGGAAGCCTGAAACCCAGGTGTACCCGATCGTTCTCGAGGCACCGGCAAGGGAGGGGGATCAAAACGAGGGGCTGGTGGCAAGGAACGAGCATTGTGAAGGCTCCGACCAGAAATTTTGACCTCTATAACCCCTTCTACAAGCTTATCTTTACCAGCATCTAACGATCAACGATTAGAAATATAGAATTATTCCTCGAGCTTACCTTGCAAGCCGGAAATCTGCTCTGTAAGGCTGTCTCTCATTGCTGCTTGCTGGTCCCCGAGCTCCTTCACCACCGAATCTGTCTGCCTGAGGCGAGCGGCGAGCTCGTCTACTCCTACCATGGCGGAACCCTAGGTTCTTGGGGCTCTGATACCAATTGTCAAGCTCTGAGAGCCTGATTGCAATTACTCCGGCGATTTGAGACCCGCCGGCAAGACAATTTCAAGTAACAACTGAATAACGAAAGAAGAGATAAAAACTGGATTTTCCATTCAGAAGAGGGGCCGTTCTAGGAATTAACCAAAATAACGAGGTAACAAAGGAAATAACAGAAATAGGTAACGACTGCTGACGAGGACCAATCCATGCTGTCGAAGGTGACAAAACCTCTCCAATAACATGCTGCCACGTAGCCCTCCTGCGCTCAGCTGCTACTAACCTGGAACGACAGCGTTCCACTTATTCTCAGCAACGGTACAAAGCCGTTCAAATGAACGGCTTAGATTAAACGGGCCTCGCTCCCATCGGACGGCTGCTGCTGTCACTCAAATCCGCCGGAAATGGAGGCAAAGGGAAGAAACCATGATAAAAGATGAACCAAATCGAATCAGATTGCTCTCGGTTCGATTTATATGGCGATTATATAAAACAGACCCTGTAATCAACAACTTGCAATTCGGTTTACTGTAATCAACCCCATTTTACATCATCTACTGTTCTCCGATGTGGTTTTATTATTGGATCTACTAGGGTAATGGTCAATTTTGAATGTTGGAATTCAGTTATTGGATTAACTAGGGTTTTTGGTAAATTTCAACTAGGCTGCCATACATAAAAATACGAGTACGCTATCTGCATAAATGAGCATCGTGTTGTTACTAACCGAGTTAGAGTAGTGATATACCTACTGCGAACTCCAAAATAACGAGAAATTTATATACAATATAACGAGCAAATTGTTTCTCATTTATTACTAAACGTCTATATTTTTAATTCACCATCGTAAGTCCTCCCGAGATCATACCAAACAGAAAATGCATCACCTGTCCAGTAACACTTTTGGCATCTTTCCACCGTACGATTTTGTTGATGCAGAATCAAATGATCACGATTGATGATGTGACTGAGTCGCACCAAGCTTACACATCGTATGTAGTAACCCGCATAAATATGTTGCATGTTTATGTGTTAAGCGATATCATTATCTTCTAAATATGTGTGTTAAGATTAAAATTGTATTACGTATGATAGATTTTAAAGAAAATGTTTTAAGCATGTTATTTGTACCAACTTTTTAGTTTATATCAAATTTCTAGTTTGCCCCAAATTTTATGTACATTTGCAATTGTGTTCTAAACTTTAAATTTTTATGCATTAACATCTCCATTTTCGGATTTGCATCATTTATCCAAAACAGCATGTCATTCTATTTAGTTTAACATCTCAATTCTTCCTCCACTATACTAGTAAACTATAATATGATATTGTGTGCTCTCATTACATGTATGGCTCTATGTATACCACTCATACCCCCATCAAATCACTCTCTATTACTCTCCATGTCTCTCATTCTTTTTCATTGCATTGTCTTCATCAAGAACACCCATGAATGCTCTCTCCTCTTACCTCAAATACTATTCCCGGATTTGGGTGTTGACCCTCACAAAACACCACCAAAACTCACTCTTCTACCTCTCAAATCATGAAAAACTCAAGTCCAATGTTATACTATGCATTGGGGGAGCCTTTTCTTCATCTTGTTCAAGAATCCAAGCTCTTCCAACCTCCAAGAATCAAAGATCATTCCCTAATTCCTCTCAAGGGTTATAAGTAAGCACTATTTTCTTCTTTATGTGTTTAATTTGTTGATAGTTCATGTTCTTGGTATGAAAAGTGCTTGATCCTTAGTTGCATGTTAGTGATTCATCATTTTAAGGCAAATTTTAGAATTTATCATCTCATTTATATGAAAGCATGGTGGATTCATGATTGCATGTTCTTGATTCATCATCATCTTCATGATCTTCATACATGCATGTGCAAAAGTGAGTTTCTTGGGTAAAAACTCTTTGATTCATGTAAGAATATGTTAAGAGTAGTGGTATGTATGTGATTTAGAGCTTGTGGTGGTGTAATTTCATATTTTGGTAGTGCAATTCTTTCATGCAATAAGTTTTGAAGTATAGAAAATTATAAAGTTCATGTTTTGTGCTTACTTTCAAGAAATTGAGAAAAATAGTTACGTATTTCAGAAAATTATGAAAACATTACAGTGTGTGTATTTATATGTGATATTTCTACAGTAAAATGTTCAGAGTCATTATACTTATTTTTATTTTTTAATCGTCCAAATACTGGGGATGTTTTACGAATCTGTCCAACCCCAGACCAGAGGAGTTTTTCATCGATTTCATGTACTTATTCTTTTCCAATGGTTATCAATTTTGGATATGTTGTTTTAAGGGGTGTAATTTACTTCCAGTTAAAATTTCATAATGTTTGGAGTTCATATGAATATTTTATGAATTTACTCAATGGCCGCTTTTCAGCCTATGTTTTACAGCTATACAACTCAAAATTTTAATGTTTAAAAATAATTAGGAGCTTTTATAATTTATGATACTTTTAAATGTTATGAGTAACCTATTTATCTATGTTATGTCAAAAAGTTGGGTTATGGATAATTATTTTGAATTATTTACAAATTTTGAACTATCGGTAGTCACGCTTTGCTTATAAGCATAATTTAGAAGTTTATAAAATTTTCTTAAGGCTAGTTTATGTAAGTTATGCTTTAGTTTATTATATGTCATATTTCATTCATGTGCCGCATTATACATCTCATATGCATATATAAGACGTTTAAGGCTCTAGAAGTATATGGTATGTGAAAAGGTAGTTCATGTTGCATCCATAGACTAGTATCATTTAGCTAAGTGATTTACGCATGCTCTATGTTTGGAGTGATTTAATGCTTAATGATTATGTGCTATATTTGAAATGGCATCATGCTAAGTGATTACGTGCTACGCTTGGATTGAACTCGTGCTAAGTGATTATATGTGTTATTTGTAGCATTCGTTGTGACCTATATGAGGTTGGAGTTAGAGCTAACATGCTTATGTTGTTTGAAATTTGACTTAAAAGAATCAAATAAATGGATTAAGCTCGCAATGTGAGTTACCCTACCTCCCGAAGTTTGTACCAAACCTCAAGTTTCTTACAAGCTTATGTATAATCATGTTTACCTATTATGTATGTATGTATGCTTTCGGATCAAGTAAACATTTTATGCCCCATGGATGCTAAGAAAAATAAAGGATGATTCATAAGATAAAAAACGTTTTCAAAAAGGCCAAGGTTACCAGAGTGAAACCCCCTATCGGGTATAGGCAGGCTACGGCCCTTTTGCCGGGACAATATAAGCAGGCAACACGTTGCCTCACGAGCCGTCGCGATGGACATGTCCCTACGTTATGTTAAGTCCCGAAGGTTATCATGGGCCATAAGATAAGAAATTAAGAAAACATGTTCAAGTATGATAAAGTCTCTACGCGAGAAAAAGCAAGTTCCTACTTGGAACAATATGATTTCACACGATACAAGTTATGCTTTACGTTACGCTTTCTTTACGATACAAGTTACGCTTTATGAATGTCATGATCTTTCAAGTATCACAAGTATATGTATGTATGTATGACTATGATTTATGTTCACAACGTTCCATGGGAATGCTAGCCATTTTTGATTTTCTAAACCTACGGAGGGGCGTAGATGTAACCCACTGAGCTAGTTGAGCTCACCCTTTTACGTTACGATTTTTTCAGGTTTTAAGGACACCTAAAGCAAGAAGTAGCAAGGCATTAATTTGATATGTGATAACGTGTTCCGTGACGTATATGTGCTTAGACATTGTTAGAATGTTAGTCGACTTGGAGCTATAGTAGATTATATATATGATAGTAATTGTTTAAGAATGTAATATTAGTGTACTTATGTATAAAAGACTTTATTTGAGCCCTTGTATGATACCTAGAAACATTCCCGAGTTATGCTTTGTTACGATACGAGTCGAGATGGCTAAATGATATTGAATTTTTATGTTCCAACTTTCTTTTCTTTACAATTCAAATTTTTTATCAAGACGACCCCAGGTAATTTTTATTTACGCTTCCGCAAAGTTTTCAAAAAGTTATTTTAAGAAACTTTGATCACTTCTTACATAAATTACTCGTTTAGCCTCTCGACGAGTCCAGGCCCACACCGGCATGTCGCGCCCTCCTCCCGTTAACGCAAAGTTTTATTAATCGCTAATCGGGGTCGGCGGGAGGGGGATGTGACATCGTAGCCTCCTACTCATTCTCTGCCGCCTTGTGACGAGACAACTGAAAGCTGGGGTTTTTCATCGAAACGCTGGTGTAGGCGCTCACGCAGACTTTCTATTGTCTCCAATGATTCCTGGGCATTCCGAAGAACCCGCTCAACATCTTCGTCCCACTCACCATGAGCAATTCCAAATAGACCCCATGCATACTTTGACAGAACATGCCCCTTTGCAGCCGCAGCTTTTAAGAGCTCACTCGACATCCCCCAGTTTTCATGTTTAAGCAGGGCATACTGCAACAAGGTGAGAATTGAGAATTGAGAGACATCATTGTAGAAAGAAATAACACAGGGCAGGGAGGTAATAACGACAATAGAGAATTAAAATAAAATAAAAGATCAGATCCGCGCAGTTACAACTCCGAGCCAGAAGGACGCCTCCAAATTCCCAGATGCCTCACACTTATTAACAAAACCCATCTGGACACGACTAAGCTCTGGCAAGGCCAGTAGAGTTTCGATGTTTAGATACTTGAGCAAGCTCGAATAGTTGCGAAGCCTCATACCGAGAGTCTTATTTGCGGCCCTCAATGATAGTAGGTCTTTGTGCGAATTCTCCGACATACTCCTCGTGATGATTTCAAAAACATCATCGTGAACACACTCCAGAAAAGAATCGCCTGCAGCAGGCTTAGCCATTTCTATAAATTTTATTTACAGAAGCACACCAGTTTTGATCTACTTAGTTGGTGGGTGTTTATTTTATTTTTTTGAGAAATAGTGGGTATTTCTGGATTAGCTTTCAAAGGCAATGTCCGATACAATCCACGCTCCGATTTGGAACTCTATTAAAAATCAAATATATATATATATATAGGTGATTTTTTATTCATTTTTTAAATAAAAAAAATATTTACTATTCATTTATGCTTTGTTGTACATATTCTATACTGTTGGATCATTTTAGAACTGGACCTTCGTTGGATCATTTTAGAATTGATGGTTAAAATCAAATGGGTATGTGTCCTATTCTCCCTCACACTATCACAAGTTAAAAAAAAGACACACTATTGAATTATTTGAAAATTTTAGTCCTCTTTTCATATTTAGTCCCCGGGAATATCCAATAACAATTAAAAAATATTTAATTAATTTCAATATGCGCTCCTTATGAACCCCTAGGTAGAAAATATGTGATCAAAAAATTAAAAAAATAATAAAAATGATAATTGTATTAGTCCCAACGTGACGGGTCATTTACTAATATTAACACAGTAAGCTTGGTCTCTTCCGCCATTGGATAAGATTAATCTAAATCTTTGAAGTTTAGGAGGCCTCAACAAACTTTGAGACCACCCTACTCACTATCATATTTTAATTATTACTTTTAATATAATTATTATTCAGGTACTAATTTTATTACTAAAAAAGCTTATCATTATGTTTGTGGATCGGGATAGTGTCTTTAAGGTAGGACTGCAACTCGGGCGAGCAGGCGGGTTGACACCCTTGTACAAGCCCGAGCCCGAGTTCTGTTGGGGTTTTCCAAGCCCAGCCCAGCTCGGGTTACGAGCATCAACAGCCTGTCCAAGCCCAAATTCGAACAAAGCAATTTGAGTTCGGGTTGAATTCATGCTAGCCCATTAAACTATATATATTAACATAATTATTGCATTCAACTCAATCAAAATTGTCCCCTCAACGTTAAGTGAATAACTTACATATAAAAATAGATACTGAATGTAGACACTTCAATTTTTCTTCTTTTTTCTTTTTTTTTTTTTTTTTTTTTTTTTATTTATGGCTAGAAAATATTGATTATATATTGTTAACATGAATTAAAAAATTGTCCATTTATATAATAGAATATTAAATATTTTGTGAAAAAAAATCTATTAGTTAAAAAATAAACATAATTAAAAATATAACTAATAATTCATAGAAAAAATAATAGATTCTTGATAAATATTATATATAATACTCTACAAATATTCATATTTATAGGTAATGAGTATACAAATCGGGCAATTCGGGCTAGCCCATCATTTAATATTCGTACTAAAGGCCGACCCTAATTTCAATTCGGGTTGAGAATTTTTGCCGGAGCCCATCCAAATTACTCCAAACATGTGACCAAGTCCGACTTTAGTCCGGGCTGGGTTCTAGTTGGTTGAGTTCAACCCGCCCAAGTTGCACCCCTACTTTAAGGTACCATCCTAGTCTATAAATTTACGCTTAGTCTTCAAATCACTGTTACCTCCACCGTTGGATTTGTATAAGATTAATTTAAACCGTAGAATTTGAAGGGGCCTACAACAAACTTTGGGATCAATTCTTGGATCGCACCTCCTTAGGAAACATTAAAATGACTTTTAGTCAATTCGGATCAATCTGATCTCAATTCTTCGATTGGACCTCCTTAAGGAATGGATTTTGACAAACTATGAGGGAAAATGTTTTGATATCATAATTGGAATAATGGGACCACGACTATTTTCCCACCAATGTTTGTGCCTTTATACTCTAAAATCATATGCGTATCATGCCAGAGTTATATCCTGCTCTATGTATACAATTATGCTTGGTCATCAATTCATTGTCTCGTCCACAAATGGATTAAATTAATCTAAATCGTTGAATTCTATGGGTCGCAACAAACTTTGGGACCACTCTACCCTCCAATCTTTTTAATTCTCACACTTTTTTTAGATAATCAGTAAATTACTATATCCACTCAATTTTAGAAAAAGAAATTATCAACGTGTACTTATATTCAAATCACTGTCAACTTATAATAAATTAAAAACTCTATATTAAAAAGCTTAAATAACTAAAATATGATTTATTTGTAATGTTTTCTTCGAGTTCTTCGATGTTAGTCTAGTAGTGCTCTGAGGGCAGGGTTATACTCTAGTCTACGAAATAAAATGTGATGGTTGACTTTAAAATGGCTTTGGTCCATCAAACCAATTTGATCTCAACCCTTGGATCTCACCTCCTTAGGAAACAATAAAATGGCTTTTAGTCAATTCGGATCAATTTGATTTCAATCCTTCCATTGGACCTCTGTAAGGAATGGATTTTAACGAAGTATGAGGGAAAATGTTAAGATACCATAATTGGAATAATGGGACCACGACTATTTTCCCACCAGTTAAAAAAATATTATATTGATGCTATACTAAATTTCTTCTTTTTAAGGGGATGATATATTAAATTTCCAGGCTATAACTTTTTAGATAACGTCATCAAACGGTTAAACCCATCTTCCCTCCAAATATTTTCCCTACACGAAATATGTCAGCCCTGTTTCCCTCCACATATGTACGGTACCTTTAGTTGTTTGCTAAAGTGTGGCATAACTATAAGCGACTGGGCTGACTCCTCCTATCAACGATCTCAGAACTATGATGCTAACTTCAAGCCGATCATTCGAAGTTGCAATACGTTGCGAAACCAAGATTTGACAATAGTTGGAGGAGATACTGGGTAGGATCAGCAAAGAACTCATGGCTTGCAATTGTGAGCCCGTCTTTTGGAGATGTTGGGAGGAAAGGAGAGACCGCGACTACAAGCTCATGTTTCACTCACGGCCATTTTGCGGGAGTGAAGCAGATGTGCTTCGGATCCCGGAAGAAGTCGTTGATGAAGTAGAAGACACTGCGATTACAATAGTCTCATGGATCCATCATCCATGTATGTTGTAGTTGCCAAACAATATCTGTTGTTGCTCACTGCCGATTTAGTCTCCACTGTTGTACAATAGTCTCATAATCATTTTTTTTTTAGGAAATAGTATCTACCAAGTGGAGTGGGTGTGAAACTTTTTTTTGTTCATTTTTTGTTCGATAGTGTAATCGAAACAAAATCTAATAATTTGCTAAAAAAGCGTGGAGAATTAGTGTTTAACTGGTGTAGCCTACACCACGTAAGTGTTAGGATTGTACTAGTAATATTAAGACAATTAATGTAGTGGGATAAAGGCGGGACGTGCAGGAAAGGGAAGCCCACTGCTGTGGGTAGTCTGATCTCATACGGTACTTCAAGACTTCAAGTAGCAGTACATGACTTTTAAAAATAAGAATAGTATGATATTGTGACATAAAAGTGTAAGAAAAAATGTACACCCAATGCTTAAAAGTTCGCGATGTTTTTTTTGACCAAAAAGTTGGTGATTTTTTCCTACTAGTTAGGTTTGGTATCAACTTTTTGGATTTGAAATTGTCTTAAAAGATGGTGTCAAAAAAAGTCGTCACACAAAAGTTAAAGAGAAAAGATGTAGCCAAGTATAGGTTTAGTAAAAAAGTTGGTGCTGTAAAAAAGTCAGTGATGTAACAGTTTTGTTGTTTAGTGAATGTTCCTAATACATTCTTTTTGTAATTTACCAATATACCAAAAAAATGTAATTACAATTGATTGGTGAGGACACTATTGTCATTTTTATAAGCAGAGGAAAAAAAGACACAAAAGCTACTCAAACTCGACTTTTTTCTTCCACTCTTTTTACACAAGAAGACAAAAGCCAAAATCCTAAAATCCCTCCGAAAAAGTTGATACCAAACCTTTGGTAAAAGTCCAAAACGCAAATAAGTTTCTTTTGGATTAAAAGACGAATAAAAGCTAATACCAAATCTGACTTATAAGCAACGTGCCATGCACATGGATATTTATTTGTTTCAATATTTACATTAAATTTTATTATTTATACACGACTTTCAACAAGTAAGACTAACGAGGAAAACCGTTCAAACTGGAGAAAAAGTTAAGACAAGTAGCACATATCTCAAATGCGTGTAAAACTGTTTGACATACTAAAAATATACTTAAGACTTATATGCCCCTCCACGATACAATTGGGTTTGGAAAAACGTTTCCTACGATACATGCATTATTCTCCACTTAAGTCGCACAGTGCACTCCACTTAGGCCTTGCTACGCCTTCAATGTATTTTTTAGAAGAACCTCCAATGTATGGTACGGCCTTGAAAATGATTTAAAATTTTAGAAATAAAACAATAATATTGTAAGATAATGAGGGAGGGAGAGAGTTGACAAGATATCTTCCTTATAATGGTAGAGGTACCGATTCATAAAGGCACAAACTGAATAGTCACACATAATCAGAAATGACACGAGAAAATTATATTTTAAATAACAATTCTAATTTGAATAGTCACAACTCTTTGAATTTGGTTTTCTTGTTTTTTTTTTCTTATAAAAAATCTGTCAAAACACTAAAACACCTTCACACTCTCGCCAATCCGTTTCTGACAAACGTCTTTAGTCTGATTTCCTCCCAATTTTAAAAAATTTGTCAGCACCTAATTGGCGTGTCTCACCTTGTAGGCATGCCACCTTGTGGGGTAGCCCTACTAAATACCTTCTCCACTTTTAGAGAGTACCAGTAGGATATAGATTTATATTCGACATGACCGACACTGCTTGCCTTTAAGAGCCTTTCCAGACAAAAATCCACAGTCCGAGCAGAGAAGCTTGTCTTCAAATGGAAGTCGTCGTACAAATGGATGAAGCTAATGCAGGTGATTCTTTTCTGGAAATTGTTCACGATGATGTCTTCGAAATCATCACCCGGAGTGTGTAGTAAAATTCTTATAGAGACCTACTATCATTGATGGCCACAAGTAAGACCCTCCTCCATGGGAGGCTTCGTGACTATTCCGGCTTCCTCAAGTATGCTAGCATTGAAAGTGCTTTGCGAGAATTGAGTCTTGTGCAAATGAATTTGTTCGTAAGTGTGATGCAAATTGAAATTTCGAGGCGTCCTTCTGGCTCGGAGTGGTATGGGGGCGTATCTAATGTTTGAAATATTTATATATCTTTTAGTATCATTTCCCACCCATTTATTTGATTTTTTTAACGCACACTTATGGAACTATTTATTGGATTACTATTTGTTTTCTCTTCTGATTGCAGTATGCTCTGCCTGAATTTGAGTACTGGGGGATGTCGAGCGAGCTCTTGAAAGCTGCGGCTAGGAAGGGGCACGTTTTGTCGAAGTATGCATGGGGTCTACTCACAATTGTACATGGTGAGTGGGATGAAGAGATCGGGCGTGCTCTTCAGGAAGCTCAACCATTATAGCGGGTTGAAAGTCTGCGCAAGCGCCTATGCAAGCGTTTGGTTACGAGTCCAACTTTTAGGCGTTTTTTTCGGAAAGTTCAATGCATTCGGTTGGTCGATTTTGGGTGTGACCTACATACATATAGTCTTCAAGAGGAAAGTTTCCAAAAGTGTGTTTGTGTGGTGGGATCTAATGCGGACTTCTGCATGTCAATTTGATGATGAGTACCATTAGTGATGAGAGTCGGTGACAAGTAACGTGATTTTAGAAACTTATAGGAGAATAGATGTAGCAGTATCTTCTTTACGCATTGCATAACACTTCGATTGAATATACACATCGTCAACAAGCAGATCAACTTTGATGTATACCGTGCAAACCTTTTCAGAAATCTCAAGCGTTTCACAGAATACTTTTTAGCTATTTTAGCTTTAGCTCATTTGGAACACGCCCCCTCACATGTGTACGTGGAAATCATTTTGTCGGCTTAAGTTGTAACAAGAAAGTGGATCGAGTTGAAAAGGTTTCTACCGCTCTGATACCATGTTAAGAATCCACGGGGTTCCACCTCAAAAGCAATTGGCAGTGAGTGGAGGTGCCCAGAATACTCATTACCACACCATCTCACCTCTTCCTCCCCATCCTGACTTTTTGACTCGAATTAGTGTTACTTTGACCAGGTGATTTTGATAACAAAATGATGGAATTTTTTGATAATTTTTTTACCGTGTTATTGAGCAACTTTTATTCATCGACACCATAAAAAATATATTCACAAAATGCATAATTTTGCTGTCCAAATCACCGGGTCAAAGTGACCCAGTAATTAGTGATAAAAGTCAAATTGGGGAGGAAGAGATGGGACAGAGTGGTAGCTATTTTAGCTCTTCTTGAATGCCCAATGTGGGACATTATTCTCATAAGCATGTAAAAAGTTGGAGGCCCCTTTCCTCTTAAGTTTTTTCTCAACTAGAATAGCCTTGTGTAGCATCTCTTCCAAGTCAACATAGTGCTCCGTCTCAACTCTATCTTGAATATATCCTTTTAAACCCCCTAAGAACCTGGACATGGTTGCTTCTCCATCCTCTTGAAAATCAGCTTGAACCGTAAGTGTCTCATTTGTTGATAGTAATCTTAAACTCTTTTACTTCCTTGAGCAAGTCTTCTCAGATTATTTTGCAACTCACGATGTTAGAGACTTGGTACACAATGCTTTCTCATGATTCTTTTCATTTCAGCCCATGTTTCTACCGGGTGTTCCAAGTTACGCCTTCTAGAAGTAGCAAGTTGATCCAGTGGTTGCAATTCGTACCTATTTGATCTCGCTATTGTGTTGACAATCAAAGATCAACTCAAATTTATTTCCCACTCCAAGTATGCATCAGAATCATTCTTTCCATGGAATGGAGGAATTTTGATTTTGAAACCAATATTCTCATCTTCTCGATTTCTTGCACGTCTAGGCCTCCGTTGGCTGTCTTGAGAATGACTACTTCAGTTGATGTAATATTCTTCAGCTTCTTCATCATGGGAGTGTCTTGGAAGTTTTGTTCGGTGCTTAGATTGTCTTCTCATTCGATGTGAACCACTTAAATGATCAGATCGTGCCCCAAGTTCTTGGCAAACGAATCAAATTTGGTGTCCGTAATTTTCTCCATTTTTGCAGTGATAGCTTCAATAAGAAGCTTGTTGTTGCGGTTAGATTCTCCCTCTGCTTCCGACATTATGATCTGAAAATAATAGCAAACAATCACGTGTAACTAGTTCCTTTTGAAAACACAAATTGATCTTAATCAAGAACAATTCAAAAGAGAAAGATAGTACCTTTTTTTTGAGTTTTAAATAGCAAACACTGAATACTCAACTTCTAAGTGTGCCCTGATACCACTTGATGCAACTCAGCCCACAAATCTGCACTTGGAAGGTTGGGGAGGGATAGTCCTTGTGAAACAAGGATGGTGGAGTGGATGGTGCCACAAAGGAATGCGGAAAATCCATTGATAAACTGATGTGATCCTTTGGACACTTTTCCTATTTGTTGAAATCATTCAGCTTGAATCAATGCGACCAAGCTGCTTAATTGCTATTACTATACAATGTTGTGGTATACATCATGCTTTGTGATATGTTACTCCCTTCGTCCCATGTGATTCTTCGAAAAAATGAAAAGTTGCTTTATTAAGAAAATAGGTGAAAACTCATAATTGTCCCTGTTAAATGACTAAAAAGCTGAGTACAATCCTAGTGAGCTACTTAAAAGGATGGGTAAGATGGTAATTTCCAGTAAAATGTTTCCTTATTATGAAATTTTGAAGAACCTGGTGGGACGACCAAATAAGGAAATTCTGAAGAACATGGTGGGACGGAGGGAGTAGATGGTAGTACGTGATGTCTTTGTATGTGTAAATCTTTGATATCTACTATGCACTTGTTAGAGACCGCGTATGGTAGTATTTACGCAGTCGGAATGTGTAACTCCATTAGGGGATATCCCGTGCACTACAACAATACTTGCTTTTAGCGACTCAGATTTGTGAAGCCATACTACTGTAATTGGGTCGTTGGAGACGGACAATTCATAAAAAATGCAAAATTATATACAACGTGAAATATTTTTGTCAATAGACTAAACACAATTTACCTATACTTTTGGCGACAAATATAAGATTTCGCGAAACTTTAGGGGAGAGAAATGAAATCACACCAAAATTTAGAGCACCATGTCAAATTTTCTCTTAGAGCAAGCAATATTTACTCTCCCTGATGAGTGGTAGTAGTGCGGTAAGTCTGAACAGACTGATATAGTCCCAACGGGACGGGTATTTTTCTAGTGAATACGGAGTGATACCGGCCTAGTTTATTGGTTACTGTTTCCCCTTATGATTAATGCTCAACCTGGTTACAGTTTCCCTTTCCACCGAGTCCGGATCATCTGTATCCTTGTATATGTCTTTCTCTGGTATCATTTTTTTTAAAATTAATAAACCCTCCTTGAACGTTTCAGCTTCTGTAGGACGAAGAAACCCTCTTGAAGGATTGCTCTGTACCACTCCGATTATTCTCTTTCCCTAAAATTTATTTTTTTGACTCGTAGTCGGGTCATCTTGACCGGGTGATTTGGGTCGTAAAACGATACCACTTCGATTCTTCTCTTTCTCCCATTTTCCTTTTTGGGACGATTCTTCTCTTTTCGCCCATTTCCTTATTTGGAAAATTTAATGAAGCATATTTGAAAGTGTGTAATGTAGACTAAATAAAGGACCTAAATACTCTAGAAGGGGGGGGGGGTTGAATAGAGTATGCGAAATTTTTACTAAACACAAAATTTAACTAATTAACTATGTGAGAAAGTCAAATCTCAAGGCCTTGAGATTTTAGAAAACAGACAGAAACTTTCAAAGGCAAAATAGAAAGCTTCAAGGTCTTGAACTTTTACCAGTTCTGAACACCTTATAAACCGTAGTTTGATTTGAGTTGTGTGCGACAGAAAATAACAAAACTATAAAGTAAAGAACACAAGGTAATTTATCGAGTTCAGTCTCAATGGACCTAATATCTTCCTGAGGGATCTAATCCCACTAGTATTGGGCAAACACTTCTTATTACTCACACAGAAACAGCCCTAGATCTTCAAGCCTAAGTGAATTCCCTTACACCTATACATCTTGTGGTTCCAAACCTATCTAGTATCAGCTACTAACTGTTGAGCTAACAAGAACCTCTTGTTGTTCACTTTAAAAACCAATCACTAGGTTTAGTGAGGTTATAGATATACAAAAGATAAGAAGATTAAAAAACAGAAGAAGAAAACAGTAGAAAAATAAGCTTGTGAAGGCCTGGATGTGTTCTTCAGGAAACTGGAATGATTGATATTCTGAAAGCTGGAATTGAAGCTTGAATGTCTGTGTGTTTGATTGCTTGATCTCCCACGAATATTCCACACCTCTCTCAGTTTTCTGCAAGCCTCTGTTCTTTCAAAATTCAAACCAGTCTTTTTTATCTACTCACTGCAACTGAATGAGAGATTTTAGGATCTCAGTTCCTGCAAATCCTCATCCTTTTCAACTGCAATTCAAACAGCTCTGAGTAGATATCCGTTGGAGTTTGTTGAGATTGCATTTGCACGTTTAACAAACTTGCAGCAACATTAAAACATAGCAACAACAAAATCCAGAAATATAACAGCACTAAGTCTGTTTGGATTTCCAGTTTCTGAATAAAAACTGGATGAGTGAATAAAACAATAATCTGATTAAATACTGAAACATATAACTCATGATAAACTAGTTTAAGACTCTTAGAATTCATTAAACAATCACAATAATAAAGATCAAACCCTGGAAGAAAGAATCAAATTAATTCTGTAAAGCTGTCAGCAGCTCAAGGCACATCTCAAGGCCTTGAAGCTCTGAACATGCTTCACAGTCTTTCAATGTTGAAACTAGAAATCTATGATTCTCTCTGATTAGGATATCTGAAATTGTGTTAGATATATAGAGAATATAAAACATAAGTATTTGCACCAAATCTCTGATTTTGATAATCAGATAACCAATCTGCAAAACAAGATTGTTAGAACATTCAGCATAATAAAGCTACTCTCAAGGCTTTGAAGCTCTGCTCAGTATCTCAAGGCCTTGGAGCCTCATAAATACTTTGTCTTTGTATTTCGTCACTCAAAACAGTTACTTCTCAAAACACACTTAAAGGTCTTTTGAGTCAACAATCTCCCCCTTGATGAAAGACAAAACCCATAATCTTGTGTAAATAACCCTGCAACTCCTTGTAAGATTTAGATATCAACATATTGCAGAAATAATAAACAATAATACCAGTAAAACCAACTTAACACAAATATTCAGTAATTCTCAGATAACACAGATAATACCAGATTAACACAATAATACCAGAGCACAACTGATTAACAAAAACATCTAAATATTATTATTCAAGCACTGAAAGTAACCACAAAAACCACATAATTTCTCCCCCATTTTGACTTTCATCAAATAAAGGTGAAGAAATGTTGGATCATTACTCAGAGTCTTGAAAAAAAACTTAAAAAAATAAAAAATAAAATTATTCCTAGAAAGTTAAGGCCTTGAGAACAGAAAAGAAGAAAAGAAAGAGATAGAAGGAAAGGATCAAGGCTTTGGTCTTCTCAGATCTTTATTTCTTCTTTCATGTCTGGCCTTTCTCTGAGCCTTCTCCAACTTCTTCATCACTTTCATCATCATCAGCAGACTGATTTTCATCTTGTTCAGCTTCCACCTCTGCAACAACTTCCTCAATGATCTCATCCACTTTCTTGTTCTTTACCTGCACTGAATCACCCTCTGTAGCTGCATTAACACCTGTGTCTTCACCAGCTTCTTCTTCATCAGTTTGCTCATATAGATCCTTTGAAGTGAGCACCACTGGAATTGGCTTCTTTTTATCTTCAATAAATCACCTAGCCTTTCGTCTGAGTCAACACTGGTGTCATGTCTAGTAGAAGAAGGGATCTTCTCCAAGTTCATACCTTTGATGACAACATCCAGTCTTCCATTCATCACATTCATCAAACCCTTGAATTGGTTAAACTCAGAAGACAGATCAAATAGCCTTTGTCTGAGATCTTCAATCTCAACTTGCTGATCTACAAATTTCTCAACCAACAAAGAGTAATCCTCATTTGCTTGTGCTTTTGCTGATGTAGCCCCCTTTGGTTTAATAAAATCCTTCTCCTCAAGCTCATCCTTTGACAACTCTGAATAGAACTTCCAATGACCTTTCCCAGTCTGAACTACTCAAATCCTCTGTAAGGCCGTTTCATCAATCAACCCAAAACCTCCAGTAATCTTTTCTACTCCTTTCACAGGTACCTCAAAATGCTCAAATAAAAGAGGTAATAGGTTGGCATAGGGAAGATGATGGTTTTTAGTTCTAGTAGCACAGTAGATCATATGCTCCATAACCACTGTCGGCAAGTCTATCTCAAACCCTTGACAAATCAGGTACATCAGAATGAGAACTTTATCAGTAACCAACTCCCTTGAGTTTTCCCTAGGAACAACACTCCTCATCAGAATTGTAAACAAAATCTTAGCTTCACAGTTGAGCACAGAGTGTGTCAACTGTTTTGGACCAGAGGAAACACCATCAATGAAAAACATTGCTTTTGCCTTTTCTAGACACTCCTTCCTATCAGGATAATCACCAACATTATACTTCCTAGGAATGCCCAACACTTTGGAAAAAGTCCTATGATGTAGCCTCAAGTTTATCCCAGCCACCTTAGAAGTTAACACCAATTTATCATCTCCTTCTTGAACCAGATTCAGATAAAATAACCTAGTTAACCTAGGATAAGCTTTTGAACTAGGATTTAACACCTTCCAAACTGCAGAATCCCTTAACTTCCTCATACAATCAATATCCAGTTTATCCAATAATTCTTCAGAAACCATACTACAAAAAGCAACCTTAGAAGAAGCATATCCTTGCATCCACACAGTCCTAACTTCAGAACTAACAAACCAATCTGAATGAAGTGCATTTTTACCTTGATAATCCTTTTTGTTTGCAGCAGCAACTTGCTTAACCCTTGTATTCTTCTCAGTGGGTTTGCTCTTCTCTTGTTCTCCTTCAGTTGACTTCTTCTTGCTTTCCTGAGCAGATTTCCCTTTTTCTTCTTCACCAGCCTTTTTCTTCTCTCCCCCTTTCTTCTTGTCTGACCTAGGTTGATCACCACCCTGAGTCTCTGTCTCCTTCTGTGGATCAATACTTGAACCTTCATCTCCCTTTTCTGTTCTCATATTCTTTGCAGGAGGAGTGTCCTCATGCAAACTTTGAGTATTCTCTGAATCCGAATCGGAGATCACAATTTTCTCCTTCTTGTTTGCCCTCTTCTTGGATCTGCCAGAAGGCTTTCCCTGTTCTTGAAGCCTGACTGATTTGCGCTCCATTATGGGTTTAGGGTTTTGAGAAGAGAATGAGATTAGAGAGAGTAGAGAGACGTAGAGAATTGAGAGAGAATGAAGAAGAATAAGCCCTGACTTTCAGCTTAAGTAGGTTGAAAAGATGAGTCATAAAAGGACTCTACTAAAATCAACATGCAAAAAGAATATTTGAAAATATTTTTGGATATTTTAGAAAATTCTCTGAGTAATTCAAATATTATACAGTTATCTAAAGTGATAAGATATAATATTTGATGATCCATTTTAAAACAAAATTAAATTACAGATGTTTCAAGACCTGGAGAACAATCTCAAGGCCTTGAGATTTTCTGCAGTTTTAGAAACTTCAAAGCTTTGAGCTATACTTTCAAGGCCTTGGAAAGTATAATCTCATGGCTTTAAGATTTCAACACATAAACACAAGTAAATACCAATACTCCCCCTAAACCAATGCATACTTATTTAACATACCCAATTCAAGCCTTAGGGATGAAAATATCAGCAATCAACATTGAAGTAGAAATAAAAGATAAAACAACATCACCTTGTTCTGCATGATCTCTAAGGATGTGATGTCTCACATCTATGTGCTAGGTTCTTGATTGCTGGACTGGATTCTTAGAGATTGGAATAGCACTTGTGTTGTCACAATGAATAGGCACATTTCTGAAATTATAGCCAAGATCTCTAAGTTGCTGTGCAATCCATAACATTTGTGAACAACAAGCACCAGCTGCAATGTATTCAACTTCCGCAGTTGATAATGCTACATAATTTTTGCTTCTTTGAATGCCAACTGATCAGTGAAGATCCAAGAAACTGGCAACATCCAGAAGTACTCTTCCTATCTACTTTATATCCTGCAAAATCTGCATCTGAATAGCCACTCAACTTAAAATTAGAACTCCTTGAATACCAAAGCCCCAAGTCTGTGGTTTCATTCAAATATCTAAAATTCTTTTGACAGCAGTTAAATGACTTTCCTTAGGATCTGCTTAAAATCTAGCACACATACAAACACTAAACATAATATCAGGTCTACTAGCATTTAAATACAAAAGAGATCCAATCATACCTCTATATTCCTTTTGATTCACACTCTTACCATTTGAATCCTTGTCTAATGAGAGTGATAAACTCATAAGAGTTTTAAGCACCTTGGACTATGACATATTGTACTTGTTCAATAAGTCCTTGGTAAACTTTCATTGATGTACAAATATCCCTTTCTTCTTTTGTGAAATATGAAGTCCAAGAAAGAAATTCAGTTCTCCCATTAAGCTCATCTCAAATTCCTTGCACATCAGACTAGAGAACTCTTTTGAAAGAGCATCATTAGTAGCACCAAACAAAATATCATCCACATAGATCTGAACTACTAACAAATCACTTTCATGATGTTTAATAAAAAGAGTTTTATCAACTAGACCTCTCTTGAAATTGTTGTCAAGTAAAAATTTTGAGAGTCTATCATACCAAGCCCTTGGAGCTTGTTTTAACCCATAAAGAGCTTTTTCTAGTTTGTAAACATGATCAAGAAAGTTTTCATCTTCAAAACCAGGAGGTTCTGCTACAAAAACATCTTCTTGTAAATAACCATTCTGAAAAGCACATTTGACATCCATTTTACAAAGTTTTATGTGATTGTGAGATGCAAATGCAAGAAGTATTCTAATAGCTTCTTACCTGGCAACAGGAGCAAAAGTATCCTCATAGTCTATACCTTCTTCCTGATTGTATCCCTGTGCCACAAGTCTTGCTTTGTTACTTACAACTTTTCCATTCTCATCAAGCTTATTTCTGAACACCCATCTGGTTCCTATAACTGATTTCTCTTTTGGTCTGGGAACCAGATTCCATACCTTGTTTCTTTCAAATTCATTCATCTCACTTTGCATTGCAATGATCCAGTCTGCATCTTTGTAGATATTGCTTTCTAGACAGACATATCTTAGCCACGTGGCGACCATCCAGCACACCTAGCTGTGCTCCACTCACACTGGATCACCACCCGCGCTGATCCACGTGGGGGCTGCGAGACAAGGCCCTCGCATACCACCACACGGGACTTGTAGGAACTTAGTTGTTTGGAGGCTAGAGTAAGTCCTGTCGCGCGCGAGCGACAACCAAGCCCGCGCGCGAACTTTAGTAACTGCTTTGAGAGATTTATGGCATGAGCTCCATAAACCCAGTCAACCTCATAACGGTTCCAGTATACGCGGACAAGGTGCGTAACGGTTCCTATATACGCGGACGAGCGTGCCGTTGTGGTTAAGCTAATCAAGCCGCAATTAATGGGTGCATTAACCCACTACAACGGTCACATTCTCTGTTATATATAGGATCGTTAACCCTTCCATAGGAGGACGAATCACCTAAACTACGCGGAAGCTCTGCCAAAATTCTGTCTCTCTCTCATACAGTTGCTATTGTCTTACTCTCTCCCTACACACACCCCACTCTTTCCGTGTTCTTTCTATCCCCTGCTCTTGGTGTATATTGAATCCTCCTCAAAGGATTCTCTCGTACACATTTGGTGAACCCGACGTGAATCTTACCACTGCAAGCAACCATGTCTCACGAAGACGATGTCAGCAACAGATCTCCCTCCATGAAAACAACCTCGGGAGAGGAGACCCGTCACACTTCTGCAGCCGCCAACGGGACTCCGACTTTGGAGACTTTAAACGCCACTATCTAGAATCAGGGAAAGGCCCTCCAGGCTCAATCCACATAGAAGGATCGGATAATGGACATTCTAGGAAACCTCGCCCCAAATCCGACATCGGGTGCTGCTGTCTCTCAGGAAGGAGGAACCTCTACCACCCAGGGAACTGGATTGGTACCTACACCACCTAACCCTAATTCGCAAACCCCACCAACAATGGTGCAATTACCCTCTGTCCAGGGGCAAACGGATCAAATACCGTCCCTTATCACACACATTCCCCAACCACCAACCGTGGCACCAACATCTCTTCACAACAATCCTTGCCTCCTCCGCCAGTACTGGTGGGCAACGTGGCTTACACCCCTAGCCCAATCGCAGTATATGTGTCCCCGCCAGCTACAACCCTTCCCCCTGCTGCTGGAGGGAGTGCACCGGAATGTATGACATCGCTGCAACGGTGCATAGAGACCTTCCTGGCCAATCAACCTTTTGCAGATACCATTATTCCGAAGGTCGACAACGATCCGCCTATCCCACGCGAGATCTATCTCATGCCCAACCCCGCAGGGTATAAGGCTCCTAAGTGGGACAAGTTTGAAGATGTTAACGGGAACGCCCACGATCATGTCATGCGTTTCATTGATGTAATGGGACCATATGGGGCCGATCCAAAGTTTCTGAATGCGCGAGTTCTCGAAATATTTGGGAAATGTGGCCTACAAATGGTATAGAACGCTGGAGGCCGGATCTGTCAAAACTTGGGATGACATGGTTCAGAAGTTCTACACAAAATTCTTCCATGTGGAGGAGAAGGATACGATGATTCATCTCTCTCGTATGTATGATAAGCGCGAAGACGATGGAGTCACCTTCATCAAGAAATTCAGAGCTAAATCATTGGAGTGCAGAGATGAAGTGCTTGAGGGCAGGCTCGTGGAAATATGCCTACAAGGCATGCGAAATGAGTACAAAGGTATGCTAATCAACCTGCAGACTCCTACTTTTTCAAAGTTGATTGAATGCAAAAAAAACATAGAGCCTATAGTGGAAAGGCAAAAGAAGAAGCATGCCCCTGAACGACCCTCAGGAGGAACCACTTTCAAGATTGGAAGGTTCAATTATAAGAGGGGGCGCGAAGCTGAGGTCAATACAGTTTCGCCACATAAGCAGCCCAGGGTTACAACTTCAGATGCGCCGCCTCTACCATGCTCGATAGAGGAAGTGATTGATTTATGCAAACAGTGGTGCAAAGAAGGGTGCTACCTCCGCTTGAAAGGATACCCTCTAAGGAGATGATGAGGGACCGAAGTGGTGCGAATGCCACGGAAAAATTATGCACCCCACGACTGACTCCAATATACTTAGGCACATGGTGAGCTGAAAAATGAAGGAAGGCAAGTTGATTGTTAGCGACCAGAGGCAGGACGTGCGAAACAATCCGATGCCAGCCCATGCAGAGCAAGAGCCGAAAAGCAAAGAAGTAGCCATGATTGCGATTATGGATCTTGAAGAGATCGCGGAAGATGGTCTGCCCATCATTGCTGAAATTCAAAATGACGAGGAATATAGCATAGACACGGAGGATAAGCGCAGAATGAAGGGGTCGCACGGGTTCAGCAAGTTCTTTGACGAGATGAACTTTTCGGAGAAATGCCGAAAAGAGATGAAAAAGGCGATTCTAAGAGTAGCAGAAGACTTCGAGGAAGACATCGTGGTCTCCAATGGAAAATTTGTTAGGGTGTCTCGCTCTACATAAAAGATTATGACCTTCTCCGCAAGTGACAAGAAGACGGACTCGAGCCACCCGAAGCCCTTATACGTAACGACGGTGATTAATGACGTCGAATTCAATAGGGCATTTGTTGATGGAGGAGCAGTCGTCAACGTGGTCTCGCTCAACACTTTAAAGTTGACAGGAATCCTGGAGAAGAAAATTGTCAGACGCCCGTCCCCACTGATGGGATTCGGGAGTGACTCCAGGATGACGATAGGATGGATTCGTCTGGGCATCCAGATAGGGAAAATCAAGTTTTCAGCCAAATTCTACGTCATTGATGCGAATACTACGTATCACATGATCATAGGGCGAGCTTGTATTCATCGTTTCGACGCGGTCCCCTCAACAACTCACCAGTTGATGAAGGCCATCTGGAACGACAGAGTAGTTGAGATACCGGCTTCGGTAAACCGCTTCAATCTAAATGAGGCGCACCTCACTGAAGCGGTATGGTTTACTGAAATGGCGGACGAGCAAACGCCAGAGCCATTTAACCTGATTCCTTTACCTCGATGGGAAGACATCAAGGATCAGTCGCCAGCAGGAGTAGTGGTGACGAGGGAGGATGCCATGGAAAAGTTTTCCGCGCGCGAAGAGGCACCGCAGGTCGCCTACCAAAGGAAGAATGTGTACACTTTAAAAAGAGTGGTAAAACATGATCTTGCGGGCAAAGAGATAGAAAGCTTCTACTCCAACGGAAAGAAATGTTACCGCATATGAAGGTGCGTGGGGGTACCCCCATTCGAGCATGGGGATATCCCTGGGCAAATCAGTCAAATTGAGCGTGTCACGGAGGTAGTCAAGCCAGCATCAGAGGCTTTAGAGGATAAGCTTAAAGAAGCACCTGAATGCGAGGATAAGCCGAAACCCCAGAAGCAGAAACTGAAAGAAGTATTCCTGAGCCCAGGCGAAGAAAAGAAGAGGCCCATTTTTCTGAGCACAGACCTCACAAGCGATGAGGAAGCAAGATTGCTGCAGCTGCTGACTGAATACAAGGATGTGTTTGCCTAGGAATATGATGAGATGCCTGGTTTGGACACGAGCATCACTATGCACAGGTTAGATGTTATCCCGGGATCTAAACAAGTAAAGCAAAGTACGAGAAGCTTCAGGCCAGAGATAAATGTGAAAATCAAGCAAGAAATCGTCAAGCTGTTGACTGCCAGGTTTATCGAGCCGAATCATCATCCCACCTGGTTGGATAACATCGTGCTTGTGGTAAAGAAGAATGGGAAACTTCGAATATGCGTAGACTTCAGAGACCTCAACCGATTCTTCCCCAAGGACGATTTCCCGTTGCCCAACATCGATCTGCTCATCGATTCTACTGCGGGTCACCGGATGTTCAGCTTCATGGATGGTTTCCGTGGATACAACCAGATCAAAATGGACCCTGAAGATGCACGGAAAACCGCATTCATCACGCCGGTGGGAGTCTTTAATTACACAGTCATGCCTTTTGGGCTCAAGAATGCGGGCGCGACTTATCCACGAGCAATGATGGCTCTATTTCACGACATGATGCACCAGGAAATGGAGTTCTATGTTGACGATCTGGTTGTCAAGTCTAAAGAGGAAGCGGACCATTTGGGGGATCTGCGGAAAGTATTCGATAGATGCAGGAGTTTCCAGCTAAAGATGAACCCCAAGAAATGTGCGTTCGGAGTGACCTCGGGAAAGTTTTAGGGATGCGTAATACATCGCTAAGGCATCGAGCCTGATCCCGCGAAGGTATCGGCTATCAGTAGCATGACGGCACCACATATTCAAAGCTTCCTGAAGACGTTCCCGGGGAAATTATCTTACCTGCGGAGGTTCATTCCAGCGATCGCAAAAATAACCTTTTGCTTCAGCGATCTCCTCAAGAAGAATGCTGTATATAATTGGACAAAGGAACATGAGGCCGCATTTGGCAAGTTGAAGGACCTGCTGACATCGCCAAGGGTAATTATCGCAGCGCAGCTTGGATCGCCGCTTTTGTTGTATCTGACGTCGACGAAGAAATCTATAGGGGCGCTTTTGGCTTAGGAATATGAAGGGCAAGAAAGGCCGATTTATTACATTTCTCGCATAGTACAACCAGCTGAATCAAGGTACACAGAAATCGAACGCCATTGTCTTGCCTTGTTCTTTGTGATAGAAAAGTTAAAACACTACTTCGCCTCGCACAAAGTTGTGGTGATTACAAAGAGCGACCCCATACGGTATCGCTTGACTCACACCTCTCCCTGAGGAAGGTTGGCAGAGTGGTATATGACTATTTCACAGTATGAAAAAACGTGTGTTCGACCACGAGCAATCAAATCGCAAGCAGTGGCAGATCTTCTGGCACAGTTTCCAAATAACAGCTATGAGCCCATGATCGAGGAGGAACTGGAAGGACCTGAGATCTACGCAGTTGAGTTACCATATTGGACGCTTCATTTTGATGGATTGTCAACAAGGAAAGGTGGAGGAATCGGAATCTTTTTGACTAAACCAGATGGGGAAGTCATCGAAATGGCCACGAAACTTGATTTCCCGGTAACCAACAATGAAGCGGAGTATGAGGCTCTCATCGCAGGACTTCGTGCAGCCAGGGCACTGGAAGTAAGAAATATGACGGTGATTGGGGATTCTAAGCTAATCGTCAAACAAGCCTCAGGCGAGTACGGATTGGAAGAGGTAAATCTGTTACTATCGGACTTTGGTGCAAAAGCTGGTACAACAATTATGCGATGTCAGGTATGAGCACACGCCTAGAGCTGATAATCGGCATGCTGATGCTTTAGCCACTCTGGGATCTAAAGTTAGTGCAGACAAATGCCCTGCGAGAATCTCAATCGAAGTTCGAACGTCACCGGCATTGATAGAGGACGCATGCGAGGATGAGTACATGGATGAGGAAGACTGGAGAAAACCAATACTGGTTGCAATTTCCGAGGGAACAAGCATAGAAAACTGGGCATCCACAAAGGGGTATTGCATACATGACAACGCCCTTTACTACAAAGGTCCGGGAGGAATGCTCATGCGATGCGTCTCGTAGCAGGAGGGACAAACGTTATTGGAAAAGATTCACCAGCACACCTGCGGAGAAAGTGAGTTGTCTATTTATCGAAAGGCCCGAAGATATGGGATTCATTGGCCAAATATGTCCATAGCTGCTGCGATAATTCAAGGAAGTTATGAAAGCTGCACATTAATCAAGGATTCTTTGGAAGTTACCCTGGTTGACGATGATACAGATTGGAGAAAGCCTCTCTTTGATTTTCTCACAGAAGGAATCGAGCCCCCGCAAAGAAAGGAAGCCGAGAAACTTAAAAGAAAGGCGGCTCGATATGTGGTGCAGGAAAAACTACTCTGGCGGAGGGGTCATGAGGGTAATTTACTGCGATGCCTAGATAGCCAAGAAGCACAAGAGGTAATGGATTTATCTCATCAAGTAGAGCATCAGGGGGGTGCAAAACTATGCAGACAACTCCTCACAGTTGGTTATTTTTGGCCCACAATGGAGGCAGATTGCCGTACCAAGGTAAAGAGATGTAAGGAATGCCAATTTAGGGCAACCTCGTGCATGCTCACGCCGTATATCTACACACGCTAGGAACACCATAGCTATTCCACACTTGGGCTCTGGATTTTATTGGCCCCATTCGACCGGCCTCGCATGGGAACCAGTTTATCTTAACTTCGACTGAATTATTTGCCAAGTGGGTGGATGAAGTACCGCTCAAGACCGCCAATGCGCTCGCGGTGGTCAATTTTGTTCAAGAAAACATCATATATAGGTTTGGAATACCTAACACAATCCTTTCGGATAATGGCACCCCCTTTGTAAATCGCCAGGTGGCCGCGAAACTAGCGGAATACAACATAAGGAAGGTCTGTTCAACTCCTTATTATCCAAAGGGGAATGGTCAAGCAGAAGCAACCAACAAGACATTGTTAAGAATTTTGAGCAAGATGGTCGCAAACGATCAAAAAAAGTGGGCCAATTCTTTGAACATAGCATTATGGGCATATCGAACTTCGCCAAGGACTCCCACGGGAGTCTCCCCGTTCTTTCTATGTTATGGAGCTGAAGTCGTTGTACCAGCGGAAGTTAAAGTCAACTTTGCGAGATTGGCCTTTCATGCATTGTATGACAATCAACGTGATCATGACTTGATTCTATTGGAAAAAAAGTGCGAGCAAGCTAAGCGGGCTAACAAGAGGTATAAGGAGAGGATTGCTTGCGCATATAATAAAACAGTTCAACACCGAGACTTTGCGGTTGGGGATTTGGTCTTGCGAGTTTCAGATCACTGCATGCGGGAAGCGGCCCATCCAAAGTTCGCAGCTAACTGGGAAGGACCGTTCGAATTTAAAGAAGTTTTTGACAGTGGTTACTGCACGATACAGAGACTGCATGGGACTGCCACAACCCCAAGCCCGATCAATATGCGCTGGATCAAAAAGTATTATCCTTAGCCACTCTCTCTTTACATATATTGGATTCAAATGTCTGTTAATGAGTTCATGCGTTGTTTCCACTCATATGAGGAACTTGTAGTCATGCCTCTCCCATATGAGGGTGCTTTAATAAAAGAATTCTCCCATATGAGAGGAATTTTATTGCTTTAGTTGTCTCTTATCATTTTATTTGCTTCTTTTCTTATTTACAACAAAAGCCTATCTGCCTAGATAGCCGCCAAAATATACGATCCCATGCGATCCAAAGCCTATCTCCTGAGATAGCAGCAATGTTTAAATACGATCTTAAGTGATCTAAAAGCCTATATGCCGAGATAGCAGCGAAAGTAACGACGCCTTTGTGCGATCCAAAGCCTATCTGCCGAGATAGCAGCAATGTTGAAATACGATCGTAACTAATTTGTAAGCCTATCTGCTTAGATAGCAAGCCATAGCAACAACGTATCATGCAGTGCAAAAATATAGGCTTGAGATAAAGAATCATTCAGCCAACATCTGAATGCAAAACGCGAAGGGAACATAACTTGGTTCATCATATAGCAAACACACGTGCGATATTACAAATCGTTGTATCAAACAAGAACAGCAAATACTAAAGTGCATTTCATTAACAGTCAAAATGACTTACAATTTATCTGTCTAGATAGTAGCTTACAAGCGAAAGCTCATACTAAGGAAAATTATTACTACAAAATGAACGGCCTACAAATGCTAACAAAAGCTATGCGACGCTATCGTCGAGGTCCTAGATCTGAACAGGGATCTTGATTGGTCTTCTTCCCAAGAGATGTGCCAGATGAACCTCATGTCCTGGCGGATGCGTACGTGAAGAACAAGTGGAGAACAGCTCCAGGGGCAGGAAGCTTATTGTGCAGAGAGACGAACGCCGTGGCTCGTCACACCTTATTCAAAACAATGGAGGCAAATACTTCTCCTCCAGGAAAGCTAGAGGAGAAACATGTCATTCATCACGATTCGGTAAAAAGGTCAGTATGGAACTGCGCCTCGCCGGAAGGCAGTCGGAGATACGACCTGCAAACATAATACACGGAGAAGAATCTTCGCAGAAGCATGAAGTATTATGTATATCTTCTTCAAAGTGATCATGAAGATTAGTAAGCTTTATAAAGAAGATCTTGCAAGCTATTTCTATGGCACAAGGCACAAACTCAGGTTTCACAACTTGAAATTGCCACGAATCAACGAAGGACAAGCAGTGATGCCAGCAGTTGTAAGGACTCATGGTAAACAACATTTTGGGAGGAAGGACCCATGCAGCAAGAGGCAGGGTTAATATAGACTCCATAAGGGACTCTTTAGTTCCCTGGCTGAGTCATCAAAGCTTGGGAAACGGGTAAGAATCAATTACTTACGTCTCAAAAGAGGTAAAAATCAATTACCCTACTAAAGGCTATGGCGATTCGGTGGCACGCCCTAATTAATGACGGAAGGTCATAAAAAAAATGGGGTTCCCAAGGAAATCGTGCTTATCTAATAAATCATTACTGCGAAAATCAAGGCAGATACGTCACCATGTGACGTCATAATTGATACGCATCAAGATACGAGCGCAAAATCCTCAAAGGGGCAAAATGGGACATAAAGTTTCAAATAAAAAAGGGGGAGAAGCACTAGCATTACAATGATATTTTTGTTTCTAAAACAAATATTTTTTGTTTCTAAAACAAATCCTTGATCAAAGGATCTTCTGGAGAGAACGAGAGTGATGCCTCTCTTGCTTGGTCCACTTCTCGATTCAACTGTTCGTACTTGGCATTCATCGCATGAAAGAGGTTGACAGCTTCTTCACCCTTCTGCCTTTGTTCCTCTAACTTCCGCCTTTCAGATGCGAGGTTGTGGTAGCCGCGTTTCAAACTCACAGATGCGAGAATTTGGGTGATCCTGTTGAGAAGATACCCGAAGCCTAGCTTGCCGTGAACTTTAGCCTGAAGTCCCTTCATGTGCTATAAAGCAGCCGTGCACTATTAGGAGAAATGGTCGCAGGAGTGGCCACAGACAGTTGCTCCAGAATCCAGATGGCTTCGGTCAAGAAAAGTCTCCTGTCATAAGGCTCTATCTCCAGAGATTTTGCGAATGACCAGGGGTATGAGAGGCGCATTTGAATCAGCCAATCCACGTCAGGTTGCTTCATCCCTGAAAAAGTTGATTCAAGTTTAGAGCATAAAAGCTTTTAAACAAAGGCGTAGAATGCGAAAAATGGTAACATACCTGTCCCTTCAAGGATCTCACGCAAAGAGGGAATGCGCATTGCTGGAAAAGCCGAAGCATGCCCTTGCTACATTGCTCGTCTGTCAGCCGCGAGTTCGAGCTCATCATAGTTGGCAGGGAGAGTATAAGTTGCAACAGGTGCGACATCAGCTCCAACTTTTGAACTCCAAAAAATCCATGCTGGGGGAACCTCTAAAAGCTCTACCTCTGTTGAAGGAACGGCAACATTAGTAGCTGCTGCTCGATTAGGAAATTCTTCGGCTGCGAGAGGCTCTTGTGGCTCGAGAGCATTCATTTGAACATCAACATTTGCATGTGATGCTATGTCTTCCATGACCTGTTCATTTTCATGAACTTCAGCTCCAGCACCCTCTGCTTCCATTTCCTCAACTGCAGCATCATCATCTTCTTCTCTTAGCATGGTGTCATCTTCGACATCATCAGATACCTAGATGATATCCTCTAGAGGCTCTCCTGCATACTCAGTAGCTGCGATAGGCTTCTCAACGTGAGAGCTTCGCTCTAGAGCATAAGATGTAGGGAGCTGACCCCTTTGTTCCGGCATGTCCTCGTTAGCATCACATGTGATATAAGACAGAAAAATATTGAGGTAACTCGCATTACACAATGTTCTGTTATTTTGATAGATCAAAAGCGAGCACCTCCACACTTAGGTGGGATCGCAGCACCTTCATCATATGTTAAAGATGCGACACCATATCCTATTAGAGTATCCTCATTAAGCACATCTTTAAGGTGAGCGTGACCTGGGGGTGCGAAGAAACTCGTTACAATAAGGAGTGGGTCACCAAGCTGGGTTCACAAACATTGTTTGGATAGTTACCTGAGGGTTCGCCAAATTTGCTTACTAACCAGCGGCGAATGTCACTTTTTGATAGGACATGCTTTAACGCACCAATAATTTCCTCTTGGTAAGTCACAACAAGGTTAAAAATCTCACCTTCTTTGCCGCATGCGATTTCCTCAAAGTCCTCTTGAGCTTGTTCCAAAGCAGTCGCATCGGCGTTATCAACGTGCTGTTCTTCCAAAATTCTCCTTTTTATGAGCTCGATCTCATCTTCCTCGAGCTTCCTCCTCTCTCTTCGGCTTCAGCAACCATTCTCTCGGACTCATCAAGGATATATTTGTCTATGGTCTCGCTAGAAATGCCAGAGCGAGAACCCTTGGTATTTTCTTTTCCTTGGCCAGGAGGCCGCTGATGGTTTCTGTTTCATCACCTGCGAAAGAAAAAACTGTTCAGCAACTATTGCAAGAGCTACAGTATGAAGAAGACAAGTTTGTTTGAGATACCTTCCGAGTATTCTTCTCGTGTCTCACCTCTTTCTTCTTCTCTTTCTCTTTCACCTCCTTCTTCTTCATCATCTCTTTATCTTACTTCTCTTTCCTCGTCTTCCTCTTTCTCTTCTTCCTGACCAAAAGGAACAAAAGTCTCAACTGCGAGCTCTTTCTGCATTTTGCTTGACATGCGACCTTTTCCTTTGTCTTTAGAGGCAAGAGACTTTGCAGGAGACGGAGTTGGAGCACTCCTAGGAGGATAAGAGATCGTAATGCCATCCTGCTTTTGCCTCTTGGCCCTTGGGGCAACCTCTTGTAGGGTTTTGATTCATGGATGCGCAACGGAAACACAAACAATCATAAAACCATGCAAAACCCTCCAAGGATCACAAGTCAAGAGACATAATGATGGGAAGGGTTAGAAATCATAAACACACCTTAGGGTTCTCCTTTGATGACTTCAAACGCGAATTGTGTCACGTCTCTACGGTTGATCCACGCCTAGAGGTGAGATCTAGATCCTCCAAATCCATGTGCTAGCTAGGAAGAATGTAGGAGGAAGAAGGAATCGCCAACAATGGAGTGCCAAAGGTGGGGCGGCACCCTTTAGGCCGACGGGTATGGGGGCGGCAATCCCAAGGGGGGTTCGGCCCCTTTTGGGACTTGCTCTCTCCTTGATTCTATCATATAGATGTGTCTTGTGTGTAGAGAGAAAAATAAGCTAGGAGTGTTCTTTATATAGTCCAACAACTCCTTGTCCTACTACATAAATAACCCCTCTCCTAATCCTACTCAAGTTCGGACTAGTCCTTTTTTTTTTTTTGCAAAAATAGTCCTTATCATGTCAATACATGGATTATTTCTATTTGCAAATTAATCCTAATCATGTCTCTACATGAATTAGGCCACCTTGGCAAATCCTAATCATGTCTATACAAGGATTAGTCCAACTTGCATATTAGTCCTACTAAGTTAGCAAGTTGTTGCGATTTGATCCTTCTAATTAAATCATATTAATTAATTATTTCCCATGTATAGTTCACCCCTATATGGCGTGTGACCCCATAGGTTCTATTTAGTTGGTAGTAACTATTTACTAATATGGAGCGGCCTCTAGCAAGACATCCATTCTAGCCAACAAATAGAATAGTCATCATGACAAACCTTGTACAAGTAATTGTCTCATCCCTTTGTCCCAATATCCGGATTGGACACGAGACATACAAGTCACACTCGTATATCCAATCCATAGTTTCTCGATCCTGGGAATAGCCTTATTCGTGCAAATAACATCAATATCCCATATTGATTAATTTGAGTCTGGCCAGACATTTTATAAGCACTATCCCTCGAGTGGCCTAGGATATTTGCTCCCGTTATGTGGGAGGGACAAATTCTATCTACGTCCACTACAATCTCTAAGCTTGCTTCTTATTGTTTCCAGTACACGCCTTTGTAACTACCCAGTTACGGTGTAGCGTTTGACGCTACCAAGATCACAATAATCCACAACTAGACAATCTAGTGACTTCAAGTCTAAGGATGACAATACCATTGCACCGCGAGAAGCGCTTCTGACTTAACATAACATGTATGTAGCCTTCTCGGAGATGGGTCAATCCAGTATGCCATTACTCCTAATGCATACCCATGTGATATCTCCATATCAATCCAACCCCATACTAGTCTATAGATGATTGTCCCATTAATCGTTATAATTGACTAGGGATATTTAAGAATATAACACTTATATTCTAAGGACTTCATTCATGTTAACATATCTCCATATCGATAACATAATGAATCGTAAATCCATAAATGTCACAATTAATTGATTGCCTCTAGGGCACAATTCCAACAGTCTCCCACTTGCACTAGAGTCAATCTCCTGCATCATATGCCTATTGGTCTAGCGCGGCCCTCCACGCTTACACTGCGTAGGGGCGAGACATATGCTGGCACCTTGCAAATATTCACATCTCCTCCATCAACAATTTGATTGAGATTGTATATTCTGAATAAATGCATCTTATGCATTAATTTACTCAGTCCTCTATGTTAGAATCAGTGACTGAATCTTGCCTGGAACCTTTTCAGCTCACAGTCGCTCCCACTAAGGCAAAACTCAAAACTTGACTTATAATCTGAAATCTTCTTTGTCAGATTTGAAGTTCACATCACTATAACCCCTTAAAGTAAACTCTTCCTATCCTCCATTTATCAAAATTCATCCTTAGTGCTTCTCAAGTACTAAAGGATAATCTTGATGATTTATCCAGTGACTCTCACCCGGATTTGACTGGTATCTATGTGTCATGCCTTATGACACATCTGGTCTAGTACATTCTATGGCGTATCTCGTGAATCTAATTCATACGGTCCATTCCCAATCTAATTGGAAAGACAATTAGCCTTCCAAAGACTAATTCCATGTGACATGGGTAAGAATCAATATTCTTTTGCAACACCTTTTTCAATTTATGTACTATGACCTAAGCTATACAACCATCTTGATCTACCTCAATAGATCTTCAGAAGTTGCTTCGCTTAAGTCTACCATTAGAAAGTCAACTCCCTAGTCAATCTACGTAAGACTGCCAAGTAGGGGCAACATTCCAATTGATTAAGTATGTCTCCACATACAAGACCAGAAAAATAACTGTGCTCCCACTAACCTTCTTGTAGACACAAGTATCATCTTCAATTTTGATGGAACCAAACTCCTTTGATTGCATCATCAATTCGAAGAGTCCAACTCCTAGAAGCTTGTTTCAATCTGTAACAGATTGCTACAAGCAAGATACTAATGGATTTAAGCATCACAACTGGGGAAAGATTTCGTCATAGTCTATAGTATGAGCTCACATGAAATCCCTTTCCAACAAATTTTCCCTTAAAAGTAATCATATTACTATCCATGTTGGTTTCCTCATAACCCACTTGCACCTTTCAGGTGGTTCCACCAAAGTTCATACTTTGTTGGTATATATGGATTCCATATCGTATCTCATGGCTCCAAGACATTTCTGAGAGTATGGCCATATGTGGCCATCTCATAGGTTGTAGGCTCATCTCGATGAGCAATATATCACTGGTTATGAGAAATCCTTATTTCTCTAGTCCCTCGATATATCCTACCTGACCTACGAGGTTCTTGTGTTTTCTGAGTAGGTTCCTCCACAACACCTTGTGATCCTGCTCATGTTCCATCAAAAGGATCAATGTTTTGTTGTGTTTCTTGAACTTCTTCAAGTTCTACTGTCCTCCCACTGTTTCTTTTAGAGACAATCTCTACCTTATAAACATTGTGGTTCGAGCAACAAACAGTTTGTTCTCGATTGAGTTGTAGAAATAATATCCTTTTCAGGATATCCCACATAACATTTATCCGACTTGGGTCCAATTTTGTTTGTAAACTCTTTTACATAAACTTCATAACCCCGAATCTTTATGAATTACATACTAGGACACTTCCTAGTCCATATCTCATATGGCGTTATTCATAATCCGTTTTTGATGGAACAAGGTTTAAGGGCGAAATTTGCTGCAATTATAACATAGCCCCAAAAGTAAACTGGAAGTTCTGTTTGACTCATCTTGGACCGAACTGTGTCCTACACGGTTCGAACTCTCCTCTTAGACATGTCATACCCATGTGGCGTGCTAAGTGGAGCGAGTTTTGGATCATATCCAATACTCCCATAGATTCTTGTCAAACTCTTGGCTCAAGTGCTTTCCTCTATGATCCAATCGTAGAGTCTAAATACTTTTGCCAAGTTGGTTCTCTACTTCATTTCTGAATACTTTGAACAATTCAAAGGATTCTGATTTGTTTCTTCCTAAGATACACAAATCCCTATTTCTCTGATCCCATCAGTAAATATGATGAAGTACTGAAAACCATCTTTAACATTTGTGCTTAGCGGCCTTCATACATCAATATGTATGATTCCCAAAAGATCATATCTTTGCCTAATAAGTCTTACATGTCTCATATGATTCAATAATCAAATGAGTCCCAGAAATCCATCCTCATGGAGTTCTAGATATGTATCTCTTATTTATGGGGCCTAAACGATAATGCTAAAGATAAGTGAAGTTCATATCATTATATGCAAACCTCTAGGTATTAATGTTATAGATGAATTTATCATGATCAAGGATATACAATCCACTTAGACAAAATTGCATTACAATAATGCATATCACAATAAATGGAAAAACATTTGTCCTTTATTATGATAAGTAGCTTTCTTGTCTAAACAAGAAACTATGATAATGTTCCTACTCATAGCAGGGACATGATCGCTTTTGTCTAATTCATGAACAATTTCTTAGAGGTAGAAATAATTCCCTACGGCTTATTCAGCAACCCTTTGCTTCATAGCCCCACGTGTAGGATTATTTCTTCCTTATCCAATTGTCTTCGTCTCTTGAGATCCTCCACACTTTCATAAATTTGAGATCCTCATCTTGTATCATATACTTATGATGATGAGATAGACACATTGATTTCTATAACAAAAAAAATACCCAAATCGGAATTCATAATTCCTTTATTATTTACTTCCAGGTACTTTGGGTAGTCTCTCTTCCTCTACACCACCTATGGGACTTTGAGGCAACTAGGTTTTAGCAACAAGCTTGCTTTATACCCTTGGGGTTGGCGCAAACTATTTGCCCTTACCCATGTTGTTATCCATTAACAACTTTTCCCATGCCCATTATTAGTGTTTTGTTTTAGTGATTTTTCAATCATACTGAGTAAATCAACTTTAAAACAAAACTATAATTGCATCCAATGCAATTCTTGGTCCACTTGGGTGAATAACATTTTATTCTTTATCTATCTCATAGATAATGTATATTCACTAATATTTCAATCATATTGAATTAGTATATTTGCATAACCCAAAGTGGAGAAACACTTCAAACCTTTCATGTCTAGCTCCCTCTTTTGAAAGAGCTTCTCTCAATGTATGATCATATCATGCTTCTCCATATTTCTCATCTTGCTTCCAAAGCTCAGAGTTCATGGCAGCTAACACGAGACAAGTTCCATCCAAAGAACCATTCTTTGATGTTCCTTTCCATTAGGTTTTAGTGCGTTTTGGTAGTTAATAGGAAGAGAGCTTTATGTTCTACTATTTACAACAATTTCCTTTTATTTGAGAACAATTCTCAGTTTTATACCAATCTAGATTCCAGACAACTCGTCCATCTTATGGACATCTAGTCGTGTTTTGTTTGTTTAATGCCATGGGTATTTAACACCAAAAGGATTATGCAAAGTTTGTGACGTTTTAACTATATTCAACAAGGATTTAATTTGTTAAATATAGCTCCCACTATTTTACTACGGATTAATAACCCTCAAGATATTAATGCGGAAAATATCCTTATATTTTCTAGTGGGCCAAGATCCATCTTTCATCTCCTTATGAGCTTGCTTTGGCAAGTCACCCATAATTTGACTACTTTAGGTAGGAACAATTCCAATTGCATCCCATATGCAACTCTTGGTTCAATTGGGAAAATAACTCCTTATTTATCCATCCACATGAATAATCCCAATTGATTGCCTCTAGGTTTCTTAATCAAATTAATAGCCTATTTGTGCTCAACCTCTTATCTAAACAATTGCACATTGTTACGTGCCATCGCATTCCATCATGATGAACCAAGTCGCCATGCTTTGGCACGCACGAGCTTGGTAAATTATGATGATAATGAGTGTTTAAATAACGAGAAGGCAAGAACACAATATTTGAATTTTGAGGGATCTTTAAAATCAATTTTTAATTGTTTTGTTGATCAATATCAACTAATCTATCTATTTGAGTTTGGGCACAACTCCAAATAATAGATCCAGGTTGTCTAATTATCTTATTATCCTAATTGCATGCAGCATCCATACACCAATCACACAAATAATAAGACAATAAAATAAACAACCACAAAACAGAAATTAAACGTGATGTGGATATGGCCTTTTCTATACTAAGATAATTCCAAGCCAATGGAATTATCTATGAACCCTAAAACAAACACATCTCCATGCGTCTTGATCTTTTGGTCCATCCTTCATAGTCATGTGGAATGCTCCATGCTCCATGCTCCATCTTTTGTGGCTTCTTTGGCTTTGGGCTTCTTTTCTTCAATCTTGGCTAACAATCTACTTTATCTAGCACTAGCTAACTTCTATACTAAATAAAATAAATCTCACAAGTTGGGAAAAAAAATGGCACGCAGGCCATAAAACCCTAATTAATTATTACAATTAATTGATCAGCTCGCAGGCCGTAAAACCAAACCATAAAATTAAACATCCACATCAAACCACATCCTAAGGCCATATCCAATCACCATGCGATTTGCACATAAACAGTTAAAATCCAATTTTAACGCGCTTGGTCAATTTTAATTGATTTTAGGATTTCTAGGGTTAAAACGGTCCATGGGCCCAACAATCAAATTGCCCGGGCCCAATAAGGTGAACCACTAGGCCCTAGGGCCGGCCCGGCCCAAAACCCACAAGCCTAGGCCGCGGGTTAGGGCCGCCCGGCCCCTATGGAAGCCAAGCTTGGGCGGCAAGCAAGGGGGGCGGTCCCTTAGGGGGCCGAACCTCCTTATGGGAGTTGTTTCCAAAACAACTCCCTTGCTTGGTGCCCAAGTATGGTTGTTTCCTTGTTTTGGGAGAACTCCTTCTTCCCCAAGGATGCCCAAAACCTAGATCTAAGATCCTAAAATTTCTCAAACTCACCAATTTATGCATCCAATGCAAAAATTGGATCTTGTTATGATTAATTATTGACAAATTGCATCCCATGCTTGATTTGTCTTGTTTTACGCGATAAACAATCAAATTAAGGTATAAACCAACTAAAACGTAACACATAAACCACGTTTATGCTCTACGACCTGTGGCTCTGATACCACTGTAGGGTTTTGATTCATGGATGCGCAACGAAAACAAAAACAATCATAAAACCATGCAAAACCCTCCAAGGATCACAAGTCAAGAGACATAACGATGGTAAGGGTTAGAAATCATAAACACACCTTAGGGTTCTCCTTTGATGACTTCAAACGCAAATTGTGTCACGTCTCTACGGTTGATCCACGCCTAGAGGTGATATCTAGATCCTCCAAATACATGTGCTAGCTAGGAAGAATGGAGGAGGAAGAAGGAGTCGCCAACAATGGAGTGCCAAAGGTGGGGCGGCACCCTTTAGGCCGACGGGTATGGGGGCGGTAATCCCAAGGGGGGTTCGGCCCCTTTTGGGACTTGCTCTCTCCTTGCTTTATTCTCTCCTTGCTTCTATCATATAGATGTGTCTTGTTTGTAGAGAGAAAAATAAGCTAGGAGTGTTCTTTATATAGTCCAACAACTCCTTGTCCTACTACATAAAGAACCCCTCTCCTAATCCTACTCAAGTTCGGACTAGTCCCTTTTTTTTTTTTTGCAAAAATAGTCCTTATCATGTCAATACATGGATTAGTTCTATTTTTAAATTAATCCTAATCATGTCTCTACATTAATTAGGCCACCTTGGCAAATCCTAATCATGTCTATACATGGATTAGTCCAACTTGCATATTAGTCCTACTAAGTTAGCAAGTTGTTGCGATTTGATCCTTCTAATTAATTCATCATATTAATTAATTATTTCCCATGTCTAGTTCACCCCTATATGGCGTGTGACCCCATAGGTTCTATTTAGTTGGTAGTAACTATTTACTAATATGGAGCGGCCTCTAGGAAGACATCCATTCTAGCCAACAAATAGAATAGTCATCATGACAAACCTTGTACAAGTAATTGTCTCATCCCTTTGTCCCAATATCCGGATTGGACACGAGACGTACAAGTCACACTCGTATATCCAATCCATAGTTTCTCGATCCTGGGAATAGCCTTATTCGTGCAAATAACATCAATATCCCATATTGATTTGTTTGAGTCTGGCCAGACATTTTATAAGCACTATCCCTCGAGTGGCCTAGGATATTTGCTCCCGTTATGTGGGAGGGACAAATTCTATCTACGTCCACTACGATCTCTAAGCTTGCTTCTTATTGTATCCAGTACACGCCTTTATAACTACCCAGTTACGGTGTAACGTTTGACGCTACCAAGATCACAATAATCCACAACTAGACAATCTAGTGACTTCAAGTCTAAGGATGACAATACCATTGCACCGCGAGAAGCGCTTGTGACTTAACATAACATGTATGTAGCCTTCTCGGAGATGGGTCAATCCAGTATGCCATTACTCCTAATGCATACGCATGTGTTGGATCATGATATCTCCATATCAATCCAACCCCATACTAGTCTATAGATGATTGTCCCATTAATCATTATAATTGACTAGGGATATTTAAGAATATAACACTTATATTCTAAGGACTTCATTCATGTTAACATATCTCCATATCGATAACATAATGAATCGTAAATCCATAAATGTCACAATTAATTGATTGCCTCTAGGGCACAATTCCAACACCTCTGCCTCCACTGCGGGAGTATTGTCTATCAGCGAGATGGAAAATGCATCCATTTCCTCGCATATCCGAGTCTCTACTTGGGGAGCCAGTCCCAGTGTTACAGGAATTTCATTGCCCTGCCTTTTCGCGACAACAATAGAGTTGATCAGCGATTTGGAGCGCTCTCCAGATGCGAACCTCCTCAGATAGCAATAAAACAGAAAATGGGGTGTAAGTTCCAATGCACCAAGAGAAAGAAGTTTAGCACGCATAAAGGAAATGTTTACCTTAGAAAAATCTTCGCTGTACTTGATAACATGCGAAGCTCTCTCCCTAACAGCGGTCATTTTCTCCCCAAGAATGGTGGATGGGCACAAGTGATTGTCAAGATCCAGCAAGGAGTAAAAGCCATACTGGGAATCATCCAAGCTGCAATTAGGACGGAATGGAAATGCATTCCTTTTGATCGCAGGAGCTTTGCTGGGCTGAGGAGTCGAGTGCATTTCGAACCTGGATTGCTGAGTAGCCCAGTAAGAAATCCAATTTCTGGTGAGGCAACCTTCACGGCTACCTGAAGGTTGAACGAAGGGCAAGTTGCTCAGAAAGATCGTTTGGCACTCACCGGTCAGCAGTCGCTTGTAGTAGCCTCTTGCGATCGACTTACGCCAAATGGAAGGCGCCAGTGCATCAAAACCAAACTGGGGAGAGACGCGAGTTGGGTCAACGTCGACTGTGATCCTTTCATATCTGGGAGTAAGTTCTGGGACATACTCAGCAAGAGCAGGAAGGGAACCCCTTAGACACCAGCAGAAGAATTCGCGATAGCGCTCATGACCTTCGAGAGGGAGTTCTTCTGAATAAGCACCGGATCTGGTGGGATATAGCTTCGGAAACCATCGCACGTTTTCAATACGCGTGGCATAAGGCCTAGCTGTAAACTTGCTCTGGTCATCGCATATCAGACTCCAGGTGCACTTAGGAAGATTGGTTCTAAACCATCGAGTAGCTCTCCCACTGGAAAGTTCAATCTCCGCACCTGGGACGCACCACTTGCTGGGCCTAGAAGGAACAGGAGCATAAGAGGGCCATCGCTGAAAAACCCACACGGTAAGGAATGCAATGCTGACATAAGTCAACACATCAAGACGACCGCGAGTCTTTGATCGCCACTACCAGCTGGTCCAATCGATGATATAAGGTGCCCAAGACCAGAGGCCCAAGTGCGACTCTCTGGCCCAGGGCCAACTTAACAGCAAGTGGGAGGACATGATAAAAACCCCCATCATGAGGATGACCATCAATCAAGTACCTCGACAACCAGGCACAGAGGAAGCCACACAAGGTTAGATGGTACCCTTTCCCCTCTATATAATTCTTTGCATTTGGATCCTTTTCCAGAAGTTCCTTGGTGATACTACCATTCGCATAGTCGCGAAAGAAGTATTGCACCCACTTGCCCCAGGTGTTCTTCGCAGAAGTTTCAACAAGATGCCATTCGGGAAGAACTTTCGCAGATGTCCAACGAGTAGAGATTTTCTTGACCTCGGATAAGCATTCTTCCATCTGCGCATATAGAGCAAGCTCTGGATCAGTCTTCAAAGGGCTCAGGGGATCCACATCGCCTATAGGAGAGAGGTCATATAAAATTTGTACATCTTCCAAAGTAGGGGCAGCCTCGAATTCAGCAAAATGGAAGGTGTGGGTCGCAGGTGAATAGCGAGAAATAAGGTTTAGAAGCATGGATGGATTCCGCTTCACGGCAGCACCCTTCATAGCACGACCTGCGAAATAAATCCCAGCATTGTCTAATGCGATAGCATGGTGGGTCAATACATGGTCAATCCACTCATCCATCAAGTCCAACTTTTGAACAAAGGCCTGAGTGGAAATTGTAGTATGAGGGAAGAACCCATTTTCAATCCCTAGCCTAACGACATCCTTGGAGTCGATTAACTCTAGCATGGCTGCATTGGTAGGCGGGGTCAGTCTTCGCAATTCTCCGGAGGGCGCAAGATCCGGTAGATTATTCACCTTAACCCTAGCATGATAAAAATCCTTTCCACCCAAATAGGGGGCTTTTCTCCACAAGGTCTTTGGAAGATCAGGTATTTATTCAGGCTCTTTAACGGGTTTAGATCCTTTTGTCTTGGCCATTCCTGCAGAAAAGCAAGAAAAAAGGGGGGAGAAATATACCCACTTTCAGTTTACATTTCAGTTCAGATTCAGGAAGCAATTATGGTTTGTTAGAAGAAGATGAACAGTTTGGGGTCAGTTCTGGGTTTAGAATCTCAGAATTTCAGAAGTTCATCATTCGAAATCGTCTCAATCTGGTGATTTAATCTGTTGGGGGGTTTAAGAAGGAGCCTCTTTCGCAGTTCTCATTAAATGATGTATTCCAAAAAACTCTGAGTTTAAAGATCCAAGACAGTTCAAAGGATAATTGAATACATTAATGGAATTGAGCAAAGCCAACCCTGTTTTGGTGAAGCAAGTTGAAGGAGACGATTGACAAGGAAGAACTGGTGGTTGATTACTTGAATATGCTCTTGAGGGCTTCCAGGTAACATTCACTTTAGACAGAGAAGTGATGCTTTGCAACAATGGAGGGAATAGAGTATTTATTCAAAAACAATGAGGAGTCGGGTACTTCCAGTAGTCGAATCGCAACCATCACCGTCGAATCGCGCAATCACAGGACGAGCTGACGTCACGCCTAAAACCCTAAAAGAACAGACGGCACGAATCTAGGGATTCTAGGTCATAATGGCACGCACGGGGGCTGATTTTGCGTGTATTTGAATTGGTGCGTGGCAACGACGCGTGCACTGGTTTCTGCGCATTGAAGCCTATCCGGCTAGGTGTCTTCACGCGCAGAAAGGGGGCTAATGTAGATAGTGCTTTCTAGACAGACAGATTCTTAGCCACGTGGCGACCATCCAGCACACCTAGTTGTGCTCCACACACACTGGATCACCACCCGCGCTGATCCACGTGGGGGCTGCGAGACAGGGCCCTCGCATACCACCACACGGGACTTGTAGGGACTTAGTGGTTTGGATACTAGAGTAAGTCGTGTAGCATGCGAGCGACAACCAAGCCCGCGCGCGACCTTTAGTTACTGCTTTGAGTGGCATGAGCTCCATAAATCCGGTCAACCTCATAACGGTTCCGGTATACGCGGACAAGGTGCGTAACGTTTCCTATATACGGGGACGAACGTGCCGTTGTGGTTAAGCTAATCAAGCCGCCGTTAATGGGTGCATTAACCAGCTACAACAGTCACATTCTCTGTTATATATAGGATCGTTAACCATTGTATAGGAGGACGAATCACCTAAACTACGCGGAAGCTCTACCAAAATTCTGTCTCTCTCTCATATAGTTGCTATTGTGTTACTCTCTCCCTACACACACCCCACTCTTTCTGTGTTCTTTCTATACCCTGCTCTTGGTGTATATTGAATCCCCCTCAAAGGATTCTCTCGTACACAATCTTCTAGTGCTTCCTTGGTATTTTTAGGCTCAATCAATGATACAAAGGCACTAAAAGCACACAAGTTCTTCAACTATCCTCTTGTCTGAGTTCCAGTTGATGGATCATATATGATATTGTCAGCTGGATGATCTGCAAGATACTTAAACTTCTTCCTTGGTACCCAGGAATATGTTCCTTCAAGGCTTTGATTTCTTGAAACTGTAGAGGGAGCATCATAGAAAGTTTCAGTTTCTGTCTCAAGGCTTTGAGATTTTGGCTCTGCAGGGGGTTCAAGGCCTTGAGATTCTGCTGATTGATTCTGCACATTAGTTTTCCTTTGTCCTCTTTCACATCATCATCATCAGAATCATGCTTGTTCAAATTTAGATCTTCAAAACTTTAACTCAGAGAATCATTAGTACTTTCATCAAAAAACACATGAATACTCTCTTCCACAATCTTGATTTTTATATTGTAAATTCTATAAGCTTTGCTAGTTTGAGAATATCCAAGAAATACACCTTCATAACTTTAGCATCAAAATTACCAAGATTGTCTCTACCATTATTATGCACAAAACAAATACAACCAAAATATTTGAAATAAGAAACACTAGGCTTCCTACCTTTAAACAGTTCATAAGGAGTCTTTTTCAAAATAGGCCTAATCAAGCATCTATTTAGCACATAATTGACAGTATTAACAGCTTCTGCCCACAAGAACATTGGCAAATTACTTTCAAGTAGCATGGTTCTAGACATATCCTCAAGTGTCCTATTTTTCCTTTCAACTACTTCATTTTGCTGTGGAGTTCTAGGTGCAGAAAAGTTGTGTGATATGCCATGCTTTGCACAAAATAAATCAAAGTCAAGTTGATCAAATTCCCTACCATGATCGCTTCTAATGGATGCAATAGGTAAATTTTTCAAAGTTTGAAGCTCTTTGCACAATCCAGAAAACTGAGATAAGGCTCCAGTTTTGTCCCTAATGAACATCTCCCAAGTAAATCTAGAATAATCATCTACTATAACAAGAATATACCTATCACCTTTTGGGGTCTGAACTCTCACTGGACCACACAAGTCCATATGTAACAGTTCTAAGGGTCTAGAAGTACTTACAAAGTTCTTTGGCTCGAATGAGCTTCTGGTTTGTTTACCTTGTACACATGCCTTGCAAACCTCATCATCTGAATTTTTTTGTGATGCTAATCCTCTTACCAAATCCTTTGAGATGAGTTTATTGAAGGTGTGTATGCTAATATGCCCAAGCTTTTTGTGCCAAAGCTTTGAATCTTCCTTCAAGGCCTTGAGGCATTTTAACTTGTCACCTGCAACACTGTTAGTACTCATAGCATATAGATTATATGATCTAGGAGCAGTGAGTATGCAATCTCCATATTTCTCATCTTGCACCACACATTTCTCCTTGTCAAATATAGCTTTATAAACTTTATCACATAACTGAGAGATATTAAGCAGATTATATTTAAGTCCATCCACAAGATAAACATTAGAGATAGAGTTGGTAGAACCATTACCAATTCTACCTATGCGAATAATATTGCATTTTGCTTTGTCACCAAGTGTGATTGTTCCTCCATATTTTTCTGTAAGCTCAGTAAAGAGAGATTTCTTTCCACTCATATGTATGGAACATCCACTGTCTAATATCCATTTCTGATCTTTCAAGGCCTTGGTGACATCCTGCAAAGGTAAATCATTGTCTCAACAGGCTGTTAGACCAAGTGCAGAACTTTGAGTCATACTCAGAATCAACCAATGTTTGGTGGTCTAATTCCTTTTGGAACCCAAATCTGCTTAACCTGTCCCTTAAGCTGATATGGATAAGTATTCCTCATAATGTGAGGTTTTGATCTTCTGAAGGGACAAGTTAATCTAATATGACCAATTTTTCAACAGTAATGACACTTTGGAGAATGTCTGCTACCAGATTTGACAAAAGTAGTTTGGCTTTTCTTTAGAAAATTTGGATTATAGCCAATCCCACTTTTATGCATTGATTTCAGAATTCCTCCAAGAATGAGATTTAGATTATGTTCTGAGCCTGTAAAACTAGCTAGGACCTTTTTAGAATCTTGAAGTTTCTCAGTCAAAGAACAGATTTGTTGTTCTAAGTCCTCAGAATGAGTCTTTAGATCATCATATCTTTCTGTTAAAAGAGTGTTTTGATCAACAATCTCTTTTAACTGAGCCTTCAAGTGCATGAAGTTATCACCACAGAACAATGGAGGTCTGTTTGCTGCCCTTCCTTGTGAGAATCCACCATCTCCGACATTACTCATAGTCACAAGATTGTTAGATCTATATTAGTGACCCAAGCTCTGATACCAATTGAAAGTGTGTAATGTAGACTAAATACGGGACCTAAATACTCTAGAAGGGGGGGGGGTTGAATAGAGTATGGAAATTTTTTACCAAACACAAATTTTAACTAATTAACTATGTGAGAAACTCAAATCTCAAGGCCTTGAGATTTTAGAAAACAGACATAAACTTTCAAAGGAAAAATAGAAAGCTTCAAGGCCTTGAACTTTTACCAGTTCTAAACAGCTTATAAACCCTAGTTTGATTTGAGTTGTGTGCAATAGAAAATAACAAAACTCTAAAGTAAAAAGCACAAGGTAATTTACAGATTTCAGTCCCAATGGACCTAATCTCTGCCTGAGGGATCTAATTCCACCAGGATTGGGCAAACACTTCTTATTACTCACACAGAACAGCCCTAGATCTTCAAGCCTAAGTGAATTCCCTTACACCTATACAGCTTGTGGTTCCAAACCTATATAGTATCAGCTACTAACTGTTGAGCTAATAAGAACCTCTTGTTGTTCACTTGAACAACCAACCACTAGATTTAGTGAGGTTTAAGATATACAAAAGATAAGCAGATTACAAAACAGAAGAAGAACACAGTAGAAAAATAAGCTTGTGAAAGCCTGGATGTGTTCTTCAGGAAACTGGAATGATTGATCTTCTGAAAGATGGAATTGAAGCTTGAATGTCTGTGTGTTTGAATGTTTGATCTCCCACGAATATTCCACACCTCTCTCAGTTTTCTGCAAGCCTCTGTTCTTTCAAAATTCAAACCAGTCTTTTTATCTAATCACTCCAACTGAATGAGAGATTTTAGGATCTCAGTTCCTGCAAATCCTCATCCTTTTCAACTGCAATTCAAACATCTCTGAGTAGATATCCGTTGGAGTTTGTTGAGATTGCATTTGCACGTTTAACAAACCTGCAACAACATTAAAACATAGCAACAACAAAATCCAGAAATATAACAGCACTAAGTCTGTTTGGATTTCCGGTTTCTGAATAAAAACTGGATGAGTGAATAAAACAATAATCTGATTAACTTCTGAAACATATAACTCATGATAAACTATTTTAAGAATCTTAGAAGTCATTAAACAATCACAATAATAAAGATCAAACCCTGCAAGAAAGAATCAAATTAATTATGTAAAGCTGTCAGCAGCTCAAGGCACATCTCAAGGCCTTGAAGCTCTGAACATGCTTCACAGTCTTTCAATGTTGAAACCAGAAATATATGATTATATCTGATGAGGATATCTGCAATTGTGTTAGATATATAGAGAATATAAAACATAAGTATTTGCAGCAAATCTCTGATCTTGATAATCAGATAACCAATCTGCAACACAAGATTGTTAGGAGATTCAGCATAATAAAGCTACTCTCAAGGCTTTGAAGCTCTGCTCAGTATATCAAGGCCTTGGAGCCTCAGAAATAGTTTGTCTTTGTCTTTCATCACGCAAAAAAGTTACTTCTCAAAACACACTTAAAGTCAAGAATATTGACCTTTTTACCCTCACTAACATGCTCCCCATTCCTGCGTGACCCTACCCATTCCTCCCCAACCCTACCCTTTTTGCAAAATGGACACGGGTTTGGTTAGATAACTACCAACAAAATATTTGGGTCCCACTTTTAAAAATGAAACTTCTCTCTCCTCACCATCACCAGAACCGCCCAAATCACCACCATTGGCCCCTCCATCGCCACCACCCCCATCAACGCCACCACCTCCGTCCGTAACACTCTTTGCCTCCCCTTTCTCCCTCTCGATCTCTCTCTGTCCCAGTACATGTTCTCTTTCTCTCTGATTTATCCAGCAAAAAAACACAGCAGCAGCAGCGGCATAAGGCCGCTGCCCTTCGCTACAGACAAAACCACCCCACAACAGTCTCTCTCTCTCCCTCCCTCTGTTTCTCTTAGCTATTCTCTACCTAGCTCACCCTCTCTAATTTTGCCAGACCCACGAGAACCACCACAAGCAACAACTCCGGCAGTTTCAGAGCCACCACTACCGGCCACCATTTTTTCCGGTGGAGCTTCGATCCCGGACAAAGCAATGACACCTACCTCCCAAAATCACCTTCAATCATCTTCTAGAGGTACAAGGAGCACGTATAGCTCCTAAATTGCGCCAAAAAGCTTCCAGAACACCACAGTCGGCCACCACCACCAAGATCCATGACGGGAGACCCGACCCCTCTTTTTCTCAACTATATTTCGCGTTTCTTGGATTGGATATGAGCTCAATCTCCTCGTGACTCGTTTTTGACTGACAAAATTGAGAATTGATGGCTTACATTCATGATTAGAATCGATTGAGTTGGGTGTATACTTGTAAACACCGCAGGTGTTCTTCAAGGGGGTTGTTTTGTACTTTGTAGAAACCTTATGGGAGGCAACTGTCGTTCAATTGAACTGATGAAAAAGTAGGAGGGTTTTTGTTTGTCATTTCAGGAACTTTGACCGTAGAAGTTTGTATGTACTATAAGAGAAAGGTTGTCAATGTGACATTTTGACATATCAAACTATTAGTTCGATAGGTTTTAAGGAAGACGTTTTTGAAATAAGCAGTTCGACCATCGAGCTATTAGTTCAACATGCCTAGATCCATTGAAGTAATAGTTCGAAAGTTGAACTGACAGTTCGATGGCCCAATTTACTTGTTATTTGAGATCATTTTGACCACTTTTCTAATCAATTTAGATTTTATTTCCCTTTTCTAAGCATGAGAAAACAAATACAGTTTGTGTTACTTGCAAAGGGGAGTTGTGGTTTAATTGAAAACATCACACCTATGAGGTAGGCATAATAAGTGTTGTATCTTTGAGACCCGGTGAACCCTTAATGAGTTTATGGATAAGATCAAGCAAAGGTTTTTGTTAGTCCATGATGTGAGGTAGCAGAGGTTATAACACAAGATGAGAGGAGATAAGAACCACGCCTCCCCGCAGCTGACATTGAAGTTGATAGTGATCTCGGATAATCATTCTTATTTTACAAGGACAAAGGACATTTCCTTTTATATATGGTAAACCGCATATACAGGCGTGTGATTAGGATGTCTCTCAGATAACTGACAAGGGTCGCACGTGAGTGTAACCGCTTGTTCACGTGCTAAAAACCTTACTCAAGCCTCCAAAGCCACTTAGGCCGTTTGACTCAGTATGACTGAAGCGCGAGGGTGACCTTGTCTCACAACCCCCATATGAGTACGTGCACATACGAAGATGAATATTCAATGATATTGGAGCACTACATGAACTTACCAGTGATGGACACGGGGATGGTATTCACCGTATCCAGAATGCACTATCTACAATTGTCTCTCTCTCAGGTCATTGACAAGCCTTACTCTTACCCTTTCCCACTTAATCTCTTACTCTTTTATCTGTGTTGTGTGTTTATTCAGATCTATTGCAGATTTGAAGGTACACGTCCAGATCTATCTACCAACTTCATCCATCCTGAGCTGGACGAGAAGTTTCAATAACAGATTATGGGAGTGCAGTGGCTCCAACAGGTTGGCGAAGTCAGATTATGACAAGATGACAATGGAGGTTCGGCACGGGGATTCGCGTATCGTCTTCCAGGGTCTAACGATAGCATCCTTGGGCGCCCATTGGTCCTACTTTCGCCTTGAGGACAAAGCGGTAGCTAAACAACGGGGAGTGGGAGGTAACACAGATATTCATCGGTTAGGTGAAACGGATAAGAGACGAGGATGAAGAGCTCGGCACCCTCCGGGTCATGTCAAGGACTAAGTTCGGAACCAAGTCTTTAATTCGCTGGGTTATTTTTCTATGTAGTTTCATTCATCTTAGGGGGAGGGTAGCGTATTTAGTTTATCTTAGGAGAAGATAGTGTATTTTAATCTTTTATTATCACTACATAAACAATATCTCTACCGCATTTGGAGGAAGCGAAGAAGAATTTTCGTGTGTTGGGTAAAAACCCAGGTATTATGTGTGTGCCTGTTTGTTTTCTTCTCAAATTGATAGCGATTGTTGTTATCAGCCTTAATGGAGGCCTCATTGTCCTTGCACTTATTTTTTTCGGAGGACTTCTTGTTGAAAAAAAAACAACTTCTGAGAATCAACAATGTTTTGTGATCCTACAAAATAACGAAACAATATCACCGAGTGTTAAACTAAAACAATATCAACAATGTTTCGATTTTTTCGTTCCAATCCAACAAGCAAAAGTTGCACTTTAGGCTCGCCAATCTTCGCCGAATAAATCTCCTAACGTCGGTCCGAGCATAATCCTTCAACTTGGGGTTCGATTGCACTTTCAACTTAGTCGATACGGAATCCGGTTTGTAAGGCCCATCGTACATCTTCTAAGGCAATGGTCCAAGAGCCGTAATTTACAGTGTTTTGTGATCCTACAAAATAACAAAACAATATAACCGAGTGTTAAAATAAAAAAAATTACAATTCAATCAAACGTAATTGATGCTTATTGGTAAATTATTACCCAAGCGTTAAACATAATTAAACAATAGCTTAACATAATTGAATCAACAATGAATATACAAATTTCTTAGATCTCTGGACTTGTTATCTGTTAGTTCGATGCATCAAAGTATCATTTCGACAATGCAGGCACAACTATTCGATTTGTTTAACTCTTTGTTCGATATGTTTGGCACATTGAGTTAAAAAATCTAAGTATTAGACCCATCAAACTGAGAGTTCAACACATGATACTCCAAGTTGGAAAGGTCGAACTGATAAAATTTTTTGATAATTTTTTCACCGTATTATAGATAAACTTTTACTATACAACACTATGAAAAAATGATCAAAAACTTGCATCATCTAGCTATCCAAATCATCGGGTTAAAGTGACCCAGTAAATAGTGGTAAAAATCAGGAAGATGGGAAAGAGAAGAATCGGAGTGGTATCATTTTTTTAAATTATAAACACTCCTTGAACGTTTCAGGTTCTATACTCTGTAGGATGAAGAAACCCTCTTGAACGTTTCAACTTTTCGTAGGTTAATCATTGCACCACTTTGTGCACCAGCTTCTATAAATAAACATCAGATCAAGGCTGGTCAGTCATTTCTTTGTTATAATAATCTCTCTCTTCAGCTCTCTCAATTTTCTCTCTATTGTGTTCTTTGGTGTTTTTCATCTCAACCAAGCTTGGAGCAAGGCAAATCGTCTCTGTAGGTTTGTTTCAAGCACTCAACATATGAATCTCTTTAGTATCTCTGGTGCTTGTCTCCAATGATTTCTTAACTGAGTGTTCATGGTGGATTCATGACTTATACTGATACCTTTTATTAAGCACTCTTTCACTTATCTCATGCTTCAAACAACTTGCTGGGCAGTGAGTTTCTGGGCTGTGTTCGAAATTTTAGATTGTTCTCCGACCTCAATTTTTTCTTCTTCTCCTGCAAATTAGACTCTAATGGGAGCACAATCTCTAACTCCTTCTATTCATTAAATTATGAATTTCAAAGTTTACCTACTCTGTTTTGTTCTTATCTTAAAAAGTTTGCTTTTCGACTAGCACTTCACTATTAACCACTTTTTTCATGAACCAACTTGAAATCTTGATTAAATATACTACCAGAGCTTTCATTTCCAAGAAGATTCACCCTTATAGGCTATATCTATTCTCGGGAAATAGATACAAGCATTCAAAATGGACTACACAGATTCGATTTTCTCAGGACCAATTTTGCTAGAACTTTAATTTCTCTATCTTCTGCATTTATTCTGAAGCCATTCTTTTATGGGGGGGGGGGAGTTTGGTACTACTATGACTAATTTTTTAAGTTTTTTTTTGTAATTAATAGTAAACTCATAAGTAGTGTTGGTTTGGACGTATAAGTTGGAAAGTTTGATTTCGACTTGTTTAGACATTACACCAAACACATTTAATTTTTTTGTCATTTTTATATCGTAAATCGTTCTGACAAAATTTTTAAGTCAACTTAAGTTGCAAATAGTAATCAAAATCACCCTCTACCGAAGAAAGTAGATCCAAGGATCTTTCTTTCAGCCAAATTTAGCCGAAAACAGTTGCATGAGCTTGCTTTATTGAGTCATTTCTCGTGTGGTAGGTATTAGTTTCTATAATATGGCTTTCCAAAGTGTTTTAGCTTATACCGCTATACAAATTATTCTTCTTGATTTTGAAACTAGATTCATTTATCTTTCATTTAATGCAAGTTTCATGGTTTAACACAGTGAGTTAGTATGGCTACCGAAGCATAGAAGCCAAGACTGAAAAGCTGAATGTTTTAAATGTTCCAAGTGCATTGACTCTTCTTAATCTCTCTCGTCTCTATGGATCCAATGTCATCATATTTGTGCTAAATGAGTTTACACTTTACTGAGTCTTTAGTTGGTTGTATCTTGTTGAGACACACATCATATTGGACAAGTGCATATGCTTGTCAATGTGGACTTGATTGTTTTGGGGACCATGTGTGTATGTCATAGATCATGACTTTGACGAGCACGTAGGGTAAGACTTGGGCTACGAGTAAAGACATTTTCTAGCATTTCATTGGCACTCGCGGTGCGTTTACATGCTTAACCTTTGTGCAAACTTTGGATATGTGAAACTACTTGTAGAGTAAAAATTATTGTTTAACACGGTGAAAAAATTATTAAAAAATAATATAGTTTTTCGAGCTTAATCACACAGTCAAATTCACTTAGATACTAGTACTACTAGACAAAAAGTCAAAGTGCTGGTGAAGAGAAGAATCAGAGTGGTATGCACGTTAGAATCATAGTACTATTGATATGTTCATTAGGAGGGCAATATTGAAATTCTATTGAGAGTGTGAAGTGTGGGAGAAAGAGGAGACATACCCATTTGATTTCAACCATCTATTCTAAAATGATCCGACAGTGTTGAATATGTACAACAAAACATAAATGAATAGTGAATCACGGTGTTGATGTTGAATATGTACAACAAAACATAGATGAATAGTAAAACACCTACAGTATAAACCTTCTGAAAAAAAAACTATAAAGCAAAAAGTAAGCTATCAAATGACTTTACCAAGAAACAGAAATTTTAATTAATATTGTTTGAAATGTGGTATAGCACTGCAACATATTTTTCCAACCGGATACATGATGAGCTCCTATGGAATTGCGTACGAAGATGACGTGCATCTTCGATGTCTGTGGGGTTTGTTTGGTGTGGACTTTCTTTCCCATGACGACTAGGAAGAGGCAAGTTAAAAATTTTACTTTGAATTTCGGACCTCAACATCCTGCTGCTCATGGTGTTTTACGATTAGTATTGGAAATGAAAGGAGAAGTGGTGGAACGTGCGGAACCACATATGAGATTACTCCATAGAGGGCCTTTTACCCTTAAGGGCTTTAGCACTCCGTACATTTGAGCGATAGATCGAGCCTTACTTATTCCTTACTTTCAGATTCCATCCAGCCACAGGTTCCCCTACGGCTACCTTGTTACGACTTCACCCCAGTCGAAGACCCCACCGTGGTATGTCACAATAAGACCACCAAAAGCCTTTGTGGCACTAGTGGTACACAAAATTCATGGGTGATCATTGGTCCGATGCTTCGGGCGAAACCAATTCCCAGGGTGTGACGGGCGGTGTGTACAGGGCCCGGGTACAAATTCACCGCGGCATGCTGATCTGCGAGTACTAACGATTCCAACTTCATGTTCCCGAGTTGCAGAGAACAATCCGAACTGAGGCAATCGTTCCGGATTCGCTCCGCCTTACAGCCTTGCTTCCCATTCTAATTGCCATTGTAGCATGTGTGTGGCCCAGCCCATAAGGGCCATGCAGACTTGACGTCATCCCCACCTTCCTCCAGTATATCACTGGCAGCCCTTCGTGAGTGCGACACACACCTTTTTCTTTGTATCGGAGCAGTTTTGGCAAGGCGTACTAAACCCACTACGTACCACACCACCGGGCGGCTCACCTGAATGCCGAGTGTTTCTCCGACACCACCCGCAAGATAAGGTTTAACTAAACAAGCGAGAACTTTCTATTAGTAAAGCGCGCTAGCAGCAATCAAACTCTTTCTAGAAAGTGCTTCGAAAAGCGCCGGCTACCTTCTTACTGACAGCACAACTACGTGCTTGAATTAGTAGCGCTGGCACGTCACTCGGCTCCTCGGCGAACATTTGGGCGAAACCTCTACTTAGGCGCATGTCTCAGCTACACAAAACTAGGGTTTTTCTCGTTATAGGACTTAACCAAACATCCACGACACGAGCTGATGACAACCATGCAACACCTATATGAAAGTAAGTACCATCCCGTTAAGGACAAGTTCTTTTTTCATATGTCAAGGTCTGGTAAGATTTTGCGCGTTGTATCGAATTAAACCACATGCTCCACCGCTTGTGCGGGCCCCCGTCAATTCCTTTGAGTTTTGGTCTTGCGACCGTACTCCACAGGCGGAGTGTTTCACGCGTTAGCTGGGCCCCTGATCCTAGTAGACCAAGGGCGAACACTCATCGTTTACTTCATGGACTACCAGGGTATCTAATCATGTTCGCTCCCTATGCTTTTGCACCCCAGCATCGGTAGGAACCCAGAGAGCAGCCTTCGCCTTTGGCCTTCCTTCGTAGATCTCCGGATTTCACCCCTACACACGAAATTCCACTCTCCTCTGGCTCACTCAAGTTCATTGGTTTTGAGAGCATTCCAGCTATTTTTGGCGACTTGAACTTTCAACCCGATGAACCGCCTACGTGCCCTTTACGCCCAGTTATTCCGAAGAAAACTTGCCCCCCGTCTTACCACGACTGCTGGCACGGAGTTAGCCGGGGCTTCTTCCTCGAGTCCTGTCATGATCTTCACTCGACGAAAGAGCTTTACAAGTGCCATTTCCCTTCTTCACTCACGTGATATTGCTGGATGGGCTTTCGGCCGTTGTCCAAGATTCCCCACTGCTGCCCCCCGTGGGAGTCCGGGCCGTGTCTCAGTCCCAGTGTTGCTGATCATACGAAAAGACCAGCTAAGCATCATTGGCTTGGTCAGCCTTTACCTGACCAACTACCTAATACTATGCAGGCTAATCAAACAACGCTTTTTAGCTTTCTTCAGGATTTGGCCTGAACTGTTCGGCAGATTCCCACGCGTTACGCACCCGTTCCCCACTTTGTTCTCAACTCTTACCCTAAATAGGGTAAAGCGCTCGACCGTTAGGGAGAGGGCTAGACACCTTAAGGAGCCTATTTGCCTTCTGCCCAGCTCCCCGAAAAGAACGTTCGACTTGCATGTGTTAAGCATATAAGTAGCCTTCCTTCTGAGCCAGGATCAAACTCTTCTTTTTGAGTTAGATTGGGCTTAACCTATAGTGGTAGAACCTGGTGAACCGGGCGTACTACTTACCAACGGTACAAGCCCTGTCTCCCTATCGGTCGAATGGACTTTGTCCCGTTTCCCCCTTGCTTCGATCCTAGAGCGAACTCTCGTTCCTTTTTCATTAGCCAATCTCACTCTATACACAATTTCGAGCCAGGATACCAGAAGCGTCTGATAGGCGAACATCTTCTTCTCTTAAGATATTTCCTGTTGTAGTTTCATTTCGACTGTAAACCTCTTCTATTAGAACGGAGGGGCTTCTATAGAATCCTCTTGGGTTAGGCAACTCCGCCCAAACACCTAGTATTCGGCTAAAAGATCAGAAACGAAAGAAAAGGATTTAATTGAATGCCATGTTGCTAAAGGTTGCCCTCTTCTGGTTTCCTTGGCCCGACCTCACCACAGGAGTGAGGCCCGTAGGCGAAGTAGAGCGACACGATTTGTTCCTTCCTTCAGACAGACGGTAAAGCGAAGCAGGGTAGCCGATAGGTAATGCCCTTAGTGGCAGAAGTGGGACCAACAACGTAATCTACAAACAAAGAATGGGCTACAAGCCTTGCTTCTTATTCCTCCTCTATTTATAAATATAGTGAAGCAAGTGACAGAAAATGGCTTTAGGCCAGGGAATCACCTTTAAGTAAGCTAAAAAATACTAGCTCAGAAGCGATCCACTCATCGATTTACCTAACATGAATGCGAGGCAATCTCTCCCATTTCCATAAGCAGGGAAATCTCTTCTGCCTATCATATCAGTGAACGGAATGTGATATCCCTTCTGACCGAATCGCTAAAGCAAGAAATTTATCGACAGGCTTTTCATCAACTAATTTTGATTATGAAATTCTTTCAAGCTCTTTTTATGTTCTTGCAGGCATCCGCCCTATCTTCTTTCTTGCCGGGTAATTGTTTTTAAAAGGAATCCCTTGGGTTGGGGTAAAAGGAATCAAAGAACTTAACTCATAGGTCGAAGATTACGTATACTGAGATACATAATATTCTCTTTGGGCACGCTTCTTCTAACTAATGAGCAAAGCTAATCCTTCCTCTTGCCTTGTATTGGACAGTGGGGAATCCTCCGCAGGAAAGCCTCCTTATTACATCTTAAATTTCTTCTTTTTGGCGTCTAGGGGGAACTACCAACAAAGAGCGGTAGGAGCTACAAGCCTTCCTACAGTGTTGTGAGTGAGTCTTCTCTTTACTAATTCTATAAAAGCGGGGAAGAAAAGCCTAGCGAAGTCATTCCATCTGTCAAAAAGGGAATCTGTACCTATGCTTATAGGCAGCGACTACTATTGCTACCGAGCTACCTTCATTGGATTCTCGACTAGAGCCTTTGGATGTGTCTGTCTTTAATGATGAATTGGATGATATGAGCGGATGCTTTCCCTGGTATTATGAGATGATGTGATGATGCTAAAGCTATCCTCCTTTGCTTGCCTTTCCCTCTAGCTAGTCTCTATATAACATAATGTGAGTGATTATGCCTTCTTGCTTGAGATACCTTCGATGCTATGCAGTGATATGGCGTGGAGATGCCAGTCTTGCCTTGCACTTATAGGTGCTTATTCGATAACAAATACTATTTGCTTCTTCTGAGCAACATCTTTACTCTCATCTACCAATTAGTTAGGGAATTTCCGTTATAATCTTCCCCTATCTTAGGATAGGGTTGAAACATGGCCAATTCTTGGCTTTGTCAGCGAGTCCGACGAACTTCGATGAGCAGAAGTGAGCGGATGCGAAGGTTGTTTTAGCGGAGGCTTTGCCTTTTAAGACGGATTCCAGCATACTGGTATAGGGCTCCATTTCAGGTGCCTGCCGTAATTGCCTTTATATAATTATGTAATTGTTCATGAGAAGCCTACCTTCCCATTCGGACGGGCATGGAACTCTCTTGCTTGGAGCTATAGACTTCTTGCTCATCTCTTCCTTGTGAGGGAAAGAAAAAAGCTGTCACTAATACAACTCCTACGGCACGAGCCGCCGACTCCAACTACTGTCCATGTACGATCTGTTGGGTTTTGACGTAGGTAACGCAGCGGAATAACAAAAATTAATCCTACTCAAAGCCCACCAAGGATCACAGGAAGAGACATCATAACATGATTAAGGACATAGAAGATGTGTACCTTTTGATTTGTGAGATCACACGAAGAATGATGTCCTCGTCTCTACGGTTGATCCACGTCTAGAGGTGAGATCTAGATTCTTCCTTCAATCAAGTGCTAGCTTGAACCTTGGAGGAAGAGGGATGAAGATCAAAGCAACCAAGCAACAAGGCAACAAAGGAGGGGCAGCCTCCCTTCTTGCCGTCAGGTAAGGGGCGGACGGGGCTAGGGTTTCGGCCCTAGCTCTTGTCTTGCTCTCTCTTTTGCTCTCTCCCACTCTTTGTGTGTTATGACTAATAACTCATTAGTGTGAAGGAAGCTAGAGCCTCCTTTATATACTCCAACAACTCCTTGTTGTTTCCATAAAAGAGTTTTCTTGTTCTAGTAGGACTAGAACTATTCCCTTCCTTGCAAATTAGTCCTACTAAGTTTGCAAGGTGTTGCACAATGATCCTTCTATTAATTAATCCATATTAATTAATCCCAAATCTAGCTCTACTCTATTTGACGTGTGACCCCATAGGTTTCTATATAGTTGGTAGTAACTATTACTAACATGGAGCGGTGTCTAGCAACACATCCATGCAACCCAACCAATAGAAATAGTCAGTGATCCCGACAAACCTTTGTGCCCAATATATCATATTGCATTATCCCTTTGTCTCCATATCCGGATTGGACACGAGACATAAATAGTCACAATCGTATATCCAATCCATAGTTCCTCGATCCTGGGAATACGCTTATGCTTGCAGATAACATTAATATCTCCATATTAATTTATCTGAGTCTGGCCAGACATTTAATAAGCCTCATCCCTCGAGTGGCCGTGGATATTTACTCCCATTATGTGGGAGGGACAAATCCTATCTACATCACTACGATCTCTAAGCTTGCTTCCTATCACGCCCGATAGCCACCTTTATGATTACCCAGTTACGGTGTAACGTTTGATAACATCAAAGCGCAATATTTCACAACTAGAGTATCTAGTGACTTCAAGTCCAAGGATTGCAATAATATTAGCACTACGAAAAGCGATTGTGACTTCACATAATCTAATGTATCCTTTTCGTCGTGGGTCAATCCAGTATGCCATTACTCCTAATGCATACCCATGTGTTAGACTTGATATCTCCATATCAATCTACCCACATACTAGTCTATATTTGATTGTCCTATTAATCAATATAATGGACTAGGGATATTTAAGATAAATAACACAATTTATCTAAGGACTTCATTATATTAAATATCGCCATAAATAATAAATGAATATTCTAGCCAAAAACATTGTTCATACTAAATCTACGATTGCCTCTAGGGCATCTATTCCAACAGTCTCCCACTTGCACTAGAGCCAATCTGGCGCATCTCGTATGCCTATAGATCTGGCGTGCCCTTCATGCTTTCGCTGCGCAAGAGGTTTCGTAAGCGGATCTGACACGTTGTCATCTGTCGGAATCTTGCATATCTTCACATCTCCTCGATCGATCATATCACGAATAAGATGGAATCTCCTAAGTACATGCTTTGACTTTTGGTGCGATCTTGGTTCCTTCGCCTGTGCGATTGCCCCAGAGTTGTCACAGTACAACTCTACGGGATCCACTATGCTAGGGACCACACCGAGCTCAGTGATAAACTTCTTTATCCATACTGCCTCTTTCGCCGCTTCCGCAGCAGCAATGTACTCAGCTTCTGTTGTAGAATCAGCAACTGTGCCTTGCTTGGAACTCTTCCAGCTCACAGCTCCTCCATTCAGGCAAAACACGTATCCAGACTGCGATCTGTAATCATCCTTGTCGGTTTGGAAGCTTGCGTCAGTGTAACCCTTTACACTTAGCTCTTCCATTCCTCCAAATATCAAGAACACATCCTTTGTTCTTCTCAAGTACTTTAGGATGTTCTTGACAGCAATCCAGTGACTCTCACCCGGATTGGACTGATATCTGCTCACCATACTCAACGCGTATGATACATCTGGTCTAGTACATAGCATGGCGTACATGAAGGATCCTATGGCCGAAGCATAGGGTATCCTGCTCATGCGGTCCTTCTCCATCTCGTTGGAGGGACAGTCATTCTTGGAAAGAGTGACTCCATGTGACATGGGCAAGAATCCCTTCTTGGAATCTTGCATGTTGAACCTCTTCAACACCTTGTCAATATATGTACTCTGACTTAGGCCAAGCAACCTTTTAGATCTATCTCTATAGATCTTTATACCAAGTATATAGGCTGCATCTCCTAAGTCTTTCATCGCAAAGCACTTTCCTAGCCAATCTTTAACAGATTGCAGAGTAGGAATATCATTGCCAATGATTAGTATGTCATCCACATACAAGACCAGAAACACTATAGAGCTCCCACTAACCTTCTTGTAAACACAAGGCTCATCTTCGTTCTTGATGAAGCCAAACTCTTTGACCGCGTCATCAAAACGTCGATTCCAGCTCCTAGAAGCTTGCTTTAATCCATAAATGGACCTTTGCAGCTTACAGACTTTATTGGCATTCTCCGGATCCTCAAAACCCTCTGGTTGTGTCATGTACACATCCTCAAGGAGGTTCCCATAAAGGAACGCTGTCTTGACATCCATTTGCCAAATCTCATAGTCGTAGTATGCTGCAATAGCAAGTAAGATTCGAATGGATTTGGTCATGGCGACTGGTGAAAAGGTCTCATCATAGTCAATACCATGAATCTGTCTATACCCTTTGGCCACCAATCGGCCCTTATAGGCAACTACCTTGCCATCCATGTCGGTCTTCTTCTTGAAGACCCACTTGCACCCTATGGGTCGAGCCCCTTCGGGTGGTTCCACCAAAGTCCATACTTTGTTGGTGTACATGGAATCCATTTCGGATCTCATGGCTTCAAGCCACTTCTTAGAGTCTGGGCCACTCATGGCTTCTCCATAGTTTGCGGGCTCATCATCCATGAGTGGTACGTCATCGGGCTCAGTCACGAGAAGTCCATACCTCTCTGGCTCATGACGCACTCTTCCTGATCTACCGAGTTCCTGTGTTACCTGAACAGGTTCTTCCACAACTTCTTGTGGTTCCTGTTCATGTTCCATTATTGGTTCAGTGGTTTGTGGTTCATGAATTTCTTCAAGTTCTATAACCCTCCCACTTGCTTCTTTAGAGACTAGTTCTCTTTCTAGAAACACGCCGGTCCGAGCAACAAACACTTTGTTTTCGGTAGGGTTATAGAAGTAATATCCTTTAGTCTCCTTAGGATATCCCACAAACTTACACTTATCCGCTTTAGGCCCGAGTTTATCTGTTTGTAAACGCTTTACATAGACGTCGCAGCCCCAAATCTTCATAAAAGACACTATGGGACGCCTCCCAGTCCATATCTCATATGGCGTCTTTATAACTGATTTGGATGGAACACGGTTAATGGTAAAAGCTGCCGTCATTAGAGCATGTCCCCAAAAGGATATCGGAAGATCTGTTTGAGACATCATAGATCGCACCATATCTAATAGAGTGCGATTCCTCCTCTCAGATACACCATTCCATTGTGGTGTTCCGGGTGGAGTGAGCTGGGATACTATCCCACACTCTCTAAGATACTCATCAAACTCTTGGCTTAAGTATTCTCCTCCACGATCCGATCGTAGAGCTTTAATACTCTTGCCAAGTTGCTTCTCTACTTCACTCTTGAATTCTTTGAACAATTCAAAGGATTCGGATTTGGCCTTCATAAGGTATACAAATCCATATCTACTGAAATCATCAGTAAATGTGATGAAGTAGGTATAACCACCTCTGGCAGGCGTGGGGAATGGCCCGCATACATCAGTATGTATGAGTGCCAATAACTCACTAGTCCGCTCGCCTTTCTTATTGAAAGGGGACTTTGTCATTTTTCCCAATAAACAAGACTCACATGTCTCATATGATTCCAAATCAAATGAGTCTAGAAGTCCATCCTTATGGAGTCTAGATATGCGTTTCTCATTTATATGGCCTAAACGACAGTGCCATAGATATGTAGGATTTAAATCATTAGTTTTAATCCTTTTAGTACTTATGTTATAGATTGGATTATTTAGATCAAGGATATACAATCCATTAGACAAATGCGCACTACAATAGTGCATACTATCAAAATAAATGGAGCAACACTTGTCCTTTATTGAAATAGAAAAACCTTTCTCGTCCAAACAAGAAATTGAAATAATGTTTCTGCTCATAGCAAGCACATAAAAGCAATTGTCTAATTCTAAAATAAGTCCAGAAGGCAAAGATAGCTCATAAACGCCTACAGCTAATGCAGCAACCCTTGCTCCATTCCCGACGCGCAAGTCTATCTCCCCTTTTCGCAATCTTCTACTTCTTTTCAAATCCTGCACATTACGACAAATGTGAGAACCACATCCGGTATCTAATACCCAGGATGATGAAATAGAAAGATTGACGTCTATAACATAAATACCTGGTGGTGGTGGAATCACTATTCCAAGCTTCTTATCCTCCAGATATTTAGGGCAATTCCTCCTCCAGTGACCCGGCTGGCTGCAGTAGTGACATTCACCTTTAGCCACGCCTCCACTAGGCTTTAGGGCTTCCTTGGACTTCGCAACTTTCTTGCGTTTTCCTTTTGAAGTAGATGCAACTGACTTGCCCTTCTTCTTGTGCACCATCATTATGGCTTTGCCCTTGCCTTTATTGATGCTTTGCTCAGCTGTCTTCAGCATGTTCAATAGGTCTGGCAAAGACTTGTTGATCTCATTCATATTATAGTTCATAATGAACTGATTATAACTGTCAGGCAACGATTGCAAGACGAGATCAGTCGCCAAGTCCTGGCCGAGTGGGAACCCCAGTCTCTCAAGGTTCTCTATGTATCCGATCATTCGGAGTACGTGAGGGCCTACTGGATTCCCCTCTGCAAGACTACTTTTGAACAATGCTTTAGACACTTCATAGCGCTCATGCCTTGCCTGTTCCTGAAACAATTGTTTCAAGTGTATGATCATATCATAGGCTTCCATGTTCTCGTGTTGCTTCTGAAGCTCACCAGTCATGGTACAAAGCATGAGGCAAGTCACGTCATTAGAATCATCAATATGTTTCTGACGTGCCCTTACTTCCGCTAATAGAGACTCATCTTGTGGTGGGTCTGGAATTGGAGTGTCCAAGACGTACAACTTCTTTTCTTGCTTGAGGACAATCCTCAAGTTTCTGTACCAGTCAAGGAAATTCGTTCCAGACAATTTATCCTTCTCAAGGACAGATCGTAGGGATGAACTCGATGCGTTGTTGTTTGCCATTTGGAATTCTACAAAAACGAGAAATATGCAATTTTAGTATTTTGAACAGCTTGACTATATTTAACAATGGCTAGATCATCAAATATAGCTCCCACTATTTTTCTCGGTTTAATAGCCCTCACCATTAAAGCGGAAAATATCTTTATACTTTCTAGTGGGTCCAAGATCCTTATTTCACTTCTTCTTGAGCTTGCTTTGGCAAGTCACCCAAGAATTGGTTATTTAGGTAGGAACCGTTCCAATTGCATCCCATGCAACTCTTGGTCCAATTAGGTGAATAAATTCCTTTTATTCTTTATCCAATTGGATAACTCCTAATTGTCATGCCTCTAAGCTCATCAATCCAATTGATTCTTGCCTAGTTGCGTCCAACCTCTTGTTTTCAACATACACGCATTACTAGCTTGCGTCGTCCGCAACACATCATGAAAAATTAAAATCGCCTTGCTTTGGCAAGCCCGAATTTTAATAGTCCACGATCATGAAGGGTGTTTTGGCAAGAGAAGGCAAAACGCAATATTTAATTGAGGGATTTCTTTTAATTTGTTTGGTTGATCTTTATCAACATGGTCTACTTATTTGGATTGGGCTATCCACAATAAAAGACCAACCTTGTTTATTATTATCTTGTTATCGTTTTGCTTGTAGCGCCATACACACAAAATAAATAACAAGGCATGAATAATAAACATCCACAAAAATAAAAAAACGTGGCATGGATATGGCCTATAGACTAATGATATTATCAAGCCAATGATAATATCTAATTGCCCTAAAGTGCCGAGCTCATCTCCATGTGCTCCACCATAGCTGCGCGCCTAGGGATGTCTTTTGGCTCCTTTGGTTCTCCGGTCTTCTTCTCCATGCTCTTGGCTATCATCTAAATATTTCTAATTCTAGCCTAACATCTAGAATAAATAAATAATAAAAGCCTCACATGTCGAGGAGAAAAAGAACGACTCGCAGGCCGTAAAACTTAATTAATTATTACATTAATTTGATCAGCTCGCAGGCCGTAAACCAAACCACAAAACAATAAACATCCACAATCCTAGGCCATATCCATCCACCATGCAATAAAGCACATAATACAGTTAAAACCAATTTTTAACGCGCTTGTTTAATTTTAATAAAATTGGGTAACTAGGGTTTCACAACGGTCCAAAGGGTTCAAGCCAACAAGTGGCCCGAACCCTAGGACCGCCGCACGCCTAAGGGGGCCGCGGCCTTGCTTTGCGCCCAAGGGAGGGGCGGGCGGCTAGGGTTTCGGCCCTAGTCCCCTTCCTCCTTCCTTGTTGCCCAAGCAAGGTTGTTTCCTTATGGATTTAATCCCATAATTTTGTTTCCATAATTGAAAACCCCTTTTCAATCATGTGCCCATGAACCCTAATTTTTCAAGAACCCAATTATTCACATCCTATGTGATTAAACTCACCAATTCTAACATCCAATGTTAAATTGGGTCTTGTTTGATTGAATCAAATTCAATATTGCATCTACTATGCCAATTTTTCAGTTTTCGCGTAATAAACAATAATACGGTGTATGAACTGAAATTGTAAACACATAATATCATGTTATGCTCTACGACCTGTGGCTCTGATACCACTGTTGGGTTTTGACGTAGGTAACGCAGCGGAATAACAAAAATTAATCCTACTCAAAGCCCACCAAGGATCACAGGAAGAGACATCATAACATGATTAAGGACATAGAAGATGTGTACCTTTTGATTTGTGAGATCACACGAAGAATGATGTCCTCGTCTCTACGGTTGATCCACGTCTAGAGGTGAGATCTAGATTCTTCCTTCAATCAAGTGCTAGCTTGAACCTTGGAGGAAGAGGGATGAAGATCAAAGCAACCAAGCAACAAGGCAACAAAGGAGGGGCGGCCTCCCTTCTTGCCGTCAGGTAAGGGGCGGACGGGGCTAGGGTTTCGGCCCTAGCTCTTGTCTTGCTCTCTCTTTTGCTCTCTCCCACTCTTTGTGTGTTATGACTAATAACTCATTAGTGTGAAGGAAGCTAGAGCCTCCTTTATATACTCCAACAACTCCTTGTTGTTTCCATAAAAGAGTTTTCTTGTTCTAGTAGGACTAGAACTATTCCCTTCCTTGCAAATTAGTCCTACTAAGTTTGCAAGGTGTTGCACAATGATCCTTCTATTAATTAATCCATATTAATTAATCCCAAATCTAGCTCTACTCTATTTGACGTGTGACCCCATAGGTTTCTATATAGTTGGTAGTAACTATTACTAACATGGAGCGGTGTCTAGCAACACATCCATGCAACCCAACCAATAGAAATAGTCAGTGATCCCGACAAACCTTTGTGCCCAATATATCATATTGCATTATCCCTATGTCTCCATATCCGGATTGGACACGAGACATAAATAGTCACACTCGTATATCCAATCCATAGTTCCTCGATCCTGGGAATACGCTTATGCTTGCAGATAACATTAATATCTCCATATTAATTTATCTGAGTCTGGCCAGACATTTAATAAGCCTCATCCCTCGAGTGGCCGTGGATATTTACTCCCATTATGTGGGAGGGACAAATCCTATCTACATCACTACGATCTCTAAGCTTGCTTCCTATCACGCCCGATAGCCACCTTTATGATTACCCAGTTACGGTGTAACGTTTGATAACATCAAAGCGCAATATTTCACAACTAGAGTATCTAGTGACTTCAAGTCCAAGGATTGCAATAATATTAGCACTACGAAAAGCGATTGTGACTTCACATAATCTAATGTATCCTTTTCGTCGTGGGTCAATCCAGTATGCCATTACTCCTAATGCATACCCATGTGTTAGACTTGATATCTCCATATCAATCTACCCACATACTAGTCTATATTTGATTGTCCTATTAATCAATATAATGGACTAGGGATATTTAAGATAAATAACACAATTTATCTAAGGACTTCATTATATTAAATATCGCCATAAATAATAAATGAATATTCTAGCCAAAAACATTGTTCATACTAAATCTACGATTGCCTCTAGGGCATCTATTCCAACACGATCCATACTAGATCTGACCAACTGCCCATCCTACCTCCTCTACGTTCTTGACAGCCCATCTTTGTCTTAGTAGAGTCTTTCTGGCATGTTTCGGTCCTCTTCCCCATTACTTAGAAAAAGTGAGCCACCGGTTCAGGTACGAGATACTATCATTACCGCCTGGACAATTAGACATCCAAACCGTAATCGCAACGACCCAATGGCAAGAGCGGATCTCTACCAACTGAGCTATATTCCCCGAACCGTGCAAAATGGTCACCTATTGCACGACACAACGACTCCTAGTAAAGGGCTGGGGGCTACCTCTTCTTCGAAACATCTTTCCTCGGTATGGTTATTCCGACTAGGGAGGTTGCTTCGACTAGGGATTGCTTCGAATATGGCGCAGGGCTTCTTATCGCGGCTATCTTCTAATCACGCTTTTAACCCTAGTTGAGACTCTGCTTAGCAATCGCCTACCTTACCTTACATCCCCCCTTTTCTTTCTCTTCTTATATCAGACATCCGAGCTTAGGATCGAAATATCGCACTGCCTTCCTTCCGTAAGGTGCTGCGTGATAGAATCTTGTTGATGGCTCATCTATAAGGAAGGGGGCATCCAATCCATTTAGTACAACTGAAATGACACCTACGACGGACCAGGTGCTAGTGCTCAAGGAGCAGAAGACCACAGATCTCCTCGTCTTATGAGTGTCGAGGTGCGCGATAAATCTAGGAAAGTTCAACATTCGATATAAAGCTCTTTTATCATTCATACACCTATGCTTTACCGTTCTCGCCTTTTACGGTGTAGATCACAAGAGTTGGCCATTCACTCTTTAGAAGATTCCTCATTCCTTTCTGTCAAAGAAGGCATTCTTTAATAGTAGTTCTGGAAGTTGTTTAACTAGTACTGTAGCAAGCAAGTAAGCTTTCCACTACTGATTCTGTGAGACTCCATATGCTAGCTTTTCTTCAAAGCTAATATGTGAGACATAACCCTTTCGCATTGGACTTTTTCATGGTCTTCATTGGTCCTGCGAGTAAGAAACAGTCTATAATCATCTTAAAAAGGGGTTCCGGTCCCTAAATGAATAAGAGCCTGCCTGCTCTTTCTTAAGCTACCTATTCTTTCACGATCGCATTTACCGGGTTTCCATTAATAGAATAAGTGGGAAGTAGCCTTTCTTTCCATATTCTTTGGCATGGGACATAGGGCATTGGTCATAGCTTCTGGCATAGTATCTTCGTAATCAAGTATGGTATTCTATCTCCTACCGAAGGAGTCCTACTCCTAATATAAGGATGAAACTAACACCTATTTCATCTTTTACACATTCCCAATCTCTTCAGGAAGTATGATTTGATATCCCGGGCATCAATCAGAAGAGGTAAAGAGTTTGTTTCCTTGGCCAGGTAAAGCATGTAGGGCATCATTCCCTTGGTCAGCCTTCTAGGGTAGGTCCGGTCGGGCCAGTGAGCTATTACGCACTCGAAGCTTCTAGGGAAACATCCTTACCCTTTCCATAGGGGCGGTCGGGATACTGAAGAATCCCAGTAAGTGGAACACCCTTTCGCTTCGGCTTATGCCTTCTCTTACGATAGTTGAGTTTGGTTTGGTTTACGTGCTAGGAGCTTCCTATGCCTTATTGATAGGGGAAATGAAGCAGAAGTCGATTCCCCTTCTGTACCCAATTCAAGTGAAACTACTACTCTCGTCCGCCTAAGGGAGTTGAAAGTATCGGGTTGTTTCTATTCCTTTATTTTGAGTACCTTTTCTAAAAGAAAAGAATGATAGGTAAAATAAAGGTGAGCGAAAGGCACTGGGATATTCTACTGCTGTTGAGCGAACCTGTTTTTGACAAAGAAATGAGTGGTCCTATTCCTTCTCCATAGGGAGCGGGAAATTTGCCTTCTAAAAGGGGTAGTCCTCTTGCTAGCTGATTGAGATACGTGAAAGAAGAGATGTTTGTGATTCAAAGATCATATAGTAGGTCTTTAGAAGCGAGAATCCCGCATGGGGGCTATCCATAGTAACATTCCCCCGGGGGTCAGTACAATAAGGCTCCCTTCTTCGATCAATTGGTGGAATGGACATCCCTTTCAGTCTTCAGCAAAGGTTGCCATTTCTTCAACATCATAACTCTTCCTCATGCTTTCTCGCAAGCTCTATCGTCAAAGAATCCCCTGAAATAGCTCACTCTTTCATTTTACGAGTGGCTCATGTACACCCAGCCTAATTGAAAAATAGAAGAAGAAGAGAGGAAGGCATTTCCGCTTCGATTTGATTTTAGCTGCCGAATAGAAACCTTATTTCTACATTTCAGCTATTTGAAGAAGGGCTATCGGATCTGTTCAAAGATAAACTTTGAATGTAGGTACATCGGAAAAAGAAGAAGATTCAAGTCGAATTTCCGACTTGGGACGGGGGAAAAGTGGTGCCCGTCCCCTCAAAGGCCTACTCGCACCTATTTATCAATTTGTAGGAGAGAAAAACAAAGATGAAGAGAGAAAGAGGATTCCCTCCCTAAACTAAATGGAGGTATTGTACACATCACTGGATTTGACTACTCTAAAGTAGCCTAAGCAAGAAGCCAATGAAATTAAAGAAGTATATTATCCCAGAGACATCCTTCGCTTGATCCTGGTGTAACATTACTTCATAGAATAATGCATGCTCCTTCCAAACTAGAGCTGCGATATCATAGGTCCGATCGGGAGTGAACAACACTTTCACTTCAGTTTCGCATTCAACAAGAAGAAATATCATATAAAGTCGCTTTCGGACCTAAAGGCCCCCTCATCTCAGCATCGATAGCAGACATAGAGCCTACCTTCTAATCGAAAGCATAACAGGCCGCTATGCTTAACACATGAAATGAAATAACGTTCAGGTACAAGCCCACTCACTGAAACAAGAGTCGTACATTCAACAACATTTACCATAAATAATGAAATTGATGAAGGAGTTGCTTAGCCAAGGGTTGTTGCTGTCGTACCCCTATGATTAGTAATCTGTTTGATTCGTTTTCTCTAGAATGGACATTCTCTTTTGTTATACTAATAGAGAAGTTAAGTCGTGATACTATAATAGAAGATAACTGGTCTTATTTGTGGATTTGAGAATCAATAGCGCGAAAGAGCAGAGTCGATCACTTATTAGGGCAGGCCTCCCTTGTCTCTTTCATCTGAACACCCAAGCTTCAAGCCCTTAACTATACTATTATTACAACACTCGCTTTCATTTTCTTATTTAACTATAAATCGCACTATTGGTGCCTTTTCCCAAACCCAAGATTTTTCCTCTTTTTACTAGAATTTGCATTCTATAAAAGGAGTCCGTCACTACCTTATTGGCAAGAGCTGTCTATAACTCTTTCCATCAAGTCATCCCTAATAGTATAGACTTGAGAAGGACGGGGGCCCTATTCATTTTCCTGATTAGCGCAGGAAACGATCCCGCGCTAGATCTGATCCATCAGATATCTCCCCCCCCCCCCACCTTTCTTCTCTAAGACATCATAAGGACGCCTATATGCAAGCAAGACTCCTCGAAAAGCCCCTTCTATAAATTGGATCCCATTGTCCGGCACTACTCCCATCTAACTTGAATAGTCTTCTTATTACAGCGACTATTAAGCAGGGATCATTCCCTCGATTATTCATAGGCATCCGTACCAAGGTTTCCTAGAATGGCTTCTGACTCTTACAAGAGTCTAGACTCTCACTTAGAATAAAAGAATGTTTATAAGACCTGAACCGTGAGGCAGTCCCCGCTGAAGAAAACTTGACTCTTAATTGGAATCCACACGTAATTCAGATTAAGACTACATGTTAGTGAATCAATGGGGCACGCATCCCTTTGCGGCCGACAAGAAGGCTTGCACTAATCTAAAATAGTCTCTTCGGAGCAATAAAAGTTGAAAGGCAGAACACTACAATAAAGAGAAAAAAACATATCACATTATATATGCCATTTCTCTTTTAAAATACCTCCAACATTTCAGAGCTTTCTTTCCCCTAATAGCTCTCTATTACTACTTTCTTCTTTTTTTTTTCGATAAAGGATCACTTCATTACCTCATAAGACCGGATTTGCCGCGTCGGGAAAGAGAGGGTCACTCCTATTTAGTTTCTAAGGTGATCATTTCTATCAGAAAGAAGATCAGGTGTGCGATAACTATACTAGCTTTGTGGCGTCTTTCATCAAAGATCGGTGTCGGTTTTCAAGATAGGATAGCGAGGCATGGAAGCTTTCTTCTATGCTTATGCAGTTATAGGATAGAGGAGAGTTACTATAAACACACAACTTTCACCCTGTTGGCTGTAGTTTTAGCTTGTATATGTGAGAAAAATATAATATAAAAAATATATTTAAATCAACCATTTTTCTGTAGGAACAAGAACAAAGCACATTTATTCATTCCAGCACTAAAGGCAATTTTGTTTCGTGGAAAATAGGAAGCTTACACACACATAGACCAGCCACACAACTAAACCAAACAAAGAAAACCAAACAAAGACACTTAGCAAGGAGTATATCTCCACCAAAGAAGAAGAAGACCCTACATTAAAACTCACTACTTTGCGTCTACAGAAACTTATTTAAATCTTGTATAAAGAGTCGACGGATTCTTCTAGTCTCCACGGTCACCGAGGGTAGCAGCCCGCACAATGAGCTCTTGCTGTTCGTTGAGGAGCGGTCTCCTCCTGTCTTCCAGACCGCGAATGCGGTCCTGTAAAAGTTGCATCCTTCTTCCTACGTCCTCAGGATCGAGAGCAGGCGGATTCTTCCAGAACAGACAAAGCCTTTGCTCACATAGGAGCTTCAGGTTTTCTACTTGGTTGATTGAGTTCTGAATAGTGGCCAGTCTTTCGGCAATGATATCCATTAAGTTTTACTGAAAGTCTTTCTTTCTGACTTCTACCGCTCTCTTTGAAAATATAGACTGAAAGAAGCTTCTATTTATAGGACTTGGAGGCGCTTAACTCTTTCTTATTATTAGTAAGAATTGTTATCTTAGTTTCATAACATGTTTCAACCTCGGCTTTTCATGAATATGGAACTAGACCCACTAGATTTTAGTGTGCTAAATAATTCTCTTCGTACGGATTGGAGTACGAAAGGCCCCCATGTATTTCGCGGGTATCGCAACCCGGCTTAAGCCCGATCACTCCCTAAGGAATAGGAGGCAATAATAGAGCGAATCTGTCTGAGAGTACTCCACCATGACAAAGCATGCTAAGTCAATCGTCACTCGACAGCTCAACCACGACAAAGCGAATTAGTCTTAGAGTACTCCACCACGACAAAGCAAATCTGTCTGAGAGTACAAAACCATGTGATATGTACTTGTTTACGTACTCCCCCTTTGGCCTAGGGCTTCGTCGTACCCTGCTTACTCCTCTTTCACTTTCACTGGACAGCTCTGTCCTTTCTTAGGAAAAGACCTAACCACTATCTCTTGATACATCATGAACTCCCCTCTGCCAATCGTCACTCGATAGCTCTGTCCTTTCTTAGGAAAAGACCTAAACACTATCTCTAGATTCATCCGTTTTTCTACCTTTGGTGCTCGCTCTGTCCGTCTACTAAGACCTTAGTGTTCACTAACAGCGGTATACAGTAAGTCAGTACAGCCACTACTCTCTCTACACTATTCCTTTCTACATGCTCTTTTTCTCTCTCCTAATTTCCGAGATAAGGGGCATCTTTTTATTTAACATTCACAAAGATGTATTCGGATGAAAACCCTTTTTCAAATATCCTCTCCGTATTCCTCAGCAATCTTTATGACTTTTTTGACCAAAATTTTTTAGATATTCACCTTGGAAAAAAAATCTTTAGCATTTTACCGGGAATTTTTGTTTATTTATGATATTAAATGAGATAAGTAAAAGAGATGAATTCGTTATATCTTTTAACTCGTCCATCGTGACTGCTAGTAGCGATTGAAGTCTTTAACTCCTTGCCTAGCGATTAGCGATTTCAAGAGTCCCTTACTTGCTTGCTTCAAGTAATTTAATTCTCACACTGTAAATAGATTAATTCTTCCACTGTAAATATTCAATATTATCTGAAATGTTGATTCAAGACTTCTAAGTGTGTTTTCGGAAGTCATCATTTAGAGTGATGAAAGATAAAGATTCTCTAAGTCTTCAAGGCTCCAAGGCCTTGAGATATTGATCAAAGCCTCAAAGCCTTGACAGTTATTTTCTTATGAAATGTGTTCTGACAATCTTGTGTTGCAGGTGGTCAATCTGATGTTTAAGATCAGATATTTGTTGCAAATATTCTTGTTATATGTTTCTTATATATCTAACATATTGCATATATCATAATTGGAGTGAATCAAAGAACTCTGGTGTTACAGTTGGAAAACTGTGAAGAATGTTCTGAGCTCCAAGACCTTCAGATATGCCTTGAGCTGCTGACAGTTTTCACGGACATAACTTGATTTTCTCTTGTAGAATTTGATCTTTGTTAATATAAGTGTTTAAATAATTTTGCAAGTATTACATTGGTTTTTGTTGGTTTATATGATTGTTTGGTAATCAGGTTAATGACTTATTTATTTGATTCAGTTTTATTCAGAAACTGAATATCCAAATAGACTAAATGCTGTTATTTATTTGGATTTTTTTTGTTGCTGTGCTTAATGTTGTTGTAGGTTTTTCAAATGTGCAATCTTATCACAACAAACTCCAACGGATATCCACTAAGGGTTGTTTTGAATTGCAGTTATAAAGGATGAGGATTTTCAGGAACAGAGATCCTAAAATCTCTCATTCAGATGCTGAAAGTAGATAAAAGTTGGTTTTAATTTGAAAGACATAGAGAAGCTTACATAAATCAAAGGAAAAGAAGGAGAGATACATCCGTTGAAGATCAGATCATCAATCCTCATAACTTCAAGCTTCAATCAAGTGTTTTAGGAGATCAATCATTCTAGTATTCCTGAAGAACACATCCAGGCTTTCTCAGCTGACTCTTCTATTGTGTTCTTCTCTTTTTTTTTACTATAATCTGCTTATCTTTTGTATATCTTATACCTCACAAAACCTAGTGGTTGGTTTTTCAAGTTAACAACAAGGGATCTTGTTAGCTCAGCAGTTAGTAGCTGATACTAGATAGGTTTGGAACCACAAGCTGTATAGGTGTAAGGGAGTTCACTTAGGTTTGAAGATCTAGGGATTTTTCTGTGTGAGTAATAAGAAGTTTTTGCCCAATCCTGGTGGGATTAGATCCCTCAGGCAGAGATTATGTCCATTGGTACTGAACTCTGTAAATTGCCCAGTGTTCTTTACTTTACAGTTTAGCTATTTATTCTTGCAAGAAATCTAAATCAAATTAGGGTTTACAAACTGTTTGATACTGGTACTAGTTCTAGGCCTTGAAGCTTTCTTTTATACTTAAGAAGTTTCTGACTAGTCTTACAAAATCTCAAGGCCTTGAGATTTCTGTCTTGTACCTGCATCACTTAGTTAAATTATGTGGTTTAGCAAACAGTTTCCATTTTCTATCAACCCCCCTTCTAGAGTATTTTGGTCCTGTATTTAGTCTAAATTACAAAATTTCAATTGGTATCAGAGCTTGGGTCACTACTATAGATCTAACAATATGTGACTATGAGTAATGTAGGAGATGGTGGATTTTCTCAAGGAAGGGCAGCAAACAGACCTCCATTGTTCTGTGGTGACAACTTCATGCATTGGAAGGCATTAATGAAGATGTTCATCATAGATCAAGACATAGAATTGTGGTCAATAATTCGGAATGGTCCTCATGAGTATTTCACTACCATTGAAGGAGTTAGATGCATAAAGTCTGAGGAAAATCTCTCAGTTACTGAACTGGAAAAGGTATCCAAAAATTACAAGGCTATGAATCTGTTATATTGTGCTCTTAATGCAGATGAGTTCAATAGAGTGTCAAATTGCAAAAGTGCCAAAGAAGTATGGGACAAACTTGTTGTAACATATGATGGAACAAGTCAAGTCATACAGACCGAGATTAACATACTTCTGAGGCAATATGAGATGTTCAAGATGAACTCAGATGAAACTATCAAGGACATGTTCAAAAGATTCACTGATGTGGGGAACAACCTGGAGTCATTGGGAAAAAGCTTCTCAGATGAGGAAAAAGTAAGGAAGATTCAGAGAAGTTTTCCAAAAGCTAAGTGGGAGCCACAGACAACAGCTATTGAGGAAGCTCAGGATTTAAGTCTTGTTCAAATAGATAATCTACAAGGAAAGAGGCTCACTCATGAGATGTCTATGAAAGATGTAGAAGGTGATCTGAGTGAAAACATCAAGAATCTAGCACTCAAGGCTAAAGACAATGAAAAATCTCAAAGACTTGAGACTGAAGATGAGCATGATGATGAAGAGGCTTTAACATTGATCTCCAAGGCCTTGGCCTGGATTCTCAAGAAGAAGAAAAACTTTGGAAACAAAGACTACAACAGAGAGAGATCGAGACCTTCAAGCAGCAAGGATTACAAAGGTATGTCTTCATCACAGTCACATAAATCCAAAGTAATGAATTGCGTTTAATGTGGTGGTGCAGATCATTTCGTAAGGGATTATCCACAAAATAAGAAGAACAGGAACTTTCAAAAGAAAGACAATGAAAATAGAAAGAAGAACGCAATGATGGCCTCATGGAGTGATTCTGATTTATCAAGTGATTCAGAAACAGAATAAGAACAAGCAAATTTATGCTTCATGGCTAAACATGACGAAGAAAAATCTTTAGACAGACACATTCAGGAAATGGTAAAAAAACTTCTTGCTAGTCTATCTGATGTACTTTCTGAAATTCTCAAAAGCATGTTTTTAAATAAGGAAAGTTATAGAAATGAGATTGCTTCTTTAAAGGTTAAAGTTCATGAGCATATTAAGGAAAACTTGGACTTGGTTTTCACCAATAAGACTATTGAAGTTTCTAAGACAAAAATTGAAAATGACTTCAAGGCCTTGGACAGTAGATTCAAAGCCTTGAAGGCACAGATAAAAGAGATTGTTGATCAAAACACTCTCTTAACTGAAAGGTATAAAAGAGATTGTTGATCAAAACACTCTCTTAACTAAAAAGGTCCTAACCAGTTTTATAGGCTCAGAACATAATCTGAATCTCATTATAGGAAGAAGTCTGAAATATATGCATAAAAGTGGAATTGGCTATAATCCAAAATTTTGCAAAGAAAAGCCAAACTAATTTTGTCAAATCTGGTAGCAGACATTCTACAAAGTGTCATTATTGTGGAAAAATTGGTCATATCAAATTAACTTGTCCCTTCAGAAGATCATAACCTCATATTCGGAGGAACACTTATCCTTATCATCTTAAGGGACATGTTAGGAAGATTTGGGTTCCAAAAGGAGTTAGACCACCAAACATGGCTGATTCTGAGTATGACTCAAAGTTCTGCACTTGGTCTAACAGCCTGTTGAGGCAATGATTTAATTTTGCAGGATGTCACCAATGCCTTGAAGGATCAGAAATGGATATTAGAAAGTGGTTGTTCCAGACATATGAGTGGAAAGAAGTCTCTTTTTACTGAGCTCACAGAGAAATATGGAGGAACAATTACACTTGGTGACAAATCAAGATGCAATATTATTGGTATAGGTAGTATTGGTAATGGTTCTACCAACTCTATCTCTGATGTTTTTCTTGTGGATGGACTTAAATATAATCTGCTTAGTATTTCTCAGTTATGTGATAAAGCTTATAAAGCTATATTTGACAAGGAGAAATGTTTTGTGCAAGATGAGAAATATCGAGATTGCATACTCACAGCTCCTAGATCACACAAACTATATGCTATGAGTACTAACAATATTGCAGGAGATCGGTTAAAGGGCCTCAAGGCCTTGAAGGAAGATTCAAAGATTTGGCATTGAAAGCTTGGGCATATTAGCATACACACCTTGAATAAACTCATCTCAAAGGACTTGGTAAGAGGATTACCATCACACAAATTCTCAGATGATGAGATTTGCAAGGTGTAGATAGTGCTTTCTGAGCTGACAGATCTTGGCCACGTGGCAACCATCCAGCACACCATATTGTGCTCCACATACACTGGATCACCAGCCGAGCTGATCCATGTGGGGGCTGCGAGACAGAGCCCTCGCATACCACTGCACGGGACTTGTAGGGACTTAGTGGTTTGGAGGCTAGAGTAAGCCCTGTCACGTGCGAGCCAAGCCCGCGCGCGACCTTTAGTAACTGTTTTGAGAGATCTATGGCACGAGCTCCCTAGACCCGGTCAATCCGGTCAAACCCGGTCAACCTCGTAACGGTTCCGGTATTCGCGCACCACGTGCTCTAACGGTTCCTATATACTCGGACGAACGTGCCGTTATGGTTAAGCTAATTAAGCCGCCATCAATGGGCGCATTAACCACACTACAACGGTCACGTTCTCCAGTATATATAGATCGTCAACCTTTCCATACAAGGGAGAACACACTGCCATACGCGGAAGCTCTGTCAAACCTCTGTCTCTCTCTCAGACATTGCTACTGACTTACTCTCTCCCTACACACCCCCCTATTCTTCCTGTGCGATCCTTGATCCACTACATACGGTGTAAACGGAGGTCTCCCCGCCGGAATCTCTTGTGCACATTTTGGTGAACCCGACGTGAACTTACGAACAAAAGCAACCATGTCTCAGGAGGATGATGTCAGCAACCGATCGCCTTCCACCGAAACTCCCTCGGGAGACGAGACCCGCCGTACTCCGACGACTCCCGGTGAAGCACCGACGTTAGAGTCTTTGGACGCCACTGTCCAAAGTCAAGCGAAAGCTCTCAAGTCTCAATCTGCGCAATTAGAACAAATCTTGGCTGTTCTGGGCACCCTTGCGCCGAATCCTCCACCAGCCACCGCTATCCTTCAAGGAGGAGGAACCCCTACCGCTCCAGGATTGGGAGTGTCAGCCACACCTCCCAACCCTCATCTGCAGACTCCACCGTCGGCTACGCAGCTGCCTTCGGTTCAGGGATCAACGGCACAGATGCTGCCTCCTGCTGCTCACGCTCCTCAGCCCTCGGCTTTGGCGTCCAACCCAACTCTGCAGTACCCTTTGCCTCCCCCAACGATGATCTGGGGAAATGCGGGTAGTCAATATGCTCCCAATCCTCCGGCGGCGTATGTGTCGCCACCGCCTACGGCAACCCCTCCATCAACTACCGAGGGGAGCATTCCAGAATGCATGACGTCTTTGCAGAAGCGCGTGGACACCATCCTGGCTCATCAGTCATTCGCGGATACCATTATCCCGAAGTTAGACAACGATCCACCCATTCCACGAGAGATCTATCTCATGCCTAACCCGGCGGGGTACAAGGCTCCTAAATGGGATAAGTTCGAGGACGTCAATGGAAACGCTCATGAGCATGTCATGCGTTTCATTGATGTCATGGGTCCGTACGGAGCCGATCCCAAGCTGCTGATGCGAGAATTCCCAAAATCTCTTGGGAACGTAGCATACAAATGGTACCGAACATTGGAGGCCGGATCCGTAAAGACTTGGGACGACATGGTCCAGAAGTTTTATACTAAGTTCTTCCAGATGGAAGAAAAGGTGACTATGATCCATCTTTCGCGGAAGTACCAGAAGCGCGAAGAGGACGGAATCACTTTCATCAAGAAATTCAGGGCGAAATCCTTGGAGTGCAAGGATCCGATGCCCGAAAGCCGGCTCGTGGAGATATGCCTGCAGTGCATGCGAGATGAATACAAAGGTATGCTCATTAATTTGCAAACAACTACGTTTTCAAAGCTAATCGAATGCACGAAGAATATCGAGCCTATAGTCGAGAGACAGAAAAAGAAGAGCGCTCCGGAGCGACCTGCGAGCAGCACTACCTACAAGATCGGCAGATTTAGTTACAAGAGGGGACGTGAAGCCGAAGTCAATACAGTTTCACCCCAGAAACAAGCGAAGGTTGCGAACTTCGATGCACCGCCTCTGCCATGCTCAGTAGAGGAGGCAAGCGACCTCTGCATACAGTGGCGCAAGGACGGCGTCCTGCCACCGCTCGAGAAAACACCCTCCAAGGAGATGGTGAGGGACCCTAAGTGGTGCGAATACCACGGCAAGGCCATGCACCCCACGGCCGAGTGCAAGAAGCTCAGATTCGCGTTCGATCAAAAGATGAAGAACGGCGAGCTCATCGTCAGCGATCACCGGAAGGATGTGCGCAGCAACCCGCTTCCCGCGCATGCGGAACAGGGCTCGAAGGGAAAAGAGGTCGCCATGATCTCGATAGTGGACTTGGAAGAAGTCGCAGAGGATGGTCTACCCATCATTGCCGAAGTCCATGAAGACGAAGACTATAGCATGGACACGGAGGATGAACGTGCCGACCGCATGAAAGGGTCGCATGGCTTCAGCAAATTTTTCGACGAGATGAACTTCTCTGAAAAGTGCGAACAGATATGACGAAAGCGATATTGAGGATAGCGGAGGACTACGAGGAGAACCTCGTGGTCTCCAACAGGAAAGTCATCAGGGCGTCTCGTTCTACAACAAAAATTATGACCTTTTCTGCCAGCGACAAGAAGACGGATGCGAGCCACCAGAGGCCCCTGTACGTGACCGCCATCATCAACGGCGTCGAATTCAAACGAGCATTCGTCGATGGAGGAGCAGCGGTCAACGTCGTTCCACTCCACACACTGAAGCTAGCAGGGATCCCCGAGCACAGGGTAGTCAAGTGTCCATCTCCGCTGGTGGGATTCGGAAGCGACTCTAGAATGACGATCGGATGGATCCGCCTGGGCGTCCAGATTGGCAAGATCAAGTGCTCAGCAAAGTTCTATGTCATAGATGCGAACACCACATACCACATGATTATAGGTCGAGCCTGGATTCATCGCTTTGACGCAGTCCCTTCGACGGCTCACCAGGTTATGAAAGCTATCTGGAACGACAGAATAGTCGAGATACCGGCTTCGACTAATCCGTTCAACTTGGACGAAGCACATCTCAGCGAGGCGGTGTGGTTCACTGAGATGGCGGACGAGCAAACGCCCGGACCATTCAACCCTACTCCTTTGCCTCTCTGGGAGGACATCAAGGACCAGTCACCTGCAGGCGTGATGGTGACAAGGGAAGATGCCAAGGAAAAGCCGCCTACACGCGAAGAGGCGCCACGTATCGCATATCATCGAAAGAATGTGTACACTTTGAAGAGGATCGCAAAGCATGACCCCGAGGGCAAGGAGATAGAAAGCTTCTACGCCAATGGGAAGAAATGCTATCGCATATGAAGGTGCGCGGGGATGTCCTCACCCGGGCATGGGGATATCCCTGGGAAAATCAATCAAATCGAGCAAGTTGCGCTGATGAAAGAGCCAACACAGGGCGCTCCAGACGAGAAACTCAAGGAAGCACCTGAATGCATGGAAGACAGGCCAAGACCACAAAAGCAAGAACTAAAAGAAGTGTTCCTCAGCCCGAAGTTGTAGTACCTGCGGAGGTCAGAGTCAATTCGGCAAGGCTGGCCTTCCATGCACTCTATGAAAATCAACGCGATCATGACTTAGTCTTGCTGGAAGAAAAGCGAGAACAAGCCAAAAGGACCAACAAGCGATACCAGGAAAGAATCGCTCGCGCCTACAATAAGACAGTCCAGCGAAGAGATTTCGCAGTCGGAGACCTGGTCTTGCGTGCATCTGACCACTGTATGCGGGAAGCAACTCACCCAAAGTTCGCAACTAATTGGGAAGGACCATTCGAAGTCACACACGTCTTCGATAGTGGCTACTGAAGCATACGAAGGTTGCACGGCACAACCTCAACTCCGAGTTCAGTCAACATGCGCTGGATCAAGAAGTACTATCCCTGACTTCTCTCATTTCATACGTTTTATGATAACATTGCTTAATGTCTCATGTGGCTACGATTTACGCAATCTCCTCTCCCATATGAGAGGATTGTAATCCCATCTCTCCCATATGAGAGCGTTATAATAAAAGAATTCTCCCAAATGAGAAGTTCACATTTCTAGCTGTTTATGTTGCTCTATTCAGTTTGTTATTTCTGTTAACAATGGTTTATTTGCCGCAATAGCAATCCGTACAAATGCGATCTTAATTGATCATCTAAGCCTATCTCTCACGATAGCAGCCTATGCAAATGCGATCTTAATTGATCATCTAAGCCTATCTCTCACGATAGCAACCTATGCAAATGCGATCTTAATTGATCATCTAAAGCCTATCTCTCACGATAGCAGCCAATGCAAATGCGATCTTAAGTGATCATCTAAGCCTATCTCTCACGATAGCAGCCTATGCAAATGCGATCTTAATTGATCATCTAAAGCCTATCTCTCACGATAGCAGCCTATGCAAATGCGATCTTAAGTGATCATCTAAAGCCTATCTCTTACGATAGCAGCCAATGCAAATGTGATCTTAAGTGATCATCTAAGCCTATCTCTCACGATAGCAGCCTATGCAAATGCGATCTTAATTGATCATCTAAAGCCTATCTCTCACGATAGCAGCCTATGCAAATGCGATCTTAAGTGATCATCTAAGCCTATCTCTCACGATAGCAGCCAAATGCAAATGCGATATTAATTGATCATCCAAAGCCTATCTCTCACGATAGCAGCCAATGCAAATGCGATCTTAATTGATCATCTAAGCCTATCTGTTACGATAGCAGCCTATACACGCGCGATCTTAATTGATCATAAAAGCCTATCTGTTATGATAGCAGCCAATACAAGTTCGATCTTAATTGGCAACGCATGCGCAAAATGATCTGATTGGATCTTCTAAAAGTCTATCTGTTGCAATAGCAATTTATGCGAGAAACGATCTCAAGCAATTCTCTAATAAAGCCTATCTGTTGTGATAGCAATTCGTACCATTTAACGATCTTAATTGATCTGCTAAAGACTATCTGTTACGATAGCAATGTTGTGAACATGATCTTAAATGATCTACAACGGCCAACCACAAGCCCATCCGCCGAGATGGCACAGCTGCGAAAATATGATCTCGAACGATCTAGCAAAACATCCGCGAATTAGTATATCCCAGATGCGAAACCATTCCATAGCATTATGCAAGGCGAAACAAGCCGAAATACATGCGAAGTTGTATTTGTTGCAAAGAGACAGCAGATAATACAAAGGCTATTTATCATTATGAGTCAAATGACTTACAATTCATCTGTCTAGATAACAGCTTACAAGCAGCTCAAATCTAACTACGCAGCCAACATGGCTTACAATACATTCGAAAAGTGGCTGGTAAGCCAGCAGAGACACAGTACGGAAATCCGGACTGCAAAGGATGAGCCCACCGGTTCCAACACCGGCTATACAATACGTTCACAAATCTGCGGGTGAACATCTGTCGCATCTAGGATCTTGCTCCAGAGAGCCACATGAAGCCATACGTTCAAGATCCCAGTATTTGACAAGACCCTTGTCAGATCTGCACCCCATAACATTTGCCCAAGGAACCACCGGTTCCGGCGATCAACATGCAAGCAGAAGCTCCAAAGGGCAAGGGCTCCTTGTAGACGGGGATGAACACAGCGGTTCGCAACCCTGAGTTCAAGAACGAAGAGGCAAGAAATCCTCCTCCAGGGATGCTGGAGGAGAATTCCGCCGTTCATTACGAGACGGTAGCACGGTCACTTCGGCGCTGCACCTCGCCACGAGGCGGCCGGAAACATGACCTGCACACATAATACACGAAGAAATTTCTTCGAACACACATGAGATGTTATCTCCATCTTCTTTATGATGGTTATAAAGAGCAATATTCCTCATAAAGTGGATCTTGGAAACTATTTCTATGGCACAAAGCGCAAACTCAGGATTCAAAACTTGAAGTTGCCATGAATCAACGAAAAACAAGCGTTGAAGCCAGTAGTCGTAAGGACTCACGGCAAAGCACATCTTTGGGATGAAGAACCCAAATAGCAAAGAAAGGGTTTATATAGACCCTGTGGAGACTCTTCAGTTGCCAAGGATGAGTCAGCAGAATTCAAAAAGAGGGTAAGTTCAATCACTTACGCCTCGAAAAGCGGTAACAATCAATTACCCTACTAAAGTTTACGTCGATTCAGTTGCGTATCCTAATAAATGACGGATAGTCATGATTCGATGGACTTCCCAACAAAAGCGTGCTTATCTGCCGAGAAATTAGCGCGAAAATCAAGCAAAGTATCAATTGCTGACGTCATGATTAGATATGCACAAATATATCCTGTCAAATCCCGAAAAGGGCAAAACGGGCAAATTCATTGTTTGTTGTTAAAAAAAAGGGGAGAAACCCTAGCAACATTACATTAATGTTTCAAGACATTACATTAATGTTTCAGTTATTTCCTTGTTTTCTTTTCAAAATTCGAAAAGTCAAAGCAAATTCTTGATTAAGTAGTCTTGGGGCTCGAACTGCTCGCTCAGCTTCTCCACCTGTTCCACTTCTTGCTTCAGTAGCTCGCATCTAGCATTCATCTCATGATACAGCTTCAGAGCTTCATCAACCTTTTGCTTCTGCTGCTCCACCTTCTGCTTCTCAGCTGCGAGATTCTGGTGGCCGAGTTTCAAAGTTACAGCTGCGCGAATCAGCGTGACTCTGTCCTTTAGGAATTTGAAACCAAGTCTGCCCTGGACTTTGGTCAAGATATTTTGGCACATGCCGCACAGCAATTCAGCACTCTGGACAGAAATGGTCGCAGGTGTAGCCGCAGACAGCTGCTCCAATATCCAAATGGCTTCAGTAAGGAACAACCTCCTGTCAAAAGGCCCGATCTCCAGAGATCTCACAAACGATCGGGGGTAGGTGAGGCGCATTCGAACCACCCAGTCTACATCGGTTTGCTTCAAACCTAAAGTAATTTCGCAAATAAGTTACGATGTCAAAACTCGCAAGCGAATAATGCGATGTGCGAACGGTAAAGCTTTACTTACCAGTTCCTTCCAGAATCTCAGGAAGAGAAGGAATGCGGGCTACCGGGTTGTTCGAAGATTGCCCTCGCTCCATGGCTCTCCTGTCAGCTGCGAGCTCCAATCTCTCGTAGTCAGGAGGAAGAATGTAGGCCGCACCAGCTGCGACTGCATTCCCAACCTGCGAGCCCCAAATGCTCCACGCAGGAATAGGTGCCTCTGGCTCAGTCATCGCCGAAGGCGAAGGGACAGCCGAAGTTGCTTGGCGAAGGACGCTCTCAGATGCGAAAACATTAGCAGCACTTGTCCTTCCTTCCTCAGCACCGGTACGGACATCTTCGTCCATCAACGCAGCATCTGCTTCAGCATCATCGGAAAGTTCGATGATGCCCTCGAGAGGCTCACTTGCATGCTTAGCAGTTGGGACGGGCTTCTCAGTATGGGAGCTCGGAACCGGAACATAGGACGCAGGTTCCTCAGCATGACCTGCGACATTAAATGCGATGATGTAAGGTAACTTGCGCTATAAGTTATTTTGCTGTCTTTACTAAAGCTAAGAGTAAGCACCTCCACGCGAAGGTGGGATTGGGGTGTCCTCGTCATACACTAAGGACGCGGAACCATGCCCTATCAGTGTGTCCTCACTAAGCAAATCTTTAAGAAAAGCGTGACCTGGGATGCGAATAAACCAGTCATGATTCTGCCTCAAGTGGCTACAGCCTAGTACGTGCATATCACTCAAATAATTACCTGAGGGTTCTCCGCATTTGCCTACTAACCAACGGCGAATGTCAGCCTTTGACACACCGTGCTTCAACGCACCCACAATAACATCTCTATAAGTTACTGCGAGATTGAAGATCTCACCTTTATCGCCACCTGCGATCTCTTCGAAGTCTGCTTGGACTTGCTCCAAGGCCGCTGCATCCTCTTCCGGAACCGCATCTTCCTCCTCTGTCTGGGGGACCACTTCTTCGGGAAGCTCATCTTCCTCGTTAGCCGGACGCACTAAGTCGTCAACATGTTGCTCTTCGAGGCTCCGCTGTTTCACACGCTCGAGCTCCTCTTCTTCTCGCCGTCTTCTTCTTTCAGCAGCCTCCGCGGCTGTCTTCCGGGACTCAGCAAGAACGTCCTCGCTTATGGGATCATCTGAAATGCCAGAATGGGCATCTCTCTTTTGTCTCTTGGCCACAAGGCCACCAATGGTTTCATCATCATCATCTGCGAATGCACGATTGGTCTAAAGAAAAGAAGTGCAAAGAAGTTACGATAACGGGAAAGGAAATGCGACGGAGGTACCTCCCAATTCCTCCTCATGCATCACAACTGTTGCTTCTTCTTCTTCATCACTTTCCTGGGGCTCCTGCCTCTCTTCCTCTTCCTCTTGATTGAATGGAACGAAAGTCTCAACTGCGAGCTCTTTCCGCACTTTGCTGGGCATGCGACCTTTGCCTTTGTCCTTGATAGAAAGGGACCTCACCGGAGGAGAAGCTGGAGCACTTCTAGGGGAAGAAATCGTAATTCCCTTTTGCCTAGGTCTCTTCACTCTCGGCGCCGCAGTCGCTGGAGGGGACGGGTAATCTCTAGGAGGAGACGGAGCCGGAGGATTGTCTATCAGCGAGTCGGCAAAAGCCTTCATGACTGCGCGAACCTTTGTTTCGACCTCGGCGTCCATCCTCCATGCTTGCCGGTACGACTGCCCTTGTCTTCTGGTGGCAACAATGGTGTTAACCAGCGATTTGGAGCGATCACCAGCTGCGAACCTCCGCACATGACACTAAAATAGTGCAGAATGAAAATATCAGCGTAAGCAAATCAAGAAGCTTAACGCACGCGAAGAAATTGCTTACCTCAGCAAACGCCTTGCTATATCTGACGACATGCGTGTCGCCCTTCTTGACTGCGGCGACTTGCTCATTCAGAATGAAATCAGGGCACAAATGGTTCTCACGGTCCCACAGTGAGTAGCAACCATACTCAGACTCGCTCAGACTGCAAGTGGGGCGAAACGGAAAAGAGTTTCTTTTGATCAAGGGAGCTCTACCTGGCTGCGCCGCCGCCTCCGTCTCAATCCTCGTTTGCTGGGCAACCCAGTATGCGAGCCAGTTCTGGGAACAACCACCCTCGCGGGTTCCCGCAGGCTGCTCAAAGGGAAGATTGTTCATGAAGACTGTCTTGCACTCCTTTGTCAGCAAGCGCTTGTAGCATCCTCTGATAATAGACTGGGGCCAGATTGATGGGGCCACCGCATCAAAACCAAACTGAGGAGAAACTCGAGTGGGGTCAACGTCCACGGTAAGCTTTTCATACCTCGGCACGAGCTCGCGAATATGCTCTGCAAGGGCAGGAAGGGAACCTCGCAGACACCAGCAAAAGAACTCAAGATAGCGCTCGTGGAAATGCGGTCCCTTTTCAAAGAGAAGCTCTTCTGAGAAGACCATACCTTTAGAGGGGTATAACTTTGGAAACCATCGCACATTCTCGATACGCGTGGCATAGGGCCTGGCAGTAAACTCCTTCCGTTTGTCGCATATCAAACTCCAAGCGCACTTGGTGTTGCTTGCTCCAAACCATCTCGCAGCTCTTCCGCTGTTGCGCGCTTCTGTCTCGCCTGGGGGACACCACTTGTCAAGCTTAAGAGCAGTCGGAGCATAAGACGGCCATCGCTCGAAAACCCACATTGTCAAAAAGGAAATATTGACAAAGGTCAATACATCGAGGCGGCCACGCGACTCCCTCATAGCCAGAACCAGCTGATCAAGCCTATAGTACAGCGTGCCCAAGACCAAGGGTCCGAGTGCGACTCTCTGGCCAAGAGCAAGCCTCACAGCAAGTGGCAGCACATGGTAGAAGATTCCGTCATGGGGGTGACCATCAATCAAGTACCTCGACAGCCAGGCACAGAGAAAAGCACAAAGGGTCAAATGATAACCCTTGCCCTCTACGTAATTCTCGGCCTCCGGGTCCTCGCTCAGAAGTTTCTTAGTAATGCTGCTGTTCGCATAGTCTCGGAAGAAATATTGCAACCATTTGTTCCAGGTATTCTTCGCAGACGTATCAACCAGCTGCCAGTTCGGAAGAGGCTTTGTAGTGGTCCACCTAGTGGAGATTTTCTTTACCTCTGCTAGGCACTCCTCCATCTGCGTGTACAAGGCAATCTCCGCAGATGTTCTCAAAGGACTCAGAGGGTCCACCTCGCCCATGGGGGAAAGCTCGTACAGCATTTGAACGTCCTCGAGCGTGGGGGCAGCCTCGAACTCAGCAAAATGGAACGTGTGAGTCGCAGGCGAGTAACGGGACAGAAGGTCTAGAAGCATGGATTGATCCAGCTTCACGGCAACACCCTTCATAGCACGGATAGCAAAGTATATGCCGGCTTCATCAAGAGTCGCGGCGTGATGATCCAACACGTGGTCGATCTACTCGTCCATATAGTCCAATTTCTGGACGAACGCCTGCGTAGAAATCGCAGTATATGGGAAGTGCCCGTTCTCGATTCCCAATCGAACTACATCCTCGGAACCTATCAACTCGAGCAAGGCTGAGTTAACTGGGCGAGTCAGTGTCAGCAATCGCTCAGCCGGGACAGGATCAGGCATCCTCTTTGCCTTCACCCTCGCATGGTAAAAATCTTTCCCACCCAAAAAGGGGGCTTTTCGCCACAAGGCCTGTGGAAGGTCGGGTATCTCTTCATCTTCTTTGACAGGTCTGGTTCCTTTTGTCTTGGCCATTCCTGCGGAAGAGCAAGAAAAAAGGGGGGAGAAATACCACACTTCAGTTTGAATTTTGAAATTCAAGATCTATGCAAAGGAAGACGAACAATTTCTGGTATAGATTTCAGAAATCAGGAAGTTGCAAGACCAATATTGTTGAAGGATTAAAGCAAAAGAGGGTTCAAAGATCAAGGCCTTTTCACAAATCTCATGGGTTTACAGATTCAACGCAGTTCAAGGCAAACACTGGTATCTTAAATCAAAATTAAGCGAGGCCAACCTTGTTTTCTTGAAGCTTGCTTGGATATGCACAATTGAAGAACACGATTTGCAGTTCTGAATTGATGATTGATGATCTGAATCTGCTCTCGAAGATCTCCGGGTACCATTCACTTTGCAAGAAAGAAGTGATGCTTTGCAATAATAAGGGATACAAAGTATTTATCCAAAACAATGAAGGGTTGCGTCCTTTCAGTAGTCGAATCGCAACCGTCACCGTCGTATCGCGCAATCACAGGACAAGCTGACGTCACGCCTAAAACCCTAAAGGCCAGACGGCACGACTCTAGGGGTTTTAGGTCATAATGGCACGCACGGGGGCTGAACTTACCCGTATTGGAATTGGTGCGTGGCAGCGACGCGCATGTTGGTTTCCGCGCATGGAAGCCTATACAGCTATGAGTCTTCACGCGCAGAAAGGGGGCTAATGTAGATAGTACTTTCTGAGCTGACAGATCTTGGCCACGTGGCAACCATCCAGCACACCATATTGTGCTCCACATACACTGGATCACCAGCCGAGCTGATCCATGTGGGGGCTGCGAGACAGAGCCCTCGCATACCACTGCACGGGACTTGTAGGGACTTAGTGGTTTGGAGGCTAGAGTAAGCCCTGTCACGTGCGAGCCAAGCCCGCGCGCGACCTTTAGTAACTGTTTTGAGAGATCTATGGCACGAGCTCCCTAGACCCGGTCAATCCGGTCAAACCCGGTCAACCTCGTAACGGTTCCGGTATTCGCGCACCACGTGCTCTAACGGTTCCTATATACTCGGACGAACGTGCCGTTATGGTTAAGCTAATTAAGCCGCCATCAATGGGCGCATTAACCACACTACAACGGTCACGTTCTCCAGTATATATAGATCGTCAACCTTTCCATACAAGGGAGAACACACTGCCATACGCGGAAGCTCTGTCAAACCTCTGTCTCTCTCTCTGACATTGCTACTGACTTACTCTCTCCCTACACACCCCCCTATTCTTCCTGTGCGATCCTTGATCCACTACATACGGTGTACACGGAGGTCTCCCCGCCGGAATCTCTTGTGCACACAAGGCATGTGTACAAGGTAAACAAACAAGAAGCTCATTCAAGCCAAAGAATTTTGTAAGTACTTCTAGACCCTTAGAACTTATGCATATGGACTTGTGTGGTCCTATGAGAGTTCAAACTCCTAAAGGTAAGAGGTATATGCTTTTTATAGAAGATGATTATTCTAGATTTACATGGGTTATGTTTATTATAGACAAAACTGAAGCTTTATCTGAATTTTCTAGACTGTGCAAAGACTTTCAAACCATAAAAAACTCGCATGTTGCATCTATTAGAAGTTATCATGGTAGGGAATTTGATCAGCTTGACTTTGATTTATTTTGTGCAAAGCATGGCATATCACACAATTTCTCTGCACCTAGATATCCTCAGCGAAATGGAGTAGTTGAGAGGAAAAATAGGACACTTGAAGATATGTCTAGAACCATGCTACTTGAAAGTAATTTGCCAAAGTATTTGTGGGCAGAAGTTGTTAATACTGCCAATTATATGCTTAATAGATGTTTGGTTAGGCCTATTTTGAAAAAAAAACTCCTTATGAACTGTTTAAAGGAAGGAAGCCTAGTGTCTCTTATTTCAAACCTTTTGGTTGTATATGTTTTGTGCATAATAATGGTAAAGACAATCTTGGTAAGTTTGATGCTAGAAGTGATGAAGGTGTATTTCATGGATATTCTCAAACTAGCAAAGCCTATAGAGTTTTCAATAGAAAAACCAAGATTGTGGAAGAGAGTATTCATGTGTTATTTGATGAAAGTACTAAGGATTCTTTGAGTGAAAGTTTTGCAGATCTTAATTTGAACAAGCATGAGGATGATGATGACATTGTGATTGAAGACAAAGGAAAAACTAAAGTACATAATCAGTCAGTAGAATCTCAAGGCCTTGAACCTCCTCCAGAGCCAAAATCTCAAAGCCTTGAGACTGAAACTGAAACTTTCTATGATGCTCCTTCTACTGCTCCAAGAACTCAAAGCCTTGAAGGAACATATTCCTGGACACCAAGGAAGAAGTTTAAGTATCTTGCAGACCATCCGGCTAACAATATCATATCTGATCCAAATACAGGAACTTAGACAAGAGGACAGTTGAAGAACTTATGTGCCTTTAGTGCTTTTCTATCATTGATTGAGCCTAAGAATGCAAAAGAAGCACTGGAAGATGCAGATTGGATCATTGCAATGAAAAGTGAGCTGAATGAATTTGAAAGAAACAAGGTATGGAATCTGGTTCCTAGACCAAATGAGCAATCAGTTTTTGGAACCAGATGGGTGTTCAGAAATAAGCTTGATGAGAATGGAAAAGTTGTAAGAAACAAATCCAGACTTGTGTCACAAGGATACAATCCAGAAGAAGGTATAGAATATGAGGAGAAATTTGCTCCTGTTGCCAGGTTAGAAGCTATTAGAATACTTCTTGTGTTTTCATCTCACAAACACACAGTGCTTTATCAAATGGATGTCAAATGTGCTTTTCTGAATGGTTATTTACAAGAAGATGTTTTTGTAGCTCAACCTCCTGCATTTGAAGATGAAAACTTCCCTGATCATGTTTACAAATTAGACAAAGCTCTTTATGGCTTAAAAAAAGTTCCAAGGGCTTGGTACGATAGACTCTCAAAGTTTTTACTTGTCAATAATTTCAAGAGAGGTCTAGTTGATAAAAATCTTTTCATTAAACATCAAGAAACTAACTTGTTAGTAGTTCATATTTATGTAAATGATATTATTTTTTGTTCTACTAATGATGCTCTTTCAAAAGAGTTCTCTAGTCTAATGTGCAGGGAGTTTGAGATGAGCTTAATGCGAGAACTGAATTTCTTTCTTGGACTTCATGTTATAGAAATGAAGAAAGGAATGTTTGTACATCAAGGAAAATATACCAAGGACTTGTTGCACAAGTACAATATGACACAGTCCAAGGCACTCAAAACTCCTATGAGTTCATCACTATCATTAGACAAGGATTCAAATGGTGAGAGTGTAAATCAAAAGGAGTATATATGTATGATTGGATCACTTCTGTACTTAACTGCTAGTAGACCTGATGTTATGTTTAGTGTTTGCATGTGTGCAAGATTTCAGGCAGATCCTAATGAAAGTCATTTAACTGCTGTTAAGAGGATTTTTAGATATTTGAATGGAACCAAAGACTTGGGGATTTGGTATCAAAAGAGATCTAACTTTATCCTGAGTGGATATTCAGATGCAGATTTTGCAGAGTATAAAGTGGATAGGAAGGGTACTTCTGGATGTTTCCTGTTTCTTGGTTCTTCACTAATTAGTTGGCATTCCAAGAAGAAAAATTCGGTAGCATTATCAAATGCAGAAGCTGAGTATATTGCAGCTGGTGCTTGTTGCTCTCAAGTATTGTGGATTGCTTAACAAATTAGAGACCTTGGGTATGATTCAGAAATGTGCCTATTAATTGTGACAATACATGTGCCATTTCAATCTCTAAGAATCCAGTACAGCATTCAAGAACCAAGCATATAGATGTAAGGCATCATTTTCTTAGAGATCATGCAGAAAAAGGTGATGTTGTTCTATCTTTCATTTCTACTTCTATGCAAATTGCTCATATTTTGACTAAACCTTTTCCGGATGATAGGTTTGCGTCCATAAGGCTTGAACTGGGTATGTTGAACGAGGATGCATTGGTTTAGGGGGAGTATTAGTTCTTACTTGTGGATATTTGTTGAAATCTCAAAGCCTTGAGATTATACTTTTCAAAGCCTTAAAAGTATAGTTCAAAGCTTTGAAATTTCAATGTCTGCAGAAAATCACAAGGCCTTGAGATTAATCTCTAAGGTCTTGAATTATCTGTGTAGTTTACTTGTTTTAACAAAATTGGATCAACAAATATTAAATATTATCTTTTTAGATAATTGTATAATGTTTGAATTACTCAGAGACTTTTTCAAAGTATTCTTTTTTTTTTGGGAAAAATAGTAGCTTTCATAGAAAGCCGGAAAGGCCTAGCAAATCGTTTTCTAGTACATCTGCTGCCCACGCAGGGGGCCGAGTATACAGACTAAACTGAGAAAACATCAGAGACCTACGAGCAAATAAGTCAGCTACAGCATTACAATTTCGTGGAACATGTCTAAACTCAACCTCTGGGATCTCCTCACATAATCGGATACATTCCATCATATGAGAAGCCAAATCATTGCTTGTTTCCACTGCATCTTAACCATGTTGTCGCCACTTCTGGATCGCTTCTATGCTCAGCTTCGAGTCAGATTCCAAGATCACTTTGTCGCACCTCGCATTTTTTGCCATTAACAAACCATTCTTGATGCCTATGGTTTCCATCAACTGAATCGACTGGTGATATTCAGTTCTTTCAAACCTTCCAGCCACGAATTGCCTACTTGAGTCTCTTAGTACACTTCCCGCTCCAGCGATTCTGTTCTGCTCTTTAGTTGCAATATCTGTATTAATCTTAACCCATCCCTCAGGGGGAGGTTCCCAGCATTGTAAAGACTCAGTTTGTTTGTGTCCTTCATCGTTCTCAAAACTGACTTTGAACTCGTGAAGATAGAGCCCTATGCGTCGGATTGTTTCTTCGATACTGAATTTGACACCATTAAATCGAGCTTCGTTTCGTCCTTTCCACATGCACCATACCGTTGTCGACCAAAGAATCTGTCTTTCCTTCGCCTCCTTTGTAAATATTTTCTCAATCCAATCCCTTATCCCATTCCCATTTGACTGATAAAAATCTGCACCCATTACTTCATACAAAATCTGCTCAGTGATGTTGCATGACCCAAAAAAGTGATTTTGAGTTTCTACTTCTCGGCCACAACTGCTACAGCCCAGTGGGACTATAATGCCCTTATCCCGAAGCTGTGCAGCAGTGGGCAAGGCTTCGTGCCACATTCTCCATACTAAGAAACAAATCTTTTTCGGGATTGGAAGAGCCCACAGTCTCTTTAACCACGTCTTGCTCCTGCTTGCTGTTGAATTAGAAACCATTGTCTCTTCTCGTTGCAGCAACTGGTATCTCGAAGAAGTTGTGTAGCAACCATTCTCTTAATAGCTCCATTTAACGTCATCCTTGATATCTACTTGTGTTAACGGAATCTGAGTTATGTCTTGCACGTCAACGTCCCAGAGGTAGGTGCGTAGCCGCGCTACGTCACATGCTCTGTTTCGAATACAATGTGACAGTTTCATGCATGCGTGATCTGCACTTGGTGTGATCGTCCTCGCAACATGGCCTCGGGGAATCCATCGATCCTTGAACAGATTAATGTTCTCCCCGGAACCAATTTTCCACTCGATGCCTCTTCGTAACAAATTCCTTCCCGCAATAATACTACGAAAGCCGAAAGAAATTTGCTTCTTGGGAATGAAGTGTAAAAAATCACCTTGCTTGAAGTATTTATCTTGTAGAACTTTGCTTAAGAGGCTGTCGGATTTCTTGAGAATCCGCCATGCCTGCTTAGCGAGAAGTGCAACATTGAAACTCTGAAGATCTTTAAACCCTATCCGGCCATCTTCCTTGTGGTTCTTAAGCTTCTGCCAACTCATCCAATGCAGCCTTCTCTTGTCCTCTGTTTCACCCCACCAAAATTGGCGTATCATCTTCTCTATATCTTTACAAATGCCTGCGGGAAGTAGAAAGCAACTCATGTGTAGTTGGGGAGAGCTTGTGCTATCGCCTTGATTAAAATTTCTTTTCCTGCAATTGACAATGTCTTCTCCTTTCATCCCTTCAACTTTGCGCAAATGTCTTCGATTAGTTTTTGGAACAAAAGTTTCTTGTTACGCCCAAAAGCAGTGGGTAATCCCAAATAAGATTCGTGAGTGTCTGATATTGGGATACCGCTTATTTCACTCAACTGTTGTTGGACCCCCGTGGTAACATTGTTCAAAAAAACCATTGTTGACTTCTGCGGGTTTAAACATTGTCCAGAAGCCTCCTCGTAAACCTGTAAAAGTTTTAGCAAACTAGTTAGTTCTTCCGCGGTAGCCTTAGTGAAGATAAGGCTATCGTCCGCGAATAAAAGATGTGATACAACTGGTCCCCCTCTGGAAGCTTTCGCTCCTGAAATCGTGCCTTCTACAACTGATTTTGTTAAGTTTCGTCACAATACTTCACTAACCAGTAAGAATAAATACGGCGACATGGGGCATCCCTGTCGTAATCCCCGTTCCGGTACTATTATCCCCTTTTCTTCACCATTTATTAGAACACTATAAGTGACCGTGGAGATACACCTCATTACCAGAGAAATCCATTTCGGCCCGAAGCCCATCTTCTCCATCACTTCGCGTAAAAATACCCATTCTACCCGATCGTAAGCTTTGCTCATATCCAATTTAACCGCAACTATACCTTCCTTCCCTTTCTTAGTCTTCATGGAGTGGATTACTTCATGTGCAGTCAAAATATTGTCCGAGATGAGTCTTCCCGGAACGAATGCGCTTTGATTATGTGAAATCAACTTATCCAGTATTGGTTTCAAACGATTAGCTAATGTCTTTGTTACTAGCTTGTAGATCGTCGAACATAATGAAATTGGACGTAAATCTGCAACTTTGCGTACTTGCTTCACCTTAGGTATTAAGGCTATCAACGTGTGATTATATTCACTAATTTCTCCACCTTCGTTTAGAATTTGTAAACAAACTTTCGTTACCTCTTCTCCCACTTCTGGCCATAACTTCTGATAAAAGAGCGTCGGGAATCCGTCCGATCCTGGTGCTTTTTGTGCCGGTAACATCTTCACTGTCTCCTGAATTTCAGCCGCGGTGAAAGGCTGTTCCAGTGCCGCTCTGTGGTCAGAACCCAATAATTCACGCACTGGTTCCAGCAGGGGTCCATCGCTGCTCTTTCTGGATTGCTTGATGAGAATAATTTCTGGAAATAATCCAGGATTGTGTTTTGAACTTCCTCGGCCTCGTCCATCCAGTTGGCCTCTGACTTTTCAATTCCCGCTATGTAGTTTCTGGCACGACGAATTGAGCATTTGCGGTGAAAATACTTCGTGTTTTGGTCGCCTTTTTTCAACCAAAGTTCCCTTATCTTTGCCTCCACATCACTTCTTCTTGTTGTAGTCGATGAGAAATTTCTCCTTTTACTTTCTTTGTTTCCTCCAAGTTATTGAAAGATTGAACTTGTGCACCCAAATCTTGCAATTTTTGTCTCAGACTTTGGAGTGACTTTCGAACACTCCCGAATTCTTTGGACTCCCAACTTTGCAACCTGGATGCTACTGCTTCCAGTTTTTTTGAGACTGAACCGTTGCTTTCTTTCCAACAATTGGTAATAACCTGGTGGCAATCTTTGTGGTCGAACCACATTGCTTCCAGGTGGAATCTTCCTCTCCCTCTGTTCACCTTTCTCTTGTTGTTTCCCATAATGACTTCCAATGGCACGTGGTCAGATGTATCCACTACAAGATGGTTAACCCGTGCACGACCATATCCATCTATCCAGCTATCAGTAACTAGGCAGCGGTAAATACGCTCTCTAATTGCACGTCCATCTGGTTGGTTGTTCGACCAAGTAAATCTGTTACCTGTAAAACCCAAATCTCGCAGCTCTAGCTTACAAATAACTCTATTATAATCTTCTACCTGTCTGAGGGTGACTGCTCGACCACCCTCCTTGTCGACTGTAGAAGTAATAGCATTCAAATCCCCTATAACCAACCAGGGTTGATTAAGGGGTTTCAATCTCTCCAAGAGCTTCCACGAGTGTTTCCTGTTCCGGCGTTCAGGATCCCCATAAAACCCAGTAAATACCCATGGCTGTTCTTCATCCTCGGACTGAACATAACCTTTAATAAAATGTGTACCATAACGAATCAACGTGAACTTTACCTCTCTGTCCCATAGAAGTGCCAAGCCACCTCTACGCTCGTCGCAATCAACATAAATCCCGTTTGCATACCCACACCTGTGTTTTATTTCCTCCATCTCATACGCGAACTTTCTAGTTTCCATCAAAAAAACTAGATTGGGCTTCTGTCTCCTCACTAAATCGTGAAGAGAAGTAACGTTACGGGGGTTCCCAAGCCCCCGCACGTTCCAACTTAGGAGATTCATGGCGCCGGGCAGTGCTGCTGAGCAGTCACTGCCAATCGTGCTTTAGGGTCTTTAACGGCTCCCTTGTCCAGTTGCGGAATCCCAGAGTGGGAAACCTGTGTATTGCCTTGTTGTTGCTATCTTCCTTCTTCTCCAACTCAATTTTTCAAGGCTGTGTTGGCTGCCTTTCTGCTTTCAGATGGATTTGCTAGACTTTCTCTGGTTTTCCTCTTTCCTTGTTGTTTGCGCGGAGTTTCTTTTACCTTCTCTGTTGAAGGCACCCTCCCATTCTTCTTCGGGCTAGAAATTGGCTCCTTCCTTTTGTTCGTTGCACTGGTCATAGCTTTTGGCTTAGCCCGTGGGTTGTCGCGAATAACTATACCTGGAAGGCAAGTTTTTTGATGCTCCTTTGGATCTATGTCAGTTTCCATGACCTCTTCTTCACAATCAGCACTTGAGCTCTGCCTTGATGAGGCCTCATTCGAGAAATCCGAGTTATCTCCAAACATATCCTCGCTTCCTGCTTTCTCCTTAGGTGGCCAGTCAGTTTCCAGTTTCTTCTTACGTGGTGGCGGCTTGAAGGTCAGCCACGAACCATACCCTGGGCGCTTTGTTTCTTTGTCTTCCGGCTTGACATGAGTGCAACATTCACTATAGTGATTAATTCGTCCGCACCATGCACACACATTCGATAATCGCTCATACTTGAGATCGAGCCAAAGTTTTTTGTCGAGAATCTTAACATATCTACCTCTTCGAAGTGGTTTTTGGGCGTCAATTCTAACTCTCACACGCATATAATCTCCGCCGTCTCCTGACATAATGCGCTTGTCTGTATCAAGCACCTCACCCCAACCTTCAACAGAGTCTCTTGCGTCCTCCTCCATTTGTGCAAAGACTGGAAGGTTCCGTACTTGTACCCACAGATCAATCGTGTTAAAAAAAAGTTTTCAACAGTTACATCTACCACCCATGGCTTTAGCAGTAAGACGTTACCATCGAAAATCCAAGGCCCTCCCGCTAGAAACGTATCTTTGGATTCCTTGCTGGGAAAGCTTAGGATGAACAGGTTGGATCTTGTTTCAGTGATCGTTATGTCTTCCCCTCCAAGCCAGATCTTTTTGAAGAGTAACTTCATTGCCCACACGTTTATTCTCGCCGGAAGAATAAAGGAACCAATCAAACAGTGGCCGTAGGGTTTCAGAGCCTCCCTGCTTAGGTTGTTGTCAAAAACCACAATATCTTCTTCTTCTTCTACCGTCATCCATCCAAACTGTCTCCCCAGATCATCAACCAGGGTTGTGTTCGTATCAGAAGCCTCCGCCAATGGCGTCGTAGTCCCCTTGCTCTGCGCCATCTTCGCTCGAAAAATCGCCTCCCTGTAGCTCCGACTTTGTCGGAATTAGGGTTAACTATTAAAACTATGTTTTGCATGTGAATTTTAGAAGAGTCGTTTTTAAACTCTTTCTCTCAACCTACTTAAGCTGAAAGTCAAGGCTTTTCTTTCTATTATCTCTATTCTCTCTCAATCGTCTACGTCTCTCTGCTCTCTCTCTCAATCTCAATCTTCTCTCAAAACCCTAATTTCACAATGGAGCGCAAATTAGCCAGGATTCAACAACAGGGTAAGCCTTCTGCTAGATCTAAGAAGAGGGCAAACAAGAAGGAGAAGATTACAATACCTGACTCGTATTCAGAAGGGACACGGATTTTGCATGAAGCTTCACCTCCTGCAAAGAAGATCAGAACAGAGAAAGGGGATGAAGGTTCAAGTGTTGATCCACAGATGGAGAGAAAAGATCAGGGTGACGATCAGTCTAGGTTAGACAAGAAGAAAGGGGGAGACAAGAGAAAGCCAGATGGAGAAGAAAAGGTGAAGTCTGCTAAGGAAGGCAAAAAGAAGTCTACTTTTGGTGAGAAAAAAGAAATCTATTGAAGAAGAACCAGAGAAGGATAAGCCTGCTGAGAAGAAATCAAGGGTTAAGCAAATGGCTGCTGCAACCAAAAAGGGTTATCAAGGTAAGAATGTACTACCTTCTGATTGGTTGATTAGTTCAGATGTTATAAGTGTGTGGATGCAAGGGTATGCATCATCTAAGGTTGCATTCTGTAGTTTTATTTCTGAAGAGTTATTAGACAAGTTGGACATTGACTGTATGAGGAAGTTAAGAGAATCTGCAGTTTGGAAGGTTTTAAATCCTAGTTCTAAAGCTTATCCTAGGCTGACTAGGTTGTTTTATCTTGATTTGGTCCAAGAAGGGGATGATAAGTTGGTGTTAACCTATAAGGTAGCTTGAATAGATTTAAGGCTAGACCATAGGGCTTTTTCCAAGGTCTTGGGCATTCCTAGGAAGTATAATGTTGCTGATCATCCTGATAGGAAGGAATGTCTAGACAAAGCCAAAGCTATGTTCGTCATTGATGATGTTCCTACTGGTCCCAAACAGTTGACACACTCTGTGCTCAACTGTGAAGCTAAAATCTTGTTCACAATTCTGATGAGAAGTGTTGTCCCTAGAGGAAAACTCAAGAGAGTCGGTTACAGATAAGGTTCTCATTCTGATGTATTTGATATGTCAAGGGTTTGAGATTGATCTACCAACAGTGATCATGGAGCATATGATCTATTGTGCTACCAGAACCAGAAACCATCCTCTTCCATATGACAACCTACGACCTCTTTTCTTTGATCATTTTGAGATACCTGTGAAAGGAGAGGAGAAGATAACTGGAGGTTTTGTGTTGATTGATGAGTCTGCTTTACAAAGGATTGGTGTGGTTCAAACATGAAAGGTACATTGGAAGTTTTATTCAGAGTTCTCTAAAGCTGAGCTTGAGGAGAAAAAATTCATCAAACCAAAGGGGGCTACAATATCAAGGGGACAAGCTAATGAAGATTATTCTCAGTTGGTTGATAAGTTTGAAGAACAACAGGTTGAGATTGAAGATCTTAGACAGAGGTTGTTTGATTTATCTTCTAAGTTTAATCAGTTCAAAGCCTTGGTGGGTGTGATGAATGGCAAACTGGATATTGTGATCAAAGGTTTGAATTTGGAGAAGATCCCTTCTGCTACTAGTCATGACACTAGTGTTGATTCAGATGAGAGGCTAGGAGATTTCTTGACGAAGAAGAAGAATAAGCCTATTCCAGTTGTGCTCACATCAAAAGATCTATATGAGCAAATTGATGATGAGGAAGCTGAAGAGGACACAGGTGTTGATGCAGCTACAGAGGGAGATTTTGTGTAAGTCAAGAACAAGAAAGTGGATGGAATTATTGATGAAGTTATTGCTGAAGTGGATGCTGAACAGGGAGAGCATCATTCTGCAGATGAAGCTGAAAGTGATGAAGATGTTGGAGAAGGCTCAGAGAAAGGCCAAGCATCAAAGAAGAAGTGAAGACTTACGGAAGCCAAAGCCTTGATCTTTTTTAGTCTTCCTTTCTTTCTATTCTCTTCTTTCTGATCTCAAGGCCTTGACATTCAATAGGAACTGTTTTTAAAATAAATATTTTTCTGAGTAATGATCCAACATTTCTTTCACCTTTATTTGATGAAAGTAAAAAAGGGGGAGAAAGGTTTATGAGTGATGATTTTGTTCTTCTTAAGGTGTAATCTTAGTTACATGAATCAGTTTGGTAATGTGAATCAGTTGTTTATATATGTGATATTATGTGTTATTTGCTCAGATTTTGCAAATAATGGTATCTAATTCTTACAAAAAGATATTGGCAGCAATATTTACACAAGATTATGGGTTTTGTCTTTCATCAAGGGGGAGATTGTTTATTCAAGACTTCTAAGTGTGTTCTGGAAAGTCATCATTTAGAGTTATGAATGAAAAAGATTCTCTAATTCTTCAAGTCTCCAAGGCCTTGAGATATTGATCAAAGCCTCAAAGCCTTGACAGTTATTTTCTTATGAAATGTGTTCTGACAATCTTGTGCTGCAAGGGGTCAATATGATGTTTAAGATCAGATATTTGTTGAAAATATTCTTGTTATCTGTTTCTTATATATCAAACATATTGCAGATATCATAATTGGAGTGAATCAAAGAACTCTGGTGTTAAAGTTGGAAAAATTGTGAAGAATGTTCAGAGCTCCAAGGCCTTGAGATATTCCTTGAGATGCTGACAGTTTTCACAAACATAACTTGATTTGCTCTTGCAGGATTTGATCTTTGTTATTATAATTTTTTAAAGACTTGTTCAATTCTTACATTGTTTGTGTTGGTTTATATGATTGTTTGGTAATTAGGTTAATGACTTATTTATTTGATTCAGTTTTATTCAGAAACTGAATATCCAAACAGACTTAATGTTGTTATGTATTTGGATTTTGTTTGTTGCTGTGCTTAATATTGTTGCCGGTTTTTCAAATGTGCATTCTTATCACAACAAACTCCAACAGATATCTACTAAGAGCTGTTTTGAATTGCAGTTAGAAAGGATGAGACAGAGATCCTAAAATCTTTCATCCCGTTGCTGAAAGTAGATAAAAGCTGGTTTGAATTTGAAAGATATAGAGAAACTTACAGAAATCAAAGGAAAAGAAGGAAAGATACATCTGTGAAAGATCAGATCATCAATCCTCATAACTTCAAGCTTCAATCAAGTACTTTCAGGAGATCAATCATTCTAGTATTCCTGAAGAACACATCCAGGCTTTCTCAGCTGATTCTTCTATCGTTCTTCTCTTTGTGTACTATAATCTTCTTATCTTTTGCATATCTTATGCCTCACAAAACCTAGTGGTTGGTTGTTCAAGTGAATAACAAGAGGTTCTTGTTAGCTCAAAATTTAGTAGCTGATACTAGATAGGTTTGGAACCACAAGCTGTATAGGTGTAAGGGAGTTCACTTAGGCTTGAAGATCTAGGGCTATTTCTGTGTGAGTAGTAAGAAGTGTTTGCCCAATCGTGGTGGGATTAGATCCCTTAGGCAGAGATTAGGTCCATTGGGATTGAACTCTGTAAATTGCCCAGTGTTCTTTACTTTGCAGTTTAGCTATTTATTCTGGCAAGTGGTCTAAATCAAATCAGGGTTTACAAACTGTTTGATACTGGTACTAGTTCAAGGCCTTGAAGCTTTCTTTTATACTTAAGATGTTTCTGACTAGTCTTACAAAATCTCAAGGCCTTGAGATTTCTGTCTTGTACTTGCATCACTTAGTTAAATTATGTGTTTTAGCAAAAAGTTTCCATACTCTATTCAACCCCCTTCTAGAGTATTTTTGTCCTGTGTTTAGTCCACATTACAAACTTTCATGAAAGAAGAGTTTAAAGAATGAAAGTGTTTCCGTGTATGAATTATGAAATGTAATTATCATATATGAATTCTTTGTGAAACTCGCTTAGCGCGTTAAAGGAGGATTTTCCTTCTATTTGAAAGGGAAGAAATCACACTTTCTTCTCTATGTGATTATCATTTCCTATCGTTTGAAGGTATAAAGCCCCTCCGTACCGAGTTTCCACGTCCTCTTCATAAGAGGTTTGATTTACCTATAACGAGAACAAGCAAGCCCCATCTCTTAAGAGGAATAGAGTCAACGGATAGCTCTGGCAACAACCATCATTTCTTTTCTTTATCAACAATTGTGACAAGGTTATGCACCAATGGCATCTCCAAGAGGAAGTTGGTATTATTTCCAAAGTAAAATATCTTAATAGAAGTGAAAGCTTAGCAGCTGTCCCCAGGTTCCAATAAACTATCGAATGAAGGTGTCTAGCGAAGGTCTTTCTAGTCGAAGAAAGATGAGAATTTTGAGGCTTTGTTATGATAAATTGAAAAAGAAAGAATACGAGATAATGTCTGCCCAGTAATCAAGCCAGAACGACCATTTGATTTCCGTATAGGGGCCTTACTGACAAGAACCATACTTCAAGGTAAGGACTAAAGACCCATTCAAATGAGTCAAACTTGTAGTTGTAAATAATGCGCTCCGGTTCCAAACATCCGAACCAAACAAAGGAACAAGAGGTGGAAAAGGTAGTCAAATCCGTATCTTATAGGACCATCTATAGCTAATATACCTACCTAACTAAAGAAATACCCCCCGCTGAAGAGCTATCGCACCAAAAGCAGCAATTCTAGGGATTCAAGTAAACGAAAAAGGATATTTAAGGACTCTGAACCAGATAGAGAATCATCCAGCTGGGAGCGGCAAATTTGGTTGTCGGCATAACGAAATGGCTGATGTGGTAGTTCCTCTCGTCGATCAATCTTACACGAAACCGCCCTCTCGTGCTATAGTAAGCAGGAAGACCAAAGATTAGAGCGAGCTTAACACCTCCCTTGTTCCAACATATCAGATGACTTTTACTTATCGCGCTATATGGACAAAGACAGGCTAGTAAGAGAATGAGATTACTTAATGGGAAGAAGACTAAGAAATCTATAAGTAATGGCAGCACTCCGACATGGGAAGGAGAACCCCAATGGAAGTAGTTGTTGAAGGCAAAGGATGCTACTGTCGAAGTCCATGGGCTAAGGGATTAAGGGCAACCATGGAAGCTGCTTTCTTACTCATACTTAGGTCAAAGCCTGGAAATGTACCTTGACCCTCCCTTTTACTAAATATAGGAAGCTGACCATCCCACTTCCAATGGCATCAGCAAGGGAAGGTGAGAAGGCTGGCAAGGCTGAAGGAAGAAAGCGAATGCCGGTACTGAGCCCCCTCTCACTACCGGATTCCCGTTCTTCTTGGTGGAAGATTAGTTACCGTGGCTCCTCAGCACAAAGGCTGGCGCATCAGGAGCGTCAATTCCAGTACTTTAAGGACGATAAAATGCCTATTTCCCATCAGAAAAGAATAAGATAGGAGATCATGGGGCCACAACGAAGCTTTCTATCAGCGCCCTTAGCCTAGCGGGCGAAGAAGATATGACGTATCGGGATGGCCGAAGAGTGCGGTTCACCGGAAGCTTGGAATCTGGTAGATGACAAAGTAGGAAGTCAGTTTTGCACCCCCGAGTGCATGTACATCACACCTCCTATGATACCTTACCTTAATTCCCACTTTATTTGGGTATCATCTTTCTACACAAATGGATGAATCAATTGTTTTACCTGTGGGCCATTTTTAGGTCGCTAACCTAATCTAAACATAAATTGCTTCATTACGCGTCTGTTCTTTAAGTAGTGAATGCGGTCGAGAGCCTTACACCATTCTTCTGGTTCTTTTGATTTGAGAAGTATTTTAGTATGGTCAGTGCAGTCAGAGTTGGTAATTATGCCTATTGTCTTGGGCTGCGATCGTTCCAGTCGGTTGAAGTTGGTCGATTGGGATTGGTCTCACGGACTCACAGTACGAGCCCCCTTATTATTCGATCATCCTTAGAGCATGGTATTAGTTCAACTTCTTGTATGGCCGTTTTCATGTGGTCAAATCTTGTTTTTAACATCTGCTTAAGGTAAGGTGATTCCCTATCTCTTCTATTTAGAGGGCCTTAAAACCGCCTTTTATTCTATTATACCTTTTTCTTCTATAACATATTCCCATGGTCGATTGTACCCGAGGGTCATGCTCTCGAATAAACTAACAGGGGGCTTATGTTGACTAAAAACAGTATTACTAAGACCCTACTATACGAATGCAGCTACTTCAACCAAAAAAAGAAAGAAAGACTCTTCCATTTCAGTTTCGGTATTCCAGAAAACTTAAGGAGAGAACTCTTCTTGTTCTTGTTTTGCGGCTGGAGCCTGGAGTCGTTGCACACTTACTAGAAGAAGAGATTACTCCCACCGAAGGAAGGGCAAACTGATCTCCCCCCTCTCTTACCTCTAAAGATAAGAAGTTGACCTCTCAATGTACCTCTTCCCGCACATCCTTTATAAGATTGGTTGACTGCCCCTATTCGGTAATAAAATATGTGAAATAGTTCCATTCCGCCCGGAGCGGGAAAAACTCAGACGAGAGTTATCAGCCAAAGATGGATTTGTGTTTGTGGACGAGTTTACTATAGAAGCGGAATAAGGGGTCTGAATAGGAATCAATGGGCTCATGATCGTCATAAAAAAGAATCACACCGCTTGCTTACCTTATGGCCTTTCTTTTCCTGCCAGGGATCTTCCTCCGAGGGACTTTACTTCTCAACTTTTTCGCAATTATAATTATGGCACCCACTTCGGCTTTCGACTGACTGGCTGTTCTACCAGGCTAGGTGTTTCAGTTGATATTCTAAGAAAAGAAGCTTACCCCAAGCCACTCAATAGAGAACTTGTTAAGCTTTTCTTTGTTCAAATCTTTTTGCTTTGACGACTCTCCTTATGAAATAGTATTCTTCGGTATGAACCTCATCTTACCAATGCTGCCGACCGTATGAATTACATTACCCAAGCCGCGGAAGCTTGATGCACCTCGGAGAATTAGGCATCTAGCTTGTTCCGGTCGCTCGTCTGCACGGGCATGGGCATGTGGATAGCGAAGCGCGTGTATATGATAGCTTACTGGACCAAAAGAATATATTGATAGCGTACTGGTGAGCTAGAAGGTCCCGTACGACGGGAATAGCAGTAGTAGAACGAATTATGCTGATCCCAATTTATCACAACGGGGCCTACTACTTTACTTGATTGAATGAGATCTCAGAAATAATAGGATAGGTAACCTCTGCTTATATAGTCTACCGGGCCACTAACCTAATAACCAAAGAATGCCTTTTTTCGGCTCCTAATAGCAATTTGTCCATCTCCATAAAGAATAAATACGACTCTGGTCTGCTAAATAACTGCAGCCAGAGAGTCAAATAGGTCGGGAAGAAAGAGTCTGAGGTCGGGTTGGACGACATACATCTTGGTTGGTCCCACCACCACTAGAGATTGGAGATATATTCAATCTTTCTTCTAAATACAAAATATTGAATTATTATTTAAATAGTTGCAAGACCAAAATGGGGAAATGAAGAAAGAAAGCCCTTCTTTTAAGTTCCTCCCGGATACATGACTTACATACCCGTCTCAAATTTCTTGGCAAACAATCGAATCGAAGGTCCGGAGAAGAATTGGCCATTCAATACTGTGAACTAATCGAGACCGAAATTGGAAAAAGAGGTACGAACAGAAAGAAATAACCAGTCAATAAAAGAACATGAAACCATTCTGTTTCAATAGAGGTACAAAAAAGGGTTAGGGGAAATAAAGTAGGTAAAGTGGTTAAATTTGGCAAGCTGTTCCAACCACTGCTGGATGTGATTCCCAGAGCCAAACAAGAATGAATACCACACAGAACAGTCAAGACCAGGCTCCCTAATAGAATGGTACATGAGTTGTAACATGGGAAAACTGTTGGAATAGATGCCCTAGAGGCAATCTAGTTTAGTATGAATTATTTGTGGCTAGAAATTCATTTATTATTTATTGGATATTTAATATAATGAAGTCCTAGATTTACAATTGTGTTGTTTATCTTAAATATACATAGTCAAGTATAATGATTAATGGGACAATCATCTATAGACTAGTATAGGGTTGGATAGATATGGAGATATCACGATCCAACACATAGGTGTGCATTATGGAATGTTGCACTGGATTGACCCATATCCGAGAAGGCTACATACATGTTATGTTGAGTCACAAGCGCTTCTCGCGGTGCAATGGTATTGTCATCCTTAGACTTGAAGTCACTAGATATTCTAGTTGTGGATTATTGTGATCTTGGTAGCGTCAAACGCTACACCGTAACTGGGTAGTTATAAAGGCGTGTACTGGATACAATAAGAAGCAAGCTTAGAGATCGTAGTGGACGTAGATAGAATTTGTCCCTCTCACATAACGGGAGCAACTATCCTAGGCCACTCGAGGGATAGTTCTTATAGAATTTGTGGCCAGACTCAAATAAATCAATATGGGATATTGATGTTATTTGCACGAATAAGGCTATTCCCATGGATCGAGAAACTGTGGATTGGATATACGAGTGTGACTTGTATGTCTCGTGTCCAATCCGGATATAGAGACAAAGGGATGAGACAATTACTTGTACAAAGGTTGTCAAGATGACTATTCTATTAGTTGGCTAGAATGAATGTTTTGCTAGAAACCGCTCCATATTAGCAAATAGTTGCTACCAACTAGATAGAACCTATGGGGTCACACGCTATATAGGTTTGAACTAGATTTGGGAATTAATTAATTAGAAGGATCACTTTGCAAACCCTTGGAAACTTAGTAGGGACTAATTTGCACGGAAAGGACTAAATTGAATTCTAGTAGGACTAGAATAAGTCCTTTAAATAGTTAACAAGGAGTTGTTGGACTATATAAAGGACCTTCCTTCCTTCCTTCCCACATAACTTATGCTCATTATTGAACATAACAAAGAGTGGGAGAGAAAAAAAGGAGAGAGAGCAAGCAACAAGGGAGCCGACCGCCCCCTTGCCGCCGCGCTGTCCCCGTCGGCCAAAGGAGGCCGAGACCCTCCTTTTGGGTCTCGTTTTGCGTGATTCTTCTTCCTCTTCCTCTTCCGGGCTAGCACCAAGGATTTGTGAGATCTAGGATCAACACTAGGCGTGGATCAACCATAGAGAACGTGACACAATTCGCGTTTGAAGTCATCAAAGGAGAACCCTAAGGTGTGTTTATGATTTCTTACCCTTACCATCGTTATGTCTCTTGACTTGTGATCCTTGTGATCCGTGGATCAACCATAGAGAATGTGACACAATTTTTGCATTGGATGCATGAATTGGTGAGTTTGAGAAATTATAGGATCTTAGATCTAGGTTTTGGGCATCCTTGGGGAAGAAGGAGTTCTCCCAAAACAAGGAAACAACCAAACTTGGGCACCAAGCAAGGGAGTTGTTTTGGAAACAACTCCCTCAAGGAAGTTCGGCCCCCCCTAGGGACCGCCCCCCTTGCTTGCCGCCCAAGCTTGGCCGCCCTAGGGGCCGGGCGGCCCTAACCCGCGGGCCTAGGCTTGTGGGTTTTGGGCCGGGCCGGCCCTAGGGCCTTGTGGTTCACCTTATTGGGCCCGGGCAATTTGATTGTTGGGCCCATGGACCGTTTTAACCCTAGAAATCCTAAAATCAATTAAAATTGACCAAGCACGTTAAAATTGGATTTTAACTGTTCATGTGCAAATCGCATGGTGATTGGATATGGCCTTAGGATGTGGTTTGATGTGGATGTTTAATTTTGTGGTTTGGTTTTACGACCTGCGAGCCGATCAATTAATTGTAATAATTAATTAGGGTTTTATGGCCTGCGTGCCATTTTTTTCGCAACTTCTGAGATTTAATTTATTTAGTATAGATATTAGCTAGTGCTAGATAAAGTAGATTGTTAGCCAAGATTGGAGAAAAAGAAGTCCAAAGCCAAAGAAGCCACAAAAGATGGAGCATGAAGCATGGAGCCTTTCCACATGACTATGAAGGATGGACCAAAAGATCAAGACGCATGGAGATGTGTTTGTTTAGGGTTCATAGATAATTCCATTGGCTTGGAATTATCTTAGTCTAGAAAAGGCCATATCCACATCACGTTTAATTTCTGTTTTGTGGTTGTTTATTTATTGTCTTATTATTTGTGTGGTTGGTGTATGGATGATGCATGCAATTAGGATAATAAGATAATTAGACAACCCGGATCTATTATTTGGAGTTGTGCCCAAACTCAAATAGATAGATTAGTTGATATTGATCAACAAAATAATTAAAATTGATTTTAAAATCCCTCAAAATTCAATATTGTGTTCTTGCCTTCTCGTTATTTAAACACTCATTATCATCATTATTTACCAAGTTCGTGCGTGCCAAAGCATGGCGACTTGGTTCATCATGATGGAATGCCATGGCACGTAACAATGTGCAATTGTTTAGATAAGACGTTGAACACAACTAGGCTATTAATTTGATTAAGAAACCTAGAGGCAATCAATTGGGATTATCCATATGGATGGATAAATAAGAAGTTATTTGCCCAATTGAACCAAGAGTTGCATATGGGATGCAATTGGAAATCGTTCCTACCTAAGAAGTAGTCAAATTATGGGTGACTTGCCAAAGCAAGCTCATAAGGAGATGAAAAAGATGGATCTTGGCCCACTAGAAAATATAAGGATATTTTCCGCATTAATATCTTGAGGGTTATTAATCCGTAAAAAAATAGTGGGAGCTATATTTAATAAACTAGCCATTATTAAATATAGTCAAAATTCACAAATACTAAAACTTGCGTATTTTCCTTTTGTAGAATTCCAAATGGCAAACAACTCATCGAGTTCACAACATTCCCTACGATCCGTGCTTGAGAAGGAAAAGCTCTCTGGAACCAACTTTCTTGATTGGTACAGAAACTTGAGAATTGTTCTCAAGCAAGAGAAGAAACTGTACGCAATAGAGGAGCATGTTCCAGAAGGTCCAGATAACCAGACACCTGCTGCCTTAAAGGCGTATCAAAAGCGTGTTGATGACGCTAATGATGCGGCCTGCCTAATGCTTTGCACCATGACCTCTGAGCTTCAGAAGCAACATGAGAACATGAATGCTGTTGATATGATCGAACATCTAAAGCAGCTCTTCCAAGAGCAGGCGAGGGTAGAGAGGTATGAGGTATCGAAGGCATTGTTCAAATGTCATCTAGCAGAAGGGAACCCGGTGGGACCCCATGTACTACGAATGATCGGGTACTTGGAGAATCTCGCCCGGCTTGGGTTCTCGGTCGGCCAAGAGTTGGCAACCGATCTCGTGTTGCAATCGTTGCCCGAGAGTTATGGACAGTTCATTATGAACTATAACATGAACGAGATCGTTAAACCACTGCCAGATTTGCTCAACATGTTGAGGACGGCTGAACAGAGCATCAACAAGAGTAAGGGCAAGGCCATAATGATGGTACAAAAAGGAAAGGGCAAAAGGTTTGCCTCTTCCTCCAAGGGCAAAGGCAAGTCAGTTGCCAAGTCCAAGGAACAAGCCCTTAAGCCTGTTGGTGGCATTGCCAAGGTCGTGACTAAGGGTGAATGTCACTACTGTAGTCAACCTGGACACTGGAGGAGGAACTGCCCAAAATATTTGGAGGACAAGAGGCTTGGAATAGTGATTCCACCACCACCAGGTATTTTTGTTGTAGATGTCAATTTAACTTTCTCTACATCATGGGTATTAGATACTGGATGTGGATCTCATATTTGTCGAAATATGCAGGATCTAAAGAGAAGTAAAAGATTGGCTAAAGGGGAGGTAGATCTGCGCGTTGGGAATGGAGCAAAGGTTGCTGCGTTGGCCATAGGCGTGTGCGAGCTATCTCTGCCTTCAGGATTAGTTTTAGAATTAAATAATTGCTATTTTGTGCCTGCTATGAGCAGAAACATTATTTCTATTTCTTGTTTGGACAAGGAAGGTTTTATTATTTCAATAAAGAACAATTGTTATTCCTTCTATTTGAATAATATTCACTATTTTAGTGCGCAATTATTTAATGGACTTTATGTCCTTGATCTAAGCAATCCTGTCTACAACATTAATACCAAGCGGATTAAAATAAATGATTTAAATCCTGCCTATTTATGGCATTGTCGTTTAGGCCACATAAATGAGAAACGTGTATCTAGACTCCATAAGGATGGATTACTAGACTCATTTGATTTTGAATCATATGAGACATGTGAGGCTTGTTTATTGGGAAAAATGACAAAGTCCCCTTTCAATAAGAAATGTGAGAGGACTAGTGAGCAATTGGCGCTCATACATACCGATGTGTGTGGGCCATTTGCCACGCCTGCCAGGGGTGGTTATGTCTACTTCATTACGTTTACTGATGATTACAGTAGATATGGATTTGTGTACCTTATGAGGGCAAAATCCGAATCCTTTGAAGTGTTCAAAGAATTCAAGAATGAAGTAGAGAAGCAACTTGGCAAAAGTATCAAGGCTCTACGATCGGATCGTGGAGGAGAATACTTGAGCCAAGAGTTTGACGACTATCTTAGAGAGTGTGGGATCGTGCCCCAACTCACTCCACCCGGAACGCCACAATGGAATGGCGTGTCCGAGAGGAGGAATCGAACCCTATTGGATATGGTTCGGTCTATGATGTGTCAAACCGATCTTCCAATATCATTTTGGGGCTACGCTCTATTAAGTGCAGCTTTCACCATTAACCGTGTTCCATCTAAATCAGTCATGAAGACACCATATGAGATGTGGAGTGGGAGGCGTCCCACATTGTCGTTCATGAGGATTTGGGGCTGCGATGTCTATGTAAAACGTTTACAATCAGACAAGCTAGGGGCTAAATCGGATAAGTATAAATTTGTGGGGTACCCTAAGGAAACTAAGGGATACTATTTCTACAATCCAACCGAGAACAAAGTGTTTGTTGCTCGGACCGGCGTGTTTCTAGAAAGAGAGTTTGTCTCTAAAGAAGCAAGTGGGAGGAATGTAGAACTTGAAGAAGTTCAAGAACCACAAATCACTGAACCGATTATGGAACATGAACAGGAATCACAAGCAGTTGTGGATCCACCTGTTCAGGTAACACAAGAGCTTCGTAGATCCAGTAGAGTGCGCCAGGAACCCGAGAGGTACGGACTTCTCGTAACTCATTCCGGTGACACGATGCTCATAGATGATGAGCCTACTACCTATGAGGAGGCCATGAATGGCCCAGACTCGCAGAAGTGGCTTGAAGCCATGAGATCCGAGATGGAATCCATGTATACCAACAAAGTATGGACTTTGGTGGAACCACCTGATGGGGCGCGGCCCATAGGGTGCAAGTGGGTCTTCAAGAAGAAGATCGACATGGATGGTAATGTGATTACCTATAAGGGCCGATTGGTGGCTAAAGGATTCAGACAGATTCATGGTATTGACTATGATGAAACCTTTTCACCGGTCGCAATGACCAAATCCATCCGAATCCTACTTGCAATTGCAGCATACTACGACTATGAGATTTGGCAGATGGATGTCAAAACAGCATTCCTTTATGGGAATCTCCTCGAGGACGTGTATATGATACAGCCAGAGGGTTTTGAAGATCCAAAGCAAGCCAACAAAGTCTGTAAGCTGCAACGATCCATTTATGGATTAAAGGAAGCTTCTAGGAGTTGGAATCGACGTTTTGATGAAGTGGTCAAAGAGTTTGGCTTCATCAGAAACGAAGATGAGTCTTGTGTCTACAAGAAGGTTAGTGGGAGCTCTATAGCTTTTCTGGTCTTGTATGTGGATGACATACTACTCATTGGAAACGACATTCCCATGCTGCAATCTGTGAAAGATTGGCTAGGAAAGTGTTTCTCAATGAAGGACTTAGGGGAAGCAGCCTATATACTCGGTATAAAGATCTATAGAGATAGATCTAAGAGGTTGCTAGGCCTAAGTCAAAGTACATATATTGACAAGGTGTTGAAACGGTTCAACATGCAAGATTCCAAGAAGGGATTCTTGCCCATGTCACATGGAATCACTCTTTCGAAGAGTGGTTGTCCTTCCAATGAGATTGAGAAGGAACGCATGAGTAGGATTCTCTGTGCCTCGGCCATAGGATCCATCATGTACGCCATGTTATGTACTAGACCAGATGTGTCATATGCCTTGAGTATGACAAGCAGATACCAATCCAATCCAGGTGAGAGTCACTGGATTGCTGTCAGGAACATCCTAAAGTACTTGAGAAGAACTAAGGATGCTTTCTTGATGTTTGGCGGTGAGGAAGAGTTGCGTGTAAGGGGTTACACTGATGCAAGCTTCCAAACCGATAGAGACGACTTTAGATCACAGTCGGGATATGTGTTTTGCCTGAATGGAGCAGCGGTGAGCTGGAAGAGTTCCAAGCAAGAGACGGTAGCTGATTCTACAACAGAGGCTGAGTACATTGCTGCAAGTGGCGCAGCAAAGGAGGCTGTTTGGATCAGAAAGTTTGTTTCTGAACTTGGTGTGGTCCCTAGCATTGCGGATCCAGTGGAGTTGTTCTGTGACAACACTGGGGCGATCGCGCAATCAAAGGAACCAAGATCGCACCAGAAGTCCAAGAACGTGCTCAGGAAGTTTCATCTGATTCGAGATATTATCGATAGAGGAGACGTTCGGATATGCAAGATTCCTACAGATGATAATCTGTCAGACCCGCTTACGAAGCCTCTCACGCAGTGGAAGCATGAAGGGCACACTAGGAGTATGGGCATACGAGATGCGCCAGATTGGCTCTAGTGCAAGTGGGAGACTGTTGGAATAGATGCCCTAGAGGCAATCTAGTTTAGTATGAATTTGTAATTGGCTAGAAAATTCATTTATTATTTATTGGATATTTAATAGAATGAAGTCCTTAGATTTACAATCGTGTTGTTTATCTTAAATATCCCTAGTCAAGTATAATGATTAAATGGGACAATCATCTATAGACTAGTATGGGGTTGGATTGATATGGAGATATCACGATCCAACACATAGGTGTGCATTACGGAATGTTGCACTGGATTGACCCATCACCGAGAAGGCTACATACACGTTATGTTGAGTCACAAGTGCTTCTCGGGTACAATGGTATTGTCATCCTTAGACTTGAAGTCACTAGATATTCTAGTTGTGGATCATTGTGATCTTGGTAGCGTTAAACGCTACACCGTAACTGGGTAGTTATAAAGGCGTGTACTGGATACAATGAGAAGCAAGCTTAGAGATCGTAGTGGACGTAGAGAGGATTTGCCCCTCCCACATAACGGGAGCAAATATCCTAGGCCACTCGAGGATAGTGCTTATAGAATGTCTGGCCAGACTCAAATAAATCAATATATGGGATATTAATGTTATTTGCACGAGTGAGGCTATTCCATGGATCGAGAAACTAGGGATTGGATATACGAGTGTGACTTGTATGTCTCGTGTCCAATCCGGATATGGAGGCAAAGGGATGAGACAATTACTTGTACAAGGTTGTCTAGATGACAATTCTATTAGTTGGCTAGAATGGATGTTTTGCTAGAAACCGCTCCATATTAGCAAATAGTTGCTACCAACTAGATAGAACCTATGGGGTCACACGCTATATAGAGTTGTACTAGATTTGGAATTAATTAATTGGATTAATTAATTAGAACGATCACTTTGCAAACCCTTGCAAACTTAGTAGGGACTAATTTGCAAGGAAGGGACTAAATTGAATTCTAGTAGGACTAGAATAAGTCCTTTAGGTAGTTAACAAGGAGTTGTTGGACTATATAAAGGACCCTCCTTCCTTCCTTCCTCATAACTTATGTTCTAGAGAGAACATAACAAGAGTGGGAGAGAACAAAGGAGAGAGAGAGCAAGCAACAAGGAGGCCGCCGCCCCCTTGCCGCCGCCCCCTCGTCCCCGACGCCACAAGAGGGCCGAACCCCTCTTTGTTCCTCGTTTTGCGTGATTCCTTCACCCTCCTCTCATTCCGGGCTAGCACCAAGGAGATTGGAGATCTAGGATCAACTCTAGGCGTGGATCAACTATAGAGAACGTGACACTATTCGCGTTTGAAGTCATCAAGGAGAACCCAAAGGTGTGTTTATGATTTCTTACCTTCACTATCGTTATGCATCTAGACTTGTGATCCTTGGAGGGTTTTGCATGGTTGTTTGTTTGATTATGCTTCCGTTGCGCGATCCATGAATCAAAACCCTACACATAGATGATGAGCCTACTACCTATGAGGAGGCCATGAGTGGCCCAGACTCTCAGAAGTGGCTGGAAGCCATGAGATCCGAGATGGAATCCATGTATACCAACAAAGTATGGACTTTGGTGGAACCACCCAATGGGGCGCGGCCCATAGGGTGCAAGTGGGTCTTCAAGAAGAAGATCGACATGGATGGTAATGTGATTACCTATAAGGGCCGATTGGTGGCTAAACGATTCAGACAGATTCATGGTATTGATTATGATGAAACCTTTTCACCAGTCGCCATGACCAAATCCATCCGAATCCTACTTGCGATTGCAGCATACCACGACTATGAGATTTGGCAGATGGATGTCAAAACAGCATTCCTTTATGGGAATCTCCTCGAGGACGTGTATATGATATAGCCGGAGGGTTTTGAGGATCCAAAGAAAGCCAACAAAGTCTGTAAGCTGCAACGATCCATTTATGGATTGAAGCAAGCTTCTAGGAGTTGGAATCGACGTTTTGATGAAGTGGTCAAAGAGGTTGGCTTCATCAGAAACGAAGATGAGTCTTGTGTCTACAAGAAGGTTAGTGGGAGCTCTCTAGCTTTTCTGTTCTTGTATGTGGATGACATACTACTCATTGGAAACGACATTCCCATGATGCAGTCTGTTAAAGATTGGCTAGGAAAGTGTTTCTCAATGAAGGACTTAGGGGAAGCAGCCTATATACTCGATATAAAGATCTATAGAGATAGATCTAAGAGGTTGCTAGGCCTAAGTCAAAGTACATATATTAACAAGGTGTTGAAGCGGTTCAACATGCAAGATTCCAAGAAGGGATTCTTGCCCATGTCACGTGGAATCACTTCTTTCGAAGAGTGGTTGTCCTTCCAATGATATTGAGAAGGAACGCATGAGTAGAATCCCCTATGCCTCTGCCATAGGATCTATCATGTACGCCATGTTATGTACTAGACCAGATGTGTCATATGCCTTGAGTATGACAAGCAGATACCAATCCAATCCGAGTGAGAGTCACTGGATTGCAGTCAAGAACATCCTAAAGTACTTGAGAAGAACTAAGTATGCTTTCTTGATATTTGGCGGTGAGGAAGAGTTGCGTGTAAGGGGTTACACTGATGCAAGCTTCCAAACCGACATAGATGACTTTAGATCACAGTCGGGATATGTGTTTTTCCTGAATGGAGCAGCGGTGAGCTGGAAGAGTTCCAAACAAGAGACGCTAGCTGATTCTACAACAGAGGCTGAGTACATTGCTGCAAATGGCACAGCAAAGGAAGCTTTTTGGATCAGAAAGTTTGTTTCTGAACTTGGTGTGGTCCCTAGCATTGCGGATCCAGTTGAGTTGTTCTGTGACAACACTGGGGCGATCGCGCAATCGAAGGAACCCAGGTCGCACCAGAAGTCCAAGCACGTGCTCAGGAAGTTTCATCTGATTCGAGATATTATCGATAGAGGAGACGTTCGGATATGCAAGATTCCTACTGATGATAACCTGTCACACCCGCTTACAAAGCCTTTCACGCAGTGGAAGCATGAAGGGCACACTAGGAGTATGTGCGTACGAGATGCGCCATATTGGCTCTAGTGCAAGTGGGAGACTGTTGGAATAGATGCCCTAGAGGCAATCTAGTTTAGTATGAATTATTTGTGGCTAGAAATGCATTTATTATTTATTGGATATTTAATATAATGAAGTCCTTAGATTAACAATTGTGTTGTTTATCTTAAATATCCCTATTCAAGTATAATGATTAATGGGACAATCATCTATAGACTAGTACGGGGTTGGATTGATATGGAGATATCACGATACAACACATAGGTGTGCATTATGGAATGTTGCACTGGATTGACCCATATCCGAGAAGGCTACATACAAGTTATGTTGAGTCACTAGCGCTTCTCGCGGTGCAATGGTATTGTCATCCTTAGACTTGAAGTCACTAGATATTCTAGTTGTGGATTATTGTGATCTTGGTAGCGTCAAACACTACACTGTAACTGGGTAGTTATAAAGGCGTGTACTGGATACAATAAGAAGCAAGCTTAGAGATCGTAGTGGACGTAGATAGAATTTGTCCCTCCCACATAACGGGAGCAAATATCCTAGGCCACTCGAGGGATAGTGCTTATAGAATGTCTGGCCAGACTCAAATAAATCAATATGGGATATTGATGTTATTTGCACGAATAAGGCTACTCCCATGGATCGATAAACTATGGATTGGATATACGAGTGTGACTTGTATGTCTCGTGTCCAATCCGGATATAGAGACAAAGGGATGAGACAATTACTTGTACAAAGGTTGTCAAGATGACTATTCTATTAGTTGGCTAGAATGGATGTTTTGCTAGAAACCGCTCCATATTAGCAAATAGTTGCTACCAACTAGATAGAACCTATGGGGTCACACGCTATATAGGTTTGAACTAGATTTGGGAATTAATTAATTGGATTAATTAATTAGAAGGATCACTTTGCAAACCCTTGCAAACTTAGTAGGGACTAATTTGCAAGGAAGGGACTAAATTGAATTCTAGTAGGACTAGAATAAGTCCTTTAGGTAGTTAACAAGGAGTTGTTGGACTATATAAAGGACCTTCCTTCCTTCCTTCCCACATAACTTATGCTCATTATTGAACATAACAAAGAGTGGGAGAGAACAAAAGGAGAGAGAGCAAGCAACAAGGGAGCCGACCGCCCCCTTGCCGCCCCCCCGTCCCCGTCGGCCAAAGGAGGCCGAGACCCTCCTTTTGGGTCTCGTTTTGCGTAATTCTTCTTCCTCTTCCTCTTCCGGGCTAGCACCAAGGATTTGGGAGATCTAGGATCAACACTAGGCGTGGATCAACCATAGAGAACGTGACACAATTCGCGTTTGAAGTCATCAAAGGAGAACCCTAAGGTGTGTTTATGATTTCTTACCCTTACCATCGTTATGTCTCTTGACTTGTGATCCTTGGAGGGTTTTGCATGGTTTTATGATTGTTTATGCTTCCGTTGCGCATCCATGAATCAAAACCCTACAAAAACCACAGAAAAAACAACTTATTTGAATAACCTAGTGACCTACCAATTGTAGAAGTAGGATCTTTGGCAAGCAATAAGCACTTAAATAATACAATTCAAGTGTACAATCTTCATTCTCATTTCAAAAAAAAAGTGTGGAAAGAAAAGAAAACAACAGAGAGATCCAAATCAAACCTAAATGGAAATGACATAAAAAGTCTTTTTCAAAACCTAGCATTAAGGGCGTTACGACGATATACAGGTGGAATAGAGAAAAACTCGTGATTGGTTTAGAGGAGAAGATCTGTTTATAATATAGTTTAAGAAAGAGTCGTCTCATTTCCGGATGTCCTCGCTTCGTTCTTTCGAGTTCACTCACGATCCTTATTAACACACAATGCATTCTTTTCGAACTCCCCATCCGTGGATTGATTAGATTCACACCTCGCCAATATTACTTTTTCTACCTACTTTTTCATCACTTGACGGATCTAGAAAGCAGGAATATCCAGAGTTTCTAGAGGGAAAAGCCCCCTTTCTTCTCTAAGCAATTTCATGTCTCATATTTTATTTTCATCATTTATCTAGAGCTTCTTTGTATGACATATCACTTGGGGCGTGCTAGGGCGTGAACATTTAGTTTCGACTTGCATGTGTTAAGCATATTGCTAATCTTTGTTCCTCAACTCTGGGTGGCGTGATGTTGCGCGGCACGGGCCTATATATGATAACTTCGCCTACCCTTTATTCTACTCCACACTTGGTGCGAGTGATCTCAAAGAAAATATTATGAACGGGAACTTTCTACTTCTACTACGGGATATGTTGTCTCTTCTATTAATATATACCATGTGTGCGGGTAACTGCCGCTGAAAAGATAATGTATAACTCTTCCTAGATGCTTCCCGTTCTGGGTTGTAGTGAGCTAACCCGCGGATTGCCTCGGTGAGAAAAAATCCCAATATGGCATAACCAAAGAGTTGTTTTGCTTATGATAAACTATCCCGAGACCAAAGAAAATGAAAATGGAGTTGATCGCTTTGACACCACTACAAATTGAATCTGTTCATAGAGCTCGCCTCGCTAGATTAGGCTAGCAAATCAAGCCTTCTTGTGACTTCATGGGTGGGGAATTCCTTTGATTGTGAGTCGAACTACTTCGATTTAATTTGGTTGGGATACCTATTCCTATTATTTCGATCAAGAATAGGTACAAGCCCCTTTCTTTTAGGTGTAACCTTCTATTACCTGCCCGAAGCTAAGTTAAGGATTCCTCACTCAAAATTTTTGAAACTCCTATCCTATAATGCTAGAAATAGCTATTTAAACCTTTTTCATAGCCCGCAGGCAAAGATCAAACTGAGGGAACAACTAATCTATAGGAAGAACCCTCTTACCGATAAAACCTCTCGCAAACTAGGCTTGCGGCAGCTTCCCCGCATATACCTGAAACCTAGGAATATGCTAAAATTACAAACTTTAGCTAACCGCTTACCCTTCGTTCGGAATCAAATACTTACACCTAGCAAACCGGGGCCTCCTCCTTTAGGAAGAATCTACCTAAAAGCGAGGAATCTGCTACTTCAACCGGTAAGATGATCACAAATTATTAAATTAAGAGAAGGCGTAGAAGCAACAATTCCAATCTCTGAGAGAAATTCAAGAACACTTTTTAGCGAGTTTCCCGGTCCAGTCAAAAAGCTTCCTTGTTTGCCCAAGTGCTAGAAAAAAAAGGTATCAGCTAGAGTATTGATTTGTTGAAGAACATAGTGAGTAGCCAGGGACTGAGCCTCAAGGAGAAGATTACTAGTTTATACTATACTACAACTTCTGTTATATAATTAATTAGTATAGTAAGAGAGAAGAAAGAGAAGATTATGTAGCTTAGTTTACGTAATCTGAGACTATGAAAAGTAATGGGCTACCCCTTTTATATTACCGTATTGGTTGCTAACGAGCCCTCTATCTTCTCTAGTTTGCCTTTTGCCTTATTAATACTGTAGGAAGTGTATTTACACTTAATTGCGCGTACAAACATCTAAGGCCACTGCAAGGTCTATCAAATTTACCTATATCACCTAATTTACGTGAATTTATCATGGGTGACATTGACTTCCTATAGTCGAAAGATGAAGGAAAGGTAATCACACCGATGTGTATGTATTATTAGTTGTAGTCGTTTATCATTGTTAATAGTGGTTTCTGCTGTCGATGAAGGATTACCTTACGTTAAGGGATGGGGTTTACCATAGTCTAGTATACCGAAGAAAAGAATGAAAGATAGTAGGACGTAGCATGCGTCGCTAAGGAAGAGCAAGCAAGGCTAGTAATTGAAGTAGATTATTTTCTAACTAAGGCACATGAAAGAACGGTTGCGAGTTCTCAAGCCGATAAGTTTTTCTAATTTGAAGAATAGATCTTTCGCTAGAAGAAGGAAAGTCAATGGAATAAACTTCCTAAGCAAGAAGAGTCAGAAACTACAATCAGAGGCCTTTACGCAGAGGGGACATGTCTTCCTTTCTTCGTAATAAGAGGATAGTATAGATCGCTAAAGAGGCATTTACCCAAAGATCATATTACTATACTAGACTTATTTTCGATTCCGATAGCTGTCCAATCTATTGATTGAAGCCCTGCCTAGTAAGAGAAGGAACACGGACTGGAAATCACATCATTGCAATGGTCCGAAGTCGTCCAAGTGGTTTATGAATCCGCAATTTCTTACATAATAGAGCACGTATCCAGAGTTGTAATAGAGGTTGTCGACCTGAAAGATATCCATCAAAGGGACGGTCGGTTTGCCTCGCTGTAGGCTTCCATTTGACCATGCTGCCCTTTCGGGAGGGTCGATTTGGTCGAGAATCCCATCTAGACTCTAAACAGGCTACGATTACCAATCCAACTCAAAAGAAAGCTTCGATCCTATCTCGAAATGCAGACTAACAATACGCTTAACACATGAAAGTTGGAGTGCTAGTTATCTAATTAAGTATATAGTGTATGGTGTGTAGTCTTGGATTAGGCGGTAGGAGCTAATTAAGCAAGTAGTGTAAGATTATTATACTAATATGCCCAGTAGTGTTCGAAGATAACGTAGTAGTTCGAATTAGTAATCTTCTCTTAAGAGATTTCTTCTTCAGGATGAAGAAGCATAAACCACCAATATGTAAATGGCAAGTAAATGCGTTGAAGTAGAGGCATCTTCTTTACCTATACACGAGGAGATTCATAATCGAATGCCTAATGGCCCACAGGAAGACTTTTCAACCATTATAGGTGATGTTACCTTTAGTAGCAACATCCATTGTGTCTACGACAAACTTCCGCATTCACTCCGCACTCCAAGGATCATTTTTCTCTTTTGAAGCCCCGGGCAACATTCTTTCCTCCAATTCTGCACTCATAAGACGCGTTGTTCTTTATTCGTCAAGTAAGGCCTTTGGACGCCCGTTCTCATGAACGAAATCGACTAATAAGACGCGGTTGGCGTTGTTCTTTATTCGCCAACGGCCTTCTACCTTCGAATGGGCTTCCTTCTCATGCCACTCTCCCTTCTGATTCCCATCGCACAAACAACAAGCAGGGATATCCTTAGCAACGGTAACTCGAACAACAACCAGGAACTCCAATTACTACTGGATGCTAACCCTAAACAGCTAATACTTTTAACAACTTGAACTCATTCTCTTCTCCTGAACATACTTCGCATTCGACTGTGGAATTTAACATCTTTCTTTTGCTTGGGCAAGGTTCGACGTTAGCCTTGTTGACTTAGGTTTGACTTTGCCCTGCCGGGACAACGCCATAGCTCGGGATATTGAACGAATACCATTCCTTACCTTCCTTAACCACTAGAACTACTAACAACAGGACCGAAAGGGGCTTGTGCCGAGAGAGAAGGAACAAAAACCACGAAAACCACTTTATTTCATGTTAACGACTATAGGAACTAGATATCACTAATGAGAAAGTCAAGTAAATTGGCTCAGATAGGTAATTTGATCTCCTAACTCTGTGGGGGCCGCCCTTCTCGCTTCCCCCCTGCCGCCTATTCGAAATTGAAGTCTAATAGATTGAAGTAATACTCATAGAGCATAAGAAGAAGAAAATAAGTAGCTAGGAAAGCGCGCTCTCCAACGTCCTATCATGAGATAGAGTTAAGTAAGATCATTTACTATAATAGAGGAAAAGAAGTTCTATAAGTCTCTTTTATCATTCATAGGTCGAAACATTCCCACAACCGGAGTATTCTCTTTTGAAACAGCATTTACAGGGTTATACCTAATGAATGAAATCATTCAATTCAACTGCAATAGATGAGTTGACTTTCGGAAGTAAAGGAGTTGAGTAGTACCCGGTTCTGATATAGGGGAAGAAGAGGCTTTCAGATTCGTTCACTTCGACTTCGGCGTTGGGTCGGCCGCCTAGCGAGAACTCGACTCCACTTCTTTGACTCCTCTTATCGCACATCGTCTACTTAAATGTGTAAAACTTCCCTTTCCTTATAGGACACCAATCCAAGAGGATAACTCTACTCTACAATCAGAATTCTTTGGAAGAAGCCATATTTACCACTCCCTATCAATAAGAAGAAGCAACTTATCCATGAAGAAAGTAATCTCTTCATTCTTCCTTTGCTTTACTGCTAACTTCGCTCATCGATGCCAAATGTAGTATAGGAAGTCTCGCTCTAATAGAAAGGTAGCCTCTCTTTCTTATTTATCTTTTCCGGACGTAACCCTCAGCTATCTCCTGTCGAAGAACAAAAGGAGGAGCTTTCCTTCGTTTATTTTTCTCTTAATAAGCTCGTGTTACAAGGTTGATAGGCGAATGACTAATAGCTTCATTTTAATTTCGTTAAATAGCCATTTCTAGCATTATGGGCCACCTTCCTTTGGCGTTGGCTATCGACTCACAAAGAGAACAAGAGAAGGCAAGGCTTTCAGAATCCGGATTCTATGCACTACTATTATCCTTTGATGTACCACTCTCATAATCAAAGAACCCTTACGCACGCCCCTTCCACAACGAGTTCCTTATTTCTAAGTTCCTGGAATGGGTAAGCGAGGGAATGACTCGCCAGTGAATTTCTTTCGCGTGAAAGCCATAAGTCGGTGAATGAAAGGCATTTCATAGCCTAGCCTATAGGGGAGCTCTCTGTCTTATTTGAAGCCTTCTTCCTACTAGGAAAAGGCCTAGAGCAGTGAATCACAAGCACTGGTTTTGCCCATTCATTCTCATTAGGCCTCATCCTCTCGCTCTCAAAGAGAGACTGGCCAATCCCATTACATCCGCTTCACCCTAGGCTCCTATGGCTTCCCTTACTTATGGTACTTCGCTCCCTTACTTGGGCATTGGCAGCAGCTGTGACTGGAACCGCTTACTTGTTGCTAATTGTTTAGGTCTTAGTAAATAAAGGAACAAATAAGAAAATACCGAGGTTCTGTTCATGCTTTAGCCAACTACCTTCTAGGTTCATTAGCCATTAGCAGCCACGATCATAGGTTGTTAGCCTTGGATCTGTGCTTCTATTCGACCTTTCGTTGCTAACACGTATTATTTGAGTTCTACCGAGCTTATATATTCATCTAGCTCATGGCCTATCTCTTCCTCTTATAGCTCGTTACCTTTGAAAGCGGTAGAAAGTGGCAACAAAGCGAGGGAATCTTAGTTTACAATGAAATACTTTATCCAGATAAACCTTCGCTTTAGCGACATGTAGAGAGGGGTAGTGTACCTAAAGACTATAGTTACAGCTCACGAAAACTACCATTCAGAGAGGGTAGGTATTTTTAAGAGGTACGAAAGCAAGGCACTGTAAAAGCTCTAAAACTGCATATTTTCGTAGTTAACACTAGCAACAGACTACTATAGCTCTAGCAACACTACAAGAAATTTGAGCAAATACTACTTTATTTGCAGCATTTGAACAAATGATGTATTTTATACCCGAAAGCAGCATTAATTTTTAATGCTACAAGCTAATGCTGTTGTGCACAAGAGATTCCGGCAGGGAGACCTCCGTGTACACCGTGCGTAGTGGATCAGGGATCGCACAGGAAGAATAGGGGTGTGTGTAGGGAGAGAGTAAGTCAGTAGCAATGTCTGAGAGAGAGACAGAGGTTTGGCAGAGCTTCCGCGTATGGCAGTGTGTTCCCCCTTGTATGGAAAGGTTAACGATGTATATATACTGGAGAACGTGACCGTTGTAGTGTGGTTAATGCGCCCATTAATGGCGGCTTAATTAGCTTAACCATAACGGCACGTTCGTCCGAGTATATAGGAATCGTTAGAGCACGTGGTGCGCGAGTACCAGAACCGTTACGAGGTTGACCGGGTTTTGACCGGATTGACCGGGTCTAGGGAGCTCGTGCCATAGATCTCTCAAAACAGTTACTAAAGGTCGCGCGCGGGCTTGGCTCGCACGCGACAGGGCTTACTCTAGCCTCCAAACCACTAAGTCCCTACAGGTCCCGTGCAGTGGTATGCGAGGGCTCTGTCTCGCAGCCCCCACATGGATCAGCTCGGCTGGTGATCCTGTGTGTGTGGAGCACAATATGGTGTGCTGGATGGTTGCCACGTGGCTAAGATCTGCCATGTCAGAAAGCAGTATCTACATTAGCCCCCTTTCTGCGCGTGAAGGCTCATAGCTGTATAGGCTTCCATGCGCGGAAACCAACATGCGCGTCGCCGCCACGCACCAATTCAAATACGGGTAAGTTCAGCCCCCGTGCGTGTCATTATGACCTAAAACCCCTAGAGTCGTGCCGTCTGACCTTTAGGGTTTTAGGCGTGACGTCAGCCCGTCCTGTGATTGCGCGATACGACGGTGACGGTTGCGATTCGACTACTGAAGGGACGCAACCCTTCATTCTCTTGGATAAATACCTTGTATCCCATTATTGCAAAGCATCACTTCTTTCTCTTTAAAGTGAATGGTACCCGGAGATCTTCGAGAGCAGATCCAGATAATCAATCACCAGTTCAGGACTGCAAATCGTATTCTCCAATTGTGTATATCCAAGCAAGCTTCAAGGAAACAAGGTTGGCCTCGTTTACTTTTGATTTGAAATACCAGTGTTTGCCTTGAACTGCGTCGAATCTGTAAATCCATGAAATTTGTGAAGAGGCTTTGACCTTTGAACCTGCTTCGTTTTAATCTTTCAACAATATTGGATCTTGCAACTCCCCAATTTCTGAAATCAGTACCGGAACTGTTTGCTTTCCTTTGCATAGATCTCGAATTCAAACTGAAGTGTGGTATTTCTCCCCCCTTTTTTTTGCCCTTTCGCAGGAATGGCCAAGACAAGAGTAACCAGACCCGTCAAGGAAGATGAAGAGATACCGGAGCTTCCGCAGGCTCTGTGGCGAAAAGCCCCCTTTCTGGGTGGGAAGGATTTTTATCACGCGAGGGTGAAGGCGAAGAGGATGCCTGATCCTGTTCCAGTTGAGCGGTTGTTGACACTGACTCGCCCAGTTAACTCAGCCTTGCTCGAGTTGGTTGGTTCCGAGGATGTGGTTCGATTGGGAATCGAGAATGGGCACTTCCCATATACTGCGATTTCTACTCAGGCGTTTGTCCAGAAATTGGACTATATGGATGAGTGGATCGACCACGTGTTGGATAATTACGCCGAAACTCTCGATGAAGCCGGCATTTTCTTCGCTGTCCGTGCTATGAAGGGTGCTGCCGTGAAGCTGGATCAGTCCATGCTTCTAGACCTTCTGTCCCGCTACTCGCCTGCGACTCACACGTTTCATTTTGCTGAGTTCGAGGCTGCCCCCACGCTCGAGGACGTTCAAATGCTGTATGAGCTTTCCCCCATGGGCGAGGTGGACCCCTTGAGTCACTTGAGGACATCTGCTGAAATGGCCTTGTACGCGCAGATGGAGGAGTGCCTAGCAGAGGTAAAGAAAATCTCCACTCGGTGGACCACTACAAAGCCTCTTCCGAACTGGCAGCTAGTGGATATCTGCGAAGAATACCTGGAACAAGTGGTTGCAGTACTTCTTCCGAGACTATGCGAACAGCAGCATCACTAAGAAGCTTTTGAGCGAGAACTCGGAGGCCGAGAATTATGTAGAGGGCAAGGGTTATCATTTGACCCTTTGTGCCTTTCTCTGTGCTTGGCTATCGAGGTATCTGATTGATGGTCACCCCCATGACGGGGTCTTCTACCATGTGCTGCCACTTGCCGTGAGGCTCGCTCTTGGCCAAAAGGTCGCACTCGGACCCTTGGTCTTGGGTACGTTATATTATAGGCTTGATCAGCTGGTTCTGGCGATGAGGGAATCGCGTGGCCGCCTCGATGTTCTGACCTTTGTCAATATCAGCTTTTTGACAATGTGGGTTTTCGAGCGCTGGCCGTCTTATGCTCCAACTCCCCTCCCACTTAATAAGTGGTGTCCCCCAGGCGAGACGGAAGCGCGCAACAGCGGAAGGGCTGCGAGATGGTTTGGAGCAAGAAACACCAAGTGTACTTGGAGTTTGATATGCGACAAACGAAAGGAGTTTACTGCCAGGCCCTATGCCACACGTGTTGAGAATGTGCGGTGGTTTCCAAAGCTATACCCTTCCAAAGGTATGGTCTTGTCAGAAGACCTTCTCTTTGAAAAAGGGCCGCATTTCCACGAACGCTATCGTGACTTCTTTTGTTGGTGTCTGCGAGGTTCTCTTCCTGCCCTTGCAGAGCATATTCGTGAGCTCGCGCCACGGTATGAAAGACTTACAGTGGATGTTGACCCTACTCGGGTCTCTCCTCAGTTTGGTTTTGATGCGGTGGCCCCATCGATCTGGCCCCAGTCTATTATCAGAGGGTGCTACAAGCGTTTGCTGACAAAGGAATGCAAGACGGTCCTCATGAGCAATCTTCCCTTTGAACAGCCTGCGGGAACTCGCAAGGGTGGTTGTTCCCAGAACTGGCTCGCATACTGGGTTGCCCAGCAAACGAGGATTGAGACGGAGGCAGCAGCGCAGCCAGGAAGGGCCCCCTTGATCAAGAGAAACTCTTTTCCATTTCGCCCCAATTGCAGTTTGAGTGAGTCTGAGTATGGTTGCTACTCGCTGTGGGACCGCGAGAACCATTTGTGCCCCGATTTCATTCTGAAGGAGCAAGTCGACGCAATCAAGAAGGGTGACACGCAGGTCATCAAATATAGCAAGGCGTTTGCTGAGGTAAGCAATTTCCTTGTATGCTTTAGGCTCCTTCTTTTTTTTATTTTCCTTGCACTGATGCTTTTCGTTCTGTATTTTTCAGTGTCATGTGCGGAGGTTCACAGCTGGTGACCGTTCCAAATCGCTGGTGGACACCATTGTTGCCACCAGAAGGAAGGGGGAGTCGTACCGGCTAGTGTGGAGGATGGATGCCGAGGTCGAAACAAGGGTTCGCGCAGTCATGAATACTTTTGCTGACTCGCTGATAGATAACCCTCCGGCCCCGTCTCCTCGTAGAGATGACCCGTCCCCTCCAGCGACTGCGGCGCCGAGAGTTAAAAGACCTAGGCAAAAGGGAATTACTATTTCTTCCCCTAGGAGTGCTCCAGCTTCTCCCCCAGTGAGGTCCCTTTCCATCAAGGACAAAGGCAAGGGTCGTACGCCCAGCAAAGTGCGAAAAGATCTCGCAGTTGAGACTTTCGTTCCATTCAACCAAGAGGAGGAAGAGAGACAGGAGCCCCAGGCAAGTGATGAAGAAGAAGAAGCAACAGTTGTGATGTGCGAGGAAGAATCAGGAGGTACTTCCGTCGCATCTCCTTGCCTTTTATCCTGACTCCTTTGCAGTTCTTTTCTTTGAACCAATTATGTATTCGCAGATGATGATGATGAAGCCGTTGGTGGCCTTGTGGCCAAGAGGCAAAAGAGAGATGCCCATTCTGGCATTTCAGATGATCCTATAAGCGAGGATGTTCTTGCTGAATCCCGGAAGACAGCCGCGGAGGCTGCTGAAAGAAGAAGGCAGCGAGAGGAAGAGGAGCTCGAGCGTGTGAAACAGCGGAGCCTCGAAGAGCAACATGTTGACGACTTAGTACGTCCAGTTGGCGAGGAAGACGAGCTTCCCGAGGAAGTGGCTCCTCATGTGGAGGAGGAAGATGAGGTTCCCGGAGAGGACGCAGCAGAGCTAGAGCAAGTCCAAGCGGACTTCGCAGAGATCGCAGGTGGCGATAAAGGTGAGATCTTCAATCTCGCTGTTACTTATAGAGATGTAATTGTGGGTGCATTAAAGCACGGTGTGTCAAAGCCTGACATTCGCCGTTGGTTGGTAAGCAAATGCGGAGAACCCTCAGGTAATTATTTTGAGTGATATGCGCATACTAGGCTGTAGCCACTTGAGGCAAAATCATGACTGGTTTACTCGCATCCCAGGTCACGCTTCTCTTAAAGATTTGCTTAGCGAGGATACACTGATAGGGCACGGTTCCACGTCCCTAGTGTACGATGAGGATACCTCAATCCCACCTTCGTGTGGAGGTGCTTATTCTTAGCTTTAGTAAAGAGAGCGAAATAACTTATAACACAAGTTACCTCACATTATCGCATTTGGTATCGCAGGTCATGCTGAGGAACCTGAGCTGGAGCAGAGAAGTCAGCCTTCTGCATCCCGTGTTCCAATTTCGAGCTCCCATACCGAGAAGCCCGTCGCAGCTGCTGGACACGCAAGTGAGCATCTCGAGGATGTCATCGAACTCTCCGATGATGTCGAAGCTGATGCTACACCGATGGACGAAGGTGTTCGTTCCGGTGGTGAGAAAGAAAGGACAAGTGATGCTAATGTTTTCGCATCTGGTAGTGTCCTCCGCCCAGCGACTTCGGCTGTCCCTTCGCCTCCGGCGATGACTGAGCCAGAAGCACCTATTCCTGCGTGGAGCATTTGGGGCTCGCAGGTTGGGAATGTAGTCGCAGCTGGTGCGGCCTACACTCTTCCTCCTGACTATGAGAGGTTGGAGCTCGCAGCTGATAGGAGAGCCATGGAGCGAGGGCAGTCTTCGAACAACCCAGTGGCCCGCATCCCTTCTCTTCATGAAATTCTGGAAGGCACTGGTAAGTAAAGATTTTACCGTTCGCACGTCGCATTATTTGCTTGCGAGTTCTGACCTTATAACTCATTTTTGATATCTCAGGTTTGAAGCAAACCGATGTAGACTGGGTGGTTCGAATGCGTCTCAGATACCCTCGATCGTTTGTGAGGTCTCTGGAGATCGGACCTTTTGACAGGAGGCTATTCCTTACTGAAGCCATCTGGATATTGGAGCAGCTGTGTGCAGCTACACCTGCGACCATTTCGGCCCAGAGTGCTGAATTGCTGTGTGGCATGTGCCAAAATCTCCTGTTCAAAGTCCAAGGCAGACTTGGCTTCAAATTCCTCAAGGACAGAGTTACACTGATTCGCGCACCTGTAACTTTGAATCTCGGGCACCAGAATCTCGCAGCTGAGATGCAAAAGGTGGAGCAGCAAAAGCAAAAGGTTGATGAAGCTTTGAAGCTGTATCACGAAATGAATGCCAAGTGCGAGCTATTGAAGCAAGAAGTGAAACAAGTGGAGAAGCTGATCGAGCAGTTCGAGCCCCAAGACTCCTTAATCAAGAATTTGTTTTGACTTTTCGAATTTTGAAAAGAAAACAGGAAAATGGCTGAGACATTAATGTAATGTTTTGAAACATTAATGTAATGTTGCTAGGGTTTCTCCCCCTTCTTTTTTAACAACAGACAATGAGTTTGCCCATTTTGCCCTTTGCGGGATTTGATTGGACATTTCTGTGCATATCCAATTATGACATCAGCAATTGATTCTCTGCTTGATTTTCGCGCTAATTTCTCGGCAGATAAGCACGCTTCCGTTGGGAAGTCCATCCGAATCATGACTATCCGTCATTTATTAGGATACGCCACTGAATCGTCGTAGCCTTTAGTAGGGTAATTGATTGTTACCGCTTTTCAAGGCGTAAGTGATTGAACTTACCCTCTTTTTGAATTTTGCTGACTCATCTTAGGCAACCGAAGAGTCTCCACAGGGCCTATATAAACCCCGTCTTTGCCATTTGGGTTCTTCATCCCAAACATGTGCTTTGCCGTGAGTCCTTACGACTGCTGGCTTCAACGCTTGTTTTTCGTTGATTCATGGCAACTTCAAGTTTTGAATCCTGAGTTTGCGCTTTGTGCTATAGAAATAGTTTCCAAGATCCACTTTATGAGGCTTATTGCTGTTTATAACCATCATAAAGAGGATGCAGATAATATCTCATGTGTATTCGAAGAAATTTCTTCGTGTATTATGTGTGCAGTTCATGTTTCCGGCCGCCTCGTGGCGAGGTGCAGCGCCGAAGTGACCGTGCTACCGTCTCGTAATGAACGGCGGAATTCTCCTCCAGCATCTCCAGGGAAGAATCCGTCGCCCTCACATTTGTGAGGTCGGGGTGCTCGTCAATGCCCTTGTCCAACATGACAAGGAGTCCATCACCAGAGGAATAACTGCTTGGCCTGTTTTGCAGAGTAGCATCTGTCAGCACAGGAACCTCCTCCGGCGCCTATCTTGATCAGACAGAGGCTTTGGTCATTCCTTGGGGTCTTGGGCGTATCGCACCCCTGACCTTGCTGCTAGGGATGTGGCGAATGACGAGTTGATCTCTTCGCGGCAGCATCCCTTTTGCTATAGATCTTTGGCCGCAGATCTGCGTGCTGCACTGCCGGTGTTAGGACCGGTGGATTCTCTCTTTTCTTAGCCAAGAGTTCCCTCAGTGCATCTCTGGCTTATCAGCCATTTTTCGAATGTATTGTAAGCCATGTTGGCTGCGTAGTTAGATGCGAGCTTTTCGCTTGTAAGCTGCTATCTAGATAGATAAATTGTAAGTCATTTGACTCATAATGATATATAGCTTTCGTATTATCTGCTGTCTCGTTACAACAAAATTCAATTTCGCATGCGTTTCGGCTTATTTTTCCTTGCATAATGCCATGTAATGATTTCACATATGCGATGTCAATTCGCAGATGTTTCGCTAGATCATTCGAGATCGTACTTTCGCAGCTGTGCCATCTTGACGGATGGGCTTGTAGTTGGTCGTTGTAAATCATATGAGATCATGTTCACAACTTTACTATCGTAACAGATAGCTTTTTAACAGATCAATTAAGATCGTTGAGTGGTGCGAATTGCTATCATAGAAGATAGGCTTTATTAGAGAATTGTTTGAGATATTTTCTCGCACAAATTGCTATCGCAGCAGATAGACCTTTAGAAGATCTAGCAAGATGGTTCTGCAGTTACATTGCCGTCGTAACAGAGAGGCTTGGGTGATCAACTAAAATCACTTTGCGTATAAATTGCTATCGTAACAGATAGGCTTAAGAAGATCATATAAGATCGCACTTGCATAAACCGCTATCGTGAGAGATAGGATTTTGATGATCGATTGAGATCATTTTTTTTTTGTACTTCGCTGCTATCGTAAGAGATAGGCTTTGGACGATCACCTAAGATCACATTCGCGTTTGGCTGCTATCGTAGGAGATAGGCTTTGGATGACCACTTAAGATCGTATTCGTGTTGACTGCTATCGCGAGAGATGGGCTTTGACAATCACTTAAGATCGCACTTGCGTTTGGCTGCTATCGTAAAAGATAGGCTTTAGATGGCCGATCAAGATCGCATTCGTGTTGACTGCTATCGCGAGAGATAGGCTTTGACAATCACTTAAGATCGCACTTGCGTTTGGCTGCTATCGTAAAAGATAGGCTTTAGATGGCCGATCAAGATCGCATTCGTGTTGACTGCTATCGCGAGAGATAGGCTTTAGATGATCACTTAAGATCGCATTTGCGTTTGGCTGCTATCGTAAAAGATAGGCTTTAGATGATCGATTAAGATCGCCTTTTTGTTGACTGCTATCGCGAGAGATAGGCTTTGATGATCAATTAAGATCGTTTTTGTATTTTGCTGCTATCGTGAGAGATAGGCTTTAGATGATCACTTAAGATCGCATTTGCATTGGCTGCCATCGTAGGAGATGGGCTCTAGATGATCAATTAAGATCGTATTCGTGTCAACTGCTATCGTGAGAGATAGGCTTTGATGATCGCTTAAGATCGCATTTGCGTTTGGCTGCTATCGTAAGAGATAGGCTTTGATGATCAATTAAGATCGCATTTGTATTTGCTGCTATCGTAAGAGATAGGCTTTCAGATGATCACTTAAGATCGCATTTGTATTTGCTGCTATCGTAAGAGATAGGCTTTTAGATGATCAATTAAGATCGCATTTGTATTCGCTGCTATCGTAAGAGATAGGCTTTGATGATCAGTTAAGATCGCGTTTGTATTTGCTGCTATCGTAAGAGATAGGCTTTGATGATCAGTTAAGATCGCGTTTGTATTTGCTGCTATCGTAAGAGATAGGCTTTTAGATGATCAATTAAGATCGCATTTGTATTTGCTGCTATCGTAAGAGATAGGCTTTGATGATCAGTTAAGATCGCATTTGTATTTGCTGCTATCGTAAGAGATAGGCTTTGATGATCAGTTAAGATCGCAGTTGTATAAATTGCTATTACAGCGAATAAATCATTGTTAACAGTAATAACAAATTAAATAGAGCAATATAAACGGCCAGAAATATGAACTTCTCATTTGGGAGAATTCTTTTATTATAACACTCTCATATGGGAGAGATAGGATTACAATCCTCTCATATGGGAGAGGAGATTGCGTCAATCATAGCCACATGAGACATTAAGCAACGTTATCATAAAACGTATGAAATAAGAGGAGTCAAGGATAGTACTTCTTGATCCAGCGCATGTTGACTGAGCTTGGAGTTGAGGTTGTGCCGTGCAACCTTCGTATGCTGCAGTAGCCACTATCGAAGACTTCTGTGACTTCGAAGGGTCCTTCCCAATTAGCTGCGAACTTTGGGTGAGTTGCTTCTCGCATGCAGTGGTCAGATGCCCGCAAGACCAGATCGCCAACTGCGAAATCCCGCCGCTGGACTGTCTTGTTGTAGGCGCGAGCGATTCTTTCTTGGTACCGCTTGTTAGTCCTTTTGGCTTGTTCTCGCTTTTCTTCCAGCAAGACTAAATCATGATCGCGTTGGTTTTCATAGAGTGCGTGGAAGGCCAGCCTTGCCGAATTGACTCTGACCTCCGCAGGTACTACAGCTTCGGCCTCATAACATAGTAGAAATGGCGAGGCCCCTGTGGGTGTCCTTGGAGAAGTTCTGTAGGCCCACAGAGCTATGTTAAGAGAGTCGGCCCACTTCTTGTGGTCATCTGCGACCATCTTGCTCAGAATTCTCAACAGCGTTTTGTTAGTCGCTTCGGCTTGTCCGTTTCCCTTTGGATAATAGGGGGTAGAGCATATCTGCCTGATATTGTACTCCGCAAGTTTCGTAGCTACCTGGCGATTAACAAAAGGAGTACCGTTATCTGAAAGAATGGTGTTTGGGATTCCGAACCTGCATACGATGTTTTCCTGGATGAAGTTAACCACAGCCAGCGCGTTTGCCGTCTTCAGTGGTATTGCTTCCACCCATTTGGTGAACAGCTCAGTTGCGGTGAGAATGAAATGGTTCCCATGTGACGTTGGTCGGATGGGGCCAATGAAGTCCAAAGCCCACGTGTGAAATGGCCATGGCGTCCCTAATGCATGTAGGTCCACGGCGGGAGCGTGCACTAGGTTCCCTTTGAATTGGCATTCTTGGCAGCGTCGCACCTTGGTGCGGCAATCGACTTCCATCGTGGGCCAGAAGTATCCGATTGAGAGGAGCTGTCTGCATAATTTCGCACCTCCCTGGTGTTCTACCTGATGAGAAAGGTCCATGACTTCTTGTGCTTCCCTGTCGTCTAGGCATCGCAGCAAGTTGCCCTCGTGACCTTTTCGCCAAAGCAGGTTTTCCTGAACCACATATCGAGACGCTTTCCTCTTCAATTTGTCGGCTTCTTTTCTCGATTCGGGTACGGTGCCTTGGGTGAGGAATTCAAACAATGGCTTCCTCCAGTCTGTGTCGTCATCGGTTAGAGCGACGAGTAGAGAATCTTTGATTAGTGCGCAACTTTCGCACTTCCCTTGTATCAGGGCTGCAGCTGTTGACATGCTTGGCCAATGAATGCCATATCTCTGAGCTTTCCTGTAGATTGACACCTCGCTTTCTCCACAAGCGTGTTGGTGAATCTTTTCTAACAGCTGTTGTCCCTCCTGCTCGGAGACACGTCGGGTTCACCAAAATGTGCACAAGAGATTCCGGCAAGGAGACCTCCGTGTACACCGTGCGTAGTAGATCAGGGATCGCACAAGAAGAATAGGGGTGTGTGTAGGGAGAGAGTAAGTCAGTAGCAATGTCTGAGAGAGAGACAGAGGTTTGGCAGAGCTTCCGCGTATGGCAGTGTGTTCCCCCTTGTATGGAAAGGTTAACGATGTATATATACTGGAGAACGTGACCGTTGTAGTGTGGTTAATGCGCCCATTAATGGCGGCTTAATTAGCTTAACCATAACGGCACGTTCGTCCGAGTATATAGGAACCGTTAGAGCACGTGGTGCGCGAGTACCGGAACCGTTACGAGGTTGACCGGGTTTTGACCGGATTGACCGGGTCTAGGGAGCTCGTGCCATAGATCTCTCAAAACAGTTACTAAAGGTCGCGCGCGGGCTTGGCTCGCACGCGACAGGGCTTACTCTAGCCTCCAAACCACTAAGTCCCTACAGGTCCCGTGCAGTGGTATGCGAGGGCTCTGTCTCGCAGCCCCCACATGGATCAGCTCGGCTGGTGATCCTGTGTGTGTGGAGCACAATATGGTGTGCTGGATGGTTGCCACGTGGCTAAGATCTGCCATGTCAGAAAGCAGTATCTACAGCTGTTATATTGCAGCATTAATCTAATAATGCTGCAACTTTTTAGCTATGCAGCATATAAATTGCAGCATTATCACATTAATGCTGCAATGTTTTCTCTATGTAGCATACAGGTTGCAAAATTAAGCTATTAATGCTGCATTTTTTATTCTACGTTGCAGTATTAATCAATTAATGCTGCGTTTTTGGTTCACTTTGCAGCATTAATCATGAAACGCTGCACAAAAAAAGAAAAAGAAAAGCAAAAGAAAAACCTATCTTTAACCCGCCATCCTTTTCCCAAATCTCAAACCTAAATCTGTAACCTGCCATCTTCCTCTTCTCTTCCCTCTCTTCTCTCCCTCTCAATCTGAAACTTTTCTTCTCTCAAAACTTTTCTTCTCTCCCTCTCAATCATAACCCGCCATCTCCCCCCTGAAACTCAAAAGTTGTCCTCTCCCTCTAAATCTGAAACTCGAAAGTTCTCATCAGTTTCTGAGTTCGTGGTTTATCAGTTTTTTGAGTTCGTGGTTCATCATTTTTTCTGAGTTCGTGGTTCAGGTGGAGCGCCATCAGTTTCTGAGTTATCAGTTTCTGAGTTCGTGGTTGAGGTTGGTAGTCTCTCTCTGATTTCTGAATTTCAATTAGGTTTCTGAGATACAATTTCTGAAATATAATTTTTGGTTTCAGGTTCAGGTTTACAACCGGAGTTCAATTAGGTTTCAGGTTCAGGTTTGCTCGGACGAGGTAGTCCCTCTCTCTTCTCTTTTTTTGGTTTCTGAAACTGAAATTGTGGGTGTTTTGGTTTCTCAAATTGAATGTGAAATTGAAATTGTGGGTGTTTTAGTTTCTGAAATTGAATGTGAAATTGAAATTTTGGGTGTTTTGGTTTCTGAAATTGAATTTTAAATTGAAATTTGTGTGAAATTGTTATCTTCTAATGCTACACAGTGTTGCCGTTTGAATGGTTGAGTTGGTAAATGGCCACCTGCTTCATGAGTGATTTGGTGAATAGAAATTTCATGTATCGACTGTCCTTGTGTTTCATTGAATTTGTGTTTCTTTTAGTTTGTGTTTCATTGAATTTGTTCAACAATAATGTAGTTGCTGCTTAACAATGTATGTTTGATTCACAAGTGTGCCTGGTAAATTCTGTTTTATTGACATGAATTTTGTATGTTTTATGTGATGCCTATAGGTCTTGTTTGCTGCTTATTTAAGAGAGGGGTAATGGATAAGAGTTGGATTAATTTAGAAGATAGGAGTTATCCGTCTTACTTGGAGAGTTGTGAAAAGTATCTGAATTATGCGTACGTAAACCAACCTGTGGATGGAAAGATAACTTGCCGTTGTCGAAAGTGTGTAAACTGCTTTTACGTAATACGTGAAGTCGTGAGGGAGCATATAATCTGTAATGGTTTTTATGCTTCGTATACTAAGTGGACAGATCATGGTGAGTCCTGTGAGGTCAATGAGGGGTTAAATGTGGATAAAAGCATTGGGGATGACATGGTTGGTATGGTGAATGAGGCATTTGGGGTTCATCATGAACATTAATTTCTTAATGGAATGCAAAATGAAAATTTAAATCCTGAACAAGATAAGGAGTATAACAAATATAAAAAGCTTTTAGATGATGTCGAGCGAGAGTTGTATACTGGTTGCACCGGTTTCACTACATTATCTTTTGTGGTTAAATTATTACACATAAAAGTGTTATATGGATTACCGAATGTCGCATTTGATGAAATTATCCAATTGATAAAAAGAGCCAAATCCAATGAGAAAACATTTACCAAATTCATTTTATGAATCCAAAAAAATTAAGGAGTCTTTGGGTTTCAGTTACTTTAAGTATGACGCTTGCCCGAATGACTGCACGTTGTTCTGGAAGGATAAGGCATCTTCGGTTAATTGCGATATATGCGATAGTCCGAGGTATAAAGATTCTGATGTTGAATTAGATGATGGAACAACTAAATTCTCTAAGGATACATTAAAACAAGTCAGGTACTTCCTTTTGAAACCAAGACTTCAACGGTTGTAAATGTGCTCCAAAACAACTTCTAATATGAGATGGCACGATGAGGTTCGGGTAGACGATGGAATTTTACGACATCCAGCCGACTCAATGGCTTGAAAAAGCTTCGACATGAAACATCATTACTCATTTGGCAGAGAGTGTCGAAATGTTAGACTTGGCTTGGCAGCCAATGGTTGTAATCCATTTCGAACAATGAGCATTGCACATAGTACATGGCCTGTTGTGCTTTTGAATTACAATTTGTCTCCTGAATTATTTTTTAAACAACCATTCTTTAAATTGTTTTTATTGGTTGATGGTCCACGTGCACACGGTAATGATCTTGACGTTTATATGGAACCATTGGTCGAGGAATTAAATGAATTTTGGTCAGTTGGTTTTCGTACATGGGATCCTCATAAGGGTGAATATTTTCAATTGAAAGCTGCTATTATGTGGACAATAAATGATTTTCCTGCCTATGCAAACTTATCTGGTTATAGCACAAAGGGAAAACTAGGCTGCCCACCTTGCAATAACAAAACTGATTCTCACTGGTGGAGGAATAGTAAGAAACATTGTTATTTAGGGCATCGTCACTTCTTAGATGAAGGTCACAGGTTAAGGAGCGACAAAAGAAACTTTAATGGAGAAACAAAGACCAGAGAACAACCACTGGTATTATCTGGGGAGGATATCTTAGAGCAGGTTCAACACATTGAAAACAAGTTTGGAAAGGTTGTAAAAACTGGGCCTTTGATGGTTGGTCAAAAGAGGAAGCGTAAATCTAGAGATAACGGACAGAATGACCAGTCCTCGATTTGGAAATAGAAAAGTATTTTCTCTGACATACCTTACTGGAAGGATCACCTAATACGCCACAATCGCGATGTCATGCACACTGAAAATAAAACTATTCTTGGCATTGAAAGAAAGAGTAAAGATAACCCAAATTCTAGGCTCGATCTTGAAGAATGGAAAATACGTGGTGACCTCCATCCTCAGTACAAGGCCAACGGAAAAGCTACTTTGCCCCATGCTAGTTTCACCCTGACTAAATCTGATAAGGCTAAGTTTTTTAAAGTACCTAAAGATTTGAAAGTTCCAGGTGGGTGTTCTTCGAATATATCAGGACGTATAAATCTTACAGAGGGAACTATTACTGGACTCAAAAGTCACGACTGTCACATCTTAATGCAGCAGTTGTTTTCTGTTGCTTTGCGAGGTGTTTTACCTAAGAATGTTGTGAGCGTGTTGATTGAGTTATGTACTTTCTTTAGAAAGTTGTGCTCCAAAGGTTTGGATCAATTCCAATATAGCGAGCTACAAGAGAAAATCAAATTAACTATGGTTCACTTGGAGAAGATATTTCCTCCGTCGTTTTTCGATATCATGGTACATCTTCCCTTTCATTTAGTTGAAGAGGCTAGAATTGCAGGACCAGTTGTTTATCGATGGATGTACCATATTGAGAGGTAATTCCACATACAGTAATTAAGATTTACTTCTAAAACCAAGTACTGCACTTGTATTTCTTATCTGACACTTATGTAATTCTATTTACGTAGGTACCTGCTTACCCTTAAAAAGTATGTTCCGAACTGAAATCATCGTGAGGGCTCCATTGCTGAGGGTTACTTAGTTGAAGAGTGCTTAAACTTTCGTAGTAGGTACTTGGATGACGTGGATACCAAATTAAATCGGCCTACAAGGAATGTTGATGATGGGAGTGGTGGTCGTCCATAGGTGCTGCAAAACAGGTTTTCCTAGATATTGTCGAGTGGGAGCAATGTCATAGATATATATTGGAGAATACAGGTTCAATTGACCCTTTTAGAGAGTAATTTTTCACTATAGTTATATAGTTAAATCTTACAAATATAATATACTATAGTTTAACACTTAGTTCTTTTTAATTGTAGTGAACATCTTGCACTAATAAGCTCAGAAAATGGTCGATCAACTGAGTGGGAAATCAAGAAAAAACATAATGAAAGTTTTCCGCGTTGTGGTAATCATATTTAATACTCATCATAATATATAAGATATAAACAAAGTATATTGGTGTGAACTTGTAGGTTAACCCTGCAGGCCCCGGATCTCGTATATCCGACGAAGTACAGATTTTGTCGTGTGGTCCTGACCAGTGGGCAAGACAATACTCAGGGTATGTGGTCAATGGTCTAAGGTTTCATACAAAATATAGAGAAAGAAGGAGGAGAACCCAAAATAGTGGAGTTATGGTTAGTGCATCGACAGAGAGTTACGCTAGTGCAAATGACCGACGTCCAAGTACTGGTGACGTGGCGTTTTATGGCATCTTGACAAAAGTGATTGAAATACGTTACTCGAATGATGTCAAGTTTGTGATGTTTAAGTGTGACTGGGTGGATAACAGATTCGGGTCGAAACACGACGAGTACAAGTTTACTCTAGTTAACTTTAAGCATCTCTTGTATAAACGGAACTTAGTAACGGAAGAACCATTCATCTTAGCCTCTCAAGCTCAGCAAGTTTGGTATATGAAAGACCCTGTTCATGCTGACTGGAGTGTTTCTATAGGGATGACACCGAGAGAGTATTGTGATGTACCCGAGAGAGAAAACGCCACTGACTCTGTTACATGTCCCCTAGCAGAACCTTTTAGTAGTCAACAGCTGGACGATGTTCCAATTCAGTGGAGTAGAGAGGATTTAGAAGGCACCTCAGTAAATTTCCCACAGGTTCGTAAAACTGTAGCAGCCGCCGTGGAAGATGGGAGTAGCACTGATGAAGATGCTTATGATTATGACGGTGATTATATTTCAGAGGACGATATACTTAGTGACCATGATGAAGACGACAATGATAATGATGATGCTGATGATTTTGCAGATTATTTTAACTTTTATTTAAATTTAAAGAATTGTAAGCATAGACATTTGACACGACTAGTTATACGTTTGTGCAACAAATTTTATGAAGATGCTATTAACAAACAATTGATATAACTCACTTTTGCAGGTTACGATGACGGCCAAACGCTCGTTATTCACCGCTCGTGCAATGGATGCTTTGGATGACAAACACAATGTAAGGCACACCTATTCTCTTCAGATGAATGCTAGGATGTTATTTTCATATGAAAATATTTTTGGAGATTTATTGTTCATCTTGTTGATATCATTACTGACTTCTATTGGAAAGTCTATGCTTCGTAACTACTGTTTTTTTTTTTTGTTTTGTTAATGTTTTACTACAGGAACAGGTGAAATCGCAAAACGAGGTAAGAACAAGGCATGTGCCATGGATGATTTCGGCAGTGCTACGGTTGATTCTAGCAACGTAAGTGAAGTGTATTAATGTTGTTACATTGCACATGGATGTTGTTGTTGTGATCCTAGGATTTATGCCTCTTAACTAATTAGTATCTACATACTACGAAAGCTAAGTATTTTACCGTACATGTAGATGATGTGTTCCAGTGAAGGGGCTGAGAAGCTCCCAGAGTATGAGATACAGAGGAGGAAGACAATCGGACAAAATAGAGCAAAAATGGAAGCTTTGGGACTGATTAGATTTTCGGCTTGTCCCATGGATAATATTGACAGTGGTAACGTAAGTGAACTGTATACCTTACTAATGTTACATTGCACATGCGTGTTATTATATTTTTTTCTTTTTTACTTGTATATATCTTCATGGTCGTTTCGTGCTCGTACATAAGGTTTCTGGATATGTTGCAAATCGAACAAGGAGTTCAACTCGTCTCGAGTTACAAGACGGTCGTTCTGATGCAGCTCCAGTTGATGCAACTCTTATTTTTGAGCAACCTAATGTGCAAGGGAATGTCCAAACTTCTGACAATGGAAGTGAAACTGGTAAAAATTAATAATTCTTCACACATTTGATGGTTATATTAATTTTTGCAAACAATAGTTATGGGAACTATTATGGTTTAATTTTACAGGCCAAAGTAGCATCAATAAGAGGGAGGGAGCTCAACCCTGTGGAGACTGGGGTACTGAAAAAAGATAGACCTTCAATTCAACAAATACATGGTCCCCGTAGGCCCAAACAGGAAAATATATGCATCCCAACTAGGCGTGCTTGCTAGGAAAGGGAACATGTTGCCTCTGACATTCATAGATTGGAGGGCGAAGGAGATGGCACCGCTTAAGGAAAAATGCTGGAACGAAATAAAGATAAATATAGGGAGTATGTGATTATTATATTTATATGTATATATATATGTACTCAGTAGTGTTTTGAAGGCCATTCTTCATTCGGAAGTTGGATATGGGATTGTAGTAGTACTAAATATTCCAGTTACAAGCAGTCAACCCCGAGTCACAATTATTCTGAACTCTCTGTTAGAGTAGGTTGGTTACCCCGTGTCGCCGTTGTGGGCTGTCCGCTAGGGTGTAAGGATGAAATAGTTGTGAAGTGACAAAACTAGCTTGTTTAAGTAAATTTGTTTTCAAAAAGTTATTGAAAGATATGTGGGGATTTAGGTAACTTTTTTTTAACTTTATATAGGGATAGGTTTTCTTACCTACACATTTTCTCCTCCAAACAAACCTAGTGGACAGTCCGTAACGGCACAACCTCTACGACCATGACGAAGTTTCTGGGAAACTCGACGGGAGAAAGCGGTGGAGTGCTGTCAGAGCCTCGATCGGAGACGACGAGCATTCATGAAATCGCTCGTCGTCTTCGATCGACGCTCTGATGGCTCTCCACCGCTTCCTCCCATCGAGTTGCCCAGAAACTTCGTAATGCTCGTCGGGTTTGCTCCGTTGTGGTTGACCACTAGTTATGTTTGGAGGAGAGAATATGTGGATAGAGAAATCTATCTATGTATAAAGTTAAAAATAGTTACCTAAGTCTCAACACATATCTTTCAATAAGTAGTAACTGTACACCTGTGACTATCAACTTCAGAAACTGGGTAGCAACTTGCTGTTCCGGCCCCATTCCCCTGCCGTTTGGAAAGCCAGCTGCTTTTGTGGGGATGTATACTGGCCAGAACATAATTTCAACAGCACGCGTTGACCGCTGCTACTGAGTAGTAAGCCTGTGACTATCAACTTCAATAAGTAGTAACATTCTGAATTCAGTTACCTACTGAGTAGCAAGCCTAGCAGCACGCGTTGACCGGTGCTACTGGCCAGAACATAATTTTAACAGCAAAATGTGTTATTGCTGGATATATACTGTGAGTATGGCTGATTAATTGCTACTATTTGTAGGATAACATTAATGTGCCTGAGGCTTTTCGGCGTAAGTGTTTGAAGGATCTTGGTAGAAAGTGGAACCAATGGAAGGCAACTGTGAGGAGGAAGTATTATGTAGCCTATGAAACTGAAGAAGATCGTCTCACAAATTGCTCATCGCGTGTGAAATACGATCAATTGGTTAAGTTGGTTAATTATTGGGGAGGGACTGTAGTACAGGTACATACTACAAAACTAGTGAATCCTTAAAGAGGTTTACGATTTTCTACTAATATATGCATATATATATATATACATGTATATATATGTCATGTAAATAACAGGTTAAGTGCATGAAGAACAAGACTGTACGACGAGGCCAAAAAGGTTTACATAGGAGCGGGAGGAAAGCTCATGCACAAATAGCAAAAGAGGTGACTTTTTAGTTTATAAGTTTTTGTTAAATTTTGTATACATATATATACATGCATACATACATACATAGTTATTTATATGTTCTGAAGTTCCACAATCTGACAAATTCAGACTTATGGTGTGTTCAATGAAGCTTAAGAAAGCGGGGAAACAGTATGATCGTAAGGCTGTTTACATCGCCACCCACAGGAAGAAAAATTCTGAAGAGCCTTCCGACTCTGTTTCTGGTGAAAATATAGTAAGTTGTTACATAAAGAACAATCTGAATTGATTATGCATAGGCATTACAGTTTTATGAATTACTTGCAAATCGATTTTCATAGGCTCAAATGGAAGAACATTTGGACAAAGCAAGTCAGGATGACAGGGACTCTGATAGTTTTCGAGAATCTTTTTTTGTTGATGTCATGGGACCAAATAATCGCGGTCGGGTTCGTACAATGGGATGTGGGCCTTGCCCAGCTGAAGTCTTTGGAAGCACTTCAGTACATGGTAATGCCATTGTTTCCCATGATATGGACAGGATGCGTGACGAGATACGCAATGAGTTGCGTGAGGAGTTGCGAGGTGAGATGCGCGAGGAGTTGCGAGGTGAGATACGTAATGAGGTACGCTAGGAGATGCGAGGTGAGTTGCATACTGAGCTACGGGACGAGCTGCGTACTGAGCTACGCGACGAGTTTAGTGAAATGATGATGGTGCAAATGGCGGCAATGGAAGCAAGACTAAGACTAAACAATTCAGGGCACTCAAAAGTTAAGAAATTGTCAGATTCTGGCCGAGTTCAAGTGGCCCGCCAACGTGCACCAGTGCCTCAGCATCCTCCTCAGAGTATTATGCAACCAACATCATCTAATAACTCTCGTGTTGATCATGTCGAAGATTCAGTTGATGTAAGTATTTCAGCAACTTGGATTTCCAGTATGATCATTGTTCTTTCAGTGGTCACTATGTTTATTGGAGTTCAATTTCTCTTGTGCAGGGTGGACATCCATCAGTGGAGTTTCTTGGAATCGGGAAGCAGAGGATGGTTGTTGCAGAAGGACTTCTCATTTCAAGTAATCCACAAAGCGTAGTCAATGGAGAACCTATTGGTGTCGGCTATTGTGAAGTGCACGTTACGAAGGCAGTGAAACGAGAATACAACTTGCTGAAATCAAAATACCCGATGATGAATATTGGAGATGCAGAAAACAAATCTATAGCATGGCCGATGAGTCTTGTAAGCGTATCTTTCACTTTGTTACAGTTTTTATGCATTATGTTGTTAATTCAGTATAGCATGAGTTTTGTGAACTTGTTAGGTTATTCTTGTGGGAAGAATGAAAGCATGAGTGTAGTTGCGTATTAATAATACCAAGTTAACTAAACAAACTGAATTTTGATTCAATATATGAGTTGAAAGAATCTGTTGGGTTGGTGCTGCTGTTCGATTTCTTATCAAACTGGGAGTTGGAAGGATCTGTTGTGCTCGGTGTGGTCTGCTTAGTGTGGTCTGTTTTTGCTCGGTGTGGTCTGTTTTTGGTCATATGTTGAAAGCATCTGTTTTTGGGTTAACAGATGAATACCACAACTACTAGTATTATTTCTTAGTTCTGATACATGAATAATGGTGTGACATCTCATTGAAAGCATATGTTTTTGGTGTCGTTTTACAATGATGTTTTGTTTCACGCTGGCAGTGATGGTAGGCTGTTAGTGGATAATGGGATTTCCAGGGGATATTTAGAAGTCTAGATGATAGTAGTTTTTACGGTTTTCTTTGTTATAGACTTCAAGTCCATATGAATTTGCTCTGTGATGTTCCTTGTGATCGCACTTATATATGGACACTATATTGCTCGGTGTGGTCAGTTTTTGGTCATCCGTTGAAATACATTTTCGGTGCTGCTGCTTTGATTTGCAAGTTCTTATGCTGCTTTGATTTGCAAGTTCTTATGATGCTGCAGCCTGAGATGGTAGCAGTTCTCTAGATTCTTCCAATTTTCTGTGCTGTTCCGGGTGGTTATGAAAGGTTAGTAGCTTACCATTCACAACCACCCTGAACATCACATAATACAGGAGGAACGTAAACTTCCACCTTTTCAGTAGTAACGTAGAACTCATAGTCGCGTAGTTCAGTCCTAAATGTGTTCTAAAATTTTGAGACTGAATTGGCTAAGTTCGAGTACTGAATGTGTTCTAAAATTCTGGATATTTGTGTTCTTATAGGTGGCGCGTAAGAGCTAGCTGGGTTATGTTGATTGCTCGATCAAGCAAATGCAGTTGGCGGAGAAAAAAGTTGTTTAGTTTTGGCAACGTGCAAGTTGTATGCTTTGTATTTTGATCGCAACGTGCAGTCGCGTAGTCAAGTTTGTAATGATATTCGAAATGTAGATGTAAGCCGTCGTAAAAACGGTCTGTGACGATATTGTAATCAAATTTATTTTTTAATTTGTAATGTAATATTTTGTTTCAGCAAATTGTGTTATTAAGTTAATTAAGTTGTGGTTTGATAATTGCAATAATGTGCAAGGGTTTCAAATGAAAGTAGGCTGAAATGTGGTGTGTTCTAGTTATACATTGTAGCATTAGTCTAATGCTGCAAAGTAGGCCAAAAAAACAGCATTTATCATTGATGATGCTGCAAAAATACACATACATTTCAGCATTAATCACTATAATGCTGCAAAAAAAACGTGTAAAATGCAGCATTAATCAATAGTAATGCTGCAAAATAATGTGTAAAATTGCAGCAGTAATGTCAAATACAGCAAATTTGTTCCCAAATGCAGCATTAATCAGTTAATCCTGCAAAGTGTGAGTTCATGGCTGCAGCATTAATTAATGCTGCAAACTAATGCTACTTTTGATTGCAGCATTAAGTTAATGCTGCAAAGGCAAAAACAGGATTGCTAATGCAGCATTAGCATTAATGTTGCAATTAATGCTGTTTTTGCAAAGTGCAACATTAATTTTAGCAAATACCGCATTAATGTAATGACGCTTTTTCTAAGATTTCTTGTAGTGCAACCTGCTCTACTCTCGCACTGCCTAGCAGGGGCTTCCCTCGCGCACAGGGATTCTTTACCTTTAGAATGAGTGAGGCATATTCCAAGACAAGGAAGTGGATTCTCAATCAAGTATGACATAGTTGCAGAAACGAAACCATATATGACAGCCTAGTATGAGAAGTGAGTTGTTTCATCCCAATCAATTGAAATCCTATCTTTAACATTTGAATTAGTTGAATCTGAATTCTCACTTTTCATAAGAATAATAATAATAATAATAATAATAATAATAATAATAATAATAATAATATATAGAAACATCCTATTTTATATTGCCATAAGTGGCCATAAATTCCTCTTTCAACTTTCTTTAGTAAAGAGTGTCTCCGTGGGAAGAAGCATAACCCTTGTCCCAACGTCGAAGGGTAGTTGATGTTAGGCCCAACAACGAAACCGAAGTCAACTGAAGTCGAATACCTTCTCTTACTCCTTTGCCGAATCGATCACTTGATCCACCTGAAATGAAATGAGAAAAAGAGCTTCCTGAAAGTATAGGAAGTAAGAGACATATGTAATAAGGGAGGTATGCGCCAAGAGCATGAACAAGCAGAGATGCGATCGAAAGACTACTTTTCTGTGGTTTTACAGTTATATGTGTGACATAATTTGAGGACTTGGAGGTTACCTTTACCTGGGATGTTGACTGTAAGTAATGCAAGGAATAGAGCAGAAGCAACATACTCATATGAGGAATACTCATAATCAGATGCAGAAGATTCCTTTCAAATAGAAAGAATATATGACCATTGTTGCTGTTCTACTCCAACACCGGGCTATGATGAGCGATGTAGCCCTTCTTTGTAGGAGAGTAAAGCTCAGATCTTATCTATACGTAATTCCGACTTTCTTGTTTGAGTTCCTTTGGGACATATTTCTTTTCTTGCTTCAGAGAGTGAGAATGTAACTAAAAAAATAACCTTTCTTACTTAGAAGGATGGGACCTGGTTACAGGAGCTAGGCCTTCCTCGTGCTACTCGTCCTTCTCTTAAGATATTTCAAGCTCTGGTTATGTAAATATTGTATTTAGTATTTTAAGCCCTATAAACCTCTTTTCTAAGGAAAGACTCGATTCAAAGACCGGCCCAATGGAAGAGAGAACATCTACATCGAACTCTGGTCTATCGCACTACGAAATATCCATTCTCTCATTCCTTGGACTACCGAGATTGAAACCTTATGAAAAGGACTTACTGCATTCGTCTTCCCTGAAGCAAGTGATCGAAGAATGGGATAGGGAATAGGGAGTTATACCGAGGTGGGTGGATTAAGCCTTTGAGACTCGCAAGGCTAAGACACATAGATTACTTCTACGAAAATGCCAACAGAATATCTATTCTATCAAGCAGATGTTAACGGCGAAAAGCAGGCGGAAAAAGCGAGTCGTACTCTGATCTTTCGGTTGCCCTTTCAGTTGCGGTTTCCGTTGTAGTTTCGGAGTTGGTTGTTAGGAGAACTTCTTTAGAGCTCAACTCTTCTATAGTGTTATAGGAATGCCAATCCGTACTAGCAGCGGGGGACTCTTCTCAGCTGGTTGCCGCTCTTTCCTTTGAGGTAGGTAAGGGTTAGAACACATAGTACAAGTAGTAATCACTTCCAGTAGAAGATCGCGATCGTAAATCTTCCTCTAATCCGTAGAGGGAAGAGAATGAATTCCATCAGACATAGCCGCAAAATTGGAACAACTTGCACTGGTTGGAGCGGTAAAGTAAGTCAACTGGGGAGTTACCACTTCCTATTCTATTAAAGAAGAGAACGCATACTTATCAATACGTGCAAATAAGCCTACCTTTTCAGTCCTTGTCTCACTATAGTTGTTCCAAAATAAGGGGGATTAGACCATGTTTGAACCATCTTTCGACCTCTTCGCTATCGCGCTCAGAGGCCGTTCTCGAACCTTTTCATGTCGGACCACCGGCGGATAATAAGAAGAAGCCGCCTTCGACGTATGCTTGGGACAAGGCTTCGTTGCATCGGTTTGACTTCGGTTTCTACTTTTGCTTCCAAAAGATCAGATTACTTCTGAAAGGGAATATTAATTTTACCAAAAGTCTTTCTACCGCCTCAGACACATAAGAATACGAACACAGAGGTGGCTTCCTGCTCTTGCTCCGCTTTTTCCCGACTAAGCCTTTTCCTAAAAAAGGAGCTCACTCAAGCAGGTATAGATTGGAGCCTACCTCTATCTGAATATTCTCAATTTCTCTTCACCTTCTAGTTGGTAATACCATAAATAAGATTAGAAGGAGCTCTTCCCGCAGACATTTGTTTATTTCATGGAATTGAGGAGTCAGATTTGAACGAAGTGGGGCGAACCTTGACCCATTCTTAACAAAGGCATGAACAGAAGTTGAAAGAAGGGTATACTACTAAGACTAATCTGGTAGGAAGAAGCCACTTATGGGAGAAAAGTGAAAGCAGAAACCAAGGCAGGGCCCTAATCCCCCTATCATATTACCGCTAATAGTGTGTACTACAGACCCGCTAGCGCACTATTCTATTTCTTCTAAGTGTAAGAAGAAGAATAAAAGCATACTTCTTGGCCCAATGCCTTAATCCACTCTGCCCTAAGCCACCTATCGCTCACTGCTCCCACAAATTCTAATGTTTTACCCAAGGGACCGTCCAAAAGCCATGTAGCCCACGGTCTCACACGTGTGTGAAAATGGTGATGCATCGGTTTTCCCCTCCCGATTTGTCCATTTCACGGATGTGGGTATAACAGCTGAAAAATTTTGTTAGGTCAAAGGTTTTACCTTCGACCAATGGAAAGGAGGAGGTCTTTCTAGTCGAAGAAAGTGGGAGGTCTTTCTACTATTCGAAGGGTGTGTAAGAAGGTGTCTATAGTAGATTGAAAACGAAACTTAGATTTTGTGGCTTAAAAGCCAAGTTCAATCTCTTTGAAAATACCCTATCTTCTCCTGTTTACGCTACTTTTTGCTTAGCAACATCGAGTTCCTATAGTCGAAAGAACCACGCCACTCTTCCTCTGCTTCGAGGAGAAAACGCCTTTCTATTTTCAGTTTTTTTTGTTCGTTTGGTACACACTATCTGAAATTGGATTGAAAAGCTCTCTCTTTCCCTCCAATAACTCTACTGAGGAACTCCGATCGTTGCTGAGACCTCACGTAGTCAGATAAATTAGGTTAATCAGTGCGGAAAGCCAAATTACTCAGCGAATGGATCTTCCTTAATATAAATTTGGTCTAACTCCAACTCCATCGGTGTGGAAGAAATCTGATAATCCTAGAAGTAGAGTTCACTGAATCCTGTGAATGAGCATAATTTGTAATCGGTTTACCCGTCGAATTCTAGTGCGAGGGGAATAGGGCTAGCTTTGGGAAGAAAGGAACAAGTTTATGAACAACCCTGTGGGACAAAGTTTAGCTCCTTGGCTTATAAAGCGAAAGGATAGGCGCCAGAACAGATGCAAAATCTCTAGAAGAATGGTCAATTTCTTCTACTTTAGGTGCAAAAATGACTGCGTGATCCCAGGAAACTGGAAACTGCGAAGCAAGATCAGGGCACAAGCCCAACAAAAGAATATTTCTGGTTAATAAAAAAGGTGCTCGAAGCAGCCACGTCCTTCACTTAGATCAGAAGATTCTGGCACAATTATAGACTAATTAGGAGCACCAGAATGATCAAACTAACGAAGCGGTCCCTGTGGCACACCTACCTATAACTTGAACTTCTTTCTTTTGTCTTTTCTGTTGATATATTCGTATTTTACTAATACGGATCTCCAGGTAGTGAGAGTTGGAGTTGAGGATCCCGGTTCACGGGCTGAGTCACGCGGTATGTTTTCCCCTCGGTTGGCTACTGCGGATCTAGAACTTTCTTCTATTGGGCTAGCCAAGAGGGTAAATTAACCTTCGAACAACCTCTAGTGCCCGTCAATCAACCAACCGAAGAATTGGCTTTATACTACCTTTGATACCTGGTGTTAAGCAGAGGCTACTGAAAGCGCCATTCAGTGTACCTCTACTCCTAACCTGACGAAGTTGCTTCGGCAGCTCTAAGTCCCCTGAGAAGGAAAAACAAAGCAACGCGAAGGCTGCTTCCAACAAACTCAATGGCCTCTCCTTCACCGCTCGCTCCTGGAAGAAGAGGTCTCTCCATGACCGTTAAAAGAAATGAGTCTGGGGTAGGAACCTAAATATTCTCTGGAATCGGAAAAGAAAGAGCTATCTATAAATCCCCCAACTAAGTATCCTAACCGATACTTGAGGGTAAAGCTGAACATAAAACTCCACCTAAATAATGACCTTGTCATACCTAAAAAAGAAGGAAGAATGAAACTCATTTTTTTCTTCGAATTGAATCCCTAACGGGTAATGTGTAACCCTTATAATCTTTTTTCATTACGGTTACAAATTCTTTCAGATGACGATGTCATTATGTTCCACCCTTTCAAAAGGACGAGAAGACTAACAGCGCTAAGTCGTCTCGCATTCAAACAATCGTCCACGAACAATAGCATAACACAAGAGTGCAGTGTAAGACCTAACTAGAAGGAGTCAAACCCCTTCGAAGTAAGGGCCCGTCCTTCTATGATGTTAAACGGAAGGGGTCCATTGAAGACAAACTGAACTCAGTAGGACCTCAGAAAATGAAACCTTCGGGCGAAGCTCGGTAGGCAAAGACCCGTTCATTGAGTCGAACAAAGAAAGAAATACAGTTGATTTATGATCCCTTTCAGAAACTAATCTGACTCCAACCCATCCGGTCTATTTTCTGAAGGAAGTCAAACCACCTCTTCTTCGCTGTTTCCCAGGAGAGGGTGAAAGACTTGATTGAAAGGAGAGGGCATTTATGTACTCGAACAGTAGTGAGAGGGGGCTCAGTACCGATCTTATATATAAGTCGAAGATTACGCGGTATAAAGACTCATCTTCTCTTTCGGTAGGAGACACGTAATCTTCTCTTTACCTTCTAATCTTTTCTTTGGGTGCTTGAGCGCTTCTTTCTCATATCGATCAAGGCTTTCCCTGAGTTTTCAATAAGAAGGAGTGCTAACGCGGTATTCTGCGCTTGCTCCGCAGTACGAGCCTCATATAGAGTCGCGCCCCTTTAATATGACGAGAAGAAGACGCATAGAACTTCCGCACCAATCTTTATACTACATCTTTTGGGGGTGTATAGCTCAGTTGGTAGAGCATTGGGCTTTTAACCTAACGATCGCAGGTTCAAATCCTGCTATGCCCAAATCTACCTCTAGTATTCGTAAGGATTCTCACGTTCAAATATCACTCTTTGGTCTTTTCGAAAGAACCTAGGAAAAGTTGTCAACCTACATAACCTACTTCTCATACCAGGAAAGTCGGGCCCTGTAGTTTGAGCCCCTTTTGTTAAACCAGTTCCTGTACTGCTACGGTTCTTTTTACGGATAATCATGTTCACAAATAAATAGTCTCTTCTTTCTTAAGCCAATGACGATCAAAAAGCCGCATCTAGACTAGCCAGGCAAAGCTACTCACATTTCACAGGGATGTGATGGTGTCGAAGGAGAATGCGTTGTTCTTGTTCGATAATTCCTTGAAATAGCAGTAGCTGTCAATGGTCTTGAGTCTTACACAACGAATAGGAATGATATCCTCTTAATGAGGAAAAATAAGGGGGCACGATAGAATTATTTACTATGTCGGCACTTCTTGTAGCAGCAACTACTACACCTTCAACTTAGACTAGGGCATTAGATTGCTTCTATTTATCTACAAAGAAAGATAAATACGAGGAGGATCCCGGTTTACTGATGCCAATAAATGTTCCAACTACCCTACCTGATGGATGAAAGGCACTTCCACTGGTTAACTAATTAGGCTCTCTCTTTCTGGTATCTCTATTTTTTGATACTGCCCCTGGCCTTGCTCATAACACCCCGTCTTAGCCTAAATCTTGCCATTGGCCTTGCTCTCGATTTTGATCTAGATATCCGTGCCCGTTCGCTCGGTTAGCTATGTATGATTTAAAGCCAAAGGGGAGATGGCCCTCAATCCTAGACTAAAACAAATCCAAGCAAGTAATATTAATATTTGATGTAGAAAAGCGGTAGAGTAATCTTCTCTTTGGGAGGGAAAAGAAGCCTAGTTGGCCTCGCTTCACTAAACTAATTGAATCTATAGCTTTCCTTCCTCATTCCATTCTAAATACATAAGTAGAGCAGAGTAGCTTTCCTACCTAATTTCGTTAGTTAAGAGGGATAGGATTACTAATAAGAAGAGCAGTTGCAGGTTCAGTTATAGCTCCTGTTAGCGACGTAAGGGCGGCTGTAAATGGTAGTAGTGGAGATGAAGCAGTGTAATGATCAGTAGTAAGAAAGGGTAGTGATGTTACCATTGAGTTTGTACTTTTACCATATAGATAGAATGGAAAGACTATCCATTCTAACTCTAGCTCTTGCTCTAGAGTGAACGGAGTCGCAACCCCAAACAAGTGATGGGAAGAAAGAGCCGTTTAGGTATCATTCTGCAAGGGCGGGTACAGGGGTTCATATCCCATACCCAAAGAAAGGTTTTAGTGGTATATCGCGTAAGAAGACGTAACCAATTACCCACCTACTTGTTTGTTTACCAGCTTTTGTGCCTTCTGAAAGTGTGAGTATGCAGATGTATAAGCAACTAAGATACTCTAGAAGAGGGGGTTGAATAGAGTGTGCCAACTTTTTGCAGAACTTGCTAACAAGTAGGAAAACTTGTGCAAACAATGAATTTCAAGGCCTTGAACACAGGTTCCAGCCTTTGAAAAGATGCAGAGAGTTTAGAACAAGTATGCATTTTTCAAGGCCTTGAGAACAAGTTCAAACCCTTGAAAATAAACAGTTTTTGTATGCTCCAAAAGATTTGAAAGTAAATGAACTGAAAATGCACAAGACAAGTGATTTATGTTGCAATAGATGCCCTAGAGGCAATCGTATGTTTAGTATGAACATTGTTTTGGCAAGAATATTCGTTTATTATATATTGTGATATTTAATATAATGAAGTCCTTAGATAAAATTTTTTGTTTATCTTAAATATCCCTAGTCCACTATATTGATTAATAGGACGATCAATTATAGATTAGTATGTGGGTAGATTGATATGGAGATATCAAGTCTAACACCTGGGTATGCATTAGGAGTAATGGCATACTGGATTGACCAACAAAGAAAAGGATACATTAGATTATGTCAAGTCACAATCGCTTTTCGTAGTGCTAATATAATTGAAATCCTTAGACTTGAAGTCACTAGATACTCTAGTTGTGTAATATTGCGCTTTGATGTTATCAAACGTTACACCGTAACTGGGTAATCATAAAGATGGCTATCGGGCGTGGTAGGAAGCAAGCTTAGAGATTGTAGTGATGTAGATAGGATTTGTCCCTCCCACATAATGGGGGTAAATATGCACGGCCAGTCGAGGGATGAGGCTTATTGAATGTCTTGCCAGACTCAGATAAATCAATATAGAGATATTGATGTTATCTGCGAGCATAAGCATATTCCCAGGATCGAGGAACTATGGATTAGATATACGAGTGTGACGATGTATGTCTCGTGTCCAACCCGTAATTGGAGAAAAAGGGATAGTGCAATATGACATATTGGGCACAAGAGGTTTGTCGGGATCACTGACTATTTCTATTGGTTGGGTTGCATGGATGTGTTGCTAGACAGCGCTCCATGTTAGTAAGAGTTACTACCAACTATATAGAAACCTATGGGGTCACACGTCAAATAGAATAGAGCTAGATTTGGGATTAATTAATATTGATTAATTAATAGAAGGATCATTGTGCAACACCTTGCAAACTTAGTAGGACTAATTTGCAAGGAAGGGAATAGTTCTAGTTCATCTAGAATTAGGAAACTCTTTTATGGAAACAACAAGGAGTTGTTGGATTATATAAAGAGGCTTCAGCTTCCTTCCCACAATAATGTTATTAGACATAACAAAGAGAGTGGTAGAGAGCAAAAGAGAGAGCAAGACAAGAGCTAGGGCCGAAACCCTAGCCCCGTCCCCCCCCCCTTTCCCTTCGGCTCAAAGAGGAGCCCGCCCCTCTTCATGTGCCGTTTTTGCTTTGATCTTCTTCACTCTTCCTCCGGGTTCAAGCTAGCACTTGTTGGAAGGAAGAATCTAGATCTCACCTCTAGACGTCGATCAACCGTAGAGACGAGGACATCATTCTTCGTGTGATCTCACAAATCAAAAGGTACACAATACTATGTCTCTTATCATGTTATGATGTCTCCTCCTAACAATCCGTGGTGGGCATTGAAGTAGGAATTAAATTTTTATTATTCCGTTGCGTTACCTAATTCAAAACCCAACAGTGGTATCAGAGCCACATGTCGTAGAGCATAACATGATGTATAAGTTACGATTTCAGTTTACACACAGTTTTATTGTTTATTACGCGAAAACTGAAATTAATTGGCATAGTAGATGCAAAATTGAATTTGATTCAATAGAACAAGATCCAATTTAACATTGGATGTTAGAATTGGTGAGTTTAGTCACATAAGATGTGTATAATTGGGTTCTTGAAAAATTAGGGTTCATGGGCACATGATTGAAAAGGGGTTTTCAATTATGGAAATAAATTTATGGAATTAAATCCATAAGGAAAAAACCTTACTTGGGCAACAAGGAAGAGGGAAGGAAGACTAGGGCCAAAACCCTAGCCGTCCTCCACCTCCCTTTCACGCCAAGCAAAGGCCGCGCCCCAATGGGGCGGCCAGCCTTGGGCCGGGCCTTGTGGCGGCGGCGGTCCTAGGGGTTTGGGCCCCTTGTTGGCTTGAACCCCTTGGACCGTTGTAACCCTAATTACCCAATTTTATTAAAACTAAACAAGCGCGTTAAAAATTCATTTTAACTGTATTATGTGCTTTATTGCATGGTGGATGGATATGGCCTAGGACTGTGGATGTTTTATTGCTTTGTGGTTTGGTTTACGGCCTGCGAGCTGATCAAATTAATGTAATAATTAATTAGGTTTTACGGCCTGCGAGTCGTCTTTTTCTCCTCGACATGTGAGGCTTTTGTTATTTATTTATTCTAGAAGTTAGGCTAGAATTCGAAATATTTAGATGATAGCCAAGAACATGGAGAAGAAGACCGGAGAACCAAAGGAGCCAAGAGACAAAGAAGACATCCCTAGGCGCGCAGCTATGGTGGAGCACATGGAGATGAGCTCGGCACTTTAGGCCAATTGGGTATTATCATTGGCTTGATTATATCATTAGTCTAGGGGCCATATCCATGCCACGTTTATTTTATGTTTGTGGATGTTTATTATTTATGCCTTGTTATTTTATTTTGTGTGTATGGCGATACTAGCGAAAACAACAACAAGATAATAATAATCAAAGGTTGGTCCTTTATTGTGGATTGCCCAATCCAAATAAGTAGACCATGTTGATAAGATCAACCAAAAAAATTAAAAGAAAAATCCCTCAATTAAATATTGCGTTTTGCCTTCTCTTGCCAAAACACCCTTCGTGATCATGGTTTATTAAAATTCGGGCTCGCCAAAGAAAGGCAATTTTAATTTACCATGATGTGTTGTGGACGACACAAGCTAGTAATGTGTGTATGTTGAAGCAAGAGGTTGGACGCAAATAGGCCAGAATCAATTGGATTGACGAGCCTAGATGCATGACAATTAGGGGTTATCCATGGGATAAAGAATAAAAGAGTTATTCACCTATTTGGACCAAGAGTTGCATATGATGCAATTGGAATGGTTCCTACCTAAATAACCTATTCTTGGGTGACTTGCCAAAGCAAGCTCAAGAAGAAGTGAAAAAGGGATCTTGGACCTACTAGAAAATATAATGATATTTTCCGCATTAATGGTGAGGGCTATTAATCCGAGAAAAATAGTGAGAGCTATATTTGATGATCTAGCCATTATTAAATATAGTTAAATTTTTCAAAATGCTAAAATTGCACATTTCTCGTTTTGTAGAATTCCAAATGGCAAACAACAACGCATCGACTTCATCCATACGATCTGTCCTTGAGAAGGATAAACTGTCTGGAACAAATTTCCTTGACTGGTACAGAAACTTAAGGATTGTCCTTAAGCAAGAAAAGAAGCTGTACGTCTTGGACACTCAAATTCCAGCACCACCACAAGACGAGTCTCTTCTAGCGCAAGTGAGGGCACGTCAGAAACATATTGATGATTCTAATGACGTGACATGCCTCATGCATTGTACCATGACTCCTGAGCTTCGGAAGCAGCATGAGAATATGGAAGCCTATGATATGATCATACACTTGAAACAATTGTTGCACGAACAGGCTAGGCATGAGCGCTATGAGGTGTCTAAAGCATTATTCAAGAGTAGTCTTGCAGAGGGGAATCCAGTAGGGCCTCATGTACTCCGAATGATCGGGTACATAGAGAACCTTGAGAGACTGGGGTTCCCATTGGGCCAAGATTTGGCTACTGATATTGTCTTGCAATCGTTGCCTGACAGTTATAATCAGTTCATCATGTACTATAATATGAACGAGATCAGTAAGACTCTGCCTGACTTATTGAAAATGCTAAAGACAGCGGAACAGAGCGTCAACAAAGGCAAAGTCAAAGCCATAATGATGGTGCATAAGAATAAGGGCAAGTCAGTTGCCTCTACTTCAAAAGGAAAGCGCAAGAAAGTTGTGAAATCCAAGGAAGCCCTAAAGCCTAGTGGAGGCGTGGCTAAGGGTGAGTGTCACTACTGCAGCCAGCCGGGTCACTGGAGGAGGAATTGTCCTAAATATCTGGAGGATAAGAAGCTTGGAATAGTGATTCCACCACAAGCATGTATTTATGTTATAGACGTCAATCTTTCTATTTCTTCATCTTGGGTATTGGATACCGGATGTGGTTCTCACATTTTTCGTAATGTGCGGGATTTGAAAAGAAGTAGAAGATTGAGTAAAGGCGAGATAGACCTGCGCGTCGGGAATGGAGCAAAAGTTGCTGCATTAGCTGTAGGCGTTTATGAGCTATCTTTGCCTTCTGGACTCATTTTAGAATTAGACAATTGCTATTATGTGCCTTCTATGAGCAGAAACATTATTTTCGTTTCTTTTTTGGACGAGAAAGGTTTTTCTATTTCAATAAAGGACAAGTGTTGCTCCATTTATTTTGATAGTATGCACTATTGTAGTGCGCATTTGTCTAATGGATTGTATATCCTTGATCTAAATAGTAAAATCTATAACGTAAATACTAAAAGGATTAAAACTAATGATTTAAATCCTACATATCTATGGCACTGTCGTTTAGGCCATATAAAGGAGAAACGCATATCTAGACTCCATAAGGATGGACTTCTAGACTCATTTGATTGGAATCATATGAGACATGTGAATCTTGTTTATTAGGAAAAATGACAAAGTCCCCTTTCAATAATAAAGGTGAAAGGACTAGTGAGTTATTGGCACTCATACATACCGATGTATGTGGACCATTCCCCACACCTGCCAGAGGTGGTTATACCTACTTCATCACATTCACTGATGATTTCAGTATATATGGATTTGTATACCTTATGAAGGCCAAATCCGAATCCTTTGAATTGTTCAAGGAATTCAAGAATGAAGTAGAGAAGCAACTTGGCAAAAGTATTAAGGCTCTACGATCTGATCGTGGAGGAGAATACTTAAGACAGGAGTTTGATGAGTATCTTAGGGAGTGTGGGATAGTATCCCATCTCACTCCACCCGGAACGCCACAATGGAATGGCGTGTCCGAGAGGAGGAATCGCACTCTATTAGATATGGTGCGATCTAATGACGGCAGCTTTTACCATTAACCGTGTTCCATCCAAGTTAGTCATAGTATATGAGATATGGACTCGGAAGCGTCCCATTGTGTCGTTTATGAGGATTTGGGGCTGCGATATCTATGTAAAACGTTTACAAACAGACAAGCTCGGGCCCAAAGCGGATAAGTGTAAATTTGTGGGATATCCTAAGGAAACTAAAGGATATTATTTCTACAGACCCATCGAGAACAAAGTGTTTGTTGCTCGGACCGGCGTGTTTCTAGAAAGAGATTTTGTCTCTAACGAAGCAAGTGGGAGGGCTGTAGAACTTGAAGAAATTCAAGAACCACAAAACACTGAACCGTTGATGGAACATGAGCAGGAACCGCAAGTAGTTGTGGAAGAACTTGTTCAGTTAACACAGTAACTTCATAGATGAGGAAGAGTGCGTCATGAGCCAGAGAGGTATGGACTTCTCGTGACTGAGCCCGACGACGTACCACTCATAGATGATGAGCCTGCAACCTACGGAGAGGCCATGAAAGGCCTAGACTCTAAGAAGTGGCTTGAAGCCATGAGATCCGAAATGGAATCCATGTACACCAACAAAGTATGGACTTTGGTGGAACCACCCGAAGGGGCTCGGCCCATAGGTGCAAATGGGTCTTCAAGAAAAGACCGACATGGATGGCAAGGTAGTTGCCTACAAGGGGCGATTGGAAGCCAAAGGGTATAGACAGATCCATGGTATTGACTATGATGAGACCTTCCAGTCGCCATGACTAAATCCATTCTAATCCTACTTGCTATTGCAGCATACTACGACTATGAGATTTGGCAAATGGATGTCAAAATAGCGTTCCTTTATGGGAACCTCCTCAAGGATGTGTACATGACACAACCGGAGGGTTTTGAGGATCCAGAGAATGCCAATAAAGTGTTAAGCTGCAAAGATCCATTTATGGATTGAAGCAAGCTTCTAGGAGTTGGAATCGACGTTTTGATGATGCAGTCAAAGAGTTTGGCTTCATCTAGAACGAAGATGAGCCTTGTGTTTACAAGAAGGTTAGTGGGAGCTTTGTAGTATTTCTGGTCTTGTATGTGGATGACATACTAATCATTGGCAATGATATTCCTACTTTGCAATTTGTTAAAGATTGGCTAGGAAAGTGCTTTGCAATGACGGACTTAGGAGACACGACCTATAGACTTAGTATAAAGATCTACAGGAATCGATCTAGAAGGTTTCTCGGCCTAAGTCAAAGTACATATATAGACAAGGTGTTGAAAAGGTTCAACATGCAAGATTCCAAGAAGGGATTCTTGCCCATGTCGCATGGAGTCACTCTTTCTAAGAATGACTGTCCCTCCAATGAGATTGAGAAAGACCGCATGAGTAGGATACCCTATGCTTCAGCCATAGGATCCATCATGTACGCCATATTATGTACTAGACCAGACGTATCATACGCATTGAGTATGGTGAGCAGATACCACTCCAATCCAGGTGAGAGTCACTGGATTGCTGTCAAGAACATCCTAAAGTACTTGAGAAGAACTAAGTGTAACAACCCGGGATCTCGGTTCAGGGTTAATGCGACTATCGATAACCAAAAGTAGAAAATTAACTTTTAAGATTATATCTCATTAAATGTATACAGCAATTATCTCAAAAGTGAGTACAATTTGGATAAAGAAAAAAAAAAGTTGTGATCTTCTAAGTGTCGACTTCGTCTCGATCCACGTTCGCATTCCCCACCTTTATTGATAACCTGCGGTTTTAAAATGGCAACAGGCGACGCAGTTCTAAAGAAAATAGATCAGTAAAAACTGAGTAAATACATACTACGACATGTAAAGCAACGAGTGGCATGGAAGTATGAGTTGAAACAAATCTGAAGATTTAAACAGTAAAACTATCATGTTGGAGCATTTGGATCAACTTGAAGTAACCGAGTAACAAAAACCCATTGAGAAACCACGAGTAGTTGGTAAAATATCAAGAGTAAACAAGTTCATTTAATAGAATAACTTAGTTCTTGAGTAGCCAATTAGGGCATATCAAGAGCCACAAACAACATCAATAGAATAGTCAATTTTCTTCCAAGTTCAATTTAATCGTTAAGTTTAGCCGAGGCATGTCCAGAGCCACCAGCAGGATCGATGTAGACAGAGGGATCACGAAATAATCACTAAGGGTTCCTTCTAGGGTCGATCAAACCCTATTTCACCCGAGCGTTAAGGGAGCCCATTCGTCCACCCCGCTCACAACATTAGCTAAAAGGCCTTAAGTGTCGACACCCCTATACCGTAGTGACCCTTACAAGTATAAGTAGCACTCTATAGCTCTATAAAACCCTTGGCCTCAATATCTTGATACATTTTGGCTCGTCGGGGGCGGATTTGTGAACAATAACGTTCTATCCAATAATAAGAAGCATTGCTTCAATGGTCTTAGCCATAAGAAAATGGAGGATCGCTTGACGCCTCCCATTAATAACAGTACTCTGTACATCGTCCTAAGTCTATTAGATGTATTTTATTTCTTGTCTTTCAGATAACCAGAATCAAAATATCAACATTTCACAAGTAACTTCCGAGAGTTCTGAAAGGAGATGAATAATATAGTTTAACAACATTCGAGTGGAAAACATGCATTCTCATACTTTTTCATATAACAAGAATTCATTTGAAAAATCAAACACATACACACATTTTGATATGAAAAGTTCGTACATATGTACTTACCACTGAGATGAAGCACAATTAAAATCAAGAAACTAAGCCTAGCACTCCGACGACAAACACTCTCTCCTACGAGGTCGATGTCTACAATCACACGTATGACGTACTCGTTATAACCAATTTACACATTTATAATAAAAATTCAAACCTACATGTCACATAGTCCTATATGTCACTAATGAACATATAAATATGTTTAATTATCAAAATAATTCCAACAAAACACCTAGAAGTTCAAAAATTCAAGTTTTTTAGAAAATGTGAAACTACAATTCTGGACAGAATTGTAGCTCTGACTTTGGAGCCATATTTACCATATCAAATCATCTCTAAAATTTTTGAAATTAATGTATGATGAACCTACATGTGTCTAATTTCAGAAACACCAAGAAAATCATGCATAGCTATTATAAAACTCAAGTTAAAAAAATAACAAACACTGCTATGCAGAGACAAGTTTGGAAGAAAGTTTAAACTTTAAAAAACAATTACTACTACTTGAAGAATAGGAAAAATGCCCATATTCTCCTGAATGAATCCCTTATGTGTCTAGTTTCATCACAAGAAAGATTTGGTGCCATAGGTTTCTGGAAATGGGATTTTTAACAAAAATGGTAAAACTTGTTCAAAAACAGAGTTTCAGAAAACTTGCAACTTAGAATGAGCATATCTCCCTAACCAAAAAGGCTATGGAGTTGAATTTTATTTCAAAATGACCCTCTATGAGTCTTGTTTCAGAATATGAATGATTTAAAAATTCTACAGAGACAATATTTAGAGATAATATACGTTTTTCACAAACTAGTCAGATTGTAAAAATGTGCAATTTTCACCTAGAGCACTTAAAACATGATCAAATCAATTTAAGATACATGCAACTTATAGAGACTTGATTTTCACGAAATTTGATTATTTTAGGTATTAAGTAAGACTTTTAATGCTCTTCACACAAATGATCAAAACCCTCTTGGGTAACAATGCAAAGAAGATGACATTCACAACATGCATGTGGGTTCTAGTGTGGGTTTCATGAAATAGAGAACAACTAAGTGTCAAACTCATGATCAAGACAAGAAAATGGAGAATCAAGTTTGAAAATGAATGAATCTAAGATGAATTTTCATAAATCAATTCTAAACATAGACATGCAAGCATGAATTGAAGGCCAGAAGAAAACTTTACCAAAATATTCAACAAGATGGTGCATGAAAGAGTGAAATTGGCCTTCAATTCTTGAGTGGAATGATGAAAGAACTTCCCTCCATGATGGTACTAAGTTTAGACTCAAGCTTTTCATGATTTGGAGACTAAGAAATGAAGTTTTGGTGTTGTTTTTGTGAGGTCAACTCTCAAAAACGGGATGAAGTTTTGAGAGAGAGAAGAGAGCATGTATTGATGTTCTTGAAGAGAAAAAGATGAAGAAAAAATGAGGGTGAAAAAGCTAGGGAGTGATGACTAGTTGAGGTGATGTGAGGATGGAGTGAATAATCCCACAATGGGATGTACATACATACAAGTGGTAGGTAGTAATTGTTTAATTTTGGTTTGACTTGCATGGGAGAGGAAGATGAGCTTGAAAGGAATAAAAGTCTCCCAACAATTAGTTAGGGTAGAAATAGAAAAGGCAAAAATTGAGGGGTGAAAATATAATTTCCACACTTAATAGGTAACACTAGAAAAGATAACTTTCATAAATTGTAAAATCTCTAAATAATTTCAAATAAAACACTTTGTATAATTCACTTTTAGAAAACTACAAGTACCTCCCAAGTATAAAAAAAATAAGTTTCATATAACATTTTTCAAGTTTTAAAAACTACAAAATAACCCAAAATAAAAGTATATATCATCATAGATGTCAAATGACACACTTATACGTTAAAACTAACAAAAGGTCATTAATAAGTTTAGAATTAAATTTCTTAAAATTTTCAAATATTTTCTGAAAATGACCAAATAACCCCTAAATTAAATACGGGGTATTACATCATATCCCCCTTAAAATGAAGCTTCGTCCCCGAAGCTTAAGAAAAACTTTTTTGTAAAACTATGACATGCTTTGCGAGAATGCAACTAATGCACATGAGAGTTGTATGCAATGCCAATGCACATGTATCACTTATATTAACGGGAACGGGCTCTCGGTCGGTAAAGTCTCTTCTCACTTGTATCATAGTAGGGACTCAAATACAGTTAGCTCAAGTAAAAGGTCGGCATCAAATTTTGAAAGGTCCAGACCAACATACAAGTTATCGCGTTTTCAAAGCGATTCAAAAAGATTTCTAGCATTGAAAAAAAAGAAGTCTCGAAATTTTAGGCACAAAATACTTTGATCGAAACTAACATGTCATTTTGCTTGGCTCATCCGCGTTAAAAATATTGTCTTACCTTTATAGGATAAGATACACCAATCACCTAAAGTGTTCCACGCATACGAGGGAGAAAAGAACACTATGTGTCGTCACACAATGTGTCTATCCATCACAGCTCGAATGTGTTTCAAATGTTCCAACTTAGTCTACACAGCGGGTACAACTCATAGTACCGTCGTACTAAGAGTCACGCCAGCGGACTGCAAAACAAATTGGTACACATCACTTGGCATTTGGTATCTCGACACCCAACATTTTTTTTCCAAAACTATTTTTTTTTTTAAAAAATATTACTTTTTTTTTTGGGGTCAAAACTTTCAAATTTTGGAACCGACCAAGTCGAATTAACTCAAAATGAAACAAAATAAGGTATTATCTTAAAAGTCGCACTCAAAGGTATGAAACGAATGGTCTCATGTTCTTCTAAGTCAAAGCGTCGTTACTCTATCGTCGACAAAATAACATAACCAATAAAGCGAACGCGGATACGAATCACACAACAATGATAAATCATTTCTATAGAGTAAGCAAATATGCTCAATGGATAGCAAACATATAAATAAGCAAGTAGATTACGCATGGAGCACATACCAATTAGCAAGTAACAGTTAATCAACAAGTACGGTACAAATCGTGTTTAAGAATACGTAAGTACCCCAAAATCCCCCGCGGCTTGCTTACTTTGTTATTACCAAATTGAGATATCCTAATCAATTTTAAAATTTTGAAAACGTGTTATCTTTCTTTTTTATCTACTTAAGGAAATCGAAAAGTCTCATTAACCGGAGAACTGATGCTCTGATACCATCTGTAACAACCCGGGATCTCGGTTCAGGGTTAATGCGACTATCGATAACCAAAAGTAGAAAATTAACTTTTAAGATTATATCTCATTAAATGTATACAACAATTATCTCAAAAGTGAGTACAATTTGGATAAAGAAAAAAAAAAGTTGTGATCTTCTAAGTGTCGACTTCGTCTCGATCCACGTTCGCATTCCCCACCTTTATTGATAACCTGCGGTTTTAAAATGGCAACAGCCGACGCTGTTTAGAAGAAAATAGATCAGTAAAAACTGAGTAAATACATACTACGACATGTAAAGCAACGAGTGGCACGGAAGTATGAGTTGAAACAAATCCGAAGATTTAAACAGTAAAACTATCATGTTGGAGCATTTGGATCAACTTGAAGTAACCGAGTAACAAAAACCTCTCAATTTAATAAAATTGAGAAACCACGAGTAGTTGGTAAAATATCAAGAGTAAACAAGTTCATTTAATAGAATAACTTAGTTCTTGAGTAGCCAAGATTTACAATTCATTTCAATCGATTAGGGCATATCAAGAGCCACAAACAACATCAATAGAATAGTCAATTTTCTTCCAAGTTCAATTTAATCGTTAAGTTTAGCCGAGCCATATCCAGAGCCACCAGCAGGATCGATGTAGACAGAGGGATCACGAAATAATCACTAAGGGTTCCTTCTAGGGTCTATCAAACCCTATTTCACCCGAGCGTTAAGGGAGTCCATTCGTCCACCCCGCTCACAACATTATCTAAAAGGCCTTAAGTGTCGACACCCCTATACCGTAGTGACCCTTACAAGTATAAGTAGCACTCTATAGCTCTATAAAACCCTTGGCCTCAATATCTTGATACATTTTGGCTCATCGGGGGCGGATTTGTGAATATTAACGTTCTATCCAATAATAAGAAGCATTGCTTCCATGGTCTTAGCCATAAGAAAATGGAGGATCGCTTGACGCCTCCCATTAATAACAGTACTCTGTACATCGTCCTAAGTCTATTAGATGTATTTTATTTCTTGTCTTTCAGATAACAAGAATAAAAATATCAACATTTCACAAGTAACTTCCGAGAGTTCTGAAAGGAGAACAATAATATAGTTTAACAACATTCGAGTGGAAAACATGCATTCTCATACTTTTTCATATAACAAGAATTCATTTGAAAAATCAAACACATACACACATTTTGATATGAAAAGTTCGTACATATGTACTTACCACTGAGATGAAGCACAATTAAAATCAAGAAACTAAGCCTAGCACTCCGACGACAAACGCTCTCTCCTACGAGGTCGATGTCTACAATCACACGTATGACGTACTCGTTATAACCAATTTACACATTTATAATAAAAATTCAAACCTACATGTCACATAGTCCTATATGTCACTAATGAACATATAAAGATGTTTAATTATCAAAATAATTCCAACAAAACACCTAGAAGTTCAAAAATTCAAGTTTTTTAGAAAATGTGAAACTACAATTCTGGACAGAATTGTAGCTCTGACTTTGGAGCCATATTTTCCATATCAAATCATCTCCAAAAATTTTGAAATTAATGTATGATGAACCTACATGTGTCTAATTTCAGAAACACCAAGAAAATCATGCATAGCTATTGTAAAACTCAAGTTAAAAAAATAACAAACACTGCTATGCAGAGACAAGTTTGGAAGAAAGTTTAAACTTTAAAGAACAATTACTACTACTTGAAGAATAGGAAAAATGCCCATATTCTCTAGAATGAATACCTTATGTGTCTAGTTTCATCACAAGAAAGATTTGGTGCCATAGGTTTCTGGAAATGAGATTTTTAACAAAAATGGTAAAACTTGTTCAAAAACAGAGTTTCACAAAACTTGCAACTTAGAATGAGCATATCTCCCTAACCAAAAAGGCTATGGAGTTGAATTTTATTTCAAAATGACCCTCTATGAGTCTAGTTTCAGAATATGAATATTTAAAAATTCTACAGGGACAAAATTTAGAGATAATATACGTTTTTCACAAACTGGTCAGATTGTAAAAATGTGCAATTTTCACCTAGAGCACTTAAAACATGATCAAATCAATTATATGATACATGAAACTTATAGAGACTTGATTTTCACGAAATTAGATTATTTAGGTATTAAGTAAGACTTTTAATGCTCTTGACACAAATTATCAAAACCCTCTTGGGTAACAAGGCAAAGAAGATGACATTCACAACATGCATGTGGGTTCTAGTGTGGGTTTCATGAAATAGAGAACAATTAAGTGTCAAACTCATGATCAAGACAAGAAAATGGAGAATCAAGTTTGAAAATGAATGAATCTAAGATGAATTTTCATAAATCAATTCTAAACATAGACATGCAAGCATGAATTGAAGGCCAGAAGAAAACTTTGCCAAAATATTCAACAAGATGCTTCATGAAAGAGTGAAATTGGCCTTCAATTCTTGAGTGGAATGATGAAAGAACTCCCCTCCATGATGGTACTAAGTTTAGACTCAAGCTTTTCATGATTTGGAGACTAAGAAATGAAATTTTGGTGTTGTTTTTGTGAGGTCAACTCTCAAAAACGGGATGAAGTTTTGAGAGAGAGAAGAGAGCATGTATTGATGTTCTTGAAGAGAAAAAGATGAAGAAAAAATGAGGGTGAAAAAGCTAGGGAGTGATGACTAGTTGAGGTGATGTGAGGATGGAGTGAATAATCCCACAATGGGATGTACATACATACAAGTGGTAGGTAGTAATTGTTTAATTTTGGTTTGACTTGCATGGGAGAGGAAGATGAGCTTGAAAGGAATAAAAGTGTCCCAACAATTAGTTAGGGTAGAAATAGAAAAGACCAAAATTGAGGGGTGAAAATATAATTTCCACACTTAATAGGTAACACTAGAAAAGATAACTTTCATAAATTGTAAAATCTCTAAAAAATTTCAAATAAAACACTTTGTATAATTCACTTTTAGAAAACTACAAGTACCTCCCAAGTATAAAAAAAATAAGTTTCATATAACATTTTTCAAGTTTTAAAAACTACAAAATAACCCCAAAATAAAAGTATATATCATCATAGATGTCAAATGACACACTTATACGTTAAAACTAACAAAAGGTCATTAATAAGTTTAGAATTAAATTTCTTGAAATTTTCAAATATTTTCTGAAAATGACCAAATAACCCCTAGCTGAAATACGGGGTATTACACTAAGGATGTGTTCTTGATATTTGGAGGTAAGGAAGAGCTAAGTGTAAAGGGTTACACTGATGCAAGCTTCCAAACCGACAAAGATGACTACAGATCGTAGTCTGGATACGTGTTTTGCCTGAATGGAGGAGCTGTAAGCTGGAAGAGTTCCAAGCAAGGGACAGTTGCTTATTCTACAACAGAAGCTGAGTACATTGCTGCTGCAGAAGCAGCGAAAGAGGCAGTTTGGATAAAGAAGTTTATCACTGAGCTCGGTGTGGTCCCTAGCATCGTGGATCCCATAGAGTTGTACTGTAACAACTCTGGGGCAATCGCACAGGCCAAGGAACCAAGATCACACTAGAAATCAAAGCATGTACTTAGGCGATTCCATTTTATTCATGATATGATCGATCGAGGAGATGTGAAGATGTGCAAGATTCCAACGGATGACAATGTTTCAGATCCGCTCACAAAACCTCTTGCGCAGCGAAAGCATGAAGGGAACGCCAGATCTATAGGCATACGAGATGCACCAGATTGGCTCTAGTGCAAGTGGGAGACTGTTGGAATAGATTCCCTAGAGGCAATCGTATGGTTAGTATGAACATTGTGTTGGCTAGAATATTCATTTATTATATATTGTGATATTTAATATAATGAAGTCCTTAGATGAAATGTGTTGTTTATCTTAAATATCCCTAGTCCACTATATTGATTAATAGGACGATCGATTATAGACTAGTATGTGGGTAGATTGATATGGATATATCAAGTCTAACACATGGGTATGCATTAGGAGTAATGGCATACTGGATTGACCCACAACGAAAAGGATACATTAGTTTATGTCAAGTCACAATCGCTTTTCGTAGTGCTAATATAATTGCAATCCTTAGACTTGAAGTTACTAGATACTCTAGTTGTGGAATATTGCGCTTTGATGTTATCAAACGTTACACTGTAACCGGGTAATCATAAAGATGGCTATCGGGCGTGGTAGGAAGCAAGCTTAGATATCGTAGTGATGTAGATAGGATTTGTCCCTCCCACATAATGGGGGTAAATATCCACGGCCACTCGAGGGATGAGGCTTATTGAATGTCCGCCCCTCCTCTTATGCCGTTGTTGCTTTGATCTTCTTCCCTCTTCCTCCGGGTTCAAGCTAGCACTTGTTGGAAGGAAGAATCTAGATCTCACCTCTAGACGTGGATCAACCGTAGAGACGAGGACATCATTATTTGTGTGATCTCACAAATCAAAAGGTACACAATACTATGTCTCTTATCATGTTATGATGTCTCCTCCTGACGATCTGTGGTGGGCATTGAAGTAGGAATTAAATTTTTGTTATTCCGCTGCGTTACCTACTTCAAAACCCAACAATTTATAGAGTTCGGTCCACTTGGACCTACGTCTCTACCTCTGGGATTAGATCCCTGCAGGATTTTCAACTCATTGTTATTAATCAAAAGCTAAGCCCTAGAACTCAAGCACATAGAGTTCCCTTACTCTATTACAGCTTGTGGTTTTCCCTAACATGTCTAGTACGTGCTCTAGCTAACTGATTCACTAAGAATTCTCTATTTTTCACTTTGAACAATCCTTGAGAATGAAATGTAGAAATAATACAGAAATGATCTACCAATATAGCTCTATACAGAAGATCACTTAAGAGTAGAAAACTGCAGCGAAATGCAGTGAACTTTTGTGTATGGATTGGAACAGATGCAGAACTTCTTTGATGCTTGTCAGTCCATAATTCTTTCTCTTTATTTGCCCGTTGAGAATTGTGTTGTTGTTGCTTCGAATTTGAGCTCTTTAAATAATTCAAAAAGCTCTGCAAATCTCTCCAGATTTTCAGCAACAACCTTCCTATTTTGTAGGCAACATAGTTTGACTACTTTGAGATCTTCTCCAACGGTTGAATGATCATAATATTCAGAGATATTGTTGTAATATTTCATTTAACAATCATGAGAAGCTGTCAAACACTTCTGATTGATCATATGATCAAATTATTCAAGTTTTTCCAAATCTGCAGCAATCCAGTTTAGGAAACAATCCTGCAAAACTTAGAAACAATATTTCCTGATTATCATGGTCAAACAGTCGATATAATATGATTCAAAACATGTTTAACAATTTGTCTTTCATCATCTAACAACAGGTAATCAAACATATGCAAGAGAGATAATAAATCAGATCAGAGAGTTAGAAGAATAAGTCCCCCTGAGAATATGCTTTCAGGTTAGACAGTTTCAAGGCTTTGAATCCAGTTTCAAGGCCTTGAAAACTATTCTCAAGCCTCTGAAGCTGATTCAAGGCTTTGAAAGCTTTTTCAAGGCCAAGATATTTCTAGTCTTGAACAACCTGAGCTTTCACCTTCTAATAGGAGGAAGAGTAAAAAGAGGAAGATTTATGTCGTAATAAGGAAATGACTAGCTCAACTCCAACTCCCTAAGCCATGGGATGGGAGCAATGTCCTTAGGGGCGCTACCCACATTCCATAAATTTCCCTCTCTGTTTAAAATTCAACAAATAGTTGATCTAGATAAAACTTAGAATAAGAGATAAACGGACATGACCAATCGAGAAGATGAAAGCACAGATTCCTTCCACCGGGCTAGGGTGACTGTTTACTAAAAACACAAGTCTCCTACCCTAGAAGTAGCCGGTTCCGTTCCCAATCCCGTCATCGGTGGCATAAGCAGTATTTCACTTAATGATTCTATATTGTAGTCAAAGAGATTCATGTAGGCTTATCACCCCCAGTCAAGGGTAACTAACGGAAAGGACAAGCCTAGTGGAAAAGGAATGAAGATGAAACAACATGATGACTTTCTTTTTAATGTAAAGTTCCCGGGTTCAACACTAACGGCTGAAGTCACTCAAACATGAAAACAATGAATAGCTATTAAAAATACTTGACTTTCAGTTCTCTCGTCTAAGCCATTCTCTTAATAAAGGAGTGGAAATTGTCGTACTCCAATCATAGTCTTTTCTTTCGGTACATATCCCTAGTTACTCCAAACTCAGAATAAGAGGAAGTAATTGATTCGGAAAAGGCAGAAAGCACATCTGTATTTAGAAGCCATATTGCCCATATGTCTAATAGAACCAATCAATAGGAAGGGTATGAGAAGTAAAGCCAGTGGTAAACCCTACTAACAACCCGAACACCTTCCCCGCCTACTTCTATTCAATCTTATGCAGATCCGTTACCTTTTGGATGAGTAGGTAGTCCTTCTTTTACTTCCTTTCCCGCCCTTGGGTTCTGCTCCTCGGACCCGGCACGGAATGATCAACCTATGCATTGGATCTAATCAGACCCGGGAACACAGGTGCTTATCCCATTTTCATTTTTTTAGCGGGCTATATCTTTTCTTAAACAACTTAAAATTTCTAGTATGTCAACCCTCGGTCATTTCTTTCACAAAGTGGCTTATCGCAGCCAACTCCTGATCCCGAAACTGCAAATACATGGTCAACTGCGTCCTCCTGCGGTTGGAACGAGATCAATAGATAAAGTACCTAAGGCCTATGACAGACATTCACCGACCCGGAGACTCTCTAATAGAGCGAGTAGAACTAGCATGTGTTAAGCATATAACATCAATAGAGAAGCGATAAGTAACATGATTTAATCTACAATAGAGAAGAAAATAAGATATGTCGATCACTTGCTCCATTCATTCGACTAAGGGAGAATGTCGCTTCACCTCTTACTTAGAGAGGTATAGATGCCGAATTAAGCTTCATCCAATAGGGCTCTTTATCACTTCACTTAAAGAAGGGATGACTCCTGGAGGGGCACGTGAATCCGATCTGGGCTACTAGGCTAGGAAGGTAGGGGACGAAGAAGAAGAGCTTTCACGAATGAAATAGAAGAAAATAACCGCTAAAAAGGGAAATAGGCTCCCAAGGAAGATCCTTCGAAGTCAAAAGGAAATTTAGTATATAGAGTCAACCACCTTCGTGAAGTTTCCGATTCGCCCTCTCCTCCTAGGACAGATACAGATGCTGAACCTTATAGTAGCGCTTAGATTTAGAAAGTCTCCCATTGGCTCCTAATCTTCTATGCCAGAGCTGTAAAGCTGTAAAAATAGTTTAGTAGTTATAAAATTCCCTCGGTATTTAGCTATGTTTTGATCAATTCCCTTCTCTTCTTATAATCCAAGGGGATAGCTCTCTCCCTGTCTAAGTGGGGTGCTTCTCTTGGGTGTTGCTCGATTTCTACCTTGGTTGTTCCTGGTTAAGATGGGTCTTCTTCTTCTTCTTCTATTGATGGCGCTGCGAAATAACCTTTTCTTTTATTCTTCGTTGCTTGATTGGGTATGGGCTAGCCTCCTCTTTTCCTATTGCTTCTTCGATCAGAATGCTAATTTGTTGAATTGTTTCCTTTGATTATGGGAGTGGAATAGGTAAACTTGTTGTTCGAAGGCGGAACCAATAAGGGGAATGCCCGGAGTCTGGGTTTGCGAAGTGGAGTTAGCCAACCGAGCCGAGCCTAAAGAGCGATAAGTAAGACAGACTCTGAAGCGTGAAGAAAAAAGTAGAGCTAATTAGAAATAATATTTGATGCCTCGAGAAAGGTCTTCCTTTGGATTAAACCTATAGTTTGGGGGATGTTGTTTGCCTATTGCTTGAATTTCTTCTTTGTTTTCTTTAACCTCTATTCTTCCTCTCATTTGTGGTCTTTGTTCTTGATCGTCTTTTTTCTCCCCCTCGTATGAAGAGAAATCTTGTTTGGTCAAGGGTCTTTTATATGCTCTACCAAAGGGAGAGGTCTTGGTAGGGGCGACAGAATGGAATAGTTTTCTTCCCTTTATTGATCATTTCTTTCATTCTCTTCTTTTCTTTATTGCTAATCGGATGCTAAAAAAGACTCCCATTTGGATGTCATTTTTGATGCAGCTAGTCCATTTTCTTGAGCTGCCGAGATATTGAACAAAGAATATCTTATTGAATTCCTTGCCTCACCCTGATATGAAAGGGAAGTACGAAGGTAATCGAAAGTCGCTTCTTCTTTGTTGTGTGTTGTTGAGGCTTCTCGCTTGATAGATCTCTGTTCTGATGCTTCAACGAAGTCTTACTTCCCTTCTTCTTTTAGTTCCTTCTTTCTTTTTCACTTTCTCATAACAAAGGCTAAAATTTCTTTATCTGCTCCGCTGCACTTAACAAGTGAGGCCCTTCTCTTCTTCACCCAATCTAATAGGGAACTGGTCGAGAGCTTTGCCCTATCAACTAACCTTTCTTCAGTTCGAGTTGCTTCATTAATAGCATCTCAATCATGTAACCGGGTTAAGAAATAGAATTGACCAGGATTCTGTGGCTGTTAAGCTACTTGAAAGCGCTAGGATAGGTAATGATCACTTCATCTTATGAGGCGTTACAGCTCAAATAAAGCTTATTACTTATTACATGAATACGCATTCAATGGCATCTTCTACTACCAAATCATGTATTCTAACGAGAGGGTGAAAGCGAACAACGATAGTAAGAGGGATATAGCAGTCGACCAAAGGGGGAGGGTGGTCGTTGTTGGGTTTTGACGTAGGTAACGCAGCGGAATAACAAAATTAATCCTACTCAAAGCCCACCAAGGATCACAGGAAGAGATATCATAACATGATTAGGGTCATAGAAGATGTGTACCTTTTGATTTGTGAGATCACACGAAGAATGATGTCCTCGTCTCTACGGTTGATCCACGTCTAGAGGTGAAATCTAGATTCTTCCTTCAAACAAGTTCTAGCTTGAACCCGGAGGAAGAGGGAAGAAGATCAAAGCAACAAAAGGAACCAAGGAGGTTCGGCCCTCCTTGTGCCGTCGGGTAGAGGGGGCGGACGGGGGCTAGGTCTCGGCCTAGCTCTTGTCTTGCTCTCTCTTTTGCTCTCTCCCACTCCTTATGTTATGTCTAATAACAATCTTTTTGGGAAGGAAGCTAGAGCCTCTTATATATATACTCCAACAACTCCTTGTTGTTTCCATATTAGAGTTTTCTTGTTCTAGTAGGACTAGAACTATTCCCTTCCTTGCAAATTAGTCCTACTAAGTTTGCAAGGTGTTGCACAATGATCCTTCTATTAATTAATCTATATTAATTAATCCCAAATCTAGCTCTAGTCTATTTGACGTGTGACCCCATAGGTTTCTATATAGTTGGTAGTAACTATTACTAACATGGAGCGGTGTCTAGCAACACATCCATGCCACCCAACCCATAGAAATAGTCAGTGATCCCGACAAACCTTTGTGCCCAATATGTCATATTGCATTATCCCTTTGTCTCCATATCCGGATTGGACACGAGACATAAATAGTCACACTCGTATATCCAATCCATAGTTCCTCGATCCTGGGAATATGCTTATACTTGCAGATAACATTAGTATCTCTATATTAATTTATCTGAGTCTTGCCAGACATTCAATAAGCCTCATCCCTCGAGTGGCCGTGCATATTTACCCCCATTATGTGGGAGGGACAAATCCTATCTACATCACTACGATCTCTAAGCTTGCTTCCTATCACGCCCGATAACCACCTTTATGATTACCCAATTACGGTGTAACGTTTGATAACATCAAAGCGCAATATTTCACAACTAGAGTATCTAGTGACTTCAAGTCCAAGGATTGCAATAATATTAGCACTACGAAAAGCGATTGTGACTTCACATAATCTAATGTATCCTTTTCGTCGTGGGTCAATCCAGTATGCCATTACTCCTAATGCATACCCATGTGTTTAGACTTGATATCTCCATATCAATCTATCCACATACTAGTCTATATTTGATTGTCCTATTAATCAATATAATGGACTAGGGATATTAAAGATAAATAACACATTTTATCTAAGGACTTCATTATATTAAATATCGCCATAAATAATAAATGAATATTCTAGCCAGAGCATTGTTCATACTAAATCTACGATTGCCTCTAGGGCATCTATTCCAACAGTCGTAGACCTATTCCTCTTATTATTCTCCCTCCCCCGGCCCTACTCGGGAACCAGGGAATCTAGCATTGAGCCTTTCTTTGTGTGCTATCCGTAGCAGCCTTGCCATCCACTCTAATAAAAGAACATGGGTACCGACTTATTGATACCTTATATATCCTCAAACTAGAGGTACCCTCTTTCGCTTGCAACTAATAAGTACGCCAAGTTTCGGCTTAACTCCAGTTCCTGACTCTTAGAGCTCCAGCAAGGTCTTTCGAATCTGCTATAATTCGCTTATTCATTTATTAGGCTAATTCAATTAGTTGATTGGGACGGCAGACAGTACCTAGGTTCTACCTTGATTGAGAATTCGGCTTTTCATCCTTGTTTTCTATTAGACCTTGTCCCAGGAAAAAATAAAGTAAGAACGGAAAGACTTTGCTTAGAAAAGAGAAAGTAGCACCCAAGACTATAGTATAGATTGGTCGTGAAGCACCTTTTCGTGGGCCTTATTTTCCCCCAGAGCGTAAGCCCACTTTTATCAGAATAAAGCTTATTCACATTCGTTTGGAATTAGGTGGGACTAAGGTTTTTTATTCGTGGTAGAGACGGCGGATGTTAACACCCTGGAAAAGCTTCTTCAAAAGCCTACCTTAGCCTACATAGGACTAGGGCCCGCCTTTAGGTCACAGCAAGACATCTTGTTATGAAAGAAGACTACTTAGCTTTGTAATTTACTTTGAACATTGGGCATCGTTCTTTACTTCGGGCACCGTCATTAGCTTGCTGACATAGAGCCTTAGGTCAGATTCTTTTTACGAAATGAGGCTGCTTGGTCTGTGACATGGGATACCACGGAAGCGGACATCGCGCACTAGGGACAGCCATCACTTTAGCCAACCCGCCATTATAGAAAGAGAAGAAACATGCTTTACTGAAGTCTTTCTTCGTTGATACCCCTATCCGAGTTAATTTCTGATGCCTTAAACATCGCTTTCTTTGAATCCGAAATCCCATCAGCCTAAGTAGCGGAAGACTTTCCTGCTGCGTCAAAAGTAAGACCGGAATGAAATTCCTAGTGCAAAAGCGAGCCCCTGCTGAGGTTCCTGCTCGTTCTCAATAAGAAGAAGAGGAAGGGGGCTTGTACCTGACTTCTTAATCAAATATTGAGATTGGGAATGGGAAATGGTAGCGAAAAGAAAAGGAAGGGGCTTCTAAATAGAGAGAATCGCTTTACTTTCTTTTCTTGAGCTTAACTCACTCCTATTTATAGAAGAAAAATACATTCTCTCCTTCTAGTAAAGGATCTACTTATTCCCTTGGTTCCAGCTCTAGAGGAAGTCAAAATCAGAAATTGCGTATAGAAAAGATCTGAGCTTAACTTCAAAATATATATAAAAAAAAAAAAAAAAAAAGAGTAATAAATCTCACTCCACCTATGTTGGAAGGAGAGAAACTTATTGGTGTTGGAGGAGCCACTACGGCCCAAGCGGGAGCGGCCATTGGTATTGGCAACGTATTAAGCTCATTAACTCATTCCGGTAAGCCTTTCTTCCCTTATTTAGTTGGCTATTAAGAAACTAAGATCCGGTCCATGAACAGATAGAAGAATGGTCTAGCTAGGTAGGTTACCTCTTGTTTCCAAGTAACTTGATTCAAAGTGAGTTCTTTCATAGGTCAAGTAGTAAAACAGAATTTGACTAGTGAACTAGAGGCTTATTCGTTACCATCTCTGGTACTGGTTTATGGCAGTAGGAATGCTTCTTTCGTATAGTTTGGGAACCACATAGGGAGATACCTTGTTCTTCTTCAATTCTGAATATAGCGCATCACTTTCTCGACTATGCCATGATCAGGAGCTTCGCACTCCTTTTATAGGGGCACTATTTTTATGGCACGAACTATGGTTTCAAGTAGAGACGCCAGCAAGAAGACCAAGTAAAGGAGTTGCATGTGATTGAGCCTTTGTTAGGGTTAGATCCTTTTCTTTTCTGAGTTCTAGTTCCCTTGCTAGCAGGAGTTTACTTGGGATGTGTGTAGATTCGGGATCTCCCTTCGGTTACTTGCCTTTCAAGTAGGTCCGTTATCATTCCAAAGCGAGTTGAATCTTGACTTCTATTTAAGTTACACTTTGTAGCGGTGGCAACTACCTATTCTTCTTTCGAATGGTACACCCATGAAAAGAAGCCATTAGGCCTGCGCCCCGCCTACCAGATCAGGTATTGCAATAGTACTACCTTCTTATCTTCCTGACCGAAAGGGATTCGATTATTGCTACTACTTTGTTCTTTATAAGTGTAATTCAAATACCAAGGGATGAAAAGAGAATGGAATCGAATTGCCCTAGTGCTGGTGCAGAGATCGACTCTGCTCTTTCGAGTATTAAGAGCGATATGCAATGCTCCGGATGAAGGAACGTAACTACTTACTGGATTGATCAGGGGTGTACAGTCTACTTCCTAAGGCGCCTTGGATATGTCACAAGTTTTGTCACTCGTACTTCTACTAACGGCGTTTATGATGGTATTGTAAGCCCTATCGCTTCTGTGGCTGCCCTGCCTCACCTAGCTTACCTTGTAATCTTATTTCATATTTATATGTTAAGAGTAAGTAAGACGAATATAACCCTCGGGCTTGTTTGTGGTCATATCAGTCGTACAATCCGGTAGCGCAGCATGGTAGTGCATGTAGGTATTCTCCATCTATCGTTCGATGGTCAGACATCTTTTACGCATCTCTCTCTAATCCGCAAGGAAAGAATCATCAATCATCGAATCCACGAGGAATGAATACTCAAAATGGGAATCTTGGTAAATCATCGTTTCCAAAAGGAATGAATCATTAAATGGGAATCTTGGTAAATTCCTCGATCCTCAGTAAAAAAGAGTCAAACTCTCATCGCTCGTCGAGTCGAATCGAGTCATAAAAACGACTCGAGCTAATTTCATAGATAAGAAAGTGTACTTCTTCCCTTGGAAATAGAAGGGAAAAACTGCTTTTCAGGAGCTTTCCAGTGTCCAAAAATCAAGGTAGATAAAGAGTGATTGGCGAGGTGTGAATCTACCTTCATCCGGGGAAGCAGAGGTAGCTAAGCTGGTTAGAGCAAAGGAATGAAAATCCTTGTGTCAGTGGTTCGAATCCACTTCTACCTATAGAAAGCGAAAGGCAAGCACGCCTTTCTCGTTCAAGCGCCCTTGGCTCAAAGGCTTTAGTCGTTCAGGAGTACGAGAGAGGGCCCTACGGGTACGCTTTTCATTCCAAAGGAGGGCTAAGGAACCAATTTTCATCGAGCTAGCATGACGCCTGCGGGACATATCATTTTTTTTCTTGCAGTCGATTATGAAAAGTGAGTTCAGTAGAGAAGCTATCACTTTTGCTTCCAGTAAACTGGCTTCTCCATTCTTGTGCTAGACTAGGGCTCTTACTAGGTTCCGATCCAATGATTTGACGTATTCGCCCACAGGCTTCGCCATAGCTCGCCTCCTTCGAGGAAATGTGGTAGAGTAGAAGATCCCTGAAAGTGCCAATAAGCGAAGCTAAGGAGCGTTCTAAGGCAGCTACCTTTGCGATTCCTGGAGAAGGGTGAAGTTCTCGAAAGCTTAGTTAGCCTACTAGGTAAGAAGAACCCAGCTCGTTAGCGTAACATGAGTTTTCACTTCCTTTATAGAAGCAAACCTACTACCAGAGGCAGAAGGGACAAGACAAGACATAGCGAGTTACTATCCTCTTTTCCTCCTCTTATTCATGTTAGGGTGTATTGTTACGAATTCTATTATATTACATAGAGTTACTTGAATTCATATTGACATATGAATTCAATTTTTTCAAGTTTATGAACAACCCGGTGCGACAGAGTTTAGCTCCTTGGCTAATAAAGCGAAAGGACAGACACCAGAACAGATGCAAAATCTCTTGAAGAAGGGTCAATTTTAGCTTTGAATCTTCCTTCAAGACCTTGAGGCATTTTAGCTTGTCACCTGCAACATTGTTAGTACTCATAGCATATAGATTATATGATCTAGGACAGTGAGTATGCAATCACCAGATTTCTCATCTTGCACCACACATTTCTCCTTGTCAAATATAGCTTTATAACATTTATCACATAACTGAGAGATGCTAAGCAGATTATACTTAAGTCCATCTACCAGATAAACATCAGAGATAGAGTTAGTAGAACCATTACCAATACTACCTATACCAATGATATTGAATTTTGCTTTGTCACCAAGTGTGATTTTTCCTCCAAATTTTTCTGTAAGCTCAGTAAAAAGATACTTCTTCCCACTAATATGTCTGGAAAATCCACTGTCTAATATCCATTTCTGATCTTTCAAGGCCATGGTGACATCCTGCAAAATTAAATCATTGCCTCAACAGGCTATTAGACCAAGTGCAGAACTTTGAGTCATACTCAGAATCAGCCATGTTTGGTGGTCTAATTCCTTTTGGAACCCAAATCTGCCTAACCTGTCCCTTAAGTTGATAAGGATAAGTATTCCTCATAATGTGAGGTTTCGATCTTTTGAAGGGACATGTTAATCTGACATGACCAATTTTTCCACTGTAATGACATTTTGGAGAATGTCTTCTACCAAATTTGACAAAAGTAGTTTGGTTTTTCTTTGGAAAATTTGGATTATAGCCAATCCCACTTTTATACATTGATTTCAGACTTCCTCCAAGAATGAGATTCAGATTATGTTCTGAGCCTGTAAAATTAGGTAGGACCTTCTTGGACTCTTGAAGTTTCTCAGTCAAAGAACAGATTAGTTGTTCTAAATTCTCAGAATGAGTCTTTAGATCAGCATATCTTTCAGTCAAAATAGTGTTTTGATCAACAACCTCTTTTATCTGTGCCTTCAAAGCTTTGAACCTGCTGTCCAAGGCCTTGAAGTCCTTTTAAAGCTTTGTCTAGAAACTTCAACAGTTTTGTTTGTAAAAACTAGGTCCAGGTTTTCTTTTACCTGCTCATGAATCTTAATCTTTAAAGCATAAATCTCATTTCTATAACTTTCCTCATTTAAAAACATGCTTTTGAGAATTTCAGCAAGTACATCAGAAGGACTAGCAAGTAGATTTTTTACCATATCTTCAATATGTATGTCTGATGATTTTTCCTCATCATGCTTTTCCATGAAGCATAAGTTTGCTTTATCTTCTTCTGTGTCTGAGTCACTTGATGAATCCGAATCACTCCAGGAAGCCATCATGGATTTCTTCCTTCTGTTGTCACTGTCTTTATTCTGAAAGTTCCTGTTCTTCTTCTTTTGTGGACAGTCCCTTACTAAATGATCTGCATCACCACACTCAAAACAATTCATTACTTTATTTTTATGTGACTGTGATGAAGGTTTACCTTTGTAGTCCTTGCTGCCTGAAGGTCTTGATCTCTCTCTGTTGTAATCCCTGTTACCAGAATTTCTTTTCTTCTTGAGAATCCTGGCCAAAGCCTTGGAGATCAATGCTAAAGCCTCTTCATCATGATGTTCATCTTCAGTCTCAAGGCTTTGAGACTTTTCACTGTCTTTTGCTTTAAGTGCTAAGTTCTTGATGTTTTCACTCAAATCACCTTCCACATCCTTCATAGACATTTCATGAGTGAGAAGCTTTCCTTGTAGATCATCTAGCTGAAGAAGATTTAAATCCTAAGTCTCCTCAATGGCTGTTGTCTTTGGCTCCCACTTGGCTTTTGGCAAGCTTCTCAGAATTTTCATGACCTTCTCCTCATTTGAGAACTTCTTTCCCAATGACTCCAGATTATTCACCACATCAATGAATCTTTTGAACATTTCCTTGATGGTCTCATCATAATTCATCTTGAACAACTCATATTGCCTCAGAAGTATGTTGATTTTGGTCTGCTTAACCTGGCTAGTTCCTTCATATGTCACCTCTAGTTTATCCCATACTTATTTGGCACTCTTGCAATTTGACACTCTGTTGAACTCATCTGCATTAAGAGCACAGTATAACAGATATATAGCCTTGTAATTTTTTGATACCTTTTCCCGTTCAGATACTAAAAGATTTTCTTCAGACTTTTTGATACATCTGACTCCATCAATTGTAGTATAGTACTCATGAGGACCATTCTGAACTATTGACCTTAGTTCCATGTCTTGATCTATGATGAACATCTTCATCAAAGCTTTCCAGTTCATGAAGTTATCACCACAAAACAATGGAGGTCTGTTGGCTGCCCTTCCTTGTGAGAAAACACCATCTCCTACATTACTCATAGTCACCAGATTGTTAGATCTATATCAATGACACAAGCTCTGATACCAATTGAAAGTGTGTAATGTAGACTAAATACAGGACCTAAATACTCTAGAAAGGGGGGTTGAATAGAGTATGGAAACTTTTTGCGAAACTCAGAACTTAACAGATTAGCTTTGTTTGAAACTCAAATCTCAAGGCCTTGAGATTTTAGAAAACTGTCTGAAACTTTCAAAGGAAAAATAGAAAGCTTCAAGGCCTTGAACTATTACCAGTTCTAAGCAGCTTATAAACCCTAGTTCGATTTGAGTTGTGTAAAGCAGATAACAATAAAACTGTAAAATAAAGAACACAAAGCAATTTACAGAGTTCAGTCCCAATGGACCTACTCTCTGTCTGATGGATCTAATCCCACCAGGATTGGGCGAACACTTCTTATTACTCACACAGAAATAGCCCTTAATCTTCAAGCCTAAGTGATTTCCCTTACACCTATACAGCTTGTGGTTCCAAACCTATCTAGTTCCAGCTACTAACTGTTGAGCTAACAAGAACCTCTTTTTGTTCACTTGAACAACCAACCACTAGTTTTATTGAGGTTTAAGATATTTAAAAGATACACAGATTACAAAACAAGTGAAGAACACAGTAGAAGAGATAAGCTATTGAAGCATGGATGTGTACTTTTGGAAACTGGAATGACTTGATCTTCTGAAATCTGGATTGAAGCTTGAATCCTTGTGTGTTTTTGAATGAATGATCTGCCACGAATTTGTCACACCTCTCAGAGTATTCTGCAAGTCTCTCTGCTTTCAAATTCAAACCAGTCTCTTTCATCCACAGCTGCAACTGAATGAGAGATTTTAGGATCTCAGTTCCTACAAATCCTCCTTCTATTTTCAACTGAAATTCAAACAGCTCTAAGTGGATATCCGTTGGAGTTTGTTGAGATTTCTCTTGCACGTTTTAACAAACCTGCAACAATATTAAAACACAGCAACAACAAAACAAGAAAGATAACAGTACTATGACTATTTAGTTTTCCAGTTTCCGATAAAACTGGTTAAAAGATTAGAACAGTAATATGTTTAACTTCTGAAACATATAAATCATGAAAAAAAAAGTTTAAGACTCTTAGAAGTCAATGAATAATCACAATAATATGAATCACAACCTGCAAGAAAGAATCAACTTAGTTCAGTAAAAATTGTCAGCAGCTCAAGGCACATCTCAAAGCCTTGAAGCTCTGAACCTGCTTCACAGATATTCAAAGTTAAATCCAGAAAACTTTGATTCTTCCTGTTCTGATCATCTCTAATTGTGTTAGATATGTAAATAATGTAAACCATGAGTAATTGCAGTAAATCCCTTATCTGTATAATCAGATATCCATTCTGCAATAAAAAACTGTTAGAACATTCAGCATGATAAGAACAACTCTCAAGGCTTTGAAGCTCTGTCAGTATCTCAAGGCCTTGGAGTATTTGAAATGCTTTGCTACCAATGTCTTTGTCTTTGTATTTCATCACTCAAAACAATTACCATCCAAAACACATTCAAGGGTCTTTGAATCAACATAAATTTCTAGTATGTCAACCCTCGGTCATTTCTTTCATGAAATGGCTTATCGCAGCCAACTCCCGATCCTGAAACTGCAAATACATGGTCAACTGCGTCCTCCTGGGGTTGGAACGAGATCAACAAATAAAGCTTCTAAGGCCTATGACGGGGATTCCCCGACCCAGAGACTCTCTAATAGAGCGAGTAGAACTAGCATGTGTTAAGCATATAACATCAATAGAGAAGCGATAAGTAACATGATTTAAGCTACAATAGAGAAGCAAATAAGATATGTCGATCACTCGCTCCATTCATTCGACTAAGGGAGAATGTCGCTTCGCCTCTTACTTAGAGAGGTATAGTTGCCAAACTAAGCTTCATCCAATAGGGCACTTTATCACTTCACTTAAAGAAGGGATGACTCCTGGAGGGGCACGTGAATCCGATCTGGGCTACTATGCTAGGAAGGTAGGGGTTGAAGAAGAAGAGCTTTCACGAATGAAATAGAAGAAAATAACCACTACAAAAGGAAATAGGCTACCAGGGGAGATCCTTCGAAGTCAAAAAGAAATTTAGTAGATAGATTCAACCACCTTAGTGGAGTTGCCGATTCGCCCTCTCCTCCTATGACTGATACATATGTTGAACCTTATAGTAGCGCTTAGCTCTAGAGAGTCTCCCATTGGCTCATAATCTTCTATGCCAGAGCTGTAAAGCTGTAAAAATAGTTTAGTAGTTATAAATTTTAGCTTTGTATTGATCAATGGCCTTCTCTTCTTATAGTCTAAGGGGATAGCTTCCCTTGGGTGTTGCTCTCTCTCTTTTCTTATCAGCCGGGTTGACGCTTCGTGATACAAACAGAGAGAGAGAGAAACTATTCTTTCCATAAAAAGTAACACCCACTCTCCTTTACAAAATAACATTACGTGTGCATACGACTCTTATTATACGCGTATCATATTTCGAAAGATTACTAATACCCTGATTCATTTTCGTGAGTTGTGACGCAGCTTGAATAAAGAAACTGCACCAAAAAACTTCCCAGCTCAACATGAAAATCACATATTTGTATTACAATACTTTCTTTGACTCGCTCTTATCCACTACTCATCTCAAACAGTAAGATTAATTTACCTGCATTACAAACCTGCAATATCTCTCCGTCACTTTTAATTTTATTACTTCCTTTGTCTCATTTTAACGTGCACGACTTCGTGATACTAACCTATTCAATTGCATGCTTGCAGACAGTAACATGCTGAAGGCAACACATCATTATTTCCAGCCTAGAGAGCAGGGAGACAACCATGTACAACCTTCACCTTGAGCCAATTGAGATGCAAATTCTAGATGCCAAAAGTAGTAGCTAAAAGCATTTGGCAAACTGCACCAGCGACGAACGCCCTGGGAACGGATTCTTCGTTTCGCACTATATAGTAACAGGTGTAAAACTATGAATTCCTAACATACCATATCTATTAGACCGATAATTTAAAAGTTTTACGCAGCACAATATTAGTTTTATGAAGCAATCTCCGTTACTTTATTTCAGCACATATTTATGCTAATTTAGACTGGACATTCATAATCTACTTTTATACACAGTTAACTCATCGCGTTTTATAATGCACACCCGCAGGCAAAGGCGGCCAGCGTGCCACGCTGCTACTAATCTGCATTACCATTTGATTAAACTTGATTGCTCTAATGTTGTAAAACATTGCCATGCTCATACTTCTCACAACACTGGCCCTATATTGGATTTGTGCAGGCATATATCCACTGGGTTCCACAGCTTTGTCCCCTTGCATTATGTCCCCGACCAACCTACTGGGCTGCTGATCTTGCCAAGCATGGTGGTGCTCCTGGTTCTCATTGTAGCTTTCACTGTGTTTCTATTTCTAGATAAACAATCTCCATGTTTGCTCCTGTGTTTATGGAGCCTATTTTGACAGTTGACTGTAGGGGTGTGTCCTCCCCCATGAATGTTCTATTATTTGATTTTGTAAATTGTCAACAGTATATTTAGATCATTGTCCCCGCGTAACCTCGAACGCGGATCATTCCCGACTGGTACGGGAACTCGATTGCGGATCCCCATACCTTATGGAATTAGGTACACGATGCTTGGATTGTTGAATCCCATAACACTAGAGGTACATCTTAGAATTGTGCCGAATTTTCTGTGTTGTTAGTCATATCAACATCATTGGGAGTTTAGGTGATAAATCTGAAAGAATACACTGCAATGTAGTACTGTGTTTGGTTTAACTTCACTTATACCGTGTGCTATAAGTCGAAGTAAAATTCTGGCGGGTAAAACGATCCATAGAAATTGTTGCCATCTTTACAGGAGAATCCTAATTACACCGTACTTTAAATATATTAGACGAATATAAATCATTCAATGGCTCTAACGTTAGTTCCAAATCGCCAATACAATTTTGTCTGAAATTCTGAATTCTCCCCTGATTGCTACAGAGTTACAATGGCAAATGAATATATGAATACCTAAGCACTTTACATCGACTTGCTTCAGCCACAGGTGAAGAACAGACAAAATTGGCGTCCACTACTTTACCGCTGAAAAATTTGTATCAGAAATCGCTGATCTCCCAAACCAAAAAATTGACTGAGCCAAAGAAGTTATTAAACTACTGAAACCGAAGATCCCATTGAAACAAGAGGAACTTTAGCTAGCCAAGGAAAAAATTAGAAATATTAGAACAACGGGAAATTGCGTTGGATATGGAAGAACCTGATATCGAGATCAATTTCCTAGTAAGGCTGGAAGAATGGAATGTAAAAGACGGTAAGGGCTATTGCAGCACCTCTAGGAACTCTATTGTGCTGCCAAAAGTAAAAGAGATGATGAATCTCCGAAAATATTAGGCTCGGAATTTTCGAAAGAATTTTCTACGGAGGACGAACACGTTTTTTCTTTGATCTTCCAAAAAGTTTCCATTTAAATTTTGACTTTTTTTTTTTTTTGCTAAAAACCCAATGATTGTATAATTCCCCCGCTACTGAGTCAAATTATTGCGAAGGAGTAAGATACTAAGGTATCATGCAGCATCCTCCAACTGAAGCCAACTATCATGCTTTAACAATAGTGATGTAGTATAAATTACAAACGTTGCATCTACGATGTTATTATTTTGGTTTGCTTATATGTACATATTTTGTATTTAATACCGCATATCCTGTATATCGAATTATCGATGCCCTGCTAAATGTTGCGCACGATGACACTATATTAAACCAAAAAGTACTGCCTCCAACCATCGGTCTTCATTTGAAGCTCCAATTGTTCCTACTGGTTCTAAATAACCAAATAGCATAAGAAAAGAAAGTTAAGTACATGCCTCATGTGGATCTGAATATTCTGTGAGGAAGGATATTGAATAGATGAATAATCAAGCCATGTTGCAAGAATACGCTACAACCCACCAAATGAAAAAGAGTCAGAAGTTATGTTAGAAAACAAATGCAGAAGCGATGAACCAGTTGTTAGGAATCAAGAAGAAACCATGAAACGAAAGAACAAGACGAAGAACACAAGAAGTTTAACGTGGTTCACTAGTTTTGAGGCTAGCTACATCCACGGCCAAAACAAACCAATTTTGTTGACGAGAGAGAGACCAATACAATTAGCCACACACTTATCAATAGAAGAGTCATGCACCCATATATAGGCCTATACTACTGACTTGTGCCCAAACCCAAAGCATTGTCCAAATGTTGCCAAAACAAACATGGAAACAATTCCAAAAACTGCCCGGCACAAACCAGGTCGCACGACCTGCTAAAGTACCCAAAATTAGCAACTTCAATTTCTTTGTCTCCTAGCTCGTTGATTTTCTAATTCAAGCTAATGTTTTGATCATCCAATAACATGTCACGTAAACAAAAGAAAGACATGTCGCAGCGGAATGGTTGAAATGCGGTAAAATCTGCTTTGTGCAACTTATATTAGGATATTGATATGCTCGACCCATAGCTTATTGATGAATTCCTAACCTAAACTATGAGTATGGAGTGTGGCTGATAGATATGGAATTACTTGCGTGGTGGCAAGAAATTTATATTTGTTTTCTCCTTTCTTGTGTTCAACACTATAAATATTCTGTAACGTGATTTCATTTGGGAAATACTACGATTCAAAGTTACTTCTCTGTTGAAGATCTCTAATCTTGTTTTTTCTCATAAGATGTACTTGCATGAAATACTGTAGTTGGAAAAGCACACGCTGGATCCCTAGCCAATTTGTTGGACAAAATGAAGCAATTGGCGAAGCAAGGAAGAAGAACGAAGACGCGAAAATTGGTTATTGTTAGTGTCTTCCTGCGAAGACGTTTTTTCTTCTTGCTAAGACACTTTGTCTTCGTTCGAACAGTCTTCTTGCGAAGATTTTTCGTGCAAATACAGTTTTCTTCATGCGAAGACATCGGGGCAGGGGCAGTTTCGTTGTTTCCTTGTTCGATTTTGGAATGTTTCTTCGTTTCTTTGGGAACAAGTCAGCATCCTAGGCCTATATAAGGACCTAGGGTCAAGACTAATACAATGTGGTGTATCGTGGTGCATGGTAATTCGGTTCTCATCAACAAATTGGTTCATTTGGTCCGTGGATAAAGTCATGTAGCAAGCCTTAAAACTAGTGAACCACGTTAAACTCTTGTGTTGTTCTTCATCTTGTTCTTGGTTCATGATCTCTTCTTGGTTCCTAACAAGTGGTAACAAGATGAACGGAAAAACTGATGATCTCTTGTTGGTTCATTTTACTTTTAATTTTTTATTTTGAGGAAATGAGAGAGCCAATTACGATCAACAAGACACCACACTCATCAATAGAAGAGTCATGCACCCACATATAGGCCTATACTGCTGACTTGTGCATAATGCAACGTCCAAACGCTGCCAAAACGAACAAGGAAACAATTCCAAAAACATCCCAGACCGGGCAACACGGTCGCACGACTGGTCAACACGGTCGCACGACACAACAGGTCACGAAACCAGGACGCACCACCTCCCAATCCATGTCCTACGACCTTTGAGCAACCCAATGCATGCAGCTTCGATTCCTATGCCTCCTAGCTCGTTGCTTTACCAATTTGATGCTAAGGTATTGATCACCCAATTTGTAGCTATTACAAATCATGTGTATTCTAAGTGATCTATGTCTATGTCATCAGACATTAGTAGGAATTACAATGGAATAATTGTACTCTTTCTTATTTGTGGGGTGAAGGAAGTGATCCTGTCAGCGAAGGTTTTCTTTTCATATTTGAAAAGAATGCCTGAAGAGTTTGATACTTTCAAGACGAATTCCTTTAACGGCTGCGCTTGAGTTCACTCTCCGAGGCACATCACTTACAATCTGAGTCTACCAAGTTGAATACCAACGCAGATGTTCATGTACAAGTTTTCACTCCCTTTCAGCCACAACAATGTAATCATGGAAACAATATGCATAATAATGTTGGGTCTGGTTATATGTCCAATAGAGATTCAGTTCGTAGTACTAATTAGAAAATTATTTCTCCTTAATGTATGTTTTGCACGCCATTGCACACTTATGTATGCAACATAAGTGGAGGTGTAATATCATTTGTGTAGTAGCAATTGCCGAGATTAAAGGTCGGGGTACCTTCTTGAAAGTTAAGAGAATGTTCCAATATGTGTCGTAGATGAAGTAAATTGATGTTCCCACACCAGCTGCAAAAATCCAAGGACAAATCGATCACTTGAAATTACCTCAACAACCAATGGGTCCGGCTCTACCATCCTCAAATACATTATAACAATACACGTGAATTTGATCGCTCCTGCCATAAAATTTAGTGGTATCTGGGGAGAAATCTTAACATATAGAGTGCATAACTCGTAAATTGTGGCTCAAAAGTGACACAGTCTTACATGAGACAAACTTGGAATGCAACCAGCAGCCTCCTCTAATGCAACCTTATTTATTCTAACCCTCATGCTTCTAGGAAAAATACCATCATTAATTACACTTGCTACTGATCAGATGCATGCCAATGCATAGATTGGAAGTTTTTTCATGACATTCTTTCCTATCAATGCATCCATCTCAACTTCCCTATTTGAAGAAATGATCGGAGAATCTTTATTGAACTCCAATCTCAAACCTAGTTGCAGTTATCTGAACCCTCACATCACAGTGGATCCTCCTAATTCTGACTTTCACACGGAGAAACCGGACACACACAAACATTCACAAATTCTCCTTCATTCAGGTGATGATATGGAAAGTGCACCTGAGGGAAAAGAAGATCCATATTTTTTTTGTGAGAAGTTCTTAGTATCTCGAAAATCTTAGTATGGATAGAGAAATGAAGCTCAGATTAAGGTTTTATAAAACGGAAGCCTCTAACGTATCTGTTGCAATTGCGTATAATGGAAGTCAAAGTTTGTGACAATTCTTCAATCAATGGTTGTCGTGGGTTCTCAGATAAACGAAGACTTTGGAAGATCAGTTCTGACAAATTCTCAATCAATGGCTGCCGTGGGTTCTCTGATAAACGAAAACTGTAGAAGATCAAAGTTTATGAGTAATCCTCAATCAATGGCTACCGTGAATTCCTTTTCCGAACAGAGTTTGTCAAAGTTTCACGGCTTCAAACGCTTTTCATATACCATGGTAATTGAAAGATATTCCGATGAATGTTTTTCATGATTTGTCTTATCGTTTCATGGTTTACCGGCTACAACAAGTCACCGGTCACGGAATTTCATGAATAGTACCGGTTATTACTTGTTTTTCGCCGTAACCCGACCCATGTACTGTTTTTTTCCGCATTGAAGCCTTGTCCAATAACTTTAGTAGTCATACATATCAAAACTTTAATTTCAAAAAAAGATATTTTATTTAAGAAATAATAAAAATGGTGCTAAATTAGATTGTTTGATATGCCAATTTTATTAGTCGGAATTGTCATTATTAGTCAGAGTTGTCAAATTTTTAATTTCATAAAAAATTATATTAAGTAATAATAAGATTTGTGTTTATAACAAAGGGGATACTCACATATATAGTATATGAGAAAAGCTAGGGAACCCACCCATATCTCCCACTCATCTCCCACATTCCTTCTAGAAAAATGCAATCATACCAAATGAATATTCATGATTCCAATTATACACTTGGGTGGGAGGTGAGTGGGAGATATGGGTGGGTTACCTAGAATTTCTCTATGTATATAGTACAATGCTACACATATAATAAAGGGGTATTAATAACTATCCTATTTTTTTCCAAGTATAAATAGTATATATATACACTTTACATATAATACTCATAATATAAATATAAATATACAACTATAAGTATATATTGTAACTATATATATATATGTATATATGAACAAAAATCAGTACATACATTGGAGCTAAAAAAAATCAGTACATACATATTTATTAAGGACGAGAGAGATAGAACGAGAGCTGAATAAAAAGATAACAAATAAATAGACGTAGGGAGAAGAAAACACCAAAAGAAGAAGTGAGCCGAATTGAGATTGAAAAAAGGGGGATTTGTGGCGGAGAAGAGACTGGCGGCGACGAAGGAGACTGTTGGTGATTTTAGTGTCATCAAATATTTTTTTGTAATTGGATTTACTTACCACCAAATAGACATTGGCGTATAAATTTTACACGTTAGGAGGTGTGGAGTACATGCGTGGACACGAATATACTAATGTCTTGGACAACGGAAGTTCAGGGGCGCAGCCCCCAGACGGGGATCGGGGGCGGCGGTTATAACCACCGGCCAACGTTTATAACCGCCATTAACCTCCATTAACCGTCATTAACCGCCTGTCCCCTTCCTATATGTTGGAAATTTGGTTTATTGAAGGAAGAGAGAGTGAACATCTGTGTTCGGAAATCCATAACAAAAACCATATTCGTTCTTGAAACAGTCTCTGTTTTATCTAATTATCGATTTCGTGTGTATACCACCGAAATACTTTCATCTGAAAGTGATCCACACAACTCTGAGACGATCCATGTTCCTACATACAAACCCAGAAATTCTACAGAGAAGGCGCAGGCGAACGGCGTCGGAAAGGGTGAAGGTGAACGGTGGCGAAAAGGGCTTAGATGAACGGCGGCGAAGGCCCTGGGTTTTCCGTCGGCAATCTTGTCGGGGATCGTCTCGGAGGCTCTGCTCGACCTGAGCAGAGGTCACGACTGAAGGGAGGACTGCGCAGAGGGGAGAGAGTTGGGCCGAGATGAGAGGTTCAGCCGCTGTTGCCGGCGGCGATGGTGTTCGGTTTTTGTTCGGAAATTGGTGGGAGACGGGACGATTTCCTGAGTGTGATTTTGCAGGTGGGAAATTGAGAAGGAGTTTGTAAGTGGCTTATACCCGCTAAAGTTAGGGGGAACGTGGGTGAAAGTTTAGGGAATTGAGGGAGATGGTGGTCCGTCAGGTACCGCAAGGGAAGGCGGTACTGGGTGTTGCTGCGCAGAAGGGAAAAATTGGTCTTTAAACCGCCTACGAACTTGGTCTTACAAATCTACCCGGTGGACTATAAGTGACGGGTTGGGTCCTTTATCATTAGGGTTTAACCAAAAAATAAACACAATTTTGAAAATTAAACAGATTCTTATTAATAAAAAACAAAACAGACGGTTACTTTTTTCTTTTCCACCCATCACAATCACTCTGCTTCCTCTCTCTCTCTCTCTCTGCAAGTGCGAAAACAACCGACCCAAAGCTCTCTCTTCCTCCTCCATGGCGTCGTCCTCTACAACTGCTCCCTCCTCTTCATCATCGCCGTCCATGGCTGCCACCGGCTCCGGCTCAGTCCCTGTCGGTGTTTATCAAACTCAGTTGGTCGTTGTTACCCACCCCACCGTCGGGACTATCGGCTTCCTCAACCGACCAATTCCCACAATTCGTGTCGGGAATGATGAGGTTAGAATTTTAGTTTCTGTTTGATTTGTAGTGTACTATGATTCAACTTTGTGTACTAGTATGATTCAACTTTGTGTTTGTTAAAACCCAGACGATCTGGGTTCTTCTGTTGTGACGATCTTAGATCTAGTTTTTGTTGATAGGGAGACGAAACACCTGCCTATGGCATTTTTACGAGACGATCTAGTCTGGACCGGATCGTCTGCGTTTAAACCGATCGTCTGGTGCTAGACCAGATCGTCTGGGCAAGGTCTTCTCGGTTGAAATTATTTTTACCGAGACGACCTAGTCCAGACGATCTGGTTTGTACCGGACGATCCGATATAAACGCAGACGACCGGGTATAAACGCAGACGACCTGTCCAGAGTTCGTCTCTGTGAATGGCCTGTAGGTCGTCTGTGCCTTTCCCGTTTCGTCTGAGTTTTTTTCTTATATCGTATGTGTTCTACAAAACTACTGAACACTTTGACACAAAATTTTTGAATTGTTCAACACTGTATACTAAATTGAACACACCCTGAACACTTTTTTTTTTAACAAGAACAGCTGAACTCTTACTTTTGACACCAAAACATTAACAAGACAGTTTATTACTTAGATTAGCTATAAATTGAAATCATTATCTTAAAATCATTAATAAGTTAGATACACAGTTTATAACTTAGATTAACATTGATAACTTACCTACACAGTTTATAACTTAGATTAAAACTAATTAACTTATGTATGACAGTTATTTTACCGATTTGTGTTTTATAATGTAGGTTCAGTTACTTAAGGTTTCAAACTTGGGTCAATATTTGGGAGGAGACGTACCGCTCCCCTTGTGTAAGAAATTGATTGAAAGAGGGAACATCACTACGAGGTGCCATCTTAAATACTATGAGCGCACTATGAAATGCCTTAGTGAGGAGGTACGATCAGTGATACGGAATAGGCTCCCGCAGTTGAAGTTCTTTTTTCACCTTGTTGGTGGCCCGTTCAACTATCCGGGGCAGATAGTAAATCTTGTTATGCATGCGAAGATCAACACGGAGAAAGAAGACACTGAATTGTAGTTTAACGTAAACAACATGCCGGTTCGTTTTGGATTGAAGGAGTTTTTCTTGGTTTCGTGGTTGAGAATCGGGAAAATAGATGGGGTAGGTGAGAAAGTCACTGAATATGGTTGGGCTGCGAAGTACCTCAAAAACCACAAGATGGGTCATAACATCAAAATCACTAAGGTTGAAGATGCACTTACAAAGTTGCAAGAATAAAAGGACTTGAGCCGTGAGAAACTCAGTGATTATGCTAAGTTGGCGATCGCTTGCATAATGGGTAGGCTGGTGTACACGAAAAGCTCTAAGTATGAGATGTGCATGGATGCATTCGGGTTGTTCTCGGATCTCGATTGGGCTAACAGTTTCGCATGGGGGAGTTACTTGTGGAAAGATTCCCTTGATCAAGTGAAGACAGAGTTTTGGAATTACATTTTGATCCTGACCGTCGCAGGAAGTATAACATGCATTGCTTCCCACACATCTTTCTGGCATGGATTTGCGAGGCCATACCGGAGCTCGATGACAATGTGGGCAGGTACACCGATACGACCGAGGTTGAATAACTGGGAGTGGAGAAATTGCAATGCAACCTTGGAAGAAGCCTCCGCTTATTGGAAATCTGTAAAGAAAGTATATCCAAATCTTTTGCCAACGGAGGAAGAGAAGACGGAGCCCTACTGGGAAAGCTTCATTGAGCACCATCGTACAAACCCTGGCAGGCCTCTTTTCCCACGGTGGACTGCGGTCTTTCAAGAAAAGACTATAATATTAGATGATCAACATGAGAATCATGCTTTCGAACCTTCCTACAACTTTGATAAGGTACCGACGAAATATGATGTTGAAGCGGAAGAAGATGACGTTGAAGTGGAAGAAGGTGATGTTGATGTGGAGGCTAGTAAGAAGCGGAAGAAGAAGGGCAAGAATGTCGCTGCGGTTGGCCCACAAAGGAAGAAGAAGAATGCACCACAAGCCAGTGATGCTGGTCCGATGAGGAAGAAGCAGAAGACTCTTCTCATCGATGAATCAGAAGAAGAACAAGGGGGAACAGAAACAATTAGAGAAGCCTCTATCCCCCCTGCGGAAGTGCCTGACCAGCAAAATGATGCAACTCCTGCACCTGAGGTCCCTAGAGCTTCTGTTCAAATTGGGGACTTGGAATCGTTCAAGCAAGATTAATTTTCCCTGTTCCGGGGGGAGTTCAAGACAGTGAACGACAAAGTCGACAAGTTTGGCGAACGATTAGACTGTGTCAAGCAGGAAATGAAAGACTTGCGAACGTTGGTTGAAAGCCAAGGCACCACATTATTGAAGACAGCCGCGTACAATCAGACCAACTCGCTTCATAAGTTGGAAAAAATTGGGAAAATGACACACGTTTCGAGAACTCTGCTGACGGAAGTGTGGAAGGTGGAAACAAAAGGAATGCCGGATGAGACACGAACTCAAAATGTTGGACCTCCCGGCCAGGTATACTTATAAGTATGATTGGTAGTCAATTATGTATGTTTTTAATTTTAACATGTTCCTAATTTTAATGTAATATTCTTGTTAGTATGCAGAGCTCGAAGCTACCCGTAGATCCAACCAACCCGAGCCAAACGAGCATGCAGCAACAGAGCAGACAAGATCAGGGGGATTCGAGCCAAAAGAAGATGGATCCAATCAAATTGTGCTTGCAGCGGCAGATGAAAGATCTAGGGGTTCAGCCGCGTCAAGGTTCGAAGAAGCAGGGGGATTCGAGCAAGCAGGGGGATCTGAGCAAGCAGGGGGATCCGAGCAAGCAGGGCCATCCCAGCAAGCAGTGGGATCCCAGCAAGCAGGGCCATCCCAGCAAGCAGTGGAAGATCTGAGTGATCCTGAACTCGAAAGTTGGTTTGATGCAGATTACTCAACCCTTACAGCAGAAAGGAGGAGAAGAAGGAGGCGAAGAAGAAGGAGGCGTAGAAGAAGATGTTGAAGTAGTGTTGCCAAAATTATAGTTACATGTACCGGAAGATTGGATACCGTACTTCGAGGCTCCAGAGCATACAGACCAAGAAGACTGTTGGACTCCTTAGTCAACGTACAGTTATGATAAGCTAGGTTTGTATGACAAGATACATGGTCGTGATAAGTTGTTTATTGTTCGAGAAGGTGATGTGGCAGTGAAGTGGCGGCGTGATCGCGCAAGAATTGAGTGGGAGAGAACCAAGTATGCGGCTTCACTTGCTAAAGAAGGAATTCACCTTGTGAAGTTTTTATATAGTGCGTCTACCGAATACCAACGTTCAACCTCCTGCTGCAACCCAAACCACCTCTAGTAAAAGCCTTCCATGAGTGGTTATATGATCCTGAAGAGGAGTGGGCACGTATATGTTGTGGAATTAATATACTTGGGATGGAATTATTTAAGTACCTTAAAGCATAATATTCTACTATTCTTTGGTATCATATGGACGAGATGACGTATGTGATTAGGCGCATGTATTCAAAGAAAATGCGTGAAGCTAGAACAGACACGGTAATTACTGACTATGGTTGGTACCATGCGTTCATGAATACGGAACTCACTTACGAGGAGCTGAAGGAGAAAGTGGCCCCATATTTTGCAGGAAATCAGCCGTATCGGGGAACTAAGCTCGCCAAGGCTAGTAGGTGGTTCATGCCATGGTTTACAAAGAGAACAGCTAAAGGTCCAGGGCATTGTATTGTCATTTTCATTTAATTGAAAGACACGGTGTTGCAAGTGTACGATCCGCAGGAATACTCTGGGTTCAAGCAATGGGATTTTGAGCGTCTTCTCACGGATTTCCCTAGGCTTCTGAAGGACTTTGGTGGCTGTAGAGCGAGTCCTGAATTGTTTGAAGTGGAGAAATTGCATAAAAAACATCTCTTCAAGACAAGAGAGAAGAGGTTTGTGACCCAAAAAAGGTATATGACAGCCAGGTATGTAATTCAAATGATTGAGTGCTTAATTCAGTCAAATCCGATTAGGGGTTGGATATGTGTGGAAGACATAGTACTAAAAAAGAAGATAGATTACTGTACTTTGATTTGGATGGTCGCTTTTCACTTCCCTATTGGCACTGGAAAGGGTGTGAGAGTGGAAAAAGTAAGCTTCCAATGATATGTATTTTAGCTATTTAATGAAACTTTTTTTTTTCCAATTGTATATCGATTACAAACAGCGAACAACGACTATCGATTACAAACAACGAACAACGACTATCGATTACAAACAACGACTATCGATTAAAACAACGACTATCGATTACAAATAACGAACAACGAATATCGACTAAAAACAACGACTATCGATTACAAACAACGACTATCGATTACAAACTATGAACAACGACAATCGATTACAAACAAAGACTGTCGATTACAAACAACGACTATCGATTACAAACAAAAACTATCGATTACAAACAAGGACTATCGATTACAAACTACGAACAACGACTATCGATTACAAACTACAAACAACGATTATCGATTACAAAACAAAGAACAATTACAAACAACGACAACCGATAACATATTACAAACTTATTAAGGTTCATAAGTGCAAGTTCTTTTTGAATGTCCTAGTCGATTGCACTTGCTGCATCTGTATGAACCCTTTCCTCCTCGATTTGAAAATATTTTTTCAGCCGTGGACTTGAGTCTGGTCTCCTGGTCCCTCCCTGGTGTCACCAATTTCTTCGGAGGCAATGGGCAGAGTGCTCTTACATCCTCAGGTAAATTGTCTTTGTCCCACTGTGTGTGGTTGGGAGCAGTATAAACTGTTCCGCTATAGGCCTCCTTAAAGTATTCTTTTGAATAGTACCTGCTAGTATGGTTGTACATGACCTCCATGTCGTGTTGCACGTCGTAATGGCCCAGCTTCCTAAGTTGAGATGCACATGCACAAGCATGTACGCATGGGAACCACATCTATTGGTATTCGCCACACGTGCAGCTCCCGATGACATTTCCAGGGCTAAAATCCACCACGTAACATTTCAGGACACGGTCTCTTACTTCGTACTCTGTGCATGTGATGGGACGTACATCCAACCCTCGAGAGTTGGCCCAATTCTCCAACATTTTTTCTTCCCGCAGCTTAGTCTGAAACATCCTTCCCATTTTCTCCAATTCCTCATTTCTCAAGATGAACCATTGAGCCACTGTGTCGCATGCAAAGGCGAATAATTGAAGAGGTTTGCCATTCCGTGCATCGAGAAAGCCCGTTCATTTTCAGGTGATGATAGCAATGGAAATGGTTGGAAAGGGGGTACACCGCTTAACTGAATTAATTATAGCTTGGTGTCGATCGGAAACAAAAGTCAGGTCATGCATGTCGGGCCTAAGTTGTCGTAGTTTAGTCAAGAACCATGTCCATGCATCTGAATTCTCGCGATCCACCAATCCCCACGCAATGGGATAGCAGTGTTGCTCACTATCAACCATTGTGCACACAACCAACTAAACAGGTTCTTTCTTCATGTGTGACATATCAATCACAATTACAGGTCTCATATACCGTATACCTACAATGCATGCACCGAGGGCCATGAAGCAGTACTGAAATACATTATCTTGGCTCACCACAATATCCCACTTCGAACCAGGGTTCAAATTAGCGGTTAAATGCATGAACGCAGGTAGATCTGCATAATTTTGGGCCCTAGTGCCGCTAATAAGACTTTTACGCTTTTGAATTACAATCCACGACGTATGGTACGAGAATTCGGTGCCCATATCTTTCTCCATAGCCCGAACCTCAGCGATTGAGGGTGTCTTTGAGAGATCTTTAAACCGTCCCAGCAGTTGCTTGGCTACAACCATGCTTGTCATGTTACGGTGCTTACCGTCAATCGTAATTGCGGTACATGTGTGAATGGGATTGTGTTTCTTAAGGACATAGTTCAGAGCCTCTTTGATCTTGTACGCCCCCACCATCCACTTACAGTTCTCATCACTACAACGCAGCACTATCCGCACAGCTTCTCGCTTGTAGACGTGAAAAGACCATCCGCTGTTAGCAGCAGCTAACCTAATAGGCATTAATAGTGCGTCGGGTCCGGCAAACAAATCGCCAATCTTCAGAACCAGTCCGTTAGACCTACCAATGCCATCACTACAACAACCACTACCACCGGCCTCATCAACAAAACGATTGCGGTCTATCTGCACAGTTTCCAATGCAAGATTGTTATGCACATTTGGTTCCTCTCTATCATACACATCATAGTCATTGACCGCATTGGTGGATGTGTCATGATCGAAGTTGGGTGGACTGAGAGCCATAACATTATCCATTTCTGTGAGGACCAATGGAGGGTCCATGTCGTCAGCATACCCTAGGGGATGATCTGCACACCGGGGAAGTATTCGTCTTCAATCAATGCATGAGGGCTATTGTATTCATCCACGGGAATCAGCTGCATATTGTTGTCATCTATCGGAATCGGCTGCAAATTGTGGTCATCCATCGGAATCGGGCCGTTATGTACTCTATCAAGAACTATATCTGAAACTACATTTCCTTGAACCTCATCCTCCAAAGTAACGTTCATTCTAACAGTATACCCGGCAGAACACCAATCAAACAAATCATCGATTTGTAGGTCATCAGAAAGTACGTTAGGGGGTAACAAGTCTAAATCGTCTATCAAGTGATGATAGTGTAAGACGATTTTTTTAGTAGACTCATGATCACCACCCATTCTAACGGAAACATCTTCCTTCAATAAATCTACAGTAATGCTTTTGCATATCTTGAAATGCGCGGTCTTCAATCTTTCACCCAAATATTTGTACCTACCTTCGACACGATCCCATGCACCGTTCCAGATGACAAGTACTCCTAATTTCTTCACCATCTCTGTCAAATATAAACAAACTTCACATGTTAGAAGATAATGTTTGTTTTTCTTAATTAGGATTTAGGGTTTAATAATAACCATATTGTGATAGTAGTTAATTTTTAATAATAAGGGTTTAGGGTTTAGGGTTTAGGTTTTTTTTTTTAATAATAAACAGTTGGTAGGGAAGACAGAGACGACCAATGTCCTTTGGGCGTCTCTGTCTTCCCAAGTGAATTACACGGACGAACCAACGACCATGGTCGTCTCTGTCTTCACCAGTGAACGAACCAGACAACCTTGGTCATTATCGGACGACCTTGTCGGCCGGACTTGGTCGTCCGGGTCTTCACTGGTAAATGACACAGACGACCGAATCTTGGTCGTCTCGATAGTTTATTTTCAGAGGAACTTCACGGGTCGCCTTGGAAATTGATAAGCCGCATCCTTCTTAAATGTGGATACATTTCCAAGAAGAAATCATCTAGAAAATGTATCCACATTATTACAAGCATGCACGGCACAAGAAACAAAAGAAACTGCCGAGTCTCTTCGTCTACCCTCCACCACTATAAATGTAGGTAAATTGAAACTCCTAAACCACGACCTATTCACACTCCCAAATCACTCCATCAAAATTTCCAAACCAAGCTACCCACCTAAGGAGTACGAAACTGACCACGGTGAAGAAGAAGAGGAGGTGGGAAGTGATGAAGAAGAAACAAGTCAAGAGAAGGAAACTGATGAAGAAGAAAAAAGTGAAGAAGATGGAAGTGAAGAAGAAAAAAGTGAAGCGGATGACGAACCTGCTTATTCCTATAAAAGGGGTTCCGAAACAACCATTCACTCATCCGATGAAGACGAAGAAGACACGGCTCACTGGACTAGTCTCCCATCTCCTCCACGTAAAAGAGACAGGGATGGTAGTGCTAGTGAAGAATCGAGCAGCGGTTCGGATTGGGACCCAGAAGAAGAGATTCCTCCTAGGGATAAGAAGAAACCAAAAAAAAATGTAGTTTGTTTCTTTTAAGTTTTTAAATTTCAATGTAATTTTCAATTTATTTGAAGTTTAATGCAAGTTCAATGAAATTTTAATGTTTATTTTTTGTCTTTAATACTACAAACTTTTTATCTTTGCTACCCAGAATCAAATTTTTGTGTTAGGGTCTTGATTAATGTTGGGTTGATATTATTTACCTTTTTTTTAAATAGGTTGATATTATTTACCTTGATTTACCTTGATTGAACCCATGTTCCAGTTTTTGTGTTTTTGGTACTGTTGATTATTGTAATCTATTTGTTGATGTAATTTCTGAAGTATTTGTTGATTATTGTAATCTATTTGTTGATTATTGATTAATGTTTGGGTTTTTCACAAAAACATGTAATTCTTATTTACAGTATTTGATTATTGGAATTCAGTTGTATTTGATTGTTGGGGTCTTATATTAAGTCTTATTTAAACAATTTAAATTTTTTGTGTCAAACTGTTCTAGACCAGGTCGTCTGCATTCATACTCGGTCGTCAGCTTTTATATCGGATCGTCTGCGTACAAACCACTTCACTCAGACACGGATGATCTAGAATCACAGAGACGACCTAGACTCACCGAGACGGCCACGGTGGGTCGTCAGGGTCGTCAGGGTCGTCCGGGTCGTCCTGGTGTTCCCTCTTTGGTTTCCCCCGACGATCCCTATACTATATAGGTCGTCTCTGTGTCTTAGTGAATGAAGACCACGACGACCAAGCCCACTGCGTGGTCGTGGTGGTCTTACTCAAATCGTCCCCGACGAGTGTTACATTGGCATAAGAAAACACAAGAAGAACAGATGATTATGAACTAATATAAAATTGAACAAATCAAGATAAAAAGCAGAATATTTAAGTGATAAGCTGACATTAGGATGAAAAGACACAACAAATACAACAATCTCAACAAAATTACAGTTTACCTGTACTCTGAGCAGGTTCAAGAACAAATGGAGATGAGAGACTCAGATGAGAGAAAATGTGAGAACTAGATAAAACAAGAGAAAGTGAGAGTGACAAATGAGAAATGTTTGATAACATTAAGGTTGGAGTACTCTGAAATCATAAATGATACGGTTGGAGGAATTTCTTCTTGTACTTTGTTAGGTAGAGGTAGATGAAAAAAATTGAATGTTCGTGAGGGAGAAAAAAAAGCAGTGAAGATTGTAGTGAGAGAAAAAAATAGAAGAGTATTGAATATTAGGGTTGCAAGGGCATAGAAGTCATTGAACAACAACCATGGCTGACAACATGTACTTTTGGCTGACAACAAGGGACCACATGGTTGTTAATAATTTCTTTAGAGATCAAATTACCCAGCCGGGTAGATTGGAAAACCAAGTTTGGCCAAGGGTATAAAGTAAAGACAAGTTGGCAGAAAGGAATTTGAACAAAATCCCCGCGCAGAAGGGGGTTGAAGACGAGGGGAGAGGTGATTGTGTGTGGCTGTAGTGCGGGTGAATAGGAGAGAAAGTGTTATGGTGTGACTGGTGTATGAGATAAGGTGAGAAAATAATTGCGTGTTACACACACATTGTATGTAACTTTAAAATCAAATTTTACATAAATATTAGGCAAACTCATAGATAAAGTAATCAGAAAAATAGGAGAAGAAAAATTTATCAAACTTTGGGTAAAATATAATTTTCGGAACTTTAACTTTTAAAATATCGCTTCGACATCCAAATTCTCTAAAATGTCAATTGACCCCAAAAGTTGTTAAATTGCTAAAATTAGCCACAATTATCAAAAATTACCAATTCAACCTTAACAGAAAAGTGGGGTATTTCAGGAGATACATTCCATAATGAACTTGATTATACCTTGACCAAAGTTCATGAATTCCAAGCAACAGTGAATAATAGACCTGATAATACGAATGAAAACTTTGTTCATGTCTAATTTAAGGTCATAAAACTCTGCTTTGCCGATTTTTGATGAGGGATGAAATGGAGAAGTAATGGGCTATAAGTATATTGTCCGAAATGAATCTCCCTTTTATAAAAGCATTCTAATTGTCTGAGATAAGATCCAGGATGACCAATTTCAGCATATTGACCAAAACCTTGGAGATATTTTATACGCTGATAGGTCTGAAATCCAATGCTGAGATTGAGTTGAGAGTCTTTGGAATTAGAGCTATAAGGCTCTTGTTGCACTTTTTAAGAAGAAATCCGGAGAATAATGTATGGAGTCGACATGTAAATATGCAAACAACTTAAAATGAATCTTTTTTTCGTATAAGCCACAACAATTTGATAATGTTGAAAGACAAAGTAAACCGGGTCTAAACAGTCTTCGAGCATCTCCAACCAACCGATCACTGAGGGTCTGAATAGGAGTTTCTAAATATATTTGATTTTTTCAACTTTCCAAGCAAGTTGGCCACGAAATCTTCTTTTATCAAATCTCAATTACTATTTATTCATTTTCTTAAAGGTGGAGATGTCCATCTCAAACCGGTCTCTATGTCTCCACAAAAATCTACGTTATCTATTTTTACATCTACTTTTGATGGAAAAATAGAGAATGAGTATTGATCTCAAGTTCATCGATAATCGTGCATGGTGACTGCTATAATTATAACTTTGTGTATTAGCAATTTAAAAAAATATTTCCAACATGATAAAATAACAAGGTTCAATTACTTATTAGGCACCTCTAGTATAGGGTAATGATCAATGTATCATCCCAGTTTTAGATCCCTCTGGTTGTTACCTCCCGTTGTTAATTGTTCACAATGAGAAACTAGAATAAATTCCGTCCACTATTTTCTGCTAATTAACGGTTATTTAGGGGTAATGTTGTCAACTCAAAAAAATATGAACACTAATTAATAACACCACAACCAATGCCATTTCCACCATCAGGACCACCGTTGCACCACCAAGACGACTAAACGCCCAGAATATGGCCACTAACAACCCAGAATCGTGCCTTATAGTTTCCAAAAATTCCATCCCACAACCTTCATCCAAACCACACAACCACCACCATAACCTCCTCATAGCAACCAACACATTACAAAGATCATTTTGCAAAGATCATTTTGCTTAAGAGATCAGCACCAAATCGAGTCCCAAATTTGAACACTATAGTGAAACACATTCTGTTTTATGGGTCATCGTGAAGAAAGAAAGAGGTGTGAATGAAGAAGAAGAAGAAGAAGAAGAAGAAGAAGGAGGAGGAGGAGGAGGAGGAGGAGGAGGAGGAGGAGGAGGAGGAGGAGGAGGAGGAGGAGGAGGAGAAGAAGAAGAAGAAGAAGCAGCACCAGTAGCCCCCTATAGAATCAACTTCATCGTCCTCAGGGGAGTCAACCGACGTAGTCTACAATAATATCCTCCGACCTCTTGTCCGTCCTCCTCCGTTTCTTCTCCGAAATGTTGTTCTCATCAGCTTCAGCCTGGAACAAGTGAGACACGACATCCAGGACGTCGCCGCCACACCCAAAACTCTAATTGGAAGATGACAAGCCGCCATTGACCCCAATCGCCATAGGATTCCATGAGGAGATCGAAAGGAGAGCTATTCATGCTCTGCTCTGCTTTGCTTTCCGATTGAGCATCGATCGGTGTTGTCGATACAATTATGGATCTGTTGAGAGAGAAGATGCATTCCAGAATCTAGTTGATTTTCAATCTACTGTAAAGCCTCTATAAATTAATACTCGATAAATTAGTAACCTCGCTAAAATTTATAATTTGTCTGAGTCCCAACTTGAGAACACTATAAAATTGAACCCCAATCGATAAGATAATAACTTTTTTGAAATCTCAGTGTATATATAGTAGTCCTAACAAAACTATAAATTAATAATTACTAAAAAAATCTAAATTATAAGATTGTCTAGTAAAAAGTAAATCTATAGTAACTTTTTTTTTGTTGAACTTCAAATCTATATTGAATCCATAGTTGATGTGATTTTACAAATTTCGGTGGACATTTTATAAGATCAATTTCTTACCATGTTTAATGTATTTCGTTAGTACCATGGACCAACTTTTTTACCATGAAATAACTTTTTTAATTATTAAAAAATAATGAAATTGACAAATTCAATTTATTTATGAATGTGCCTTAGAACTTGTTTCTGTAAGTTATTTTTCATCTCTAACTAATATGCATTGTAAATAGTAAAACACATAGCATTTTTACTTCATGCGTCCAATTGAGAGCGTAGCAAGACATATTGAATCCAGCTAGATAGAAAAAGCATATAGCAGTTCCAAGTTCTTTGGCAGTTTGAGCTTTGTGAAGACTAGGCATAGCTTCGCAGCACCCTAGTCCTAGTGAATCATCTTTTCAGTAGAAAGCTATGGTAGACTAGCCTTTGTGTCAGGAAGAATGATGGAGTTCCATATATGCAAGAAACCTTTCACTGATTGATTTTTGACGAATGACGAGTTTCACATATTGATCTTACTGCTGACTTGTTGAGGGTCGTAACCGCTATTTTTAGCGGTTCAATTGAGAGAAGCTTTCAAGTAACCGATTGAAATTATGAATGGTTGCGTTTCTATGGGTATAGAAGGAATGGACTTGGATGTTTTTACTGCTTACTCTTTCCCCCAACTTTTGGAGAGGGAAAGAAGTTGGTAGCAAAAGGCGTGAGGAAAAAAGAAAGACTTCAATCTTTCTCCCCAAAAGCTTGAGTCAAATCAGAAATATTGCAGTGGCGTGAGGGAAGTGCTTGAAAAAAGAGGCAGATCTAAGTTATCCCAGATTATTATGAAAGAATTTGCACCAGTTTGATGGGTGATATTACGGCCATCCGTTAATGAGGGTTAAAGTAATACCCCGTAAATTTCTATAGGCGTTAAAATAAAATAAATTAAAATCTTGTGTTAGTTGAGTAAATATCTTTTCTAGTAGTGTTTGCTGACAGTTGCATTACAGATGATACTTAGAATTGAGAACTTAAGTTGAGACAGTTATGCAATATTTGAGAAATTGGGGAGGGTGGGGGGTAGCTTGACTGTAATTACTGGAATTGAGTGTCTGGCTGAAAATGTGGGCCAATTAGAAATTTTTGAAACTTGTGACAATACTTCCAAATAATAGGGCTGAAGTAGAATTTTTAATAATGATCAAATTCTACTAAATTTCAAATATTCCCCAAAGTTTAAAGAACTACATTTTTACCGCCCATGCATGCTTGCCACTTTTCCAATCAAATTGGACACCTCAACAGATGAGGTGGCAAAAACTCCAACTTATATCTCCACCAACTCAATCAAGAAACATCTTTTATCTCCTGTTGTATCGTTATCCTACTTTTGTGTACTCTAATTATATTGGAGTTTGGGAGTGCAAAATATTGTCTCATGTTGTATCATTATCCTACTTTTGTATACTCTAATTATTAAATAAAACCCAAATCTCAAAAAATGTACTCGAACATTATTGAATAAAAACCAAATTTCAAAAGAAAAAAAAAATAAAACCCTCGGATGAAGTTACACTTGTAACTAAACTGTTGCTAATTCGACTCCAGGACGGAGTCTTTCACCAAGTTCCCTGGCGCACTTTGTAGCCGAGATAAGCGGCCCATTTTACTCCCACCACTTCACGATCTCAAACATAATATTTCGACCGGGAAACCACGAAAAGCGTTGAATTCGACCACTCTAATAACGTCATTGATTGAAGCGTTAGGGAGTTCAGTTCCGCTACCTGAATTTGTATAAAACGCCCAACTCCGAAATGAGAAACGATACAAATATGGGCACGCCTTTATGAGCGAGACGTAGTCAACAATGCTCACGAAAAGAGTGTTGCTGACGATAAGCCTCAGATGCTTCAGCTTTGGAAACACAAGAAAACCAACATAATGACGCATGCATCCAACATTAGCTTCTCTAATCGGGAAACCTAGCTTGACAAATAAGAAAGCAGTGTATTACAATAGTTACCGTAATCACTCCAATCGAAATCTCAAGCAAATTAGGGGCATTTTTGAGCGGCATCAGCGGTAACTCTGGTCCCACGTATTTGAACGATACTAGATTGGGCGCAGAAACTTCGAGGCGTCCAATCTTGTGCCACATATATAGCTCCAACCACTTGAGCGACGGACAACCTTGGACATTCAAACATAAAAGACTGCGAGAGCCTCTCACAAAAACCCGTTCAAGATTCAAACAGTTGCGCATGAAGAGTTGCAGCGTTTCGCCGGCGATATTTACCATATCCAAGTGAAGAGCCCTTAGCGAACTACAGCTTGAAACAATTTCCAGTGAACTTGGGAATCTACATGGATTTGACTGAGGAAATCTGCCATCCCTCAAGTTCAATTTGAGCCTTTGGACTTGCTTTCTCAGGGCGAAGTTAACCCACGTCTCGATATCGGAACGAGAACTATCTTTTAGAAAAGTAGAGTCGGATTTGTTTTGATAAGAAGAAAACAGAAAGTGAAGTAAACAAAATAAACAATAACATAAACTTACAGATTAAAAGCGGATTAAAACGGAGATGATTTGAAGAACAGTCTCGTACGATGACGATCTCCGTAAAGCAGTATTCGCCCCCCACAGTTGGTGCGTCTGATTGAATAATACTATGAGGCGAATTGCTCCCCAGGATGAAAGCCCTTCCCGTACTGTATACAAGCACCAGTGTACAGTACACGGCGAACGAAACTATATATGTTTGAGAGATATTGAGGGAATAAGAAGATGATTATTGGAATGACTAGAATGAGAGGAGATACTGCAATTTATAGAAATAAGGCACCTCTTACGAATAGTTGCAATTGTTCATTTCAAATTGAAAGGTTACAACTTTTCAATTCAAAGTAAAACGCGCAACTAATTTACATTCCTTAATTGAGAGACGTCATCGAGAACTAATTTCAAACAGATGAGATTAGGAACTAATCTCTTTACTTCTACTATTTTATGTTAGCTCTCAAGTGAGCTTTCTCGAACCCGGGTTTGAAGTCGTGTCAAAATCATATTTTCCAACAATCCCCCACATGAATGACAAATTAGCGTTGAAGCTGAAGTGTCAATCGGTATTCTGGACTCAATTCTATCAGTAGGTAATTAATTGCATAAAGAGAAGTAGCCTTAGGCCTTGAACGTTTCCATTAGTGAGGTATTATAGGGTATATTGGCTAGACAGTGTGCGAAGCGCTTTGAACTGTTTTGCCATGGTGCATACCTAGTCAATAGTAACCACACAATTAATTTCCAGAACATAGTTTGTTCTCATGGTTGTGCTCATTTTGGCCCTGAGACACTTTTGTCTTGTTTCATGAGTAGTATTAGAGGAGTATGCCTATCATCCTCCTAGAATCGGCCCCAGTTCCTACTCACATAGGTGAGACACATTTAAGGGTATGTATCCATACTCGTCTTAACATGTGGTCCCATTAAAAGCATAGCTTACCCTGGCCCTACCACTCATCGTCCTAAGAATGGGTTGGAACCTATATTTTCTTTGGTGAGTGATTTTGATATTTGCACAAATAGTTACGTTGTCCCTTTTGAACCTAATCCTTGAGATCTCCAGTCACCTAGGTTGGGTTTTCCGCCATCGTGCAACTCTTACGAGTTTGGCATAAGCCCCATTCCCCTTGACGAAGTTTCAACTTGTTCTCTCGATAAACCTTTAGTCAACGGATCCGTTTTCTTTTGACTTTACACAGTCGATCGATCTTATTTTTTTGTGTGAGAGAAGCTGCCTAATTGTATCTTGTCTCTAAAATAGATGTCTAGACTTACCATTATACATATTACTTTGTTTAAAATAGGAGACACAAATTTTGGCCGAGTAGGAGTATCTTCGAGGAAATATTGAAGCCATTTTGCTTCTTCCCCTGCCTTGTCCGACTCTAGAAATTATGCTTCCATACTAGACCTTACAATGCACGTCTGCTTTGAAGATTTCCAACTAATTGCTATTCTACTGAGAGTGAATACAAATTCACTTGTGGATTAGTGCTCTCTTAAGTTAGAGATCCACTTGATCTTTCTTAGTGATTTGGTAAAGAGAATAATTAAGCTTTCTATGAAGAGGCTTACTAGTACACCATCACAAGATTGGTACAAAATGTTTGCAAATCCAAGCATAAACTCATATTTCATGAGTTGCATGCTTCTTGTTCTTTGTATTATTTACAACAATTATTCTCCCTCTTCTAGGATTTATATTGAAACAAGCCTCATTGTTTGTTTGTAACTGATGCAATCTTGTGAATGCACTCTAGTCGAGACTATTTAACTGCTTCGCAATGTTAGCATTTAACATACCATTCCGGTAGAGCACAAATGCAATCCGCATTGTGGGACATCCCCCACAATTATAAGTATAATTCCTTTTCATTATTTAAGAAGAATATGTCAAATTAATTGCTCATTCTCTGCTTATCATCTCTATAAGATAATAATAGAGTTAATATGGAACTCTCTCTATTCATGAAACCTTGGATCATGAATTCCATCGAGATGTTTAAATGACCTTTGTATTTTATTGGCTCAAACTACCAACATTAATTTTATGTTTTCCAAATTATGCAATAGTAAACAAATCATAAGTACTATGAAACTCCTAATTTGTGTTGTACTAAATTGCATATCCATGAGTGCTTGAAAACTCTTGGAATGATGTGTGATATAATCACAATGACAACTGTAAATCGCATATCCATGAGTGCTTCAAACTCTTGGATTTTATCAGTGCTTGGAAACTCTTGGAATGTTTACAAGGTACACGTCACATATCGATCTTCTAAGTCTTCTTATAGAGGCGCGAATGAATGTCAAACTTCTATAAGTTAACTCTTGGAATGTTTACAAGGTACACGTCACATATCGATCTTCTAAGTCTTCTTATAGAGGCACGTATGAATGTCAAACTTCTATAAGTTTCTAACAAACATTACAACATTGAATTTGGAGTTCTAAACTCCTTTCACTATGTGACAAGAAGAAATTTCAAATCGAATTACACGAGCAAAGAATCATGAACTCTTAGCTACTCAACAAATATAGTAACTGTCATGTGTACTTTTCTAGAATGAGCAAACGGTAGAGATTGGACTCGTCGGCCGCTTAAACTATGTAACATTTTGAGGTTGTCAAACCATTTCGATAAGATTAAAGCACCTTAAAAGGTCCAAAACTGAGAACCGTTACAAATGCCTTTAGGATAACTAATTCGAGTTTTGTAACGTACCGATGTTTAGTGTATGATTCTACTTTGAGAACATACGTCGGCTTGGAGAAACTCATATTTTCTTTCTTTGCTCACCAAGAAGGCTTCCATCCTTTAATTTCAATAAATTTCTATTTGGGACTTGTATCACAAGTACTAATGTAGCCATAGCCACGAAATTATCTATGAACAATATGAATTGTTCCTCTGATCATATACAATTAAATATATAGAGGATATTTATAAGGAGTCATGTATTTCTAAAATACCAACACCCAAACCACTGTAGAAATCAAATGGTATCGATAAACCAACAAAGTTTCACTAGAATATTAATGAAACAAACTAGTGAATATGTGTGTGTTCTCCAAGCGGAAGGGGCACGATACGCTGTCGTACTGTCGAATCAGTTATATGCGCGTAGATTAGCCATGACGAATTCGCTGGTGAATATTGGGACGGTAAAGGGGGATTCGGTTAAGAGAGCGTTGGCGGCGTTGATTCACCCGTCGTGGTATCAACAGAGGCGGAGGGCGGAGTTTCAGCCGCGGCCGAGTCAGTTATGGACCATGTCTAAAGCCGAAGACGGTTCGTAACTGTTAGGCGTTGTGCTGGATTTCTCTATTGCGGGGAGTGTAATCGAATCGAGTCTCTGAATCAGTTTGTGTAGAGGTGTTGATATTTTGGATTGATAAGGGAGAATCAGTTTGTGTAGAGGCGTTGATGTTTTGGATTGAATGGTTGTGAATTGGGTAAATTTGTTGATACTCTTTAACAGTACTTAGATGAACGCTTTGTGATGGTGATAAGGCCACTTGAAGGCCAAATTGCCCCACAAGATATGTGCAGCGGAAATCCCCCCTCGGGCAGCAAACATCCTCGTCAAATTCCCTGGAATAAACCAAGAATCTGATGCCAAAAACTTCACTAAAGCAGGCACAAATTTTATGGCAGCGAGAAGCGTCGAAGGAGCCAATCGTAGGGACCCAAAATGCAACGATTCCTTCCACCATTCCAGCTGTGAAATGGAATGCTAGAGGCAACAATTCCTGCAGACTTTTGGTGGCAGAGAATCTTTGTCCATGCTGTGACGAAAAATCCGGGAAGCAAAGGTAACAATCCAGCAACTGCCTGCACCAATTGTGCGCAGTAAAAGACAACAATTGGTGCACTTCGAACATGAATGAGCCATACGTTTTGCATCCACAAGTAATCAATAAAAGTTTGTTAAGAAAAGTTTGATAACATCAATAGTGAACTAGACATGACTTTCTGAGGAGACACAAATTTTAAATGTTTAAAAGTAGCAAGTAACTGTCATACAGTTACTACTTTCAAATTTCCAATAGAGTCACCTACTATTAAGAAACACATTAATAACAAAGAGAAAACCATTCTACTATTAGGAATGAACAACAAATCTTTCTCTGTGTTTCTACCCAACTTTCCATCCATTTATTGAAACTGCTTATACTACGACAAGGTGTAGTTTCACCGAAGGGGAAAATTCATGCCGTCGATACTCACATGATATCTCCAAAGATTTTCATACTGGAAGTTAATAACACTTTCACTCTCATAAAGAATTACTAGTACTCATAGGGATATGACAAAACTCATTGGAAACTAAACCATTTAAAATCGAAATATAAAGAGATTCTATCAAACAAAAAACTATCCTCTGTTAGTTGACATACTGCAGATGACAGAAGAAAGGAAAATTTGGACAGCAGGAATAAATACAGGACACCCTGAACTGAAATTTAATTGAGCAAAATCTGAACATAATTTTAACCAGATAAATCTGAAAATTTGAGTACACTAACTGTTTTCAGTAAAAGTAAAAAGACGAAATCAGAGTCGAGTATTGCTTTACGACTGTTAGAAAAGTAGACTCGGATTTGTTTTGATAAGAAGAAAATAGAAAGTGAAGTAACAAAATAAACAATAACAAAAACTTACAGATTAAAAGCGGATTAAAACGGAGATAATTTGAAGGACAGTCTCGTACGATAACGATATCCGTATAGCAGTATTCGCCCCCCACAGTTCGTGCGTCTGATTGAATAATACTATGAGGCGAATTGCTCTCCAGGATAAGAGCCCTTCCCGTAGTGTATACAAAGCACCAGTGTACAGTACACGGCGAACGAAACTATGTTTGAGAGATATTGAGGGAATAAGAAGATGATTATTGGAATGACTAGAATGAGAGGAGAGACTGCAATTTATAGAAATATGGCACCTCTTACGAATAGTTGCAATTATTCATTTCAAATTGAAAGGTTACAACTTTTAAATTCAAAGTAAAACGCCTAACAAACTTACATTCCTCAATTGAGAGACGTCAATGTTCAATGTCTCATTTTTCATTTATCAATCAATGATTTTGACGGATGAGATTAGGAACTAATCTCTTTACTTCTAAAATTTTATGTAAGCTATCAAGTGAGCTTTCTCGAACCCGGGTTTGAAGTCGTGTCAAAATCATATATTCCAACACTGTCGTCAAAAATAGAGAACTGGTTTTTGGTTAGGTCTTGGTGATGTCTTAGAGCTTGGTTTACGATGTTGACGTAAACAAGCCGTTCCGCTTTAACACACTTGGATTTGGTTCCCGAATGGGGCGAAACCTTATTTCCAGATCGCTGAGTACATCCTAACCATCAAAATAGAGATTATAAATTGGGGTCCACATGTACCTCCATCACCTCGAGAGAATGCTTGTTCTTGCACCTTCTTTTGCCTTCAAATTAGATAATATGTCTACATCGATTTCAGCAGGTAGCTCGCTGATCCGATCCTTGGACGGCGTCTTCATGTTTTATTTTGCTTGGAAGATGATCCATAAATAGAGATCTGTTGGTGAATTTAATGGATAGAGAGAGAGAGAGGGGGAAAAGGAGCTGCACGTTTGTTCCCTACTGAGCAACGATGAGGGCGAACACAAGCATTACTTTGTAGGGTCTGATTTAAATAGAAATTCATTCTTTTTCTATGTGCAGGACTTTGATTTCTTGCCTTAACAGGATTTGAAAGCCCCAATTTTGGGTAAAATACACTTGCGCCTTTCTATAGTTTGATCGACTGAAAGTTTCACTCCTTCTAGTTTGGAGAATCACACTTTCACCCTTTTAATTTGTCAAACTTCATAAAACTTAAATCCCATGATTATAGCGCATTTACTCTAGGCACGGTCCGTCGCTCAAAAAAGTTTTTGAGACATATTTGCCCCTATATCAAACCAAAATCTATTAAGCCCTTGGGTAACCATCATATTTAGCATTACATGAGGGTAAATTTGTCTTTGAATTTATTATCGAGGACAAATCCTAACTCTAGACTAACCCCGACACAAGGGGTGGTACGTTTTCTAAAGTTCGGCACAGTGAAGGGATGCGAGTGTCATTTCCCAAACAGATAGGGGTGAAAGTGTCTTTCAGCTAAACTAGAGAGGGTGAAAGTGTTGGAATAGATGCCCTAGAGGCAATCTAGTTTAGTATGAATTTATTTGTGGCTAGAAAATTCATTTATTATTTATTGGATATTTAATATAATGAAGTGTTTAGATTTACAATTGTGTTGTAATCTTAAATATCCCTAGTCCAGTATAATGATTAATGGGATAATCATCTATTGACAAGTATGGGGTTGGATTGATATGGAGATATCATGATCCAACAAATAGGTGTGCATTAAGGGTAATGGCGAATTTGATTGACCCATCTCCGAGGAGGCTACATACACGTTATGTTAAGTCACAAGTGCTTCTGGTGCAATGGTATTGTCATCCTTAGACTTGAAGTCACTAGATATTCTAGTTGTGGATTATTGTGATTTTGGTAGCGTTAAACGCTACACCGTAACTGGGTAGTTATAAAGGCGTGTACCGAATACAATAAGAAAGCAAGCTTAGAGACCATAGTGGACGTAGATAGAATATGTCCCTCCCACATAACGGGAGAAAATATCCTAGGCCACTCGAGGGATAGTGCTTATAGAATGTCTGGCCAGACTCAAATAAATCAATATGGGATATTGATGTTATTTGCAGGAATAAGGCTGTTCCCATGGATCAAGAAACTTTAGATTGGATATACGAGTGTGACTTGTATGTCTCGTGTCCAATCCGGATATAGAGACAAAGGGATGAGGCAATTACTTGTACAAGGTTTGTCAAGATGACTATTTTATTAGTTGGCTAGAATAGATGTTTTGCTAGAAACCGCTCCATATTAGCAAATTGTTGCTCACATGTTATATAGAGTTGAACTAGATTTGGGAATTAATTAATTGGATTAATTAATTAGAAGGATCACTTCGCAATACCTTGCAAACTTAGTAGGGACTAATTTTAAAGGAAGGGACAAAATTGAATTCTAGTAGGACTAGAATAGGTCCTTTAGGTAGTTGACAAGGATTTGTTGGACTATATAAAGGACACTCATTCCTTCCTTCCCACACATATGACCTTATTATAACTTGAGTGGGAGAAAACAAAAGGAGAGAGCAAGCAAACAAGAGAGGAGCCGCCGCCCCTCCCTCGCCGCCGCCCCTCCCTGTCGGCCACAAGGAGGCCGAGACCTCCTTTGTTGGTCTCGTTTTGCGTGATTCTTCTTCCTCTTCCTCTTTCCGGGCTAGCACCAAGGATTGGAAGATCTAGAATTTAACTCTAGGCGTGGATCAACTATAGAGAACGTGACACAATTCGCGTTTGAAGTCATCAAAGGAGAACCCTGAGGGGTGTTATTGCTTTCTTCCTTTACCATCGTTATGTCTCGTGACTTGTGATCCTTGGAGGGTTTTGCATGGGTTATGAATGTTTGTGTTTGCGTTGCGCATCCATGATTCAAAACTCTACAGAAAGTAGCCATCAACATTTCTTTTGGTCATGAGCACACATTTGCAGCCAATGACATGACTATTAAGAGAAAGAGATAACAAAGAACAAGTATGCTAGTTCTGCAAATCTGTAAATTCTTCTTTCATTGTAGCAAGCCAATTCTGAGAGGAAATTGTCTCAGTATAAGTAGCAAGATCTTTTTCAGTTGTTGTAGTAATGCACTCATTTGATATGTACCTAGGTTGGCTTATGTAAGCCAGGACCTGTGACGGGGCTTTTGACCAATTGTATTCTTGCTATTGGCAACAAGGGTTACAATCGAACAGAGAGAGATTTAGGAGCAAGGAAACAGCGGGATTTAGGAGCAAGGAGGGAGGAAATAAGCCGTATATGAAACACCCCCAAATCATACGGCCGGCCGAACCGTATATTTGGAAAGATGCCTCCGCCCGAGGTGATGAACCCCGTTGGGAACGGATAAGGATCGTCGGTTCACAGTTAGTACAACCATCGTTAACATAAAACATAATTTATTACAATTTTCCAAATAAACAAGTGATAACATTTGAAAATCTTGAAATACACTTTTCAGTGGAAGAATATACTATGTGATAATCCAACTAGCAAGCTTTCCTGTCCAAAGTGTCGTGAACGTCCCCACCTCATCTGTAACCTGCGGGTTTTGAAATAGCGAAAGCCGACCGCAGGAAAATTTTAAGTCAGTAAAAACTGAGTAAGAATCATACTACAACATGTAAAACGAGTTTTGGCTACACGATTATGTAATCAACATGTAAAACTGGAGTAAACCCACATGAGCTGTATCAATAACTGATTCCACATTTTTAATCATTAGTTTAGCTGGACGTATAAGAGACCAGCGGGTAACGAATGTCCACAGAGAGGTCACGATGCAATAATATCACAACAGGGGTACATCTTGGGATATCACAAATCCCGGTTCACCCCGAGCGTTGTGGGTAACCCAACGCTACCCCGCTCAAACCATAACTATGAGACCTTAAGTGTCGACACCCCTATACCGTAGTGACCCACACAGGCATAAGTAGTACTCCATAGTTTTCACGCCTTATATAACCCCGTGACCGTATCACCTCGGTGTATGACGATCAAACACGGGGGCCGGGTATGTAATCTCGTAGGATTATCACCCGAGGAGGTTCGCATGAAAGCGCCTCCGGCCTTAGCCTCCACGCACATCCTCTGTACATCGCCCCATTTATATTATAGTGCATTATTTAACCGTCATTATAGAACCGTATCATTTGATTCAAGGATCATATCATAACCGCATAATTTTCAAACGGGAATATTCAAAAGTTTTCAAAATAATGAATCTCAACGTGTGATCAATTCGTATAGTAATTCAATTTTCAAGAGATTTAGCAAGACTGTAGTTTGGAAACAACGCACGCCAAATTCACATTTTGACAGTTAAGGTGTTGTACATATGAACTTACCGAAACAAGTAGAGTGGTGCGCGCGCGACAAGAGAAGTCTTAGTACTCGTACTCAATAAACTCGTCGTCTACGAACTCGGTTTCTACAAATACGCAAATTAATCCTAATTAATGTAATGTTCTAGATCATGCTTTATATGCAATGCATGCCCCTGACTAGTTTTCCCAACCAAATTTTATTCATAATATTATTTACAAGGACTTGTTTATTAATGAGAAATCTAAACATTATTTATGAGCCATAATAATTTAGGAGAATAATTTAACGGGATAAATAGAATATTATTCAACTAATATTTTCATTTAAAATGATTATTTCTCTTTTGAAAGAGGATTTTATCATTACTTAATATATTAGGATAAATACTAATAATTATAAATATAAGGGTTTAGCTTTATTATTAACCCAAAATACTATTTAATTCACAAAAAAAAAAAAAAAAAAAAAAAAAAAAAAAAATTCTCTTAAATAGAGGATTTATCTTTATAATAAAATATTAGTCTTTAAAACTCATATTCATCTTTACCCCAATAATGCTATCCTCTTTTAAATATACACAATACTAATTACTAGTTTTATGTTTAGGAAAGCATAGTAATGTCTATTATAACCCATTTATAATCATAAAACCGTTTGAATTAAATGTTAGAGTAAAAAAACATTATTTACAAAACATAACTGTTTATGAAAGAGTTTACAATGAACTTATTTAGGAAGATATGCTAAAATTTCACATCAAGTATCTTTTTAGCAACAACTTAATTAATTTGTGAAATCTATCTATTATTTCTATTATTACTTTTTTTTCAGAAAAAACTTCTTAAACTACTAGTTAAATAACAAAAGAATAAAATAAAACGGAAAGCCTAAACTACAACCAACTCCCCCATCCATACTCAACAGTTTCTAATAGTGACATATACCACCCCCAAAATTTCTGAAAAATACCAAAACAACCCTCCAAACTTCCAAGTTCGTGACTCATCTTCTTCTTCCATAAGACTTCATCCAAGTTTTCAATTTCAGTTCATAAGATATGATTTTGATGATTAAAACTGAAATATAGAAGGATTTAGAGTCTACCCATGCCAAGAATGGCGGAAAGCGGTCAAGGAATTGGGCGGGTCGAGCTCGCCGTCGGTGAGCTCGTCGGTGGTTCTCGATGTGGCTGCTCCGGCTTCTCCGGGTCGCGATGGAGGGTCTCTTCGTGCTCCTTGGAGGTTTGTGAGTGCGGAGAGACAGTGGATGGAGGGTGGGTATCACCGTAGCTCGGCGGCGGAGCTTGCCGCCGGAAACAATGGAGGTGGCGGCGGCGTGGCTTGCGGCCACTGTTGTGGCTGCTGCCTCTGACGTTTTTTTCAGTTCGAAATACAGTGGAGGGGTACGAGAGAGATCAGGGAGAGGGAGCTGGGCAGGGGGTGACTCGGTGGTGGTTGTGGTCGTTGTTAATGGCGGTTTCCGGCGGTTTTGGTACCGGAGGTCTTGGCGGTGGCGGCACTGCTTCTTGCAGCTGTTTTCGCTGCTGCTGCTGTTGATTTCTGGGCAGCGATGGGACGAGAGGGAGAGAGAAGAGGGTGGGTGTTGATGGTGGAGGTGGTTTCGATGTTGGTGGTGGTCGCCGGAGAAGGCAGCGGCCTTGTGCCGCTGCCGCTGCTGCTGCTTCTGGGTCTCGTCGCCGGCGAAACAGAGAGGAGACAGGGGAGAGATGGAGGGGAAGATGGTGGGCTGCTGGTGGTGGCCGTGGTGATGGGGGGTGGTGTCAGGGGTGAGAAGAAGAAGAAGAGAAAGAGAAAAATATATAGAGAGGAGAGGGGGTGGTGTTGCGTACAGGGAGAAGAGAAGAGATGTTGGGGAAAGAAATATTGTTGGGGATTGGGAGGTTTGTCAGTAGATGGTTTGTGAAATTTATTATTTATTTACTTTATCCCTTTTTTTTTTTTTTTTTTTCTTTAATGGTATAGTATTTGTACATATATATGTTCTGTATTATACAGTATGAGTTTGGGTATAAAATACGTATATTAATACTGGTATATGTACAGTATAAATACATGATAATATACTAATTTATGTAAAAGACAACAACTCCCTCCCTTAGTTTCTGATAATTGTCAGTTTTAACCCAATTGCATAATAAAACTTTTAGAAAGTGCACAATCACCCCTTGTGAATAAAATTGGGTATTTACACTGAAAATAGGAATAAACGAATATCATATTTAGAAAACTAATTATTAAAATCATAACTTATATTATTTGGAAACTCGTTTTTCATGTTTAGAAAATATAATTGAAACACCGAAACAGGTTAAAAGGGTTTACGAAAGTACATTGTTAGATGAGTCCACTTAATTTTATGTAATTACCCTATTAATCCTACCCCAAAATACAGGGGTATTACATCACTACCCCCTTAAAACAACGCTTCGTCCCCGAAGCGTAAGAAAACCTCTTCCAACGTCAAAATTGCGTGACAGAATGCGACATGCTAGATGTAACTCTAATGAGTACGTAATGACTATGCAAGATCGTAAGCACATACGGGTTGTTCGTGACATTCTAGTTATTCCTGTCGTTTTGGTTTCCAAATTTAATAGAACCAGGTCTGAAGATAGTCTTCTACTTGGATTCTAGGAACGAGATAAAGGAAAATGGTGCCTCAAATAAAACGAACGTTGAGGTGCGATGGACAGGGGTGTACCAGTCACTGTGTTGGCTTGCTCCTCACACCCTAACCTATTGAATTCCCTAGTTTTGTGTTATTTCGTGGTTAGAAATGAGAGCTTCAAATTAACTAAATAAACCACAATCTTACATCATCAAGGCTAGCTACTAAGCGATCCAAACTTGGTATAAGGCCTAACAAAGCACAACTGATAATGTCCAAGACAAAGAAACCATTAGAAAATAAGAAATATAACATGTATGTGGCACGTGGAACGCGACCATTGCTAACGTATTGTCAAAATTTTCACATAGGTTTTCTACAATATATATATATATATATTTACTCTTTCTTGAAAAAGAATAACTTTTGCCCAAATCGGGCAACTAGATCTTGTGATTCTACTTTGTTGTCATGCCCAATTCTCAAATCAGTTTCTCCGAGCAAGCCAGTCGGGCTATCACAATATCATGATCTCAACATTATGTCAATCTACTTCTCATCATGTCTTTGCCTTTCATCAAATGTTCATACTAGCACATAATCACATACGATTCATATGTCTCATATCACGTATATCCAACTCATATGTAAGAACCTTACAAGAAATCAAATATTCAAGCTAATAGAGGTTCGTGACTTTATAGTTGGTCCTTGTACAGATGTGGTACCGAACTATCTACTCTTTTTAACTCTGTCTTAAGGCCATATTGGGCTAGATTTCTCCTGGTAGGTTCTTGTATAACTTTAATACTTGGAAAATACACGGGGTAATATTTCAATAACCGACTGTTTCACCTTGCAAAACTAAGGGCTTTGTATTTTATCTACGTAATCCTTACAAATCTGAATTGTCACTTGGCTTATAAAGGTGGACTCACAAGAATTCCACCGGATAACTCGAAACACTAAATGACATTATCCAAATAAATCTCCAAACTCAAAGTTGTAATATGCTTATAATTTCCTTTAGGGACTCTAAGCTTTTCTTTATGTTTTATTTCCCTGTAGCTGTTATTATATTTTCCATAAATTTCATACCACACACCATAAGCTGAATAACGCGAAACTGGAGAGCGTACAATATTTTCCCCCAAGCCTTACGAAACGTAGAACATCGAAGCGGCATAAGCAAAACATATAACTTTTAAAGACAACCCATATTTGAACACTTATTCCGACCGTAGGCGATATTGTATCAACACTCCAAATATTCCCATATTATCTGAGATAGTTAACCAATATAAGAAGCTTCTGATATTTTTCATAATATCTTCCCAGTCACGTCATGAGATAGCAGACTCCAACATAAATTTCCAAAATTTAAATCAAAATTCAAAAATAATTTTCAGACCGAAATTCAACATTAAGATAAACACCATTCCTCCCAAGTAAGTCATGTAATTCCAAAATCAATACATAGCCAGATAAACATCCTGATTATCAAGCAGTATTAGGGTAACCAGACTCAAGGTAACGCATAAATTTTGATTAGCTAAGTATCGTCAAAGTTCGAAAATCATTTAAGACAACTCCGTCTAGCAAAGTCTCCCGGGTGCCAATTATTGGTAGTAGACTCCTATCAATACTTCAAATTCATTCAATAACTATAACCATTTAGCCGAAACGAGTCGAAACTCAACAAGTTGACCTTGAAATTGCTTTTCTTAGGTGAGAACATCCTCGATGACACTAAAATGATTTTATTCATTCACCAGAAAAGACTCCCAAAAATACTCATTCTTGTCTCTTGTCTTCAAAATACTATCCCAACCGGTACCTAAAATCTGTCATATTCTCTCGATGAAAGTTTTCACACTTTATCTAGGATAAACTATTCCAAAACCTTAGCACTCCCATGATGTCTCTTAACCCAAAGTCACAAGTGGTTGAAAAATGAAGTTTCCCCAGGGTTATCCTAAGAGTTAGATACCCTAACAGTATTACTGTTCGAACAAACGATTACTCTATATAGTTATTATTTTGGGTCGACTCTCCATGTTGAATCCTTGGATCAGTAAATCATATTATGTTAACGGATATCAGATAAATAGGGAATAAACTACCCTGCAAACCCCGGCTTGTTTAATTTTATTACCAGTTTAGTTGTCCTATATCCATTTTAATTTTGAAAATTCTTATTTTAATTCAAACCGAAGGGTCGTACTAACTTAGAACCGTCGGCTCTGATACCAACTGAAACACCCCCAAATCATACGGCCGGCCGAACCGTATATTTGGAAAGATGCCTCCGCCCGAGGTGATGAACCCCGTTGGGAACGGATAAGGATCGTCGGTTCACAGTTAGTACAACCATCGTTAACATAAAACATAATTTATTACAATTTTCCAAATAAACAAGTGATAACATTTGAAAATCTTGAAATACACTTTTCAGTGGAAGAATATACTATGTGATAATCCAACTAGCAAGCTTTCCTGTCCAAAGTGTCGTGAACGTCCCCACCTCATCTGTAACCTGCGGGTTTTGAAATAGCGAAAGCCGACCGCAGGAAAATTTTAAGTCAGTAAAAACTGAGTAAGAATCATACTACAACATGTAAAACGAGTTTTGGCTACACGATTATGTAATCAACATGTAAAACTGGAGTAAACCCACATGAGCTGTATCAATAACTGATTCCACATTTTTAATCATTAGTTTAGCTGGACGTATAAGAGACCAGCGGGTAACGAATGTCCACAGAGAGGTCACGATGCAATAATATCACAACAGGGGTACATCTTGGGATATCACAAATCCCGGTTCACCCCGAGCGTTGTGGGTAACCCAACGCTACCCCGCTCAAACCATAACTATGAGACCTTAAGTGTCGACACCCCTATACCGTAGTGACCCACACAGGCATAAGTAGTACTCCATAGTTTTCACGCCTTATATAACCCCGTGACCGTATCACCTCGGTGTATGACGATCAAACACGGGGGCCGGGTATGTAATCTCGTAGGATTATCACCCGAGGAGGTTCGCATGAAAGCGCCTCCGGCCTTAGCCTCCACGCACATCCTCTGTACATCGCCCCATTTATATTATAGTGCATTATTTAACCGTCATTATAGAACCGTATCATTTGATTCAAGGATCATATCATAACCGCATAATTTTCAAACGGGAATATTCAAAAGTTTTCAAAATAATGAATCTCAACGTGTGATCAATTCGTATAGTAATTCAATTTTCAAGAGATTTAGCAAGACTGTAGTTTGGAAACAACGCACGCCAAATTCACATTTTGACAGTTAAGGTGTTGTACATATGAACTTACCGAAACAAGTAGAGTGGTGCGCGCGCGACAAGAGAAGTCTTAGTACTCGTACTCAATAAACTCGTCGTCTACGAACTCGGTTTCTACAAATACGCAAATTAATCCTAATTAATGTAATGTTCTAGATCATGCTTTATATGCAATGCATGCCCCTGACTAGTTTTCCCAACCAAATTTTATTCATAATATTATTTACAAGGACTTGTTTATTAATGAGAAATCTAAACATTATTTATGAGCCATAATAATTTAGGAGAATAATTTAACGGGATAAATAGAATATTATTCAACTAATATTTTCATTTAAAATGATTATTTCTCTTTTGAAAGAGGATTTTATCATTACTTAATATATTAGGATAAATACTAATAATTATAAATATAAGGGTTTAGCTTTATTATTAACCCAAAATACTATTTAATTCACAAAAAAAAAAAAAAAAAAAAAAAAAAAAAAAATTCTCTTAAATAGAGGATTTATCTTTATAATAAAATATTAGTCTTTAAAACTCATATTCATCTTTACCCCAATAATGCTATCCTCTTTTAAATATACACAATACTAATTACTAGTTTTATGTTTAGGAAAGCATAGTAATGTCTATTATAACCCATTTATAATCATAAAACCGTTTGAATTAAATGTTAGAGTAAAAAAACATTATTTACAAAACATAACTGTTTATGAAAGAGTTTACAATGAACTTATTTAGGAAGATATGCTAAAATTTCACATCAAGTATCTTTTTAGCAACAACTTAATTAATTTGTGAAATCTATCTATTATTTCTATTATTACTTTTTTTTCAGAAAAAACTTCTTAAACTACTAGTTAAATAACAAAAGAATAAAATAAAACGGAAAGCCTAAACTACAACCAACTCCCCCATCCATACTCAACAGTTTCTAATAGTGACATATACCACCCCCAAAATTTCTGAAAAATACCAAAACAACCCTCCAAACTTCCAAGTTCGTGACTCATCTTCTTCTTCCATAAGACTTCATCCAAGTTTTCAATTTCAGTTCATAAGATATGATTTTGATGATTAAAACTGAAATATAGAAGGATTTAGAGTCTACCCATGCCAAGAATGGCGGAAAGCGGTCAAGGAATTGGGCGGGTCGAGCTCGCCGTCGGTGAGCTCGTCGGTGGTTCTCGATGTGGCTGCTCCGGCTTCTCCGGGTCGCGATGGAGGGTCTCTTCGTGCTCCTTGGAGGTTTGTGAGTGCGGAGAGACAGTGGATGGAGGGTGGGTATCACCGTAGCTCGGCGGCGGAGCTTGCCGCCGGAAACAATGGAGGTGGCGGCGGCGTGGCTTGCGGCCACTGTTGTGGCTGCTGCCTCTGACGTTTTTTTCAGTTCGAAATACAGTGGAGGGGTACGAGAGAGATCAGGGAGAGGGAGCTGGGCAGGGGGTGACTCGGTGGTGGTTGTGGTCGTTGTTAATGGCGGTTTCCGGCGGTTTTGGTACCGGAGGTCTTGGCGGTGGCGGCACTGCTTCTTGCAGCTGTTTTCGCTGCTGCTGCTGTTGATTTCTGGGCAGCGATGGGACGAGAGGGAGAGAGAAGAGGGTGGGTGTTGATGGTGGAGGTGGTTTCGATGTTGGTGGTGGTCGCCGGAGAAGGCAGCGGCCTTGTGCCGCTGCCGCTGCTGCTGCTTCTGGGTCTCGTCGCCGGCGAAACAGAGAGGAGACAGGGGAGAGATGGAGGGGAAGATGGTGGGCTGCTGGTGGTGGCCGTGGTGATGGGGGGTGGTGTCAGGGGTGAGAAGAAGAAGAAGAGAAAGAGAAAAATATATAGAGAGGAGAGGGGGTGGTGTTGCGTACAGGGAGAAGAGAAGAGATGTTGGGGAAAGAAATATTGTTGGGGATTGGGAGGTTTGTCAGTAGATGGTTTGTGAAATTTATTATTTATTTACTTTATCCCTTTTTTTTTTTTTTTTTTCTTTAATGGTATAGTATTTGTACATATATATGTTCTGTATTATACAGTATGAGTTTGGGTATAAAATACGTATATTAATACTGGTATATGTACAGTATAAATACATGATAATATACTAATTTATGTAAAAGACAACAACTCCCTCCCTTAGTTTCTGATAATTGTCAGTTTTAACCCAATTGCATAATAAAACTTTTAGAAAGTGCACAATCACCCCTTGTGAATAAAATTGGGTATTTACACTGAAAATAGGAATAAACGAATATCATATTTAGAAAACTAATTATTAAAATCATAACTTATATTATTTGGAAACTCGTTTTTCATGTTTAGAAAATATAATTGAAACACCGAAACAGGTTAAAAGGGTTTACGAAAGTACATTGTTAGATGAGTCCACTTAATTTTATGTAATTACCCTATTAATCCTACCCCAAAATACAGGGGTATTACAGTATATGCTGCTAGAGGAGACATAGAGTCGTACCACTTTTGTTGTACCCTTAAGGGAGGGCGACCTCTCCATTTATACAACTCCAATTAGGTCAGCCAATGCAGGATTACATGGCTGTTCAAAAAAGCACGACCTATGTGACGCAGTTGTGACCCAGATCTCGAGAGATCATTATAAGAAATATCGAACTTGTATATACAGTTAGTCAGACATGTCAGCTCCACATCATATACGGGTCGCATATAGGATGGCAACCATCTGCGATGAGCCTTAATCAAGCCTCCAATCCACTAAGTCTCATGTTTCTCGTGACAGCCGCAATTTGCGAGGGAACCCTGCCTCTTAGTCCGCATATCCTGATATGGCATAATTTGGTGTTCATGGAGCACCATAGGATAGACAACTGCAGGCTGATGACAATACGTGACTATAGGCTATTACCATGTTCTGGACTATCTATATTGGATCCCTCGCGCATGTACCCATATGTGTGGGTTCCGGCACACTTCTGATTAAGATATTGATGATCAGGGAACTGAAACACATAGCATCGTGACTTCATGCGTCCAATTGAGAGAGTAGCAAGACATATTGAATCCAGCTAGATAGAAAAAGTATATAGCACTTCCAAGTTCTTTGGCATTTTGAGCTTTGTGAAGACTAGGCATAGCTTCGGAGTATAGAAGTTTGTAATTGTATTGATATGATTCGTAATGACCGAAGCTATTACAAGAGCTTATATATAGGCAACCCATACTTGGTCAACAAGAAACATAAACTGAACGAGGTAACTAAATAATCTTAACTAGAAAACATAAAAATAGAAAAGCCAATATAGAAACTGAATATCATAACAATAATCTACTATAATAATAATATCTCTAACATCCCCCCTCAAACTCAAGGTTTCAATATTGAGTTTGCAAGTACACACTAGAGCAGCTGCGGTTTTGTTCCTGTACGAGCTTGAGTCCGACAGTGGGTCGGGTTGACACGAAGCCCAGATGAAAGAGGTATGACGTCTATAATGGACGACGACAACGAGTGACAAGGCTTCACTAATTTTCCACCGTTCCAGAACTGCAAGGGAGAACTAGACGTGTGGACGATCTGTTGTGACATGTTGTGTCAATAATATCAAGGAAAATAAAAGCTTTGCGACATATTTTGTCGAGAAATAAAGGGGGACGACAGATTGTGTCGATAAAGAAGATGCCAGACTGTGTCAAGAGGAAGGGAAATTTTGTTCGTATGGAAGATTGTGCCGAGCAAAGGAAAAAGAACAATTTGACGACAGATTGTGTCGAGACGGAGAAACAATTTTCTTTTTACGACAAATTGTGTCGGTAAGAAAGAAACCTGAGAGACGTTGAAGCTGGGAGTCATTGGTTGTGTGAGAAGCGATTTAGAGAAGATTCCAACAGTGAGTAGAACAGAGTTCGTTCTGGTCAAGGTTGGATCGGCAGGGATTTTGGGGCTGACACAGTGCGACAAGCTTGGAAGCAAGAATGGTCTGTGATTGGCGGAGCTAAGGGCGAACTTGGAACTGGCGTTGATCTGCTTGCGACGAATATGGAAGCAGCGACGGCGCTGCTTGTTGAGGCCGACGTTGATCGATGTTGGCTGAGGGAAGGAAAAAAAAAGGCGTGAAGTAGGGAAACACTCCAGGAGAACAGTTGAAGGGGCTCAAAGTCCACAATAGGAGCAAAGTATGAGGTCGAAGGAAAAGGAGAGCTACCAATTCCAGCGGGCGGCTAGTGGTATTGCCGCCCGCTAGAGGCGGAAGTGCGAAAACGAGGTCACCAAGAGAGTAGCCGCTCTGATACCATATAGAAGCTTTTAATTGTATTGATATGATTTATAATGACCTAAGCTATTAAAAGAGCCTACATATAGGCAACCAATACATGGTGAACAAGAAACATAAACTAAACGAGGTAACTAAATAATCTAAACAAGGAAACATAATAATATAAACGCCATATAAAGTGAATATCCTAACAATAATCTGCTATAACAATAACATCTCTAACACGCAGCACCCTAGTCCTAGTGAATCATCTTTCCAGTAGAAAGCTATGGTAGACTAGCTATTATGTGTGGAAGAATGGTGGAGTTCAATAAGTGCAAGGAACCTTTCACTGATTATTTTTTGACGAATGATGAGTTTCACATATTGTTCTTACTGCTAGATAGAAAAACCATATAGCAGTTCCAAGTTCTTTGGCAGTTTGAGCTTTGTGAAGACTAGGCAAAGCTTCGCACAACCCTAGTCCTAGTGAATCATCTTTCCAGTAGAAAGCTATGGTAGACTAGCCTTTATGTCAGGAAGAATGGTGGAGTTTCGTATGTGCAAGAAACCTTTGACTGATTGATTTTTGACGAATGACGAGTTTCACATATTGATGTTACTGATAACTTGTTGAGGGTCGTAACTGCTATTTTTAGCGGTTCAATTGAGAGAAACTTTCAAGTAACCGATTGAAATTATGACCGATTGCGTTTCTATTGGTATAAAAGGAAAGTACTTGGATGTTTTAACAGTTTACTCTTTCCCCCAATTTTTGGAGAGGGAAATAAGTTGGTAACAAAATGCGTTAGAGGAAAAATAAAGACTTCAATCTTTCTCCCCAAAAGCTTGAGTCAAATCGCAAATATTCCAGTGGCGTGAGGAGAGGAATTGAAAGAAGAGGTAGAACTAAGTCATCCCACATTAGTATGGAAGAATTTGCACCAGTTTGATGGGTGTGATTACGACAATCCATTGATGAGGGTTAATGTAATACCCTGTAAATTTCCATAGGGGTTAAAATAAAATAAATTAAAATGTTGTGTTAGTTTAGTAAATATCTTTTCTAGTAGTGTTTGTTGTAGTTGCACTGCAGAGGATACCTAAAATTGAGAACTTAAGTTGAGGCAGTTATGCAATATTTGAAAAACTGGGGGGCTTGACTGTAATTACTTGAATTGAGTGTCTGGCTAAAAATATGGGCCAATGAGAAATTTCTGGAACTTGTGACGATACTTACAATACTTTCAAATAATAGGGCTGAAGTGGAATTTTTAATTATGATCAAATTCTACTAAATTTTAAATATACCCCAAAGTTTAAAGAACTACAATTTTACCGTCCATGCATGCTTGCCACTTTTCCAATCAAATTTGACACTTCAATAGATGAGGTGCCAAAAACTCCAACTTACAACTCCACCAACTCAATCTGGAAACATCTTTTATCTCTTCTCTTCATTCTTTCTTCTTCATCACTCATCTTCTCCCTATTTGTTCTTGGATAACCACCAACAACACCAACATCTCCACCACTGAAACACCACCACCTCTACTACTCTTCAAGAGATGCTAATATCAGAAGTACTCCTCAACATGAGGATCAATTTCAGATCACAGATAATAAAAAGAGAGAAATCAAGGTGAGAAAAATCAAGAACTCCAGTTTGGGTTTAACTCAAATTCTCCTTCATTTGTTCGAATCGATGGAAAAAACAAAGAAGACTTATATGTCCTTCTATTGTGGCCGTGTTGCCCTGCAGTATATTGAATCGATGTTGTTTGTATGGATTAAAAGGAGACAGTATGCTTAGAGAATATTATCATCTTCTCTTCAGGGAAAGTTAATGTGGGTTAGGAGAAATAAGATGAGATCTGATATGGTAGTTTGGGAGTACAAATATTGTCTCCTGTTGTATCATCATCCTACTTTCGTTCACTCTAATCATTAAATAAAAACCAAATCTAAAAAAAAAAAGTACTAGAATTTTATTATATAAAAACAAAATTTCGAAAAAAAAAAAAACTCGGATGAAGTTACACTTGTTACTAAACTATTACTAATTCAACTCAAAGGCGGAGTCTTTCTCCAAGTTCTCTGCCGCACTTTGTAGCCCAGATAAGCGCCCGATTGTACTCCCACCTCTTCACGGCCTCAAACATAATTTTTTCAAGACTGACAGAGTTCTCGATCAAATACTTGGCAACTTCAATTTCGACTGCGAAACCACGAAAATCATTGAATTCGACTACTTTAATAACGTCGTTGACAGAAGCGTTAGGGAGTTCAATCCGCTACCAGAAATTGTATAAAACGCCCAACTCTGGAATGAGAACCGATACAAAGATGGGCACGCCTTTATCAGCGAGGCGTAGTCAACAATGCTCACAAAAAGTGCGTTGCTTACGATAAGCCTCGGATGCTTCAGCTTTGGAAAAACAGGAAAACCAACAAATTTCCTGTGTTTCTCAATGACGCATGCGTCCAACGTTAGCTTCTCTAATCCGGAAACGTAGCTTGACAGCTCATAAAGCCGTGTATTAAGGTAATTGCCGTAATCACTCCAAACGTAGCTTGACAACTCGGATGAAGTTACACTTGTAACTAAACAATTACTAACTTCTGGTTAAGATATTCATGATCGGGGAACTGAAACACATAGCATTGTTACTTCATGCGTCCAATTGAGAGAGTAGCAAGGCATATTGAATCAATCTAGGTTGAAAAAGCATATAGCAATTCCAAGTTCTTTGGCAGTTTGAGCTTTGTGAAGACTAGGCATAGCTTCGCACCACCCTAGTCCTAGTGAATCATCTTTCCAGTAGAAAGCTATGGTAGACTAGCCTTTATTTCAGGAAGAATGGTAAAGTTCCATATGTCCAAGCAACCTTTGACTGATTGATTTTTGACGAATGACGAGTTTCACATATTGATGTTACTGCTGACTTGTTGAGGATCGTAACTGCTATTTTTAGCTGTTCAATTGAGAGAAGCTTTCAATTAACCGATTGAAATTATGAACTGTTGCGTTTCTATGGGTATAAAAGGAAAGGACTTGGATGTTTTTACTGTTTACTCTTTCCCCCAATTTTTGGAGAGGGAAAGAAGTTGGTAGGAAAAGGTGTTAGAGGAAAAATAAAGACTTCAATCTTTCTCCCCAAAAGCTTGAGCCAAATCGCAAATATAGCAGTGACGTGAGGAAAGGACTTGAAAGAAGAGGCAGAACTAGGTCATCCCAGATTATTATGGAAGAATTTGAACCAGTAATTGAGTGTGGTTACGACAATCCACTGATGAGGGTTAATGTAATACCCTGTAATTTTCTGTCGGGGTTAAAATAAAATAAATTAAAATCTTGTATTAGTTGAGTAAATATTTTTAGTAGTGTTTGCTGACAGCTGCACTACAGAGGATACCTAGAATTGAGAACTTAAGTTGAGGAAGTTATGCAATATTTGAGAAACTAGAAGGCTTGACTGTAATTACTGGAATTGAGTGTCTGGCTGAAAATCTGGGCAAATTAGAAATATCTGGAACTTGTGACGAAACTTACAATACTTTCAAATAATAGTGCTGAAGTGAAATTTTTAATAATGATCAAATTCTACTGAATTTCAAGTATACGACAAAGGTTAAAGAACTACACTTTTACCGCACATGTATGCTTGCCATATGTCCAATCAAATTTGCACCAACACAATCTGGAAACATCTTTTATCTCTTCTCTTCACTCTTTCTTCATCACTCATCTTCTCCCTCTTTGTTCTTGGATAACCACCAACACCACCACGATCTCCACCACTGAAACACCACCACCTCTACTACTCTTCAAGAGATGCTAATATCAGAAGTACTCCTCAACATGAGGATCAATTTCAAATCCCAGATAATAAAAAGAGAGAAAACAAGGTGAGAAAATCAAGAACTCCAGTTCCGGTTTATCTCAAATTCTCCTTCATTTATTCGAATCGATGGAAAAAACAAAGAAGACATATGTTCTTCTAATGTGGCCGTGTTTCCCTGCAGTATATTGAATCGATGTTATTTGTATGGATTTAAAGGAGACAGTATGCTTAGAGAATATTATCATCTTCTCTCCAGGAAAAGTTAATGTAATTAGGAGAAATAAGATGAGATCTGTTAGCAATTGGTGCGCCCATGTGGGGTGCCCAATGCAATTATCATAACCTTATGGGGTTAGTTGCACTAATGCACAAACTAAAAGGGTTAGTAGCTAAGGCTCAAACCCTAGGGGTTTATGTGCAAACCTAGGAGAAGTTTTGCCTATATAAAGAGGTAGCCTCCTACACATTATGGTGTGCCATAGTGCTATTATGCTAAGGCATAAAGTTATTCCATACAGAAAAGTCTCTCTGTCTAGATTCATACTAGTTGTAGAGAACCCTAGTCTCTCTCCAACTTCATCCAAGGAGGTGGAACGTGGTGTGGAAATCAGTGCTCGTCCTCGAGATTCGCACTCGATTGGTGGGAGCAAGATCAAGGAGTAGGCACGTGAAAGCAAGCAACACAACGATCATCCGCTGCACTAAGGAGCTTAGGAAGACAAGGTAAACACATGATATTCCGCTTTAGTTCATGTTGTTGATCTGAGCATGTTAGATCCTTCCTGCCCTTCATTGGTATCAGAGCCATAGGCTTGTTTTTCGTGCCTCGATAAGCGTTCCCGAACCTGTTATAAAAATCGCGTTTCTGAAATTTCATAACCAGTAGACGAAACCTATATGGTTAGGTAGGGTTTTTCACGAGAATTCCAGATATATAAATTTTATATTTTTTGGATTTACGGTGAATTAGTTATGAATTTTCAAAGTTTCGGAACAGTATTAATCTGGACTGCTAGATCCAATAATTAGAACACGGTTTTCAAAAACTTGTTAAAATTGGATTTTGACCACATAATCGGGATCAGGACGAAGAGACGATCACGGGAAAATTTTTCTCGTCGCGATCGGAGCACGGGAAGGCGGCGCGTGGGCTTCACGCGCCACCGACGCCGCCCCCACGCGCGGCCACGCGCCGCCACGCGCCGCACGCGCCCTAGGGCTGGCGGCGGCTGCTGACGTGGCCCTAGGGCTGACGTGGCAGATGACGTGGCGGTGCCACGTCAGCAAGAGGCTGACGTGGCGATGACGTGGCAGCCACGTGGCAGGTGATGTGGCAGTTGACGTGGCGATGACGTGGCGGGCTGACGTGGCAGCTGACGTCAGCATAGGTGCTGACGTGGCATGCCACGTGGCATGCTGACGTGGCACATAGGCCGACGTCAGCGCGTGGCGGAGGCGGACGCGCCCACGCGCGGCGGCGCGTGAGGGCGCGTGCGGCCTCCTCCCGCCGCCATTTTTCGTCCGGTTTTTTCCTAGGGACTCCAAATTAAATTTCCTATTTTATGGGTATTTTTTCATAATTTTTGGAGCGACGGAAAATTTTAGTAATTTCCAGATTACTTAATTAGTGTTTAGCACACTTCCCGAGGCAGTTTGACGACCTTAAACACACTGTTTTGAGCCCAAATTTTTTCTGGAGACTTAGGTCAATTTTCCCTACGTTTTGGCATAGGTGGTGAGACTCTAAGTGGTAGGGAGCAATTTTCGATCTTTTTAGTTGATTAGATTATTGCTTACTAATTTCCAGTAATTATTGCTTAATTCCGGAAATTTCCAGAAAATTCCAGTATGTTTATTATATTGTTATACATGCTGTTGTGGGTTGAATGGATGTGTTTGGTGCATGGATGTGGCATAGATGTTTTATATTTTGGTTTTGGTTTTGATTTTTGAATATGTAATCAAAATACGGCCTGCGAGTCGTGCCTCTCTATACTCTAGTGTCTTCTCTTCTCATCCACTCGCCTCTATGAGGTTACTTCTTATTAGAAATAAGATAGTTAGTAGAGATTGAAGATTGAAGCTTCAAGAGAGGTGGCCAAACCAAAAGCTATGGCGCAAGGTGCATGGAGCAATTAGACGGTCTAATGGAGCCTCAAGCTTGGAGTCCTCAAGTAGGCGAGATGGCGTGAGATGGAGTTCAGGACCTGCTCAAGAAGTGCTCTCAATAGTGGGAGTGCACCTTAGGGGCCACATCCATTGCATATTTATTTATGCTTATGCTTGTTTTATGTTTTAACTGCGTGTGATTGGATATATATGCTTAACCTCGCATGCTAAAGAACTAAAACAAAAGAGCTCACATGATGACATGATTAAAATTGATAGGAAATCACAAGTGATGAGATTTGATTCCTAGGATATACGCTAGGTTTTGGTGGAGTCCTTGTGAGGAACTATTGAGATTAATCGATGTCACATGTTATTTAGGAGCTAAGTAAATGCTAGTGATTAACTTCCACAATGTCTCTATCAATCGGGTCTAAATATAAACTGTAAAGGCTAAATGGTGACAACAACGACATGATAAGCCGTCGTACTATGTAACCATCCGTTGGACATAGGTTGTCAGCCACCTACAAACATGGTCGAACCTGTGATGAATAAGTTGTCACAGCAGCACATAGACATTATCTTTAGGCTCACCAATAGTGGGAGGCAGCAGTCAAGATAATGTCATAGAGCATGCTATGAAAAGGTGGGGAAATGACCTCATCAGCATGTTCTAGACCACTTTTAAAATTGTAGGAAGCCAAAGAAGAATCTTGGATCCATCTTAGCCATTTGCGAACATAAATTTTGAGCATTGGCTCATAATTTATCCTACCTCTACTATGAGTTATGGCTCATGTCATAATATTGAGAACTCGACCTTACCGTCTGAGATTGATGCCATGTATGATAATAGAGTTAAGGGTTGTCAGGTACAAGTTATCCGATTTGCAATTTGATGCAATCTCTGCCACGTTTCATGGAACGTCACATGACACACCTTGCACGTGTCAGGATGTTTGGATAAGACCAAAACATGTCAGGATGTTTGGATTAGACCAAACATCACACTGTTCTAGGATCTAAGCAAAAAGGGTTTGCTAAGAATACTAGCCCAGCATACTTCGGATGTCTAAGCAATATATGATTGCTAAAGGCTGTTGGAGAAGTATGATCATACTTAATGAAGTATGATAGGCAGATATAGTCCCTAGCCCGGTATTAGGACCAAGGCAACAGGTGGGGCAAGGATAAATGAACTTAGGGGCAATGTTGGTATATGACCAATATTACCCAAGACTGGCAAACGCAAGAAGAGCAAAGGAGCCTTCCTAAGACTAAGAGAAAAGGCCAGACCTGGCACCAATTTCTCGTCCAAAGATCCAAAGGATTATCTTTGAGGGAGTAGCCACCAAAATTTGTTTTGGTCACAGTTTTAACTTTGGATATGGTTATATCATGGTATTTGCGTTCTTAAGATTCTAGCATGAATGACGCCTCAGAATTCTTGGATGTCAACTTATGAGTATGACTCAAGATTCTGATAAGTGGCGCGCTAGATTAAGACACACGATGACAGGAAAGGATGTTCAGGCTAGCTAGGGCAGGCCTGCTTGGATTTTGCCCAAGGTACCCTTACCTGTGTGTGATTCTTGCCGGACATGAAAGGCAAAACGCAAAATCATCCAGTAGAGCATTAAGGACTACTGAGTCTTTGTATCTTATTCATTCTGTTGTTGTGTTCCATTAAAATTGTTAAAGCTAAATACATGGTGCTTACTGTTCCATCACATTCATAGATTATTGTCCACGTCTCAACTATGTGTGCTTGGGCCACATAAATCTGAGGCACAAGGGTGCTTCAGACAGGTCTCTACAAAAGGTAGATCAACCGTCTGGATAAAAGGATATGTCCTTGGCCAGAATGAGACTGGAAGTATCTATCTTAGCAAGAGCTATGTGATGGAGAGAAGTAAGGCAGTTGGCTATTCGCACGCTCCAGCAAAAGGCTATAGAGAATAAGAGGAATAGGTTACTGTAAGAGATGGTCTGAAGTATGGTAGAGCGTGCAAAGTACAATTTCCCTATTCGGAGGAGACACTTTGCTAAACGACTATCAACATACGCAACCATAAGTCCACCAAGTCTGTAGCCACTACACCCTACGAGATGTGGACCAAAAGGCAACCTGAATGAGGTCACCTTAGGCCATGGGGATCGGCAGCTTATGTACTAACTAAATTTCAAGTCAGGAAGAGGTTCGTTGAGAAATAAGTCTCTACGAAACAAAAGGTTTCACTGGATGACACCCCATCCCTGAATGATCAACAGGAAATAGTTCCTACGGATCTTCAGGACAGTGGGAGTAACTTGCCTAGTGAACAAGCCCATCATAGATTATGACTATGAGGAGGAAACCTCTTTGCGTAGGAATGTTCTTTGGAGCGTACCCCGTCGATGAATTGACATCGAAAGGAAGACCATAAGGGTCATCACGCAAGACAATGATGAACCTAGGATATTGTCCCAGGATCTTTCATCACCTGACAAGAAGGAATTGGAAGTTAGACCCTAGATGGAAGAAACGTATCTTCATGGAGTAACGTATCTTCTCATGCTATTCGGAGCATCCTAGGGGTTGCGTATTTGAAACGCAATAGCCGATAAGTAGTGTAACATAAATGGATTCACGAGATATATGATCTCACATGGGAGATGTCCATAATTAAGGGATGTGTTCGTAGAGATGATGATCTCCACGAGCATGGAGGAACCGCTGGAAGATACCCTGTTCCTTAGTTGATTATGAGGAATTAGTTCCTCAAGGATCATTCGGACAGTGGGAGTGACTTTCCAAGCAGGGTGCTCTATCCATAAGGGATGAAAGCAAATGATGATCCTCCTATGCAAAGGAATTGCTCATAAGGAGCATAACCTATCGACTATTTGAGATCGAAGGGATGATCTCAAGGATCACCTTGCATAAACGATAGGATAGAATCCTAGGCCTTATCGTTCCCTAATTATGAAGAATGAATAGTAAGCTTTACAGGATGAATTAGAGTCTATAAAGGGCCAACCGAGTTTAAGGCTAGGTTGGATTTCCAACTGGATGGAAGACTATTGGAGATTAATGGATTTCCAAGGTCAATCAGAGACCCAGACGGAAGCGTGGTAAGGCATATGACTTGCGTAGAAGCGAATAAGTCTACACTCGTTCTAAGAGTAGACATCAACGATTTTGGGTCGATCCGACGAATTTGCGTTGGTACGACAAGGTATCCTTCCCAAGGCTTTGGATGGTAAGGAATACGTTGATTCGCTTGGTAGCATCAATAGTTGTGGGTCCATTCTCGATAGACGTGACGACTGAATTTCTCAATGGAGAAATCCTAGAGGTGACAAAGGTCAAATGCACAGAATGTGTGCAAGCTAACTAAGTCCACATGGGATCTTAGATAGTCCTCTGGACAGTGGTATTTCATCAGGGATCGTTTGCTATATGTTTACGATAACAAGTGGAAACCGCTGTGAATCACTCTCACTAGTAGAGAGTTAATGATCACGTCTCTTAATATCGATGACACACTATTGGCTAGTGGAGCTCAAGGATTGTTCGAGTCCCCTAAGGAGTAATTGTACTCCTGTAGCTCAGCGCAAGACTTTACGAGCCTAGACATGTGCCCTAAAAGACACCATAAAAGAATGACCGAATAACCAGAGTGCCTGATGCAGTATGAGTCTTATATGCACTATGGTGTACACTCAGACCTAGCGAACGCTATGCAGTCGGAAGAATTGGATTTCAGGATATTCCAATTTAAGACACAGGATTGTAACCCGGATACTCTATATGATGGATCACGTGCTATGACTATCGAAGATGATGCTTCGACTAGTTAGCCACATATGCTAACTAGGGTGGGGACCTAGATGCACTTGGATCCGACTCAGGCTATCGTCCATGCTCGATGATAGACTCGCATGGAAGAAATGCAATATAAGTGTTGCATGATCGTATTAGACCGCTCCATTAGCCATGGAAGCGAAGCACGATTGCCTGTTCTGCCATAGGGCAGAAATGTGTTTAACTGAAAAGGTTTTCTGGTAAGCTTATGAGCTATCAACAAACCTATTACCATGAGTAGTGTTAGCATATGGCTGTAACACCGCGGTAAAGACGAACACATAGTCAAGGGTACTATTTCACAAAAGGTGAAATGACTACCTAAAGGATAATCCTGGAGTGGATCGACTATGGGCCAGGATGTTGGCTCATCCCATTCCTAAACCACTTAAGAATTGTCCTTGTGGATTGCTTTAGAGAATTGGGACTTGGTAGTCGATAACTAGCAATATGATTGATGAGCATACGAGACATTGATTGACTGGATTTTAATTGGATTTGTTTTAAGCAGCATGTTTGTTAGATGCATGTATGATATGTTACATTTCCGCTACTAGCATAGAGCATGTCACGCAGACACTAGGTTGGCTCACTCACACGAGCAACCGCCTTCGCAATATCCTGGATATGTCTGGGTGTGGCGGAAGATGAGACGGAATCCAGATAAGCGCTGAAAGCCTGCGATATGATATGAGATGCCTTCTTCATATGAGCATATGGCCTATGATAAGAGCTTGAAGTCTATCAGTAGAGCTAGGAGCCTGTCAGACGGATTCAACTGTCGCATTGGAAATAAGTTCCAAGGTGAGGTTGGTTATGGCCAATCGAACATGGTTATTACCCCGAACCATGTATAGTCTGTGTAGAAGAAGCCAGATGCGAGAGCTGATAATTGTTCACAATAGTGTAACATGGCAGCACTCGAGCTGGTGGCCATAAGGGCTACCGGATAGACATCTGCATAGTGGTCCTTTTTGCAAGGATAAGACATGCGCTCTGATCAGAGTCTAAACACTATGGCGCATATTCCCCTTGAATAACGCGCGCTTATAAGTGACCATGAGGTGATGAGTAGAATTAGTCCCTGGGATTCCTCATCGTGTGAGCCTCGTCGATCGTATGAGGATGATCGACACTGTATACCCTTTGTACTTACGTCTGTGTCATGAGGAGACGGGTCGGTGGTGCTACTTTGGCGTGACACCTTACGGCTATGGATGATTCGGCCTTCCGGACACTGCTGGGAAAGCAGCTGAGCCGAATCTGAGTGACACATGTATGTAAGGAAAGATTCTCGTTGCATCGCTCTTTATTATCTTCATTGGGCCCACCTGCAAGATCTTATGGGATCATGTAGGATATGAAAATATAAAGGAGATGTGGACTCATTGGAGCATGGCCTTCGGGACAAGGCAGGTGCTCATGATCCACGAGATGACAATCGGAGGAATCTGGGGGATACGAGAGTTACGGAGAGCATTATCACTGTTTTATGTTTTAAGGGTGCCTTCCTGCGCTGGCTAAACGAGTTTGGTATGTGGATCTCCCGAGAGGGTGCCTTCCCATGCTGGCTATACGAGTTTGGTGTACGGATCTCCCGAAATGCAGGTACTCTCACCGGTCACACGCCACGGCCACACAATACTCTTTTGTAGATGATAGAAAGTTGGAGATTGATGGAGACTGGATGAATTGTGCAACCCCACTGTGCGAGTGGGAGATGTTAGCAATTGGTGCGCCCATGTGGGGTGCCCAATGCAATTATCATAACCTTATGGGGTTAGTTGCACTAATGCACAAACTAAAAGGGTTAGTAGCTAAGGCTCAAACCCTAGGGGTTTATGTGCAAACCTAGGAGAAGTTTTGCCTATATAAAGAGGTAGCCTCCTACACATTATGGTGTGCCATAGTGCTATTATGCTAAGGCATAAAGTTATTCCATACAGAAAAGTCTCTCTGTCTAGATTCATACTAGTTGTAGAGAACCCTAGTCTCTCTCCAACTTCATCCAAGGAGGTGGAACGTGGTGTGGAAATCAGTGCTCGTCCTCGAGATTCGCACTCGATTGGTGGGAGCAAGATCAAGGAGTAGGCACGTGAAAGCAAGCAACACAACGATCATCCGCTGCACTAAGGAGCTTAGGAAGACAAGGTAAACACATGATATTCCGCTTTAGTTCATGTTGTTGATCTGAGCATGTTAGATCCTTCCTGCCCTTCAAGATCTGATATGGTAGTTTGGGAGTACAAAACATTGTCTCCTGTTGTATCATTATCCTACTTTTGTTTACTCTAATTATTAAATAAAAACAAAATCTCAAAAAATGTACTCGAATATTATTATATTGAAACAAAATTTCGAAAAAAAAAAACTTGGATGAAGTTACACTTGTAACTAAACTATTATTAATTCGACACCAGGGCGGAGTCTTTCTCCAAGTTCTCTGGCGCACTTTGTAGCGGAGATAAGCGGCCCATTGTACTCCCACCGCTTCACGACCTCAAACGTAATTTTTTCAAGCCTGACAGAGTTCTCAATCAAATACTTGGCAACTTCGACTTCAACCGGGAAACCACGAAAATCATTAAATTCGACCACTCTAATAACGTCATTGACAGAAGCGTTAGGGAGTTCAGTTCCGCTACAAGAATTTGTATAAAACGCCCAACTCTGGAATGAGAACCGATACAAAGATGGGCACGCCTTTATCAGCGAGGCGTAGTCAATAATGCTCTTGAAAAGAGCATTGCTGACGATAAGACTCAGATGCTTCAGCTTTGGAAACACAGGAAAACCAACATATTTCCTGTGTTTCTCAATGACGCATGCGTCCAACGTTAGCTTCTCTAATCGGGAAACGTAGCTTGACAGCTCAGAAAGCTGTGTATTAAGGTAATTGCCGTAATCACTCCAAACCGAAATCTCAAGCAGATTAGGGGCATTTTTGAGCGGCATCAGTGGTAACTTTCGTCCCACGTATTTGAACGATACTAGATTGGGCGCAGAAACTTCGAGGCGTCCAATCTTGTGGCACATATACAGCTCCAACCACTTGAGCGACGGACAACCTTGGACATTCAAACATAAAAGACTGCGCGAGCCGCTCACAAAAACCCGTTCAAGATTCAAACAGTTGCGCATGAAGAGTTGCAGCGTTTCGCCGTCGATATTTACCATATCCAAGTGAAGAGCCCTTAGCGAACTGCAGCTTGAAACAATTTCCAGTGAACTTGGGAATCTACATGGATTTGACTGAGGAAATTTGCCATCCCTCAAGTTCAATTTGAGCCTTTGGACTTGCTTTCTCAGGGCGAAGTTAACCCACGTCTCGATATCGGAACGAGAACTGTCGTCCAAACTGAACACGACAGCGAACTGATCTATGGTTAGGGCTTCGTGCCGTCCTAGAGCTTGGTTTACGCTGTTTACATAAACAAGCCGTTCCTCTTTAACACACTTGGATTTGGTTCCCGAATGGGCGCGAAACCTTATTTCCAGATCGTTGAGTACATCGGAACCATCAAAATCGAGATTATAAATTGGGGTCCACATGTACCTCCATCCCCTCGAGAGAATGCTTGTGCGTGCAGCTTCTTTTGCCTTCAACTGAGATAATATGTCTATAGCGATTTCAGCAGGCAGTTCGCTGATCCGATTCTTGGACGGCGTCTTCATGTTTTCTTTTGCTTGGAAGATGATCCACAAAAAGAGATTTGTAGTTGAATTCAATGGACGGAGAGAGAGAGGGGGGGAAAAGGAGCTGCACGTTTGTTCCCTACTGAGCAACGATGAGGGCGAACACAAGCATTACTTTGTAGGGTCTGATTTAAATAGAGATTCATTCTTTTTCTATGTGCAGGACTTTGATTTCTTGCCTTAACAGGATTTGAAAGCCCCAGTTTTGGGTAAAATACACTTGCGCCTTTCTATAGTTTGATCGACTAACATTTTCATTCCTTCTAGGTTGGAGAATCACACTTTCACCCTTTTAATTTGTGAAACTTCAGGAAACTTAAATCCCATGATTCTAGCGCATTTACTCTAGGCCGTGGTTCGTCGCTAGAAAAAGTTTTTGAGACATATGTGCCCCTATATCAAACCAAAATCTATTAAGCCCTTGGGTAACCGTCATATTTAGCATTACATGAGGGTAAATTTGTCTTAGAATTTATTATGAGGACAAATCCTAACTCTAGACTAACCCCGACACAAGGGGTAGTACGTTTCCTAAAGTTCGGCACAGTGAAGGGATGTGAGTGTCCTTTCCCAAACAGAAAGGGGTGAAAGTGTCTATCAGCTAAACTAGAGAGGGTGAAAGTGGCCATCAACATTTCTTTTGGTCATGAACACACATTTGCAGCCAATGACGTGACTATTAAGTGGAAGAAATAAGAGAAAAGTATGCTGGTTCTGCAAATCTGTAAATTCTTCTTTCATTGTTGCAAGCCAATGGTGAGAGGACATTGTCTCAGTACAAGTAGCACGATCTTTTTCACTTGTTGTAGTAATGCACCCATTTGATCTCTACCTAGGTTGGCTTATGTAAGCAAGGACATGTGACGAGGCTTTTAATCAATTGTATTCTTGTTATTGGCAACAAGGGTTACAATCAAACAGAGAGAGATTTGGGAGCATGGAAACCGACAGATTTAGGAGCAAGGAGGGAGGAAATAAGCCGTATATGCATGTAGTGGAGACAAACAGTTGTACCACTTGTGTTGTACCCTTAAGGGAGGGTGACCTCTCCATTTATACAACTCCAAAGACGTCAGCCAATGCGGGATTACATGGCTCTTCGAAAAAGCAAGAACCATGTGAGGCAGTTGTGCCCCAGCTCGCGAGAGATCATTTAAGAAATATCGAACTTGTATATACAGAAAGTCGGACATGTCAGCTCCACATCATATACGGGTCGCATATAGGATGGCAACCATCTGCGATGAGCCTTAATCAAGCCTCAAAGCCACTAAGTCGCATTTTTCTCGTGCCATCCGCAATTTGCGAGGGAACCCTGTCTCTTTGTCCGCATATCCTGAAATGGCATAATTTGGTGTGCATGAAGCACCATAGGATAGACAACTGCACGCTGGTGATAGTACGTGACTATAGACTATTACCATGTCCTACACTATCTACATTGGCTCCCTTGCGCATGTATCCATATGTATGGGTTCCGACATGGTGGAATAGGTTCCCTAAAGGCAATATATATTTGGTATGAATGATGTAATGGCTTGAATATTCATTTATTAATTATTGCGATTTTTAATATAATGAAGTCCTTAGATACAATGTGTTGTTTATCTTTAATGTCCCTAGTCCATTATATTGACTAACATGACGATCAAATATAGACTAGTAAGTGTGTAGATTGATATGGGGATATCAAGTCTAACACATGGGTATGCATTAAGAGTAATGGGATACTGGATAGACCCACAACGAGAAGGATACATTGGATTATGTCAAAGTCACAATCGCTTGTCGTAGTGCTAATAATATTGTAATCCTTAGACTTGAAGTCACTAGATACTCTAGTTGTGGAATATTATGCTTTGATGTTATCCAACGTTGTGCCTTAACCGGACAACTATAAAGATAGCTATCGGGTATGATAGGAAACAAGCTTAGAGATCGTAGTGATGTAGAGAGGATTTGTCCCACCCACATAATGGGATCAAATATCCATGGCCACTCGAGGGATGGTTCTTATTGAATGTCTGGCAAGACTCAGATAAATCAATATGAAGATATTGATGTTATCTTCTTGCATAAGCATATTCTCAGGATCGAGAAACTATGGATTGGATATACGAGTGTGACTATTATGTCTCATGTCCAATCCGGATATGGACACAAAGGGATAATACAATATGAGATATTGGGCACAAAGGTTTGTCGGCAATACTGACTATTTCTATTAGTTGGGTTGCGTGGATGTGTTGCTAGACGATGTTCCATGTTAGTAATGAGTTACTACCAACTAAGTAGAAACATATGGGGTCACACGTCAAATAGAGTTGAGCTATATTTGGGATTAATTAACAGGATTAATTAAATAGAAGGATCATATTGCAACACCTTACAAACTTAGTAGGACTAATTTGCAAGGAAGGGACTAATCCAAGTTCATGTTGAACTAGGAGGGGCCTTTATGAAAACTAACAAGGGTTGTTGGCCTATATAAAGGAGGCTCTAGCTTTCTTCCCACTTAATGTTCATTCTCATAACATAAGTGGGTGGGAGAGAAAGCAAGAGAGAAAGATACAAGCCAAAGGAGGCCGAAGCCCCCTTTAGCCGTCCCCTACCCGTCGGCCCCAAGAGAGGAGGCCGATCCTCTCTTGTTCTTCGTTGCGTGATTCATTCTACACTCTTCCTCCGGTCCAAGCTAGCACTAGGAGAAGGAATAATCTAGATCTCATCTCTAGACGTGGATCAACCAAAGAGACGAGGACAATATTCTTCGTGTGATCTCCCAAATCACAAAGGTACACATCTTCTATGTCTCTCATCATGTTATGATGTCTCTTCCTGTGATCCTTGGTGGGCTTTGAGTAGGTAAAAATTTTTGTTATTCCGCTGCGTTACCTACGTCAAAACCCAACAGTGGTATCATAGCCACAGGTTGTAGTGCCTAACATGATTTTATGTGTTACGATTTCAGTTTTACACCGTTTTAGTTCATATTACGCGAAACTGAAATTAATTGGCATTGTATATGCAATAAAAAATATCTAATTTACCATTGAATGTGTAAATTAGTGAGTTTAATCACATAGGATGTGAATAATTGGGTTCTTGAAAAATTAGTGTTCATGGGCACATAGTTTGGAAAAAGGGGTTTTTCAAATTATGGGAACAACTTTATGGAAACAACTAGACTTGGACAACAAGACAAGGAATTGTTTTGGTAAAAAATTCATAAGGAGGTTCTGTTGGGTTTTGACGTAGGTAACGCAGCGGAATAACAAAAATTTAATTCCTACTCAAAGCCCACAAAGGATCACAGGAAGAGTCATCATAACATGATAAGGGACATAGAAGATGTGTACCTTTTGGTTTGGGAGATCACACAAAGAATATTGTCCTCGTCTCTACGGTTAATCCACGTCTAGAGGTGAGATCTAGATTCTTCCTACTCAAGTGCTAGCTTGGACCGGAAAAAATGGAATAAGGAATCAAGCAACCAATGAGGCAAAGGAGGGTTTTGGCCCTCCTCTTATGGCCGACGCGTTGGGCGGAAGGGCTAGGGGCTTCAGCCTCTAGCTTTGTCTTGCTCTCTCTTTTTCTCTCTCTCCCACTCACTTATGTTATGAGTATTAGTTGTGGGAAGGAAGCTAGAGCATCCTTTATATTGTCCAACAACTCCTTGTTAACTACATCAAGGCCCTTCCTAGTTCTACATGAACTTAAATTAGTCCCTTCCTTGCATATTAGTCCTACTAAGTTTGCAAGGTGTTGCAAAGTGATCCTTCTTATTAAGTAATCATATTAATTAATCCCAAATCTAGTTCAACTCAATTTGACGTGTGACCCCATAGGTTTCTACTTAGTTGGTAGTAACTTATTACCAACAGGGAGCGGTGTCTAGCAACACATCCACACACCCAACTAATAGAAATAAGTCAGTGATCCCGACAAACATTTTGTGCCCAATATCTCATATTGCATTATCCCTTTGTCTCCATATCCTCATTGGACACGAGGCATAAATAGTCACACTCGTATATCCAATCTATAGTTCCTCGATCCTGGGAATATGCTTATACTAGCAGATAACATCAATATCTCCATATTGATTTATCTGAGTCTGGCCAGACATTCAATAAGCCTCATCCCTCGAGTGGCCGTGGATATTTACTCCTATTATGTGAGAGGGACAAATCCTCTCTACATCACTACGACCTCTAAGCTTGCTTCATATCATGCCCGATAGCTATCTTTACGATTACCCAGTTACGGTGTAACGTTTGATAACATCAAAGCACGATATTTCACAACTAGAGTATCTAGTGACTTCAAGTCTAAGGATTGCAATTATATTAGCACTACGAGAAGCGATTGTGACTTTAACATAATCTAATGTATCCTTCTCGTTGTGGGTTAATCCAGTATGCCATTACTCCTAATGCATACCCATGTGCTAGACTTGATATCTCCATATCAATCTACACACATACTAGTCTATATTTGATCGTCCCGTTAATCAATATAGTAGACTAGAGATATTTAAGATAAACAACACATAGTATCTAAGGACTTCATTATATTTAATATCACAATAAATAATAAATGAATATTCTATCCAATAACATTGTTCATACTACATATTAGATTGCCTCTAGGGCACCTATTCCAATAGTCTTCCACTTGCACTAGAGCCAATCTGGTGCATCTCGTATGCCTACAGATCTGGCGTGGCCATCATGCTTTCGCTGCGCAAGAGGTTTTGTAAGCGGATCTGAAAGATTGTCATCTGTTGGAATCTTGCACATCTTCACATCTCCTCGATCGATCATATCACGAATAAGATGGAATCTCCTAAGTACATGCTTTGATTTCTGGTGTTATCTTGATTCTCTGGCTTGTGAGATCGCCCCTGAGTTGTCACAGTACAACTCTATGGGATCCACGATGCTAGGGACCACACCGAGCTCAGTGATAAACTTCTTTATACAAACTGCCTCTTTTGCTACTTCCGCAGCAGCAATGTACTCATCTTCTGTTGTAGAATCTACAACTTGAAAGTTTGTAATGTAGACTAAATACAGGACCTAAATACTCTAGAAGGGGGGGTTGAATAGAGTATGGAAACTTTTTTTTCAAAACTCAAAACTTAAGAAATTAGCTTTGTGTGAAACTCAATCTTCACATGGTTTCTTGAGATTTAAGAAAACTGTCTGAAACTTTCAAAGGAAAAATATAAAGCTTCAAAGCCTTGAACTATTATCAATTCTAAACAGCTTATGAACCCTAGTTTGATTGGAGTTGTATGCTGCAGATAATAAACAAACTGTAAAGTAAAGAACGCACAGCAATTTACAGAGTTCAGTCCCAATGGACCTAATATCTGCCTGAGGGATCTAATCCCACCAGGATTGGGCAAACACTTCTTATTACTCACACAGAAAGAGCCCTGGATCTTCAAGCCTAAGTGATTTCCCTTACACCTATGCAGCTTGTGGTTCCAAACCTATCTAGTTCCAGCTACTAACTGTTGAGCTAACAAGAACCTCTTGTTGTTAACTTGAACAACTAACCACTGGGTTAAGTGAGGTTTAAGATAATTAAAAGATACACAGATTACAAAACTAGTGAAGAACACCGTAGAAGAGATAAGCTATTGAAGCCTGGATGTGTTCTTCTGGCAACTGGATTGATTTGATCTTCTGGAATCTGGATTGAAGCTTGAAAACTTCTGTGTTTGAATGAATGATCTACCACGAATTTTTCACACCTTTCTAAGTATTCTGCAAGCCTCTCTCTTACTTAAAAATTCAAACCAGTCTCTTTTATCCACAACTGCAACTGATTGAGAGATTTTAGGATCTCAGTTCATACAAATTAATCCTCCTTCTGTTTTCAACTGAAATTCAAACAGCTCAAAGTGGATATTCGTTGGAGTTTGTTGAGATAGCTCTTGCACGTTTAACAAACCTGAAACAACATTAAAACACAGCAACAACAAAATTCAGAAAAGATAACAGTGCTATGACTGTTTGGTTTTCCAGTTTCTGATAAAACTGGTTAAAAGATTAGAACAGTAATCTGTTTAACTTCTAATACATATAAGTCATGAAAAACAAGTTTAAGAATCTTAGAAGTCAATGAAAAATCATAATAATAAGAATCACAACCTACAAGAAAGAATCAACTTAGTTCTGTAAAAACTGTCAGCAGCTCAAGGAACATCTCAAGGCCTTGGAGCTCTGAACCTGCTTCACAGATATTTAAATTAAACCCAGAAAACTTTGATTTTTCCTGTTCTGATCATCTTCAATTGTGTTAGATGTATAAATAGTGTAAACTATAAGTATATTCAGTAAATCCCTGATCTGTATTATCAGATATTCAATCTGCAACACAGAACTGTTAGAACATATAGCAGGATAAAACAACTCTCAAGGCTTTGAAGCTCTGTCAGTATCTCAAGGCCTTGGAGTATCTGAAATGCTTTGCTGCTTATGTCTTTGTCTTTCATCACTCAAAACAATTACCATCCAAAACACATTCAAGGGTCTTTGAATCAACAATCTCCCTCTTGATAAAAGACAAAACCTACAGTCTTGTATGGATTTTACTGCCACTCATTATGAGAATTAGATAACCACGCAATGCAGATACAATAGACAATAATACCAGATAGATAACCAGTATACCACAGATAATCAGCAAAAATTTACATTCACAGTAATATAATAACACAACTGATTAAACCCAAACAACTGAGTATTATTATTAATCAAATACTGCAAAAACAAAAACACATAATTTCTCCCCCTTTTTTACTTTCATCAAATAAGGATGAAGAAATGTTGGATCATTACTCAGAGTCATTAAAAAAAACTTAAACAAAATTATTGCTAAAAAGTCAAGGCCTTGATAACAGAAAAGAAGAAGAGAAAGAAATAGAAGGTCAAGGCTTTGGCATTCTCTGATCTTCACTTCTTCTTTGATGTCTGGCCTTTCTCTGAGCCTTCACCAACTTCTTCTTCACTTGCAGCATCATCAACAGAATGATTACCTTCTTGTTCAGCTTCCACTTCTGCAACAACTTCTTGAATTATCTCATCCACTTTCTTCTTAACCTGTACCGAATCCCCCTCTGTAGCTACATCAACACCTGTGTCTTCACCAGCATCTTCTTCATCTGTTTGTTCATACAAATCCTTTGAAGTAAGCACCACTGGAATTGGCTTCTTTTTCTTTTTCAAAAAATCTCCCAGCCTTTCATCTGAATCCACACTGGTGTCATGACTAGTAGAAGAAGGTATCTTCTCCAAATTCAAACCCTTGATGACAACATCCAGCTTTCCATTCATAACATTCATCAAGCCCTTGAACTGGTTGAATTCAGCTGACACGTCAAATAATCTTTGTCTAAGATCTTCAATCTCATCCTGCTGATCTTCAAACTTCTCAACCAACAAAGAATAATCCTCATTGGCTTGTCCTTTCCCTGATGTAGTCCCCTTTGGCTTCACATACTCCTTCTCTCCAAGTTCCTCCTTTGACAAATCTGAATAGAACTTCTAATGTCCTTTTCCAGTCTGAACTATCCCAATCCTCTGAAGTGGAGTCTCATCAATCAACCCAAAACCTCCAGTAATATTTTCTTTTCCTTTCACAGGTACATCAAATTATTCAAAGAAAATAGGCAACAGGTTGGCATATGGAAGAGGATGGTTTCTAGTTCTAGTTGCACAATAAATCATATGCTCCATAACAACAGTTGGCAAGTCTATCTCAAACCCTTGAGGTAATAGATACATCAAAATAAGAACCTTACCAGTCACCAACTCCCTTGAGTTCTCCATAGGAACTACACTTCTCATCAAAATTGTAAACAGGATTTTGGCTTCACAGTTGAGCACAGAGTGTGTCAACTGCTTTGGACCAGAGGGTGCATCATCAATGAAAAACATCTCCTTTGCCTTATCCAGACACTCCTTCCTATCAGGGTAATCTCCAACATTATATTTCCTAGGAATGCCCAAGACTTTGGCAGAAGTCATATGATCTAACCTCAAATTCACCCCAGCCACTTTTGAAGTTAACAACATTTTATCATCACCCTCAGAAACCAAATTCAGATAAAATAACCTAGTTAACCTAGGATAGGCCTTTGAACTAGGATTTAACACCTTCCAAACAGCAGTTTCTCTTAACTTTCTCATGCAGTCAATATCCAATTTATCGAACAACTCTTCAGAAACCATACTACAGAAAGCTACCTTAGATGAAGCATAACCTTGCATCCATACAGTTCTAACCTCAGAACTAACAAACCAGTATGTAGGAAGTACATTCTTACCTTGATAACCTTTCTTGGTTGCAGCAGCAACCTGCTTAACCCTAGTTTTCTTCTCTGAGGGTTTGCTCTTTTCTTGTTATCCTTCAGATGGTTTCTTCTTGCTTTCTTGAGAAGATTTTCCCTTTTCCTCTTCACCAGTCTTTTTCTTTTCTCCCCCTTTCTTCTTCTCTGACCTAGGTTGATCACCACCCTGAGTCTATGTCTCCTGTTGTGGATCAATGCTTGAGCCTTCATCTCCCTTCTCTGTTCTGGTCTTCTTTGCAGGAGGAGTGTCTTCATGCAAGCTATGAGTGTTTTCTGAATCTGAAATCACTATCTTCTCCTTCTTATTTGCCCTCTTCTTGGATCTGCCAGATGGCTTTCCCTGTTGCTCAATTTTGGCTGATTTGCGCTCCATTTTGGGGTTTAGGGTATTGAGAAGAGAATGTGATTGAGAGAAACTGAGAGAGAGAGAGGAGAGTCGTAGAGAATTGAGAGAGAATGAGAGGAAAAAGTCCTGACTTTCAGCTTAAGTAAGTTGAAAAGGATGAGTCATAAAAGGACTCTGCTAAATCAACATGCAAAATAGAATCTTGACAAAATATTTTTGGATATTTTAGAAAATTCTCTGAGTAATTCAAATATTATACATTTATCTAAAAAGATTAGATATAATATTTGATGATCCATTTTATTGAAAAAAAATATTACAGATATTTTCAAGACCTGAAAAACAATCTCAAAGCCTTGAGATTTTCTGCAGTTTAAGAAACTCCAAAGCTTTGAGCTATACTTTCAAGGCTTTGGAAAGTATAATCTCAAGGCTTTGAGATTTCAGCACATTATCACATATAAGTACTAATACTCCCCCTAAACCAATGCATCCTTGTTTAACATCCCCAATTCAAGCCTTAGAGATGAAAACCTATCATCTGGCAAAGGTTTAGTGAAAATATCAGCAATCTACATTGAAGTAGAAATAAATTTTAAAACAACATCACCTTGTTTTGCATGATCTCTAAGGAAATCATGTCTCACATCTATGTGCTTGGTTCTTAAGTGCTGGAATGGATTCTTAGAGATTGAGATAGCACTTGTGTTGTCACAATGAATAGGCACATTTATGAAATTGTAGCCAAGATCTCTGAGTTGCTGAGCAATCATAACACTTGTGAACAGCAAGCACCAGCTGCAATGTATTCAGCTTCTGCAGTTGATAATGGTACAAAATTTTGCTTTTTGAAATGCCAACTGATCAATGAAGATCCAAGAAATTGACAGCATCCAGAAGTACTTTTCCTGTCTACTTTATATCCTGCAAAATCTGCATCTGAATAGCCACTCAACATAAAATTTTATCTTCTTGGATACCAAAGCCCAAAGTCTCTGGTTCCATTCAAATATCTAAAAATTCTTTTAACTGCAGTCAAATCACTTTCCTTAGGATCTGCTTGGAATCTAGCACACATACAGACACTGAACAAAATATCAGGTCTACTAGCAGTTAAATACAACAGTGATCCAATCATACCTCTATATTCCTTTTGATTCACACTCTTACCATTTGAATCTTTGTCTAAAGAGAGTGATGAACTCATAGGGGTCTTAAGCACCTTGGACTGTGACATATTGTACTTACTCAATAAGTCCTTGGTATACTTTCCTTGATGTACAAAAATTCATTTCTTAATTTGTAAGATATGAAGTCCAAGAAAGAAATTCAGTTCACCCATTAAGCTCATCTCAAACTCCCTGCACATCAGACTAGAAAACTCTTTTGAAAGAGCATCATTAGTAGCACCAAATAAATATCATCTACATAAATCTGAACTACTAACAAATCACTTTGATGATGTTTAATGAAAAGAGTTTTGTCAACTTGGCCTCTTTTGAAATTATTTTTAAGTAGAAATTTTGAAAGCCTGTCATACCAAGCCCTTGGAGCTTGTTTTAATCCATAAAGAGCTTTGTCCAGTTTATAAACATGATCAGGAAAGTTTACATCTTCAAAACCAGGTGGTTGTGCTAAAAAAACATCTTCTTGTAAAAATCCATTCAGACAAGAACATTTGACATCCATTAGATAAAGCTTTATGTGATTGTGAGATGCAAATGCAAGAAGTATTCTAATAGCTTCTAACCTGGAAACATGAGCAAAAGTCTCCTCATAATATATACCTTCTTCCTGATTATATACTTGAGCTACCAGTCTGGCTTTATTTCTTAACACTTTGCCATTCTCATCAAGCTTGTTTCTGAATACCTATCTGGTTCCAATAACTGATTTCTCTTTAGGTCTGGGAACCAGATTCCATACCTTGTTTCTTTCAAACTCATTCAGCTCACTCTGCATTGCAATGATCCAGTCTGCATCTTCTAGTGTTTCCTTGGTATTTTTAGGCTCAATCAAAGATACAAATGAACTAAAAGCACACAAGTTGTTCAATTGTCCTCTTGTCTGAGTTCCAGTTGATGGATCTGATATAATCTTATCAGCTGGATGATCTGCAAGGTACTTAAACTTCTTTCTTGGTATCCAGGAATATTCTCCTTCAAGGCTTTGAGTCCTTGAAACAGTAGAGGGAGCATCATAGAAAGTTTCAGCTTTTGTCTCAAGGCTTTGAGATTTTGGTTCAGCAGGAGGTTCAAGACCTTGAGATTCTGCTGATTGATTCTGCACATTAGTTTTGCCTTTGTCTTCTTTCAAAGCATCATCATCTGATTCAGGCTTGTTCAAATCTAGATCTGCAAAACTTTCACTCAGAGAATCCTTAGTACTTTCATCAAAGATTACATGAATACTCTCTTCCACAATCTTGGTTTTTCTATTATACACTCTATAAGCTTTTGCTAGTTTGAGAATATCCAATAAATACACCTTCATCACTTCTAGCATCAAACTTACCAAGATTGTCTCTACCATTATTATGCACAAAACTTATACAACCAAAATGTTTAAAATAAGAAACAGTAGACTTTCTACCTTGAAACAGTTCATAAGGGATCTTTTTCAAAATAGGTCTAATCAAGCATCTATTCAGCACATAATTGGCAGTGTTAACAGCTTCTTCCCATAAGAACATTGGCAAATTACATTGAAGAAGCATGGTTCTAGACATATCCTCAAGTGTCCTATTTTTCCTTTCAACTACTCCATTTTGCTGTGGAGTTCTAGGTGCAGAAAAGTTGTGTGAAATGCCATGCTTTGCACAAATCAAATCAAAGTCAAGTTGATCAAACTCCCTACCATGATCACTTCTAATAGATGCAACAGGTAATTTTTTCAAAGTTTGAAGCTCTTTGCACAATCTAAAAAGTTCAAATAAAGCTTCAGTTTTGTCTCTAACAAACATCACCCAAGTAAATCTAGAATAATCATCTATTATAACAAGCATATACCTCTTACCTTTTGGAGTATGAACTATCATAGGACCACACAAGTCCATATGCAGCAGTTCTAATGGTCTAGAAGTACTTACAAAGTTCTTTGGCTTGAATGAGCTTCTGGTTTGCTTACCTTGTACACATGCCTTGCAAACCTCATCATATGAAAATTTCTGTGACGGTAAACCCCTTACCAAGTCCTTTGAGATGATTTTATTCAAGGTATGTATACTAATATGCCCAAGCTTTCTGTGCCAAATCTTTGAATCTTCCTTCAAGGCCTTGAGGCATTTTAGCTTGTCACCTGCAACATTGTTGGTACTCATTGAAAAAGATTATATGATCTAGGAGCAGTGAGTATGCAATCACCAGATTTCTCATCTTGCACCACGCAATTCTCCTTGTCAAATATAGCCTTATAACCTTTATCACATAACTAAGAGATACTAAGCAGATTATACTTAAGTCCATCTACCAGATAAACATCAGATATAGAATTAGTATAACCATTACAAATACTACCTATAGCAATGATATGGCATTTTGCTTTGTCACCAAGTGTGATTGTTCCTCAAGATTTTTCGTAAGTTCAGTAAAGAGAGACTTCTTTCCACTCATATGTCTGGAACATCCACTGTCTAATATCCATTTCTGATCTTTCAAGGCCTTGGTGACATCCATATCTTTAATGTGTCTGTCTGATGAATTTTCCTCATCATGCTTTGCCATGAAGCATAAGTTTGCTTGATCTTCTTATGTGTCTGAGTCACTTGATGAATCAGAATCACTCCAGAAAGCCATCATGGCTTTCTTCCTTCTGTTGTCACTGTCTTTCTTCTGAAAGTTCATGTTCTTCTTCTTTTGTGTACAGTCCCTTACTAAATGATATTTTTAGTCCTTGCTGCCTAAAGGTCTTGATCTCTCTCTGTTGTAATCCCTGTTACTAGAGTTTCTTTTCTTCTTGAGAATCCTTGCCAAGGCCTTGGAGATCAATGCTAAAGCCTCTTCATCATCAGGCTCATCTTCAGTCTCAAGGCTTTGAGACTTTTCACTGTCTTTTGCCTTAAGTGCTAAGTTCCTGATGTTTTCACCCAAATCACCTTCCACATCCTTCATAGACATTTCATGAGTGAGCAGCTTTCCTTGTAGATCATCTAGCTGAAGAAGACTTAAATCCTGAGCTCCCTCAATGACTGTTGTCTTTTACTCCCACTTGGCTTTTGGCAAGCTTCTCAGAATCTTTCTGACCTTCTCCTCATTTGAGAACTTCTTTCCCGATGACTCCAGACTGTTCACAACATCAGTGAATCTTTTGAACATCTCCTTGATGGTCTTATCTGAATTCATCTTGAACAACTCACATTGCCTCAGAACTGTGTTGATTTTGGTCTGCTTAACCTGGCTAGTTCCTTCATATGTCACCACCAGTTTATTCCATACTTCTTTGGCACTCTTGCAATTTGACACTCTGTTGAACTCATCTGCATTAAGAGCACAGTATAACAGATTCATAGCCTTGTAATTTTTTGATACCTTTTCCAGTTCAGTAACTGAAAGATTTTCCTCAGACTTGATACATCTGACTCCATCAATTGTAATGTAGTACTCATGAGGACCATTCTAAAATATTGACCACAGTTCCATGTCTTGATCTATGATGAACATCTCCATCAATGCCTTCCAGTGCATGAAGTTATCACCACAGAACAATGGAGGTCTGTTGGCTGCCCTTCCTTGTGAGAATCTCCTACATTACTCATAGTCAACAGATTGTTAGATCTAAAACAGTCACAGAAGCTCTGATACCAATTGAAAGTGTGTAATGTAGACTAAATATACGACCTAAAAACTCTAGAATGGGGGGGGGGGGGGGTTGAATAGAGTATGGAAACTTTTTGCAAAACTCAAAACTTAACAAATTAGCTTTGTGTGAAACTCAATTCTCAAGGTCTTGAGATTTTAGAAAACTGTTTGAAACTTTCAAAGGCAAAATAGAAAGCTTCAAGGCCTTGAACTATTATCAATTCTAAATAGCTTATGAACCCTAGTTTGATTTGAGTTGTGTGCTGCAGATAATAAACAAACTGTAAGGTAAAGAACACACATCAATTTACAGAGTTCGGTCCCAATGGACCTAATCTCTGCCTAAGAGATCTAACCCCACCAGGATTGGACAAACACTTCTTATTAATCACACAAAAACAGCCCCAAATCTTCAAGCCTAAGTGATTTCCCTTACACCTATACAGCTTGTGGTTCCAAACCTATCTAGTTCCACCTACTAAATGTTGAGCTAACAAGAACCTCTTGTTTTTCACTTCAACAACTAACCACTGGGTTAAGTGAGGTTTAAGATAATTAAAAGATACACAGATTACAAAACATGTGAAGAACACAGTAGAAGAGATAAGCTATTGAAGCCTGGAGGTGTTCTTCTAGAAACTGGATTGATTTGATCTTCTGGAATCTGGATTGAAGCTTGAATCCTTGTGTGTTTGAATGAATGATCTCCCAGGAATTCGTCACACCTTTCTAAGTATTCTGCAAGCCTCTCTCTTACTTCAAATTTTCAAACCAGCCTCTTTTATCCACAGCTGCAACTGATTGAGAGATTTTAGGATCTCAATTCCTACAAATCCTCCTTGTGTTTTCAACAGAAATTCAAACAGCTCTAAGTGGATATCCGTTGGAGTTTGTTGAGATAGCTCTTGCACGTTTAACAAACCTGCAACAACATTAAAACAGAGCAACAACAAAATCTAGAAAGATAACAGTGCTATGACTGTTTGGTTTTCCAGTTTCTGATAAAACTGGTTAAAAGATTAGAAGAGTAATCTGTTTATCTTCTAATACATATAAATCATGAAACACAAGTTTAAGCCTATTAGAAGTCAATGAATAATCATAATAATAAGAATCACAACCTGCAAGAAGGAATCAACTTAGTTCTGTAAAAACTGTCAGCAGCTCAAGGCACATCTCAAGGCCTTGGAGCTCTGAACCTGCTTCACAGATATTCAAAGTTAAACCCAGAAAACTTTGATTCTTCCTGTTCTGATCATCTGCAATTGTGTTAGATATATAAATAGTGTAAACTAAAAGTATATGCAGTAAATCCCTGATTTTTATAATTAGATATCCAATCTGCAACATAGAACTGTTAGAACATATAGCAGGATAAAACAACTCTCAGGGCTTTGAAGCTCTGTCAGTATCTCAAGGCCTTGGAGTATCTGAAATACTTTGCTGCTTATGTCTTTATCTTTTTCTTAGATCACTCAAAACAATTACCATTCAAACACAATCAAGGGTCTTTGAATCAACATAACTATCCCTTGCTTAGAACTCTTCCAGCTCACAGCTCCTCCATTCAGGCAAAACACGTATCCAGACTGCGATCTGTAGTCATATTTTTCGGTTCGGAAGTTTGCATCAGTGTAACTGATTACACTTAGCTCTTCCTTACCTCCAAGTACTTCAGGATGTTCTTGACAGCAATCTAGTGACTCTTACCTGGATTGGACTGATATCTGCTCACCATACTCAACGTGTATGAAACGTCTGGTCTAGTACACAACATGGCGTACATGATGGATCCTATGGTCGAAGCCTAGGGTATCCTACTCATGCGGTCCTTCTCAATCTCATTGGAGGGACAATCATTCTTTGAAAGAGTGACTCCATGCTACATGAGCAAGAATCCTTTCTTGGAATCTTGCATGTTGAACCTCTTCAACACCTTGTCTATATATGTACTTTGACTTGGCCGAGCAACTTTCTAGATCTATCCCTATAGATATTTATACCAATTATATAGGCTGCATCTCCTAATTCCTTCATTGCAAAACACTTTCCTAGCCAATCTTTAACAGATTGCAAAGTAGGAATATCGTTGCCAATGATTAGTATGTCATCCACATACAAGACCAGAAATACTAAAGAGCTCCCACCAACCTTCTTGTAAACACAAGGCTCATATTCGTTCTTTATGAAGCCAAACTCTTTGACTGCGTCATCAAAACGTCGATTCCAGCTCCTAGAAGCTTGCTTTAATCCATAAATGGACCTTTGCAGCTTACAGACTTTATTGGTATTTTTAGGATCCTCAAAACCCTCTGTTGTGTCATGTACACATCCTCGAGGAGGTTCCCATAAAGGAACGCTGTTTTGACATCCATCTGCCAAATATCTTAATCGTAGTATGCTGAAATAGCAAGTAAGATTCATATGGATTTAGTCATGGCGACTGGTGAAAAGGTCTCATCATAGTCAATACCATGAATATGTCTATACCCTTTGGCTACCAATCGCCCCTTATAGGCAACTACATTTCCATCCATGTCGTTCTTCTTATTGAAGACCCACTTGCACCCTATGGGCCGAGCCCCTTCGGGTGATTCCACCAAAGTCCATACTTTGTTGGTGTACATGGAATCCATTTCGGATCTCATGGCTTCAAGCCATTTCTTGGAGTCTGGGCCTTTCATGGCTTCCCCGTAGGTTGCAGGCTCATCATCCATGAGTCGTACGTCATCGGGCTCAGTCACGAGAAGTCCGTACTTCTCTGGATCATGACGTACTCTTCCTTATCTACGGAGTTCTTATGTTACCTGGACAGGTTCTTCCACAACAGATTGCGGTTCCTGCTCATGTTCCATCATCGTTTCATTGATTTGTGGTTCTTGAATCTCTTCAAGTTATACAGCCCTCCCACTTGCTTCTTTGGAGACTAACTCTCTTTATAGAAACACGTCGGTCCGAGAAACAAACACTTTGTTCTCTAGGATACCACTTTGGGCCCGAGCTTGTCTGTTTGTAAACGCTTTACATAGACATCCCAGCCCTAAATCCTCATAAACGACACTATGGGACGCTTCCCATTCCATATCTCATATGGTAGCTTCATGACTGATTTGGATGGAACACGGTTAATGGTAAAAGCTGCCGTCATTAGAGCATGTCCTCAAAATGATATCGGAAGATCCGTTTGAGACATCATAGATCGTACCATATCTAATAGCGTGCGATTCCTCCTTTCGGAAACGCCATTCCATTGTGGCGTTCCAGGTGGAGTGAGGTGGGATACTATCCCACACTCTCTAAGATACTCATCAAACTCTTTAAGTATTCTCCTCCACGATCCGATCGTAGAGCCTTAATGACTTTTACCAAGTTGCTTCTCTACTTCATTCTTGAATTCTTTGAACAATTCAAAAGATTCGGATTTGGCCTTCATAAGGTATGCAAATCCATATCTATTGAAATCATCAGTAAACGTGATTAAGTAGGTGTAACCACCTCTGGCAGACGTGGGAACGACCCGCACACATCAGCATGTATGAGTGCCAATAACTCACTAGTCCTCTCACCTTTCTCATTGAAAAGGGACTTTGTCATTTTTCCTAATAAACAAGATTTGCATGTCTCACATGATTCTAAATCAAATGAGTCTAAAAGTCCATCCTTATGGAGTCTAGATATGCGTTTCTCATTTATATGGCCTAAACCACAGTGCCATAGATATGTAGGATTTAAATCGTTAATTTTAATCCTTTTAGTATTTATGTTATAGATTAGACTATTTAGATCAATGATATATAATCCATTAGACAAATGCGCACTACAATAATGCATACTATCAAAATAAATGGAACAACACTTGTCCTTTATTGAAATAGAAAAACCTTCTCGCCCAAACATGAAATGGAAATAATTTTTCTGCTCATAGCAGGCACATAAAAGCAATTGTCTAATTCTAAAATAAGTCCAGAAGGCATAGATCGTTAATAAACGCCTACAGCTAATGCAACAACTCTTTCTCCATTCCCGACGCGCAGATCTATCTCCCCTTTAGCCAATCTTCTAATTCTTTTCAAATCCTGCACATTTTGACAAATGTGAGAACCACATCCAGTATCCAATACCCAAGATGAAGAAATAGAAAGATTGTCGTCGATAACATAAATACCTGGTTGTGGGGGAATCACTATTCCAAGCTTCTTATCCTCTAAATATTTAGGGCAATTCCTCCTCCAGTGACCTGGCTGGCTACAGTAGTGACATTCACCTTTAGCCACGCCTCCACTAGGCTATAGGGCTTCCTTGGATTTTCCAACTTTCTTGCGCTTTCCTTTGGAAGTAGAGGCAGCTCCTTTGCCCTTCTTCTTACGTACCATCATTATGGCTTTGCCCTTTCCTTTATTGACGCTGTGTTCAGCTGTCTTTAGCATGTTCAATAATTCTGGCAGAGTCATACTGATCTCGTTCATATTATAGTTCATGATGAAGTGATTATAACTGTCAAGAAACGATTACAAGACAAGATCAGTTGCAAAATCTCGGCCAAGAGGGAATCCAATTCTCCCAAGGTTCTCAATATACCCGATCATTAGAAGTACATGAGGTCCTACTGGATTTCCTTCTGCTAGACTACTCTTGAACAATGCTTTAGACACCTCATAGCGTTCATGCCTTGCATGTCACTATAACAAATATGACCTTTGTTGACAGTTTTTTTGTCGACAGACAGTTTTATTTAGCTAGTTGCGCGATTAGTCGACAATATATGTGTTTGTCGATGCATATGATTTTTTTGTCGACCTTTTGGTTTTTATTTTATTTTACCCAAAAAATTAGTCAATGATTGTGAGTATTTGTTTAATTTTGACAACTAATTATATAGTGACATACTCAATTGTCAACTCCTGCCAAAAAAAATTGGAGGGTAAATAATTGGTGTTTCCCGCTCTTCCAAATTGTAAGGAGGGAATAAAAAATTAATCTATCAACATTATAAAATAACATAATTAACATTAAAATATGTTTTTCAACATTAGATCAAATTATACTAATTGTCAACCTTTTGGGTTTTGATTGTTTGTACTGTAAGTATATCCTAAGCACTGATACAGGTGAGTGCATATTCGCACACTTGGTTCAGAGTTTACTAGCGGTGTAGGAACATTATTCCATCCCCTGCTACTTTAGCTAACCATGGGAAACCCCTGCTATTTTAGCTAACCATACATAGTCATAATTAACCGTTTGTTCCCACTTTTAATCTTCAAACAATTATCTTCCCATGTTTCAATCCTTGAGTTCATACATAGTCATAATTAACCGTTTGTTCTCACTTTTTATCTTCATTTAGCTACGCAGTTGCCTTCTTCTGTCTAATTCATATTTGCAATGTACCAGTTAGTGATGTGGTAGTGCCCTGAGGGCACGGCTTATTCACTAGTGTGTAAAAATGAATATCACGTATGATGTATATCGTACGCGATATTCATTGTTTTTAAACCATACAGCTTGTGATTCGTTTTTTCATTGTTTGCAGGTTTTAGCGTCGCTGGTATAGGTCAGCTCATCGAAGGATCGAAATAACTAATGGCTGGTGATTCTGGACACTTGATGATATAACAGTTAGTAGCTTAATTGTGGGCACTTGATTCCTCTAGATATAATAGTTTTTGAACTTTGAAACGCAAGCTACTTCTTTTGTTAACTTAATACTGCTTTAATTTGTACGACCCTTTAATTTGTACGACTCTTTAACTCGGCTACGGATGCAAAATAGTTATTATGCAGTATTATTTTTGTTTTTGATGTAAAAAATCCCACTTTTGGAGGGTTGATCTTGGATTTGAGCACAGTTGTGCATATATATTTGAGTAGTGTTGGAATTTTGGGTGCATGTCCGCATATTAGTAAAAGTTCCCATTTTTTTTTATTTGGTCGTGATACAGGCGACAAACACGTTTGTCGCCAGGAAGATGTAATCATATCTACTGGTGACAAATAATTTTGTCACTTATCTACATAATCGACTAAAATTACTTGTCGGTAGTTGTACTAGACAGAAAATGTTTGTTGTTAGATTTAAACTGTCGACAAAAACCGATGTCGCCTTTTTTTTTTTTTTTTCTGCCGACGTAATTGAGGTTTGTCGGCTTTAATACTAACGACCGAGTTGTAGTGACCATTTTCCGTCAAAAAATTATTTGTCGATAGATTTTCTACCGACATATTTGGTCTTTCTAGCGACAATTTTTGCTGTCAACAGAGGCATAATTTGTTGTAGTGTGTTCCTGAAACAACTGTTTCAAGTGTCGGATCATATCATAAGCCTCCATGTTCTCGTGCTTCTTTTGAAGCTCAGCGGTGATGGTGCAAAGCAAGAGGCAAGTCACGTCATTAGAATCATCAATATGTTTCTGACGTGCCCTTACTTCCGCTAGAACAGACTCGTCCTGTGGCTGGAATCGGAGTGTCCAAGACGTACATCTTCTTTTCTTGCTTAAAGGACAATCCTTAAGTTTCTGTACCAGTCAAGGAAATTTGTTCCAAACAGTTTATCCTTCTCAAGGACAGATCATAGGGATGAAGTCGATGCGTTGTTGTTTGCCATTTTCAAATTCTACAAAACGAGAAATGTGCAATTTTAAAATTTTGAACCATTTAACTATATTCAACAATGGCTAGTGTTGGAATAGATGCCCTAGAGGCAATCTAGTTTGGTATGAATTATTTGTGGCTAGAAATTCATTTATTATTTATTGGATATTTAATATAATGAAGTCCTTAGATTTACAATTGTGTTGTTTATCTTACATATCCCTAGCCCAGTATAATGATTAATGGGACAATCATCTATAGACTAGTATGGGGTTCGATTGGTATGGAGATATCACGATCCAACACATAGGTGTGCATTATGGTATGTTGCACTGGATTGACCCATCTTCGAGAAGGCTACATACACGTTATGTTAAGTCACAAGTGCTTCTCGCGGTGTAATGGTATTGTCATCCTTAGACTTGAAGTCACTAGATATTATAGTTGTGGATTATTGTGATCTTGGTAGCGTTAAACGCTACACCGTAACTGGGTAGTTATAAAGGTGTGTACTGGATACAATAAGAAGCAAGCTTAGAGATCGTAGTGGACGTAGATAGAATTTGTCCCTCCCACATAACGGGAGCAAATATCCTAGGCCACTCGAGGGATAGTGCTTATAGAATGTCTGGCCAGACTCAAATAAATCAATATGGGATATTGATGTTATTTGCACGAATAAGGCTATTCCCATGGATCGAGAAACTGTGGATTGGATATACGAGTGTGACTTGTATGTCTCGTGTCCAATCCGGATATAGAGACAAAGGGATGAGACAATTACTTGTACAAAGGTTGTCAAGATGACTATTCTATTAGTTGCCTAGAATGGATGTTTTGCTAGAGACCGCTCCATATTAGCAAATAGTTGCTACCAACTAGATAGAACCTATGGGGTCACACGCTATATAGAGTTGAACTATATTTGGGAATTAATTAATTGGATTAATTAATTAGAAGGATCACTATGCAAAACCTTGCAAACTTAGTAGGGAATAATTTGCAAGGAAGGGACTAAATTGAATTCTAGTAGGACTAGAATAAGTCCTTTAGGTAGTTGGCAAGGATTTGTTGGACTATATAAAGGACCTTGCTTCCTTCCTTCCCACATAACTTATGCTCATAATTGAACATAACAAGAGTGGGAGAGAACAAAAGAAGGAGAGAGAGCAACAAGCAAGGAGCCGACCGCCCCTTGCTCGCCGCCCCGTCCCCGTCGGCCACAAGGAGGCCGAGCCCTCCTTTGGTTCTCGTTTTGCGTGATTTTTCTTCCTCTTCCTCTTCCGGGCTAGCACCAAGGACTTGGGAGATTCTGGGATCAACTCTAGGCGTGGATCAACCATATAGAACGTGACACAATTCGCGTTTGAAGTCATCAAAGGAGAACCCTAAGGTGTGTTATTGATTTCTTACCCTTACCATCGCTATGTCTCTTGACTTGTGATCCTTGGAGGGTTTTTCATGGTTTTATGAATGTTTGTGTTTCCGTTGCGCATCCATGAATCAAAACCCTACAGTGGTATCAGAGCCACAGGTCGTAGAGCATAAACGCGGTTTATGTGTTATATTTTTTAGTTGTTTTACACCTTAATTTGATTGTTTATCGCGTAAAACAAGACAAATCAAGCATGGGATGCAATTTGTCAATAATTAATCATAACAAGATCTAATTTTTGCATTGGATGCATCAATTGTTGAGTTTGAGAAACTTTAGGATCTTAGATCTAGGGTTTGGGCATCCTTGGGGAAGAAGAAGTTCTCCCAAAACAAGGAAACAACCAAACTTGGGCACCAAGCAAGGGAGTTGTTTTGGAAACAACTCCCATAAGGAGGTTCGACCCCCTAAGGGACCGCCTTCTTTGCTTGCCGCCCAAGCTTGGCCGCCCTAGGGGCCGGGCGGCCCTAACCCGCGGCCTAGGCTTGTGGGTTTTGGGCCGGGCCGGCCCTAGGGCCTTGTGGATCATCTTATTGGGCCCGGGCAATTTGACTGTTGGGCCCATGGACCGTTTTAACCCTAGAAATCCTAAAATTCAATTAAAATTGACCAAGCGCATTAAAATTGGATTTTAACTGTTTATGTGCAAATCGCATGGTGATTGGATATGGCCTTAGGATGTGGTTTGATGTGGATGTTTAATTTTGTGGTTTGGTTTTACGGCCTGCGAGCTGATCAATTAATTGTAATAATTAATTAGGGTTTTATGGCCTGCGTGCCATTTTTTTTCTCAACTTGTGAGATATATTTTATGTAGTATAGATATAAGCTAGTGCTAGATAAAGTAGATTGTTAGCCAAGATTGAAGAAAAGGAGCCCAAAGCCAAAGGAGCCACAAAAGATGGAGCATGGAGCATGGAGCATTCCACATGACTATGAAGGATGGACCAAAAGATCAAAATGCATGGAGATGTGTTTGTTTAGGGTTCATAGATAATTCCATTGGCTTGGAATTATCTTAGTCTAGAAAAGGCCATATCCACATCACGTTTAATTTATGTTTTGTGATTGTTTATTTTATGTCTTATTATTGTGTGGTTGGTGTATGGATGATGCATGAAATTAGGATAATAAGATAATTAGACAACCCGGATATATTATTTGGAGTTGTGCCCAAACTCAAATAGATAGATTAGTTGATATTGATCAACAACACAATTAAAAATTGAATTTAATATCCCTCAAAATTCAAATATTGTGTTCTTGCCTTCTCGTTATTTAAACACTCATTATAATCATTATTTATCAAGCTCGTGCGTGCCAAAGCATGGCGACTTGGTTCATAATGATGGAATGCGATGGCACGTAACAATGTGCAATTTTTTAGATAAGAGGTTGAACACAACTAGGCTATTAATTTGATTAAGAAACCTAGAGGCAATCAATTGGGATTATCCATATGGATGGATAAATAAGGAGTTATTTGCCCAATTGAACCAAGAGTTGCATATGGGATGCAATTGGAATCGTTCCTACCTAAAGTAGCTAAATTGTGGGTGACTTGCCAAAGCAAGCTCATAAGGAGGTGAAACATGGATCTTGGCCCACTAGAAAATATAAGGATATTTTCCGCATTAATATCTCGAGGGTTATTAATCCGTAGTAAAATAGTGGGAGCTATATTTGATAAACTAGCCATTATTGAATATAGTCAAAAATTCACAAATACTAAAACTTGCGTATTTTCATTTTTGTAGAATTCCAAATGGCAAACAACTCATCGAGTTCACAACATTCCCTACGATCTGTCCTTGAGAAGGACAAGCTCTCTGGAACCAACTTTCTTGATTGGTACAGAAACTTGAGAATTGTTCTCAAGCAAGAGAAGAAACTGTACGCAATAGAGGAGCATGTTCCAGAAGGTCCAGAGAACCAAACACCTGCGGCCCTATAGGCATATCAAAAAGGTGTTGATGACGCTAATGATGCGACCTGCCTTATGCTTTGCACCATGACTTCTGAGCTTCAGAAGCAAGACAAAAACATGAATGCTGTCGATATGATCGAACATCTAAAGCAGCTCTTCCAAGAGCAGGCAAGGGTAGAGAGGTATGAGGTCTCTAAGGCACTGTTCAAGTTTCATCTGGCAGAAGGGAACCCGGTGGGACCCCATTTACTCCGTATGATCGGGTACTTGGAGAATCTCACCCGACTAGGGTTCCAGGTCGGTTAAGAGTTGGCAACCGATCTCGTGTTGCAATCGTTGCCCGAGAGTTATGGACAGTTCATCATGAACTATAACATGAACGAGATCGTGAAACCACTGCCAGATTTACTCAATATGTTGAGGACGGCTGAACAGAGCATCAACAAGGGTAAGGGCAAAGCCATTATGATGGTACAGAAAGGAAAGGGCAAAAGGTTTGCCTCTTCCTCCAAGGGAAAAGGCAAGACAGATGCCAAGTCCAAGGAACCTGCCCTTAAGCCTGTTGGTGGCATTGCCAAAGGTGTCACTAAAGGTGAATGTCACTACTGCAGTCAGCCTGGACACTGGAGGAGGAACTGCCCAAAATATCTGGAGGACAAGAGGCTTGGAATAGTGATTCCACCACCACCAGGTATTTTTGTTGTAGATTTCAATTTAACTGTCTCTACATCATAGGTATTAGATACTGGATGTGGATCTCATATTTTTCGAAATATGCAGGATCTAAAGAGAAGTAGAAGATTGGCTAAAGGAGAGGTAGATCTGCGCGTTGGGAATGGAGCAAAGGTTGCTGCGTTGGCCATAGGCGTGTGCGAGCTATCTCTGCCTTCAGGATTAGTTTTTAGAATTAAATAATTGCAATTTTGTGCTTGCTATGAGCCGAAACATTATTTCTATTTCTTGTTTGGACAAGGATGGTTTTATTATTTCAATAAAGAACAATTGTTGTTCCTTTTATTTTAATAATATTCACTATTTTAGTGCGCAATTATTTAATGGACTTTATGTCCTTGATCTAAGCAATCATGTCTACAACATTAATACTAAGGGGATTAAAATTAATGATTTAAATCCTGCTTATTTATGGCACTGTCGTTTAGGCCACATAAATGAGAAACGTGTATCTACACTCCATAAGGATGGATTACTAGACTCATTTGATTTTGAATCATATGAGACATGTGAGGCTTGTTTATTGGGAAAAATGACAAAGTCCCCTTTCAATAAGAAAGGTGAGAGGACTAGTGAGCAATTGGCGCTCATACATACCGATGTGTGTGGACCATTTGCCACACCTGCCAGGGGTGGTTATGTCTACTTCATTACATTTACTAATGATTACAGTAGATATGGATTTGTGTACCTCATGAGGGCCAAATCCGATTCCTTTGAAGTGTTCAAAGAATTCAAGAATGAAGTAGAGAAGCAACTTGAGCCAAGAGTTTGACGACTATCTTAGAGCGTGTGGGATCGTGTCCCAACTCACTCCACCCGGAACGCCACAATGGAATGGCGTGTCCGAGAGGAGGAATCGGACCCTATTGGATATGGTTCGATCTATGATGTGTCAAACCGATCTTCCATTATCATTTTGGGTCTACGCTCTATTAAGTGCAGCTTTCACCATTAACCGTGTTCCATCTAAGTCAGTCATGAAGACACCATATGAGATGTGGAGTGGGAGGCGTCCCACACTGTCGTTCATGAGGATTTGGGGCTGCGACGTCTATGTAAAACGTTTACAATCGGACAAGCTAGGGCCTAAATCGGATAAGTGTAAATTTGTGGGGTACCCTAAGGAAACTTAGGGATACTACTTCTACAATCCAACCGAGAAAAAAGTGTTTGTTGCTCGGACCGGCGTGTTTCTAGAAAGAGAGTTTGTCTCTAAAGAAGCAAGTGGGAGGAATGTAGAACTTGAAGAGGTTCAAGCACCACAAATCGCTGAACCGATTATGGAACATGAACAGGAACCACAAGCAGTTGTGGAACAACCTGTTCAGGTAACACAAGAGCTTCGTAGATCTAGCAGAGTGCGCCAGGAACCCGAGAGGTATGGACTTCTCGTGACCGATTTCGGTGACACGATGCTCATAGATGATGAGCCTACTACCTATGAGGAGGCCATGAATGGCCCAGACTCTCAGAAGTGGCTAGAAGCCATGAGATCCGAGATGGAATCCATGTATACCAACAAAGTATGGACTTTGGTGGAACCACCCGATGGGGCGCGGCCCATAGGGTGCAAGTGGGTCTTCAAGAAGAAGATCGACATGGATGGTAATGTGATTACCTATAAGGGCCGATTGGTGGCTAAAGGATTCAGACAGATTCATGGTATTGACTATGATGAAACCTTTTCACCAGTCGCTATGACCAAATCCATCCGAATCCTACTTGCAATTGCAGCATACCACGACTATGAGATTTGGCAGATGGATGTCAAAACAGCATTCCTTTATGGGAATCTCCTCGAGGACGTGTATATGATACAGCCAGAGGGTTTTGAGGACCCAAAGCAAGCCAACAAAGTCTGTAAGCTGCAACGATCCATTTATGGATTAAAGCAAGCTTCTAGGAGTTGGAATCGACGTTTTGATAAAGTGGTCAAAGAGTTTGGCTTCATCAGAAACGAAGATGAGTCTTGTGTCTACAAGAAGGTTAGTGGGAACTCTGTAGCTTTTTCTGGTCTTGTATGTGGACGACATACTACTCATTAGAAACGACGTTCCCATGCTGCAATCTGTTAAAGATTGGCTAGGAAAGTGTTTCTCAATGAAGGACTTAGGGGAAGCAGCCTATATACTCGGTATAAAGATCTATAGAGATAGATCTAAGAGGTTGCTAGGCCTAAGTCAAAGTACATATATTGACAAGGTGTTGAAACGGTTCAACATGCAAGATTCCAAGAAGGGATTCTTGCCCATGTCACATGGAATCACTCTTTCGAAGAGTGGTTGTCCTTCCAATGAGATTGAGAAAGAACGCATGAGTAGGATTCCCTATGCCTCGGCCATAGGATCTATCATGTACGCCATGTTATGTACTAGACCAGATGTGTCATATGCCTTGAGTATGACAAGCAGATACCAATCCAATCCATGTGAGAGTCACTGGATTGCAGTCAAGAACATCCTAAAGTACTTGAGAAGAACTAAGGATGCTCTCTTGATATTTGGCGGTGAGGAAGAGTTGCGTGTAAGGGGTTACACTGATGCAAGCTTCCAAACCGACAGAGATGACTTTAGATCACAATCGGGATATGTGTTTTGCCTGAATGGAGCAGCGGTGAGCTGGAAGAGTTCCAAGCAAGAGACGGTAGCTGATTCTACAACAGAGGCTGAGTACATCGCTCCAAATGGCGCAGCAAAGGAAGCTGTTTGGATCAGAAAGTTTGTTTCTGAACTTGGTGTGGTCCCTAGCATTGCGGATCCAGTCGAGTTGTTCTGTGACAACACTGGGGCGATCGGGCAATCAAAGGAACCAAGATTGCATCAAAAATCCAAGCACGTGCTCAGGAAGTTTCATCTGATTCGAGAAATTATCGATAGAGGAGACGTTCGGATATGCAAGATTCCTACAGATGATAATCTGTCAGACCCGCTTACAAAGCCTCTCACGCAGTGGAAGCATGAAGGCACACTAGGAGTATGGGCATACGAGATGCGCCAGATTGGCTCTAGTGCAAGTGGGAGACTGTTGGAATAGATGCCCTAGAGGCAATCTAGTTTAGTATGAATTATTTGTGGCAAGAAATTCATTTATTATTTATTGGATATTTAATATAATGAAGTCCTTAGATTTACAATTGTGTTGTTTATCTTAAATATCCCTAGTCCAGTATAATGATTAATGGGACAATCATCTATAGACTAGTATGGGGTTGGATTGATATGGAGATATCACGATCCAACACATAGGTGTGCATTATGGAAAGTTGCACTGGATTGACCCATCTCCGAGAAGGCTACATACACGTTATGTTAAGTCACAAGCGCTTCTCGCGGTGCAATGGTATTGTCATCCTTAGACTTGAAGTCACTAGATATTTTAGTTGTGGATTATTGTGATCTTGTTAGCGTTAAACGCTACACCGTAATTGGGTAGTTATAAAGGCGTGTACTGGATACAATAAGAAGAAAGCTTAGAGATCGTAGTGGACGTAGATAGAATTTTTCCCTCCCACATAACGGGAGCAAATATCCTAGGCCACTCGAGGGATAGTGCTTATAGAATGTCTGGCCAGACTCAAATAAATCAATATGGGATATTGATGTTATTTGCACGAATAAGGCTATCCCCATGGATCGAGAAACTGTGGATTGGATATACGAGTGTGACTTGTATGTCTCGTGTCCACTCCGGATATAGAGACAAAGGCATGAGACAATTACTTTTACAAAGGTTGTCAAGATGACTATTCTATTAGTTGCCTAGAATGGATGTTTTGCTAGAGACCGCTTCATATTAGCAAATAGTTGCTACCAACTAGATAGAACCTATGGGGTCACACACTATATAGAGTTGAACTAGATTTGGGAATTAATTAATTGGATTAATTAATTATAATGATCACTTTGCAAAACCTTGCAAACTTAGTACGGACTAATTTGCAAGGAAGGGACTAAATTGAATTCTAGTAGGACTAGAATAAGTCGTTTAGGTAGTAGGCAAGGAGTTGTTGGACTATATAAAGGACCTTCCTTCCTTCCTTCCTTCCCACATAACTTATGCTCATAATTGAACATAACAAGAGTGGGAGAGAACAAAAGAAGGAGAGAGAGAAACAAGCAAGGAGCCGACCGCCCCTTGCTCGCCGCCCCGTCCTCGTCGGCCACAAGGAGGCCGAGCCCTCCTTTGGGTATCGTTTTGCGTGATTTTTCTTCCTCTTCCTCTTCCAGGCTAGGACCAAGGACTTGTGAGATTCTAGGATCAACTCTAGGCGTGGATCAACCATAGAGAACGTGACACAATTCGCGTTTGAAGTCATCAAAGGAGAACCCTAAGGTGTGTTATTGATTTCTTATCCTTACCATCGTTATGTCTCTTGACTTGTGATCCTTGGAGGGTTTTGCATGGTTTTATGAATGTTTGTGTTTCCGTTGCGCATCCATGAATCAAAACCCTACAGCTAGATCATCAAATATAGTTCCCACTATTTTTCTCGGATTAATAGCCCTCACCATTAATGCGAAAAATTTCATTATATTTTCTAGCAGGTCCAAGATCCCTTAGTCACTTCTTCTTGAGCTTGCTTTGGAGAGTCACCCAAGAATAGGTTATTTAGGTAGGAGCCATTCAAATTGCATCCCATGCAACTGTTGGTCCAATTAGGTGAATAACTCTTTATTCTTTATCCTTTGGATAACGTCTACTTTTCATGCCTCGAGGCTCATCAATCCAATTGTGCGTCTAACCTCTTGCTTCAACATACACACATTACTTGCTTGTGTCGTCCGCAACACACCATGATAATTAAAATCACCTTGTTTTGGCAAGCCCGAATAATAAACCCTGATCATGAAGGGTGTTTTGGCAAGAGAAGGCAAAACACAATATTTTATTGAGGGATTTATCATTCTTAATTTGTTTGGTTGATCCAATCAACATGATCTACTTATTAGGATTGGGCAATCCACAATAAAAGACCATCCTTGTTTATTATTATCTTGTTAATGTTTTTCTAGTATCGCCATACACAAAAAAATAAAAAAAAAAATAACAAGACATAAATAAAAAACATCCACAAAATAAAAAATATATAAAAGAAAAGAAAAAAATCGTTGCATGGATATGGCCTCTAGACTAAGATATTATCAAGCCAATGATAATATCTATTTTCCCTAAAGTGACAAGCTCATCTACATGTGCTCCACTATAGCCGCACGCCTAGGAGGGTGTCTTCGTCGTCTTTTGGCTTCTTTGGTTCTCCGGTCTTCTTCTCCATGCTCTTGGTTATCATCCACATATTTCTAATTCTAGCCTAAAATCTAGAATAAATAAATAATAAAAGCCTCACACGTCGAGGAGAAAAGATGACTCGCAGCCGTAAAACCTAATTAACTATTACCTTAATTTGATCAGCTCGCTGACCGTAAACCAAACACAAAAGCAATAAACATCCACAACCTAGGCCATAATTATCCACTATGCAACAAAGCACATAATACAGTTAAAACCATTTTTTTTAAACGTGCTAGTTCAATTTTAATTGAACTGGGTAATTAGGGTTACAACGATCCAAGGGGTTCAACCTAAGCCTAGGCTGAACCACAAGGACCGCTGCCCGCCACCTTGGCCCGGCCGAAGGCCGGCCGCCCTAGTGACCCGCGGCCTTGCTTTGCGCGCAAGGAGGAGGGGCGGACGTCTAGGGTTTCGGCCCTAGTCTCCTTTCTTTCCTTCCTTGTTACCCAAGCATGGTTGTTTCCTTATGGATATTTTCATAAAATTATTTCCATAATTGAAAAACTCATTTTTCAACTATGTGCCCATGAACCCCAATTTTCAAGAACCCAATAATTCACATCCTATGTTATCAAACTCACAAATTCTAACATCCAATGCTAAATTAGATCTTTTTATGTTGAATAAAATTCAATTTGCATCTACTATTCCAATTAATTTCAGTTTTCGCGTAATATGAATATAACGGTGTATAAACTGAAATCGTAACACATAAAATCATGTTATGCACTACGACCTGTGGCTCTGATACCACTGTTGGGTTTTGACGTAAGTAACGCAGCAGAATAACAAAAATATAATTCCTGCTCAAAGCCCACCAATGATCACAGGAAGAGTCATCATAACAGGATAAGGGACATGAAGATGTGTATCTTTTGGTTTGGGAGATCACACGAAGAATATTGTCCTCGTCTCTACGGTTGATCCACGTCTGCAGGTGGGATCTAGATTCTTCCTTCTCAAGTGCTAGCTTGGACCGGAGGAAGAAGGAATCAAGCAACCAAGGAGGCAAAGGAGGCTTTCGGCCCTCCTCTTGTGGCCAACGTGTTGGGCGGACGGGCTAGGGCCTTCGGCCTATAGCTTTGTCTTGCTATCTCTTTTGCTCTCTCTCCTACTCACTTATGTTATGAGCATTAGTTGTGGGAAGGAAGCTAGAGCATCCTTCATATATTCCAACAACTCCTTGTTAACTACATAAAGGCCCTTCCTAGTTCTACATGAACTTGGTTAGTCCCTTCCTTGCATATTAGTCCTACTAAATTTTCAAGGTGTTGCAAAGTGATCATTCTAATTAATTAATCATATTAATTAATCCCAAATCTAGTTCAACTTTATTTGACGTGTGACCCCATAGGTTTCGACTTAGTTGGTAGTAACTTATTACTAATATGAAGCGGTGTCTAGCAACACATCCACGCACCCAACTAATAGAAATAAGTCAGTGATCTTGACAAACCTTTTGTGCCCAATATCTCATATTGCATTATCCATTTGTCTCCATATCCGCATTGGAAACGAGACATAAATAGTCACACTCGTATGTCCAATCCATAGTTCCTCGATCCTGGGAATATGCTTATACTAGCAGATAACATCAATATCTCCATATTGATTTATCTGAGTCTGGCCAGACATTAAATAAGCCTCATCCCTCGAGTGGGCGTGGATATTTACTCCCATTATGTGAGAAGAAAAAATCCTCTCTACATCACTACGATCTCTAAGCTTGCTTCCTATCATGCCCGATAGCTATCTGTATGATTACCCAGTTACAGTGTAACTTTTGATAACATCAAAGCACGACATTTCACAAATAGAGTATCTAGTGACTTCAAGTCTAAGGATTGCATTTATATTAGCACTACGAGAAGCAATTGTGACTTTAACATAATCTAATGTATCCTTCTCGTTGTGGGTCAATTCAATAGGTCATTACTCCTAATGCATACCCATGTGCTAGACTTGATATCACCATATCAATCTACACACATACTAGTCTATATTTGATCGTCCCTTTAATCAATATAGTGGACTAGGGATATTTAAGATAAACAACACATTGTATCTAAGGACTTCATTATATTAAATATCACAATAAATAATAAATGAATATTCTAGCCATTAACATTATTCATACTAAATATTAGATTGTCTCTAGGGCACCTATTCCAACAGGTCCGGCCCCATAAGGGACCGTCCCTCTTGCCTTGCCGCCCAATCTAGGGCTCGGTCAAGGGTTGGGCCGGCCTAGCACGCGGCCTAGCCGTGTGTACGGCTCGACCAACCGCCCAAGGCCTAGCCTTGGTCCTTTGGGTGGTTCCCATGTGGATGGTAGCCTCCTTGGACTAGTTTTGACCCTAATTACCCAATTTCAAACTAAAATTGAACAAGCGCGTTAAAATTGGTTTTAAATATATTATGTGCCTTGTTGCATGGTGGATGGATATTACTATGTTGTGGATGTTTTATTTTTTGTGGTTTGGTTTACGGCCTGCGAGCTGATCATATTAATGTAATAATTAATTAGGTTTTACGGCCTGTGAGTCGTTTTTCTCCTCAACATGCTAGGCTTTTATTTATTTATTAATTTATTTATTTATTCTAGATGTTAGGCTAGAATTAAAAATATTTACATGATATCCAAGAGAATGGAGACGAAGACCGTAGAACCAAGAAGCCAAAAGACGATAAAGACTCCCTACCCTAGGCGTGTGGCTATGGTGGAGCACATGGAGATGAGCTTGTCACTTTAGGGCATACAGATATTATCATTGGCTTGATAATATCTTAGTATATGGGCCATATCCATGCCACATTATTTTTCTTTTGTGGATGTTTATTATTTATGTCTTGTTATTTATTTTTGATGTATCGATGATGCATGCAAAACGTTAACAAGATAATAACAAACAACGTTTGTCTTTTATTGTGGATTGCCCAATCCAAATAAGTAGATCTTGTTGATGGGATCAACCAAACAATTAATGAGAATTAAATCCCTCAAATAGAATATTGTGTTTTGCCTTCTCTTGCCTAAACACCCTTCATGATCAAGGTCTATTAAATTCGGGCTTGCCAAAGCAAGGCGATTTAATTCATCCTTTGTGTGTTGCGGCAACACAAGCAAGTAATGTTTGATTGTTGAAGCAAGAGGATGGACGCAACTAGGTGAGATCAATTGGATTGATGAGCCTAGAGGCATGACAATTAGATTTATCCAAAGGATAAAGCATAATGGGTTATTCACCTAATTGGACCAAGAGTTGCATGGGATGCAATTGGAATGGTTCCTACCTAAATAACCAATTCTTGGGTGACTGGTCAAAGCAAGCTCAAGAAGAAGTGAAATATGAATCTTGGACTCACTAGAAAATATATAAGATATTTTCCGCATTAATGGAGAGGGCTATTAATCCGAGAAAATAGTGGGAGATATATTTGATACACTAGCCGTTGTTGAATATAGCTAAAACATTCAAAATACTAAACTGGCATATTTCTCATTTTGTAGAATTCCAAAAGGCAAACAATCACGCATCAACTTCATCCCTGCGATCTGTCCTTGAGAAGGATAAACTGTCTAGAACAAACTTCCTTTATTGTTAAAGAAACTTAAGAATTGTTCTTAGGAAAGAAAAGAAGCTGTATGTCTTGGACAATCGTATTCAAGACCCACCCGCTGATGAGTCTGTTCTAGCGGACGTAAGATCACGTCGGAAACATATAGATGATTCAAATGACGTGACTTGCCTCATGTTATTCACCATGACTCCAGAGCTTCATAAGCAACACGAGAGTATGGAAGCCTATGATATGATCATACACTTGAAACAATTGTTTCAGGAACAAGCTAGGCATGAACGGTATGAGGTGTCTAAAGCACAGTTTAAGAGGTCTTGCAGAAGGGAATCTAGTCGGGCCTCACGTACTCCGAATGATCGGGTATATATAGAATCTCGCTAGAATGGGATTCCCACTGGGCCAAGATTTGGCAATTGATATAGTCTTGCAATCGTTTCATGACAGTTATAACCAGTTCATCATGGGCTGTAACATGAACGAGATCAGTAAGCCTCTCCCAGACTTGCTAAACATGCTACAAACAGCTGAACAGAGCGTCAACAAAGGCAAGGGCAAAGCCATATTGATGGTGAATAAGAAGAAGGAAAGGGGAGTTGCCACTACTTCCAAAGGAAAGCGCAAGAAATTTTCAAAATCCAAGGAAGCTCTTAAGCCTAGTGGGGGCGTGGCTAAAGGTGATTGTCACTACAGTAGCCAGCCGGGTCACTGGAGGAGAAATTTTCCCAAGTAGAGGATATGAAGCTTGGAATAGTGATTCCACAACCACCAAGTATTTTGTTATAGATGTCAATCTATCTATTTTTTCATCTTGGGTATTGGGTACTGGATGTGAATCTCACATTTGTCCAAATGTGCAGGATTTGAAAAGAAGAAGAAGATTAGCTAAAGGAGAGATAGATCTGCGCGTTGGTAATGGAGCAAGAGTTGTTGCATTAGCTATAGGCGTTTATGTAATATATTTTCCTTCTGGACTTATTTTAGAATTAGACAATTGCTATTATGTGCCAGCTATGAGCAAAAACATTATTTCCATTTCTTGTTTGGACGAGAAGGGTTTTTCTATTTCAATAAAGGACAAGTGTTGCTCCATTTATTTTTATAGTATGCACTATTGTAGTGCGCATTTATCTAATGGATTGTATGTCCTTGATCTAAATAATTCCATCTATAACATAAATACTAAAAGGATTAAAATTAATGATTTAAATCCTACATATCTATGGCATTGTCGTTTGGGCCATATAAAGGAGAAACGCATATCTAGACTACATAAGGATGGACTTCTAGACTCATTTGATTTGGAATCATATGCGACATGTGAATCTTGTTTATTAGGAAAAATGAAAAATTCCCCTTTCCATAAGAAAGGGGAAAAGACTAGTGAGTTGTTGGCACTCATACATACCGATGTGTGTGGGCCGTTTCCCGCGCCTGCCAGAGGTGGTTACACTTACTTCATTACATTCACTGATGATTTTCGTAGATATTGATTTGTTTACCTTATGAAGGCTAAATCCGAATCTTTTGAATTATTCAAGGAATTTAAGAATGAAGTAGAGAAGCAACTTGGTAAAAGTATCACAGCTTTGCGATCAGATCGTGGAGGAGAATACTTGAGCCAAGAATTTGACGAATATCATAGAGAGTGTGGGATAGTATCCCAACTCACTCCACGCGGAACACCACAATGGAATGGTGTATCCGAGAGGAGGAATCGCACACTATTGGATATGGTGCGATCTATGATGTGTCAAACCGATCTTCCGATATTATTTTGGGGACATGCTCTATTGACTGCAGCTTTTACCATTAAGCGTGTTACAAGCAAAATAGTCATGAAGACACCATATGAGATATGGACTGGGAAGCGTCCCGTAGTGTCGTTTATGAAGATTTGGAGCTGCGACGACTATGTAAAACGTTTACAATCAGACAATCTCAGGCCCAAAGCGGATAAGTGTAAGTTTTTGTGGGATATCCTAAGGAAACGAAAGGATATTATTTCAACAATCCAAGCGAGAAAAAAGTGTTTGTAGCACGGACCGACGTGTTTCTAGAAAGAGAGCTAGTCTCTAAAGAAGCAAGTGGGAGGACCGTAGAGCTCGAAGAAATTCGAGAACCACAAAACACTGAACCGATAATAGAACATGAACAGGAACAGCAAGTAGTTGTGGAAGAACCTGTTCAGGTAACAAAGGAACCCTGCAGTTCAGGAAGGGTATGTCATGAGCCAGAGAGGTACGGACTTCTCGTGACTGAGCCCGATGACATACCACTCATGAATAATGAGCCTACAACCTAGGGAGAGGCCGTGAAAATCCCTGACTCCACGAAGTGGCTAGAAACCATGAGATCCGAAATGGATTCCATGTACACCAACAAAGTACGGAGTTTTGTGGAACCACCAGAAGGGGCTCGGTTCATAGGGTGCAAATGGGTCTTCAAGAAGAAGACCGACATGAAAGCAAGGTAGTTGCCTACAATGGGCGATTGGTGGCTAAAGGGTATAGAAAAATTCATGTTATTGAGCATGATAAGACCTTTTCACCAGTTGCCTTGACTAAATCCATTCGAATTCTACTTGTCATTGCAGCATACTATGACTAGAAGATTTGGAAAATGGATGTCAAAACAGCATTCCTTTATGGGAATCTTCTCGGGGATGTGCACATGACACAACCTGAGGGTTTTGGGAATCCAGAGAATGCCAATAAAGTCTGTAAGCTGCAAAGATCCATTTATGGAATAAAGCAAGCTTCTAGGAGTTGGAATTTACATTTTGATGACGCGGTCAAAGAGTTTGGCTTCATCAAGAACGAAGATGAACCCTGTGTTTACAAGACGATTAGTGGGAGGTCTGTAGTGTTTCTGATCTTGTATGTGGATGACATACTATTTATTGGAAACGACATTCCTACCTTGCAATCTGTTAAAGATTGGCTAGGAAAGTTTTTTGCAATGAAAGACTTCGGAGATGCAGCCTATATACTAGGTATAAAGATCTATAGGGATAGATCTAGAAGGCTGCTAGGACTAAGTCAAAGTACATATATAGAAAAGGTGTTGAAGAGGTTCAACATGCAAGAGTCCAAGAAAAGATTCTTGCCCATGTCGCATGTAGTCACGCTTTCTTAGAATAACTATCCTTCCAATGAGATTGAAAAGGACCGCATGAGTAGAACACCCTATGCTTCGGACATAGGATCTATCATATACGCCATGTTGTGTACTAGACCAGACGTATCATACGCATTGAGTATGGTAAGAAGATATCAATCGAATCCGGGTGAGAGTCACTGGATTGCTGTCAAGAACATCCTGAAGTACTTGAGAAGGACTAGGGATGCGTTCTTGATATTTGGAGGAAAGGAAAAGTTGAGTGTAATTGGTTATACTGATGCAAGCTTCCAAACTGAATAGGATGATTACAGATCGCAGTCTGGATATGTGTTTTGCCTGATTGGAGGAGTTGTAAGCTGGAAAAGTTCCAAGTAAGGGACTGTTGCTGATTCTACAACTGAAGCTGAGTACATTGCTGCTGCGGAGCAGCAAAATAGGCAGTTTGGATAAAGAAGTTTATCACTGAGCTCGGTGTGGTCCCTAGCATCGTGGATCCCATGGAGTTGTATTGTGACAACTCTGGGGCAATCGCACAAGACAAGAAACCAAGATCACACCAGAAATCAAAGCATGTACTTAGGAGATTCCATCTTATTCTGATATGATCGACTGAGGAGATGTGAAGATGTGCAAGATTCCAACGGATGACAATCTTTCGGATCCGCTCACAAAGTCGCTCGCGCAGCGTAAGCATGATGGGCACACTAGATCTATAGGCATACGAGATACACCATATTGGCTCTAGTGCAAGTGGGAGACTATTGGAATAGGTTCCCTAGAGGCAATCTATATTTGGTATGAATGATGTAATGGCTAGAATATTCTTTTATTAATTATTGTGATATTTAATATAATGAAGTCCTTAGATACAATGTGTTGTTTATCTTAAATGTCCCTAGTCCATTATATTGATTAACATGAAGATTAAATATAGACTAGTATGTGTGTAGATCAATATGCGGATATCAAGTCTAACACATGGGTATGCATTAGGAGTAATGGCATACTGAATAGACCCACAACGAGAAGGATACATTAGATTATGTCAAAGTCACAATCGCTTCTCGTAGTGCTAATAATATTGTAATCCTTAGACTTGAAGTCACTAGATACACTAGTTGTGGAATATTATGCTTTGATGTTATCCAACATTGTGCCTTAACCAGACAACTATAAAGATAGCTATCGGGTATGATAGGAAGCAAGCTTATAGATCGTAGTGATGTATCGGGTATGATAGGGAGAAAATATCCATGGCCACTCGAGGGATGGTTCTTATTGAATGCCTTGCCAGACTCAGATAAATTAATTTTGAGATATTGATGTTATCTGCTTGCATAAGTATATTCCCAGGATCGAGAAACTATGGATTGAATATACAAGTGTGACTATTATGTCTCGTTTCCATCCGGATATGGAGACAAAGGGATAATACAATATGAGATATTGGGCACAAAGGTTTGTCGGGATCACTGACTATTTCTATTAGTTGGGTTGCGTGGATAATTTGCTAGACACCGCTCCATGTTAGTAATAAGTTACTACCAACTAAGTAGAAACCTATGGGGTCAAACGTTAAATAGAGTTGAGCTAGACTTGGGATTAGTTAATATGATTAATTAAATAGAAGGATCACATTGCAACACCTTGAAAACTTAGTAGGACTAATTTGCAAGGAAGAGTCTAATCCAAGTTCATGTTGAACTAGGAGGGGCCTTTATGAAAACTAACAAGTGTTGTTGGCCTATATAAAAGATTCTCTAGATTCCTTCCCACTTAATGTTAACTATCATAAAATAAGTGAGTGGGAGAGAAATCAAGCGAGAAAGAGACAAGCCAAAGGAGGCCGAAGCCCCCTTCAGCAGTCCCCTACCCGTCGGCCACAACAGAGGAGGGCGATCCTCTCTTGTTCTTCGTTGCGTGATTCATTCTTCCCTCTTCCTCCGGTCCAAGCTAGAACTAGGAGAAGGAATAATATAGATCTCACCTCTAGACATGGATCAACCGTAGAGACGAGGACAATATTCTTCGTGTGATCTCCCAAATCACACAGGTACATATCTTCTATGTCTCTCATCATGTTATGATGTATGTTCCTGTTATCCTTGGTGGGCTTTGAGTATGGATAAATTTTAGTTATTTCGCTGCGTTATCTACGTCAAAACCCAACATGGCACACTTCTGGTTCAGATATTGATGATCAGGGAACTGAAACACATAGCATTGTTACTTCATGCGTCCAATTGAGAGGTAGCAAGACATATTGAATCCTGCTAGATAGAAAAAGCATATAGCAGTTCCAAGCTCTTTGGCAGTTTGAGCTTTGTGAAGACTAGGCATAGCTTCGCACAACCCTAGTCCTAGTGAATCATCTTTCCAGTAGAAAGCTATGGTAGACTAGCCTTTATGTCAGGAAGAATGGTGGAGTTTCGTATGTGCAAGAAACCTTTGACTGATTGCTTTTTGACGAATGACGAGTTTCACATATTGATGTTACTGATAACTTGTTGAGGGTCGTAACTGCTATTTTTAGCGGTTCAATTGAGAGAAGCTTCAAGTAATAGATGAAATTATGAACTTTTGCGTTTCAATGGGTATAAAAGGAAAGGACTTTGATGTTTTCACTGTTTACTCTTTCCCCCTATTTTTGGAGAGGGAAAGAAGTTGGTAGCAAAAGGCATTAGAGAAAAAATAAAGACTTCAATCTTTCTCCCCAAAAGCATGAGTCAAATAAAAAATAATGCAGTGGCGTGAGGAAAGGACTTGAAAGAAGAGGCAGAACTAAGTCATCCCAGATTATTATGGAAGAATTTGCACCAGTTTGATGGGTGTGATTACGACAATCCATTGATGAGGGTTAATGTAATACCCCATAAATTTCTGTAGGGGTTAAAATAAAATAAATTAAAATCTTTTGTTAGTTGAGTAAATATTGTTTTAGTAGTGTTTGCTGACAGTTTCACTACAGAGGATACCTAGAATTGAGAACTTAAGTTGAGGCAGTTATGCAATATTTGAGAAACTGGGGGGCTTGACTGTAATTACTGGAATTGAGTGTCTGGCTGAAAATGTTGGCCAATTAGAAATTTTTGGAAGTTGTGACGATACTTACAATACTTTCAAATAATAGGGCTGAAGTTGAATTTTTAAAAGTGATCAAACTCTATTAAATTTCAAATATACCCCAAAGTTTAAAGAACTACACTTTTACCGCCATGCATGCTTGCCACTTGTTCAATCAAATTTGACACCTCAATAGATGAGGTGGCAACAACTCCAACTTACATCTCCACCAAGATAATCTGGAAACATCTTTTATCTCTTCTCTTCATTCTTTCTTCTTCATCACTCATCTTCTCCCTCTTCGTTCTTGGATAACCACCAACACCACCACCTTCTCCACCACTGAAACACCACCACCTCTACTACTCTTCCAGAGATGCTAATATCCGAAGTACTCCTCAACATGAGGATCAATTTCACATCCCAGATAATAAAAAGAGAGAAATCAAGGTGAGAAAATCAAGAACTCCAGTTCGGGTTTAGCTCAAATTCTCCTTCATTTGTTCGAATAGATGGAAAAACAAAGAAGACTTATATGTTCTTCTCATGTGGCCGTGTTGCCCAGCAGCATATTGAATTGATGTTGTTTGTATGGATTAATGTGAGTTAGGGAAAATAAGATGAGATCTGATATAGTAGTTTGGGAGTACTAAATATTGTCTCCTGTTGTATCATTATCCTACTTTTGTGTACTCTAATTATTAAATAAAAACCAAATCTAAAGAAAGAACTCCAATATTATTAAAGAAAAACAAAATTTCAAAAAAAAAAAAAAAAAAAAAAAAAAAAAAAACTCGTACGAAGTAACACTTGGAACTAAATTATTATTAATTCGACTCCAGGGCGGAGTCTTTGTCCAAGTTCTCTGGCGCACTTTGTAGCCGAGATAAGCGGCCCATTGTACTCCCACCGCTTCACGACCTCAAACATAATTTTTTCAAGCCTGACAGAGTTCTCGATCAAATACTTGGCAACTTCGATTTCGACCGGGATACCACGAAAATCATTGAATTCGACCACTCTAACAACGTCATTGACAGAAGCGTTAGGGAGTTCAGTTCCGCTACCACAATTTGTATAAAACGCCAAACTCTGGAATGAGAAACGATACAAAGATGGGCACGCCTTTATCAGCGAGGCGTAGTCAACAATACTCACGAAAAGAGCGTTGCTGACGATAAGCCTCAGTTTCTTCAGCTTTGGAAACACAGGAAAACCAACATATTTCCTGTGTTTCTCAATGACGCATGCGTCCAACGTTAGCTTCTCTAATGGGGAAACGTAGCTTGACAGCTCAGAAAGCCGTGTATTAAGGTAATTGGCGTAATCACTCCAAACCGAAATCTCACGCAGATTAGGGCATTTTTGAGCGGCATCAGCGGTAACTTTGGTCCCACGTATTTGAACGATACCAGATTGGGCGCAGAAACTTCGAGGCGTCCAATCTTGTGGCACATATACAGCTCCAACCACTTGAGCGACGGACAACCTTGGACATTCAAACATAAAAGACTGCCAGAGCCGCTCACAAAAACCCGTTCAAGATTCAAACAGTTGCGCATGAAGAGTTGCAGCGTTTCGCCGTCGATATTTACCATATCCAAGTGAAGAGCCCTTAGCGAACTGCAGCTTGAAACAATTTCCAGGGAACTTGGGAATCTACATGGATTTGACTGAGGAAATTTGCCATCCCTCAAGTTCAATTTGAGCCTTTGGACTTGCTTTCTCAGGGCAAAGTTAACCCACGTCTCGATATCGGAACGAGAACTGTCGTCCAAACTGAACACGACAGCGAACTGATCTATGGTTAGGGCTTGGTGCCGCTGATCCGATCCTTGGACGGCGTCTTCATGTTTTCTTTTGCTTGGAAGATGATCCACAAAAAGAGATTTGTCGGTGAATTCAATGGACGGAGAGAGAGAGAGGGGGAAAAGGAGCTGCACGTTTGTTCCCTACTGAGCAACGATGAGGGCGAACACAAGCATTACTTTGTAGGGTCTGATTTAAATAGAGATTCATTCATTTTCTATGTGCAGGACTTTGATTTCTTGCCTTAACAGGATTTGAAAGCCACAATTTTGGGTAAAATACACTTGGGCCTTTCTATAGTTTGATCGACTGACAGTTTCACTCCTTCTAGTTTGGAGAATCACACTTTCACCCTTTTAATTTGTCAAACTTCAGGAAACTTAAATCCCATGATTCTAGCGCATTTACTCTAGGCCGTGGTTCGTCGCTAGAAAAAGTTTTTGAGACATATTTGCCCCTATATCGAACCAAAATCTATTAAGCCTTTGGGCAACCGTCATATTTAGCATTACATGAGGGTAAATTTGTCTTAGAATTTATTTTGAGGACAAATCCTAACTATAGACTAACCCGGACACAAGGGGTAGTACGTCTCCTAAAGTTCGGCACAGTGAAGGGATGTGAGTGTCCTTTCCCAAACAGAAAGGGATGAAAGTGTCTTTCAGCTAAACTAGAGAGGGTGAAAGTGGCCATCAACATTTCTTTTGGTCATGAACACACATTTGCAGCCAATGACGTGACTATTAAGAGGAAGAAATAAGAGAAAAAGTATGCTGGTTCTGCAAATCTGTAAATTCTTCTTTCATTGTTGCAAGCCAATGCTGAGAGGACATTGTCTCTGTACAAGTCGCACGATCTTTTTCACTTGCTGTAGTAATGCACCCATTTGATTTCTACCTAGGTTGGCTTGTGTAAGCAAGGACATGTGACGAGGCTTTTAATCAATTGTATTCTTGTTATTGGCAACAAGGGTTACAATCGAACAGAGAGAGATTTAGGAGCAAGGAAACAGAGAGATTTAGGAGCAAGGAGGGAGGAAATAAGCCGTATATGCTGGTAGTGGAGACAAACAGTCGTACCACTTGTGTTGTACCCTTAAGGGAGGGCGACCTCTCCATTTATACAACTCCAAAGACGTCAGCCAATGCGGGATTACATGGTTGTTCGAAAAAGCACGAACCATGTGAGGCAGTTGTGACCCAGCTCTCGAGAGATCATTTAAGAAATATCGAACTTGTATATACATTTAGTCGGACATGTCAGCTCCACATCATATACGGGTCGCATATAGGATGGGAACCATCTGCGATGAGCCTTAATCAAGCCTCAAAGCCACTAAGTCCCATGTTTCTCGTGCCAGCCGCAATTTGCGAGGGAACCCTGTCTCTTTGTCCGCATATCCTGACATGGCATAATTTGGTGTGCATGGAGCACCATAGGATAGACAACTGCAGGCTGGTGATAGTACGTGACTATAGACTATTACCATGTCGTGGACTATCTACATTGGCTCCCTCGCGAAGGTATCCATATGTGTGGGTTCCGGCACACTTCTGGTTAAGATATTGATGATTAGGGAACTAAAACACATAGCATCGTTACTTCATGCGTCCAATTGAGAGAGTAGCAAGACATAATGAATCCAGCTAGATAGGAAAAGCATATAGCAGTTCCAAGTTCTTTGGCAGTTTAAGCTTTTTGAAAATGATAACTCTCTTCTCTCAAAAAAAAAATGATAACTCTCTTTAAGGAGCAATTATTATACTTCCATATTACTTTTATTAGGCTTATTTCACATTATTTAAATGTTAAATGTGCACTAATATGTGAAATTGATGACTTATAAGCCTAAGAGTCAAAAGTTGTGTTTCTAGCTTATTTGCGCATGATTTCTCTCATATTTGCGATGATAATATTTAAATGTTATATGTGCACTAATATGTGAAATTGATGACTTATAAGCCTAAGAGTCAAAAGTTGTGTTTCTAGCTTATTTGCGCATGATTTCTCTCATATTTGCGATGTTAATTGCACGGGTAGTATTTTGTTGTGTATCTCAGGTAAAATATGTAAATTGGAGCTTATTAGAGACTTGGATATGCTTGGTATGGAGCTAGATGAAGAGGAGAAAAGAAGACTCAAAAACGAAGCAAAGTTGGAAAAGTCTCACAGGACCAGCCTGCACTCTTTTGGATGCTCAAGAAAATCTACAAATAATTTTGGAGCAAAGCTCACACCATTGGAAATTAGACATACAAGGCTTTCCAATGATATATGGTAGGCTCAAAGACGAGTCTGGATGAGAGATTAATGGCCCGTACAAGATCAGCTTACAATTTTGTCCGAGAATTACAAACTGGAGGGGCTGGAGTGCAATTCCCACCAAATTATATTAAAAAGTGTGCCCAGGCCTTGGGGAAGGCATTCTTAGACCTAAGAACAGACGAGAGGCTGCTAGGGAAGATCGAGGAACGCTAGGGAGCACGAGGGGCATGGAGAATGATGCGGAGTTGTCGGAACGCGAATTTCGTCACGAGTTTGACTATCCCTCCTATCTTCTCTATCGTTTCTCAATAATATGAACTTTTTTTAGCTTATTTTTTCAGATTATTTGAGTAGTTTTATTTTCTAGGCTCTATGGAGAGCCTAGGGATTTGTTAGACAAGTTTTACGGATATGTTGATTGATTGATGCTTATGGATTCATGTGATGGATTGATTTTATCTCGTTTGATGGATTATTGAACTTGCACTATTGATACGTGCTTGGTAGGATATGAATGATCATATGAGAAGTTTCAATACATATCGTGTTATCTTAGCTTAAAGTAATATTGAAGTTGCATCTTCTAGTAATCTTGCGCTTTATCTTATGTTAACCTAGCGCCATGAACTAGGGTAATTACTTGGTGAAAGATCGATGGACTGACAGGTGAAGATTAATTAGCTTGTGAATCTAGGATTGCTAGCAACCTCGTATCAGGAGGGACCGAAAGGCGAAATGTTAGGGTTTGGATCAAAACGTAGGATTATTCTTAATGCTTGTTAGGTGATGTAGTTTATGGATCGATAGATGACGACTATTGAACTTAGCATAGACTTACATGAGAGCGACAGAAGATTGTAAGTAGTTAAACGTGATCAAGAGCATATTCAATATTACATGTTTCAAAGCAATATTCGGAATTGTCTACTGCCCTAGGTGATCCATAGATCGCCTAGTTCCTCTCGATATTTGATAAACCGTTGGTTAATTCAGGAAATACAAAAAAAAATAGTATTTTAGTTAGTTTAATACAGTCACTTGATTGGGGGTGACAACTTCACAAAGCAACAACTTTCTTACTCTTATTTCAATTACACTCTTTAGATTTAATCTATAATTAACAATAAAACTACTATCTGTCCTCGTGGGATCGATAACTCGGGGTTGAAATACCACCCCTATATTACTTGACCGTGCACTTGCGCATACACGTTAAGAAATCGCGTCAATTTTTTGGCGTCGTTGCCAGGGACAGCGGTTTATTTATTAATTATAAATTAGTTAAGGGAGTTTTTTTTTGTAGTTATCATTTTTTTTTAACTCACGGTATTTTGTGATACCTTTGGTGTGCAGGTATTTTGCTAAGCATGGGGATAATAAAGAAGGACGTTTTGTTTGTTTAGCGGAACTGATTGATCGCGAGGATGGATTATACCCGAAATGAGATATTGCGGAATATTATGCCAACAAAAGCATGATGTATAGCTGCCAATACTTGCTTCAGAAATTTTTTGGAGCACTGCATAAGGGAATCGAATAATTGAAAGAGGGCGCAATGAGAACGGAGTTGGACGGGACAAAATTTAAAGCAAGACTTGAAGAATTCTAAACAATTCTCAATCTCCATTCTAATGAAGAATGTGCTCCAACCTTCTCAGAGCCCGATGAAGATGCTAATGAGCCATTGTGTATTCCAACATGCCCAAACATCGACTCATGGCTTCAATCAAGTATGGGAGAGAAGCATGATGTTGTTTTCGGTGAGATTGAAAGTCTTCTTCATGGAATTAATATTGATGAACTTGACTATCCAGTTGCAAATTTGTTGGTGCCTCTCACGTTTGAGCTCATTGAAGATGAACATGACGCTAGAATTGAATTCAGTGATGATTCGGGTTCTTCATGTGAATTAGATGAAGATATTCACGTGTTCACATTTTATGAGTTGCCACTTGAATCTTCAATAAAGGTAGAGCAGATGGAGAAAACGGTCGAGGACACGCTACATAGGAGATTTGAGATTATTTATGAAATCATTATGATGTCGATTATCATGAACTGGATGAAGAAGAAACAAATTCCGACGAATTTTCACTTTGGCAACACGTGTACATCGTTGTTAAGATACGCGATCCTTGTGAGTGTTTATTTGTGCTCTGAAAGTGTGTAATGTAGACTAAATACAGGACCTAAATACACTAGAAGGGGGGCGGGGGTTGAATAGAGTATGGAAACTTGTTGCAAAACTTAAAGTTTAACAGAAAGACTTTGTGTGAAACTCAAATCTCAAGGCCTTGAGATTTTAGTAAACTGTCTGAAACTTACAAAGGCAAAATAGTAAGCTTCAAGGCCTTGAACTGTAAACAATTCTAAACACCTTTCGAACCCTAGTTTGATTTTAGTTGTGTGCAGCAGATAATAATCAAACTGTAAAGTAAAGAACACAAATAAATTTACAAAGTTCAGTCCCAATGGACCTAATCTCTGCCTGAGGGATCTAATCCCACCAGGATTAGGCAAACACTTCTTATTACTCACACAGAAATAGCCCTAGATCTTCAAGCCTAAATTATTTCCCTTACACCTATACAGCTTGTGGTTCCAAACCTATCTAGTTCCAGCTACTAACTTTTGACCTAACAAGAACCTCTTGTTTTTCACTTGAACAACCAACCACTAGGTTAAGTGAGGTTTAAGATAATCTAAAGATACACAGATAGAAGTAAAAGTGAAGAACACAGTATGAAGATAAGTTATTGAAGCCTGGATGTGTTCTTCTGGAAAACTGGATTGATTTGATCTTCAGGAATCTGGAATGAAGCTTGAATGATTGTGTGTTTGAATGAATGATCTCCCACGACTTTGTCACACCTATCTGAGTATTCTGAAAGCCTCTCTCTTCTTCAAAATTCAAACCAGTTTCTTTTATCCACAGCTGCAACTGATTGAGAGATTTTAGGATCTCAGTTCCTACAAATCCTCCTTCTGTTTTCAACTTAAATTCAAACAGCTTCAAGTGGATATCCGTTTGAGTTTGTCGAGATTGCTCTTGCACGTTTAACAACTCTCAAACAACATTGAATAACAGCAACAACAAAATCCAGAACGATAACAGTGCTATGACTGTTTGGTTATACAGTTTCTCATAAAACTGTTTAACAGACTTAGAAAAATAACCTGTATATCTTCTAAAACATATGAATCATGAAAAACAAGTTTAAGAAACTTAGAAGTGAGTAAATAATCACAATACTAAGAATCACAAACTGCAAGAAAGAATCAAGTAAGTTCTGTAAAAACTGTCAGCAGCTCAAGGCACATCTCAAGGCCTTGGAGCTCTGAACATGCTTCACAGAATTTCAATGTTAAACCCAGATAACTTTGATTCTTCCTGTTCTAATCATCTGCATTTGTGTTAGATATATAAATAGTGTAATCCATTAGTATCTGCAGTAAACCACTGATTTGTATAATCAAATTTCCAATCTGCAACACAGAATTATTAGAACATATAGCAGAATAGAATAACTCTCAAGGCTTTGAGGTTCAGTCACTATCTCAAGGCCTTGGAATAACTGAGATGCTTTGCTGCTTATGTATTAGTCTTTGTCTTTCATCACTCAAAACAATTACAAACCAAAACACATTCAGGGGTCTTGACTCAACAATCTCCCCCTAGATGAAAGTCAAAACCTACAGTCTTGTATAGATTTTCCTGCCACTCATATTAAAAAATTAGATAACCACAATTTGCAGTTACAATATACAATAATGCCAAACAGATAATCAGTAAGAATAAAAATTACAACTTACCACATAAATATAAATACACAAATGATTAAACCACAAAACAACTAGGCATTAATATTATTATTATTCCAAACACTGCAAACACAATAGAACCACATAATAATTCTCCCCCTTTTTGACTTCTATCAAATAAGGTTGAAGAAATGTTTGATCATTACTCAGAGTCTTAAAAACTTAAAACAGAAATTTAGCTAAAAATTCAAGCCCTTGAGAACAGAAAAGATAGAAGAGAAAGAGATAGAGGGTCAAGGCTTTGGAAATCTCTGATCTTCACTTCTTCTTTGATGTCTGGCCTTTCTCTGAGCCTTCTTCAATTTCTTCTTCACCTGCAGCATCTTCAGCAGACTGATTATCTTCTTGTTCAGCTTCCACTTCAGCAACCACTTCTTGGATTATCTCACCCACTTTCTCTTTAGCCTGTACTGAATCTACGTCTGTAGCTGCATCAACACCTGTGTCTTCACCAGCATCTTCTTCATCAGTTTGTTCATACAAATCCTTTTGAATTTAGCACCACTGGAATTGGCTTCTTCTTCAGAAAATCTCCCAGCTTTTCTTCTGAATCCACACTGGTGTCATGACTAGTAGCAGAAGGTATCTTCTCCAGATTCAAGCCATTGATGACAACATCCAGCTTCCCATTCATAACATTCATCAAGCCCTTGAACTGGTTGAATTCAGTTGACAGGTCAAATAACCTTTGTCTGAGATCTTCAATCTCAACCTGCTGATCTTCTAACTTCTCAACCAGCAGAGAGTAATCCTCATTGGCTTGTCCTTTCCCAGATGTAGTCCCCTTAGGCTTCACAAACTCCTTCTCATCAAGTTCTTCCTGTGACAAATCAGAATAAAATTTCCAATGCCCTTTCCCAGTCTGAACTACTCCAATCCTCTGAAGTGCAGTGTCATCTATCAACCCAAAACCTCCAGTAATCTTTTCTTCTCCATTCACATGTACATCAAAATATTCAAAGAAAAGAGGTAACAAGTTGGCATATGAAAGAGGATGGTTTCTAGTCCTGGTTGCACAATAAATCATATGCATCATAACAACTGTTGGCAAATCTATCTCAAACCCTTGAGATATTAAATACATCAAAATCAGAACCTTATCAGTTACCAACTCCCTTGAGTTCTCCCTAGGAACTGCACTCCTCATCAGAATAGTAAACAAGATTTTGACTTCACAGTTGAGCACAGAGTGTGTCAATTTCTTTGGACTAGAGGGAACACCTTCAATAAAGAACATCTCCTTTGCCTTATCCAGACACTCCTTCCTATCAGGATAACCTCCAACATTGTATTTCCTAGGAATGCCCAAGACTTTGGCAAAAGTCCTATGATCTAACCTCAAATCAACAACAACCACTTTTGAAGTTAATACCATTCTATCATCACCTTCAGAAACCAAGTTCAGATAAAATAACCTAGTTAACCTAGGATAGGCCTTTGAACTAGGATTTAAAACCTTCCAAACAGCAGTTTTCTCATGCAGTCTATGTCCAGTTTATCCAATAACTCATCAGAAATCATGCTACAGAAAGCTACCTTAGATGAAGCATACCCTTGCATCCAAACAGTTCTAATCTCAGAACTAACAAACCACTCTGTAGGAAGTACATCCTTACCTTGATATCCTTTCTTAATTGCAGCAGGAACTTGCTTGACCCTAGTTTTCTTCTCTGAGGGTTTGGTCTTTTCTTGTCGTCCTTCAGTTGGTTTCTTCTGGCTTTCCTGAGTTGATTTCCCTTTTTCCTCCTCACAAGTCTTTTTCTTTTCTCCCCATTTCTTCTTCTCTGACCTAGGTTGATCACCACCCTGAGTCTCTTGTTGTGGATCAACACTTGAGATTTCATCTCCCTTCTCTGTTCTGGACTTCTTTGCAGGAGGGGTATCCTCATGCAAACTTTGAGTGTTTTCTGAATCTGAATCATAAATAACTATCTTCTCCTTCTTATTTGCTCTCTTCTTGGACCTGCCAGAGGGATTTCCCTGTTGCTGAATTCTGGCTGATTTGCGCTCCATTTTAGGGTTTTGGGTTTTGAGAAGATAATGTGATTGAGAGGAATTGAGAGAGAGAGTAGAGTCGCAGAAAATTGAAAGAGAATGAGAAGAAAAAGCCCTGACTTTCAGCTTAATTAGATTGAAAAGGATGAGTCATAAAAGGACTCTGCAATATCAACATGCAAAATAGGATCTTGAAAAATCTTTTTGGGATATTTTAGAAAATTCTCTAAGTAATTCAAATATCATACAGTTATCTAAAAAGATAAGATATAATATTTGATGATCCATTTTAAAAAAAAATACATATATTATCAAGACCTGGAGAACAATCTCAAGGCCTTGAGATTTTCTACAGTTTGAGAAACTTCAAAGCTTTGAGTTATACTTTCAAGGCTTCAGAAAGTATAATCTTAAGGCTTTGAGATTCAAGCACATAAACACATATAAGTACTAATACTCACCCTAAACCAGTGCATCCTTGTTTAACATCCCCAATTCAAGCCTTAGAGATGAAAACCTATCATCTGGCAAAGGTTTAGTGAAAATATCAGCAATCTGCATTATAGTAGAGATAAATTCAAACAGCTTCAAGTGGATATCCGTTGGAGTTTGTTGAGATTGCTCCTGCACGTTTAACAACTCTGCAACAACATTGAAACACAGCAACAACAAAATCCAGAAAGATAACGGTGTTATGACTGTTTGGCTATACAGTTTCTCATAAAACTGTTTAACAGACTTAGAAAAATAACTTGTATATCTTCTAAAACATATGAATCATGAAAAAACAAGTTTAAGAAACTTAGAAGTGAGTAAATAATCACAATACTAAGAATCACAACCTGCAAGAAAAAATCAACTAAGTTCTGTAAAAATTGTCAGCAGCTCAAGGCACATCTCAAGGCCTTGGAGCTCTGAACCTGCTTCACAGAATTTCAAAGTTAAACCCAGATAACTTTGATTCTTCCTGTTCTGATCATCTTTAATTGTGTTAGATATATAAATAGTGTAATCCATAAGTATCTGCAGTAAACCACTGATTTTTATAATCAGATATCCAATCTGCAACACAGAATTGTTAGAACTTATAGCAGAATAGAATAACTCTCAAGGCTTTGAAGTTCAGTCACTATCTCAAGGCCTTGGAATAACTGAGATGCTATGCTGCTTATGTCTTAGTCTTTGTCTTTCATCACTCAAAACAATTACCAACCAAAATACATTCAGGGGTCTTGACTCAACATGTTCAATTGAGAGGAGATTGAAAGAGAAAAGATGGTGGAAGAAGACAAAATGGCGAGAAAACTGATTTCTAAGCAGTAAGGGTGTTAAGGGCTGATTTAATAGTTTAATAGTTGCTGGAACTGACATATAAAACATGTTTATTGGTCTTGAGAATCAGGGGAGGCAATGCAAATTACCATACTTCAGAAAATTAGACCCATTACCCCACTGTTGCAACCCAGCGTTTCAATACAAGAACCCCCCTCGCAGCTCCTCTGACTCCTGACAGGGGTTGAGAAACAAGAAGAAAAGAATTAATCTTCATGGTTTTTCTATATTGAAGCCGCAGCAGCAGCACGCCAGAAACTCCACAGCCCTCTGTCAACCACCAATTAGCGCCGCCGTCACCACCCTCTACAACCAGCGTCGCACAAATCGAACCTAACCATCGGACTTCCCCTTGTCAGACCCTTCTCTTTCGTCCAATTCGAAACCCAGTCACCACCACCACCAGCCATCTCCTACGAAACCAACCCACAAAACCAGAACCCCAATTGACAGAAACTAGACCCTAAACCCGACCAATCCACACTCTGGTTGTCTTGGTTTGCAGAAACCTCAATCCCCGACAGAAACGAAACCCATACCCATTCCCTTTCTCACCATCGATCTCCACTGCCTCCTCCTTCCACGACGACACGAATCAGGAACCAAGCAACCCAGATCGTGAAAGCATAAACAGTGATTGAAACCCGACCGAATCTGAGCGAGTCTAAGACCTTGAAACTGAACTTAGATTTTGAAGAATCAGTGAGGCTATTAATCAGAGTTTCAAGGCTGAACTTGATGCTTGAAGGCTGATTTACAGTTCTATGGGGGCGATGTGACATGTCTGTGAATTCAATCGCTATAGTTGGTTAAGTATGGGGGTCAAGGTCTGTTATTTTTCAAAGTAATTCATTATTGTTGATCTTGCAACTGCTGGGGATTTTTCATGAAGCTTGAACCGTAGTTACCAACAGGATACTGAAACTTATCGAATTCAGTGAGTGCGAAATAAAAAGTTTGCGGGTTATATTGCTCGGGTCAACATAAATGCTCCCACAATTGAGGATTGAGAAACAAAGCAAAGAATCAGTAATGTGATCTCACATTTGTCCAGAGTGAAAAAAATAGAGGAAACGGTTGACGAAGTAATCGACCCCAGTGTGCTGCGGCGCATTCGACCGTCACGGGAGCTGGGATTGGTGTACGCAATGTGAGTTCGGGGATTCTTCGTTCTATTTTCGTCAGCAGCAACTGATCAATCGACCTCGGTGTGTTTCACACGCTCGACCGCAATGGAGCTTGCATTGTTCCGGGCAATGTTTGTTTGGGGATTGTTCTTGCTATCTCAGTCAGCACCTATCAGATTTCTTCCCCGACCTTGTGTCGTTGTGAGTACTCTTTTCTCTCTCTTTATTTACCGTTTAGGCACATCGTACTTGCTCTAGGATTTTATTTTGACAACTTGGTCATGGTGCTTAGTCGCCGGTGGGATTAGCTGTTAGAGTCCTAGGGAATACTTGAGTACGTGCTTCATTTCGGTAGACACAACTTGTCACGTGCACGTAGTTCGTTTTAGCTCTAAATTTGTTGAACCACTTTCTTTTGCCGTGACTTTGACACCGAGAAGAATCACCGCCCCTCGCATTTGAATGTCGAGTCTTCTCGGTTGATCTCTAAATTTTTTGAGGACAATGAATCGCTCAAGTGTGTGGGGATTTTTAACTATTTGCTAGCCATGTCAGTGTCTTGCATCACCAGTTACATTTAGATTAGAATATGTCGTATTGTGAGTCAATGTAGTACTTGTAGTCCAAGTCGTATTTTAATATATTGTTGTATTGTGCTTAGTTTTAGTGTATTTTATGTTTAGGTTGCACTTTTACTCTATTGAGTCCCCCTATCCAATTGTCTTGTGGTTAGTCGAGTTGGCCAAATCATATAGAGTTTAGGAAAATATAAAAAAATTACAAAATAAAAAAAATAAAAAATCCTAAAAATTGAAAATTTGAGAAAAAGGGCAACTTAAGACCTAGAAACCGAAGAGAATTCAGTGAAAGAGCTCATGAGAGTAGGAAGCACCGTATTAGGAATACTTTAATTCTAGTATCTTGTGCGCGAGTCTCACGACAGGATGTCTCGGGTACTCGGTAATATGAAAGTAGATTACGGTCATACTTTTGGCTTCTCTAGTGTGCTAGGAGGGTTGAGTCTCTAGGTGGTTGAATAATCCGTTTCTCGTGGAAACTTGTGGACTCTTGGAATCTGGGGTGGACCTTCATGTAGAGTCAGTTTCATGTGGTACGAGTCTTCGGCCTAAGCGAAGCCGGGGAGCGTACACCACCATCCCTTAAGGTGGTTCAAAGAGAAAATCCTAAAAAGCCCACACTCTTAAGCTCTAATTCACGGTTGTAAAAACAGAGGAGGAAAGAGAAGAAAATGAAAAATCTGAAAAAAAAATGTGCTTCAAGGAGAAACAACCTAATGTGCTTCCGTTTGCGCGGAAATTTTTGATTCAATCCAATGTAGAGCTTAAGAAGGAAACTAAAGTCAAGCCGTATTACACAGGAGTTGTGTCTCCCGTCAATGCGATAATTTTCATTTCAAAAGAAATAACGGCTAAGAGGGTCTGAAAACCTCAAATGACTTGGCGAAGAAAGACGACTTAGTGACTTAAGATGCCTAGACCCTCAGAGTCAAAATACGTGTCGTATCTTGGTTTGGTTTGGTGGATGTTTGGGGACACCTTAGTGAGTTTGCGCATAGGATCATCATATATCATTTCTTGCTACGTGTCGTGAAATTTCAAACTGTGCTTGTGAGGATTTGATAATTAAGGTTTATGATAGAGAGGTTGCCCAATCTCGGAAAAAGAAAAAAACAATTGTTGTTTATTTTATTGCATTTTTTATAATTGAGTTGCATTGTATATATCATGTAGTTGCATAGTCGTGAAGTCGTGTTGCGTCGTTTGCGTCTTGAGTTGGCTAGTAAACGGTGATTAGCTCGGGACGAGCAAAAGGTAAGTGTGGGGGTATTTGATAACTCTCTTTTAGGAGCTATTATGATACTTCCATATTACTTGTATTAGGCTTATTTCACATTATTTAAATGTTATATGTGCACTAATATGTGAAATTGACGACTTATAAGCCTAAGAGTCAAAAGTTGTGTTTCTAGCTTATTTGCGCATGATTTCTCTCATATTTGCTATGATAATTGCACGGGTAGTATTTTTCTGTGTATCTCAGGTAAAATATGTAAATTGGATCTTATTATAGACTTGGATATGCTTGGTATGGAGCTATATGAAGAGGAGAAAAGAAGACTCAAAAACGAAGCAAAGTTGGAAAAGTCTCACAGGACCAGCCTACACTCTTTTCGGTTCTCAAGAAAATCTTCAAATAATTTTGGAGCAAAGCTTGCACCATTGTAAATTAGACATCAAGGGCTTTCCAACAATATATGGTAGGCTCAAAGACGAATCCGGATGAGAGATTAATGGCCCGTGCAAGATCAGCTTACAGTTTTGTCCGAGAATTACAAACTGGAGGGGCTGGAGTGCAATTTCCGCCAAATTATATTAAAAAGTGTGCCCAGGCCTTGGGGAAGGCATTCTGAGACCTAAGAATAGATGGGAGGCTGCTAGGGAAGATAGAGGAACGCTAGGGAGCACAAGGGGCATGGAGAACGATGCCGGAGTTGCCGGAACGGGAATTTTGTCACGAGTATGACTATCCCTCCTATCTTTTCCATCGTTTCTCAATAATATGAACTTGTTAGCTTCTTTTTTCAGATTATTTGAGTAGATTTACTTGCTAGGCTCTATGGAGATCCTAGGGCTTTGTTAGACAAGTTTTCCGGATATGTTGATTGATTCATGCTTATAGATTCATGTGATGGATTGATTTTATCTCGTTTGATGGATTATTGAACTTGCACTATTGATACGTGCTTGGTAGGATATGAATGATCATATGAAATGTTTCAATACATATCGTGTTATCTTAGCTTAAAGTAATATTGAAGTTGCATCTTCTAGTAATCTTGCGCTTTATCTTATGTTAACCTAGCGTCATGAACTAGGGTAACTACTTGGTGAAAGATCGATGGACTGACAGGTGAAGATTAATTAGCTTGTGAATCTAGGATTTCTAGCAACCCCGTATCATGATGGACCGAAAGGCGAATCGTTAGGGTTTGGATCAAAACGTAGGATTATTCTTAATGCTTGTTAGGTGATGTAGTTTATGGATCGATAGATGACGACTATTGAACTTAGCATAGACTTACATGAGATCGACAGAAGATTGTAAGAAGTTAAACATGATCAAGAGCATATTCAATATTACATGTTTCAAAGCAATATTCGGAATTGTCTACTGCCCTAGGTGATCCATAGATCGCCTAGTTCCTCTCTATATTTGATAAACCGTTGGTTAATTCAGAAAATACAAAAAAATATATATTATTTTACTTAGTTTAATACAGTCACTTGATTGGGGGTGACACTTCTCAAAGCAACAACTTTCTTACTGTTATTTCAAATAAACTCTTTAGATTCAATCTCTAGTTAACAATAAACCTACTATCTGTCCTCGTGGGTTCGATAACTCGAGGTTGAAATACCACCCCTATATCACTTGACCGTGCACTTGCGCATACCTGTTAAGAAATCGCGACAGAAGACTAGGCATAGCTTCGCACTACCCTAGTCCTAGTGAATCATCTTCCCAGTAGGAAGCTATGGTAGACTAGCCTTTATGTCAGGAAGAGTGGTGGGTTCCATATGTGCAAGAAAACTTTGAGTAATTGATTTTTGACGAATCACGAGTTTTACATATTGATGTTACTGCTATCTTGTTGAGAGTCGTAACTGCTATTTAGCTCAATTGAGAGAAGCTTTCAAGTAACCGATTGAAATTATGAACTGTTGCGTTTCTATGGGTATAAAAGGAAGGACTTGGATGTTTCTACTGTTTACTCTTTCCCCCAATTTTTGGAGAAGGAAAGAAGTTGGTAGCAAAAGGCGTTAGAGGAAAAATAAATACTTCAATCTTTCACCCCAAAAGCTTGAGTCAAATCGCAAATATTGCAGTGGCGTGAGGAAAGGACTTGAAAGAAGAGGCAAAGCTTTTTATAGTAGAATTTGCACCAGTTTGATGGGTGTGATTACGACAAACCATTGATGAGGGTTAATGTAATACCTTGTAAATTTCTATAGTGGTCAAAATAAAATAAATTAAAATCTTTTGTTAGATGAGTAAATATATTTTTGTAGTAGTGTTTGCTGACAGTTGCACTAAAGAGGATACCTAGAATTGAGAACTTAAGTTGAGGCAGTTATGCAATATTTGAAAAATTGGGGGGTTTGACTGTAATTACTGGAATTGAGTGTCTGGCTGAAAATGTGGGCCAATTAGAAATTTTGAAGGTTGTGACAATACTTACAATACTTTCAAATAATAGGGCTGAAGTGGAATTTTAAAAAATGATCAAATTTTACTAAATTTCAAATATAGCCCAAATTTAAAGAACTACACTTTTACCGCCCATGCATGTTTGCCACTTGTCCAATCAAATTTGACACCTCAATAGATGAGGTGGCAACAACTCAAACTTACATCTCCACCAACACAATCTGGAAACATCTTTTATCTCTTCTCTTCATTCTTTCTTCTTCATCACTCATCTTCTCCCTCTTCGTTCTTGGATAACCACCAACACCACCACCACCATCTCCACCACTGAAACACCACCACCTCTACTACTCTACAAGAGATGCTAATATCACTCCTTAACATGAGGATCAATTTCAGATCCCAGATTAATAGAGAGAGAAATCAAGGTGAGAAAATCAAGAACTCCAATTCGGGTTTAGCTCAAATTCTCATTCATTTGTTCGAATCGATGCGAAAAAACAAAGAAGACTTATATTTTCTTCTAATGTGGCCGTGTTGCCCTGCAATATATTGAATTGATATTGTTTGTATGGTTTAAAAGGAGACAGTATGCTTAGAGAATATTATCATCTTCTCCCGAGGGAAAGTTAATGTGGGTTAGGAAAAATTAGGTGAGATCTGATATAGTTGTTTGGGAGTACAAAATACTGTCTCCTGTTGTATCATTATCCTACTTTTGTGTACTATAATTATTAAATAAAAACCAAATCTCAAAAAAAGTAATCGAATATTATTAAATAAAAACAAAATTTCAAAGAAAAAAAAAAAAAACTCGTATGAAGTTACACTTGGAACTAAACTATTACTAATTCGACTCCAGGGCGGAGTCTTTCTCCAAGTTCTCTGGCGCACTTTGTAGCCGATATAAGCGGCCCATTGTACTCCCACCGCTTCACGACCTCAAACGTAATTTTTTCAAGCTTAACAGAGTTCTCGATCAGATACTTGGCAACTTCGATTTCGACCGGGAAACCACGAAAATCATTGAATTCGACCACTCTAATAACGTCATTGACATAAGCGTTAGGGAGTTCAGTTCCGCTACCAGAATTTGTATAAAACGCCCAACTCTTGAATGAGAAACGATACAAAGATGGGCACGCCTTTATCAGCGAGGCGTAGTCAACAATGCTCACGAAAAGAGCGTTGCTAATGATAAGCCTCAGATGCTTCAGCTTTGGAAACACAGGAAAACTAACATATTTCCTGTGTTTCTCAATGACGCATGCGTCCAACGTTAGCTTCTCTAATCGGGAAACGTAGCTTGACAGCTCAAAAAGCCGTGTATTAAGGTAATTGCCGTAATCACTCCAAACCGAAATCTCACGCAGATTAGGGGCATTTTTGAGCGGCATCAGCGGTAACTTTGGTCCCACGTATTTGAACGATACCAGATTGGGCGCAGAAACTTCGAGGCGTCCAATCTTGTGGCACATATACAGCTCCAACCACTTGAGCGACGGACAACCTTGGACATTCAAACATAAAAGACTGCCAGAGCGGCTCACAAAAACCCGTTCAAGATTCAAACAGTTGCGCATGAAGAGTTGCAGCGTTTCGCCGTCGATATTTACCATATCCAAGTGAAGAGCCCTTAGCGAACTGCAGCTTGAAACAATTTCCAGGGAACTTGGGAATCTACATGGATTTGACTGAGGAAATTTGCCATCCCTCAAGTTCAATTTGAGCCTTTGGACTTGCTTTCTCAGCGCGAAGTTAACCCACGTCTCGATATCGGAACGAGAACTGTCGTCCAAACTGAACACGACAGCGAACTGATCTATGGTTAGGGCTTGGTGCCGTCCTAGAGCTTGGTTTACGCTGCTTACATAAACAAGCCGTTCCGCTTTAACACACTTGGATTTGGTTCCCGAATGGGCGCGAAACCTTATTTCCAGATCGTTGAGTACATCCGAACCATCAAAATTGAGATTAGAAATTGGGGTCCACATGTACCTCCATCCCCTCGAGAGAATGCTTGTGCTTGCAGCTTCTTTTGCCTTCAACTGAGATAATATGTCTACAGCGATTTCAGCAGGCAGTTCGCTGATCCGATCCTTGGACGGCGTCTTCATGTTTTCTTTTGCTTGGAAGATGATCCACAAAAAGAGATTTGTCGGTGAATTCAATGGACGGAGAGAGAGGGGGGGAAAAGGAGCTGCACGTTTGTTCCCTACTGAGCAACGATGAGGGCGAACACAAGCATTACTTTGTAGGGTCTGATTTAAATAGAGATTCATTCTTTTTCTATGTGCAGGACTTTGATTTCTTGCCTTAACAGGATTTGAAAGCCACAATTTTGGGTAAAATACACTTGCGCCTTTCTATAGTTTGATCGACTGACAGTTTCACTCCTTCTAGTTTGGAGAATCACACTTTCACCCTTTTAATTTGTCAAACTTCAGGAAACTTAAATCCCATGATTCTAGCGCATTTACTCTAGGCCGTGGTTCGTCGCTAGAAAAAGTTTTTGAGACATATTTGCCCCTATATCAAACTAAAATATATTAAGCCCTTGGGTAACCGTCATATTTAGCATTACATGAGGGTAAGTTTGTCGTAGAATTTATTATGAGGACAAATCCAAACTCTAGACTAACCCGGACACAAGGGGTAGTACGTTTCCTAAATTTCGGCACAGTGAAGGGATGTGTGTGTCCTTTCCCTAACAGAAAGGAATGAAAGTGTCTTTCAGCTAAACTAGAGAGGGTGAAAGTGGCCATCAACATTTCTTTTGGTCATGAACAAACATTTGCAGCCAATGACGTGACTATTAAGAGGAAGAGATAAGAGAAAAAGTATGCTGGTTCTGCAAATCTGTAAATTCTTCTTTCATGGTTGCAAGCCAATGCCGAGAGGACATTGTCTCAGTACAAGTAGCAGGATCTTTTTCACTTGCTGTATTAATGCACCCATTTGATCTCTACCTAGGTTGGCTTATGTAAGCAAGGACATGTGACGAGGCTTTTAATCAACTGTATTCTTGTTATTAGCAACAAGGGTTACAATCGAATAGAGAGAGATTTAGGAGCAAGTAAACAGAGAGATATAGGAGCAAGGAGGGAGGAAATAAGCCGTATATGCTGGTAGTGGAGACAAACAGTCGTACCACTTGTAATGTACCCTTAAGGGAGGGTGACATCTCCATTTATACAACTCCACAGACGTCAGCCAATGCAGTTGTGACCCAGCTCTCGAGAGATCATTTAAGAAATATCGAACTTGTATATACAGTTAGTCGGACATGTCAGCTCCACATCATATACGGGTCGCATATAGGATGGCAACCATCTGCGATGAGCCTTAATCAGGCCTCAAAGCCACTAAGTCCCATGTTTCTCGTGCCAGCCGCAATTTGCGAGGGAACCCTGTCTCTTTGTCCGCATATCCTGACATGGCATAATTTGGTGTGCATGGAGCACCATAGGATAGACAACTGCAGGCTGATGATAGTACGTGACTATAGACTATTACCATGTCTTGGACTATCTACATTTGCTCCCTCGCGCATGTATCCATATGTGTGGGTTCCAGCACACTTCAGGTTAAATATTGATTATTAGGGAACTGAAACACATAGCATCGTAAATTCATGCGTCCAATTGAGAGAGTAGCAAGACATAATGAATCCAGCTAGATAGAAAAAGCATATAGCAGTTCCAAGTTCTTTGGCAGTTTAAGCTTTGTGAAGACTAGGCATTGCTTCGCACCACCCTAGTCCTAGTGAATCATCTTTCCAGTAGGAAGCTATGGTAGACTAACCTTTATGTCAGGAAGAGTGGTAGGTTCCATATGTGCAAGAAACCTTTGAGTGATTGATTTTTGACGAATCACGAGTTTCACATATTGATGTTACTGCTGACTTGTTGAGAGTCGTAACTGCTATTTTTAGCAGTTCAATTGAGAGAAGCTTTCAAGTAACCGATTGAAATTATGAACTGTTGCGTTTATATGGGTATAAAAGGAAAGAACTTGGATGTTTTTACTGTTTACTCTTTCCCCCAATTTTTGGAGAGGGAAAGAAGTTGGTAGCAAAAGGCGTTAGAGGAAAAATAAAGACTTCAATCTTTCTCCCCAAAAGTTTGAGTCAAATCGCAAGTATTGCAGTGGCGTGAGGAAAGGACTTGAAAGAAGAGGCAGAACTAAGTCATCCCTGATTATTATTGAAGAATTTGCACCAGTTTGATGGTTGTGATTACGACAATCCATTGATGAGGGTTAATGTAATACCTTGTAAATTTCTATAGTGGTTAAAATAAAATAAAATAAAATCTTTTGTTAGATGAGTAAATATATTTTTGTAGTAGTGTTTGCTGACAGTTGCACTACAGAGGATACCTAGAATTGAGAACTTAAGTTAAGGCAGTTATGCAATATTTGAGAAATTAGGGGGCTTGACTGTAATTACTGGAATTGAGTGTCTGGCTGAAAATGTGGGCCAATTAGAAATTTTGGAAGTTGTGACGATACTTACGATACTTTCAAATAATAGGGCTGAAGTGGAATTTTAAAAAATGATCAAATTCTACTAAATTTCAAATATACCCCAAAATTTAAAGAACTACACTTCTACCGTCCATGCATGCTTGCCACTTGTCCAATCAAATTTGACACCTCAATAGATGAGGTGGCAACACCTTCAACTTACATCTTCACCAACACAATCTGGAAACATCTTTTATCTCTTCTCTTCATTCTTTCTTCTTCATCACTCATCTTCTCCCTCTTCGTTCTTGGATAACCACCAACACCACGACCACCATCTCCACCACTGAAACACTACCACCTTTACTACTCTTCAAGAGATGCTAATATCACTCCTCAACATGAGGATCAATTTCAGATCCCAGATTAATAGAAAGAGAGAAATCAAGGTGAGAAAATGAAGAACTCCAATTCGGGTTTAGCTCAAATTCTCATTCATTTGTTCGAATCGATGGAAAAAAACAAAGAAGACTTATATGTTCTTCTAATGTGACCGTGTTGCCCTGCAATATATTGAATTGATATTGTTTGTATGGATTAAAAGGAGACAGTAGCTTAGACAAATATTATCATCTTCTCTCGAGGGAAAGTTAATGTGGGTTAGGAAAAATTAGACGAGATATGATATAGTTGTTTGGGAGTACAAAATACTGTCTCTTGTTGTATCATTATCCTGCTTTTGTGTACTCTAATTATTAAATAAAAACCAAATCTCAAAAAATGTACTCGAATATTATTAAATAACAACAAAATTTCAAAAAAAAAAAAAAAAAAAAAAACTCATATGAAGTTACACTTGGAACTAAACTATTACTAATTCGACTCCAGGGCGGAGTCTTTCTCCAAGTTCTCTGGCGCACTTTGTAGCCGAGATAAGCGGCCCATTGTACTCCCACCGCTTCACGACCTCAAACGTAATTTTTTCAAGCTTAATAGAGTTCTCGATCAGATACTTGGCAACTTCGATTACGACCGGGAAACCACGAAAATCATTGAATTCGACCACTCTAGTAACGTCATTGACATAAGCGTTAGGGAGTTCAGTTCCGCTACCAGAATTTGTATAAAACGCCCAACTCTTGAATGAGAAACGATACAAAGATGGGCACGCCTTTATCAGCGAGGCGTAGTCAACAATGCTCACGAAAAGAGCATTGCTAACGATAAGCCTCAGATGCTTCAGCTTTGGAAACACAGGAAAACTAACATATTTCCTGTGTTTCTCAATGACGCATGCGTCCAACGTTAGCTTCTCTAATCGGGAAACGTAGCTTGACAGCTCAAAAAGCTGTGTATTAAGGTAATTGCCGTAATCACTCCAAACCGAAATCTCACGCAGATTAGGGGCATTTTTGAGCGGCATCAGCGGTAACTTTGGTCCCACGTATTTGAACGATACCAGATTGGGCGCAGAAACTTCGAGGCGTCCAATCTTGTGGCACATATACATCTCCAACCACTTGAGCGACGGACAACCTTGGACATTCAAACATAAAAGACTGCCAGAGCCGCTCACAAAAACCCGTTCAAGATTCAAACAGTTGCGCATGAAGAGTTGCAGCGTTTCGCCGTCGATATTTACCATATCCAAGTGAAGAGCCCTTAGCGAACTGCAGCTTGAAACTATTTCCAGGGAACTTGGGAATCTACATGGATTTGACTGAGGAAATTTGCCATCCCTCAAGTTCAATTTGAGCCTTTGGACTTGCTTTCTCAGGGCGAAGTTAACCCACGTCTTGATATCGGAACGAGAACTGTCGTCCAAACTGAACACGACAGCGAACTGATCTATGGTTAGGGCTTGGTGCCGTCCTAGAGCTTGGTTTACGCTGCTTACATAAACAAGCCGTTCCGCTTTAACACACTTGGATTTGGTTCCCGAATGGGCGCGAAACCTTATTTCCTGATCGTTTAGTACATCCGAACCATCAAAATTGAGATTATAAATTGGGGATTGTCTATGGTGCGTCCCTAATTAGGGTTCCTGACAACTTTTTTTTTTGTGGTCCCCGCTACTACAGGACAAAAAATGTTACCCGCTATAGCAGGTAACCTCGGCTGGAGATATAGTTGTTAAGAGTTTTTCTCGCTTTAGATAAAGTTCTTAATATCTACGCGGCTAACAGATAGAAAAGACTACCATATAGTTAGTAGAGTTTAACAGGTAGAAGGAGTTCCCTCATTTAAGAAAGCAATGTTAACTATTTGAGTTTTATTGTTAATAAATAACGATGAAATTAACTACAAGCAGACCAATATCAACTCAAAAGTCCTTTAAAGGCATGTTTAAAGATTAATACCAGAACAATTCCACAATAACATTAAAATAAGGTGGTACTTGTTCAATATCATCTCCCGGGTCGTCTTTCTTGTCAAGAAATCACGAATAAAATCACTCTAAACAGACCTATATCATTCATGCTTGTTTTTCTTGGACTGACTACTCGATTGAGACCAGAAGTATTCCTCTTTAACATCAAACTCAAGTGGCAGTTCTGCAAAATCGTCTTCCGGATCGTCCACTTGTTCGACGGAGTCCACCGGAGGATTGGGGCATGTTGTCCTGTTGTGTCCCAGCTCCTTGCAATTGCCACACCTCCTTCTCTTGTCTTTCTTTGGTCCCTTTTGGCATTTAGTGTCCGGGGGGTTCGGATTCTTCACATGGGTGTAGGGATTTTCATCCTTCTTAATCTCTCCTTGTGTCCCGGCTCCTTGTGTACCCTGAAAAGTTTTAGAAACCATTCTCTGCATTTTCCGAATCTCGTCGGCCATATGCTCTTTGAAGAACCTCATTGTCTCGCCAGTAGTACAACCCAAACGGTAATACAGTTTAACTTCGTTCCTCGAGGAAGCCCGGCGCAAGGCTTGCAAATCTGGGTCATCACTTTTCTTCCCAACAGGCTCCTTCATTGATGGCTCGGTTCGGTAGAATTCTTTGTCAGTTTTGGTCCACCTTTTGGCAATTAAAGAGTTTGGGATCCTCTGTACTCCCTTTTGTTTCAGAACAAACAACATGTGTTTGCAAATCATATACGATGTTTCCCAACGAAAACACGTGCAACGGAGAAGCCTATTATCATGACGACATTGAACAACTTGCTGAAGCAAGAAAAGATAGGGTGGTTAGAAATTAAGAAGGAAATTAAAATACAAATGAACACAAGGATAGACAGATTGTAACCTGGTACTAGATAGAAGAGGACAATAGTTCAAAGACTGTGACATCAATACTTATTTGTTACACTTTAAGACTTAAGATATCATTAATAACATTAAGGAAACATGACAAGATTATTTAGAAATAAAAATGTAGTACACGAGTACATAGTATATAAATATGTAAATTGAAGCAGATGTACATACCATGGATCTCTTCATTTAACCTCTCATTACGTTGAACAAGTCCAAGCTCTCTTCTGGAACAGTTTTGACTTCAAACACTCTATAATCATCACCCTTTCGAGCTTGTTTCCTAAACATGTTGAAGACATTTTCGGTGAAGACCTCTGCTGCATGGAGTTCGAGTTCCGTGAACCCTGTTGTTATCACCGGGTCTGATTGGTCGGAGCGATGGTGTGCCTTACGCTCGTTGTTGCGTAGCTTGTCAACCCCTGTCGTGAATCCCTTGCAAGCATTGGTGAATTTGTCCGAGTAGGACATATAATCCTTGACAAAACTGTTGATGCTCTCGCATCTCGAGGTCGTCGTTTGCAACGCAAAAAAATGATCCTTCAAGTATGTCTCCGCCCACAAGTGGCGGTTCATATATGTGACCTGGACCCAATTCCTATCAGCAATGTTCCATCTGGTAAGCATTGCATGCCAATCATCATGCCAAAAATTTTCAGGTTTCCTACTATAAAAGCACTTTTTAAAATCAACCATGAAGCCATCTCCCAACTTCAGATTAGCCTGGGCGTTCCGACAAAGATGCCAAGAACACAGACGATGTCTTGCCTCTGGGAAATTATCCATAATAGCTTTTCTCATTGCCAAATCGCCATCCCTGATGACGGACAAAGGCTTCTTATTATTCATTACCTTCATCAGGCACTTCAAAACCCAATCATATGTTTCTGCTGTCTCGTCGTTGAGAAAAGCACAGGCAAAAATAGTCTTCTGGTAGTGATTGTTCACGCCAGATAGAATTACAAATGGTTTTTGATAGATGTTGGTCTTGTACGTTGCATCAAAAATGAGTACATCGCCAAATCTGTGGTAATCTACCACTGATCTCCTATCACACCAGAAAACACTTTCAAGCTCATGATTTTTACCTGTTCTGAACCTACAAAAACAATAAATAACACTTAGGGAAACAGAAAGATTAGTTACATAAATGATGTTAACTCTAACAGGTTAGAAAGTAAGTCTAACAAATAAGTATGAGCATAACTGAACAGTAGATAGACCTTAACACATAAGATAGCACGCTTAATTGTTAAGAAGTAAACTTACTCCCTGAACACGCCATAGTGACTGTGCTTCAAACTGTCAATGTACATCAAGGTCTGCTGCCCATCTCCTTCATTTGAATATATCTTGTCCATAGAGGCCATTTTATTGTAAAGATCTTTCTGTGTGTAACCCAACTTGTTATAACCGCCGGCTTGTTTAACCATCAAAAGAAAGCTTTGGCAATACTTGATCCCCACCTCCTTCAAAGATCTGACCAGTTCAACATCAGCCTCAGAGACCTTTCGGTGTGACCGGTGGTTGCTCGCGCATTGTGGTTCCGAAAGTTCGTGTGAATGACCGGGTTCGAATTGAACCACTTTAAAAGGCTCGGTAGGTGAAGTTCTTGATATTTTTACACGAGCTTTGCATACACACCTAGTGTTTCTGGTATGCTCCCGTTTCCTATTTTCTTTGTACAGGACCTTCTCGGAGCGCAAGCCTTTTCGGGCACACACGTATATCCTTGACTTTATGCATTCTTTCGTTTCCGGGTCGAAGTACGGGCGGTTGCACCTTCTAGTCCCAAAGCCAAGAATCAGTGCGTAGAGGTTGTACCAGTCATAAGCTTGAACCTCATTTTCAAAAGTCATTTCCATAACATCTTCCTTGGTAACCATTATTCCTGCATAAAACTTAAAATTACTATCTGTATAACTACAGTCATTAACTTAAACTGTAAGATCGCATACCTGGTATGATCTCTCCATTTGGAACTTCCATAATAGAGTTTCTGGTTGCATCTTCTCCATAGCTCTCTGTAAGAGTGATGTCCAAACATTCATCTTCATCGAAGACCTCAAAATCGTATTCTTCTTCCTCATAATCATGAGGCAAAGATACCAAACCCTTGCCACGAACTCCACTCTCACAAATTTCCCTCCCTCTCATCTGAAATTGGTTTGTTTCACTTTCTGGTTCTCAGATTGACCTCCTTCTCAACCTGATATTCAAAGAAGAAGACCCCAACAACCAAAAGGTAGTATTGCACTATTTTGGATACAAAATTTTTAAAGACATGAAGAACTCTTTAATTTTTTACCTTAATGAATACGAAATCTCTGAAAAGTTTATCTCCTCGTTAATATATGGATGTAATATAATAAATTCCTCAGCTACCAAGACTGTGGTGTCAGTGAGATGAAACTTTAATATTCTCGAACCCAGTTTTAAGATTTAAGATAGCATCCTCAATAGTTTAAAGAGAAACAGTTCACTAAGCTTATTTTGTGGGCAGCAGAACCATTCAATGCCTAACATAAATGAGCCAGACCAACCATATCCTTAAATTCTAGCCACTTTGGCAGGAAAAGCTGAAGTTTCATCAATGATACTTTAATTCTGCTAACTACCAAGCCATATGAGGTGTTCATATGAAACTGTTCCATCCTATCTAAGATTGTGAGATACCTTAAAATAGCAGATTTTCAAAGAAGAAGACCCCAACAACCAAAAGGTAGTATTGCACTATTTTGGATACAAAATTTTAAAGACACATAGAATGCTTTAAGTTATTACCTTAATGAATACGAAATCTCTGAAAAGTTTATCTCCTCATTAATATATGGATGTAATATAATAAATTCCTCAGCTACCAAGACCGTGGTGTCAGTGAGTTGAGAATCTAACAATCTTGATTTTACTTTTTAGAAAGCATCTTTAAAATGTTTAACTGTTCTTAAAGATTTAAGATATCATCTTTAATAGTTTAAAGAGAAACAGTTCACTAAGCTTATTTTGTGGGCAGCAGAACCATTCAAAGCCTATTATAAATGAAGCATACCAACAATATTATACAATTATAGCCACTTTGGCAGGAAAAGCTGAAGGTTCATCAATGTTGATTTAACTCTGCTAACTACCAAGCCATAAGAGGAGTACAAAAGATGCGACATCCAAAACAACCCACAACATCCAAAAGGACAGAAACATTGTTCGTAAAACAAAGTCACAACAACATTACACATATTTACTTTTTCTGCTGCTTCTTCCCCGCCGTCTTCTTCTTCTTCTTCTTCTCCGCAGACCTCAATGCAACAAAGGAAACAGTCAAAAACTTGCGGTACAAACTGTAAAATCCATACCGGTGGTCCTCATCCTCCATCAGTTCCTTTAACCCAAGATAATTCTTGTTAAATACGCAGTTATAGCTCGATCTCCCCATTTCATTCGCAATCCAGATTCTGAGGTTGGGAGCCTGGACAGAGAACTTCTTCTTTGGAACTGGAATCAGGTCCCTCAAATGACTCATGAAGAAGCAGACATGAGGACCACAGTCATTCCTGACAGATGAAAATAGAATGCAGCCTTAATATATATCACAGACATGTAAATAGATTAGTTAGCTATGTTAAGTAGTTAGCTTATTACCCATTTGATTGCTGGGAACATCGTCGTTCATGTACCACACCTGCCAGCGTCGTATGTCATCATTGTATTCTGAGTAGTTGGTGAGCATTGTGTGCATTTGCCCAATTTTGGCAGCAACTTCGAACTCAGAATACCCCATGCCGGTATGCGAGTCCAAGACGAATATTTCTTGGTCAACAAAGGAAATAACCATCATGAACCAGTGCAGGTGATCGACATTCAACGGAACGGCGATCTAATCATTAAAAATTCAAGATAAAGTAAGTTATACAAAAGAACAAAGTAGCTTGTATTGATAGTATTTGGAATACTTACGTATCCCATCTCGCTCCACTCTCCTCCCGACTGTTCGTGTGCCTTGACGTATTCGAGGACTTTTGTGGGCTGAACAAAAATTATAACTAATCAGGTATTTTCCTAGATGAATTTTGAATGGAGTCATATCATAAAAATGACAAGGCAGTGAACTTACAGAATAACACGTGCCGAGGAACCAAATTCGCTTGATTCCTTGGAATTCCCGGGTACGTTCATGAAGATGAAGGAATTGCATGTAAGCATCCATCACCTCATCGTCAAACCATTTTTCATCCCGGAGGCGCCAAGCGGACGACCTCGTCAGTTTGGCCATGCCACCCATATCAGCAACTATCTCACTGCATATTATATATGATACACAACCAGAAGTATAAACATAATGCATGCCACACATAAGAATTATTTAGGAAGTTTGAATGTAAATAAAACTTACGTTGCCAATTCTGGGGGAACATAAAATTCTTGCTGGTGTGTTCGTATGTGCTCGCATACTTGTGCGACATGTAGTAATGGAGCCAGCAATGTTCTGCTTCAGGCATGGGTTGGATAAGAGTCAATTCTTTAGGATTCATGTGTTGCTTATACAGCGATATCCTCGAAGACGCTCTAATGATCCGATCTGCCTTTCCCCGGACAGTCCCAACCAAGTTTCCCCTTGGGTTCTTCGGAGAACCATGAACAAGGAATGGCTGGGGAGGTACATTGGAGGCCACCTAATAAATCAACAAAATCATTAGGGGTGTTAAAACTTTAAAAATAAATCTCAAATATTAAGATATCAACTTTAAGACATTTACCTCAGTGCTGGAGCTGATTGTGTAGACCACCTTCATGGGAGAGTTAACCTCAGCCTCCTCTATCTTCTGCTTCTTCTTAGCTCTTAGTTCTTCTTCACACTTTTCCTTCTCTTTCTTCTTCTGAGCTCCTTCCTCTTCCCCCTTTTTCTTACCCCCTTCCTCTTCCTCCTTCTTCTCATCCTCTTCATTCTTCTTCTCTTCTTCCTTCTTCTTCTCTTCTTCCTCATCCTCCTTCTTCTTCTGTTCTTCCTTCTCCTTTTCCTTCCACAGGGACATAAGATATTCTTTGTCAAGATTTTCAACCACCTGTCCCACAATGAACTTCCAAAAATCCTCTGGTATAGGTGGAGGCAGTAGTTGGACTACTGGTGCAACAACTTTTTCAGTTTTGGGCTCATCATCAGCTTTTTTCAACTTCAACTACATACAAAAACAGAGTTGAGAGACATAAACTTAAGATAGTAATCTTAATATATAAACAGGACACTTTAATGTCAATGTTAAAGTTCACTCACATTGTTGTTTTGTTGGACATACTTCCATCTCTTGGAAACATCAGAGGTTTCCCAGAATTTCAACCTTGGAATTGCTTCCTTATCCTGACATCCTTTTGGGTTTTCCATATACTTTGGGCAGAAATTTTCCATGTACAAAAGCTAGAAAAGTAAAATTGAGATGGCAGCATTTAAGAAAGTGCTATTAATATTTTAAACTTCATGGTCAAAATAACTGAAAAAGAGTTAGAGATTTACCAAAGGAATTATCACGCAACCAGTTCCGCGAAGGGTTGTTCCAGTCTGAGCCTTAACTTGCTGTGTCTTGAAGTGATCCAGCCATAAGGCTGCCCAGTTTACCTCTTTCAGGTGCTCCAAATTAAAAACAAAATTAGCAAGACCTCTCCGGACTCCTGCTCGTCCTATCGGCATTCCCAGTGCACCCAAGATCAAGCAAACAACCCTTCGTTTCCACTCATCATTCAACAGCAGCCTGTTCTCATCCGCCTTGAACCACGGAACGTACTCACCGAAAGTTGTGTTGTCCTTAACGAGGCCGATACTTTCTTCAACTATGCGGAGTAGCATCGGATCGACCTCCGGGAACTCTGTTTCTCCGTAGCATCGGATTCCAAATAGCCACCCGACAACTTCCGGTGTTATCTCCACGGTGCGGCCGTGCGCTGTCATGTACCCGTCGGTATCGTAGCACTTGTAAATGAATTGGTTGAATTTCTCTGGGGTTTCCGTGATCTTTAGGTGTTGTATTCCTCCAAGGCCCACTTCGTGCATCCATGCTTTCTGTTCAACCGTCATTTCTTTAAAAAGATTCTGAACAGAGGGCAGGCTCATGTAACTCTGAAATCGCCTTGGATTCTTCAACTTTTTAACTGACATACCCTTCAGCTTGGCTTCAGCCGCCTTCTTCTTCAACTTTTCCTTCTCCCCCGTCGACTTCCTTTTCAAAGTACCTTCTCTTTTCCGCTTGTCTTTTTCTTGATGAGCCGCTGTGAGATAAGGTTCCTTCTGGATATTGTTCATGCATTTACACTCCAAGTTGATGCTTTGTAGGACCGCTTTGGTCATCCTCATTTTAGGATCTATTTTCCGAAGACTTTGCATCCTCACATTTCTAAAATTATGAAAATCAACCCATAATTTAAATTTATAGAGGCATACAATAAACTAAAACAGCAACAAACAATTAAAATTAAAGCGAAAGCCATTAGAGATGAAGTAATGACATGCAAAATTTAACAGAAAGGGCAGTAAATATATTAGATTGAGGTTCTAATAGATAAGAAATTAACTGCAGATCAGGAGACACATTATTTAACAAACTTTTCGCGAGAGTTAAATCATACTTGTATCTGATGTAGGCACTCATGGAATTGCCATGGTGAGCTTCATCATCACTCTCATCCTCATCTCATTTGTATTCCTCCACATCTCCATTCTCTTCCTTCTCTTCCTCATCTGACTCCTCCTCATCTGACTCCTCCTCATCATCTTCTTGTTGTTCAATCTGTTTGTCCTTCTCATTCTTCCTCATCTCAAATCTGTACTTGCTTACATCATGATCCTCATCACTAGAGGATTCCAAGGCCCTTTTCTCGTAATTGTCTCGTTGATCCTGTGGTAAATTGCAAAATAGGGCATACATCTGTACCAAAAGTTGGGGAGGCATATCCTTGTATTTCAATTTGAAAGCATATTTCCTCTCCTCACTGTCATATGTAAACAGTTGCAAATTAACAGTCATATGTAAACAGTTGCAAAAAACAGGCTATCAGTTTTGTAACAATAGTAAGATTTATCAATAATTAAGAAAAAGCAATTAACAGTTAAGTCAGCAGAACATATTACTAAAGTTTGAAAGGTCAATTCTTTAGATAGCATATTTAATAAAGTTCATGTTTTTAACAGAAGATTACTTACATGAACATGTCAAATCCAGGTGTGTGCTGGATGTTCTTTACTTCATCTTCTAAGCTCTTTCCCCTTTTCTTAGAAACCTTTTTCTTTCCCCTTTTCTTCAATGGTGTTGGTGGGGGTGGCTTTTTCCTTGGTGACCTCCTTGGGATGTTCACAATTTTGTCCTCCTCCGAAGCGAAGTGAAGCTGCTTCTTGGCTTTCTTCTTCCTCTCAATGTCTTCCGTCTCTGGATTCTTTCTCTTCTCAACTGAGGCAGCAGCATCGGCCAATTGGATTATGCCACTAGCATCCTCGAAGTGTGGACCTTCGACCATTGATAAAGGAAGGAATTTTGTTGAATCTTCCCAGATTTGTCTACCAATTGAGTCGGTGGAGTTAGGGTGAGCCTCCTTTGCCTCTTCATGCGAATCCCCTCCTCCAATTTCGGTTTTGCTGGGGTTTCCCTCTTCTGTTTTGGAGCCCCCATCTCCTACTGGTTCTTGAGGGCTAGATCCTCGATCTTTGGTTGGGTTCAAGACAGGAGTGAGGGGATTTGCAGTTAAAAGGACTTCCAAATTAACCGGGCTTACCTCCTGGTTTAGATCTGAAATCACCTTATCGATGTCTTTGGAAGGTGACATCTGCTCCCCTACGCCTGTATCTTCCTGGTCTGCCATGGATTTGTGATAGAGATGGAAGGGGAAGTTGAATTCGGGAAACTGATGAGAGAGAGAGAGAGAGATTTGTGATAGGGCTGGTCTGGGTTCGTCTGGTTTGTGGTTGCTAGTAATGAAGAAACCTCGCAGAGAGAGAGAGATATTTGGTTGTGCGGTTGCCAGTAATGAAGGGGATGGGACAACTGACATTAAAATTTCCAAATTTCAAATTTTTCAAAAACATCTATCTACATTTTTACACAAAAACACAAATATTTTAAAGACTCCATCTTAACGTAACAAACATACACTACTAGAAAAATGGCCTTTGGCCACACAAAACTTAGCCACGCGTAACTAGTGTGGCAAAAAATACTATTAACCACGGTAAACAACTGTGGTTATTTTATTTTACTACAGCCATGGTTATTAGAATAATTTCGTGGCAAAATTATACTTTAACCACGTTAATATATATTCCCGCAGCGATTTTATCCCGTAATCGAACTTGCCACGGTCATAGCCGTGGCTATTAAAATTTCTTAACAAAAAAATGCCTTCGTCCATCGAATTTTTTTGAACTGCAAACCTAAAACTGGTAGGCGGTTCATTGTCAAAATTTTCAACCCTCGTCACTCTCTTGTCAAAAATTCGTTCGCATCGATTCCATCCAGCCGCAAACAAACTTCAATCAATCCAGCTACTCTACATCTCAATCAATCGACTGCTGCTGTCGTGTTTCTGTTACCTTTGTTCCATTGCAGTCATCGTCGAATCGTGACTCTCATCTTTCCGTCATCGTCTTTCCATCGCCGCCGCTGCCGCTCGCACAGGTAAAGTAGCCAATCCAGTCTTCTTCCGTCGCCTTCAGACTTATAGGTATGGCTCCATTCAAACCCTCCCAACCAGCCTCCTCTTACCCATGTGTGAATGGAAGATTTTTCAAAATTTGTAGATCTGGAGTTGATTTATGTTGCCCCGTCCCCGTTTGACTGTTTTATTTCTAATTTATAGCTCAAAACTGTTTATGCACATCAAATCTGGTCTCTCCTCTTATGTCTCTCTCCCTCCCTCTCTGATAACTGTAATTGGTGAAAATTTCTAGGGTTTATGATATGTATCAGTTGACACTGATTGGATCCTCATTTGGATTGCTTGTTTGGATCTTCAGGGTCAAAGTAATAGAATCAACAATTTTGGGGCTTGGAACTTTAAGTAGGTAAGTTCAAGTCTCCTTGCTCTATGAATCTTCTCTACTGATTTTTGATGTGCTGATGGGAAGGTTCACTAATCGTGGATCTAAATGTTTTCTAGGTTTATAATCGTGTTGCAATATTGACCATCCTTTATTTTTCACTCCAATTATTTCTATGATATGCATCTTGTTTATTTGTTCTGATGCTCTCTTGATCTGTAGTTGCCTTGCTTACTTGCCTTAAAAGGGATACAGGAGAAGCTAAAATGGAGAACACCGCAAATCTATTGCTCCTAGAAGCGAGAGGAGAGTGGGTGTTTAGTGAAGTTAATTTCTAGCTGCTGAAGCCCTAAACCAGCTTAATCTCTGTAAGCATAATTTAGATTCACTCTCTTTATTCTCCTGTGGCAATGTCCTCTGAATTCAGCTCCCTGATTTTATTTTACCCAGGCATTTTAGCCGTCTGAAGACCTACGTAAGCAAATATCTTGTATAGTTGTCTGTGATTTTACGAAAAATTGGAAATGGCCTTTGTTACGGACGAGGAGAGAACAGAGGATTAACTCTTTCGAGGTAGTTTTGGTTGCCAATTCAGCTGTTGGAAAATCAAACTTGCTATCCAGATTTGCGAGAGATGAATTTTACCCCAACTCAAAGTCGACCATTGGAGAAGAGTTTCAAAATCAAGTAGATATAAATGGAAAAGAAGTCAAGGCCCAGATTTGGGAGACTGCTGGTCCAGACCTTCGACAACATTGATAGATGGCTTAATGAGCTGCATAGTAAGCACCTTCATCAAAATTATGTTTGATCTCTTGCTATTTAGCTTCCTTCTCTTCCATTTGATGACCTCTATATCAGTTTGAATAATTTATATCTTAATTAAATTCAGAAAATAGAATCAGGAAGTGCAAGCACTGCCTTTTAGTATGGTTTATATGGAAAATATCAAATGATTATTTTACCTTTTACTCCAATTAAAATACAATAGTGGGATTATGATGCTCTCATCAAATAGATTGATTTTGGATTAGCTTAAATTATCAATAGGTAATATTATAGACTATGGAAATATTTGTTTTCGTATGCCCTAGTATATATTTAATATTCCATCTATGAACTAAGATAATTGATCTGCTCATGCTGTGATTTAATATTCCACCTAGAAGCATAACTGTATAAAAGGCGTAACAGAGATCTTGGAACTAAGATAGTTGTACTGCTCATGCTGTGAGTTTGGACCTTTGAATACTACTTTTCACTTGTTTGGTAAATTCAAGAGAGAATGGAATGATCACATTGTAGTAAATTTAAATTAGACCATCACAGGTAGTATCATTACAGTTACATATATACACTTCTATGTATAGTAATTACTATTACTACCCACATACAATCTCAATTAGAAGCTTTTCAGTCAGGTTAGATGATGGTCAGTGAGATTTAGATGATCATGACTCTGGCGATAACTTCAGTTAAGGGTAAGGCAATGAAAGGTAACAGGAGAAGGTAAGGTGAAAGAATAAAACAGATACACCAATTTGCTATCGTAGCATCACTTTGAAGTTTGACCTCATAGGATTATATGAAGGATCATCACAACCTAGTTCATGAAGCTCACCTAGGGGAACAATGAATTTTGATAGTATTGTGTTAAGCACGTTGGGTGGAACTTTCAAGAACGGGATATTGCCGTAGTCTTCAGTGTAGGTGTTCTTGAGTTATCCCTCTAAACCATGAGTCCTTGGTAGATAGCTTCAGTCTCACCATCACTGACCGTTTTGCATTCATAAGTTGTTGTTCCTCCTGGACAAACATGATTCATGTGTCGTTTTCATTTTCATTGATGATACCAGAATGCCTTGTAAACATTTACATGTAGATGTCCCATCTCCTCGTATAAGTTGTTCTCTTTAACCTCATGTAATCTTATATCAAGTATTTAATTCATAAAATTCCTTCAGGATTCCATACCTTCAAAATAGATTGGGCAATGGAAGAGATAAAGATGTGGACTGGCTTTGGGCTAGTTTTGCAAAAGTCTGACTTCTGATGTGTTGTTTTTGCTCCTAGATTACACGGGAATTGTTGTTTGTGCTTGGTTATTTACACATGATTGATGATTCATGCATTCTTAATGGAATTGGTAGTCAGTTTTCATAATGGAGTATTCCCTTCTTTTGTATAGATTACCATAGAGCGGAGACGAAGGTTGTTGAAGGCAAAAAGCTACGATTTTACGGACATGTCAATCATGTAGACGAAGCAGGATGATATCCGGATGATTTTGTCCGCCAAAGTTCATCTCGGCACCAAGAACTGTGACATCCAGATGGAGTGATACGCCTTCAAGCGCCGTAACGACGGAATTTACACTATCAATCTTGGAAAGACTTGGGAGAAGCTACAGATGGCTGCTAGGGTCATTGTTTTAATTGAAACTCCACAAGATATCATTGTGCAGTCAGCCAGGCCCTATGGTCAGAGCGCAGTCCTGAAGGTTGCTCAGTACACTAGTTGTCATTCTATTGCTGGTTGTCACACCCCTGGTACATTCACTAACCAGCTCCAGACTTCCTTCAGCGAGCCTGGCCTTCTTATCCTGACTGACCGCAGACTGATAACCAACCCATCAAGGAAGCTTCTCTTGTAAACATTACCACCATTGCCTTCTGTGACACTGATTCACCCATGTGGTATGTGAATATTGGCATCCCAAAAAAGGAAAACACAGCATTGGATGTCTGTTCTGGCTGTTGGCAAGGATGGTCTTGCAGATGCGTAACACTATTCCTTAAGGACACAAATGGGTATGTCACGGTAACTATCATCTTAAATTGTTGGATGTTCCCATTCCTTGATTTCTATTGGATCTCCAGATTGTGGTATTTTTAATATGCTCTAGAAATGCAGGTGGACTTGTTTTCTACTGCGAGCCTGAAGAAGCAAAGGAACCTGATGAGGAGGAAGTTGCTATCGAAGGAGACTACACAGATTATGGTGGCGTCTCGCAAGCTGCTGCTATTAGTGCTGGGGATTGGGATGCGGTTGCACCAAATGCTATTGCTGCAGCTCCTACTAGCTGGGCTCCTGAACTAGCAGTGTCGGGGGCTGCTGATGCCGGTAGGGAAACACTCGTGGCACCACCACAAGCTGCTACCGACATAGCAGTTCGCAAGACATTTGTGGGGGCTCTATTTTCCAGGATCATATCTGGTTTTCATGTTTACTTTATATTATATTTATTGTGAAGACATTGAGAATTGTTTTGCCAGAGAGTTTAGCTGCAGAAATTTGACATAAATTTGATACTGTGAATGAATTTCCTAAGTTTATATAATTAAGAGTTCTATTAATAGCATCAATCGATTGTGTGTGTAGTACCATTTGTAATTTTTATAATCTCTCAGTGCGATTTCATACAGGTATTAATCTCATAGGGCACTAGTATTGTCACATTACATGTCTTAGTAACGGGAGTTATGTGGCTAAATCAATTTAAATTTGCGGGTAAATGTAACAATTAGCCACGCGAAATGATTGTGGCAAAATCAATAATTTGGCGGGTAAAATTTCGTTTAGCCACGGGTATTACCCGTGGCTTAAATAAAATTAGCCACGGACATTGAAATCGCGTGGTTATTTGGTGGACGCAAATTAGCCACGGGAACTACCGTGGCAAAACCTTCGCCACGGCTGTTACCCGTGGCTGAACTGAAAAACCACGCCAGTTGTAGCCACGCTTATTTACCGTGGCTTCTCCCGTGGCTAAAACTATTTGCCACGGGAATTGAAGCTTTTGCCACATTAGTTACCCGTGGCAAAAGCCCCTTTTTCTGGTAGTGATATTGTTTTTTTAATTTCTTTAGTTGTGGAGTGTCATAATTAATTTTATTTAGTATTATTGGTATATTATTAGTATTGCCATGAAATTTTGTACAAATGTAGAAAACACAAGTATCGCCATCTTTGCGTTTGCATTTGACTGTCTCTTAATATCTCCTTCTAAATATATTAATATAATTTCCATAATTCTAAACTCTAGAGAGCACTCTATCTTATTTTTTTGTATACTCATCACTGTAAAATTTTATTAACTTTTTGTTTGTTCATCAATTGGTTAACTCAGGGATGCCTATTTGTGGGTTTTTGGAGGTTGTCTCACAATGTCGATAGTCGGTTACACCCTTATCCCTCGGTGTTAAAGTCCCATGGTTGTGTGTGACCTCAAAACTCCCTGTCTTGTTAAAATGACCCAAATACAACATTAAATCAGAGTTGGCATGCTGGGGGCACATTTCATGGCTAAACTCGTACAATTATCGAGTTTTCATTCGATTTTTGCCCCTTTATGTCACGTAGAGGAGCAAAACTTGAAGTCATTTCAAAATAACTCCCAGCATTGTCCTTGGCATATTTTCCAGGACACATGGTGACACCCCGAGTCATTCCATCGACGAAGAAACCAAAATAAGTGGCATTTTAAAGGGAAATACGTTATAAAGTTTAAGATAGACCCTTCTCTAGGGTTTAGCATTTAAGAAGATGCATACATTTTTTAGAATGAGTTATTAATACTCCATCAAATCAATACTCAAAGATGCCTATTTGTGGGTTTTTGGAGGCTGTGCACACTGCCATGCATGGTAGAAACACAAGGCAGGCACAAATTCCTCAAATTGGGTACAGAATTATGTTGGTGATGTAGTTAATGGGAAAGAACAAAGTTTCCAACGGGTACGCGTTACCCAAACTGAGTTTGATTGACGTCTATGCATCTCATTTGTGCCACCACTCAACACATACTAGCACTATGTGACATTTTAAGACCAATTCTGATACTTACAACACACGGTCACTTCTCACAACGTCAAGTCTCACAATGTCGATAGTCGGTTACACCCTTATCCCTCGGTGTTCAAGTCCCATGGTTGGGTGTGACCTCAAAACTCCCTGTCTTGTTAAAATGACCCAAATACAACATTAAATCAAAGTTGGCATGCTGGGGGCACATTTCATGGCTAAACTCGTACAATTATCGAGTTTTCATTCGGTTTTTGCCCCTTTATGTCACTTAGAGGAGCAAAACTTGAAGTCATTTCAAAATAACTCCCAGCATTGTCCTTGGCATGTTTTCCAGGACACATGGTGACACCCCGAGTCATTCCATTGACGAAGAATTCAAAATAAGTGGCATTTTAAAGGGAAATACATTATAAAGTTTAAGATAGACCCCTCTCTAGGGTTTAGCATTTAAGAAGATGCATACATTTTTTTAGAATGAGTTGTTAATACTCCATCACATCAATACTCAAAGATGCCTATTTGTGGGTTTTTGGAGGTTGTGCACACTGCCATGCATGGTAGAAACACAAGGCAGGCACAAAGTCCTCAAATTGGGTACAGAATTATGTTGGTGATGTAGTTAATGGGAAAGAACAATGTTTCCAACGGGTACATGTTACCCAAACTGAGTTTGATTGACGTCTATGCATCTCATTTGTGCCACCACTCAACACATACTAGCACTATGTGACATTTTAAGACCAATTCTGATACTTACAACACACGGTCACTTCTCACAACGTCAAGTCTCACAATGTCGATAGTCGGTTACACCCTTATCCCTCGGTGTTCAAGTCCCATGGTTGGGTGTGACCTCAAAACTCCCTGTCTTGTTAAAATGACCCAAATACAACATTAAATCAGAGTTGGCATGATGGGGGCACATTTCATGGCTAAACTCGTACAATTATCGAGTTTTCATTCGATTTTTGCCCCTTTATGTCACTTAGAGGAGCAAAACTTGAAGTCATTTCAAAATAACTCCCAGCATTGTCCTTGGCATGTTTTCCAGGACACATGGTGACACCCCGAGTCATTCCATCGACGAAGAATTCAAAATAAGTGGCATTTTAAAGGGAAATACATTATAAAGTTTAAGATAGACCCCTCTCTAGGGTTTAGCATTTAAGAAGATGCATACAGTTTTTTAGAATGAGTTGTTAATACTCCATCAAATCAATACTCAAAGATGCCTATTTTTGGGTTTTTAGAGGTTATGCACACTGCCATGCATGGTAGAAACACAAGGCAGGCACAAATTCCTCAAATTGGGTACAGAATTATGTTGGTGATGTAGTTAATGGGAAAGAACAAAGTTTCCAACGGGTACGCGTTACCCAAACTGAGTTTGATTGACGTCTATGCATCTCATTTGTGCCACCACTCAACACATACTAGCACTATGTGACATTTTAAGACCAATTCTGATACTTACAACACACGGTCACTTCTCACAACGTCAAGTCTCACAATGTCGATAGTCGGTTACACCCTTATCCCTCGGTGTTCAAGTCCCATGGTTGGGTGTGACCTCAAAACTCCCTGTCTTGTTAAAATGACCCAAATACAACATTAAATCAAAGTTGGCATGCTGGGGGCACATTTCATGGCTAAACTCGTACAATTATCGAGTTTTCATTCGGTTTTTGCCCCTTTATGTCACTTAGAGGAGCAAAACTTGAAGTCATTTCAAAATAACTCCCAGCATTGTCCTTGGCATGTTTTCCAGGACACATGGTGACACCCCGAGTCATTCCATTGACGAAGAATTCAAAATAAGTGGCATTTTAAAGGGAAATACATTATAAAGTTTAAGATAGACCCCTCTCTAGGGTTTAGCATTTAAGAAGATGCATACATTTTTTTAGAATGAGTTGTTAATACTCCATCACATCAATACTCAAAGATGCCTATTTGTGGGTTTTTGGAGGTTGTGCACACTGCCATGCATGGTAGAAACACAAGGCAGGCACAAAGTCCTCATATTGGGTACAGAATTATGTTGGTGATGTAGTTAATGGGAAAGAACAATGTTTCCAACGGGTACATGTTACCCAAACTGAGTTTGATTGACGTCTATGCATCTCATTTGTGCCACCACTCAACACATACTAGCACTATGTGACATTTTAAGACCAATTCTGATACTTACAACACACGGTCACTTCTCACAACGTCAAGTCTCACAATGTCGATAGTCGGTTACACCCTTATCCCTCGGTGTTCAAGTCCCATGGTTGGGTGTGACCTCAAAACTCCCTGTCTTGTTAAAATGACCCAAATACAACATTAAATCAGAGTTGGCATGATGGGGGCACATTTCATGGCTAAACTCGTACAATTATCGAGTTTTCATTCGATTTTTGCCCCTTTATGTCACTTAGAGGAGCAAAACTTGAAGTCATTTCAAAATAACTCCCAGCATTGTCCTTGGCATGTTTTCCAGGACACATGGTGACACCCCGAGTCATTCCATCGACGAAGAATTCAAAATAAGTGGCATATTAAAGGGAAATACATTATAAAGTTTAAGATAGACCCCTCTCTAGGGTTTAGCATTTAAGAAGATGCATACAGTTTTTTAGAATGAGTTGTTAATACTCCATCAAATCAATACTCAAAGATGCCTATTTTTGGGTTTTTAGAGGTTATGCACACTGCCATGCATGGTAGAAACACAAGGCAGGCACAAATTCCTCAAATTGGGTACAGAATTATGTTGGTGATGTAGTTAATGGGAAAGAACAATGTTTCCAACGGGTACGCGTTACCCAAACTGAGTTTGATTGACGTCTATGCATCTCATTTGTGCCACCACTCAACACATACTAGCACTATGTGACATTTTAAGACCAATTCTGATACTTACAACACACGGTCACTTCTCACAACGTCAAGTCTCACAATGTCGATAGTCGGTTACACCCTTATCCCTCGGTGTTCAAGTCCCATGGTTGGGTGTGACCTCAAAACTCCCTGTCTTGTTAAAATGTTTCAAATACAACATTAAATCAGAGTTGGCATGCTGGGGGCACATTTCATGGCTAAACTCGTACAATTATCGAGTTTTCATTCGATTTTTTCCCCTTTATGTCACTTAGAGGAGCAAAACTTGAAGTCATTTCAAAATAACTCCCAGCATTGTCCTTGGCATGTTTTCCAGGACACATGGTGACACCCCGAGTCATTCCATCGACGAAGAAACCAAAATAAGTGGCATTTTAAAGGGAATATCTTGTAAAGTTTAAGATAGACCCCGCTCTAGGGTTTAGCATTTAAGAAGATGCATACATTTTTTTAGAATGAGTTGTTAATACTCCATCACATCAATACTCAAAGATGCCTATTTGTGGGTTTTTGGAGGTTGTGCACACTGCCATGCATGGTAGAAACACAAGGCAGGCACAAAGTCCTCAAATTGGGTACATAATTATGTTGGTGATGTAGTTAATGGGAAAGAACAATGTTTCCAACGGGTACATGTTACCCAAACTGAGTTTGATTGACGTCTATGCATCTCATTTGTGCCACCACTCAACACATACTAGCACTATGTGACATTTTAAGACCAATTCTGATACTTACAACACATGGTCACTTCTCACAACGTCAAGTCTCACAATGTCGATAGTCGGTTACACCCTTATCCCTCGGTGTTCAAGTCCCATGGTTGGGTGTGACCTCAAAACTCCCTGTCTTGTTAAAATGACCCAAATACAACATTAAATCAGAGTTGGCATGCTGGGGGCACATTTCATGGCTAAACTCGTACAATTATCGAGTTTTCATTCGATTTTTGCCCCTTTATGTCACTTAGAGGAGCAAAACTTGAAGTCATTTCAAAATAACTCCCAGCATTGTCCTTGGCATGTTTTCCAGGACACATGGTGACACCCCGAGTCATTCCATCGACGAAGAATTCAAAATAAGTGGCATTTTAAAGGGAAATACATTATAAAGTTTAAGATAGACCCCTCTCTAGGGTTTAGCATTTAAGAAGATGCATACATTTTTTTAGAATGAGTTGTTAATACTCCATCAAATCAATACTCAAAGATGCCTATTTTTGGGTTTTTGGAGGTTATGCACACTGCCATGCATGGTAGAAACACAAGGCAGGCACAAATTCCTCAAATTGGGTACAGAATTATGTTGGTGATGTAGTTAATGGGAAAGAACAATGTTTCCAACGGGTACGCGTTACCCAAACTGAGTTTGATTGACGTCTATGCATCTCATTTGTGCCACCACTCAACACATACTAGCACTATGTGACATTTTAAGACCAATTCTTATACTTACAACACACGGTCACTTCTCACAACGTCAAGTCTCACAATGTCGATAGTCGGTTACACCCTTATCCCTCGGTGTTCAAGTCCCATGGTTGGGTGTGACCTCAAAACTCCCTGTCTTGTTAAAATGTTTCAAATACAACATTAAATCAGAGTTGGCATGCTGGGGGCACATTTCATGGCTAAACTCGTACAATTATCGAGTTTTCATTCGATTTTTTCCCCTTTATGTCACTTAGAGGAGCAAAACTTGAAGTCATTTCAAAATAACTCCCAGCATTGTCCTTGGCATGTTTTCCAGGACACATGGTGACACCCCGAGTCATTACATCGACGAAGAAACCAAAATAAGTGGCATTTTAAAGGGAATATCTTGTAAAGTTTAAGATAGACCCCTCTCTAGGGTTTAGCATTTAAGAAGATGCATACATTTTTTTAGAATGAGTTGTTAATACTCCATCACATCAATACTCAAAGATGCCTATTTGTGGGTTTTTGGAGGTTGTGCACACTGCCATGCATGGTAGAAACACAAGGCAGGCACAAAGTCCTCAAATTGGGTACATAATTATGTTGGTGATGTAGTTAATGGGAAAGAACAATGTTTCCAACGGGTACATGTTACCCAAACTGAGTTTGATTGACGTCTATGCATCTCATTTGTGCCACCACTCAACACATACTAGCACTATGTGACATTTTAAGACCAATTCTGATACTTACAACACACGGTCACTTCTCACAACGTCAAGTCTCACAATGTCGATAGTCGGTTACACCCTTATCCCTCGGTGTTCAAGTCCCATGGTTGGGTGTGACCTCAAAACTCCCTGTCTTGTTAAAATGACCCAAATACAACATTAAATCAGAGTTGGCATGCTGGGGGCACATTTCATGGCTAAACTCGTACAATTATCGAGTTTTCATTCGATTTTTGCCCCTTTATGTCACTTAGAGGAGCAAAACTTGAAGTCATTTCAAAATAACTCCCAGCATTGTCCTTGGCATGTTTTCCAGGACACATGGTGACACCCCGAGTCATTCCATCGACGAAGAATTCAAAATAAGTGGCATTTTAAAGGGAAATACATTATAAAGTTTAAGATAGACCCCTCTCTAGGGTTTAGCATTTAAGAAGATGCATACATTTTTTTAGAATGAGTTGTTAATACTCCATCAAATCAATACTCAAAGATGCCTATTTTTGGGTTTTTGGAGGTTATGCACACTGCCATGCATGGTAGAAACACAAGGCAGGCACAAATTCCTCAAATTGGGTACAGAATTATGTTGGTGATGTAGTTAATGGGAAAGAACAATGTTTCCAACGGGTACGCGTTACCCAAACTGAGTTTGATTGACGTCTATGCATCTCATTTGTGCCACCACTCAACACATACTAGCACTATGTGACATTTTAAGACCAATTCTTATACTTACAACACACGGTCACTTCTCACAACGTCAAGTCTCACAATGTCGATAGTCGGTTACACCCTTATCCCTCGGTGTTCAAGTCCCATGGTTGGGTGTGACCTCAAAACTCCCTGTCTTGTTAAAATGTTTCAAATACAACATTAAATCAGAGTTGGCATGCTGGGGGCACATTTCATGGCTAAACTCGTACAATTATCGAGTTTTCATTCGATTTTTTCCCCTTTATGTCACTTAGAGGAGCAAAACTTGAAGTCATTTCAAAATAACTCCCAGCATTGTCCTTGGCATGTTTTCCAGGACACATGGTGACACCCCGAGTCATTACATCGACGAAGAAACCAAAATAAGTGGCATTTTAAAGGGAATATCTTGTAAAGTTTAAGATAGACCCCTCTCTAGGGTTTAGCATTTAAGAAGATGCATACATTTTTTTAGAATGAGTTGTTAATACTCCATCACATCAATACTCAAAGATGCCTATTTGTGGGTTTTTGGAGGTTGTGCACACTGCCATGCATGGTAGAAACACAAGGCAGGCACAAAGTCCTCAAATTGGGCACATAATTATGTTGGTGATGTAGTTAATGGGAAAGAACAATGTTTCCAACGGGTACATGTTACCCAAACTGAGTTTGATTGACGTCTATGCATCTCATTTGTGCCACCACTCAACACATACTAGCACTATGTGACATTTTAAGACCAATTCTGATACTTACAACACACGGTCACTTCTCACAACGTCAAGTCCCACAATGTCGATAGTCGGTTACACCCTTATCCCTCGGTGTTCAAGTCCCATGGTTGGGTGTGACCTCAAAACTCCCTGTCTTGTTAAAATGACCCAAATACAACATTAAATCAGAGTTGGCATGCTGGGGGCACATTTCATGGCTAAACTCGTACAATTATCGAGTTTTCATTCGATTTTTGCCCCTTTATGTCACTTAGAGGAGCAAAACTTGAAGTCATTTCAAAATAACTCCCAACATTGTCCTTGGCATGTTTTCCAGGACACATGGTGACACCCCAAGTCATTCAATCGACGAAGAAACCAAAATAAGTGGCATTTTAAAGGGAAATACATTATAAAGTTTAAGATAGACCCCTCTCTAGGGTTTAGCATTTAAGAAGATGCATACATTTTTTTAGAATGAGTTGTTAATACTCCATCAAATCAATACTCAAAGATGCCTATTTGTGGGTTTTTGGAGGTTGTGCACACTGCCATGCATGGTAGAAACACAAGGCAGGCACAAAGTCCTCAAATTGGGCACAGAATTATGTTGGTGATGTAGTTAATGGGAAAGAACAATGTTTCCAACGGGTACGCGTTACCCAAACTGAGTTTGATTGACGTCTATGCATCTCATTTGTGCCACCACTCAACACATACTAGCACTATGTGACATTTTAAGACCAATTCTTATACTTACAACACACGGTCACTTCTCACAACGTCAAGTCTCACAATGTCGATAGTCGGTTACACCCTTATCCCTCGGTGTTCAAGTCCCATGGTTGGGTGTGACCTCAAAACTCCCTGTCTTGTTAAAATGACCCAAATACAACATTAAATCAGATTTGGCATGCTGGGGGCACATTTCATGGCTAAACTCGTACAATTATCGAGTTTTCATTCGTTTTTTGCCTCTTTATGTCACTTAGAGGAGCAAAACTTGAAGTCATTTCAAAATAACTCCCAGCATTGTCCTTGGCATGTTTTCCAGGACACATGGTGACACCCCGAGTCATTCCATCGACGAAGAAACCAAAATAAGTGGCATTTTAAAGGGAAATATCTTGTAAAGTTTAAGATAGACCCCTCTCTAGGGTTTAGCATTTAAGAAGATGCATACAGTTTTTTAGAATGAGTTGCTAATACTCCATCAAATCAATACTCAAAGATACATTAGAGATATTATTATTATTATTTTTTTTGCTTTCCTTTTAAATATTTCATACTAAGTGCCAGAATTTTGGGGCACATTTTGAAATTTTTGAATTTCATGCACGAAAATAATAATTTGAAATTTAAAAAACGTGAGAGAGTGGTCCAATCAATTCAACCGCATCAACTGCCACTCACAGCCCACCTTGCCTTTAATTTCGGAACAGTTCCATTTGCAGAGTCCTTCAAGTAATTGACTCTGTGGTTCCAGTTTCAATCAATTTTCTGAAACTGACCAAAATCTCTCTCTCTCTCTCTCTCTCTCTCTCTCTCTCTCTCTCTCTCTCTCCAGTTTCGCAACTTTCCTCTTCATCTTCCCCATCTTCATCTTCTCCATCTTCATCTCTTCTCCTTCAATCAACATACAGAATCCATGGCGAAGAAGAAGATTATTCGAGAAAGACGATCAAAACAACAAGATCTTGCCGATAACAAGATCGATAGCAACTCTAGCAACACGGAAAGACAACGGAGTTCACAGGAGGGAAAGAAAACGAAGTCCACGGATGAAATTGGTCTGAAGAATTTTGGATATGGTCTCGATGCAATTCCATTATCAAGGGTTGATTTTGAAATGGCGGATGTTGAAGCAGACAAATTGAAGAAATTGGCTGAGGCTGCTGCCTTAATTGAGAAGAGTACGAGTACAGAGGGTGCCAGTACAGAGAAGAAGAAACTAAAGAATAAAGAGAAAGAAAAGAAGGAAGAGCACGTTGAGGAAGTCCCTAGGAGATCGACCCGGAAACATCCAGCACCACCGAAGGCAGTGAAGAAACGAACAAATCAGAAGGCTTCTAAGCGCAAGAATGAAGATGTATAGGTGAAGCATACTCCTGGATTTGACCTATTCCTGTAAGTAATCACTTTTTTATTTTGAAATGTCCTTCTTTTTTATCATGCTGTTTAATGAATTAATAACTCCTTCTTAAAATCAAATTTTGTGAAATTTTTTTCTACCTTCTCACTTTGTCCTAAATTAATCTTTGTTAATTGTCATGTTTCACAATGCACTGTTATCCCATGTAACTTAATTGTTAGATCTGTAATCTCTGAAATTTAAATTGCCTTCTGTGTTATTTGAAGGTTTTACTTAAGTTTTTCAACTGTTTACTTATGACAGTAACCATCAAAAATCTACAATGGGATATAGAGGGAAGGATATGCCTCCCAAACTGATAGCACGGCAGTATAGAGTATTTCTCAACTTACCTGAGGATGAATGTTGACGATAATTCCCAAGTATAGGAATATCGTTCTAAGTAGTACCCGAGTAAGAACGGGGTCGAATCCACAAGGAGAGGAGGGTTAGATAATGACTTACTAAACTAGCAATAGAAGGAACTAAGCTACTAACTAGAGCAAGTAATGTAAATTCTCGTAGGCTTTTTAGCTAGCCAAGCTATCAAATCCACCAAAACTAATTGATGGAGCGAGTTGAGATTTGAGAATTTAAAGAACAAAGTAAACAACTACTAAAACTACGATTCAAGAAAGTAGTGAAATAACAAGTAATGAGGGGCTAGGGATCATCGGTTTCTCTAGTGACCAATCCCCCTATTATATTCAAGCCCGGTTCTCATATCACATGTAGAATTCCACAAGACAAGTGCCTCAAGAATCGATTGCTCATTGCAATCCAACTTGCCACAAATGAAGTGCCTAACTCTAACACACGATAATTAAGCACTAAAGAAGCGATTCAAATGAGATTTTCCAAATATCAAGTGCCTCAAGCATCAAACATATGTAAACACACATAGGTGTTTCCACATGAAAGATCAAGCCACAAATGAGATTCCTAAATTCTCACTCAAATCACCTAACTAGTACTCAATTTCTCAAAGTTAGGATTAACGAGTCACTTCAACGCAAGAGAAATTCCGAATCAAACATGTCAAGAACATTCGCACATCTACCTATTCAATGCATCAAATACTCCAACATGAGAGATTCAAGTATTAAACTACGTATTGAAGCTACTCAATTCAACCCATTCTTCCTTGAAGTCCAACTTGAATCAATAAGAGGATTAGGGCACTAGATAGTCCCAAATCACCCAAGCAAGTTAACTAGCTAAACATGAGAGATTCAAGTGAAGTAGAGAAAATTATCATTTCATTCATCATAATTGAATCCAACACAAGTTATCACCAATTCTTCCTCAAAACTTGGTTCAAATTACACATAACCAAGAGCACAATAGCCACAAACACAAACTAAGCTATGAAAATAAAGCAATAATCAACCTAAATCTCTGCTGCTAGCTACTGTGACTAATGCTGCTGCTGTAGTGCTGAACCCAGCAAGAACACAGCACAAACACAGAGCCAAAACAGAGCTCAAGAACAGCTCTGAAAACAGCCACAAAATTCGTCAAAACAGCCCAGAGATGGCTTCAATCACACCTCCTCTCTCCCTCTCTTCCTCTTTCTACGTTCTTTCTCAAGAAAAACCCATGGTTAGGGCGAAATCAGAGAGATAGAGAGGAGAAACAGAGACCCAAAACAGAGGCGTCCAAAACCGTCGGGTCAGAGCAGTCCGTCAAATTTCTTCATCTTCGGTTTATATAGGCGATGGGGGAGGGTTTCGTAGCCTCCAAGTGATCATCTCAGCCCTCTAATTGAACCCAATTCATCTGAATCGTTGATTTGCAGCTGCTTAAGAACCCTTGCTCGAATTGGGGCTTTCTTGTAACTTCACTTTTGGGCCGAATCAAGGGGTGGGTTTGATAGAGGGTCGGATAGGTAGTTGATTGGGACTGTTTTGGGCGAATTTGGTTGAGTTTTGAGGCCGGGGTGAGGGTCGTTTGAAGCTTCTTCGAAGCTCCCATGGTGTTCCCCTGTTTTAGAGTCGCGAGGAAGAAGATACAGCTGCGTTGCAGCTGTTAAATTGAGGAAAATACAAAAAGACCCCCTCTTGTTCGCTGGTATCTTTAAAAGGCCCCCTCTCCTCTTAAAACATTTGAGTAAACAGCAACTTCACCCCCACTCCGTTAGGAACACTATACTCAAGCCCTTAAATCGTTTAGAAACCTACACTTTAGCCCTAATTCCGTTAATTTCTTCTCAAATATGCCCTTTGACATCACTTTTGACTTGCAATTTAGCCTTTAACTAGTATTTTCTTCAATTTTTGGCATCTTTTCCACTTGATTTCTTCAATATAAGCCCATCTAAATCCTTCTTCACTTCTCTTGGCCCCTCTAAAGCGTCTCAATTCATCATTCAAGCTCTCCCAACTAGCCTCTTGCGTTCTAAATCACGTCCTTGCCTACAAAATAAGATAAAAACAACCAAAACTACGAAAACAAGCATAAGTCTAGAAAGAGAGATAAAATAGATAAATTACACATATTAGCAAGTTATGAAGAGTTCGTTAACATACTAAAATGTGCAATTTACGTTCCTTAACACACCCCCCAACTAGCCTTTTGCTCGTCCTCGGGCAAAGAGAGCGATATGAGTAGTGAACTAGTGAAGAACCAATCATGAGAGACACACACTCAACTAGACAAGGCTTGACTCAATTCTAATCTAGACTCGAATATTTACAAAAACGCACACACACATTATCTATCCTAAGTGAGGACTCAAAGAAACAAAATACTAAGAGTTACTAGCTAATTTTAATTTTTTTGGTGGGGGATAAAGAAGAATGCATAAATGTCTCCTCAAATAAATTCTCAAAGTCCAAGAAGATTGAGAAAGAAGCCTAAGGACGTCTAAGCATATACTCATACAAATGTGGGCGGTGTTTGGTAGAAGGTGACTCATGCGAACCACAAAACTTATTAAATTAAGTCCAATTTGCGAGAAAGTATGCCTTCAAAAATAAGGATCACATGAAACTAGACATTCTCATACTTATTCAAAAGCACCCATGTAGGATGGACCTCCAAAGCTTTGAACAAAAATTTTTTAAGAAGGGGAGATGTGGTTGTGGGCTTGTATGATCCTTTTGTGGATTTTTGGTCGATAGTGCGATTTATCACGATTTTTTTTTCTTTTTCTTTCTTCTCTTTTTTTTTTATTATTTAACCTCAAATCCAAGGCTCTCCAAGACCCACAACAAAAAGAGGAATATACAAGCGAGTGGGCTTTTTAAGCTAAACCAAGGGAGCTATCTAGGTGGTGACGTAACATTATCCCCGGACACCCCTCTATTTCTTAGACATCGCATGGGGTGTCATTGGTAACCACCACTCCAATGGGCTACAAGTTTCCACTGCAAAAACGAATAGAGTAAAATCTTTTTGTGAAGTTCAAATAGCTTTAGAAAATGCACCCTTTATCAAAAGTAGAAGATGTCAAAGTTTATGTGATCAACTTAGCTTGAAGGACTTAAACATGAAACGTAAATTTAGCGTGTCGTTTTGTGAGAACGCATGATGTCGCGGAATGTGGGATATTGGTGTAGATGTATTGAGTATAAGCAAAGAATTCCTTTCTAAAATAAAAATAAAAAGAACATGGACTAAGAGATTTCATTATTTGAAAACATCTAGCTTCCTAAAATTCCCCCTTTTCACTTTTCTCATTTTTTTCATTTTTTTCAATTTTCAATTTTTTTTTTCTTTTTTCAAAATAAGTGACTCAATTATAACTTCCTAAGACTCAATAAAGCCATCAAATAAGAAAATAAAATATAGACTCAAGATGAAAGGTGAAAATAAAACTACCAAGGAAAGAAGAATAAAAAATATCTATGGTTTGACACGGGGAAAGAGTGATGCTTCTCATGAAAGATTCACATTTTTTTTTCAATTTTTCAATTTTTTTTTTTCGGATTTTCATTTTTTTCATTTTTTTGTATTTTTCATGTAAATCACTAATGAAGAAAAAGCATGCTTGTAACCATTTAAGCAAGAAATAAAATCTACTCCACCCCCCCCCCCCAACTAAAATATCACATTGTCCTCAATGTGTGGGAACAATGGAAGAGCAAACAAATTCATATAAAGAGACAAGGGATAGATGGACCTCATTTTAGCTTTCTTTGCCACCAAGCACAAATCTCCTCCAAGAGCAACCTACAAAATGGTAAGGGAAAAGAAAAGAAAATACAAGAAATAGAGATAAACTAATTTATTTATTTACAACTAGGGAGGTGGAACAAAGAATTGATGCTCTCCCACCCCCAATCTTGGAAATTTCTTTCCATGCCATGCCCCTACTTCATTCTTAGAAAACTACTTCCCCTTTAAAAAGTTTGATTCATCAATTAGAATAGATAGGAGAAGTAGGGGCAAGACACAAAAGATGAATAAGAGATGCAAGCAAAATCTAACGATAAAGTTAGAGCAAGTTGTTATATCATGCATCATCTTAAGAAAAGGGTTTGAAATCCTCAAATTACATGAATCATAGAATGTGTCTTCAAAAGTTGCCAATTTTTTACTTAAAATCACAATTTGAGAGATAGGGGCAACTTGTGAATCTTCAATCTCATCATTTACATATGAAGCACATGGATTTAGGGACGTGGATTCACAAGTAAGAGGTAAAAACATTTGAGAACATGAGATCACATCCAAACCCTTAGGCTCATAAGTGGGGTCATCGACTTGGTCATCTTGAGCCACTAGTCTCTCCTCTTTATCAAAATTTAATGCATCTTCCATGAGAAGAGATGAGTAGGAGACATCACCAAAACACAAAAATTTCAATTCCTCCCAAGTAAGATCATCTAAATCTTTGGAGCATGTAGTAAGTGAGTCTATATGAGTCGGAGTATCAATCTCAACCGGAGTACCTCCCAATAAACGTTCAATCGCATCATTCTCGTGGTCATAGGAACTCCGGTGAGTATTAGACTCTTCATGAGCACAAGACATGGAGCTCACAAGTTTGACAATCCAAAGCAACTAGAGTAAATAATAATAAAACTACTAAGTACTAAGTAAAGCAAATCAAATCTAATACCTAGCCTCTCCCCGGCAACGGCTCCAAAAACTTGTTGATGATAATTCCCAAGTATAGGAATATCGTTCTAAGTAGTACCCGAGTAAGAACGGGGTCGAATCCACAAGGAGAGGAGGGTTAGATAATGACTTACTAAACTAGCAATAGAAGGAACTAAGCTACTAACTAGAGCAAGTAATATAAATTCTCGTAGGCTTTTTAGCTAGCCAAGCTATCAAATCCACCAAAACTAATTGATGGAGCGAGTTGAGATTTGAGAATTTAAAGAACAAAGTAAACAACTACTAAAACTACGATTCAAGAAAGTAGTGAAATTACAAGTAATGAGGGGCTAGGGATCATCGGTTTCTCTAGTGACCAATCCCCCTATTATATTCAAGCCCGGTTCTCATATCACATGTAGAATTCCACAAGACAAGTGCCTCAAGAATCGATTGCTCATTGCAATCCAACTTGCCACAAATGAAGTGCCTAACTCTAACACACGATAATTAAGCACTAAAGAAGCGATTCAAATGAGATTTTCCAAATATCAAGTGCCTCAAGCATCAAACATATGTAAACACACATAGGTGTTTCCACATGAAAGATCAAGCCACAAATGAGATTCCTAAATTCTCACTCAAATCACCTAACTAGTACTCAATTTCTCAAAGTTAGGATTAACGAGTCACTTCAATGCAAGAGAAATTCCGAATCAAACATGTCAAGAACATTCGCACATCTACCTATTCAATGCATCAAATACTCCAACATGAGAGATTCAAGTATTAAACTACGTATTGAAGCTACTCAATTCAACCCATTCTTCCTTGAAGTCCAACTTGAATCAATAAGAGGATTAGGGCACTAGATAGTCCCAAATCACCCAAGCAAGTTAACTAGCTAAACATGAGAGATTCAAGTGAAGTAGAGAAAATTATCATTTCATTCATCATACTTGAATCCAACACAAGTTATCACCAATTCTTCCTCAAAACTTGGTTCAAATTACACATAACCAAGAGCACAATAGCCACAAACACAAACTAAGCTATGAAAATAAAGAAATAATCAACCTAAATCTCTGCTGCTAGCTACTGTGACTAATGCTGCTGCTGCTGCAGTGCTGAACCCATCAAGAACACAGCACAAACACAGAGCCAAAACAGAGCTCAAGAACAGCTCAGAAAACAGCCACAAAATTCGTCAAAACAGCCCAGAGATGGCTTCAATCACACCTCCTCTCTCCCTCTCTTCCTCTTTCTACGTTCTTGCTCAAGAAAAACCCATGGTTAGGGCGAAATCAGAGAGAGAGAGAGGAGAAACAGAGACCCAAAACAGAGGCGTCCAAAACCGTCGGGTCAGAGCAGTCCGTCAAATTTCTTCATCTTCGGTTTATATAGGCGATGGGGGAGGGTTTCGTAGCCTCCAAGTGATCATCTCAGCCCTCTAATTGAACCCAATTCATCTGAATCGTTGATTTGTAGCTGCTTAAGAACCCTAGCTCGAATTGGGGCTTTCTTGTAACTTCACTTTTGGGCCGAATCAAGGGGTGGGTTTGATAGAGGGTCGGATAGGGAGTTGATTGGGACTGGTTTGGGCGAATTTGGTTGAGTTTTGAGGTCAGGGTGAGGGTCGTTTGAAGCTTCTGCGAAGCTCCCATGGTGTTCCCCTGTTTTAGAGTCGCGAGGAAGAAGATACAGCTGCGTTGCAGCTGTTAAATTGAGGAAAATACAAAAAGACCCCCTCTTGTTCGCTGGTATCTTTAAAAGGCCCCCTCTCCTCTTAAAACATTTGAGTAAACTGCAACTTCACCCCCACTCCGTTAGGAACACAATACTTAAGCCCTTAAATCGTTTAGAAACCTACACTTTAGCCCCAATTCCGTTAATTTCTTCTCAAATATGCCCTTTGACATCACTTTTGACTTGCAATTTAGCCTTTAACTAGCATTTTCTTCAATTTTTGGCATCTTTTCCACTTGATTTCTTCAATATAAGCCCATCTAAATCCTTCTTCACTTCTCTTGGCCCCTCTAAAGCGTCTCAATTCATCATTCAAGCTCTCCCAACTAGCCTCTTGCGTTCTAAATCACGTCCTTGCCTACAAAATAAGATAAAAACAACCAAAACTACGAAAACAAGCATAAGTCTAGAAAGAGAGATAAAATAGATAAATTACACATATTACAAGTTATGAAGAGTTCGTTAACATACTAAAATGTGCAATTTACGTTCCTTAACAATGAACAAAAAAGGTACGATCAGAAAGCGACGGAAGTCTCGAGTGATGAGGAGATTGATGTAAGCCAATACAGTGTTCAGAAATATACAAATGATAATATCCAACCTGAGGCTGAAGAGCAACCGGAGGATGAGGAGGATGAGGAGGATGAGGAGGAGGAGGAGGAGGATGAGGTCCAAGAGGAGGAACAGAATGACGATGACGAATAATACAAACCCGTGGAGGATAAGAGCGATGATGATGAAGAAGATGAGGAGGATTTGGAGGAGGAAAGGGAGGAACAGAAGGAAGATGAGGTAAGTGACCAACCTGTGGAACAGAGGAGGGAAGATGATAGTGACGATGAAGCCCATCATGGCAATGCCATGAATGCGTACATAAGATTCAAGTAAGTTTCTTCCCTAATCAATCATCTCGTAAAATTTTGTTTCAATTGTGAAGCCAATGTCTACTATTCTGCACCCTCGTTCTAAACTATTAAAGTCCTTTTCTAAACCATTACCTGTTCAAACATCATAATGCATGTTATTACTTTAAATTCTAATGACTTTATTTGATTTTAAATGTTCGAGGGTGTGTCTTATATGTTATGGATGTAGTACTTGGAATTGTAATTTAATTTTCTTTATTGTCTCATGATTGTTGTAGAAATGTTCAGACGCACAAGCTCAAGAAACAAGATCCTCGTGTGAAGATAACCGACGATGTCAAACAGAGGATAAATGATTAATGGAAATGGCAAACAAAGTCCAACAAGAACCCTATATCACAGCTGCCACCGAAGAAAGAGGGAAGAGGAAATCAGCTGGCACATTGAAGAGAAGACCAACCAGTGAGAAGGCCAAGCAGAAGAAGAAATCAGCTGCAGCCAAGTTGAAGGGCAAATCAAAGAAGAAGCTGAAGAACCCGAGGCGGTTCCAAAGCTTTATGAGCCTGCCCTCTGTTAAGGCTCTCTTCAAAGATATGACAGATGAACAGCAGTCATGGTTGACTGAAGTGGGGCTTGGAGGACTAAAGCACCTACAGACTTCAGAAACCCCCGAGGCTTTCAACAAATTCCTCTACAACTCATTTGACACCGAGGGGTCCTTGACGGCTCACGGCCGGACTGTGGATGTAACCCCGGAAGTTGTCGGCTGGCTCCTTGGAGTAAAATGCACCGGAACAACTGAGTTTCCGGAGGTCGATCCAAAGGTTGTACAAGAAGTGGCACACAGAATTGGCCTCGTCCAGGACAACACAAAGGTCGGTAAGTATGTTCCGTGGTTCTTGAAAAATAGGAAGTTGTTCAATGATGAGTGGAGGCAGAGGGCTGTTTGTTTAATCTTGGGGGCCCTGGGGATGCCGATCGGGCGACAAGGAGTCCGGACTAGCTGCCAAACTTGTTGTAGATTTGGAGCACCTGAAAAAGGTGAACTGGGCGGAATTGTGGCTTGATCATCTGGTGAAACAAAATGTGAAGGCCCAGACTGGGGAAACCTTGCGAGGAAATGGTTGCGTGCTGATTCTTGTGGTAATAATCTAGCATTTTGTCATTTTTTTTTATAATTTCTGTTTAATATGTTAATAGCTCCTTCTTAAGTTCTAATGTTGTGAGTATATTTTGTAGCTTCTGTACTTTGAAAAGTTTTGCCCCAAATTTCAAGAAAATCCCAAGGGCTGCAAAGACAAGAATGCAAGTCCCAGGTTGAAATTCTGGAAGACATCTGATGTTTCTAAGAGATGGAAGTATGTGTGTATGAATGAAAATGTGAGTAACCTTTTACATAAAACTTATAAATATGTTTTTATCAGTTAACATCCTTATCTTAAATGTTAACCTTTATACTCTGTTGTTCTTTGTAGTTGAAGTTGAAGAAAATGGATGAAGAGCCAATTACTGAGAAGGCTGTTGCACCAGCAATTCAATTAGTTCTCCCACCAGGGGATTATTTGAAGGATCTTTTGGGACAGCTGGCGCAGAATGCTGACCCGCAAACATTATTGGCCATGTTCGCGACTGTTAACAAGAGAAAGTCTGAATTGGAGGAGGAGAGGGAAGATGGAAGAAAGAAGATGAAGGATGAGGAGAGAAAGAAGGAAGAAGATGAGAATAAGCAGGTAGATGAAAGAGCGGAAAAGAAGCAGGGGGATGAAACGGAGGAAGAGGAAGGAGGGGAAAAGAAGAAGGGAGGTGAAGTGGATAAACAAGAAGAACCTCCCAAGAAGAAGCAGAAGAAGAATCAAGATGAGGTTAGCTCTTCGATGGAGGTGGTCGAAGAAGTTAGCTCTGACGATGACGATGAGGTAAGTGTACTAACTGTTTTAACTTTAGACTTGATGTCTCTGTTTCCAATTCTAACATTTTGTTGATTTATTAGGAGGAGGCATCATTGGCTTCTTGGGCGGACCCAAGGAAAAACATTGATGGGTCTGTCCGGGGAAAGGCGCGGTGGATCATAAGGGGGTCGAATCGGGTGTCGCTTAAGAAGCAACAAAGCAATCCTGAGGAAATGACATGTCTGCCAGAGATGCCTAGCCTGGAAGATTGCTGGATCAACTTCTTTTTGTCTCACAAATATGAGCCTAAGTTCGATAAAAAACCTTGGGATCCCAAAATTCCACTAAGCTTGCGAGAGTAAGTGTTATTTACATTCAAATTTCCTAAATAAGCTGTACAAGACACAAATTTTGTTTTTACTTATGGTTTGATTTGTTATTATATCTGCAGTGAGTTGGTTATTAACATTGCTGATTATGAGAAGGTGACGAGGTATGCCGCGTGGCGCTTCATGGATGGTAAATGGTTTGACAACGAAGTAAGTATTTCTTTTTGTTGATTTAACGTAGTTTCTTAAGACATTCTCCCATCATCATCATAACACTTTTCTATTCACTTTTTAAACAATTAGGTCATCGATGCATATTTGCAATTGCTTCATCTAAAAGAAAGAAGCCGACCATTTGGTGGAATCCCTCGCATTTGGTACCTCGGAACACATTATGCCGTAAGTTCATTCCCTTTTCATTGGATAAAAACTCAATTTAAAATTCTTCCACAAAATAGCATCATTAATTTTAATTCTTGTTCAGCCAACGAAGGGTAATCGATATTTCCAAGTGTCCGATAAATACGGAGGAACGTGGAGCGAGATGGGCTACGTAAGATTTACGATTTCTATCAATGCAATCTGCTTTATACATTCGTATTTTGTTGAACTTATTTTATGTTGAATTGTTAATGAAATAGATTGCCCTGCCCATGAATGTACATCGAACCCACTGGTTCATGATGGTCATTTCCTTTGTCGACAAGGAAATATACGTCTTGGACTCGCTTTTTGGACTTGGGTATGTTGAGAGGGATGTGGCTAGAAAAGTTAATCAAATTCACCAGGTGCTATCCTCCTATCCAGAGTACCATGATGACATCACAAAGTGGGATGTGTGGTACATGAATGACGACGTTCCCCAACAACCAAACGGGTAAAAAAACTTATTCATTAACTCCACTCACCATTTTCTTAAACACACTATCTTATACATCACAACTGCATTCTATTTTAATCTCTCAGGTGTGATTCTGGCCCTTTTGTATGCTTCTTCATGACCCACTTGAGGGACCTGATTCCTAATCCAAAGAAGAACTTCCCTATTCAAGTGAAGCATCTGAGAATCTGGATAGCCAATGAAATGGCTAGATCAGACTACAACATCCACAAGGCCAAGATGTTTAAAGGGTTACTGAGCTTCAAGTCTATTGATGAGAATGTTCATGAGTTTGAAAGGATGTACAATTTCACTTCTTTTCCTACTGTTCCATTGGAATCCGGGGCGAAGACGAGGAGGTCGGCGCGAAAGTCGTCGGGGAAGAATGGAAAAAAGTGAGTTTGTCTGTTATGTTGTTTGGGAATTTGTAATATGAACAATGTTTATGTCAGTAAATTTTGTGGGTTGTATGTTTGAGAGTGTATGTTATGAACAATGTTTCCCAATGATGATTAGGCAATGTTTGTTTGCTTATGATTTGATGACTTGTGTTGTTTTCTGAAAAATTGCTTGTGATTTTTTGTGAACACAAACTGTACAGTTAGTTTTATTTAAGGTGCATTTGGTGTTGGCCAACTACCCTCACCTACCAAAACTGAATTAATAAATGCACTACTACGTTATTAGGTACGAATTCTAGATTGTTAAGTACTCTATCTTAAAGTTAGATACCTGCATTTATATCAGCCAACCTACCCACTGCCCGCTTTTAATACAATCTCCAACCACACTCAACTAACTCTTTATTTCTCTCTTCACTCTCAGATCTCATCTGTTCTCCTTCTCTTTCACCCTTCTCTTCTTTCTCTCTAAGAAATGTCTCAACATAGTGTAAGCTCTTCACCCTCACCAAGCAATCCACCTTCATATTCAAGAGGAGATTCATCCCGGAGGTCAGGGTGTAGGCCTGGGCAGTGTTTCTGTGGCCCCCGGTAAGTCGTACCGCACATACGCCCGGAAATGACGGACGCGTGTTTTGGAATTGTGCCAAGCCTAGAGGTCAACAATGCAACTATTTCTACTGGGAAGATGAATTTCCCAGTCCTTGCTGTGCTCCAGATCTCCAACAACTTCAGGAGGAGGTAACAACGTTGAGTAGGAGAGTCGTAGGGGCCGAGAATGCTTCCAAAGCCCACTCTTTTCATGTGAAACTGCTGTATGTTGTGATTTTTGTCATTCTCATCGTTTTAATTTCAAAGTAAGATAGTTTGCTTCTCTATTCTGTTGTGTTCAGTTAAGTGTGAGACTCGAAGGGGCCGAGAATGCTTCAAAAGCCCACTATTTTCGTGTGAAACTGTTGTATGTTGTGATTTTTGTCATTTTCAACATTTTAATTTCAATGTATGATAGTTTATCCTGTATTTAATTCTAATTTTGCTGTGATTAGTTAAGGATTAAAGTTTTGTTAACAATGATATCTCTGGGTTTATCTTAAATGAAAGGGTTAATATCATAACTGTTAAACTAACTAACTAAAGATTAATCAATGATATCACTGTGCAATCTTATTCAGCTTAGTTCATTCTATAGTGTTAACAATGCTATCTAGGTTAAAAAGGAATCTTCCTGGGACCACTTTTTTTATCCCGTAGCTGGCCTCTGGGACCACTTTTTTCGTCCGGTAGCTGGCATTTTCGTAATAACCGGCTAGTACCGGCTTAGCCGGTTACCTTTGGGACGCAACAAAGTTTTTTCCGATAAATTGGGGTCCACATGTACCTCCATCCCCTCGAGAGAATGCTTGTGCTTGCAGCTTCTTTTTCCTTCAACTGACGTAATATGTCTACAGCGATTTCAGCAGGCAGTTCGCTGATCCGATCCTTGGACGGCGTCTTAATGTTTTCTTTTGCTTGGATGATGATCGACTGACAGTTTCACTCCTTCTAGTTTGGAGAATCACACTTTCACCCTTTTAATTTGTCAAACTTCAGGAAACTTAAATCCCATGATTCTAGCGCATTTACTCTAGGCCGTGGTTCGTCGCTAGAAAAAGTTTTTGAGACATAATTGCCCCTATATCAAACCAAAATCTATTAAGCCCTTGGGTAACCGTCATATTTAGCATTACATGAGGGTAAGTTTGTCGTAGAATTTATTTTGAGGACAAATCCTAACTCTAGACTAACCCGGACACAAGGGGTAGTACGTTTCCTAAAGTTCAGCACAGTGAAGGGATGTGTGTGTCCTTTCCCAAACAGAAAGGGGTGAAAGTGTCTTTCAGCTAAACTAGAGAGGGTGAAAGTGGCCATCAACATTTCTTTTGGTCATGAACAAACATTTGCCGCCAATGACGTGACTATTAAGAGGAAGAGATAAAAGAAAAAGTATGCTGGTTCTGCAAATCTGTAAATTCTTCTTTCATGGTTGCAAGCCAATGCCGAGAGGACATTGTCTCAGTACAAGTAGCAGGATCTTTTTCACTTGCTGTAGTAATGCACCCATTTGATCTCTACCTAGGTTGGCTTATGTAAGCAAGGACATGTGACGAGGCTTTTAATCAACTGTATTCTTGTTATTAGCAACAAGGGTTACAATCGAATAGAGAGAGATTTAGGAGCAAGTAAACAGAGAGATATAGGAGCAAGGAGGGAGGAAATAAGCCGTATATGCTGGTAGTGGAGACAAACAGTCGTACCACTTGTAATGTACCCTTAAGGGAGGGTGACCTCTCCATTTATACAACTCCAAAGACGTCAGCCAATGCAGTTGTGACCCAGCTCTCGAGAGATCATTTAAGAAATATCGAACTTGTATATACAGTTAGTCGGACATGTCAGCTCCACATCATATACGGGTCGCATATAGGATGGCAACCATCTGCGATGAGCCTTAATCAGGCCTCAAAGCCACTAAGTCCCATGTTTCTCGTGCCAGCCGCAATTTGCGAGGGAACCCTGTCTCTTTGTCCGCATATCCTGACATGGCATAATTTGGTGTGCATGGAGCACCATAGGATAGACAACTGCAGGCTGATGATAGTACGTGACTATAGACTATTACCATGTCTTGGACTATCTACATTTGCTCCCTCGCGCATGTATCCATATGTGTGGGTTCCAGCACACTTCAGGTTAAATATTGATTATTAGGGAACTGAAACACATAGCATCGTTACTTCGTGCGTTCAATTGAGAGAGTAGCAAGACATAATGAATCCAGCTAGATAGAAAAAGCATATAGCAGTTCCAAGTTCTTTGGCAGTTTAAGCTTTGTGAAGACTAGGCATTGCTTCGCACCACCCTAGTCGTAGTGAATCATCTTTCCAGTAGGAAGCTATGGTAGACTAACCTTTATGTCAGGAAGAGTGGTAGGTTCCATATGTGCAAGAAACCTTTGAGTGATTGATTTTTGACGAATCACGAGTTTCACATATTGATTTTACTGCTGACTTGTTGAGAGTCGTAACTGCTATTTTTAGCAGTTCAATTGAGAGAAACTTTCAAGTAACCGATTGAAATTATGAACTGTTGCGTTTATATGGGTATAAAAGGAAAGAACTTGGATGTTTTTACTGTTTACTCTTTCCCCCAATTTTTGGAGAGGGAAAGAAGTTGGTAGCAAAAGCCGTTAGAGGAAAAATAAAGACTTCAATCTTTCTCCCCAAAAGCTTGAGTCAAATCGCAAGTATTGCAGTGGCGTGAGGAAAGGACTTGAAAGAAGAGGCAGAACTAAGTCATCCCTGATTATTATTGAAGAATTTGCACCAGTTTGATGGTTGTGATTACGACAATCCATTGATGAGGGTTAATGTAATACCTTGTAAATTTCTATAGTGGTTAAAATAAAATAAAATAAAATCTTTTGTGAGATGAGTAAATATATTTTTGTAGTAGTGTTTGCTGACAGTTGCACTACAGAGGATACCTAGAATTGAGAACTTAAGTTGAGGCAGTTATGCAATATTTGAGAAATTAGGGGGCTTGACTGAAATTACTGGAATCGAGTGTCTGGCTGAAAATGTGGGCCAATTAGAAATTTTGGAAGTTGTGACGATACTTACGATACTTTCAAATAATAGGGCTGAAGTGGAATTTTAAAAAAAATGATCAAATTCTACTAAATTTCAAATATACCCCAAAATTTAAAGAACTACACTTTTACCGTCCATGCATGCTTGCCACTTGTCCAATCAAATTTGAAACCTCAATAGATGAGGTGGCAACACCTTCAACTTACATCTCCACCAACACAATCAGGAAACATCTTTTATCTCTTCTCTTCATTCTTTCTTCTTCATCACTCATCTTCTCCCTCTTCGTTCTTGGATAACCACCAACACCACCACCACCATCTCCACCACTAAAACACTACCACCTCTACTACTCTTCAAGAGATGCTAATATCACTCCTCAACATGAGGATCAATTTCAGATCCCAGATTAATAGAGAGAGAAATCAAGGTGAGAAAATCAAGAACTCCAATTCGGGTTTAGCTCAAATTCTCATTCATTTGTTCGAATCGATGGAAAAAAACAAAGAAGACTTATATGTTCTTCTAATGTGACCGTGTTGCCGTGCAATATATTGAATTGATATTGTTTGTATGGATTAAAAGGAGACAGTAGCTTAGACAAATATTATCATCTTCTCTCGAGGGAAAGTTAATGTGGGTTAGGAAAAATTAGACGAGATATGATATAGTTGTTTGGGAGTACAAAATACTGTCTCCTGTTGTATCATTATCCTGCTTTTGTGTACTCTAATTATTAAATAAAAACCAAATCTCAAAAAATGTACTCGAATATTATTAAATAAAAACAAACTTTAAAAAAAAAAAAAAAAAAAAAAAAAAAAAAAAAAAAAAACTCGTATGAAGGTACACTTGGAACTAAACTATTACTAATTCGACTCCAGGGCGGAGTCTTTCTCCAAGTTCTCTGGCGCACTTTGTAGCCGAGATAAGCGGCCCATTGTACTCCCACCGCTTCACGACCTCAAACGTAATGTTTTCAAGCTTAACAGAGTTCTCGATCAGATACTTGGCAACTTCGATTTCGACCGGGAAACCACGAAAATCATTGAATTCGACCACTCTAATAACGTCATTGACATAAGTGTTAGGGAGTTCAGTTCCGCTACCAGAATTTGTATAAAACGCCCAACTCTTGAATGAGAAACGATACAAAGATGGGCACGCCTTTATCAGCGAGGCGTAGTCAACAATGCTCACGAAAAGAGCGTTGCTAACGATAAGCCTCAGATGCTTCAGCTTTGGAAACACAGGAAAACTAACATATTTCCTGTGTTTCTCAATGACGCATGCGTCCAACGTTAGCTTCTCTAATCGGGAAACGTAGCAAGACAGCTCAAAAAGCCGTGTATTAAGGTAATTGCCGTAATCTCTCCAAACAGAAATCTCACGCAGATTAGGGGCATTTTTGAGCGGCATCAGCGGTAACTTTGGTCCCACGTATTTGAACGATACCAGATTGGGCGCAGAAACTTCGAGGCGTCCAATCTTGTGGCACATATACAGCTCCAACCACTTGAGCGACAGACAACCTTGGACATTCAAACATAAAAGACTGCCAGAGCCGCTCACAAAAACCCGTTCAAGATTCAAACAGTTGCGCATGAAGAGTTGCAGCGTTTCGCCGTCGATATTTACCATATCCAAGTGAAGAGCCCTTAGCGAACTGCAGCTTGAAACAATTTCCAGGGAACTTGGGAATCTACAGGGATTTGACTGAGGAAATTTTCCATCCCTCAAGTTCAATTTGAGCCTTTGGACTTGCTTTCTCAGCGCGAAGTTAACCCACGTCTCGATATCGGAACGAGAACTGTCGTCCAAACTGAACACGACAGCGAACTGATCTATGGTTAGGGCTTGGTGCCGTCCTAGAGCTTGGTTTACGCTGCTTACATAAACAAGCCGTTCCGCTTTAACACACTTGGATTTGGTTCCCGAATGGGCGCGAAACCTTATTTCCAGATCGTTGAGTACATCCGAACCATCAAAATTGAGATTATAAATTGGGGTCCACATGTACCTCCATCCCCTCGAGAGAATGCTTGTGCTTGCAGCTTCTTTTGCCTTCAACTGAGATAATATGTCTACAGCGATTTCAGCAGGCAGTTCGCTGATCCGATCCTTGGACGGCGTCTTCATGTTTTCTTTTGCTTGGAAGATGATCCACAAAAAGAGATTTGTAGGTGAATTCAATGGACGGAGAGAGAGAGGGGGGGAAAAGGAGCTGCACGTTTGTTCCCTACTGAGCAACGATGAGGGCGAACACAAGCATTACTTTGTAGGGTCTGATTTAAATAGAGATTCATTCTTTTTCTATGTGCAGGACTTTGATTTCTTGCCTTAACAGGATTTGAAAGCCACAATTTTGGGTAAAATACACTTGCGCCTTTCTATAGTTTGATCGACTGACAGTTTCACTCCTTCTAGTTTGGAGAATCACACTTTCACCCTTTTAATTTGTCAAACTTCAGGAAACTTAAATCCCATGATTCTAGCGTATTTACTCTAGGCCGTGGTTCGTCGCTAGAAAAAGTTTTTGAGACATATTTGCCCCTATATCAAACCAAAATCTATTAAGCCCTTGGGTAACCGTCATATTTAGCATTACATGAGGGTAAGTTTGTCGTAGAATTTATTATGAGGACAAATCCTAACTCTAGACTAACCCGGACACAAGGGGTAGTACGTTTCCTAAAGTTCGGCACAGTGAAGGGATGTGTGTGTCCTTTCCCAAACAGAAAGGGGTGAAAGTGTCTTTCAGCTAAACTAGAGAGGGTGAAAGTGGCCATCAACATTTCTTTTGGTCATGAACAAACATTTGCAGCCAATGACGTGACTATTAAGAGGAAGAGATAAGAGAAAAAGTATGCTGGTTCTGCAAATCTGTAAATTCTTCTTTCATGGTTGCAAGCCAATGCCGAGAGGACATTGTCTCAGTAGAAGTAGCAGGATCTTTTTCAATTTTGTAGTAATGCACCCATTTGATCTCTACCTAGGTTGGCTTATGTAACTACAACAAATTATGCCTCCGTTGACAGCAAAAATTGTCGCTAGAAAGGCCAAATATGTCGGTAGAAATTCTATCGACAAATAAATTTTTGACGGAAAATGGTCACTACAAGTCGGTCGTTAGTATTAAGGCCGACAAATCTCAATTACGTCGGCAGAAAAAAAAAAAAAAAAAAAAAAATGCGACATCAATTTTTTTCGACAGTTTAAATCTAACAACAAACCTTTTCTGTCTCTAGTATAACTACCGACAAGTAAATTTGGTCTTTTATGTACATAGGTGACAAATTATGTTTGTCACTAGTAGATATGATTACATCTTCCTGCCGACACACGTGTTTGTCGACTGTATCACGACCAAATAAAAAAATAATGGGGATTTTTACTAATATGCAGACATGCACCCGAAATTCCAACACTACTCAAACATATATGCACAACTGTGCTCAAATCCAAGATCAACCCTCCAAAAGTGGGATTTTTTACATCAAAAACCAAAATAATACCGCATAATAACTATTTTGCATCCTTGGCCAAGTTAAAGAGTTGTACAAATTAAATGGTCGTAGTATTAAGATAACAAAAGAAGCAGCTTGTGTTTCAAAATTCAAAAACTATTACATCTAGAGGACTCCAGTGCCCAGAAAACAGCTACTAATTGTTATATCATCAACCGAAAATTACGCCACATTAAGCATCAGATTGTTGGCGCAGAATAGCTGAAACCATTTGAAAGCTTAAGTTGTCGCAGAATAGCATTCAACTGTGATGTATGGCTAGTACTGTATAAGGCTTCGAAGTTGGAATCCCACATAGCATGACAATAGGGGCTAACTGTGAGCTCAAGAATTACAGAGGAACTCCCATCCACATCTTCAGGGTTAATGAGTGATTAGCTCACATTCCTTGCAAATCCATGCTGCAAAGTACACAAACGATATTTATGCTCAAATTTTGAAAATATAAGCACAATTACAATTAGCTAAAGTAAGAATTTACCAAAAAATATGAAGCATCAGTAGTCCTTACTTTGCTATTCACACCCCCGCTGCCACTGCTCAAACTCGATGACATAACTTAGTTTGAAAGCATTAGTAGAAATGGATTGTTATATGACCACCTTCATACATGTGTAAGGATCACGGTTATTGAAATTGTAATGGTACCATAAGCACGAAACCAAACTGCCTTTAGATTTTGACTGATATCTTCCTGTCCAAATTAGTAGCAAGATCTATCGTTACTGTCTAATACTACTACTAAATAAAAAGGGAGCACAAGGATCAAATAAACTAGTGTAAATCAAGATTCCCAATTGGAAAAGGTTCAATTCACAGCATTCAACTTTAGCTTCTTCAGTTTTTGAATAATTTTCCAGCTAAAAGGTGCAAGACAACAGTCGTAACGAGAAATTAGCATCATATAACTACAAATGATATGCAATATAGACGAGTTTAATTTCACACAAGCATGTGTTGACAACTCAGATTGGGCATGACAAATTACAAAAGCAACGGTATCTCAACAAATAATTGAATTGAGCCCAGGTGGAACTGCAAAAGACCAATGAGAGGATCCCACTCTGATTAAGAACTCAAGAAACGCAAATGATCTTATATTGTCAAGTATTATCAATCCAAAAAAAAGCACGACAAAAACATCCATTAGAAAGCCACTCGTGCAGCCAATTTTGGTCAAACTGAAAATCAAACGAGGCATAAAGCCCATATGGACACTTATAACAAATACAACCAAGTAAGATCTTGATGATGAGTGAGGAAACAGACTGTCCACCAACGTTTTCCTTCAAAATCTAGACCAATTTGAAAGTTCAGTTCATAATACATCCACAAAAACTACTGAACATAGCAGAACCATCAGCTTCAAAAAGGACCCGAGAAAATACAACAAATCATATGTTCTCAATGAGCAGGTTTTGCATCTGCTTAACAAAGAAAATCATCATGTACTTTACTATTTTATCATAAAGTCAAAAGCCGAATGGAAAATGACATCAAGGTGTCACATTGGACAGAGAATATCAGCTGAAGAAGAACAATTTTGCTAGCTTACCTGCTCAGCGCTGTGAATAAGGACAGTTCCTTTAGTTTCAGTAGCAGATGTATCAACACCGCCAGCAAACACGACAACCTACATAGGCATAAGAAAAGTAAATAAATTCTTAGTCCTGAGAAGTAGTAAATCTCTGCTCAATCGAACACGTATTTGTATGAATGTATTTAGCTAAATGTATGCAAGGATGTTCACTAATGAGTGAGTTAACAACGAAGTTAATTGTGCAAGACAGTAACTCGTTTGTATATAATGGGTATAACCATCTACGACTTATCAACAATTAAACAAGGTAACAAACTATGCAATGACAAAACTTTTTATCATAAATGAATGCCTATCTATTACCTCAGCTAGTGAACAGCATTTAACATGTAAAATAATAACTACTATCTATTAGAATCAGCATTCACATACAACAAATGCCAGTCACTCCAGTAAGAGTTCCTCGAACTGCGGTACAATTATGTAAACCCCCACCCTGAAGTTTGGCAACTCGTACATTATCTACATTGAAGTTAGCTGGATTCTTTGGGCATACTTGTATGCAGGCCTAAATAGGTTGGAGTACACACCATCAGCCAAAAAAACAAAGTTACAAAAGACAAATGCAAACATGATCAGATGAAAGGTAAAGAAGACTTGCATCAGCAATCAGACTACACAAGATATCTTCCTGTCCAAATTAGTAGCAAGATCTATCGTCACTGTCTACTACTACTACTAACTAAAAAGGGAGCACAAGGATCAAATAAACTAGTGTAAACCAAGATTCCCAATTGGAAAAGGTTCAATTCACAGCATTCAGGGCATCAGATCAAGATTCTCAATTGTAAACAAAAATAATTAACCAAATTCTGATCGGAGAGAGGGACTAACCAGTAACAGATTTCCATACATATCTATGGAGAGATAGACAATGAGACTCAGATCTGTTGTGGTGAAGGTGAACAGGCTGAGAGGGGGCAATTCCACTGACTCCATCATGGCTGCAACTAAAGGATGCTCTTTAGTAATAGAAACAGAAGAGAGACACATAAGTATCAATCTCTTCCTATCCCGCACTGGCCTCCTTGTTGCCCTGCCATAAAATGGATCAGATACCCCTGAACTCTCAGATCTGAACCCCCAGAAGAAGATCGATCATCACAGCCTCTGGTTCTTGGTGAAAATCAATAATAACAAATGAAAGAGAATATTAACAACATTGAGCAAAATCAAATGCAAGTTCAATGTAAAACGGGATTCTGACTGGAACATACCCCATCAACCAATAATTGTCTTTTCTTCAACGACGATTTCTATGACTTGACACCCTTCATGGGAAGAGGAGCAGTGTATATTCTCATAACAAACTGCAAATCCAATTGTATGAATATACCTTCATCAATCAGATAAACAATACAAATAGAAGAAAGTTGTTATCTTAATTTGTTCTACTCAGTGAAATACCCAAAAGTGGTCCTGAAAAAAAAAATTAAACAATGAGAACATTAAGACTGGGTTATCTCCAAATTTCACTTGCATCTATACTACTGGAAAAAGAGGATTTTGAAGTCAGAATTTCACAAGATAGGTATGAAATCATGGAGAACATCATGAAACATCATAATACCCAAGCTGCAACAGTCAGAAACCAAAAAATCGGTCCAAAAGGAAGAAAACAATAAAAGTCACAATTTTCTAGAATCTGGTGAAAACCCTAGAACAAATGCTTGATAATATCTTGTTGCACATCCTATAGATGAGAACAAAGGCTTGATAATATCTTGTTGCACATCCTCTATTCTTTACTTTGATTTCCTTCTGCTCAAAGGAGCGCAAGAAACCATCAACAATCTGGTAAAACTCAAACGGTCAGTACATAATGAAACTTTTAATTAGAGGTTTGTTACTACCATTGTCATCAAAAGTCAACTTTCATCAGTACAACTAATCCTACTAATTTTGGCCAGAGAATACTCATGTTTTCTTTAGATATGTAGAACATTAGCATCTGCTTTAAACTTTCTTTGGTGCCAGACATTAATCAATATATTAGGATTGTGACTGAATACAGAATTGGGTTATGGTAAAAGTAGAAGAAATGGATACACCCAAACATATAATCGAAGCACCAATAAGCTACAACTGACCTGCAAAGCGAAAAAATTGGTGTTCATGTTCTGAGTATTCGATAGAATGTGAACCACTTGAAGCCACATGTCCGGATTGTTTTGCAGGTCACGCAGAATATGGTCAGCAGCCGTCCTCTACACAATCAACCACACGAGCAAAGCATATCGTTAGTCCGACGGTCAATGCAGCCATAATCATACCCAAATTAAACGAAAAAACGATGAAACCTAGCCCTCACAGACTCAGATTTACACAGCGAGAACGAATTCCATACACGAATTCACTATCTCCATCCCCAATCTACTATTCCAGAGCACGGACTAGCGAACAAACGAAAGCGCACAAAAGTTGAATTGGAGGCCATAAGGTGTCACCTCTTCCTTAGATCCGGTGTCGTAGAAGGCAACGGCAGTAGCCAGGAGGAGACTGAGCCGTCGCTGGCGGCGGCGACGATGAGGTCGGGGTTAGGGTTTGGGGAGGGGGGAATACGGTTCCCGTAGTCCATCGTCACCATCTCAGTGAGTCTCTCCGCCGGTGTGTGTGTTCTGATCTCCACACCGTCTCTTCCATCGTCACCATCTCAGTGAGTCTCTCCGGCGGGTCGAGAGACGATCGTGGATTGAGGGGAGAAAGAGGAGTTTCTGAGTCTAACTGTGCGTGTGAGGGTGAGTGTGAGTGTTCAATTCTCGTAATTGTTTTTTTGATATATGATTGAAACTGTTTCTAAATTTTTTAATTCCCTCTTACAATTTGGAATGGTGGGAAACACCAATTGTTTACCCTCCAATTTTTAATGTACTTTTTTGACAGGAGTTGACAATTGAGTATGTCACTATATAATTAGTTGTCAAAACTAAACAAATAGTCACAATCATAGACTAATTTTTTGGGTAGAATAAAATAAAAACCAAAAGGTCGACAAAAAAAATCATATGCATCGACAAAAACAAATATTGTCGACTAATCGCGCAACTAGCTACATAAAACCGTCTGTCGACAAAAAAACTGTCAACAAAGCATGTGACGAGGCTTTTAATCAACTGTATTCTTGTTATTAGCAACAAGGGTTACAATCGAATAGAGAGAGATTTAGGAGCAAGTAAACAGAGAGATATAGGAGCAAGGAGGGAGGAAATAAGCCGTATATGCTGGTAGTGGAGACAAACAGTCGTACCACTTGTAATGTACCCTTAAGGGAGGGTGACCTCTCCATTTATACAACTCCAAAGACGTCAGCCAATGCAGTTGTGACCCAGCTCTCGAGAGATCATTTAAGAAATATCGAACTTGTATATACAGTTAGTCGGACATGTCAGCTCCACATCATATACGGGTCGCATATAGGATGGCAACCATCTGCTATGAGCCTTAATCAGGCCTCAAAGCCACTAAGTCCCATGTTTCTCGTGCCAGCCGCAATTTGCGAGGGAACCCTGTCTCTTTGTCCGCATATCCTGACATGGCATAATTTGGTGTGCATGGAGCACCATAGGATAGACAACTGCAGGCTGATGATAGTACGTGACTATAGACTATTACCATGTCTTGGACTATCTACATTTGCTCCCTCGCGCATGTATCCATATGTGTGGGTTCCAGCACACTTCAGGTTAAATATTGATGATTAGGGAACTGAAACACATAGCATCGTCACTTCATGCGTCCAATTGAGAGAGTATCAAGACATAATGAATCAGGTAGATAGAAAAAGCATATAGCAGTTCCAAGTTCTTTGGCAGTTTAAGCTTTGTGAAGACTAGGCATTGCTTCGCACCACCCTAGTCGTAGTGAATCATCTTTCCAGTAGGAAGCTATGGTAGACTAACCTTTATGTCAGGAAGAGTGGTAGGTTCCATATGTGCAAGAAACCTTTGAGTGATTGATTTTTGACGAATCACGAGTTTCACATATTGATGTTACTGCTGACTTGTTGAGAGTCGTAACTGCTATTTTTAGCAGTTCAATTGAGAGAAGCTTTCAAGTAACCGATTGAAATTATGAACTGTTGCGTTTATATGGGTATAAAAGGAAAGAACTTGGATGTTTTTACTGTTTACTCTTTCCCCCAATTTTTGGAGAGGGAAAGAAGTTGGTAGCAAAAGGCGTTAGAGGAAAAATAAAGACTTCAATCTTTCTCCCCAAAAGCTTGAGTCAAATCGCAAGTATTGCAGTGGCGTGAGGAAAGGACTTGAAAGAAGAGGCAGAACTAAGTCATCCCTGATTATTATTGAAGAATTTGCACCAGTTTGATGGTTGTGATTACGACAATCCATTGATGAGGGTTAATGTAATACCTTGTAAATTTCTATAGTGGCTAAAATAAAATAAAATAAAATCTTTTGTTAGATGAGTAAATATATTTTTGTAGTAGTGTTTGCTGACAGTTGCACTACAGAGGATACCTAGAATTGAGAACTTAAGTTGAGGCAGTTATGCAATATTTGAGAAATTAGGGGGCTTGACTGTAATTACTGGAATTGAGTGTCTGGCTGAAAATGTGGGCCAATTAGAAATTTTTGAAGTTGTGACGATACTTACGATACTTTCAAATAATAGGGCTGAAGTGGAATTTTAAAAAATGATCAAATTCTACTAAATTTCAAATATACCCCAAAATTTAAAGAACTACACTTTTACCGTCCATGCATGTTTGCCACTTGTCCAATCAAATTTGACACCTCAATAGATGAGGTGGCAACACCTTCAAATTACATCTCCACCAACACAATCTGGAAACAACTTTTATCTCTTCTCTTCATTCTTTCTTCTTCATCACTCATCTTCTCCCTCTTCGTTCTTGGATAACCACCAACACCACCACCACCATCTCCACCACTGAAACACCACCACCTCTACTACTCTTCAAGAGATGCTAATATCACTCCTCAACATGAGGATCAATTTCAGATCCCAGATTAATAGAAAGAGAGAACTCAAGGTGAGAAAATGAAGAACTCCAATTCGGGTTTAGCTCAAATTCTCATTCATTTGTTCGAATCGATGGAAAAAAACAAAGAAGACTTATATGTTCTTCTAATGTGACCGTGTTGCCCTGCAATATATTGAATTGATATTGTTTGTATGGATTAAAAGGAGACAGTAGCTTAGACAAATATTATCATCTTCTCTCGAGGGAAAGTTAATGTGGGTTAGGAAAAATTAGACGAGATATGATATAGTTGTTTGGGAGTACAAAATACTGTCTCCTGTTGTATCATTATCCTGCTTTTGTGTACTCTAATTATTAAATAAAAACCAAATCTCAAAAAATGTACTCGAATATTATTAAATAAAAACTAAATTTTTTTAAAAAAACTCGTATGATGTTACACTTGGAACTAAACTATTACTAATTCGACTCCAGGGCGGAGTCTTTCTCCAAGTTCTCTGGCGCACTTTGTAGCCGAGATAAGCGGCCCATTGTACTCCCACCGCTTCACGACCTCAAACGTAATTTTTTCAATCTTAACAGAGTTCTCGATCAGATACTTGGCAACTTCGATTTCGACCGGGAAACCACGAAAATCATTGAATTCGAACACTCTAATAACGTCATTGACATAAGCGTTAGGGAGTTCAGTTCCGCTACCAGAATTTGTATAAAACGCCCAACTCTTGAATGAGAAACGATACAAAGATGGGCACGCCTTTATCAGCGAGGCGTAGTCAACAATGCTCACGAAAAGAGCGTTGCTAACGATAAGCCTCAGATGCTTCAGCTTTGGAAACACAGGAAAACTAACATATTTCCTGTGTTTCTCAATGACGCATGCGTCCAACGTTAGCTTCTCTAATCGGGAAACGTAGCTTGACAGCTCAAAAAGCCGTGTATTGAGGTAATTGCCGTAATCACTCCAAACCGAAATCTCACGCAGATTAGGGGCATTTTTGAGCGGCATCAGCGGTAACTTTGGTCCCACGTATTTGAACGATACCAGATTGGGCGCAGAAACTTCGAGGCGTCCAATCTTGTGGCACATATACAGCTCCAACCACTTGAGCGACGGACAACCTTGGACATTCAAACATAAAAGACTGCCAGAGCCGCTCACAAAAACCCGTTCAAGATTCAAACAGTTGCGCATGAAGAGTTGCAGCGTTTCGCCGTCGATATTTACCATATCCAAATGAAGAGCCCTTAGCGAACTGCAGCTTGAAACAATTTCCAGGGAACTTGGGAATCTACATGGATTTGACTGAGGAAATTTGCCATCCCTCAAGTTCAATTTGAGCCTTTGGACTTGCTTTCTCAGGGCGAAGTTAACACACGTCTCGATATCGGAACGAGAACTGTCGTCCAAACTGAACACGACAGCGAACTGATCTATGGTTAGGGCTTGGTGCCGTCCTAGAGCTTGGTTTACGCTGCTTACATAAACAAGCCGTTCCGCTTTAACACACTTGGATTTGGTTCCCGAATGGGCGCGAAACCTTATTTCCAGATCGTTGAGTACATCCGAACCATCAAAATTGAGATTATAAATTGGGGTCCACATGTACCTCCATCCCCTCGAGAGAATGCTTGTGATTGCAGCTTCTTTTGCCTTCAACTGAGATAATATGTCTACAGCGATTTCAGCAGGCAGTTCGCTGATCCGATCCTTGGACGGCGTCTTCATGTTTTCTTTTGCTTGGAAGATGATCCACAAAAAGAGATTTGTCGGTGAATTCAATGGACGGAGAGAGAGAGAGGGGGAAAAGGAGCTGCACGTTTGTTCCCTACTGAGCAACGATGAGGGCGAACACAAGCATTACTTTGTAGGGTCTGATTTAAATAGAGATTCATTCTTTTTCTATGTGCAGGACTTTGATTTCTTGCCTTAACAGGATTTGAAAGCCACAATTTTGGGTAAAATACACTTGGGCCTTTCTATAGTTTGATCGACTGACAGTTTCACTCCTTCTAGTTTGGAGAATCACACTTTCACCCTTTTAATTTGTCAAACTTCAGGAAACTTAAATCCCATGATTCTAGCGCATTTACTCTAGGCCGTGGTTCGTCGCTAGAAAAAGTTTTTGAGACATATTTGCCCCTATATCAAACCAAAATCTATTAAGCCCTTGGGTAACCGTCATATTTAGCATTACATGAGGGTAAGTTTGTCGTAGAATTTATTATGAGGACAAATCCTAACTCTAGACTAACCCGGACACAAGGGGTAGTACGTTTCCTAAAGTTCGGCACAGTGAAGGGATGTGTGTGTCCTTTCCCAAACAGAAAGGGGTGAAAGTGTCTTTCAGCTAAACTAGAGAGGGTGAAAGTGGCCATCAACATTTCTTTTGGTCATGAACAAACATTTGCAGCCAATGACGTGACTATTAAGAGGAAGAGATAAGAGAAAAAGTATGCTGGTTCTGCAAATCTGTAAATTCTTCTTTCATGGTTGCAAGCCAATGCCGAGAGGACATTGTCTCAGTACAAGTAGCATGATCTTTTTCACTTGCTGTAGTAATGCACCCATTTGATCTCTACCTAGGTTGGCTTATGTAAGCAAGGACATGTGACGAGGCTTTTAATCAACTGTATTCTTGTTATTAGCAACAAGGGTTACAATCGAATAGAGAGAGATTTAGGAGCAAGTAAACAGAGAGATATAGGAGCAAGGAGGGAGGAAATAAGCCGTATATGCTGGTAGTGGAGACAAACAGTCGTACCACTTGTAATGTACCCTTAAGGGAGGGTGACCTCTCCATTTATACAACTCCAAAGACGTCAGCCAATGCAGTTGTGACCCAGCTCTCGAGAGATCATTTAAGAAATATCGAACTTGTATATACAGTTAGTCGGACATGTCAGCTCCACATCATATACGGGTCGCATATAGGATGGCAACCATCTGCGATGAGCCTTAATCAGGCCTCAAAGCCACTAAGTCCCATGTTTCTCGTGCCAGCCGCAATTTGCGAGGGAACCCTGTCTCTTTGTCCGCATATCCTGACATGGCATAATTTGGTGTGCATGGAGCACCATAGGATAGACAACTGCAAGCTGATGATAGTACGTGACTATAGACTATTACCATGTCTTGGACTATCTACATTTGCTCCCTCCCGCATGTATCCATATGTGTGGGTTCCAGCACACTTCAGGTTAAATATTGATGATTAGGGAACTGAAACACATAGCATCGTTACTTCATGCGTCCAATTGAGAGAGTAGCAAGACATAATGAATCCAGCTAGATAGAAAAATCATACAGCAGTTCCAAGTTCTTTGGCAGTTTAAGCTTTGTGAAGACTAGGCATTGCTTCGCACCACCCTAGTCGTAGTGAATCATCTTTCCAGTAGGAAGCTATGGTAGACTAACCTTTATGTCACGAAGAGTGGTAGGTTCCATATGTGCAAGAAACCTTTGAGTGATTGATTTTTGACGAATCACGAGTTTCACATATTGATGTTACTGCTGACTTGTTGAGAGTCGTAACTGCTATTTTTAGCAGTTCAATTGAGAGAAGCTTTCATGTAACCGATTGAAATTATGAACTGTTGCGTTTATATGGGTATAAAAGGAAAGAACTTGGATGTTTTTACTGTTTACTCTTTCCCCCAATTTTTGGAGAGGGAAAGAAGTTGGTAGCAAAAGGCGTTAGAGGAAAAATAAAGACTTCAATCTTTCTCCCCAAAAGCTTGAGTCAAATCGCAAGTATTGCAGTGGCGTGAGGAAAGGACTTGAAAGAAGAGGCAGAACTAAGTCATCCCTGATTATTATTGAAGAATTTGCACCAGTTTGATGGTTGTGATTACGACAATCCATTGATGAGGGTTAATGTAATACCTTGTAAATTTCTATAGTGGTTAAAATAAAATAAAATAAAATCTTTTGTTAGATGAGTAAATATATTTTTGTAGTAGTGTTTGCTGACAGTTGCACTACAGAGGATACCTAGAATTGAGAACTTAAGTTGAGGCAGTTATGCAATATTTGAGAAATTAGGGGGCTTGACTGTAATTACTGGAATTGAGTGTCTGGCTGTAAATGTGGGCCAATTAGAAAATTTGGAAGTTGTGACGATACTTACGATACTTTCAAATAATCGGGCTGAAGTGGAATTTTAAAAAATGATCAAATTCTACTAAATTTTAAATATACCCCAAAATTTAAAGAACTACACTTTTACTGTCCATGCATGCTTGCCACTTGTCCAATCAAATTTGACACCTCAATAGATGAGGTGGCAACACCTTCAACTTACATCTCCACCAACACAATCTGGAAACATCTTTTATCTCTTCTCTTCATTCTTTCTTCTTCATCACTCGTCTTCTCCCTCTTCGTTCTTGGATAACCACCAACACCACCACCACCATCTCCACCACTGAAACACCACCACCTCTACTACTCTTCAAGAGATGCTAATATCACTCCTCAACATGAGGATCAATTTCAGATCCCAGATTAATAGAAAGAGAGAAATCAAGGTGAGAAAATGAAGAACTCCAATTCGGGTTTAGCTCAAATTCTCATTCATTTGTTCGAATCGATGGAAAAAAACAAAGAAGACTTATATGTTCTTCTAATGTGACCGTGTTGCCCTGCAATATATTGAATTGATATTGTTTGTATGGATTAAAAGGAGACAGTAGCTTAGACAAATATTATCATCTTCTCTCGAGGGAAAGTTAATGTGGGTTAGGAAAAATTAGACGAGATATGATATAGTTGTTTGGGAGTACAAAATACTGTCTCCTATTGTATCATTATCCTGCTTTTGTGTACTCTAATTATTAAATAAAAACCAAATCTCAAAAAATGTACTCGAATATTATTAAATAAAAACAAAATTTCAGAAAAAAAAAAAAAAAACCTCGTATGAAGTTACACTTGGAACTAAACTATTACTAATTCGACTCCAGGGCGGAGTCTTTCTCCAAGTTCTCTGGCGCACTTTGTAGCCGAGATAAGCGGCCCATTGTACTCCCACCGCTTCACGACCTCAAACGTAATTTTTTCAAGCTTAACAGAGTTCTCGATCAGATACTTGGCAACTTCGATTTCGACCGGGAAACCACGAAAATCATTGAATTCGACCACTCTAATAACGTCATTGACATAAGCGTTAGGGAGTTCAGTTCCGCTACCAGAATTTGTATAAAACGCCCAACTCTTGAATGAGAAACGATACAAAGATGGGCACGCCTTTATCAGCGAGGCGTAGTCAACAATGCTCACGAAAAGAGCGTTGCTAACGATAAGCCTCAGATGCTTCAGCTTTGGAAACACAGGAAAACTAACATATTTCCTGTGTTTCTCAATGACGCATGCGTCCAACGTTAGCTTCTCTAATCGGGAAACGTAGCTTGACAGCTCAAAAAGCCGTGTATTAAGGTAATTGCCATAATCACTCCAAACCGAAATCTCACGCAGATTAGGGGCATTTTTGAGCGGCATCAGCGGTAACTTTGGTCCCACGTATTTGAACGATACCAGATTGGGCGCAGAAACTTCGAGGCGTCCAATCTTGTGGCACATATACAGCTCCAACCACTTGAGCGACGGACAACCTTGGACATTCAAACATAAAAGACTGCCAGAGCCGCTCACAAAAACCCGTTCAAGATTCAAACAGTTGCGCATAAAGAGTTGCAGCGTTTCGCCGTCGATATTTACCATATCCAAGTGAAGAGCCCTTAGCGAACTGCAGCTTGAAACAATTTCCAGGGAACTTGGGAATCTACATGGATTTGACTGAGGAAATTTGCCATCCCTCAAGTTCAATTTGAGCCTTTGGACTTGCTTTCTCAGGGCGAAGTTAACCCACGTCTCGATATCGGAACGAGAACTGTCGTCCAAACTGAACACGACAGCGAACTGATCTATGGTTAGGGCTTGGTGCCGTCCTAGAGCTTGGTTTACGCTGCTTACATAAACAAGCCGTTCCGCTTTAACACACTTGGATTTGGTTCCCGAATGGGCGCGAAACCTTATTTCCAGATCGTTGAGTACATCCGAACCATCAAAATTGAGATTATAAATTGGGGTCCACATGTACCTCCATCCCCTCGAGAGAATGCTTGTGCTTGCAGCTTCTTTTGCCTTCAACTGAGATAATATGTCTACAGCGATTTCAGCAGGCAGTTCGCTGATCCGATCCTTGGACGGCGTCTTCATGTTTTCTTTTGCTTGGAAGATGATCCACAAAAAGAGATTTGTCGGTGAATTCAATGGACGGAGAGAGAGAGAGGGGGAAAAGGAGCTGCACGTTTGTTCCCTACTGAGCAACGATGAGGGCGAACACAGGCATTACTTTGTAGGGTCTGATTTAAATAGAGATTCATTCTTTTTCTATGTGCAGGACTTTGATTTCTTGCCTTAACAGGATTTGAAAGCCACAATTTTGGGTAAAATACACTTGCGCCTTTCTATAGTTTGATCGACTGACAGTTTCACTCCTTCTAGTTTGGAGAATCACACTTTCACCCTTTTAATTTGTCAAACTTCAGGAAACTTAAATCCCATGATTCTAGCGCATTTACTCTAGGCCGTGGTTCGTCGCTAGAAAAAGTTTTTGAGACATATTTGCCCCTATATCAAACCAAAATCTATTAAGCCCTTGGGTAACCGTCATATTTAGCATTACATGAGGGTAAGTTTGTCGTAGAATTTATTATGAGGACAAATCCTAACTCTAGACTAACCCGGACACAAGGGGTAGTATGTTTCCTAAAGTTCGGCACAGTGAAGGGATGTGTGTGTCCTTTCCCAAACAGAAAGGGGTGAAAGTGACTTTCAGCTAAACTAGAGAGGGTGAAAGTGGCCATCAACATTTCTTTTGGTCATGAACAAACATTTGCAGCCAATGACGTGACTATTAAGAGGAAGAGAAAAGAGAAAAAGTATGCTGGTTCTGCAAATCTGTAAATTCTTCTTTCATGGTTGCAAGCCAACGCCGAGAGGACATTGTCTCAGTACAAGTAGCAGGATCTTTTTCACTTGCTGTAGTAATGCACCCATTTGATCTCTACCTAGGTTGGCTTATGTAAGCAAGGACATGTGACGAGGCTCTTAATCAACTGTATTCTTGTTATTAGCAACAAGGGTTACAATCGAATAGAGAGAGATTTAGGAGCAAGTAAACAGAGAGATATAGGAGCAAGGAGGGAGGAAATAAGCCGTATATGCTGGTAGTGGAGACAAACAGTCGTACCACTTGTAATGTACCCTCTCCATTTATACAACTCCAAAGACGTCAGCCAATGCAGTTGTGACCCAGCTCTCGAGAGATCATTTAAGAAATATCGAACTTGTATATACAGTTAGTCGGACATGTCAGCTCCACATCATATACGGGTCGCATATAGGATTGCAACTATCTGCGATGAGCCTTAATCAGGCCTCAAAGCCACTAAGTCCCATGTTTCTCGTGCCAGCCGCAATTTGCGAGGGAACCCTGTCTCTTTGTCCGCATATCCTGACATGGCATAATTTGGTGTGCATGGAGCACCATAGGATAGACAACTGCATGCTGATGATAGTACGTGACTATAGACTATTACCATGTCTTGGACTATCTACATTTGCTCCCTCCCGCATGTATCCATCTGTGTGGGTTCCAGCACACTTCAGGTTAAATATTGATGATTAGGGAACTGAAACACATAGCATCGTTACTTCATGCGTCCAATTGAGAGAGTAGCAAGACATAATGAATCCAGCTAGATAGAAAAATCATACAGCAGTTCCAAGTTCTTTGGCAGTTTAAGCTTTGTGAAGACTAGGCATTGCTTCGCACCACCCTAGTCGTAGTGAATCATCTTTCCAGTAGGAAGCTATGGTAGACTAACCTTTATGTCACGAAGAGTGGTAGGTTCCATATGTGCAAGAAACCTTTGAGTGATTGATTTTTGACGAATCACGAGTTTCACATATTGATGTTACTGCTGACTTGTTGAGAGTCGTAACTGCTATTTTTAGCAGTTCAATTGAGAGAAGCTTTCAAGTAACCGATTGAAATTATGAACTGTTGCGTTTATATGGGTATAAAAGGAAAGAACTTGGATGTTTTTACTGTTTACTCTTTCCCCCAATTTTTGGAGAGGGAAAGAAGTTGGTAGCAAAAGGCGTTAGAGGAAAAATAAAGACTTCAATCTTTCTCCCCAAAAGCTTGAGTCAAATCGCAAGTATTGCAGTGGCGTGAGGAAAGGACTTGAAAGAAGAGGCAGAACTAAGTCATCCCTGATTATTATTGAAGAATTTGCACCAGTTTGATGGTTGTGATTACGACAATCCATTGATGAGGGTTAATGTAATACCTTGTAAATTTCTATAGTGGTTAAAATAAAATAAAATAAAATCTTTTGTTAGATGAGTAAATATATTTTTGTAGTAGTGTTTGCTGACAGTTGCACTACAGAGGATACCTAGAATTGAGAACTTAAGTTGAGGCAGTTATGCAATATTTGAGAAATTAGGGGGCTTGACTGTAATTACTGGAATTGAGTGTCTGGCTGTAAATGTGGGCCAATTAGAAAATTTGGAAGTTGTGACGATACTTACGATACTTTCAAATAATCGGGCTGAAGTGGAATTTTAAAAAATGATCAAATTCTACTAAATTTTAAATATACCCCAAAATTTAAAGAACTACACTTTTACTGTCCATGCATGCTTGCCACTTGTCCAATCAAATTTGACACCTCAATAGATGAGGTGGCAACACCTTCAACTTACATCTCCACCAACACAATCTGGAAACATCTTTTATCTCTTCTCTTCATTCTTTCTTCTTCATCACTCGTCTTCTCCCTCTTCGTTCTTGGATAACCACCAACACCACCACCACCATCTCCACCACTGAAACACCATATCACTCCTCAACATGAGGATCAATTTCAGATCCCAGATTAATAGAAAGAGAGAAATCAAGGTGAGAAAATGAAGAACTCCAATTCGGGTTTAGCTCAAATTCTCATTCATTTGTTCGAATCGATGGAAAAAAACAAAGAAGACTTATATGTTCTTCTAATGTGACCGTGTTGCCCTGCAATATATTGAATTGATATTGTTTGTATGGATTAAAAGGAGACAGTAGCTTAGACAAATATTATCATCTTCTCTCGAGGGAAAGTTAATGTGGGTTAGGAAAAATTAGACGAGATATGATATAGTTGTTTGGGAGTACAAAATACTGTCTCCTATTGTATCATTATCCTGCTTTTGTGTACTCTAATTATTAAATAAAAACCAAATCTCAAAAAATGTACTCGAATATTATTAAATAAAAACAAAATTTCAGAAAAAAAAAAAAAAAAAAAACCTCGTATGAAGTTACACTTGGAACTAAACTATTACTAATTCGACTCCAGGGCGGAGTCTTTCTCCAAGTTCTCTGGCGCACTTTGTAGCCGAGATAAGCGGCCCATTGTACTCCCACCGCTTCACGACCTCAAACGTAATTTTTTCAAGCTTAACAGAGTTCTCGATCAGATACTTGGCAACTTCGATTTCGACCGGGAAACCACGAAAATCATTGAATTCGACCACTCTAATAACGTCATTGACATAAGCGTTAGGGAGTTCAGTTCCGCTACCAGAATTTGTATAAAACGCCCAACTCTTGAATGAGAAACGATACAAAGATGGGCACGCCTTTATCAGCGAGGCGTAGTCAACAATGCTCACGAAAAGAGCGTTGCTAACGATAAGCCTCAGATGCTTCAGCTTTGGAAACACAGGAAAACTAACATATTTCCTGTGTTTCTCAATGACGCATGCGTCCAACGTTAGCTTCTCTAATCGGGAAACGTAGCTTGACAGCTCAAAAAGCCGTGTATTAAGGTAATTGCCATAATCACTCCAAACCGAAATCTCACGCAGATTAGGGGCATTTTTGAGCGGCATCAGCGGTAACTTTGGTCCCACGTATTTGAACGATACCAGATTGGGCGCAGAAACTTCGAGGCGTCCAATCTTGTGGCACATATACAGCTCCAACCACTTGAGCGACGGACAACCTTGGACATTCAAACATAAAAGACTGCCAGAGCCGCTCACAAAAACCCGTTCAAGATTCAAACAGTTGCGCATGAAGAGTTGCAGCGTTTCGCCGTCGATATTTACCATATCCAAGTGAAGAGCCCTTAGCGAACTGCAGCTTGAAACAATTTCCAGGGAACTTGGGAATCTACATGGATTTGACTGAGGAAATTTGCCATCCCTCAAGTTCAATATGAGCCTTTGGACTTGCTTTCTCAGGGCAAAGTTAACCCACGTCTCGATATCGGAACGAGAACTGTCGTCCAAACTGAACACGACAGCGAACTGATCTATGGTTAGGGCTTGGTGCCGTCCTAGAGCTTGGTTTACGCTGCTTACATAAACAAGCCGTTCCGCTTTAACACACTTGGATTTGGTTCCCGAATGGGCGCGAAACCTTATTTCCAGATCGTTGAGTACATCCGAACCATCAAAATTGAGATTATAAATTGGGGTCCACATGTACCTCCATCCCCTCGAGAGAATGCTTGTGCTTGCAGCTTCTTTTGCCTTCAACTGAGATAATATGTCTACAGCGATTTCAGCAGGCAGTTCGCTGATCCGATCCTTGGACGGCGTCTTCATGTTTTCTTTTGCTTGAAAGATGATCCACAAAAAGAGATTTGTCGGTGAATTCAATGGACGGAGAGAGAGAGAGGGGGAAAGGAGCTGCACGTTTGTTCCCTACTGAGCAACGATGAGGGCGAACACAGGCATTACTTTGTAGGGTCTGATTTAAATAGAGATTCATTCTTTTTCTATGTGCAGGACTTTGATTTCTTGCATTAACAGGATTTGAAAGCCACAATTTTGGGTAAAATACACTTGCGCCTTTCTATAGTTTGATCGACTGACAGTTTCACTCCTTCTAGTTTGGAGAATCACACTTTCACCCTTTTAATTTGTCAAACTTCAGGAAACTTAAATCCCATGATTCTAGCGCATTTACTCTAGGCCGTGGTTCGTCGCTAGAAAAAGTTTTTGAGACATATTTGCCCCTATATCAAACCAAAATCTATTAAGCCCTTGGGTAACCGTCATATTTAGCATTACATGAGGGTAAGTTTGTCGTAGAATTTATTATGAGGACAAATCCTAACTCTAGACTAACCCGGACACAAGGGGTAGTACGTTTCCTAAAGTTCGGCACAGTGAAGGGATGTGTGTGTCCTTTCCCAAACAGAAAGGGGTGAAAGTGACTTTCAGCTAAACTAGAGAGGGTGAAAGTGGCCATCAACATTTCTTTTGGTCATGAACAAACATTTGCAGCCAATGACGTGACTATTAAGAGGAAGAGAAAAGAGAAAAAGTATGCTGGTTCTGCAAATCTGTAAATTCTTCTTTCATGGTTGCAAGCCAATGCCGAGAGGACATTGTCTCAGTACAAGTAGCAGGATCTTTTTCACTTGCTGTAGTAATGCACCCATTTGATCTCTACCTAGGTTGGCTTATGTAAGCAAGGACATGTGACGAGGCTCTTAATCAACTGTATTCTTGTTATTAGCAACAAGGGTTACAATCGAATAGAGAGAGATTTAGGAGCAAGTAAACAGAGAGATATAGGAGCAAGGAGGGAGGAAATAAGCCGTATATGCTGGTAGTGGAGACAAACAGTCGTACCACTTGTAATGTACCCTCTCCATTTATACAACTCCAAAGACGTCAGCCAATGCAGTTGTGACCCAGCTCTCGAGAGATCATTTAAGAAATATCGAACTTGTATATACAGTTAGTCGGACATGTCAGCTCCACATCATATACGGGTCGCATATAGGATTGCAACCATCTGCGATGAGCCTTAATCAGGCCTCAAAGCCACTAAGTCCCATGTTTCTCGTGCCAGCCGCAATTTGCGAGGGAACCCTGTCTCTTTGTCCGCATATCCTGACATGGCATAATTTGGTGTGCATGGAGCACCATAGGATAGACAACTGCATGCTGATGATAGTACGTGACTATAGACTATTACCATGTCTTGGACTATCTACATTTGCTCCCTCCCGCATGTATCCATATGTGTGGGTTCCAGCACACTTCAGGTTAAATATTGATGATTAGGGAACTGAAACACATAGCATCGTTACTTCATGCGTCCAATTGAGAGAGTAGCAAGACATAATGAATCCAGCTAGATAGAAAAATCATACAGCAGTTCCAAGTTCTTTGGCAGTTTAAGCTTTGTGAAGACTAGGCATTGCTTCGCACCACCCTAGTCGTAGTGAATCATCTTTCCAGTAGGAAGCTATGGTAGACTAACCTTTATGTCACGAAGAGTGGTAGGTTCCATATGTGCAAGAAACCTTTGAGTGATTGATTTTTGACGAATCACGAGTTTCACATATTGATGTTACTGCTGACTTGTTGAGAGTCGTAACTGCTATTTTCAGCAGTTCAATTGAGAGAAGCTTTCAAGTAACCGAATCAAATTATGAACTGTTGCGTTTATATGGGTATAAAAGGAAAGAACTTGGATGTTTTTACTGTTTACTCTTTCCCCCAATTTTTGGAGAGGGAAAGAAGTTGGTAGCAAAAGGCGTTAGAGGAAAAATAAAGACTTCAATCTTTCTCCCCAAAAGCTTGAGTCAAATCGCAAGTATTGTAGTGGCGTGAGGAAAGGACTTGAAAGAAGAGGCAGAACTAAGTCATCCCTGATTATTATTGAAGAATTTGCACCAGTTTGATGGTTGTGATTACGACAATCCATTGATGAGGGTTAATGTAATACCTTGTAAATTTCTATAGTGGTTAAAATAAAATAAAATAAAATCTTTTGTTAGATGAGTAAATATATTTTTGTAGTAGTGTTTGCTGACAGTTGCACTACAGAGGATACCTAGAATTGAGAACTTAAGTTGAGACAGTTATGCAATATTTGAGAAATTAGGGGGCTTGACTGTATTTACTGGAATTGAGTGTCTGGCTGTAAATGTGGGCCAATTAGAAAATTTGAAAGTTGTGACGATACTTACGATACTTTCAAATAATCGGGCTGAAGTGGAATTTTAAAAAATGATCAAATTCTACTAAATTTTAAATATACCCCAAAATTTAAAGAACTACACTTTTACTGTCCATGCATGCTTGCCACTTGTCCAATCAAATTTGACACCTCAATAGATGAGGTGGCAACACCTTCAACTTACATCTCCACCAACACAATCTGGAAACATCTTTTATCTCTTCTCTTCATTCTTTCTTCTTCATCACTCGTCTTCTCCCTCTTCGTTCTTGGATAACCACCAACACCACCACCACCATCTCCACCACTGAAACACCACCACCTCTACTACTCTTCAAGAGATGCTAATATCACTCCTCAACATGAGGATCAATTTCAGATCCCAGATTAATAGAAAGAGAGAAATCAAGGTGAGAAAATGAAGAACTCCAATTCGGGTTTAGCTCAAATTCTCATTCATTTGTTCGAATCGATGGAAAAAAACAAAGAAGACTTATATGTTCTTCTAATGTGACCGTGTTGCCCTGCAATATATTGAATTGATATTGTTTGTATGGATTAAAAGGAGACAGTAGCTTAGACAAATATTATCATCTTCTCTCGAGGGAAAGTTAATGTGGGTTAGGAAAAATTAGACGAGATATGATATAGTTGTTTGGGAGTACAAAATACTGTCTCCTGTTGTATCATTATCCTGCTTTTGTGTACTCTAATTATTAAATAAAAACCAAATCTCAAAAAATGTACTCGAATATTATTAAATAAAAACAAAATTTCAGAAAAAAAAAAACCTCGTATGAAGTTACACTTGGAACTAAACTATTACTAATTCGACTCCAGGGCGGAGTCTTTCTCCAAGTTCTCTGGCGCACTTTGTAGCCGAGATAAGCGGCCCATTGTACTCCCACCGCTTCACGACCTCAAACGTAATTTTTTCAAGCTTAACAGAGTTCTCGATCAGATACTTGGCAACTTCGATTTCGACCGGGAAACCACGAAAATCATTGAATTCGACCACTCTAATAACGTCATTGACATAAGCGTTAGGGAGTTCAGTTCCGCTACCAGAATTTGTATAAAACGCCCAACTCTTGAATGAGAAACGATACAAAGATGGGCACGCCTTTATCAGCGAGGCGTAGTCAACAATGCTCACGAAAAGAGCGTTGCTAACGATAAGCCTCAGATGCTTCAGCTTTGGAAACACAGGAAAACTAACATATTTCCTGTGTTTCTCAATGACGCATGCGTCCAACGTTAGCTTCTCTAATCGGGAAACGTAGCTTGACAGCTCAAAAAGCCGTGTATTAAGGTAATTGCCATAATCACTCCAAACCGAAATCTCACGCAGATTAGGGGCATTTTTGAGCGGCATCAGCGGTAACTTTGGTCCCACGTATTTGAACGATACCAGATTGGGCGCAGAAACTTCGAGGCGTCCAATCTTGTGGCACATATACAGCTCCAACCACTTGAGCGACGGACAACCTTGGACATTCAAACATAAAAGACTGCCAGAGCCGCTCACAAAAACCCGTTCAAGATTCAAACAGTTGCGCATGAAGAGTTGCAGCGTTTCGCCGTCGATATTTACCATATCCAAGTGAAGAGCCCTTAGCGAACTGCAGCTTGAAACAATTTCCAGGGAACTTGGGAATCTACATGGATTTGACTGAGGAAATTTGCCATCCCTCAAGTTCAATTTGAGCCTTTGGACTTGCTTTCTCAGGGCGAAGTTAACCCACGTCTCGATATCGGAACGAGAACTGTCGTCCAAACTGAACACGACAGCGAACTGATCTATGGTTAGGGCTTGGTGCCGTCCTAGAGCTTGGTTTACGCTGCTTACATAAACAAGCCGTTCCGCTTTAACACACTTGGATTTGGTTCCCGAATGGGCGCGAAACCTTATTTCCAGATCGTTGAGTACATCCGAACCATCAAAATTGAGATTATAAATTGGGGTCCACATGTACCTCCATCCCCTCGAGAGAATGCTTGTGCTTGCAGCTTCTTTTGCCTTCAACTGAGATAATATGTCTACAGCGATTTCAGCAGGCAGTTCGCTGATCCGATCCTTGGACGGCGTCTTCATGTTTTCTTTTGCTTGGAAGATGATCCACAAAAAGAGATTTGTCGGTGAATTCAATGGACGGAGAGAGAGAGAGGGGGAAAAGGAGCTGCACGTTTGTTCCCTACTGAGCAACGATGAGGGCGAACACAAGCATTACTTTGTAGGGTCTGATTTAAATAGAGATTCATTCTTTTTCTATGTGCAGGACTTTGATTTCTTGCCTTAACAGGATTTGAAAGCCACAATTTTGGGTAAAATACACTTGGGCCTTTCTATAGTTTGATCGACTGACAGTTTCACTCCTTCTAGTTTGGAGAATCACACTTTCACCCTTTTAATTTGTCAAACTTCAGGAAACTTAAATCCCATGATTCTAGCGCATTTACTCTAGGCCGTGGTTCGTCGCTAGAAAAAGTTTTTGAGACATATTTGCCCCTATATCAAACCAAAATCTATTAAGCCCTTGGGTAACCGTCATATTTAGCATTACATGAGGGTAAGTTTGTCGTAGAATTTATTATGAGGACAAATCCTAACTCTAGACTAACCCGGACACAAGGGGTAGTACGTTTCCTAAAGTTCGGCACAGTGAAGGGATGTGTGTGTCCTTTCCCAAACAGAAAGGGGTGAAAGTGACTTTCAGCTAAACTAGAGAGGGTGAAAGTGGCCATCAACATTTCTTTTGGTCATGAACAAACATTTGCAGCCAATGACGTGACTATTAAGAGGAAGAGATAAAGAGAAAAAGTATGCTGGTTCTGCAAATCTGTAAATTCTTCTTTCATGGTTGCAAGCCAATGCCGAGAGGACATTGTCTCAGTACAAGTAGCAGGATCTTTTTCACTTGCTGTAGTAATGCACCCATTTGATCTCTACCTAGGTTGGCTTATGTAAGCAAGGACATGTGACGAGGCTCTTAATCAACTGTATTCTTGTTATTAGCAACAAGGGTTACAATCGAATAGAGAGAGATTTAGGAGCAAGTAAACAGAGAGATATAGGAGCAAGGAGGGAGGAAATAAGCCGTATATGCTGGTAGTGGAGACAAACAGTCGTACCACTTGTAATGTACCCTCTCCATTTATACAACTCCAAAGACGTCAGCCAATGCAGTTGTGACCCAGCTCTCGAGAGATCATTTAAGAAATATCGAACTTGTATATACAGTTAGTCAGACATGTCAGCTCCACATCATATACGGGTCGCATATAGGATTGCAACCATCTGCGATGAGCCTTAATCAGGCCTCAAAGCCACTAAGTCCCATGTTTCTCGTGCCAGCCGCAATTTGCGAGGGAACCCTGTCTCTTTGTCCGCATATCCTGACATGGCATAATTTGGTGTGCATGGAGCACCATAGAATAGACAACTGCATGCTGATGATAGTACGTGACTATAGACTATTACCATGTCTTGGACTATCTACATTTGCTCCCTCGCGCATGTATCCATCTGTGTGGGTTCCAGCACACTTCAGGTTAAATATTGATGATTAGGGAACTGAAACACATAGCATCGTTACTTCATGCGTCCAATTGAGAGAGTAGCAAGACATAATGAATCCAGCTAGATAGAAAAATCATATAGCAGTTCCAAGTTCTTTGGCAGTTTAAGATTTGTGAAGACTAGGCATTGCTTCGCACCACCCTAGTCGTAGTGAATCATCTTTCCAGTAGGAAGCTATGGTAGACTAACCTTTATGTCACGAAGAGTGGTAGGTTCCATATGTGCAAGAAACCTTTGAGTGATTGATTTTTGACGAATCACGAGTTTCACATATTGATGTTACTGCTGACTTGTTGAGAGTCGTAACTGCTATTTTTAGCAGTTCAATTGAGAGAAGCTTTCAAGTAACCGATTGAAATTATAAACTGTTGCGTTTATATGGGTATAAAAGGAAAGAACTTGGATGTTTTTACTGTTTACTCTTTCCCCCAATTTTTGGAGAGGGAAAGAAGTTGGTAGCAAAAGGCGTTAGAGGAAAAATAAAGACTTCAATCTTTCTCCCCAAAAGCTTGAGTCAAATCGCAAGTATTGCAGTGGCGTGAGGAAAGGACTGAAAGAAGAGGCAGAACTAAGTCATCCCGGATTATTATTGAAGAATTTGCACCAGTTTGATGGTTGTGATTACGACAATCCATTGATGAGGGTTAATGTAATACCTTGTAAATTTCTATAGTGGTTAAAATAAAATAAAATAAAATCTTTTGTTAGATGAGTAAATATATTTTTGTAGTAGTGTTTGCTGACAGTTGCACTACAGAGGATACCTAGAATTGAGAACTTAAGTTGAGGCAGTTATGCAATATTTGAGAAATTAGGGGGCTTGACTGTAATTACTGGAATTGAGTGTCTGGCTGTAAATGTGGGCCAATTAGAAATTTTGGAAGTTGTGACGATACTTACGATACTTTCAAATAATCGGGCTGAAGTGGAATTTTAAAAAATGATCAAATTCTACTAAATTTTAAATATACCCCAAAATTTAAAGAACTACACTTTTACTGTCCATGCATGCTTGCCACTTGTCCAATCAAATTTGACACCTCAATAGATGAGGTGGCAACACCTTCAACTTACATCTCCACCAACACAATCTGGAAACATCTTTTATCTCTTCTCTTCATTCTTTCTTCTTCATCACTCGTCTTCTCCCCCTTCGTTCTTGGATAACCACCAACACCACCACCACCATCTCCACCACTGAAACACCACCACCTCTACTACTCTTCAAGAGATGCTAATATCACTCCTCAACATGAGGATCAATTTCAGATCCCAGATTAATGGAAAGAGAGAAATCAAGGTGAGAAAATGAAGAACACCAATTCGGGTTCGAATCGATGGAAAAAAACAAAGAAGACTTATATGTTCTTCTAATGTGACCGTGTTGCCCTGCAATATATTGAATTGATATTGTTTGTATGGATTAAAAGGAGACAGTAGCTTAGACAAATATTATCATCTTCTCTCGAGGGAAAGTTAATGTGGGTTAGGAAAAATTAGACGAGATATGATATAGTTGTTTGGGAGTACAAAATACTGTCTCCTGTTGTATCATTATCCTGCTTTTGTGTACTCTAATTATTAAATAAAAACCAAATCTCAAAAAATGTACTCGAATATTATTAAATAAAAACAAAATTTCAGAAAAAAAAAACTCGTATGAAGTTACACTTGGAACTAAACTATTACTAATTCGACTCCAGGGCGGAGTCTTTCTCCAAGTTCTCTGGCGCACTTTGTAGCCGAGATAAGCGGCCCATTGTACTCCCACCGCTTCACGACCTCAAACGTAATTTTTTCAAGCTTAACAGAGTTCTCGATCAGATACTTGGCAACTTCGATTTCGACCGGGAAACCACGAAAATCATTGAATTCGACCACTCTAATAACGTCATTGACATAAGCGTTAGGGAGTTCAGTTCCGCTACCAGAATTTGTATAAAACGCCCAACTCTTGAATGAGAAACGATACAAAGATGGGCACGCCTTTATCAGCGAGGCGTAGTCAACAATGCTCACGAAAAGAGCGTTGCTAACGATAAGCCTCAGATGCTTCAGCTTTGGAAACACAGGAAAACTAACATATTTCCTGTGTTTCTCAATGACGCATGCGTCCAACGTTAGCTTCTCTAATCGGGAAACGTAGCTTGACAGCTCAAAAAGCCGTGTATTAAGGTAATTGCCATAATCACTCCAAACCGAAATCTCACGCAGATTAGGGGCATTTTTGAGCGGCATCAGCGGTAACTTTGGTCCCACGTATTTGAGCGATACCAGATTGGGCGCAGAAACTTCGAGGCGTCCAATCTTGTGGCACATATACAGCTCCAACCACTTGAGCGACGGACAACCTTGGACATTCAAACATAAAAGACTGCCAGAGCCGCTCACAAAAACCCGTTCAAGATTCAAACAGTTGCGCATGAAGAGTTGCAGCGTTTCGCCGTCGATATTTACCATATCCAAGTGAAGAGCCCTTAGCGAACTGCAGCTTGAAACAATTTCCAGGGAACTTGGGAATCTACATGGATTTGACTGAGGAAATTTGCCATCCCTCAAGTTCAATTTGAGCCTTTGGACTTGCTTTCTCAGGGCGAAGTTAACCCACGTCTCGATATCGGAACGAGAACTGTCGTCCAAACTGAACACGACAGCGAACTGATCTATGGTTAGGGCTTGGTGCCGTCCTAGAGCTTGGTTTACGCTTCTTACATAAACAAGCCGTTCCGCTTTAACACACTTGGATTTGGTTCCCGAATGGGCGCGAAACCTTATTTCCAGATCGTTGAGTACATCCGAACCATCAAAATTGAGATTATAAATTGGGGTCCACATGTACCTCCATCCCCTCGAGAGAATGCTTGTGCTTGCAGCTTCTTTTGCCTTCAACTGAGATAATATGTCTACAGTGATTTCAGCAGGCAGTTCGCTGATCCGATCCTTGGACGGCGTCTTCATGTTTTCTTTTGCTTGGAAGATGATCCACAAAAAGAGATTTGTCGGTGAATTCAATGGACGGAGAGAGAGAGAGGGGGAAAAGGAGCTGCACGTTTGTTCCCTACTGAGCAACGATGAGGGCGAACACAAGCATTACTTTGTAGGGTCTGATTTAAATAGAGATTCATTCTTTTTCTATGTGCAGGACTTTGATTTCTTGCCTTAACAGGATTTGAAAGCCACAATTTTGGGTAAAATACACTTGGGCCTTTCTATAGTTTGATCGACTGACAGTTTCACTCCTTCTAGTTTGGAGAATCACACTTTCACCCTTTTAATTTGTCAAACTTCAGGAAACTTAAATCCCATGATTCTAGCGCATTTACTCTAGGCCGTGGTTCGTCGCTAGAAAAAGTTTTTGAGACATATTTGCCCCTATATCAAACCAAAATCTATTAAGCCCTTGGGTAACCGTCATATTTAGCATTACATGAGGGTAAGTTTGTCGTAGAATTTATTATGAGGACAAATCCTAACTCTAGACTAACCCGGACACAAGGGGTAGTACGTTTCCTAAAGTTCGGCACAGTGAAGGGATGTGTGTGTCCTTTCCCAAACAGAAAGGGGTGAAAGTGACTTTCAGCTAAACTAGAGAGGGTGAAAGTGGCCATCAACATTTCTTTTGGTCATGAACAAACATTTGCAGCCAATGACGTGACTATTAAGAGGAAGAGATAAAGAGAAAAAGTATGCTGGTTCTGCAAATCTGTAAATTCTTCTTTCATGGTTGCAAGCCAATGCCGAGAGGACATTGTCTCAGTACAAGTAGCAGGATCTTTTTCACTTGCTGTAGTAATGCACCCATTTGATCTCTACCTAGGTTGGCTTATGTAAGCAAGGACATGTGACGAGGCTCTTAATCAACTGTATTCTTGTTATTAGCAACAAGGGTTACAATCGAATAGAGAGAGATTTAGGAGCAAGTAAACAGAGAGATATAGGAGCAAGGAGGGAGGAAATAAGCCGTATATGCTGGTAGTGGAGACAAACAGTCGTACCACTTGTAATGTACCCTCTCCATTTATACAACTCCAAAGACGTCAGCCAATGCAGTTGTGACCCAGCTCTCGAGAGATCATTTAAGAAATATCGAACTTGTATATACAGTTAGTCGGACATGTCAGCTCCACATCATATACGGGTCGCATATAGGATTGCAACCATCTGCGATGAGCCTTAATCAGGCCTCAAAGCCACTAAGTCCCATGTTTCTCGTGCCAGCCGCAATTTGCGAGGGAACCCTGTCTCTTTGTCCGCATATCCTGACATGGCATAATTTGGTGTGCATGGAGCACCATAGAATAGACAACTGCATGCTGATGATAGTACGTGACTATAGACTATTACCATGTCTTGGACTATCTACATTTTCTCCCTCGCGCATGTATCCATCTGTGTGGGTTCCAGCACACTTCAGGTTAAATATTGATGATTAGGGAACTGAAACACATAGCATCGTTACTTCATGCGTCCAATTGAGAGAGTAGCAAGACATAATGAATCCAGCTAGATAGAAAAATCATATAGCAGTTCCAAGTTCTTAGGCAGTTTAAGATTTGTGAAGACTAGGCATTGCTTCGCACCACCCTAGTCGTAGTGAATCATCTTTCCAGTAGGAAGCTATGGTAGACTAACCTTTATGTCACGAAGAGTGGTAGGTTCCATATGTGCAAGAAACCTTTGAGTGATTGATTTTTGACGAATCACGAGTTTCACATATTGATGTTACTGCTGACTTGTTGAGAGTCGTAACTGCTATTTTTAGCAGTTCAATTGAGAGAAGCTTTCAAGTAACCGATTGAAATTATGAACTGTTGCGTTTATATGGGTATAAAAGGAAAGAACTTGGATGTTTTTACTGTTTACTCTTTCCCCCAATTTTTGGAGAGGGAAAGAAGTTGGTAGCAAAAGGCGTTAGAGGAAAAATAAAGACTTCAATCTTTCTCCCCAAAAGCTTGAGTCAAATCGCAAGTATTGCAGTGGCGTGAGGAAAGGACTGAAAGAAGAGGCAGAACTAAGTCATCCCGGATTATTATTGAAGAATTTGCACCAGTTTGATGGTTGTGATTACGACAATCCATTGATGAGGGTTAATGTAATACCTTGTAAATTTCTATAGTGGTTAAAATAAAATAAAATAAAATCTTTTGTTAGATGAGTAAATATATTTTTGTAGTAGTGTTTGCTGACAGTTGCACTACAGAGGATACCTAGAATTGAGAACTTAAGTTGAGGCAGTTATGCAATATTTGAGAAATTAGGGGGCTTGACTGTAATTACTGGAATTGAGTGTCTGGCTGTAAATGTGGGCCAATTAGAAATTTTGGAAGTTGTGACGATACTTACGATACTTTCAAATAATCGGGCTGAAGTGGAATTTTAAAAAATGATCAAATTCTACTAAATTTTAAATATACCCCAAAATTTAAAGAACTACACTTTTACTGTCCATGCATGCTTGCCACTTGTCCAATCAAATTTGACACCTCAATAGATGAGGTGGCAACACCTTCAACTTACATCTCCACCAACACAATCTGGAAACATCTTTTATCTCTTCTCTTCATTCTTTCTTCTTCATCACTCGTCTTCTCCCTCTTCGTTCTTGGATAACCACCAACACCACCACCACCATCTCCACCACTGAAACACCACCACCTCTACTACTCTTCAAGAGATGCTAATATCACTCCTCAACATGAGGATCAATTTCAGATCCCAGATTAATAGAAAGAGAGAAATCAAGGTGAGAAAATGAAGAACTCCAATTCGGGTTTAGCTCAAATTCTCATTCATTTGTTCGAATCGATGGAAAAAAACAAAGAAGACTTATATGTTCTTCTAATGTGACCGTGTTGCCCTGCAATATATTGAATTGATATTGTTTGTATGGATTAAAAGGAGACAGTAGCTTAGACAAATATTATCATCTTCTCTCGAGGGAAAGTTAATGTGGGTTAGGAAAAATTAGACGAGATATGATATAGTTGTTTGGGAGTACAAAATACTGTCTCCTGTTGTATCATTATCCTGCTTTTGTGTACTCTAATTATTAAATAAAAACCAAATCTCAAAAAATATACTCGAATATTATTAAATAAAAACAAAATTTCAGAAAAAAAAAACCTCGTATGAAGTTACACTTGGAACTAAACTATTACTAATTCGACTCCAGGGCGGAGTCTTTCTCCAAGTTCTCTGGCGCACTTTGTAGCCGAGATAAGCGGCCCATTGTACTCCCACCGCTTCACGACCTCAAACGTAATTTTTTCAAGCTTAACATAGTTCTCGATCAGATACTTGGCAACTTCGATTTCGACCGGGAAACCACGAAAATCATTGAATTCGACCACTCTAATAACGTCATTGACATAAGCGTTAGGGAGTTCAGTTCCGCTACCAGAATTTGTATAAAACGCCCAACTCTTGAATGAGAAACGATACAAAGATGGGCACGCCTTTATCAGCGAGGCGTAGTCAACAATGCTCACGAAAAGAGCGTTGCTAACGATAAGCCTCAGATGCTTCAGCTTTGGAAACACAGGAAAACTAACATATTTCCTGTGTTTCTCAATGACGCATGCGTCCAACGTTAGCTTCTCTAATCGGGAAACGTAGCTTGACAGCTCAAAAAGCGTGTATTAAGGTAATTGCCATAATCACTCCAAACCGAAATCTCACGCAGATTAGGGGCATTTTTGAGCGGCATCAGCGGTAACTTTTGTCCCACGTATTTGAACGATACCAGATTGGGCGCAGAAACTTCGAGGCGTCCAATCTTGTGGCACATATACAGCTCCAACCACTTGAGCGACGGACAACCTTGGACATTCAAACATAAAAGACTGCCAGAGCCGCTCACAAAAACCCGTTCAAGATTCAAACAGTTGCGCATGAAGAGTTGCAGCGTTTCGCCGTCGATATTTACCATATCCAAGTGAAGAGCCCTTAGCGAACTGCAGCTTGAAACAATTTCCAGGGAACTTGGGAATCTACATGGATTTGACTGAGGAAATTTGCCATCCCTCAAGTTCAATTTGAGCCTTTGGACTTGCTTTCTCAGGGCGAAGTTAACCCACGTCTCGATATCGGAACGAGAACTGTCGTCCAAACTGAACACGACAGCGAACTGATCTATGGTTAGGGCTTGGTGCCGTCCTAGAGCTTGGTTTACGCTGCTTACATAAACAAGCCGTTCCGCTTTAACACACTTGGATTTGGTTCCCGAATGGGCGCGAAACCTTATTTCCAGATCGTTGAGTACATCCGAACCATCAAAATTGAGATTATAAATTGGGGTCCACATGTACCTCCATCCCCTCGAGAGAATGCTTGTGCTTGCAGCTTCTTTTGCCTTCAACTGAGATAATATGTCTACAGCGATTTCAGCAGGCAGTTCGCTGATCCGATCCTTGGACGGCGTCTTCATGTTTTCTTTTGCTTGGAAGATGATCCACAAAAAGAGATTTGTCGGTGAATTCAATGGACGGAGAGAGAGAGAGGGGGAAAAGGAGCTGCACGTTTGTTCCCTACTGAGCAACGATGAGGGCGAACACAAGCATTACTTTGTAGGGTCTGATTTAAATAGAGATTCATTCTTTTTCTATGTGCAGGACTTTGATTTCTTGCCTTAACAGGATTTGAAAGCCACAATTTTGGGTAAAATACACTTGGGCCTTTCTATAGTTTGATCGACTGACAGTTTCACTCCTTCTAGTTTGGAGAATCACACTTTCACCCTTTTAATTTGTCAAACTTCAGGAAACTTAAATCCCATGATTCTAGCGCATTTACTCTAGGCCGTGGTTCGTCGCTAGAAAAAGTTTTTGAGACATATTTGCCCCTATATCAAACCAAAATCTATTAAGCCCTTGGGTAACCGTCATATTTAGCATTACATGAGGGTAAGTTTGTCGTAGAATTTATTATGAGGACAAATCCTAACTCTAGACTAACCCGGACACAAGGGGTAGTACGTTTCCTAAAGTTCGGCATAGTGAAGGGATGTGTGTGTCCTTTCCCAAACAGAAAGGGGTGAAAGTGTCTTTCAGCTAAACTAGAGAGGGTGAAAGTGGCCATCAACATTTCTTTTGGTCATGAACAAACATTTGCAGCCAATGACGTGACTATTAAGAGGAAGAGATAAGAGAAAAAGTATGCTGGTTCTGCAAATCTGTAAATTCTTCTTTCATGGTTGCAAGCCAATGCCGAGAGGACATTGTCTGAGTACAAGTAGCAGGATCTTTTTCACTTGCTGTAGTAATGCACCCATTTGATCTCTACCTAGGTTGGCTTATGTAAGCAAGGACATGTGACGACGCTTTTAATCAACTGTATTCTTGTTATTAGCAACAAGGGTTACAATCGAATAGAGAGAGATTTAGGAGCAAGTAAACAGAGAGATATAGGAGCAAGGAGGGAGGAAATAAGCCGTATATGCTGGTAGTGGAGACAAACAGTCGTACCACTTGTAATGTACCCTTAAGGGAGGGTGACCTCTCCATTTATACAACTCCAAAGACGTCAGCCAATGCAGTTGTGACCCAGCTCTCGAGAGATCATTTAAGAAATATCGAACTTGTATATACAGTTAGTCGGACATGTCAGCTCCACATCATATACGGGTCGCATATAGGAAGGCAACCATCTGCGATGAGCCTTAATCAGGCCTCAAATCCACTAAGTCCCATGTTTCTCGTGCCAGCCGCAATTTGCGAGGGAACCCTGTCTCTTTGTCCGCATATCCTGACATGGCATAATTTGGTGTGCATGGAGCACCATTGGATAGACAACTGCAGGCTGATGATAGTACGTGACTATAGACTATTACCATGTCTTGGACTATCTACATTTGCTCCCTCGCGCATGTATCCATATGTGTGGGTTCCAGCACACTTCAGGTAAATATTGATGATTAGGGAACTGAAACACATAGCATCGTTACTTCATGCGTCCAATTGAGAGAGTAGCAAGACATAATGAATCCAGCTAGATAGAAAAAGCATATAGCAGTTCCAAGTTCTTTGGCAGTTTAAGCTTTGTGAAGACTAGGCATTGCTTCGCACCACCCTAGTCGTAGTGAATCATCTTTCCAGTAGGAAGCTATGGCAGACTAACCTTTATGTCAGGAAGAGTGGTAGGTTCCATATGTGCAAGAAACCTTTGAGTGATTGATTTTTGACGAATCACGAGTTTCACATATTGATGTTACTGCTGACTTGTTGAGAGTCGTAACTGCTATTTTTAGCAGTTCAATTGAGAGAAGCTTTCAAGTAACCGATTGAAATTATGAACTGTTGCGTTTCTATAGGTATAAAAGGAAAGAACTTGGATGTTTTTACTGTTTACTCTTTCCCCCAATTTTTGGAGAGGGAAAGAAGTTGGTAGCAAAAGGCGTTAGAGGAAAAATAAAGACTTCAATCTTTCTCCCCAAAAGCTTGAGTCAAATCGCAAGTATTACAGTGGCGTGAGGAAAGGACTTGAAAGAAGAGGCAGAACTAAGTCATCCCTGATTATTATTGAAGAATTTGCACCAGTTTGATGGTTGTGATTACGACAATCCATTGATGAGGGTTAATGTAATACCTTGTAAATTTCTATAGTGGTTAAAATAAAATAAAATAAAATCTTTTGTTAGATGAGTAAATATATTTTTGTAGTAGTGTTTGCTGACAGTTGCACTACAGAGGATACCTAGAATTGAGAACTTAAGTTGAGGCAGTTATGTAATATTTGAGAAATTAGGGGGCTTGACTGTAATTACTGGAATTGAGTGTCTGGCTGAAAATGTGGGCCAATTAGAAATTTTGGAAGTTGTGACGATACTTACGATACTTTCAAATAATAGGGCTGAAGAGGAAATTTTAAAAAATGATCAAATTCTACTAAATTTCAAATATACCCCAAAATTTAAAGAACTACACTTTTACCGTCCATGCATGCTTGCCACTTGTCCAATCAAATTTGACACCTCAATAGATGAGGTGGCAACACCTTCAACTTACATCTCCACCAACACAGTCTGGAAACATCTTTTATCTCTTCTCTTCATTCTTTCTTCTTCATCACTCATCTTCTCCCTCTTCGTTCTTGGATAACCACCAACACCACCACCACCATCTCCACCACTGAAACACCACCACCTCTACTACTCTTCAAGAGATGCTAATATCACTCCTCAACATGAGGATCAATTTCAGATCCCAGATTAATAGAAAGAGAGAAATCAAGGTGAGAAAATGAAGAACTCCAATTCGGGTTTAGCTCAAATTCTCATTCATTTGTTCGAATCGATGGAAAAAAACAAAGAAGACTTATATGTTCTTCTAATGTGACCGTGTTGCCCTGCAATATATTGAATTGATATTGTTTGTATGGATTAAAAGGAGACAGTAGCTTAGACAAATATTATCATCTTCTCTCGAGGGAAAGTTAATGTGGGTTAGAAAAAATTAGACGAGATATGATATAGTTGTTTGGGAGTACAAAATACTGTCTCCTGTTGTATCATTATCCTGCTTTTGTGTACTCTAATTATTAAATAAAAACCAAATCTCAAAAAATGTACTCGAATATTATTAAATAAAAACAAAATTTTAAAAAAAAATGTATGAAGTTACACTTGGAACTAAACTATTACTAATTCGACTCCAGGGCGGAGTCTTTCTCCAAGTTCTCTGGCGCACTTTGTAGCCGAGATATGCGGCCCATTGTACTCCCACCGCTTCACGACCTCAAACGTAATTTTTTCAAGCTTAACAGAGTTCTCGATCAGATACTTGGCAACTTCGATTTCGACCGGGAAACCACGAAAATCATTGAATTCGACCACTCTAATAACGTCATTGACATAAGCGTTAGGGAGTTCAGTTCCGCTACCAGAATTTGTATAAAACGCCCAACTCTTGAATGAGAAACGATACAAAGATGGGCACGCCTTTATCAGCGAGGCATAGTCAACAATGCTCACGAAAAGAGCGTTGCTAACGATAAGCCTCAGATGCTTCAGCTTTGGAAACACAGGAAAACTAACATATTTCCTGTGTTTCTCAATGACACATGCGTCCAACGTTAGCTTCTCTAATCGGGAAACGTAGCTTGACAGCTCAAAAAGCCGTGTATTAAGGTAATTGCCGTAATCACTCCAAACCGAAATCTCACGCAGATTAGGGGCATTTTTGAGCGGCATCAGCGGTAACTTTGGTCCCACGTATTTGAACGATACCAGATTGGGCGCAGAAACTTCGAGGCGTCCAATCTTGTGGCACATATACAGCTCCAACCACTTGAGCGACGGACAACCTTGGACATTCAAACATAAAAGACTGCCAGAGCCGCTCACAAAAACCCGTTCAAGATTCAAACAGTTGCGCATGAAGAGTTGCAGCGTTTCGCCGTCGATATTTACCATATCCAAGTGAAGAGCCCTTAGCGAACTGCAGCTTGAAACAATTTCCAGGGAACTTGGGAATCTACATGGATTTGACTGAGGAAATTTGCCATCCCTCAAGTTCAATTTGAGCCTTTGGACTTGCTTTCTCAGCGCGAAGTTAACCCACGTCTCGATATCGGAACGAGAACTGTCGTCCAAACTGAACACGACAGCGAACTGATCTATCGTTAGGGCTTGGTGCCGTCCTAGAGCTTGGTTTACGCTGCTTACATAAACAAGCCGTTCCGCTTTAACACACTTGGATTTGGTTCCCGAATGGGCGCGAAACCTTATTTCCAGATCGTTGAGTACATCCGAACCATCAAAATTGAGATTATAAATTGGGGTCCACATGTACCTCCATCCCCTCGAGAGAATGCTTGTGCTTGCAGCTTCTTTTGCCTTCAACTGAGATAATATGTCTACAGCGATTTCAGCAGGCAGTTCGCTGATCCGATCCTTGGACGGCGTCTTCATGTTTTCTTTTGCTTGGAAGATGATCCACAAAAAGAGATTTGTAGGTGAATTCAATGGACGGAGAGAGGGGGGGGGGGGGGGGGGGAAAGGAGCTGCACGTTTGTTCCCTACTGAGCAACGATGAGGGCGAACACAAGCATTACTTTGTAGGGTCTGATTTAAATAGAGATTCATTCTTTTTCTATGTGCAGGACTTTGATTTCTTGCCTTAACAGGATTTGAAAGCCACAATTTTGGGTAAAATACACTTGCGCCTTTCTATAGTTTGATCGACTGACAGTTTCACTCCTTCTAGTTTGGAGAATCACACTTTCACCCTTTTAATTTGTCAAACTTCAGGAAACTTAAATCCCATGATTCTAGCGCATTTACTCTAGGCCGTGGTTCGTCGCTAGAAAAGGTTTTTGAGACATATTTGCCCCTATATCAAACCAAAATCTATTAATCCCTTGGGTAACCGTCATATTTAGCATTACATGAGGGTAAGTTTGTCGTAGAATTTATTATGAGGACAAATCCTAACTCTAGACTAACCCGGACACAAGGGGTAGTACGTTTCCTTAAAGTTCGGCACAGTGAAGGGATGTGTGTGTCCTTTCCCAAACAGAAAGGGGTGAAAGTGTCTTTCAGCTAAACTAGAGAGGGTGAAAGTGGCCATCAACATTTCTTTTGGTCATGAACAAACATTTGCAGCCAATAACTTGACTATTAAGAGGAAGAGATAAGAGAAAAAGTATGCTGGTTCTGCAAATCTGTAAATTCTTCTTTCATGGTTGCAAGCCAATGCCGAGAGGACATTGTCTTAGTACAAGTAGCAGGATCTTTTTCACTTGCTGTAGTAATGCACCCATTTGATCTCTACCTAGGTTGGCTTATGTAAGGAAGGACATGTGACGAGGTTTTTAATCAACCGTATTCTTGTTATTAGCAACAAGGGTTACAATCGAATAGAGAGAGATTTAGGAGCAAGTAAACAGAGAGATTTAGGAGCAAGGAGGGACGAAATAAGCCGTATATGCTGGTAGTGGAGACAAACTGTCGTACCACTTGTGTTGTACCCTTAAGGGTGGGTGACCTCTCCATTTATACAACTCCAAAGACGTCAGCCAATGCAGTTGTGACCCAGCTCTCGAGAGATCATTTAAGAAATATCGAACTTGTATATACAGTTAGTCGGACATGTCAGCTCCACATCATATACGGGTCGCATATAGGATGGCAACCATCTGCGATGAGCCTTAATCAAGCCTCAAACCCACTAAGTCCCATGTTTCTCGTGCCAGCCGCAATTTGCGAGGGAATCCTCTCTCTTTGTCCGCATATCCTGACATGGCATAATTTGGTGTGCATGGAGCACCATAGGATAGACAACTGCAGGCTGATGATAGTACGTGACTATAGACTATTACCATGTCTTGGACTATCTACATTTGCTCCCTCGCGCATGTATCCATATGTGTGGAATCCGGCACACTTCAGGTTAAATATTGATGATTAAGGAACTGAAACACATAGCATCGTTACTTCATGCGTCCAATTGAGAGAGTAGCAAGACATAATGAATCCAACTAGATAGAAAAAGCATATAGCAGTTCCAAGTTCTTTGGCAGTTTAAGCTTTGTGAAGACTAGGCATTGCTTCGCACCACCCTAGTCCTAGTGAATCATCTTTCCAGTAGGAAGCTATGGTAGACTAACTTTTATGTCAGGAAGAGTGGTAGGTTCCATATGTGCAAGAAACCTTTGAGTGATTGATTTTTGACGAATCACGAGTTTCACATATTGATGTTACTGCTGGCTTGTTGAGAGTCGTAATTGCTATTTTTAGCAGTTCAATTGAGAGAAGCTTTCAAGTAACCGATTGAAATTATGAACTGTTGCGTTTCTATAGGTATAAAAGGAAAGAACTTGGATGTTTTTACTGTTTACTCTTTCCCCCAATTTTTGGAGAGGGAAAGAAGTTGGTAGCAAAAGGCGTTAGAGGAAAAATAAAGACTTCAATCTTTCTCCCCAAAAGCTTGAGTCAAATCGCAAATATTGCAGTGGCGTGAGGAAAGGACTTGAAAGAAGAGGCTGAACTAAGTCATCCCTAATTATTATTGAAGAATTTGCACAAGTTTGATGGATGTGATTACGACAATCCATTGATGAGGGTTAATGTAATACCTTGTAAATTTCTATAGTGGTTAAAATAAAATAAAATAAAATAAAATCTTTTGTTAGATGAGTAAATATATTTTGTAGTAGTGTTTGCTGACAGTTGCACTATAGAGGATACCTAGAATTGAGAACTTAAGTTGAGGCAGTTATGCAATATTTGAGAAACTAGGGGGCTTGACTGTAATTACTGGAATTGAGTGTCTGGCTGAAAATGTGGGCCAATTAGAAATTTTGGAAGTTGTGACGATACTTACGATACTTTCAAATAATAGGGCTGAAGTGGAACTTTAAAAAAATGATCAAATTCTACTAAATTTCAAATATAACCCAAATTTAAAGAACTATACTTTTACCGCCCATGCATGCTTGCCACTTGTCCAATCAAATTTGACACCTCAATAGATGAGGTGGCAACAACTCCAACTTACATCTCCACCAACACAATCTGGAAACATCTTTTATCTCTTCTCTTCATTCTTTCTTCTTCATCACTCATCTTCTCCCTCTTCGTTCTTGGATAACCACCAACACCACCACCACCATCTCCGCCACTGAAACACCACCACCTCTACTACTCTTCAAGAGATGCTAATATCACTCCTCAACATGAGGATCAATTTCAGATCCCAGATTAATAGAAAGAGAGAAATCAAGGTGAGAAAATCAAGAACTCCAAATTCTCATTCATTTGTTCGAATCGATGGAAAAAAACAAAGAAGACTTATATGTTCTTCTAATGTGGCCGTGTTGCCCTGCAATATATTGAAGTGATATTGTTTGTATGGATTAAAAGGAGACAGTAGCTTAGACAAATATTATCATCTTCTCTCGAGGGAAAGTTAATGTGGGTTAGGAAAAACTGGACGAGATCTGATATAGTTGTTTGGGAGTACAAAATACTGTCTCCTGTTGTATCATTATCCTGCTTTTGTGTACTCTAATTATTAAATAAAAACCAAATCTCAAAAAAAGTACTCGAATATTATTAAATAAAAACAAAATTAAAAAAAAAATGTATGAAGTTACACTTGGAACTAAACTATTACTAATTCGACTCCAGGGCGGAGTCTTTCTCCAAGTTCTCTGGCGCACTTTGTAGCCGAGATAAGCGGCCCATTGTACTCCCACCGCTTCACGACCTCAAACGTAATTTTTTTAAGCTTAACAGAGTTCTCGATCAGATACTTGGCAACTTCGATTTCGACCGGGAAACCACGGAAATCATTGAATTCGACCACTCTAATAACGTCATTGACATAAGCGTTAGGGAGTTCAGTTCCGCTACCAGAATTTGTATAAAACACCCAACTCTTGAATGAGAAACGATACAAAGATGGGCACGCCTTTATCAGCGAGGCGTAGTCAACAATGCTCACGAAAAGAGCGTTGCTAACGATAAGCCTCAGATGCTTCAGCTTTGGAAACACAGGAAAACTAACATATTTCCTGTGTTTCTCAATGACGCATGCGTCCAACGTTAGCTTCTCTAATCGGGAAACGTAGCTTGACAGCTCAAAAAGCCGTGTATTAAGGTAATTGCCGTAATCACTCCAAACCGAAATCTCACGCAGATTAGGGGCATTTTTGAGCGGCATCAGCGGTAACTTTGGTCCCACGTATTTGAACGATACCAGATTGGGCGCAGAAACTTCGAGGCGTCTAATCTTGTGGCACATATACAGCTCCAACCGCTTGAGCGACGGACAACCTTGGACATTCAAACATAAAAGACTGCCAGAGCCGCTCACAAAAACCCGTTCAAGATTCAAACAGTTGCGCATGAAGAGTTGCAGCGTTTCGCCGTCGATATTTACCATATCCAAGTGAAGAGCCCTTAGCGAACTGCAGCTTGAAACAATTTCCAGGGAACTTGGGAATCTACATGGATTTGACTGAGGAAATTTGCCATCCCTCAAGTTCAATTTGAGCCTTTGGACTTGCTTTCTCAGCGCGAAGTTAACCCACGTCTCGATATCGGAACGAGAACTGTCGTCCAAACTGAACACGACAGCGAACTGATCTATGGTCAGGGCTTGGTGCCGTCCTAGAGCTTGGTTTACGCTGCTTACATAAACAAGCCGTTCCGCTTTAACACACTTGGATTTGGTTCCCGAATGGGCGCGAAACCTTATTTCCAGATCGTTGAGTACATCCGAACCATCAAAATTGAGATTATAAATTGGGGTCCACATGTACCTCCATCCCCTCGAGAGAATGCTTGTGCTTGCAGCTTCTTTTGCCTTCAACTGAGATAATATGTCTACAGCGATTTCAGCAGGCAGTTCGCTGATCCGATCCTTGGACGGCGTCTTCATGTTTTCTTTTGCTTGGAAGATGATCCACAAAAAGAGATTTGTAGGTGAATTCAATGGACGGAGAGAGAGAGGGGGGGAAAAGGAGCTGCACGTTTGTTCCCTACTGAGCAACGATGAGGGCGAACACAAGCATTACTTTGTAGGGTCTGATTTAAATAGAGATTCATTCTTTTTCTATGTGCAGGACTTTGATTTCTTGCCTTAACAGGATTTGAAAGCCCCAGTTTTGGGTAAAATACACTTGCGCCTTTCTATAGTTTGATCGACTGACAGTTTTACTCCTTCTAGTTTGGAGAATCACACTTTCACCCTTTTAATTTGTCAAACTTCAGGAAACTTAAATCCCATGATTCTAGCGCATTTACTCTAGGCCGTGGTTCGTCGCTAGAAAAAGTTTTTGAGACATATTTGCCCCTATATCAAACCAAAATCTATTAAGCCCTTGGGTAACCGTCATATTTAGCATTACATGAGGGTAAGTTTGTCGTAGAATTTATTATGAGGACAAATCCTAACTCTAGATTAACCCGGACACAAGGGGTAGTACGTTTCCTAAAGTTCGGCACAATGAAGGGATGTGTGTGTCCTTTCCCAAACAAAAAGGGGTGAAAGTGTCTTTCAGCTAAACTAGAGAGGGTGAAAGTGGCCATCAACATTTCTTTTGGTCATGAACAAACATTTGCAGCCAATGACGTGACTATTAAGAGGAAGAGATAAGAGAAAAAGTATGCTGGTTCTGCAAATCTGTAAATTCTTCTTTCATGGTTGCATGCCAATGCCGAGAGGACATTGTCTCAGTACAAGTAGCAGGATCTTTTTCACTTGCTGTAGTAATGCACCCATTTGATCTCTACCTAGGTTGGCTTATATAAGGAAGGACATGTGACGAGGCTTTTAATCAACCGTATTCTTGTTATTAGCAACAAGGGTTACAATCGAATAGAGAGAGATTTAGGAGCAAGTAAACAGAGAGATTTAGGAGCAAGGAGGGAGGAAATAAGCCGTATATGCTGGTAGTGGAGACAAACAGTCGTACCACTTGTGTTGTACCGTTAAGGGAGGGTGACCTCTCCATTTATACAACTCCAAAGACGTCTGCCAATGCAGTTGTGACCCAGCTCTCGAGAGATCATTTAAGAAATATCGAACTTGTATATACCGTTAGTCGAACATGTCAGCTCCACATCATATACGGGTCGCATATAGGATGGCAACCATCAGCGATGAGCCTTAATCAAGCCTCAAAGCCACTAAGTCCCATGTTTCCCGTGCCAGCTGCAATTTGCGAGGGAACCCTGTCTCTTTGTCCGCATATCCTGACATGACATAATTTGGTGTGCATGGAGCACCATAGGATAGACAACTGCAGGCTGATGATAGTACGTGACTATAGACTATTACCATGTCTTGGACTATCTACATTTTCTCCCTCGCGCATGTATCCATATGTGTGGGTTCCGGCACACTTCAGGTTAAATATTGATGATTAGGGAACTGAAACACATAGCATCGTTACTTCATGCGTCCAATTGAGAGAGTAGCAAGACATAATGAATCTAGCTAGATAGAAAAAGCATATAGCAGTTCCAAGTTCTTTGGCAGTTTAAGCTTTGTGAAGACTAGGCATTGCTTCGCACCACCCTAGTCCTAGTGAATCATCTTTCCAGTAGGAAGCTATGGTAGACTAACCTTTATATCAGGAAGAGTGGTAGGTTCCATATGTGCAAGAAACCTTTGAGTGATTGATTTTTGACGAATCACGAGTATCACATATTGATGTTACTGCTGGCTTGTTGAGAGTCGTAATTGCTATTTTTAGCAGTTCAATTGAGAGAAGCTTTCAAGTAACCGATTGAAATTATGAACTGTTGCGTTTCTATGGGTATAAAAGGAAAGAACTTGGATGTTTTTACTGTTTACTCTTTCCCCCAATTTTTGGAGAGGGAAAGAAGTTGGTAGCAAAAGGCGTTAGAGGAAAAATAAAGACTTCAATCTTTCTCCCCAAAAGCTTGAGTCAAATCGCAAATATTGCAGTGGCGTGAGGAAAGGACTTGAAAGAAGAGGCAGAACTAAGTCATCCCTAATTATTATTGAAGAATTTGCACCAGTTTGATGGATGTGATTACGACAATCCATTGATGAGGGTTAATGTAATACCTTGTAAATTTCTATAGTGGTTAAAATAAAATAAAATAAAATAAAATCTTTTGTTAGATGAGTAAATATATTTTTGTAGTAGTGTTTGCAGACAGTTGCACTACAGAGGATACCTAGAATTGAGAACTTAAGTTGTGGCAGTTATGCAATATTTGAGAAACTAGGGGGCTTGACTGTAATTACTGGAATTGAGTGTCTGGCTGAAAATGTGGGCCAATTAGAAATTTTGGAAGTTGTGAGGATACTTACGATACTTTCAAATAATAGGGCTGAAGTGGAATTTGAAAAATGATCAAATTCTACTAAATTTCAAATATAACCCAAATTTAAAGAACTATACTTTTACCGCCCATGCATGCTTGCCACTTGTCCAATCAAATTTGACACCTCAATAGATGAGGTGGCAACAACTCCAACTTACATCTCCACCAACACAATCTGGAAACATCTTTTATCTCTTCTCTTCATTCTTTCTTCTTCATCACTCATCTTCTCCCTCTTCGTTCTTGGATAACCACCAACACCACCACCACCATCTCCGCCACTGAAACACCACCACCTCTACTACTCTTCAAGAGATGCTAATATCACTCCTCAACATGAGGATCAATTTCAGATCCCAGATTAATAGAAAGAGAGAAATCAAGGTGAGAAAATCAAGAACTCCAAATTCTCATTCATTTGTTCGAATCGATGGAAAAAAACAAAGAAGACTTATATGTTCTTCTAATGTGGCCGTGTTGCCCTGCAATATATTGAAGTGATATTGTTTGTATGGATTAAATGGAGACAGTAGCTTAGACAAATATTATCATCTTCTCTCGAGGGTAAGTTAATGTGGGTTAGGAAAAACTGGACGAGATCTGATATAGTTGTTTGGGAGTACAAAATACTGTCTCCTGTTGTATCATTATCCTACTTTTGTGTACTCTAATTATTAAATAAAACCAAATCTCAAAAAAAGTACTCGAATATTATTAAATAAAAAAAAAAATTAAAAAAAAAATGTATGAAGTTACACTTGGAACTAAACTATTACTAATTCGACTCCAGGGCGGAGTCTTTCTCCAAGTTCTCTGGCGCACTTTGTAGCCGAGATAAGCGGCCCATTGTACTCCCACCGCTTCACGACCTCAAACGTAATTTTTTCAAGCTTAACAGAGTTCTCGATCAGATACTTGGCAACTTCGATTTCGACCGGGAAACCACGAAAATCATTGAATTCGACCACTCTAATAACGTCATTGACATAAGCGTTAGGGAGTTCAGTTCCGCTACCAGAATTTGTATAAAACGCCCAACTCTTGAATGAGAAACGATACAAAGATGGGCACGCCTTTATCAGCGAGGCGTAGTCAACAATGCTCACGAAAAGAGCGTTGCTAACGATAAGCCTCAGATGCTTCAGCTTTGGAAACACAGGAAAACTAACATATTTCCTGTGTTTCTCAATGACGCATGCGTCCAACGTTAGCTTCTCTAATCGGGAAACGTAGCTTGACAGCTCAAAAAGCCGTGTATTAAGGTAATTGCCGTAATCACTCCAAACCGAAATCTCACGCAGATTAGGGGCATTTTTGAGCGGCATCAGCGGTAACTTTGGTCCCACGTATTTGAACGATACCAGATTGGGCGCAGAAACTTCGAGGCGTCCAATCTTGTGGCACATATACAGCTCCAACCACTTGAGCGACGGACAACCTTGGACATTCAAACATAAAAGACTGCCAGAGCCGCTCACAAAAACCCGTTCAAGATTCAAACAGTTGCGCATGAAGAGTTGCAGCGTTTCGCCGTCGATATTTACCATATCCAAGTGAAGAGCCCTTAGCGAACTGCAGCTTGAAACAATTTCCAGGGAACTTGGGAATCTACATGGATTTGACTGAGGAAATTTGCCATCCCTCAAGTTCAATTTGAGCCTTTGGACTTGCTTTCTCAGCGCGAAGTTAACCCACGTCTCGATATCGGAACGAGAACTGTCGTCCAAACTGAACACGACAGCGAACTGATCTATGGTCAGGGCTTGGTGCCGTCCTAGAGCTTGGTTTACGCTGCTTACATAAACAAGCCGTTCCGCTTTAACACACTTGGATTTGGTTCCCGAATGGGCGCGAAACCTTATTTCCAGATCGTTGAGTACATCCGAACCATCAAAATTGAGATTATAAATTGGGGTCCACATGTACCTCCATCCCCTCGAGAGAATGCTTGTGCTTGCAGCTTCTTTTGCCTTCAACTGAGATAATATGTCTACAGCGATTTCAGCAGGCAGTTCGCTGATCCGATCCTTGGACGGCGTCTTCATGTTTTCTTTTGCTTGGAAGATGATCCACAAAAAGAGATTTGTAGGTGAATTCAATGGACGGAGAGAGAGAGGGGGGGAAAGGAGCTGCACGTTTGTTCCCTACTGAGCAACGATGAGGGCGAACACAAGCATTACTTTGTAGGGTCTGATTTAAATAGAGATTCATTCTTTTTCTATGTGCAGGACTTTGATTTCTTGCCTTAACAGGATTTGAAAGCCCCAGTTTTGGGTAAAATACACTTGCGCCTTTCTATAGTTTGATCGACTGACAGTTTTACTCCTTCTAGTTTGGAGAATCACACTTTCACCCTTTTAATTTGTCAAACTTCAGGAAACTTAAATCCCATGATTCTAGCGCATTTACTCTAGGCCGTGGTTCGTCGCTAGAAAAAGTTTTTGAGACATATTTGCCCCTATATCAAACCAAAATCTATTAAGCCCTTGGGTAACCGTCATATTTAGCATTACATGAGGGTAAGTTTGTCGTAGAATTTATTATGAGGACAAATCCTAACTCTAGATTAACCCGGACACAAGGGGTAGTACGTTTCCTAAAGTTCGGCACAGTGAAGGGATGTGTGTGTCCTTTCCCAAACAGAAAGGGGTGAAAGTGTCTTTCAGCTAAACTAGAGAGGGTGAAAGTGGCCATCAACATTTCTTTTGGTCATGAACAAACATTTGCAGCCAATGACGTGACTATTAAGAGGAAGAGATAAGAGAAAAAGTATGCTGGTTCTGCAAATCTGTAAATTCTTCTTTCATGGTTGCATGCCAATGCCGAGAGGACATTGTCTCAGTACAAGTAGCAGGATCTTTTTCACTTGCTGTAGTAATGCACCCATTTGATCTCTACCTAGGTTGGCTTATATAAGGAAGGACATGTGACGAGACTTTTAATCAACCGTATTCTTGTTATTAGCAACAAGGGTTACAATCGAATAGAGAGAGATTTAGGAGCAAGTAAACAGAGAGATTTAGGAGCAAGGAGGGAGGAAATAAGCCGTATATGCTGGTAGTGGAGACAAACAGTCGTACCACTTGTGTTGTACCGTTAAGGGAGGGTGACCTCTCCATTTATACAACTCCAAAGACGTCTGCCAATGCAGTTGTGACCCAGCTCTCGAGAGATCATTTAAGAAATATCGAACTTGTATATACCGTTAGTCGAACATGTCAGCTCCACATCATATACGGGTCGCATATAGGATGGCGACCATCAGCGATGAGCCTTAATCAAGCCTCAAAGCCACTAAGTCCCATGTTTCCCGTGCCAGCCGCAATTTGCGAGGGAACCCTGTCTCTTTGTCCGCATATCCTGACATGACATAATTTGGTGTGCATGGAGCACCATAGGATAGACAACTGCAGGCTGATGATAGTACGTGACTATAGACTATTACCATGTCTTGGACTATCTACATTTGCTCCCTCGCGCATGTATCCATATGTGTGGGTTCCGGCACACTTCAGGTAAATATTGATGATTAGGGAACTGAAACACATAGCATCGTTACTTCATGCGTCCAATTGAGAGAGTAGCAAGACATAATGAATCCAACTGATAGAAAAAGCATATAGCAGTTCCAAGTTCTTTGGCAGTTTAAGCTTTGTGAAGACTAGGCATTGCTTCGCACCACCCTAGTCCTAGTGAATCATCTTTCCAGTAGGAAGCTATGGCAGACTAACCTTTATGTCAGGAAGAGTGGTAGGTTCCATATGTGCAAGAAACCTTTGAGTGATTGATTTTTGACGAATCACGAGTTTCACATATTGATGTTACTGCTGACTTGTTGAGAGTCGTAATTGCTATTTTTAGCAGTTCAATTGAGAGAAGCTTTCAAGTAACCGATTGAAATTATGAACTGTTGCGTTTCTATGGGTATAAAAGGAAAGAACTTGGATGTTTTTACTGTTTACTCTTTCCCCCAATTTTTGGAGAGGGAAAGAAGTTGGTAGCAAAAGGCGTTAGAGGAAAAATAAAGACTTCAATCTTTCTCCCCAAAAGCTTGAGTCAAATCGCAAATATTGCAGTGGCGTGAGGAAAGGACTTGAAAGAAGAGGCAGAACTAAGTCATCCCTGATTATTATTGAAGAATTTGCACCAGTTTGATGGATGTGATTACGACAATCCATTGATGAGGGTTAATGTAATACCTTGTAAATTTCTATAGTGGTTAAAATAAAATAAAATAAAATAAAATCTTTTGTTAGATGAGTAAATATATTTTTGTAGTAGTGTTTGCAGACAGTTGCACTACAGAGGATACCTAGAATTGAGAACTTAAGTTGAGGCAGTTATGCAATATTTGAGAAACTAGGGGGCTTGACTGTAATTACTGGAATTGAGTGTCTGGCTGAAAATGTGGGCCAATTAGAAATTTTGGAAGTTGTGACGATACTTACGATACTTTCAAATAATAGGGCTGAAGTGGAATTTTAAAAATGATCAAATTCTACTAAATTTCAAATATAACCCAAATTTAAAGAACTATACTTTTACCGCCCATGCATGCTTGCCACTTGTCCAATCAAATTTGACACCTCAATAGATGAGGTGGCAACAACTCCAACTTACATCTCCACCAACACAATCTGGAAACATCTTTTATCTCTTCTCTTCATTCTTTCTTCTTCATCACTCATCTTCTCCCTCTTCGTTCTTGGATAACCACCAACACCACCACCACCATCTCCGCCACTGAAACACCACCACCTCTACTACTCTTCAAGAGATGCTAATATCACTCCTCAACATGAGGATCAATTTCAGATCCCAGATTAATAGAAAGAGAGAAATCAAGGTGAGAAAATCAAGAACTCCAATTCGGGTTTAGCTCAAATTCTCATTCATTTGTTCGAATCGATGGAAAAAAACAAAGAAGACTTATATGTTCTTCTAATGTGACCGTGTTGCCCTGCAATATATTGAATTGATATTGTTTGTATGAATTAAAAGGAGACATTAGCTTAGACAAATATTATCATCTTCTCTCGAGGGAAAGTTAATGTGGGTTAGGAAAAATTAGACGAGATATGATATAGTTGTTTGGGAGTACAAAATACTGTCTCCTATTGTATCATTATCCTGCTTTTGTGTACTCTAATTATTAAATAAAAACCAAATCTCAAAAAATGTACTCGAATATTATTAAATAAAAACAAAATTTTAAAAAAAAAATGTATGAAGTTACACTTGGAACTAAACTATTACTAATTCGACTCCAGGGCGGAGTCTTTCTCCAAGTTCTCTGGCGCACTTTGTAGCCGAGATAAGCGGCCCATTGTACTCCCACCGCTTCACGACCTCAAACGTAATTTTTTCAAGCTTAACAGAGTTCTCGATCAGATACTTGGCAACTTCGATTTCGACCGGGAAACCACGAAAATCATTGAATTCGACCACTCTAATAACGTCATTGACATAAGCGTTAGGGAGTTCAGTTCCGCTACCAGAATTTGTATAAAACGCCCAACTCTTGAATGAGAAACGATACAAAGATGGGCACGCCTTTATCAGCGAGGCGTAGTCAACAATGCTCACGAAAAGAGCGTTGCTAACGATAAGCCTCAGATGCTTCAGCTTTGGAACACAGGAAAACTAACATATTTCCTGTGTTTCTCAATGACGCATGCGTCCAACGTTAGCTTCTCTAATCGGGAAACGTAGCTTGACAGCTCAAAAAGCCGTGTATTAAGGTAATATGTATGGGTTCCGGCACACTTCTGGTTAAGATATTGATGATCAAGGAACTAAAACACATAGCATCGTTACTTCATGTGTCCAATTGAGAGAGTATCAAGACATAATGAATCCGACTAGATAGAAAAAGCATATAGCAGTTCCAAGTTCTTTAGCAGTTTAAGCTTTTTGAAGATGATAACTCTCTTTTAGGAGCTATTATTATACTTCCATATTACTTTTATTAGGCTTATTTCACATTATTTATATGTTATATGTGCACTAATATGTGAAATTGATGACTTATAAGCCTAATAGTCAAAAGTTGTGTTTCTAGCTTATTTGCGCATGATTTCTCTCATATTTGCGATGATAATTGAACGGGTAGTATTTTGTTGTGTATCTCAGGTAAAATATGTAAATTTGAGCTTATTAGAGACTTGGATATGCTTGGTATGGAGCTAGATGAAGAGGAGAAAAGAAGACTCAAAAACGAAGCAAAGTTGGAAAAGTCTCACAGGACCAGCCTGCACTCTTTTCGATGCTGAAGAAAATCTACAAATAATTTTGGAGAAAAGCTTGCACCATTGGAAAGTAGACATACAAGTATTTCCAACGATATATGGTAGGCTCAAAGACGAGTCCGTATGAGAGATAAATGGCCCGTGCAAGATCAGCTTACAATTTTGTCCGAGAATTACAAACGGGAGGGGCTGGAGTGCAATTTTTGCCAAATTATATTAAAAAGTGTGCCCAGGCCTTGGGAAAGGCTTTCTTAGACCTAAGAACAGACGAGAGGCTGCTAGGGAAGATCGAGGAACGCTAGGGAGCACGAGGGGCATGGAGAACGACGCCGGAGTTATCGGAACGCGAATTTTGTCACGAGTTTGACTATCCCTCCTATCTTTTCTATCGTTTCTCAATAATATGAACTTGTTAGCTTATTTTTTCAGATTATTTGAGTAGTTTTATTTGCTAGGCTCCATGGAGAGCCTAGGGCTTTGTTAGAAAAGTTTTACGGATATGTTGATTGATTCATGCTTATGGATTCATGTGATGGATTGATTTTATCTCGTTTGATGGATTATTGAACTTGCACTATTGATAAGTGCTTGGTGGGATATGAATGATAATATGAGATGTTTCAATACATATCGTGTTATCTTAGCTTAAAGTAATATTGAAGTAGCATCTTCTAGTAATCTTGCGCTTTATCTTATGTTGACCTAGCGTCATGAACTAGGGTAACTACTTGGTGAAAGATCGATGGACTGACAGGTGAATATTAATTAGTTTGTGAATCTAGGATTGCTAGCGACCCCGTATCATGATGGACCGAAAGGCGAAATGTTAGGGTTTGGATCAAAACATAGGATTATTCTTAATACTTGTTAGGTGAAGTAGCTTATGGATCGATAGATGACGACTATTGAACTTAGCATAGACTTACATGAGATCGACAGAAGATTTTAAGTAGTTAAACGTGATCAAGAGCATATTCAATATTACATGTTTCAAGCAATATTCGGAATTGTCTACTGCCCTAGGTGATCCATAGATCGCCTAGTTCCTCTCTATATTTGATAAACCGTTGGTTAATTCAGAAAATACAAAAAAAATAGTATTTTAGTTAGTTTAATATAGTCACTTGATTGGGGGAGACAACTTCTCAAAGCAACAACTTTCTTACTGTTATTTCAATTACACTCTTTAAATTTAATCTCTAATTAAAAATAAACTTACTATCTGTCCTCGTGGGATCGATAACTCGGGGTGGAAATACCACCCCTATATTACTTGACCGTGCACTTGCGCATACGCGTTAAGAAATTGCGTCAATTTTTTGGCGCCGTTGCCAGGGACAGCGGTTTATTTATTAATTAGTAATTAGTTTAGGGAGTTTTTTTTTATAGTTATCATTTTTTTGTTAACTCACGGTGAGATTGAAAGTCTTCTTCATGGAATTAATATTGATGAACTTGACTATCCGGTTGCAAATTTTTTGGTGCCTCTCTTGTTTGAGCTCATTGAAGATGAACATGACGCCGGAATTGAATTCAGTGATGATTCGGGTGCTTCATGTGAATTAGATGAAGATATTCACGTGTTCACATTTTATGAGTTGCCACTTGAATCTTCAATAAAGGTAGAGCATATGGAGAAAACGGTCGAGGACACGCTACATGGGAGATTTGAGATTATTTATGAAATCATTATAATGTCGATTATCATGAACTGGAAGAAGAAGAAAAAATTTTCGGCGAACTTTCACTTTGGCAACACGTGTACATCGTTGTTGAGATATGCGATCCTTGTGAGTGTTTATTTGTGCTCAATTGAGAGGAGACTGAAAGAGAAAAGATGGTGGAAGAAGACAAAATGACGAGAAAACTGATTTCTAAGCATTAGGGGTGTTAAGGGCTGATTTAATAGTTTAATAGTTGCTGGAACTGACATATAAAACCTGTTTATTGGTCTTGAGCATCAGGGGAGGCAATGCAAATTACCATACTTCAGAAAGTTAGACCCATTACCCCACTGTTGCAACCCAGCGTTGCAATACAAGAACCCCCCTCGCAGCTCCTCTGACTCCTGACAGGGGTTGAGAAACAAGAAGAAAAAAAAATTAATCTTCATGGTTTTTCTCTGTTGAAGCTGCATCAGCAGCACGCCAGAAACTCCACAGCCCCCTGTCAACCACCAATTAGCGCTGTCACCACCCTCTGCAACCAGCGTCGCCCAAATTGAACCTAACCATCGGACTTCCCCCTGTCAGACCCTTCTCTTCTGTCCAATTCGAAACCCAGTCACCACCTCCATCAGCCATCTCCTACGAAACCAACCCACAAAACCAGAACCCCAATAGACAGAAACCAGACCCTAAACCCAACCAATCCACACTCTGGTTGTCTTGGTTCGCAAAAACCTCAATCCCCGACAGAAACGAAACCCAGACCCATTCCCTTTCTCACCATCGATCTCCACTTCCTCCTCCTTCCAGGGCGATACGAATCAGGAACCAAGCAACCCAGATCGTGAAAGCATAAACAGTGATTGAAACCCCACCGAATCTGAGCATGTCTAAGACCTTGAAATTGAACTCAGATTTTGAAGAATCAATGAGGCTATTGATCAGAGTTTCAAGGCTGAACTTGATTTTTGAAGGATGATTTACAGTTCTATGGGGGCGGTTTGACATGTCGGTGAATTCAATTGCTATAGTTGGTTAGGTGTGGGGGTCAAGTGCTGTTATTTTTCGAAGTACTTCATTATTGTTGATCTTGCAACTGCTGGGGATTTTTCATGAAGCTTGTACCATAGTTACCAACAGGGTACTGAAACTTATCGAATTCAGTGAGTGCGAAATACAAAGTTCGCGGGTTATATTGCTCGGGTCAACATAAAGGCTCCCACAATTGAGGATTGAGAAACAAAGCAGAGAATCAGTAATGTGATCTCACATTTGTCCAGAGTGAAAAAAAATAGAGGAAACGTTTGACGAAGTAATCGACCCCAGTGTGCTGTGGCGCATTCGAACGTCATGGGAGCTGGTATTGGCGTACGCAATGTAGTTCGGGGATTCTTCGTTCTATTTTCGTCAGCACCAACTGATCAATCGACCCCGGTGTGTTTCCCACGCTCGACCGCAAGGGAGCTTGCATTGTTCCGGGCAATGTTTGTTTTGGGATTGTTCTTGCTATCTCAGTCAGCACCTATCGGATTTCGTCCCTGACCTTGTGTCGGTTGTGAGTACTCTTTTCTCTCTCTTTACTTACCGTTTAGGGACATCGTACTTGCTCTAGGATTTTATTTTGACAACTTGGTCATGGTGCTTAGTGGTCGGTGGGATTAGTTGTTAGAATCCTAGGGAATACTTGAGTACGTGCTTAATTTCGGTAGACACAACTTGTCACGTGCACGTAGTTCGTTTTAGCTCTAAATTTGTTGAACTAATTTCTTGTGCCGTGACTTTGACTCCAAGTAGAATCACTGCCCTCGCATTTGAACGTCGAGTCTTTTCGGTTGATCTCTTAATTCGTTGAGGACAACGAAGCGCTCAAGTGTGTGGGGATTTTTAACTATTTGCTAGCCATGTTTGTGTCTTGCATCACCAGTTACATTTACATTAGAATATGTCGTATTGTGAGTCAATGTAGTACTTGTAGTCCAAGTCGTATTTTAATATGTTGTTGTATTGTGCTTAGTTTTAGTGTAATTTATGTTTAGGTTGCACTTTTACTCTATTGAGTCCCCCTACCCAATTGTCTTGTGGTTAGTCGAGTTGGCCAAAATCATATAGAGTTTAGGAAAATATAAAAAAATGAAAAATTAAAAAAAAATGAAAAATCCTAAAAATTGAAAATTTGAGAAAAAGGGCAACTTAAGACCTAGAAACCAAAGAGAATTCAGTGAGAGAGCTCATGAGAGTAGGAAGAACCGTATTAGGAATACTTTAATTCTAGTATCTTGTGCGCGAGTCTCACGACAGGATCTCTCGGGTACTCGGGAATATGAAAGTAGATTACGGTCATACTTTTGGCTTCTCTAGTGTGCTAGGAGGATTGAGTCTCTAGGTGGTTGAATAATCCATTTCTCGTGGAAACTTGTGAACTCTTGGAATCTGGGGTGGACCTTCGTGTAGAGTCGGTTTCATGTGGTACGAGTCTTCGGCCTAAGCGAAGCCGGGGAGCGAACACCACCATCCCTTAAGGTGGTTCAAAGAGAAAATCCTAAAAAGCCCACACTCTTAAGCTCTAATGCACGGTTGTAAAAACAGAGGAGGAAAGCAAAGAAAATGAAAAATCTGAAAAAAAACGTGCTTCAAGGAGAAACAACCTAATGTGCTTCCGTTTGTGCGGAAAATTTGGATTCAATCTAATGTAGAGCTTAAGAGGGAAACTAAAGTCAAGCCGTATTACACAGGAGATGTGTCTTCCGTCAATGCGATAATTTGCATTTCAAAAGCAATAACGGCTAAGAGGGTCTAAAAACCTCAAATGACTTGGCGAAGAAAGACCACTTAGTGACATAAGATGCCTAGACCCTCCGAGTCAAAATACGTTTCGTATCTTGGTTTGGTTTGGTGGATTTTTGGGGACACCTTAGTGAGTTTGCGCATAGGATCATCATATATCATTTCTTGCTACGTGTCGTGAAATTTCAAAGGGACCTTGTGAGGATTTGATGATTTCGGTTTATGATAGAGAGGTTGCCCAATCTCGAAAAAAGAAAAAAAAAATTGTTGTTTATTTTATTGCATTGTGTATAATTAAGTTGCATTGTATATATCATGTAGTTGCATAGTCGTGAAGTCGTGTTGAGTCGTTTGCGTTTTGAGTTGGCTAGTAAACGGTGATTAGCTCGGGACGAGCAAAAGGTAAGTGTGGGGGTATTTGATAACTCTCTTTTAGGAGCTATTATTATACTTCCATATTACTTGTATTAGGCTTATTTCACATTATTTAAATGTTATATGTGCACTAATATGTGAAATTGATGACTTATAAGCCTGTGAGTCAAAAGTTGTGTTTCTAGCTTATTTGCGCATGATTTCTCTCATATTTGCGATGATAATTGCACGGGTAGTATTTTTTAGTGTATCTAAGGTAAAATATGTAAATTGGAGCTTATTATAGACTTGGATATGCTTGGTATGGAGCTAGATGAAGAGGAGAAAAGAAGACTAAAAAACGAAGCAAAGTTGGAAAAGTCTCACAGGACCAGCCTGCACTCTTTTCGATGCTCAAGAAAATCTACAAATAGTTTTGGAGCAAAGCTTGCACCATTGGAAAGTAGACATCCAGGGATTTTTAACGATATATGGCAGGCTCAAATACGAGTCTGGATGAGAGATTAATGGCCTGTGCAAGATCAGCTTACAATTTTGTCTAAGAATTACAAACTGGAGGGGCTGGAGTGCAATTTCCGGCAAATTATATTAAAAAGCGTGCCCAGGCCTTGAGGAAGGCATTCTTAGACCTAAGAACAGACGGGAGGCTGCTAGGGAAGATCGAGGATCGCTAAGGAGCACGAGGGGCATGGAGAACGACGCCGGAGATGCCGGAACTGGAATTTTGTCACGAGTTTGACTATCCCTCCTATATTTTCTATCGTTTCTCAGTAATATGAACTTTTTAGCTTATTTTTTCAGAATATTTGAGTATTTTTATTTGCTAGGCTCTATGGAGATCCTAGGGTTTTGTTAGACAAGTTTTCCGGATATGTTGATTGATTCATGCTTATGGATTCATGTGATGGATTGATTTTATCTCGTTTGATAGATTATTGAACTTGCACTATTGATACGTGCTTGGTAGGATATGAATGATATCATATGAGATGTTTCAATACATATCGTGTTATCTTAGCTTAAAGTAATATTGAAGTTGCATCTTCTAGTAATCTTGCGCTTTATCTTATGTTAACCTAGCATCATGAACTAGGGTAACTACTTGGTGAAAGATCGATAAACTGACAGGTGAAGATTAATTAGCTTGTGAATCTAGGATTGCTAGCAACCCCGTATCATGATGGACCGAAAGGCGAAACGTTAGGGTTTGGATCAAAACGTAGGATTATTCTTAATGCTTGTTAGGTGATATAGTTTATGGATCGATAGATGACCTCTATTGAACTTGGCATAGAATTACATGAGATCGACAGAAGATTGTAAGTAGTTAAACGTGATCAAGAGCATATTCAATATTACATGTTTCAAAGCAATATTCGGAATTGTCTACTGCCCTAGGTGATCCATAGATCGCCCAGTTCCTCTCTATATTTGATAAACCGTTGGTTAATTCAGAAAATACAAAAAAATATATAGTATTTTAGTTAGTTTAATACAGTCACTTGACTGGGGGTGACAACTTCTCAAAGAAACAACTTTCTTACTGTTATTTCAATTACACTCTTTAGATTTAATCTATAATTAACAATAAACATACTATCTGTCCTCATGGGATCGATAACTCGGGGTTCAAATACCACCCCTATATTACTTGACCGTGCACTTGCGCATACGCATTAAGAAATCGCGTAAGAAGACTAGGCATAGCTTCGCACCACCCTAGTCCTAGTGAATCATCTTTCCAGTAGGAAGCTATGGTAGACTAGCCTTTATGTCAGGAAGAGTAATGGGTTCCATATTGCAAGAAACCTTTGAGTGATTGATTTTTGACGAATCACGAGCTTCACATATTGATGTTACTGCTATCTTGTTGAGAGTCGTAACTGCTATTTTTAGAAGCTCAATTGAGAGAAGCTTTCAAGTAACCGATTGAAGTTATGAACTGTTGCGTTTCTATGGGTATAAAAGGAAAGGACTTGAATGTTTTTACTGTTTACTATTCCCCCAATTTTTGGAGAGGGAAAGAAGTTGGTAGCAAAAGGCGTTAGAGGAAAAATAATGACTTCAATCTCTCTCCTCGAAAGCTTGAGTCAAATTGCAAATATTGCAGTGGCGTGAGGAAAGGACTTGAAAGAAGAGGTTGAACTTATTATAGTAGAATTTGCACCAGTTTGATGGGTGTGATTACGACAATCCATTGATGAGGGTTAATGTAATACCTTGCAAATTTCTATAGTGGTTAAAAAAAAATTAAAATCTTTTGTTAGATGAGTAAATATATTTTTGTAGTAGTGTTTGCTGACAGTTGCACTACAACTTAAGTTGAGGCAGTTATGCAATATTTGAGAAACTAGGGGGCTTGACTGTAATTACTGGAATTGAGTGTCCGGCTGAAACTGTGGGCCAATTAGAAATTTTAAAAGTTTTGACGATACTTACGATGAGTACATCGGAACCATCAAAATCTCACGGCGAAGTTAACCCACGTCTCGATATCGGAACGAGAACTGTCGTCCAAACTGAACACGACAGCGGACTGATCTATGGTTAGGGCTTGGTGCCGTCTTAGAGCTTGGTTTATGCTGTTTACATAAACAAGCCGTTCCGCTTTAACACACTTGGATTTGGTTCCCGAATGGGTGCGAAACCTTATTTCCAGATCGTTGAGTACATCGGAACCATCAAAATCGAGATTATAAATTGGGGTCCACATGTACCTCTATCCCCTCGAGAGAATGCTTGTGCTTGCAGCTTCTTTTGCCTTCAACTGAGATAATATGTCTACAGCGATTTCAGCAGGCAGTTCGCTGATCCGATCCTTGGACGGCGTCTTCATGTTTTCTTTTGCTTGGAAGATGATCCACAAAAAGAGATCTGCACGTTTGTTCCCTACTGATCAACGATGAGGGCGAACACAAACATTACACTTTGTAGGGGTCTGATTTAAATAGAGATTCATTCTTTTTCTATGTGTAGGACTTTGATTTCTTGCCTTAACAGTATTTGAAAGCCCCAATTTTGGGTAAAATACACTTGCGCCTTTCTATAGTTTGATCGACTAACAGTTTCACTCCTTCTAGTTTGGAGAATCACATTTGTCAAACTTCAGGAAACTTAAATCCCATGATTCTAGCGCATTTACTCCTGGCTGTCGTTCGTCGCTAGAAAAAGTTTTTGAGACATATTTGCCCCTATATCAAACAAAAATCTATTAAGCCCTTGAGTAACCGTCATATTTAGCTTTACGTGAGGGTAAATTTGTCTTAAAATTTATAATGAGGACAAATCCTAACTCTAGACTTGCCGGGACACAAGGGGTACTACGCTTCCTAAAGTTTGGCACAGTGAAGGGATGTGAGTGTCCTTTTCCAAACAGAAAGGGTGAAAGTGTCTTTCAGCTAAACTAGAGAGGGTGAAAGTGGCCATCAACATTTATTTTGGTCATGAACACACATTTGCAGCCAATGACGTGACTATTAAGAGGAAGAGATAAGAGAAAAAGCATGCTGGTTCTGCAAATCTGTAAATTATTCTTTCATTGTTGCAAGCCAATGCTGAGAGGATATTGTCTCATTATAAGTAGCAGGATCTTTTTCACTTGCTGTAGTAATGCACCCATTTGATCTCGACCTAGGTTGGCTTATGTAAGCAAGGACATGTAACGTGGCTTTTAATCAATTGTATTCTTGTTATTGGCAATAAGCCGTATATGCCGTATATGCTGGTAGTGGAGACAAACAGTCAACCACTTGTGTTGTACCCTTAAAGGAGGGTGACCTCTCCATTTATACAACTCCAAAGACGTAAGCCAATGCGGAATTACATGGTTGTTCGAAAAAGCACGAACCATGTGAGACAGTTGTAACCCAGCTCTCGAGAGATCATTTAAGAAATATCGAACTTGTATATACAGTTAGTCGGACATGTCAGCTCCACATCATATACGGGTTGCATATAGGATCGCAACCATCTGCGATGAGCCTTAATCAAGCCTCAAAGCCACTAAGTCCCATGTTTCTCGTGCCATCCGCATTTTGCGAGGAACCCTGTCTCTTTGTCCGCATATCCTGACATTACATAATTTGGTGTGCATGGAGCACCACAGGATAGACAACTGCAGGCTGATGATAGTACATGACTATAGACTATTACCATGTCTTGGACTATCTACATTTGCTCCCTCGCGCATGTATCCATATGTGTGGGTTACGGCATACTTCTGGTTAAATATTGATGATTAGGGAACTGAAACACATAACATCGTTACTTCATGCGTCCAATTGAGAGAGTAGCAAGACATAATGAATCCAGGTAGATAGAAAAAGCAGGCAGTTTAAGCTTTGTGAAGACCAGGCATAGCTTCGCACCACCCTAGTCCTAGTGAATCATCTTTTTAGTAGGAAGCTATGGTAGACTAGCCTTTATGTCAGGAAGCGTGGTGGGTTCCATATGTGCAAGAAACCTTTGACTGATTGATTTTTGACGAATCACTGAGTTTCACTTATTGATGTTACTGCTGACTTGTTGAGGGTCGTAACTGCTGTTTTTAGCGGTTCAATTGAGAAAAGCGTTCAAGTAACCGATTGAAATTATGAATTGTTACGTTTCTATGGGTATAAAAGCAAAGGACTTTGATGTTTTTACTGTTTACTCTTTCCCCCAATTTTTGGAGAGGGAAAGAAGTTGGTAGCAAAAGGCGTTAGAGGAAAAATAAATACTTCAATCTTTCTCCCCAAAAGCTTGAGTCAAATCGCAAATATTGCAGTGGCGTGAGGAAAGGACTTGAAAGAAGAGGCGGAACTAAGTCATCCCTGATTATTATGGAAGAATTTGCACCACTTTGATGGGTGTGATTACGACAATACATTGATGAGGGTTAATATAATACCTTCTAAATTTCTATAGGGGTTAAAATAAAATTAATTATAATATTTTGTTAGTTGACTAAATATTTTTTTAGTAGTGTTTGCTGACATTTGCGCTACTGAGGATATCTAGAATTGAGAACTTAAGTCGAGGCAATTATGCAATATTTGAGACTAGGGGGCTTGACTGTAATTACTTGAACTGAGTGTCTGGCTGAAAATGTGGGCCAATTAGAAATTTTTGGAAGTTGTGACGATACTTACGATACTTTCAAATAATAGGGCTGGAAACATCTTTTGTCTCTTCTCTTTATTCTTTCTTCTTCATCACTCATCTTCTCCCTCTTTGTTCTTTGATAACCACCAACACCACCACCATCTCCACCACTGCAACACCACCACCTCTACTACTCTTCAAGAGATGCTAATATCAGAACTACTACTCAACATGAGGATCAATTTCAGATCCCAGATAATAAAAAGAGAGAAATCAAGGTGAGAAAATCAAGAACTCCAGTTCAGGTTTAGCTCAAATTCTCCTTCATTTGTTCGAATTGATGGAAAAAACAAAGAAGACTTATATGTTCTTCTAATGTGGCCGTGTTGCCCTGCAGTATATTGAATTGATGTTGTATGTATGGATTAAAAGGAGACAGTATGCTTAGAGAATATTATCATCTTCTCTCCAGGGAAAGTTAATGTGGGTTAGGAAAAATAAGATGAGATCTGATATAGTAGTTTGGGAGTACAAAATATTGTCTCCTGTTGTATCATTATCCTACTTTTGTGTACTCTAATTATTAAATAAAAACCAAATCACAAAAAAAGTACTCGAATATTGTTATTTATAAAGTTCCTTGTGGGAGTGTAAGAGGTTAGGCTTCTCTGCTTCTCTTAAGAGAGATAGTTAAAGAAAGAGTGTCTTGTAACTTAGTTGCACGTTTTCTTCTTTGCTTTGTCAAAGATCACTGTTCTCCGGTGAGATCATGAGTGTCACAGACGAACTAGCTCTTATTGAAGGAATTAAGCATGTTGACATCCATTCTGAGGGTGATTCAGAAGAAGATGTCGAGATCGACCTAAGCGATGATGAAGCAGAAGAAAGGGTGGCAGAATATCGTTGTAGCCTTGTTGGAAAGAGCTTAGCTCCAAATTAACTTAACAAGGCAGAAGAAGACAATGACCGAAGTGTGGGGAAAACCAGAAAGATTCAAGGTGGAGCATTTAAGTGGGAAATTCTAGCAATTCTTCTTTGGATATGAAGCAAGGTTGGAAAAAGTTCTTAGAGGCAGACCATGGTTCTTGAAGAACCATCTTCTAGTGCTGCAAAATGGACGTCAGAGATCTCCATTTCAGATGAATGCTTCACAAGAACTCCCTAGTGGATTCAAGTGTGGCATCTACCGAGTATTCTCATGACTAAGAGGGTCATAGACAAGATTGGTCACAAGTTTGGGGAAGCACTTGAAACAAAATTCATTGAAAAGGCCACTGAAGCAGGAAGAGTTCTACTCACTCGTATCATATATAGTAGGGGTTAAAATACAATTAACTCCAGTAGAAGTTCGAGACAAAATTTTGAAAGGTCTAGACCAACATACAAGTTATAACGTTTACAAGGTTATTCGAAAATATTTGCTTTTCGCATTTAAATAAGTCTCGAAAGTTTTAGACACAAAATACTTTGATCGCAACTAACATGTCATTTTGCTTGACTCATCCGTATGATAAATATTGTCTTACCTGTATAGGATTAGATAAATCAATCACCTCAAGTGTTCCAAGCATACGAGGGAAAAAAGAACACTATGTGTCGTCACACAACGTGTCTTTCCATCACAACTCACATGTGTTTATAATGTTCCAACTTAGTCTAGACAGCGACTCATAGTACCGTCGTACTAAGAGTCACGTCAGCGGACTGTTAAACAAAGTGGTCCATATCACTTGGCATTTAGTATCTCCGCACCAATCATTATTTTAAAAAAAAAAATTTAAAAGAAAAAAAAATTTGGGTCACAACTTTCTAATTTTGGGAGCGACCATGTCGAATTAACTAAAAGTGAAACAAAACAGATTACTATCTTAAAATTCACGCTCATAGGTAAGAAAAGATATGTCTCGGGATCTTCTGAGTCAAAACGCCCTTACTCTCTCGTCGACAAGATAGCATAGAAGCGTAAAGATTCATAGATATGTATCACACAACTATAGCAAGCATTTCAATATAAATAAGCAATGTCATAAGTACTAAGCATGCAAATAAGCAAGTAAAATTTGTACGGTTCACATCTCAAATAGCCGTTAACATTTAATCAACACGTATGGTACAAATCAATATTAATGAATGGTAAGTACCCCAACTCTCGACGGCTTGTTTACTTTGTTATTACCAAATTGGGTTATCCTAATCAATTTTAAAATTTTGAAAACGTGTTATATTTCTTATTCCCTACTAATGGAAATCGAAAATTCACTTTAACCGGAGAACCGATGCACTGATACCAGCTGAAAAAAACTCGGGATCTCGGTTCAGGGTTAAAGAGACTACCGATAACCAAAAATAGAACATTAACTATTAAGATTACATTTCACTTAATATATACAAAATAATATTTCAAAAATGTGTAAAATTTGAAAAAAAATATGTTAGTGATCTACTAAGTGATATACTTAAGCTTGCATCATCTTCTCGATTCGCGTTCCCATCCCCCACCTTGATTGATGACATGCGGTTTTAAAATGGCAAAAGCCGATGCAGTTTTGAAGAAATTGATCAGTAAAAACTGAGTAAGTACACACTACGACATGTAAAGAAACGAGTAGCACGGAAGCATGAGTTGAAATAAATCAAGAGATTAGAAAGAATCATAAGTAATAGAGTTGGGAAAAATTTGGAACAATTAAAAGTAACCGCGTAGCATGAACTCTCAACTTTAAAACATTTATAAATCACGAATATTTAAGATATTCTTAGCCAAGTGAAGTGTCAACAGTAAACAAGTCCATTTGAACTGATAACAATATAAATTCATGAGTAGCATATGCCTTTCAATTCCTTTCATTAGATTAGGCAATCAAGAGCCACAAACAACATCAATAGAGTAATCAAACTTTCTTTCAATTCCAATTTAATCATTAAGTTTAGCTGAGGCATGTCCAGAGCCACCAGCAGGATCGATGTAGACATAGGGATCACGAAGTAATCACAAAGGGTTCCTTCTAGGGTCTATCAAACCCTATTTCACCCGAGCGTTCAGGGAGCCCATTCATCAACCTCGCTCACAACATTAGCAAAAAGGCCTTAAGTGTCGACACCCCTGTACCGTAGTGGCCCTTACAAGTATAAGTATCACTCTACAGCTCTATAAACCCCTTGGCCTAAATATCTTGATACATTTTGGCTCATCGGGGGCGGATTTGTGAACATTAAAGTTCTATCAAATAATATGAAGCATTGCTTCAATGGTCTTAGCCATAAGAAAATGGAGGATCGCTTGACGCCTCCCATTAATAACAATACTCTGTACATCGTCCTAAGTCTATTAGAGGTATTTTATTTCTCCTCTTTCACATAACCAGAATCAGAATATCGACATTTTACAAGTAATTTCTGAGAGTTCTCAAAGGAGATGAATAAAATAATTTAACAACATTCGAGTGAAAAACATGAATTCTCATACTTTTTCATATAACAAGCATTCATTTGAAAAATCACACACATGCGCACATTTGATATGAAAAGGTCGTACATATGTACTTACCACTGAGATGAACACAACCAAACTCAAGAAACTAAGCCTAGCACTCCGACGACAACCGCTCTCTCCTACGAGGTCGATGTCTACAATCACACGTATAACGTACTCGTTACAACCAATCACACATCGGTAATAAGTATGCAACCCTACATGCCACATAGTCCTATATGTCATAAATTCACATATAATGATGTTAACTTATCAAAATAAATCCAGCAAAACACTTAGAATTTCAAAAATTCAAGTTTTCCATGGTTTGGAGATCATAAAAATTAGTTTTGATGAAGTTTTTGTGAAGTCAACACCCAAAAAAGGGAATGGGGTTTTGAGAGAGAGAATAGAGATAGTATGAGTGCTCTTGAAGAGAAAAACAAATGAGGAATTATGAAATAAAGAAATGGGGTTGATGAGTTGATGGTGGAGGTTGGTGAGAGTTTCATTGATTGTTCTTGAGGAGAATGAAAATATGTAAAAAAAAATGAGAGATGTAGGCAAAGAGTGATGGTGATGGGGTGTTGATGCAACAAGGGGATGAATACATACATGTATTGAATAACTAGGATCTCTTATTGTAATGGGATTGACCAACGTAGTGTATGAAGAAATTGGGATGTAAATATAAAGTAAAAGAGTTGATGGTGATGATGAAAGTCAAAAATTGGGGGGTGAAAATAAAATTCCAATTAATAGCTAACACTTAAAAGATAACTTTCATAAATTATAAAATCTCCAAATAATTTCAAATAATTTTTATAAATCACTTTTAGAAAATTACAAGTCCCTCCCAAGTTTACAAAATAAGTTTCATACAGTATTTTTCCAAATTTTTAAAACTACAAAATAATCCCAAAATAAAAATATATATCATCATAGATGTCAAATGACACACTTATACGTTAAAATTAAGAAAAGTCAATAATAAGTTTGAAATATAAATTTCTCAAAATTTTCAAATATTTTTTTCTTTTCAAAATGACCAAATAACCGTTAACTTAAATACGTGGTATTACACCAACAAGCCAATTCTTAGGGATGCGAAACTCAAGCTACAAGGAGAAAGTGTCACCAGAGTAGAGTTTTAAGTACGAAAGGCTTCCTAACCTTTGTAGTAGATGTGGCATCATAGACCATGGAGAAAAAGATTGCAGTAAACCAAAAGATGGAAGGGTTCCTGATTTTGATGTTTAAAAACTCAGAGCGTCTCATCCAGCAGATCTATGGGATGGATCCAAAACAAAAATGAGGAGGATCTTGAATGCCCATCAATCTCGGGAAAAAACAGGCTTGATATTTCCCTTCCAGAAATGTTAAGGAAGAAGGTGATTGACCTAACGTTGCCGGCAAAAGCAACTGAAGAGTCACCGGAGATTAGGAAGGTGAAGAGTCGGAGAGAGAAGAAGAATGAGGGAGACAGCAATCCCTCGGGAGTTGCTGAAAAAATTGATGAGCTTCTACTTCCAACCCTCGAGAAAGAATCCGTCGCATGATGTAGCCACCTTCAAAAATTCTTGGAAATTGGTGAAGACAAAGAAGAGGCGGGAAAGAATGATGCCGATTCAGTTTCTCCACGAGACATTGATTCTTCCCCCCCCAACGGGCCAAGTGAGCCCACTCAATTCGGAAGAGACAATCACTCAAAGCCCAAATACGCTTGCTGGATCGCTAGATAGGCCCTAAGCCCAATCAATCTCTGCCAAAGGAATTAGAGCCCGTGAATGAGGGTTTTAACTATGTCTTGAAGCGTAATGAGGTCATTTCTCACAGGATCACAACACAATCATCTTCAGATGGGACTGAAGAAGAAGGAAGAACCCTAATCAACGAACTTGAGAACGGAAAAGAGATGAAGAAAGAACGCCGTTGCTGGAAGAGGCAGGCCAGGGAGCAAAAAGAGATTGGCACAGCACAAATATCTACAGAAGGAAGAAGCCTAAAGTGGAAGAGGATTGGATGGATGTCGACTAAGAAGCATTGCTGGAGTGTAAGAAATTAAAAAAACTTAGTTGATGAAGATCATTTTGATTCTGTATGGGTGGAGGAAACCAGCCCCAACTGGTCCCAACCAGCCCAATGAGACTATTGGCTTGGAATTGTCAGGGTGCTGGCAGAGCCCTGACAATTCACCAATTCAAAAAAATATCCAGTGAGTTGGATCCTTATGTTTTCTTTCTGTGTGAAACAAATAGGAAAGGGGGTTTTATGTCAAGAAAGTATAGAAGTAGAAGCCTAAAAAACTGTTTTTGGGTTGATGGTCTTGGCAAACCTGGTGGTTTGGGAATTCTGGGGAAGGATGACACTAGACTGAAACTTGTAAAGTTTTGCAATTTCTTCATTCATGTCAATTTTGACCCTGCTGTTGGGGATGATTGGCACCTCTTATTCGTTTACCTCAACCCTGATGATGATGTGAGAAAGTCTCAGTTGAACTTTATCTCTGATTACCTCTCTAGCTGCCCAAAAAAAATTGCTCTCTGGGGAGACTTCAATGCTATTGTTCATCCTAGTGAGAAGAAAGGGGGTGTTCCAAGATCTCTAAACTCTCGTCTCCCATTGTTTAATTTCTTTGTCAAGAATAATCTAACATACCTTGGCTATTCTGGCTATCCATTTACATGGTGGAACAAAATAAGAAGCTCCAACGACATTGAAGAGAGGCTTGACAGGTGTGTTGCCTCAGCTGATTGGCTTCATTTATGGAAGAATTCAGAAGTCTCTCATATAATAGTCTCGGAGTCTGATCATTGCGTTCTCTTGTTGGACACTACTCATGCACCTATTTTGAAAACCCCAGCAGTTTTTAGTTTTGATTCCAGATGGTGCAAATTCCCCGAGGTTAAAGAAATTGTTTCCTCTACTTGGAATACTATAGTAGAGGGTAATCCAATGTTTACAGTTGTCACAAAGCTAAAGCATTGCAGAATTGAGCTGAGAAGTTGGAGCAAAATCAATGATATGAGCCTTACAAGAGTAATTAGGTAAAAGGAGGAAGCTACAAGTGCAATCAGAAAGAGGGGGATAAAGCTGACATTGATGAATTATTCAAGTTGAAGGCTGCCCTTGAATCTCTTTGGTCAGAAGAAGAAATGTAATGGAAAGAGAAAGAAAAAGTGAACTGGTTACAGGCAGGTGACAGAAACACGAAGTTCTTCCATTCAGTGGTCAAGCAAAAAAGAAGGAGAAATTTGATTCCAGGGGTTACTAATGAGAATGGAGTTTGGTGTAGCAGCAAAGAAGAGATTCACCATCAATTTGTCTCATTTTAGAGAAAGCTTTTCACATAAGATGAAACTAGAGATGCAACCCCAGTCCTTGCTACTGTGAAGAGGAAAGTTACTGGAAGTATGAACAGGCTTTAAACTCAGGATTTTAGCGATGAGGAGATCAGAAATGCATGCTTTGACATAAAACCGGACAAGTCCCCAGGTTTTGATGGTTTTTCATCCAAGTTCTTTCAATTTTATTGGGACATAATTGGCGCTAACATATGCAGGGCCATTAAGAACTTCTTCAAACCTTGAAGGATGCTCAAAAGCATCAATCTTACTCACATCTGCCTTATTCCAAAGACTCAGACTCCCCTTCATGTAAAAGACTATAGACCTATAAGTCTATGTACAATCCTTTATAAGATCCTCCAAATGCCTAGCCTCTAGTATTAACTTGGTCTTGGATAAGATTATTTCACTTAACCAGTCTGGTTTTGTGAAAGGGAGGTCTATTGTTGATAATGTCATGATAGCCCAAGAAATCATGCATCGCATAAAGAGAAGAAGGCATGGGAAGGGTGAAATGGCCATTAAGTTTGACATGCTAAAAGCATTTGACAGAGTAAGTTGGTCATTTCTTGAAGGTATGCTAATCAAACTAGGGTACTGCAAGAAATGGGTGAATTGGATCATGACATGTGTAAGAAGTGTAAGTTACAGAATTGTCATAAATAATGAGATTTCTGAATTTTTTACGCCTTCTAGGGGGCTGCGGCAGGGAGACCCCCTCTCTCCTCTCATCTTTGTAATTTGTGTAGAAGGTTTATCTTCACTCTTGAAGCATTTTGAGAGCTGTAGATAGTGCTTTCTGAGCTGACAGATCTTGGCCACGTAGCAACCATCCAGCACACCATATTGTGCTCCACACACACTGGATCACCTGCCGCGCTGATCCATGTGGGGGCTGCGAGACAGAGCCCTCGCATACCAGTGCACGGGACTTGTAGGGACTTAGTGGTTTGGAGGCTAGAGTAAGTCCTTTCGCGTGCGAGCCAAGCCCGCGCGCGACCTTTAGTAACTGCTTTTGAGAGATTTATGGCACGAGCTCCATAAACCCGGTCAATCCTTTCAAACCCGGTCAACCTCGTAACGGTTCCGGTATTCGCGCATAACGTGCTGTAACGGTCCCTATATAGGCGGATGAACGTGCCGTTGCGGTTAAGATAATTAAGCCGCCATTGATGGGCGCATTAACCACACTGAAACGGTCACATTCTCCGTTATATATAGGACGTTAACCTTTCCATACAAAAAAGAACACACTAGCCATACGCGGAAGCTCTGCCAAACCTCTGTCTCTCTCTCAGACATTACTACTGCCTTACTCTCTCCCTACACACAACCCAACTCTTCCTGTGCTATCTCTGATCCTCTACTTACGGTGTACACGGAGGTCTCCCCGCCGGATTCTCTTGTGCACATTTTGGTGAACCCGACGTGAACTTACCAACAAAAGCAACCATGTCTCAGGAGGATGATGTTAGCAACAGATCGCCTTCCACCGAAGCTGCCTCGAGAGAGGAGACTCGCCGTACTCCTACGACCCCCGGTGAGGCACCGACGCTAGAATCCTTGGACGCCGCCATCCAAGGTCAGGCGAAAGCCCTCAAAGCTCAATCTGCGCAGCTAGAACGGATCATGGCTGTCTTGGGGACTCTTGCACCGAACCCTGCGCAAGCCACCGCCGTCTCTCAGGGAGGAGGAAACTCTACCGCTCAAGGATTGGGAGTTTCAGCCACACCTCCCAACCCTAATCTGCAGACTCCACCAGCAACTACGCAGCTACCCTCGATTCAAGGGTCGACAGCTCAAATGTTGCCCCTCACGGCTCACACCCCTCAGCCTCCGTCCTTGGTACCTAATCCGGCCTCGCAATATCTCTTGCCTCCTCCAGCGGCAATCTGGGGTAATGCAAACGCTCAATACGTCCCCAATCCTCCTACGGCATATGTGTCGCCTCCGCCTTCGGCGACCCCTCCGCCTGCTACCGAGGGAAACACCCCAGAGTGTATGACGTCTCTGCAGAAGCGTATAGACACCATTCTGGCCCACCAATCATTCGCGGATACCATCATCCCAAAGCTAGACAACGACCCACCCATCCCGCGGGAGATCTATCTCATGCCCAACGCGGTTGGGTACAAGGCTCCCAAATGGGACAAGTTCGAAGATGTCAACGGAAACGCTCACGAACATGTCATGCGTTTCATCGATGTCATGGGGCCGTATGGGGCTGATCCCAAACTGATGATGCGAGAATTCCCGAAGTCTTTGGGAAACGTGGCATACAAGTGGTACAGGACGTTGGAAGCCGGGTCCGTCAAGACTTGGGACGACATGGTCTAAAAGTTCTATACCAAGTACTTCCAGATGGAAGAAAAGGTGACAATGATCCACCTCTCGCGGATGTATCAGAAGCGCGAGGAGGACGGGATAACTTTCATCAAGAAGTTCAGGACGAAGTCCTTGGAATGCAAAGATCCGATGCTCGAAAGTCGGCTTGTAGAGATATGCCTGCAGTGCATGCGAGACGAATACAAAGGTATGCTTATCAACCTGCAAACGCCCACGTTTTCAAAACTAATCGAATGCACGAAGAACATCGAGCCTATAGTGGAGAGGCAGAAAAAGAAAAACGCTCCGGAGCGATCCTCGAGCGGTACTACCTACAAGATCGGGAGGTTCAGTTACAAGAGGGGACGCGAAGCTGAGGTCAATACAGTTTCACCCCAGAAGCAGGAGAAGATTGTGAACTTCGACGCACCACCTCTGCCATGTTCGGTGGAAGAGGCAAGCGACCTCTGCAGGCAGTGGCGCAAGGACGGTGTCCTACCGCCGCTCGAGAAGGCACCCTCCAAGGAGATGGTGAGGGACCCGAAGTGGTGCGAGTACCACGGCAAGGTCATGCATCCCACAGCAGACTGTAAAAAGCTCAGGATTGTGTTCAGCCAAAAGATGAAGAACGGCGAGTTGATCGTCAGCGATCACATGAAGGATGTGCGCAACAATCCACTTCCTGCCCATGCGGAGCAAGACTCAAAAGGCAAAGAGGTCCCCATGATCTCGATTGTGGATCTAGAAGAGGTCGCAGAGGATGGTCTACCCATCATTGCCGAAGTCCATGACGATGAGGACTACAGCATAGACACGGAGGATGAACGTGCCGACTGGATGAAGGGGTCGCACGGCTTCAGCAGATTCTTCGACGAGATGAACTTCTCCGAGAAGTGCCGGACAGAAATGACGAAAGCAATCTTGAGGATAGCGGAGGACTATGAGGAGGATCTTGTAGTCTCCAACGGGAAAGTCATCCGGGCGTCTCGCCCTACAGAAAAGATTATGACCTTTTCTGCCAGCGACAAAAAGACAGACGCAAGCCACCAGAGGCCTCTGTATGTGACGGCCATTATCAATGGCGTCGAGTTCAAAAGAGCATTCGTCGATGGAGGAGCAGCGGTCAACGTCGTTTCGCTCCACACACTGAAGCTCGCAGGGATTCCCGAGTACAAGATTGTCAGGCGTCCATCTCCGCTGATGGGATTTGGAAGCGACTCCAGAATGACGATAGGATGGATTCGCCTGGGCGTCCAGATCGGCAAAATCAAGTGCTCAGCGAAGTTCTATGTCATAGATGCGAACACTACGTATCACATGATCATAGGTCGAGCCTGGATTCATCGCTTTGACGCGGTCCCTTCAACAGCTCACCAAGTCATGAAAGCTATCTGGAACGACAGGATAGTCGAGATACCGGCTTCAACGAATCCATTCAACATGGATGAAGCACATCTCAGCGAAGCGGTGTGGTTCACCGAGATAGTGGAAGAGCAAACACCAGGACCCTTCAACCCTACTCCTTTACCCCTATGGGAGGATATCAAGGATCAATCGCCTGCGGGAGTGATGGTGACAAGAGAGGATGCCAAAGAAAAGCCGCCCACGCGGGAAGAGGCGCCGCGGATCGCCTACCAGCGAAAGAACGTGTATACTCTGAAGAGAATAGCAAAGCATGACCCCGAAGGCAAGGAGATAGAGAGTTTCTACGCCAATGGGAAGAAGTGCTATCGCATATGAAGGTGCGCGGGGATGTCCTCACGCGGGCATGGGGATATCCCTGAGCAAATCAACCAAGTCGAGCGGGTTATGGTAACAGAAAAACCAATGCAGAGCACTCCAGGTGAGAAGCTCAAGGAAGCACCCGAATGCATGGAAGACAAACCCAGACCGCAAAAGCAAGAACTAAAGGAGGTATTCCTAAGCCCGAACGAAGAAAAGAAGAGGCCAGTCTTTCTAAGTGCGGACCTCACGAGCGAAGAGGAGCAAGGACTACTGCAGCTCCTGACTGAGTACAAAGACGTGTTCGCATGGGAGTATGATGAGATGCCCGGACTAGACACAAGCATCACCATGCACCGTTTAGACATCATCCCGTGGTCTAAGCCGGTAAAGCAGAGCACAAGAAGCTTCAGGCCAGAGCTTAACGTGAATATCAAACAGGAGATCGTCAAACACCTAGAGGCTAGGTTCATAGAACCGAATCACCATCCCACATGGCTGGCCAATATTGTGCCAGTGGTAAAGAAGAATGGACAACTCCGTATCTGCGTGGACTTCCGAGATCTCAATCGCTTCTGCCCCAAGGACGATTTTCCGCTCCCCAACATCGATTTGCTCATCGATTCGACATCGGGTCATCGCATGTTCAGTTTCATGGACGGCTTCAGCGGGTACAAACAGATCAAGATGGACCCTGAAGATGCACGGAAAACCGCATTCATCACCCCAGTGGGAGTGTTCAACTACACGGTGATGCCCTTTGGTCTCAAAAACGCAAGTGCAACCTACCAACGAGCCATGATGGCCCTATTCCACAATATTATACACAAGGAAGTGGAGTTTTATGTAGATGACCTTGTGGTTAAATCCAAACAGGAGACAGATCACCTGGCGGATTTGCGGAAGGTGTTCAACAGATGCAGACGCTTTCAGCTGAAGATGAACCCTATGAAATGCGCATTAGGGGTAACGTCAGGGAAATTCTTGGGATGCGTGGTACATCGTCAAGGAATCGAGCCTGATCCTGTAAAAGTTTCAGCCATCATCGGCATGACTCCACCGCATGACCAGAGTGCCTTGAAGACATTCATGGGGAAGCTATCGTATCTGCGAAGATTCATCTCAGCGATTGCCGAGATTACTTTCTGCTTCAGTAATCTTCTCAAAAAAGATGCCGCATACGACTGGACTCCGGAGCACGAAGCTGTGTTCGGGAAGCTAAAAGAACTGCTGACGTCTTCTAAAATAATGATCGCACCTCAGTTGGGATCACCGCTTTTGCTGTATCTGACGTCAACGAGGAAATCCATAGGAGCACTTTTGGCTCAGGAGTACGAGGGTCAAGAAAGGCCCATCTACTACATCTCTCGCATTGTGCAGCCCTCATAATCAAGGTACACGGACATTGAGCGTCATTGCCTTGCCTTACTCTTCATAATAGAGAAGTTGAGACACTACTTTGCGTCGCACAAAGTGGTGGTGGTTACAAAAAGTGATCCCATTTGATATTTGCAAACTTACACTACTCCTGGAGGAAGACTGTCAAAATGGTATATGACCATTTCCCAGTTTGATATCACATGCGTTCGGCCGCGGGCGATCAAGTCGCAGGCGGTAGCGGATTTGTTGGCACAGTTCCCCGACAACAGTCATGAGCCTGTGGTCGAAGAAGAACTCGAGGGACCTGAGATCTATGCAATCGATGTGCCCTATTGGACGCTCCATTTCGACGGTTCATCAACAAGGAAATGCGGAGGCATTGGGATAGTCTTGACCAAGCCAGATGGGGAGGTCATACAGATGTCCGCAAAGCTTGACTTCGCAGTCACCAACAACGAGGCAGAATATGAAGCCCTCATAGCGGGACTTCGTGCAGCGAAAGCTTTGGAAGTAAGCAATCTGACGGTCATGGGAGACTCCAAGCTAATTATCAAGCAAGCCTCGGGCGAGTACGGTTTGAAGGAGATAAATCTCCTGTCCTACCGGACTTTAGTACAAAAACTGGTGCAGCAATTCTGCGACGTTAGGTACGAGCACAAGCCCCGAGCGGACAACAGGCATGCAGACGCTTTGGCCACCTTGGGATCCAAGGTTAGTACAGACAAATGTCCTGCAAGGATCTCGATCGAAGTGCGGACATCGTCGGTGTTAACAGAAGACGCGTGCAACGATGAACACATGGACGATGCGGACTGGAGAAAGGCAATCCTACGAGCCATCGCAGAAGGCCCCAGCAGCGAGAATTGGACACTCACAAAGGGGTATTGCATACATGAAAACACCCTTTACTACAAGGGCCCTGGCGGAATACTCATGCGATGTGTTTCCGAGCAAGAGGGACAATTGCTGCTAGAGAAGATTCATCAACATGCTTGCGGAGAAAGCGAAGTGTCAATCTATCGGAAGGCTCAGAGATATGGCATTCACTGGCCAGACATGTCAACAGCCGCAGCACTAATACAGGGAAAGTGCGAGAGTTGCGCACTAATCAAGGATTGTTTACTCATCGCTCTAACCGATGATGATGCGGATTGGTGGAAACCACTCTTTGATTTTCTCACCCAGGGCACCGCACCCGAATCGAGGAAAGAAGCTGAGAAATTGAAGAGGAAAGCATCCCGATACGTGGTACAAGAGAACCTACTTTGGAGAAGAGGTCATGAGGGCAACTTGCTAAGATGTCTATACGGCAGGGAAGCACAAGAAGTCATGGACCTTTCTCATCAGGTGGAACACCAGGGAGGTGCGAAATTATGCAGGCAAGTCCTCTCAATTGGATATTTCTGGCCCACGATGGAGGCTGATTGCCGCACCAAAGTACGACGCTGCCAGGAGTGTCAATTCAAAGGGAACCTAGTGCACGCTCCTGCTGTAGATCTACACGCATTGGGAACGCCATGGCCATTTCACACATGGGCGTTGGATTTCATTGGTCCCATACGACCAACTTCGCATGGGAATCATTTTATTCTCACCGCAACTGAGCTGTTCACCAAGTGGGTAGAAGCGATACCACTAAAGACAGCGAATGCGCTAGCTGTGGTCAATTTCATCCAAGAAAGCATCATATGCAGGTTCGGAATACCCAATACCATCCTTTCAGATAATGGCACTCCTTTTGTTAATCGCCAGGTGGCTGCGAAGCTAGCAGAATACAACATTAGGCAGATATGCTCCACCCCCTACTACCCGAAGGGGAACGGGCAAGCCGAAGCGACCAAAAAAACGCTGTTGAGGATCTTGAGCAAGATGGTCGTAGATGACCACAAGAAGTGGGCTGATTCTCTAAGCATAGCCCTGTGGGCTTAATGGACTTCTCCAAGGACACCCACAGGGGTCTCACCGTTCCTCCTATGCTATGGGGCTGAGGCTGTGGTACCCGCGGAGGTGAAAGTTAATTCGGCAAGATTGGCCTTCCACGCATTGTACGACAATCAACGCGATCACGACTTAGTCTTGCTGGAAGAAAAGCGAGAACAAGCTAAAAGGACCAACAAGCGGTATCAAGAAAGGATCGCTCGTGCGTACAACAAAATAGTCCAACGTAGAGATTTCGCGGTTGGAGATTTGGTCTTGCGCGCATCTGACCATTGCATGCGAGAGGCGGCTCACCCAAAGTTCGCAGCCAATTGGGAAGGACCCTTTGAAGTCACATAAGTCTTTGACAGTGGCTACTGCAGCATACAGAGGTTGCACGGAACGACCTCAACCCCAAGCTCAGTCAACATGCGCTGGATTAAGAAGTACTATCCTTGACTTCTCTCATTTTATGCGTTTTATTAGAACGTTGCCTAATGCCTTGTATAGCTATGATTCGCACAATATTCTCTCCCATATGAGAAAATTGTAATCTCATCTCTCCCATATGAGAGTACTATAATAAAAGGCTTCTCCCAAATGAGAAAAACTTCATACTTATGGCTTTTTATATTGCTTCATTTGGTTTATTATTACTGTTAGCAAAAGCCTATCCGCTGCGATAGCAACCTACTCGAATGCGATCTTAATTGATCTTCTAAGCCTATCTGTTACGATAGCAGCCTATGCAAATGCGATCTTAATTGATCTTCTAAGCCTATCTGTTATGATAGCAGCCTATGAAAATGCGATCTTAATTGATCTTCTAAGCCAATCTGTTACGATAGCAGCCTATGAAAATGCGATCTTAATTGATCTTCTAAGCCTATCTGTTACGATAGCAGCCTATGCAAATGCGATCTTAATTGATCTTCTAAGCCTATCTGTTACGATAGCAGCCTATGCAAATGCGATCTTAATTGATCTTCTAAGCCTATCTGTTACGATAGCAGCCTATGCAAATGCGATCTTAATTGATCTTCTAAGCCTATCTGTTACGATAGCAGCCTATGCAAATGCGATCTTAATTGATCTTCTAAGCCTATCTGTTACGATAGCAGCCTATGCAAATGCGATCTTAATTGATCTTCTAAGCCTATCTGTTACGATAGCAGCCTATGCAAATGCGATCTTAATCGATCTTCTAAGCCTATCTTCTAAGATAGCAGCCCCTGCGAACATGATCTTAAATGATCTTTCAAGCGTATCTGCCGCGATAGCAGCATTCTACGAATGCGATTTGAAATTCATTGTTAAGTCTATCTATTATGATAGCAACATTATGCAAAATGATCTTAATTGATCTACAAAGGTCTATCTGGTGAGATGGCACCTGCACTTGAATCTGAAAGCAAATCACAAGCCCATCTGCCAAGATGGCACAGCTGCGAAAACACGATCTTGAACGATCTAAAAACAATACAAAGTGTTCATATAGCACTCCAAAAGGCGAAATCTGCCGATACGCATGCGAAATTGTATTTTGTTGTAACAAGACAGCAGATCATACAAAAGCGATTTGTTATTATGAGTCAAAAGGACTTACAATTTATCTGTCTAGATAACAGCTTACAAGCGAAAAAGCTTAAATCAAGTTAACTACGCAGCCAACATGGCTTACAATACATTCAAAAAGTAACTTACAAGCGGGAAGTTACACATCGAGGGAATCCTAGCTGAATAAGGATGAACCTAACGGTCCTAAAACCGGCTATGCGATACGCAAATCTGCGGCCAAAGATCTGTAGCAAGTAGGATGCTTCTGCGAAGAGATCAACTCGCCATTCGCCACATCCGTTTCAGCAAGATCTGGGTGATGCTACGTCCAAGATCTCAGGATCTGACAAGGCCCCTGTCTGATCAAGATATGTACCAGAGGAACCACCTGTTCCGGCGTATGTAGTCGTGCAAAACAGGGGAAGCAGTCATTCCTCTGGTACTGGGCTCCTTGTCCTAATAGACAAGGGCATTGGCTCGCCTCCTGAGTTCAAGAACGAGGAGGCAAGAAATCCTCCTCCAGGGATGCTGGAGGAGAATCCCGCCGTTCATTACGAGTCGGTAGCAAGGTGACTACGGCGCTGCACCTTACTGGGAGGCGGCCGGAGACATGACCTGCAAACATAATAGACGAAGAAAATTCTTCGAACAAACATGAGGTATTATCTCCATCTTCTTTATGGAGGTTACAAAGATCAGTAAGCCTCATAAAGCGGATCTTGGAAACTATTTCTATAGCACAAAGCGCAAACTCAGGTTTCATGACTTGAAGTTGCCATGAATCAACGAAAAATAAGCGTTGAAGCCAGCAGTCGTAAGGACTCACGACAAAGCACATTATTGGGATGAAGAACCCAAATAGCAAAAGGCAGGGTTTATATAGACCTTGTGGAGACTCTTCAATTTCCAAGATGAGTCAGCAGAATTCGAAAAGAGGGTAAGGTCAATCACTTACGCCTTGAAAAGCGGTAACGATCAATTACCCTACTACAGGCTACGACGGTTCAGTTGCGTATCCTAATTAATGACAGATGGTTAGCGCGAAAATCAAGGCAGAATATCAATTGCTGATTTCATAATTAGATATGCACATAAATGTTCTAGCAAATCCCGGAAAGGGCAGAACGGGTACTTCAATTCTTTTGTTTTTGAAAAAAGAAGGGGGAGAAACCCTAGCAACATTACATAAATGTTTCAGCTATTTATTTGCTGCTTTCCAAAATTCAAAAATCAAAGTAAACCTTTGATCAAGGAATCATGAGGGGTGAACTGACGGCTCAGATTCTCCACCTGCTCCACTTCCTGCTTCAATTGCTCGCACTTGGAATTCATCTCATGATAGAGCTTCATAGCCTCTTAAACCTTTTGCTTTTGCTGCTCCACCTTCTGCTTCTCAGCTGCGAGGTTTTGGTGGCCGAGTTTCAAAGTTACGGCTGCGCGAATCAGGGTGACTCTTTTCATAAGAAACTTGAAACCCAGCCTGCCTTGAACTTTGGCGAGAAGATTTTGGCACATGCCAAAAAGCAATTCGGCACTCTGAGGAGAAATGGTCGCAGGCGTGGCCGCAGACAGCTGCTGAAAAATCCAAATGGCCTCGGTAAGAAACAACCTCCTGTCAAAGGGCCCTATCTCCAGAGATCTCGCAAATGATTGGGGGTAGGCGAGGCGCATCCGAACTAGCCAGTCCACATCGACTTGCTTCAAACCTGAAGCAATATCAAAGCCAAGTCATACTATCAAAATTGCAAATGAAGAATGCGAAATGCAAACAGCAAACCACGACTTACCAGTTCCTTCAAGGATCTCATGAAGAGAAGGAATGCGCATTGCTGGGGTGATCGAAGATTGTCCTCGTTCCATAGCCCTTCTATCAGCCGCGAGCTCTAACTCCTCATAATTTGGGGGAAGAGTATAAGCCGCACCATGTGTGATCGCAGCCCCGACCTGCGAGCCCCAAAAGCTCCACGCAGGAAGAGGTGCCACCGACTCAGTCATTACTGGAGGCGTGGTAGCAGCCAAAGTTGCTTGGCGAGGGACACTCCCAGATGCGGTAGCATCAACAACACTTGTTCTCATTTCCTCAGCACTAGCATGGACATCTTCCTCCATTAGCACAATGTCAGCCTCGGCATCATTAGAAAGTTCGATGACGTCCTCAAAAGGCTCTCCTGCGTATTCAGCAGCTGCGACGGGCTTCTCGGTATGAGAACTCGGCACCGGGACATACGACGTAGAAGGTCGACTCCTTTAGTCTAACACGGGTTCATCAGCATTGCCTGTGATACAAAATGCGAAAATATGCGGTAACTTGTATCGTATCATATTTTATTATATTTGCTAAGCTAAGAGCAAGCACCTCCACGCGAAGGTGGGATTGCAGTATCCTCGTCATACGCTAAGGACGTGGAACCTTTCCCTATTAATATGTCTTCATTAAGCATGTATTTAAGATGAGCATGACCTGGGGCGCGAAGAAACCATTCATGATTACGTTTTGAGTTGCTAAGCCTAGTTCATGCATATCCTTTGAGTAATTACCTGAGGGTTCACCGCACTTGCCTACTAGTCAACGGCGAATGTCAGCTTTTGACACACCATGCTTTAATGCACCGACAATAACATCTCGATAAGTTACTGGGAGATTTAAAATCTCACCTTCATTGCCGCCTGCGATTTCTTCAAAGTCTGCTTGGGCTTGCTCTAAGGTTGCCACATCCTCTTCGGGAGCCGCATCCCCCTCTTCTGCTTGAGGAGTCACCTCTTCGGGAAGCGCATATTCCTCATCAGCTGGACGCACTAAGTCGTCAACATGTTGCTCTTCGAGGCTCCGCTGCCTCACACGCTCAAGCTCCTCCTCTTCTCGCTGCCTTCTCCTTTCAGCAGCTTCCGCAGCTGTCTTCCTGGACTCGGCGAGAACGTCCTCGCTTATGGGATCGTTAGAAACGCCAGAATGAGCATCCCTCTTCTGTCTCTTGGCCAAAAGGCCACCGATGGTCTCATCAATATCATCATCTGCGAAGAAACGATTGGTTCAAGATCGAGTTTCAAAAGAATTACGATAATGAGAAGGTAAACGCGATGGAGGTACCTCCTGATTCTTCCTCATGTATCACATTTGCTCTTTCTTCTTCTTCTTCATCTCCTTCTCTTGGCTCCCGCCTCTCCTCTTCTTCCTCCTGGCCGAATGGAACAAAGGTCTCCACTGCGAGCTCCTTCCGCGTTTTACTGGTCATGCGACCTTTGCCCTTGTCCTTGGAAGAAAGGGATCTCGCAGGAGGGGAAGTTGGAGCGCTTCTAGGGGAAGAAATTGTAATTCCCCTTTGCCTGGGTCTCTTCGCTCTCGGCGCGGCGGTCGCTGGAGGAGACGGATCACCTCTAGGGGGATACAAGGCCGGAGCATTGTCTATCAGCGAGTCAGCAAAAGCATTCATGACCTCACGAATCCTGGTTTCGACCTCAGGATCCATCCTCGATGCTAGCAGGAATGACTGTCCTTGTCTTCTTGTGGTAACAATGGTGTTAACCAGCGATTTGGAACGATCGTCAGATGCGAACCTCCGCACATGGCACTACAGCAAGCAGTGTATAATAAAGATGTCAATATGTGAAAATCAAGAAGCTTAACGCATGCAAAAGAAGTTGCTTACCTTAGCAAAAATCTCGCTATATTTGATGACATGCGAGTCTCCTTTTTTAACTGCGGAGATCTTTTCATCCAGAATGATGGCAGGGCACAAATGGTTCTCATGATCCAACAATGAGTAGCAACCATATTCAGACTCGTCCAGACTGCAGTTGGGACGAAACGGAAAAGAGTTCATTTTGATTACCGGAGCTCTGCTTGGCTGAGGGGCCGACTGCGTCTCAAATCTTGTCTGCTGGGCGTGCCAGTATGCGAGCCAGTTCTTAGAAAAACCACCTTCGCAGTTACCCGCAGGTTGCTCAAAGGGAAGGTTGCTCATGAAAACTGTTTTGCACTCCTTTGTCAACAAGCGCATATAGCAGCCTCTGATAATGAACTGTGGCCAGATTGAGGGTGCCACTGCATCAAAGCCGAACTGGGGAGAAACTCGAGTGGGGTCAACATCCACGGTAATCCTCTCATACCTCGGCGCGAGCTCACGAATATGCTCTGCGAGAGCAGGAAGGGAACCTCACAGGCACCAGCAAAAGAATTCGCGATAGCGCTCATGGAAATGCGATCCCTCTTCAAAGAGGAGCTCTTCTGAGAAGACAACACCCTTAGAAGGGTACAACTTTGGAAACCATCGCACGTTCTCAATACGCACGGCATAGGGCCTGGCAATGAACTCTCGCCGGTTGTCGCATATCAGGCTCCAAACGCACTTGGTATTGTTCGTTCCAAACCACCTCGCAGCTCTGCCGCTGTTACGCTCCTCCACCGTGCCTGGGGGACACCACTTGTTGGGCTTAGAAGCAGTTGGGGCATAGAAAGGCCATCGCTCAAAGACCCACATCGTCAAGAAGGCAATCTTGACGAAAGTCAGTATGTCGAGGCGGCCGCGCGATTCTCTCATGGCCACAACCAACTGATCCAGTCTGTAGTACAGCGTGCCCAAGACCAAGGGCCCGAGCGCGACTTTCTGGCCAAGGGCCAGTTTCACAGCAAGCGGCAGAACGTGATAGAAGACCCCATCGTGCGGGTGACCATCGATTAAGTACCTCAACAGCCAGGCACAGAGGAAGGCACAAAGGGTCAAGTGATAGCCTTTACCCTCCACTTAATTCTTGGCCTCTGGGTCTTGACTCAGAAGCTTCTTGGTGATGCTGCTGTTCGCGTAGTCACGGAAGAAGTACTGCACCCATTTGTTCCAAGTATTCTTCGCAAACGTGTCAACCAGTTGCCAGTCAGGAAGGGCTTTGGTAGTGGTCCACCGGGTGGAGATTTTCTTTACCTCTGACAAGCACTCCTCCATCTGCGTGTACAAAGCAATCTCCGCATCCGTCCTCAAGGGACTCAAAGGGTCCACCTCACCCATGGGAGATAAATCATACAGCATGTGTACGTCCTCGAGCGTGGGGGCAGCCTCGAACTCAGCAAAGTGAAAAGTGTGAGTCGCAGGCGAGTAGCGGGAAAGAAGGTTTAGAAGCATGGACTGGTCCAGCTTCACGGCAGCACCCTTCATAGCACGAACGGCGAAGTATACGCCGACCTCATTGAGAGTCACAGCATGATTGGTCAACACATGGTCAATCCATTCATCCATGTAGTCCAATTTCTGAACAAAAGCTTGGGTAGAAATCGTGGCATACGGGAAGTACCCATTTTCGATTCCCAATCGAACCACATCTTCAGAACCAATCAAATCGAGCAAGGCTAAGTTAACTGGAGGGGTTAATGTTAGCAATCCCTCATTGGGGATAGAAGCAGGCAGTTTCTTTGCCTTAACTCTCGCATGGTAGAAGTCCTTGCCACCCAGATAGGGGGCTTTCCGCCATAAAGCCTGCGGAAGATCAGGTATTTCTTCGTCCTCCTTGGTGGGTCTAGTTCCTTTTGTTTTTGCCATTCCTGCGGAAAAGCAAGAAAAAAGGGGGGAGAAATATTCACACACTTCAATTTGAATTTGGAGATTCAAGATCCATGGGAAGAAAGATGAACAGTTTCTGGTATTAATTTCAGAAATTAGGATTTGGAAATTGTTTGCATTATCAGGAATTTCAAAACTCTACATCCAAGGTCCTTATCATTGGGGGATTAAGCCGAAATTGGGTCCAAAGATTGGAGCTTCTTCACAAGTTTCAACAGATAATATGTCGTGGGTTTGCAGATCCAACACAGTTTAAAGCATACATCGGGATGTTAAAAAAAAATTAAACAAGGCCAACCTTGTTTTGATGAAGCTTGCTTGGCTGCACACAGTCGAAGAAGACGATTGACAAGAGTGAACTGGTGATTGATTATTTGAATCTGCTCTCGAAGACTTCCGGGTATAATTCACTTTAAGATAAAGAAGTGATGCTTTGCAACAATGGAGAGTACAAAGTATTTATCCAAAAACAATGAAGGGTTGCGTCCTTTCAGTAGTCGAATCGCAACCGTCCCCGTCGAATCGCGCAATCACAGGACAAGCTGACGTCACGCCTAAAACCCTAAAGGCCAGACGGCACGACTCTAGGGGTTTTAGGTCATAATGGCACGCACGGGGGCTGAATTTACTCATGTTTGAATTGGTGCGTGGCGGCGACGCGTATGTTGGTTTCCGCGCATGGAAGTCTATACAGCTATGAGTCTTCACGCGCAGAAAGGGGGCTAATGTAGATAGTGATTTTTGAGCTGACAGATCTTGGCCACGTGGCAACCATCCAGCACAACATATTGTGCTCCACACACACTGGATCACCAGCCGCGCTGATCCATGTGGGGGCTGCGAGACAGAGCCCTCGCATACCACTGCACGGGACCTGTAGGGACTTAGTGGTTTGGAGGCTTGAGTAAGTCCTGTCACGTGCGAGCCAAGCCCGTGCGCGACCTTTAGTAACTGCTTTTGAGAAATTTATGGCACGAGCTCCATAAACCCGGTCAATCCGGTCAAACCCGGTCAACCTCGTAACGGTTCCGGTATTCGCGCATAACGTGCTGTAACGGTCCCTATATAGGCGGACGAACGTGCCGTTGCGGTTAAGCTAATTAAGCCGCCATTTATGGGCGCATTAACCACACTGCAACGGTCACATTCTCCGTTATACATAGGACGTTAACCTTTCCATACAAAAAAGAACACACTAGCCATACGCGGAAGCTCTGCCAAACCTCCGTCTCTCTCTCAGACATTACTACTGCCTTACTCTCTCCCTACACACAACCCAACTCTTCCTGTTCTATCTCTGATCCTCTACTTACGGTGTACACGGAGGTCTCCCCGCCGGAATCTCTTGTGCACAAGAGCCAAGGTTGGATTTTAGGGATCAAGATTGCAAGGAGGAGCCCTAGCATTAATCATCTTTTATTTGCGGACGATCCCATTTTATTCAGCAGGGCCACAATGTCTAATTCCTCAGCTATCAATGTTGTTCTTAAGATTTATGAAAGAGCTTCGGTTCAGTTGGTCAAAAGGGAGAAATCTCAGATTTTTTCAGTCCCAGCACAAAGCCTCTGCTGAAAATGTTTATTCAATTCTACATGGGTATTAATAGAGATTTTAAGGATGGTGACTATTTGGGGCTCCCTGCCCTCATTGGGAGATCCAATACTAATACTCTCAAGTTTCTGAAAGAGAAATTTCAGCTCAAACTGTCTTCTTGGAGATCAAACTATCTCAGCTCAGCTGAAAAAGAGGTTCTCTTACAATCTGTTTTATCTGCTCTTTCATCTTACTCAACGTCATGCATTTTGTTTCTTAAAAAGCTTTGCCATGAGTTATATCAAATTATGGAAATTTTTTGGTGGGGTGATAAAAAAATTGGACAATTCAAAAATTCATTGGAAGAGTTGGTCCCAGTTGTGCAATTCTAAAGAAGGTGGGGGTATGGGTTTCAAAAACTTGCATAATTTCAACTTGGCTCTCATTTCTAATCAGTCCTGGAAGTAGTTAAAAGGAGCTAATCCCCTATTTATGGCAACTTTTAAAGGAAGATATTTTCCTAATTCATCATTTTGGCAAGCCTCTGCAGCTCATGGTAGTTTGTGGACCTGGAATGGTCTGGTTGAAGGATTGAGAGTGATCAAAGAAGGATTTAAGTGGAGGGTGGGTAGTGGTTCTTCCATTAGAATTTGGGAAGACCCATGGAATCCTAGAAGCTCCTACTTTTATGTTCCGTATAGAAAGCCCCCAGATTGCAGCTTGCACAAAGAGAGTGATTTAATCAACCACAATCAGATGAGGTGGAATTCAAAATTAATTTTTGGATTATTCTCTGAAGAGGAAGCAAAGTTTATTCTCTCTTTGCCTGTTGGAAGCCTAGCTTGTAAAGATAAATTGGAATGGAGCTTCACTGCTAATGGGGAACATAAGGTAAATTCTGTTTACAAGTTTTTAGAATCAGGGGGTGTTGTTGATATACCCTCTTCAAGTTTTTGTTCTTCTTGGAGAACTCTATGGAGCATTAAGATCCAACCAAAAGTTAAATATTTTTTCTGGAAATGTCTTTCTGGGGCAATTTCTTCAAAAACAGCCCTTTCTCAAATGGGAGTGTCTATTGATGACATTTGTAGCTTATGTGGTGAGGCTAATGAAAATATCTTGCATTTACTAAAAGATTGCACTGCAGTCAGAGAAATTTGGCTGAGCTCCCCTCTAAGGCTTACTCCAATCCTCTCTGAGGATGTCCACTGTCAAGAATGGTGGAGCTTTGTTATTGACATTGCAGATGGCACTTCAGAAAAGTGTTGGTTTCTAGCTTTATTTCTAAGTAATTGCTGGTGGATTTGGAAAGCTAGAAATGATTGGGTTTTCAATCATATTCGCAGGAAACCTGCTCAAGTTAGTTCCAAAGCTCTGAGTTTTCTTATGAACTTTTGGAATCAATGTGATGCTGGAAATTCCCAGAATGCAGCTGCTATTCCTCACAAATCTAATCCCCCAGTGCTCTCTTCAAGTTTCAACATTTTTGTTGATGCTGCAACAGATTCAAAGAACAATAAGGGTAGCATTGCCGCTGTTTGTGTTAACTCAGAGGGTGTTTGTGTTGAGTGTTTCAGTGAAAACATTATTGGTGTCTCCATTCCTTCTGTGTTAGAAGCTTGGGCAATCAGATCAGCTTTGTTATGGAGCAAGGACAAGAATTGGGATGATATTATGATCTTCTCTGATTGTGAAGAAAACGTCAAGTATTTGAACAACTCATCCTCATCCTGGCCTTCCAATGTTGCTACTGTTTTGGAGGATTGCGCTCTTCTCAGGTTGAACTTCACTTTTTGTAATTTTCAGTTTATTTCTAGAGTTTTCAATGCTCATGCTCACATGTTGGCTAAGTGAGCTGTTAGGGCTGTTGCTTGCTCTCCCTTTCTGTAATATGTGTTTTTGGTTTCAATGGAAGCTTCATTTTCTGGCAAAAAAAAAGTACTCGAATATTATTAAATAAAAACAAAATTTTGAAAAAAAAAAAAAACTCGTATGAAGTTACACTTGGAGCTAAACAATTACTAATTCGACTCCAGGGCGGAGTCTTTCTCCAAGTTCTCCGGCGCACTTTGTAGCCGAGATAAGCGGCCCATTGTACTCCCACCGCTTCAAGACCTCAAACGTAGTTTTTTCAAGCCTGACAGAGTTCTCGATCAAATACTTGGAAACTTCGATTTCGACCGGGAAACCACGAAAATCATTGAATTCGACCACTCTAATAACGTCATTGACAGAAGCGTTAGTTCCGCTACCAGAATTTGTATAAAACGCCAAACTCTGGAATGAGAAACGATACAAAGATGCACACGCCTTTATCAGCGAGGCGTAGTCAACAATGCTCACGAAAAGAGCGTTGCTGACGATAAGCCTCAGATGCTTCAGCTTTGGAAACACAAGAAAACCAACATATTTCCTGTGTTTCTCAATGACGCATGCATCCAACGTTGGCTTCTCTAATCGGGAAACGTAGCTTGATAGCTTAGAAAGCCGTGTATTAAGGTAATTCCCGTAATCACTCCAAACCGAAATATCAAGCAGATTAGGGGCATTTTTGAGCGGCATCAGCGGTAACTTTGGTCCCACGTATTTGAACGATACAAGATTGGGCTCAGAAACTTCGAGGCGTCCAATCTTGTGGCACATATAGAATTCCAACCACTTGAGCGACGAACAACCTTGGACATTCAAACATAAAAGACTGTGCAAGCCGCTCACAAAAACCCGTTGAAGATTCAAACAGTTGCGCATGAAGAGTTGCAGCGTTTCGCCGTCGATATTTACCATATCCAAGTGAAGAGCCCTTACCGAACTACAGCTTGAAACAATTTCCAGGGAACTTGGGAATCTGCATGGATTTGACTGAGGAAATTTGCCATCCCTCAAGTTTAATTTGAGCTTTTGGACTTGCTTTCTGAGGGCGAAGTTAACCCACGTCTCGATATCGGAACGGGAACTGTCATCCAAACTGAACACGACAGCGAACTGATCTATGGTTAGGGCTTGGTGACGTCTTAGATCTTGGTTTACGCTGTTTACGTAAACAAGCCGTTCCGCTTTAACACACTTGGATTTGGTTCCGGAATGGGCACGAAACCTTATTTCTAGATCGTTGAGTACATCGGAACCATCAAAATCGAGATTATAAATTGGGGTCCACATGTACCTCCATCCCCTCGAGAGAATGCTTGTGGTTGCAGCTTCTTTTGCCTTCAACTGAGATAATATGTCCACAGCGATTTCAGGAGGCAGTTCGCTGATCCGATCCTTGGACGGCGTCTTCATGTTTTCTTTTGCTTGGAAGATGATCCACAAAAAGAGATCTGTAGGTGAATTCAATGGACGGAGAGAGAGGGGGGGAAAAGGAGCTGCACGTTTGTTCCCTACTGATCAACGATGAGGGCGAGCACAAGCATTACACTTTGTAGGGGTCTGATTTAAATAGAGATTCATTCTTTTTCTATGTGCAGGACTTTGATTTCTGGCCTTAACCGGATTTGAAAGCCCCAATTTTGGGTAAAATACCCTTGCGTCTTTCTATAGTTTGATCGACTGACAGTTCACTCCTTCACACTTTCACCCTTTTAATTTGTCATTCTAGCGCATTTACTCTAGGCCGTGGTTCGTCGCTAGAAAAAGTTTTTGACACATATTTGCGCCTATATCAAAACAAAATCTATTAAGCCCTTGGGTAACCGTCATATTTAGCACTACATGAGGGTAAATTTGTGTTAGAATTTATTATGAGGACAAATCCTACCTCTAGACTAACTCGGACACAAGGGGTAGTACGTTTTCTACAGTTCGGCACAGTGATGGGATGTGAGTGTCCTTTCCCAAACAGAAAGGGGTGAAAGTGTCTTTCAGCTAAACGAGAGAGGGTGAAAGTGGCCATCAACATTTCTTTTGGTCATGAACACACATTTGCAGCCAATGACATGACTATTATGAGGAAGAGATAAGAGAAAAAAGTATGCTGGTTGCAAATCTGTAAATTCTTCTTTCATTGTAGCAAGCCAATGCTGAGATGACATTGTCTCAGTATAAGTAGCAGGATCTTTTTCACTTTCGGTAGTAATGCACCCATTTGATCTCTACCTAGGTTGGCTTATGTAAGCAAGGACATGTGACGAGGCTTCTAATCAATTGTATTTTTGTTATTGGCAACAAGGGTTACAATTGAACAGAGAGATTTGGGAGCAAGGAAACAGAGAGATTTAGGAGCAAGGAGGGAGGAAATAAGTCGTATATGTATATGCTGGTAGAGGAGACAGATAGTCGTACCACTTGTGTTGTACCCTTTAGGGAGGGCGACCTCTCTATTTATACAACTCCAATTAGGTTAGCCAACGCGGGATTACGTAACTGTTCGAAAAGGCACGAACCATGTGAGGCAGTTGTGACCCAGCTCTCAAGAGATCATTTAAGAAATACCGAACTTGTATATACAGTTAGTCGGACATGTCATCTCCACATCATATACGGGTTGCATATAGGATGGCAATCATCTGCGATGAGCCTTAATCAAGCCTCCAAGCCGCTTAGTCCAATGTTTCTCGTGCCAGCCGCAATTTGCGAGGGAACCCTGTCTCTTTGACCGCATATCCTGACATGGCATAATTTGGTGTGCATGGAGCACCATAGGATAGACAATTGCAGGCTGATGATAGTACGTGACTACAGACTATTACCATGTCTTGGACTATCTTCATTTGCTCCCTCAGCATTGTATCCATATGTGTGGGTTCCAGCACACTTCTGGTTAAGATATTGATTTTTAGGGAACTGAAACACATAGCATCGCTACTTCATGCGTTCAGTTGAGAGAGTATCAAGACATTGAATCCAGCTAGATAGAATAAGCATATAACATTTCCAAGCTCTTTGGAAGTTTAAGCTTTGTGAAGACTAGGCATAGCTTCGTACCACCCTAGTCCTAGTTAATCATCTTTCCAGTAGAAAGCTATGGTAGACTAGCCTTTATGTCAGGAAGAATAGTGGAGTTCCATATGTGCAAGAAACCTTTGACTGATTGATTTTTGACGAATGACGAGTTTACATATTGATGTTACTGCTGACTTGTTGAGGGTTGTAACTGCTATTTTTAGCGGTCCAATTGAGAGAAGCTTTCAAGTAACGGACTGAAATTATGATCTGTTGCGTTTATATGGGTATAAAAGGAAAGGACTTCGATGTTTTTACTGTTTACTCTTTCCCCCAAATTTTTGTTGGGTTTTGATGCAGGTTACGCAGCGGAATAATAAAATTAATCCTGCTCAAATCCCACCAAGGATGACATGAAGAGACTACATAACGATAGTGAGGGAATAAAGTATCTACATACCGTTGGGTTATCCTGTGATGACTTCTCCCGTGAAATAGTGTTCATGTATCTATGGATAATCCACTCCTAAGATTGAAAGATCTTCCAACACCTTGTGCTAGCTAGGAATGATGGAAGAACAAGAAGAAGATCACACAAAGGAACACCAAATAGGGGCTCGGCCTGCTTTGTGGCTGATGGGATAGGGGCGTTCCCAAGGGGTTCGGCCCCTTTGGGATTTTACTCTCTCTCCTTGATTTTCTCTCCCACTCAATGTATTATGAGAATTAGTGTGGGAAGGAATCTAGGAGTGTCCTCTATATAGTCTAACAACTCCTTGTTGACTGCATAAAAGCCCCTATCCTAATCATGTTCATACATGAATTAGTCCAACTTGTATATTAGTCCTACTAAGTTTGCAAGTAGTTGCGTATTGATCCTTCTATTTAATTAATCATATTAATTATTTCCAAGTCCGGTGTAATCCATAGGGATTGTGACCCATAGATTTTCTACTTAATTGGTAGTAATAAATACTAACATGGAGCGGCCTCTAGCAAGACATCCACGCTACCCAACTAATATAAATAGTCATTCGACAAACCTTCTGCCCAATATTCATGTATTGTTTTATCCCTTTGTCTTCATATCCGGATCGGACACGAGACATAATAGCCACACTCGTATATCCAATCCATAGTTCCTCGTTCCTGGGAATATGCTTATCCGTGCAGATAAAATCAATATCTCCATATTGATTTATCTGATTCTCGCCAGAAATTATATAAGCATAATCCCTCGAGTGGCCCATGGATATTTACTCCCATTATGTGGGAGGGACAAATCTTGTCTACGTCACTACGATCTCTAAGCTTGCTTCCTATCATGCCCGATAACTACTTTTATAGTTACCCAGTTACGGTGTAACGTTTGATAATATCAAAGAATGATATTTCACAACTAGAGTATCTAGTGACTTCAAGCCTAAGGATTACAATAACATTAGCACTACGAGAAGGGCTTGTGACTTTAACATAATTTAATGTATCCTTCTCGTCGTGGGTCAATCCAGTATGGCATTACTCCTAATACATACCCATGTGTTGGATTGGGATAACTCCATATCAATCCAACCCCATACTAGTCTATAGTTGAATATCCCGTTAATCAATATAATCGACTAGGGATATTTAAGAATATATTATTTATATTCTAAGGACTTCATTCATGTTAATATATCTCCATATCGATAACATAAGGAATTGTAAGCCCAAATATATTTGTCACGATAAATTGATTGCCTCTAGGGCACAATTCCAACAGTCTTCCACTTGCACTAGAGTCATTCTCCTGCATCGTATGCTAATTGATCTAGCGCGTCCCTCATTCTTTTACTTCACAAGGTAAGAGAGACATATCCTGGTACTTTGAAAATATTCACATCTCCTCTTTCGACAACTTGATTGAGATTGAATATTCTGAGTAAGTACATCTTATGCATTAATATACTGAGTCCTCTGTGATAGAATCGGCAACTGAATCTTGCCTGGAACCTTTTCCAGCTCACATCCCCTCCCACTAGTGCAAAACATAAAACTCGACTATAGTCTGAAATCTTCTTTGTTGGATTAGAAGTTCTCATCACTGTAACCCCTTACAGTGAACTCTTCTTATCCTCCATTAATCAAGAATTCATCCCAAGTTCTTCTCAAGTACTTCAAGGATACTCTTAATAATTATCCAGTGACACTCACCTGGATTTAAGTGGTATCAATGTGTCATACCATATGACACGTCTTGCCCAGTACATGGCATGGCGTATCTCGTGAATCTCATTCATACGGTCATTTCTCAATCTTAATTGGAAAGATAATTAGTTCTTTCAAAGACTAATTCCATGTGACATGGGTAAGAATCCATATTCTTACATGTTGAACCGTTTCAAAACTTTGTCAATATGTATACCATGACTCAGGCTGAACAACTACTTTGATCTATCTCCATAAATCTTCATAGATTGTCTCACCTAAGTCTAATATTGGAAATCAATTCTCTAGCCAATCTTTAACAGATTGCAAAGTGGAGACATCATTCCCAATTATTAGTATGTCTTTACATACAAGACCAGAAATATAACTGTGCTCTGACTAACCTTCTTGTAAACAAAAGCTTTATCTTCAATTTTGATGGAACCAAACTCCTTTGATTGCATCATCAATTCGAAGAATCCAACTCCGAGAAGCTTGTCTTCATCTATAGATAGATTGCTACAAGTAAGGTGCTAAATGGATTTAAGCATTACAATTGGGGAAATGATTTTGTAATAGTCTATACTATGAACTCACCGGAAATCCTTACCCACCAATCGTCCCTTAAAAGTAATCATATTACCATCCATGTTGGTCTCCTCATTACCCACTTGCACCCTATGGGTCCTACTCTTTCAGGTGGTTCCACCAAGGTCCATACATTGTTGGAATACATAGATTCCATATCGTATCTCATGGATCCAAGTCATTTCAGAGAGTATGACCCACTCTTGGCCTCTTCATAGGTTATAGGCTCATCTCTATGAGCAATATATCATGGGTTATGAGAAATTCACATTTCTCTAGTCCCTTTACAGATCCTACCTGACCTAAAAGGTCCTTATGTTACTTAAGTAGATTGCTCCACAACACCTTGTGATCCTACTTATGTTCCATCAAAAGGATCAATGTTCTGTTGTGGTTCTTGAACTCCTTCAAGTTCTATTGTCCTCCCACTGTTTCTTTTAGAGACAATCTCTATCTATAAACAAAGCGGTTCGAGCAACAAACAATTTGTTCTCGATCGGATTGTAGAAATAATATCCTTTGTTTCCTCAGGATATTTCCACATAGCTCATTTATCCGACTTAGGTTCAAGTTTATCTGTAAACCTTTTACATAAACTTCATAACCCAATTCTTTATGAATGACATACTAGGACACTTCCTAGTCCATATCTCATATGGTGTTTTCATAATTAATCTAGATGAAACGAGGTTAAGGGTGAAATTTGATGTAATTAGAACATGGCCCCTAAAAGTAAACTGGAAGCTTTGTTTGACACATCCCTTTAGACATGCCATTCCATAATGGAGTTCTAGGTAGAGTGGGTTGAGATCGCATCCCATAATCCCTTAGATGTTCAAATTATTGGCTTAAGTATTCTTCTCCACGATTCAATCGTAGAGCCATGATACTTTTGCCAAGCTAGCTTTCTACTTCATTCTTGAATTCCTTGAACTCTTCAAAGGATTCTGATTTGTTTCTTCATAAGATACACAAATCCATATTTCTCTGATCCCATCAGTAAATATGATGAAGTACTGAAAACCATCTTTAGTATTTTGTCAAGTGAGGTTCATATCATTATATGCAAACCTCTTGGTTTTAAAGTTATAGATGAAATTATCATGATCAAGGATATACAATCCACTTAGACAAAAGTGCATTACAATAACGCATTTCATCAAAATAAATGGAATAACATTTGTCCATTATTTTAATAAAAAGATTTTTCTTGTCAAAACAAAAAACTGTGATAATGTCCCTACTCAAAGCAATGACATAATCGTATTTTTCTAATTCACGAATACTTCTAAAAGGTAGAGATAATTCCCTACGGCTAATTTAGCAACGCCTTGCTTCATTACCCCACGTGTGGTTTTATTTCTTCCTTATCCAATTGTCTACATCTCTTGAGATCCTCTCCTTTTCTATAAATGGGAGATCCTTATCTAGTATCATATACTCATGATGATGAGATAGACATATTGACTTCTATAAGAAAATACCTAATTTGGAATTCATAATTTCTTTATTATTTCCTTCCAGTTACTTTGGGCAGTTTCTCTTCCTCTACACCACCTATGGGACCTTAAGGCAGTGTAATTTTAGCACAAGCTTGCTTTATGCCCATGGGGTCGACCCCAACTCTTTTGCTTTTACCCATGCTGTTAACCATTACCATGTTTTGCCTTTAGCCCTTTATGAGTGCTTTGTATAACGATTCTCAATCATATTGAGTAGATCACCTTTAAACAAAACTATAATTGCATCCAATGCAATTCTCGGTCCATTTGGGAGAATAACAATTTATTCATTATCTATCTCATAAGTAACTCCCAATCTCTAAGCTTTCAATCCTATTGAAGTAGCTTAGTTGCGCTTTACATCTTGCTTCAGCAGTCACACATTACTCTCTTGTGTTGTTGCGTCATATCTCGATGAACTAATTCGCCTTGCTTTGGAAAGCCCGAACTTATTCTATCTTGATCATGACGAGTGCTAAGAAAGAGAGCGCAAAGTGGAGCAACACTTCAAGCCTTTCATGACAAGCTCGCTCTTTGAAAGAGCTTCTTTTAATGTATGATCATATCATACGCCTCCATATTTCTCATCTTGCTTACAAAGCTCAGAGTTCTTGGGAGCTGACATGAGACAAGTTAAATCCAAAGAATCATTCTTTGATGTTCCTTCCATAAGGCTTTTAGTGTGTTAAGGTAGTCGGTGGGAAGAGAACTTCATGTTCTACAATGTACAACATTTTTCTTTTATTTGAGAACAATTCTCAATTTTACACCAGTCTAAAATTAGATTCCAGACAGCTTGTTCTTTTGAGGACATGAAGTCACATTTTTTTTTTAATGCGATGGGTATTCAACACAAAAGGATATATGCAAAATATTTTGATGTATGACTATATTTAACAAGGACTTAAATTGTTAAACATAGCTCCCACTACTTTTATCGGATTAATAACCCTCCATATTTCACGTCTTTGGAGCTTGCTTTGGCAAGTCACCTAAAATTAGTTATTTGGGTAGGAACAATTCCAATTTAATCCCATGCAAGTCTTGGTTCAATTGGGAAATAACTCCTTATTTATCCATCACATGGATAATCTCAATTGGTTGCCTCTAGGTTCTTAATCTTGTTAAAATCACCTAGTTGTGTCCAACCTCTTACTTCAACAATCACACATTACTTGCTTTTATCGTCCGCAACGCATCACGGTGAATTAAAACCTCCTTGCTTTGGCAAACCCGAATTTAATAGACCGTGATCATGAAGGGTGTTTAGGAAAGAGAAGGCAAAACGCAATATTCTTATTGAGGAATTTTGATTTCTATTTTTAATTGTTTTATTGATCCATATCATCTGATCTACTTATTTTGAAGTGGGCAAACTCACAAATAAAAGATCCGGGTTGTTAATCATCTTATTATCAATTTTGCATGCATCATCCATACACCAATCAATAAAATAATAAGACAATAAATAAACAACCACAAACAAAAATAAACGTGATATGAATATGGCCTCTAAACTAAGATATTCTCAAGCCAATGAGAATATCTATGAACCCTAAAATAGCAAGCTCATCTCCATGTGCCTCCATCTTTTGGTCCATGCTCCATAACTTGTGGAATGCTCCATGCTCCTTATCCTTGTGGAATGCTCCATCTTGTGGTTCTTTAATTCTTTAGGCTTCTTCTTCTCCTTATTGACTATTATCTATTTTATTTAATACTAGCTAGCATCTATACCAAATAAAAGGATCTCACAAGTTGAGAAGAAGACCGGCTCGCAGGCCGTAAAACCTAATCAACTATTACATTAATTTTATCAGCTCGCAGGCCATAAAACAAACCACAAAATAAACATCCACAATAAACCACAACCTAAGGCCATATCCAATCACCATGCAAAAAACACATACACAGTTAAAATCCAATTTTAATGCGCTTGTTCGATTTTAGTTGATTTTAGATGAACTAGGGTCAAATCGGTCCAAGAGGGCCCACCAATACATGGTCAAAACCCTAAAGGACCGCCAAAAGGCATTAGGGCCGACCGGCCCCTAGCCCACACGGCTAGGTCGTACGCTAGGGAGACCCGGCCCCCTTGGTCGTGGCTTTCTTGGGCGGCAAGTAGGAGAGGGGCGGTCCCCTAGGGGTGTGGCGAACCTCTAATGGGAATTGTTTCCATAAAAAACTTCCTCCTTGGTGCCCACGTTTAGTTATTTCCATAAACAACTTCCTCCTTGGTTCCCAAGTTTAGTTGTTTTCATAAACAACTTCTTCCTTGTTGCCCAAGTTTAGTTGTTTCCAAAAATACTCCTTCCTTGTTGCCCAAGTTTAGTTGTTTCCAAAACAACTTCTTCCTTCTTTCCCAAGTTTAGTTGTGTTCAAAACTATTTCTTCCTTGTTGCCCAAGTTTAGTTGTGAAATACCCCGTTTTGTGACTATGGGTATTTTGTGATATTATTATAAGTGTTGGGGAGTTAATTTAATTTTCGAGAGTTAATTATAATGGTTACGAGAGTTTGGGAGATCTTTGTGACTTTAATCTAAAGGTTTTAGTATTTTTTACTTGAGGTTGGGGGAGGTAGTTGTCTTTTGACAAAACTAAGGGGGAAAAAGTGTCTTTTGACCCAATTTTTCTTCCTACGTAAATTTTCCTAATTCAAGAGGGTTTTCTACTTATGAATTTGATTTTTTTTCAACTCACATAAAACCCTCACTCTCCCTATTTCTATCTATCTCTCTCTCTCTCTCTCTCTCTCTCTCTCTCTCTCTCTCTCCCTACCCGACGGCAACAACCACCGCCACCGCCGCCGTCTCTCTCTTCCTCCGATCAGGTAATCTCTATCTTTTTCTCTCTTTTTTTATTTCTTTCTTTATTTCTTTCGTTCTTTCTTTCTTTCTTTTTCTCTTTCTCTCCGTCCGTCTCTCTCTCTTCACGTCCGGCCTCCATGGCGGCGGGTTTGAGCTAGTTTTGTTTCTTCTTTTCTTTTCTCTTATTGATCTCTTGTTCTCTTGATCACTTGTTCATGATTCACGTATGTTGCATGTAATCTTTAATTTCAGTTTGATATTGTTAGGATCATTATTCATGGATTCGTAGGGTTGATAATCAAGTTTTAGGGTTTATCATGTTTATGGTTTATGGGAAAAACCCTAGTTTGGAGGAGAAGTTTGATTAAGCAATTTGGGTGATTGGATGATCATAGTATGTGGATAACAACCTGATTTGATATGGTTAATCATGTTATATTGGGTTTAGTATGATTATAGGATGAACAAGATGCTTGGGGGAAAAGTTTCATGAAAATTGATAATTCCCGTATGGATATTTTGAGTGAAATTGGAAACTTGAAACTAGTGTATCTTTTGATTCAGGAATCGAAATTAAGATCCGTTTGAGGCTAAACTTATTATTTAGAATATTTTGAATCAAATGGAACTGTTTTTCAACCATGATCCTTTTGGGAAAATGGAGTAATAAATTGGTGGAGTTATGATAGGTTATGTACGCTTTAGTTTACAGGATTTTGGAGTAAGGTTTTGGGTTTTGTTTTGAAGTATGAATTAAGTGGGACGTTGAGTTGGTGTTAGTGCCCTAAAATTAGTATATCAAGTAATTGCTAGAATATTTGTTTAATTAGAATATTGTTAAGTGTAGGTGACAAGCTCGTCCACGACGAGTATGTAGAGTACATTGATTGATTGCTATAGTTGGATTTTGCTTTGAGGTAAGTAAACATGCCAAGCCTAGTGTGCTTAACTCCTTCGTGTCAAATGAATTCTTGTATTTCTTTACGTCGCAAAATTTGTTTATGTGATGTGACATGCAATATGTGATTTTTACATTGGTAAATGCTTTTCTTGAAAATATCACCATGATAATAATAATAATAATAATGGATTAATACGTAAAGTGGAATAGTTGTGCGGGGACATTTATTATTTGTTACAATTGGCATTGGACGGTTTGATCTCGGTCTTCCCTTTCAATTTATTTTTATTAAATCTGGTTGCAAGTCCCCGGATAGCTCCCTGTACTCACTCCTCTGGCCGCTAGAGTCTTTGATGGGTGTCGACACTTAAGGTCTTGGATGCTTGAGAGATGGTTTGGTTTCTCGTGTTACAACGAATTAATAATGATGGATTCTTAGTTTTGTTAATGGAAAAGAGTTACTGATGGATTTTGGATTTCCTAATGATTATGGAATTGGTTTGGAAATATTATGGAATTGGGAACTCTTATGTTTTATTACAAGAGTCGAATTTATTACCGCCGTGTTTGAGAAAAACTTTTACTTATAAATGAGACTTGTTTTATGACTATGCCATCATCATTTTACATGTTTGGGTGTTTATTTACCAGTATTTCATGCTGATTTTGTACTGTGGTGTTTCTTTTTTATTCCGCACCACAGGTTTAGAGGATGGTTATCTGGCGTAGAAGCGGACGCGTATCATTTGGATCACTAGTGGTTTTATTTAAAATATGAACTCTTTAGTATTTTAAACGCTTTAGTTGTTTATGCCTGGTTTGAGGCTAGAATGTTTTGGATTGTAATAATGGATAGTTTCAATTGATTTTAATCATTATTGTGGATGTTTTTGCTTGAGAACCATGTTATAAAATCTCCTTGTATCCGGATTTAATCTTGGGTACGGAGTGACATCCCCGGGCCTCCGACTTGGGCCATTTGGGGGTGTTACAAGTTGTTTCCAAGTTTGAAAAATACCTCTTTCAAACTTGTGCCCAAACCTTAGTTTTCTAGATCCAAAATTTTCACATCCTATGTGATCCAAATTCACTAATCCTTACATACCATGTAATATTAGATCTTTTTTGGCTTGAATCATATTCACAAATTGCATCAATATGCTTGATTTGTTCGTTTTACGCGATAAACAATAATTAAAGCGTAAAACAACAAAAATCGTAACACATAAACTACGTTATGCTCTACGACATGTGGCTCTGATACCACTGTTGGGTTTTGATGCAGGTTACGCAGCAGAATAATAAAATTAATACTGCTCAAATCCCACCAAAGATCACAGGAAGAGACTACATAACGATAATGAAGGAATAAAGTATCTACATACCTTTGGGTTCTCTTGTGTTAATTCTCACGTAAAATAGTGTTCAGGTCTCTACGGATAGTCCACTCCTAGGATTGAAACCGGATCTTCCAACTCCTTGTGCTAGCTAGGAATGATGGAAGAAGAAGAAGAAGATCACACAAAGGAACACCAAAGAGGGGCTCGGCCCTCTTGGTGGCTGACGGGATAGGGGCGGTCCCAAGGGGGTTCGGCCCCTTTGGGATTTTGCTCCATCTCCTTGCTTTTATCTCCCATTAAATGTATTATGAGCATTAGTGTGGGAAGGAAGCTAGGAGTTTCCTTTATATAGTCCAACAACTCCTTGTTGACTGCATAAAAGCCCCTATCCTATTCATGTCCATAAATGAATTAGTCCAACTTGCAAATTAGTCCTACTGAGTTTGCGAGTAGTTGGGTATTGATTCTTTTATTTAATTAATCATATTAATTATTTCCAAGTCTGGTCTAATGCATAGGGAATGTGACCCCATAGGTTTTTACTAAGTTGGTAGTAATAAATACTAACATGGAGCGGCCTCTAGCAAGACATCCACGCTACCCAACTAATAGAAATAGTCATGCGACAAACCTTGTGCCCAGTGTTCATGTATTTTTTTATCCCTTTGTCTCCATATCCGGATTGGACATGAGACATAATAGCCACACTCGTATATCCAATCCATAGTTCTTCGATCCTGGGAATATACTTATCCGTGCAGATAACATCAATATCTCCATATTGATTTATCTGAGTCTAGTCAGACATTCTATAAGCACCATCCCTCGAGTGGCCTATGGATATTTAATCCATTATGTGGGAGGGAAAAATCCTGTCTACGTCACTACGATCTCTAAGCTTGATTCCTATCATGCCCGATAGATACTTTTATAGTTGCCCGGTTACGGTGTAACATTTGATGATATCAAAGCATGATATTTCACACCTAGAGTATCTAGTGACTTCAAGTCTAAAGATTACAATACCATTAGCACTACGAGAAGCGCTCGTGAGTTTAACATAATTTAATGTAGCCTTCTCATCGTGGGTCAATCCAGTATGTCATTACTCCTAATACGTACCCATGTGTTGGATCGTGATATCTCCGTATCAATCCAACCCCATACTAATCTATAGTTGATTGTCCCATTAATCAATATAATCGACTAGGGATATCTAAGAATATAAAATTTATATTCTAAGGACTTCATTCATGTTAATATATCTCCATATCGATAACATAATGAATAGTAAGCTCATATATATTTGTCACGATAAATTGATTGCCCCTAGGGCACAATTCCAACGATTTTTGGAGAGGGAAAGAAGTTGGTAGCAAAAGGTGTTAGAGGAAAAATAAATACTTCAATCTTTCTCCCCAAATGATTGAGTCAAATCGCAAATATTGAAGTGGCGTAAGGAAAGGACTTGAAAGAAGATGCATAACTAAGTCATCCCTGATTATTATGGAAGAATTTGCACCAGTTTGATGGGTGTGATTACAAGAATCCATTGGTGAGGGTTAATGTAATACCCTGTAAATTTCTATAGGGGTTAAAGTAAAATAAATTAAAATCTTTTGTTAGTTGAGTAAATATTTTTTTTAGTAGTGTTTGCTGACATTTGCGCTACTGGGGATACCTAGAATTGAGAACTTAAGTCGAGGCAGTTATGCAATATTTGAGAAACTGGGGGGCTTGACTGTAATTACTGGAAGTGAGTGTCTGGCTGAAAATGTTGGCCAATTAGACATTTCTTGAAGTTGTGATGATACTTACAATACTTTCAAATAATAGGTCTGAAGAGGAATTTTTAATAATGATCAAGTTCTACTAAATTTCAAATATACCCCAAAGTTTAAAGAACTACACTTTTACTGCCCATGCATGCTTGTCACTTGTCCAATTAAATTTGACACCTCAATAGATGAGGTGGCAACAACTCCAACTTACATCTCCACCAACACAATCTGGAAACATCTTTTATCTCTTCTCTTCATTCTTTCTTCTTCATCACTCATATATCTTCTCCCTCTTTGTTCTTGGATAACCACCACCACCACCACCATCTCCGTCACTGAAACACCACCACCTCTGCTACTCTTCAAGAGATGCTAATATCAGATGTACTCCTCAACAGTGGCGGAGCCAGGATTTTGGTAAGGGGGGGGGGGGGGTGGGGGGGGGGGAACACATTTAAGAAAATGAAATTTACTTTTTTTTTTGTCTAAAAAAAATAAATTTACTTAAGAACGTCAAAAATATATAATATGGCATCATAGATATTCTTTTTTACAAAAAAAATTTGTATTTTAGTACAAGCAAAGTTCACTACATCGAATTTAAAAGATACTACTACAACGGCAAAAAAACTTTTCTTGACTTCATTTGTTGATATCGTTGAATGATAAAATCATCACCGATCCCTTTGAAGACATCTTTCTCGATATAAGCAACAAAATTATCATTCATCCACATATCTCCCATCCTATTTCTAAACTTATTCTTTACAATATTCATCGCGGAGAATGATCATTCAACCATAGTGGTGGCAACCGGTAAGATCAATGCCAATGTGACAAGCTTAAAAACCAATGGATATACTCTATCGGTTTCCATCTCCACCATCTTTTGAGTAAGATCGCTAATACCTTTCAAAACTGACATGCCGTTAGAATGACGCATATCCGTAATGTAAGAATCAAGTTGACCACCAAGAGCTAGAAGATCAAGTGAAGCAAAGTCAAGAGGATAAAGTTCGGCCATACGCAACAACTTGCTCTAGTCAAATCTAGCAAACATTAGACGGACACAAACATGCCGCACATAGAGCAACTCCGTAGTCAAGACGGCGAATCTTCTGTCCAACTCTTAGAATGATGTGTCTAATACCGTTTTAAACAATTCTACTTTGTAATGGTGCGAGTTGGAAACTTTAACTCCCCTTCTAATTCTCCCAAGTGGCGCATATTCATCTTCCATGGAGAGCACATTGACACCATATTTTCTATAAAATGCATTGACATCCGTAAGTAGAGATTCCCACCCATTTTCACTTAACTTTTGGAGATTGATTTTGGCTACTTGCACTAAGTCCATTGCATTCACTATATCTTGATCTTTACGTTGAAAGCTTGAGATAACTCACATGTTGTAGCCAAAACCTTCACCATTAGATGGAGGAAAAGATGAACTCAAAGTGTCGTAAAATGAAAAGCAACTTATTTGCTTCATTTCGTTGCGAACTTAAAACACCATCAACACCAATCACCTCAAGGACTTCAATAACCGCCGGGAACATATATATCAAGCTAAGCAATGATCGATAATGTGTTCCACATCGAGTGTCTCCCGGGCGCTTAAGATTTTTTTCTTCATTTAATCCCCTTCCACTTGATACTTCTCCACAACTAAGAGCTTCTATCACTTTTTCTTTTTGTTTCCCTCTAATAAATCATCTTTTCGCTTGCATGAGCTCCCTACACCATTAATCACTCTTGTAACTACCAAGAAAAATTCTTATACATCATCGTGATGCTTTGCCAAGCCCACAAGCGCCAATTGTAATAGATGGGAGAAACAATGAACATAATAGGGACTTGGATTTTCCTTCAATATTAGTTCTTTGAGGCCATTGAAATCTCCTTGCATATTACTAGCCCCATCATATCCTTGACCGCGTAGTCTTGAAATAGATAATCCATGGAGATTAAACATTTCTTCAATTGCTACCTTGAGACATGGAGCTTTTGTGCTACTAATATGTTGGATCCCAATGAAACGCTCCATTACCATGCCGTTTTTTATTCACATAGCGAATAACAGCGGCCATTTTCTCTTTGGTGGAGACATCACGGGCCTCATCAACCAAAATAGAAAAGAGTGCATCTCCAATGTCTTCCATGATCAAGTTAAGAGTCTCTTGCGCAAATGCATTAACAATGTCTTTTTGAACATTGGGAGATGTCAACTTGAGATTTTTTGGAGCATTCTCCAACACCACATTTCTTGCTTCTTCATTTTCATTCACAAGAAACTCCAAGACTTCAAGAAATTTACCTTTATTCATTAAATCCTCGGACTCATCATGCCCCCTAAACGCAAGACCTTGCTTATGAATAAGTCGAATGCACTTAATTGATGAAACCAAGCTTCTCTTGATCATTGACCTTGTGCAAAAGGATGTCCATATGTTGTGCTTGATTCATCAAATCTTGATATTTGCTTCTAGCTTGATTGTGAACACTATTAGGCTTCCCTTCATGTTCTCTCAATTTCTCGGGCTTCTTCCAATTCTTAAAACCACTGCGACCAAAGTCATCGGCTTTATCCCCTCCAAAAAGATAGCAACATAAACAATATTCTCGGTTTGTTCTCTCGCTATATTCCAACCAAAATGGATACTTTGAAAACCAAGCCTTGTTGAAGCACCGCTTCTTCTTACCAATTTCCGTTAGGGGAAACTCATTTAAGTTTGGCCGATTTGGACCTCTTAACAAGTAAGTTCGACGAACATTTTCAATTTCCTTGGGAGGGTAACTCGATATATGTCGCCTCCTAGCCGCATCCGATGGAAGCTTTGCATATTTAGATAACAATAGAGTTTCATTTTCATTCATGTTCGGAGAAACTTGAGTAGAAGTATGGAGACTTTCATTCACGTTTGGGATATCTTGAGAAGAAGTTAGAGCACTCACATACGTGTTTGAAGAAGCTCCGGTTGATGTTGAAGCATCATCAACACTCTTCGTCTTCGGTTTCTTTTGGAAAAACTTCAACATCACTGTGAAAAAAAAAAATCACTTTCAATTGTCAAAGCATTATTATCAAGATTCAAGAATTAAAAACACCAACAATCAACAATTTCATAATTTAGAACAATTGGAAATTAAGGAGGAGGAATGGAGGGATTCGAGAAAGATTATTGGAGATTAAAGAGTTAAGACTAATGAGGATTGAGGAAGAGGATTAATGAGATTTGAGTAGAAGTATTTACATTTTGGAGTCTAGGGTTTACCAATCAAAATTGAGATCGCCGGAGTTTATGAGATTGCAGGAGATGGAAGGCAGCGGCCGGCGGGGATGCGGTGCCGGACGACCGCCGGAGGGTGCGAAGCACGGACGGCGGACGAAGGCAGCGAGGGTGGAGGGCTGGAGGCGGAGGCAGTTCATCGATCGTCTGTGGCTCTGTGCGCTGCGTTCGTCGACCGTCTTTTTGTCTTCTCCTCTTTTTTTAATTTTTTTTGATTTGTTGTGTTTTGTTTTGTGATTAAAGTGTATAATTATTCATCTAAAAAAAGGTGTATAATAATTAAAATGTAATAGAATATCTGATCGTTTTTTTGTGATCTCTTAAAAATTGTAAGGATTTCCCCGTAATATAGTACTTATTTTTTCATAAAAAAAGGTCAAAAAATAAAGTCTTTGCAAAGTTTCGAACCTTGCTCAGTGAAGCACAAACAGCAAGTTCTTAACTGCTCGGGCAAGAAGACTTTAATGTCTAGATTAGGGGGGGGGGGGGGGGGCACCAATATATATTAAAGGGGGCACACTTCAAAAAAAAAATATAAGGATACCCTAGGGGTTCTGGAAAAGTTTTGGGGGGGGGGGACGTGCCCCCCGTGCCCCTACATGGCTCCGCCCCTGCTCCTCAACATGAGGATCAATTACAGATCCCAGATAATAAAAAGAGAGAAATCAAGGTGAGAAAATCAAGAACTACAGTTCGGGTTTAGCTCAAATTCTCCTTCATTTGTTCGAATCGATGGAAAAAACAAAGAAGACCTATATGTTCTTCTAATGTGGTCGTGTTGCCCTGCAGTATATTGAATTGATGTTGTTTGTATGGATTAAAAGGAGACAGTATGCTTAGAGAATATTATCATCTTCTCTCCAGGGAAAGTTAATGTGGGTTAGGAAAAATAAGATGAGATCTGATATAGTAGTTTCGGAGTACAAAATATTGTCTCCTGTTGTATCATTATCCTACTTTTGTGTACTCTAATTATTAAATAAAAAACAAATCTCAAAAAAGTACTCGAATATTATTAAATGAAAACAAAATGTCAAAAGAAAAACTCGTATGAAGTTACACTTGGAACTAAACTATTACTAATTCGACTCCAGGGCGGAGTCTTTCTCCAAGTTTTTTGGAGCACTTTGTAGCCGAGATAAGCGGCCCATTGTACTCCCACCGCTTCACGACCTCAAACGTAATTTTTTCAAGCCTGACAGATTTCTCGATCAGATACTTGGCAACTTCGATTTCGACCGGGAAACCACGAAAATCATTGAATTCGACCACTCTAATAACGTCATTGACAGAAGCGTCAGGGAGTTCAGTTCCGCAACCAGAATTTGTATAAAATGCCCAACTCTGGAATGAGAAACGATACAAAAATGGGCACGCCTTTATCAGCGAGGCGTAGTCAACAATGCTCACGAAAAGAGCGTTGCTGACGATAAGCCTCAGATGCTTCAGCTTTGGAAACACAGGAAAACCAACATATTTCCTGTGTTTCTCACTGACCCATGCGTCCAACGTTGGCTTCTCTAATCGGGAAACGTAGCTTGACAGCTTAGAAAGCCGTGTATTAAGGTAATTCCCGTAATCACTCCAAACCGAAATATCAAGCAGATTAGGGGCATTTTTGAGCGGCATCAGCGGTAACTTTGGTCCCACGTATTTGAACGTATACAAGATTGGGCTCAGAAACTTCGAGGCGTCCAATCTTGTGGCACATATACAGCTCCAACCACTTGAGCGACGGACAACCTTGGACAGTCAAACATAAAAGACTGCGCGAGCCGCTCACAAAAACCCGTTCAAGATTCAAACAGTTGCGCATGAAGAGTTGCAGCGTTTCGCCTTCGATATTTACCATATCCAAGTGAAGAGCCCTTATCTACATGAATTTGACTGAGGAAATTTGCCATCCCTCAAGTTAAATTTCAGCCTTTGGACTTGCTTTCTCAGGGCGAAGTTAACCCACGTCTCGATATCGTAGCGAGAACTGTCGTCCCAACTGGACACGACAGCGAACTGATCTATGGTTAGGGCTTGGTGACGTCTTAGAGCTTGGTTTACGCTGTTTACGTAAACAAGCTGTTCCGCTTTAGCACACTTGGATTTGGTTCCTGAATGGGCGCGAAACCTTATTTCCAGATCGTTGAGTACATCGGAACCATCAAAATCGAGATTATAAATTGGGGTCCACATGTACCTCCATCCCCTCGAGAGAATGCTTGTGGTTGCAGCTTCTTTTGCCTTCAACTGAGATAATATGTCTACAGCGATTTCAGGAGGCAGTTCGCTGAACCGATCCTTGGACGGCGTCTTCATGTTTTCTTTTGCTTGGAAGATGATCCACAAAAAGAGATCTATAGGTGAATTCAATGGACGGAGAGAGAGAGAGAGGGGGAAAAGGAGCTGCAGGTTTGTTCCCTACTGATCAACGATGAGGGCGAACACAAGCATTACACTTTGTAGGGGTCTGATTTAAATAGAGATTCATTCTTTTTCCATGTGCAGGACTTTGATTTCTTGCCTTAAAAGGATTTGAAAGCCCCAATTTTGGGTAAAATACACTTGCGCCTTTCTATAGTTTGATCGACTGACAGTTTCACTTCTAGTTTGGAGAATCACATTTGTCAAACTTCAGGAAACTTAAATCCCATGATTCTAGCGCATTTACTCCATGCCGTGGTTCGTCGCTAGAAAAAGTTTTTGAGACATATTTGCCCTTATATCAAACCAAAATCTATTAAGCCCTTGAGTAACCGTCATATTTAGCATTACGAGAGGGTTACTTTGTCTTAAAATTTATTATGAGGAAAAATCCTAACTCAAGACTAACCCGGACACAAGGGTAGTACGTTTACTAAAGTTCGGCACAGTGAAGGAATGTGAGTGTCCTTTCCCAAACAGAAAGGTGTGAAAGTGTCTTTCAGCTAAACTAGAGAGGGTGAAAGTGGCCATCAACATTTCTTTTAGTCATGAACACACATTTGCAGCCAATGACATGACTATTAAGAGGAAGAGATAAGAGAAAAAGTATGCTGGTTCAGCAAATCTGTAAATTCTTCTTTCATTGTAGCAAGCCAATGCTGAGAGGACATTGTCTCAGTATAAGTAGCAGAATCTTTTTCACTTGCTATAGTAATGCACCCATTTGATCTCTACCAAGGTTGGATTATGTACGAAAGGACATGTTAAGGGGCTTTTAATCAATTGTATTCTTGTTAGTGGCAACAAGGGTTACAATCGAGCACAGAGAGATTTGGGAGCAAGGAAACAGAGAGATTTAGGAGCATTTAGGGAGGACATAAGCCGTATATGCTGGTAGAGGAGATAGACAGTCGTATCACTTGTGTTCTACCCTTAAGGGAGGGCGACCTCTCCATTTATACAACTCCAATTAGGTCAGTTAATGCGGGATTGCATGGCTGTTCGAAAAAGCACGAACCATGTGAGGCAGTTGGGACCCAGCTCTCGAGAGATCATTTAAGAAATATCGAACTTGTATATACAGTTAGTTAGACATGTCAGCTCCACATCATATACGGGTCGCATATAGGATGGCAACCATCTGCGATGAGCCTTAATCAAGCCTCCAAGCCACTAAGTCCCATGTTTCTCGTGCCAGCCGTAATTTGCGAGGGAACCCTCTCTTTGTCTGCATATCATGAAATGGCATAATTTGGTGTGCATGGAGCACCATAGGATAGAAAACTGCAGGCTGATGATAGTACGTGACTACAGACTATTACCATGTCATGGACTATCTACATTGGCTCCCTCGCGCATGTATCCATATGTGTGGGTTCCGACACACTTCTGGTTAAGATATTGATGATCATGTTGGGTTTTGACGTAGGTAACGCAGCAGAATAACCAAAAATTAATTCCTACTCAAAGCCCTCCAACGATCACAGGAAGAGACATTCATAACATGATGAGGGACATAGAAGATGTGTACCTTTTCGTTCTGGAGATCACACGAAGAATAATGTCATCGTCTCTACGATTGATCCACGTCAAGAGGTGAGATCTAGATCTTCATTCTCCTAGTGCTAGCTAGGACCAGTGGAAGAGGGAAGAAGGAATCACAAAACTAAGAACAATGAGAGGATTGACCCTCTCTTTTTTGGCCGACGGGAAGGGGCGGACGCAAGGGGGCTTCGGCCTCCTTGTGGTCTTGCTATCTCTCTCTCTCTCTCTCTCTCTCTCTCTCTCTTGCTTTCTCTCCCACTCATTAGGTTATGAGCATTAGTTGTGGGATGGAAGCTATGAGCATTAGTTGTCATAGTATGCTGCAATAGCAAGTAGGATTCGAATGGATTTAGTCATGACAACTGGTGAAAAGATCTCATCATAGTCAATACTATGAATCTGTCTATACTTTTTAGCCACCAATCGCCCCTTATAGGCAACTACCTTGCCATCCATGTCGGTCTTCTTCTTGAAGACCCACTTGGACCCTATGGGCCGAGTCCCTTCGGGCGGTTCCACCAAAGTCCATACTTTTTTGGTATACATGGAATCCATTTTGGATCTCATGGCATCTAGCCACTTCTTGGAGTCTGGGCTCTTAATGGCCTCCACGTAGGTTGCAGGCTCATCACCCATGAGTGGTACATCATCGGGCTCCGTCACGAGAAGTTCGTACCTTTCTGGCTCATAACGTACCCTTCCTGATCTACAAAGTTCCTGTATCACCTAAACAGGTTCTTCCACAACAACTTGAGGTTCCTGCTTATGTTCCATCATCGGTCCAGTAATTTGTGGTTCATGAATTTCTTCAAGTTCTACAGTCCTCCCACTTTCTTCTTTAGAGACAAACTCTCCTTCTAGAAACACGCCGGTCCGAGCTACAAACACTTTGTTCTCGGTTGGATTGCAGAAATAATATCCTTTTGTTTCCTTAGGATATCCCACAATTTACACTTATCCGCTTTAGGCCCGAGCTTGTCTGTTTGTAAACGCTGTACATAGACATCGCAACCCCAAATATTCATAAACGACACTATGGGACGCTTCCTTGTCCATGTCGCATATGGTGTCTTCATGACCGATTTTGATGGAACACGGTTAATGGTAAAAGTTGCCGTCATTAGAGCATGTTCCCAAAATGATATTGGAAGATCCGTTTGAGACATCATACATCGCACCATATCAAATAGTGTACGATTCCTCCTCTCGGACATGCCATTCCCTTGTGGCGTTCCGGGTGGAGTGAGATGGGATACTATCCCACACTCTCTAAGATATTCATCAAACTCTTGGCTTAAGTATTCTCCTCCACGATATGATCGTAGAGCCTTAATAATTTTACCAAGTTGCTTCTCTACTTTATTCTTGAATTCTTTGAACAAATCGAAGGATTCGTATTTGGCCTTCATAAGGTATACAAACCCATATCTACTGAAATCATCAGTAAACGTAATGAAGTATGTGTAACCACCTCTTGAAGGCGTGGGGAACGGCCCACATACATCGGTATGTATGAGTGCTAGTAAGTCACTAGTCCTCTCACCTTTCTTATTGAAAGGGGACTTTTTCATTTTTCCTAACAAACAAGATTCGCATGTCTCATATGATTCTAAATCAAATGAGTCTAGAAGTCCATCCTTATGGAGTCTATATATACGTTTCTTATTTATATGGCCTAAACGACAATGCCATAGATATGTAGGATTTAAATCATTAGTTTTTGAAAGCTCAGGTTGTTCAAGACTTGAAATAGCTTGGCTATTTCAAGGCCTTGAAACAGCTTTCAAAGCCTTGAATCTGCTTCAGAGGCTTGAAAATAGTTTTGGCTATTTTCAAGGCCTTGAAACTGGATTCAAAGCCTTGAAATTGACTAACCTGAAAGCATATTCTCAGGTTGAGTCTTTCGGCTAACCCTCTGATCTGATTTATTATCTCTCTTGCATATGTTTGATTACCTGTTGTTAGATGATGAAAGACAAACTGTTAATCATGTTTTGAATCATATTATATCGACTGCTTGACCATGATAATGCAGGAAATATTGTTTCTAAGTTTTGCAGGATTGTTTCCTAAACTGGATTGCTGCAGATTTGGAAACACTTGAATACTTTGATCCTGTAATAAATCAGACGTGTTTGACAGCTTCTCATGATGGTTAAATGAAATATTACAACAATATCTCTGAAGATTATGATCATTTAACCATTGGAGAAGATCTCAAAGTCGTCAAACTCCGTTGCCTACAAAATAGGAAGGTTGTTGCTGAAAATCAGGAGAGATTTGCAGAGCTGTTTGAAGTATTTAAAGAGCTCAAACTCGAAGCAACAACAACACAATTCTGAACGGGCAAATACAGAGAAAGAATTCTTGATTGACAAGCATCAAAGAAGTTCTTCATCTCTTCTAATCCATACACCCAAGTTCACTACATTTCACTGCAGTTTTCTACTCTTAAGTGATCTTTTGTATAGAGCTATATTGGTATATCATTTATGTATTATTTATACATTTCATTCTCAAGGATTGTTAAAAGTGAACAATAGAGAATTCTTAGTTAATTAGTTAGCTAGAGCAGGTACTAGACAGGTTAGGGAAAACCACAAGCTGTAACAGAGTAAGGGAACTCTCTGTGCTTGAGTTCTAGGGCTTATCTTTTGATTAATAAGAATTTAGTTGAAAATCGTGCATGGATCTAATACCTGAGGTAGAGACGTAGGTCCAAGTGGACTAAACTCTATAAATCACTTGTCTTGTGAATTTTCAGTTCATTTACTTTCAAAGCTTTTGCAGCATAAAAAAACTGTTTATTTTCAAGGCCTTGAAAAATACATACTTGTTCTGAACTCTCTGCATCTTTTCAAAGGCTTGAACCTGTGTTCAGGGCCTTGAAATTCATTGTCTGCACAAGTTTTCCTACTTGTTAGCAAGTTCTGAAAAAACTTGGCATACTCTATTCAACCCCCCCCCCCTCTAGAGTATCTTAGTTGCTTATACATCTGAATACTCACACTTTAAATTGGTATCAGAGCTTGTATCACTGTATAAGATTTAACAATATGGTGATCATGAGTACTGCAGGTGATGGTGATTTCTCACAAGGAAGAGCTGCTAACAAACCCCCTCTATTCTGTGGAGAAAATTTTGCTCACTGGAAAGCTATCATGAAAATGTTTATCATTGATCAAGATCTAGAGCTTTGGACCATTATTCAAAATGAACCTCATATTTTCTATACAGAGAAAGATGGGATCAGATTTCCCAAAACAGAAGAATCACTCTCCTCTTCTGAATTAGACCAATTTTCTAAGAACTACAAAGCTATTAACATTTTGTATTCTGCTTTGAGTACAGATGAATTCAGCAGGATCTCTGGATGCACAACTGCTAAAGAAATCTGGGATAAACTTGTGGTTACCTTTGAAGCACTTGAGGAACTTTCCAATTCATTGGATCATCCTTGATCAGTTGGCATTCCAAGAAACAGAATTCAGTTGCTCTATCTACAGCTGAAGCTGAATATATAGCTGCAGGAGCATGTTGTTCACAAGTACTATGGATTGCTCAACAGCTAAGAGACCTTGGATTTTACTTCAGAAGCATATCTATCAAGTGTGATAACACTAGTGAAATTTCAATTACAAAGAATCCAGTTCAACATTCAAGAACCAAGCACATTTATGTCCGACACTATTTCATCAGAGACCATGCTGAGAAAGGTGATATTGTTCTTGAATTTGTTGCTACTAACATGAAAATTGCTGATATCTTCACTAAACCATTAGCAGATGAGAGATTCACAGCACTAAGAATGGGAATGTTAAATAAATATGCATTGATTTAGGGGGAACATCAGGTAAGAAAGGTAAGTTGTATGTGCTTTCAAAGATTTGAACTGATTTTCAAAGCCTTGTAAATCATTTCAAAGCTTTGATCTTCATCTGTTGCAGTGTTACAGCGTTTCAAGACCTTGAAAACCCTTTCAAAACCTTGAAAATAAGTCTGATATACTAGTAGTCAATAAACTTGGATCATTCTGTATTGGGTGATATCTCTGTAGATATTTGCTCAATATAGCCCCTACCTTTTTCAAAAATCGTTTTAGCCAAATATTGTATTAAAATATTTCTTTCCAACGGCCTAAAAGATTTGAATCTTCTTTGATTTTTACAGATCTTTCATATATTCTAGTTTACTTTTGAAACTCAAAAACTTTTAGTATTTATATTCTTCTTCTCTTTTCTCCGTATCATTCCTACCTCTCTCAAGATGGATGGAGGATCAACACCTATTTCTTAGAAGAAGAGAAAGGCACTGTGGATGAAGTTCAAGAGATTAGTGGAGACTCTAGCTCTAGAACTCCTGGTGCAGAGGCAGTTGCAGATCTTCCACCACCCAAAAAGAAAGTCAATAAGGTTGCAACTTCCTCCTCAGAAAAGAAGAAGAAGAAGAAGAAGAAGAAGAAAGAGAAAGTTTATGCAGAGAAGCAACCTGAAACAGAGATTTCTATCCCCAAAAATTTGAAGAAAAAGAAGAAGGCAACTCAACCTGAAAAAGGGAAAGGGAAGGTAACAGAAGAACAGCCAGAAGATCATATGGAGAAGGCCCTGCAAATCTACTCCAATAATTCAACCCTTGTTGAAACTTGGTTTTTCTCAAACACCTCCAAAGGTCATTCGTTAGATGGTTTTCCATAAAGATCTATTTCTTTCGGTAGTATGATCAACATGCATATGGTGGAACACATGAATCTTAAGTGCATCTCTATGTTAAAGAACAGTTTTTTGTGGTTTATGTTGAACCCTAAAGAGTTTGCCAACCCAAGACTCACCAGACTCTTCTATCTGAACTCGAAACAAGTTAAGAGATCAGCAAACTTGGTAATTCAATCTAGAGTTGTTGGAATAGAGATTGAATTGGACCACCCTGAGTTTGCCAATGTGCTAGGCTGTCCTAAGAGGTATGACACAAACAATCACCCACCAAAGACAAAAGTAATGAAACTAGCCAGAGAAGATTTATACCTACCAAACACTCCCACCACAGCCAAAAAATTGTTCACACTCTGTGTTAAATGTTGAAGCCAAAGTCCTTCACACTATTTTGGTAAGGTGTATCTTTCCCAGAGAGCACTCTAGAGAGTTGGTGACTGAGAGAATGATGCACATCATGTATCTGATCATGCATGGTTATGAGATTGATCTTCCTAAGTTATCGATTGAACATATGCTATTTAGCCATATAAATCAAAGGAAACATCCTTTTCCCTATGCAAATCTTCTCTGGTGGAGAGGAATCAGTCACTTCTGGCATTGGAATTCTTAATGAGAAAGCCTTTGAAAACATTGGAGTTGTGAAGACTAAAGAAAAGATTTGGAAGTTGTACTCAGACATGACTGAAGAAGATCTGGGTGCAAAGAAGTTTCTTAAGCCCGAGACCTTGACTCCCGTTTCTAGTCAGACTTCTCTGCCTAAAGACAGTCAGAGACTTGATGGTTTGGATTTGGATTTGGAAGAGATCAAAGAAACTGTTTATGGACTTGAAACTTATATGGGGAAAGTTAAGTATATGGTTGAAAGCATCTTCAGGAGCATAACTTTTCTTGATGTTCCTGAGAATGAAGAAGGTACAAAGAAAGGGGACTCTAACAAGAATCTTCCTAGTGAACATTCCAACCAGGAAGAGGCTGCTCCAGTCAGAGATAAAGGAAAGCAAGTGGTAGAACAAGCTGCTCAGAAGAGCTGAAGTCAACAGTCCTGACTCAGATGATCTGCTAATTACTTTGAAGAAAAAGAAGAAATATCCAAAGGCTACTACAAAGGAAAAAACTATGGAAGTGGATGTTGCTGGTGAGAATGATGATGAACGGGAAAAACAGGACAAGACTGATGTTGAAGACAGTGAGGAAGAAGAGGGAGATCAAGATGGAGATGAAGACCCAAACCCTTAAATCTAGCCTAATCTTTCTTCCATATTCTCTCGAATTTTTTAAGTTTTATTTTCAAAATTTTCCAGATACTTGATCCAACATCCTCTCTATCTTTTTGATGAAAGTAAAAAAGGGGGAGAAATTCTAAGGTTTTTAGGTTTTTTATTCTTAGATATTATTTGCTGAACTTTTTTATTTTCTGTTGCTGAATTGAATAAGTCGGATCTTTTTGGAATTATTGTGTTATTAAGAATTATGAAATAATCAATATTTTTTGCAGAGACAAAGGATCAAACATAATTTGGTTTTGTCTTTCATCAAGGGGGAGATCTAAGATTAGGTTGTGCAAGGCTTGAAATAGTTTAACTATTTCAAAGCTTGAATCAGCTTTCAAAGCCTTGATCCAGTTATCATACGCTTGAAGCTATTTTCAAGGCCTTGAAACTGGATTCAAAGTCTTGAAACTGTTTAACCTACATGAACATTCTCAGGGGGAGTTTTCTGTAAACTCTTCTAAGTTGATTTCATATCTCTCCTTTATATGATTGGTTTACTGTTATTTGATGATGAAAGGAAAATTATTCTAACATGTTTTAACATAGAATATCATCTGTTTGACAATGATTTTGCAGGAAATTTTATTTTCTAGTTTACAGGGAGTATTTCCTAATCTGACTTGTGCAGGGAAGGAAATAATTGAGAAGATGATTCTGTGTTTGATCTGAATGGTATGAAAGATTCTCAATCTATTCAAATGCAAGATCACGACATTATCTCTGGAGATAGTGATCACTTAACCGTTGGAGAATATTGTCAAAGAGTCAAAGTCTGTTGCCTACAAAATAGGAGTTTGTTGCTGAACATTTGGGAAGATTTGCAGAGCTGTTTGAAGTTTAAATAGAGCTCATTTCTGAAGCAACCCACACAAAACTTAACGGGCAAAAGAGAGAGAATTATGGATTGACAAGCATCAAAGAAGTTCATCAATCTCACAATGCTTTTCACAGAAGTTCACTGCATACTTCACTGCAGTTTCTACACTCTAAGTGTTCTTCTATATTGTGCTTTTTTGGTAGATCATTTCTGTATCATATCTATCTTTATTCTCGAGCATTGTTCAAAGTCGACAATGGAGAGTTCTTAATTAATCAGTTAGCTGGAGCAGGTACCAGATAGGTTACAGAGAACCATAAGCTGTAACAGAGTAAGGCATCTCTCTGTGCTTGAGATCTAGGGCTTGGCTTTTGATTAATAAGAACTGTTTTGAAAATACTACAGGGATCATATCCCTGAGGTAGATATTAGGTCCAAGTGGACTGAACTCTAGAAATCATTTGTCTCTTGCATTTACAGTTTCTTTACTTACTTAGTTTTTACAGTATTCAAACTTGTCTATTTTTCAAGGGTTTGAGAAACTCTTTTCAAGGCCTTGAAAAATACTTAACTGATCCATTTCACACCGTATTTCATTCTAAAGGCTTGAACTTGGTTTCAAGGCCTTGAACTTCACTAGCTTTCACAAGATTTCATTATCTTAGCAAGTTTTACAAAAATTTGGCATACTCTATTGAACCCCCCCCCCCTTCTAGAGTATCTTAGCTTCATTACAACCTGCACACTAACACTTTCAATTGGTATCAGAGCTTGTATCACTGTATAGATTTAACCATCTAGTGATCATGAGTACTGCAGGTGATGGTTGTTTCTCACAAGGAAGAGTTGCTAACAGACCTCCTCTATTTTGTGGAGAAAATTTTGCTCACTGGAAAGGTTTGATGAAAATGTTCATTGATGAAGACATAGAGCTTTGGACCATTATTCAGAATGGACCTCACACTTTTTCAGATCAGATATATATTCTAGTTTACTTTTGAAACTCAAACACTTTTACTATTTATCTTCTTCTCTTCTCTTCTCTCCGTATCATTCCTACCTCTCTCAAGATGGTTGGAGGATCAAAACCTATTTATGAGAAGAAGAGAAAGGCAGTTGTGGATGAAGTTCAAGAGATTAGTGGAGACTCTAGCTCTAGAACTCCTAGTGCAGAGGCAGTTGCAGATCTTCCTCCACCCAAAAAGAAAGTCAAGAAGGTTGCAACTTCCTCCTCTGAAAAGAAGAAGAAGAAGAAGAAGGAGAAAGAGAAAGTTGCTGCACAGAAGCAACCTGAAACAGAGATTTCTAGCCCCAAGAAGTTGAAGAAAAAGAAGAAGGCAACTCAACCTGAAAAAGGGAAAGGGAAGGTAACAGAAGAACAGCCAGAAGATCATATGGAGAAGGCCCTTCAAATCTACTCAAATAATTCAACCCCTGTTGAAACTTAGTTTTTCTCAAACACCTCCAAAGGTCATTGGTTAGATGGTTTTGCTTAAAGATCTATTGCTTTCTGTAGTATGATCAACATGCATATGGTGGAACACATGAATCTTAAGTGCATCTCTATGTTAAAGAAGAGTTCTTTGTGGTTTATGCTGAACCCTAAAGAGTTAGACTACCCAAGACTCACCAAACTCTTCAATCTGAACTTGAAACAAGTTAAGAGATCAGCACACTTGGTAATTCAATCTTGAGTTTCTGGAATAGAGATTGAATTGGACCACTCTCAGTTTGCTAATGTGCTAGGCTGTCCTAAGAGGTATGACACAAACAATCACCCACCAAAGACAGAAGTATTAAAACTAGCCAGAGAAGAGTTCTACCTACCAAACACTCCCACCACAGCCAAACAATTGACACACTCTGTGTTATATGTTGAATCCAAAGTCCTTCACACTATTTTGGTAAGGTGTATCTTTCCAAGAGAGCACTCTAGAGAGTTGGTGAATGAGAGAATGATGCACATCATGTATCTGATCATGCATGGCTATGAGATTGATCTTCCAAAGTTAGTGATTGAACAGATGCTCTTTTGTCATTCCAATAAAGGAAACATCCTCTACCATATACAAATCTTCTCACATTGTTCTTTGAACACTTTGAGATTCCAACTGGTGGAGAGGAATCAGTCACTTCTGGCATGGGAATGCTTAATGAGAAAGCCTTTGAGAAAATTGGAGTTGTGAAGACAATAGAAAAGATTTGGAAGTTGTACTCAGACATGACTGATGAAGAACTGGGTGCAAAGAAGTTTCTTAAGCCCAAGACCTTGACTCCCATTTCAAGTCATACTTCTCAGCCTAAAGACAATCAGAGACTTGATGGTTTGGAGTTTGATTTGGAAGAGATCAAAGAAACTGTTTATGGACTTGAAACTGATATCGGGAATGTTAAGTATATGGTGGAAAGCATCTTCAGGAGCATGACTTTGTTTGATGTTCTTGAGGATGAAGAAGGTACAAAGAAAGGGGACTCTGACAAGAATCTTCCTAGTGAACATTCCAAAAAGGAAGGGGCTGCTCCAGTCAGAGATAAAGGAAAGCAAGTGGTAGAACAAGCTGCTCAGAAGAGATGAAGTCAACAGTCCTGAATCAGATGATCTGCTAATTACTTTGAAGAAAAGGAAGAAATATCCAAAGGCTACTATAAAGGAAAAAACTATGGAAGTGGATGTTGCTGGTGAGAATGATGATGAACGGGAAGAACAGGACAAGACTGATGTTGAAGACACTGAGGAAGAAGAGGGAGATCAAGATGGAGATGAAGACCCAAACCCTTAAATCTTGCCTACTCTTTCTTCCATATTCTCTCGAATTTTTTAAGTTTTATTTTCAAATTTTTCAGATACTTGATCCAACATCCTCTCTATCTTTTTGATGAAAGTAAAAAAGGGGGAGAAATTCTAGGGTTTTTAGATTTTTTATTCTTAGAAATTATTTGCTGAACTTTTTTATTTTCTGTTGCTGAATTGAATAAGTCGGATCTTTTTGGAATTATTGTGTTATTAAGAATTATGAAATAATCAATATTTTTTTGCAGAGACTAAGGATCAAACGTAATTTGGTTTTGTCTTTCATCAAGGGGGAGATTCTAAGATCAGGTTGTGCAAGGCTTGAAATAGTTTAACTATTTCAAAGCCTTGAACAGCTTTCAAAGCCTTGAATCAGTTATCATACGCTTGAAAATAGTATAGCTATTTTCAAGTCCTTGAAACTGGATTCAAAGCCTTGAAACTGTTTAACCTACATGAACATTCTCAGGGGGAGTTTTCTGTAAACTCTTCTCAGTTGATTTCATATCTCTCCTTTATATGATTGGTTTACTATTTTTTGATGATGAAAGGAAAATTATTCTAACATGTTTTAACATAGAATATCATCTGTTTGACTATGATTTTGCAGGAAATTTTATTTTCTAGTTTACAGGGAGTATTTCCTAATCTGACTTGTTAATTGAGAAGATGATTCTGTGTTTGATCTGAATGGTATGAAAGCTTCTCAATCTATTCAAATGCCAGATCACGACATTATCTCTGGAGATAGTGATCACTTAACCGTTGGAGAAGATTGTCAAAGAGTCAAAGTCTGTTGCCTACAAAATAGGAGTTTGTTGCTGAAATTTTGGGAAGATTTGCAGAGCTGTTTGAAGTTTAAATAGAGCTCATTTCTGAAGCAACCCGCACAAAACTTAACGGGCAAAAGAGAGAGAATTCTGGATTGACAAGCATCAAAGAAGTTCATCAATCTCACAATGCATTTCACAGAAGTTCACTGCATACTTCACTGCAGTTTCTACACTCTAAGTGTTCTTCTATATTGTGCTTTATTGGTAGATCATTTCTGTATCATATCTATCTTTATTCTCGAGCATTGTTCAAAGTGGACAATAGAGAGTTCTTAATTAATCAGTTAGCTGGAGCAGGTACTAGATAGGTTACAGAGAACCATAAGCTGCAACAGAGTAAGGCATCTCTCTGTGCTTGAGATCTAGGGCTTGGCTTTTGATTAATAAGATATGTTTTGAAAATACTACAGGGATCATATCCCTGAGGTAGATATTAGGTCCAAGTGGAATGAACTCTATAAATCATTTGTCTCTTGCATTTACAGTTTCTTTACTTTGTTTTTACAGTATTCAAACTTGTTGGTTTTTCAAGGATTTGAGAAACTCTTTTCAAGGCCTTGAAAAATACTTAACTGATCCATTTCACACCGTATTTCATTCTAAAGGCTTGAACTTGGTTTCAAGTCCTTGAACTTCACTATCTTTCACAAGATTTCATTATCTTAGCAAGTTTTACAAAAATTTGGCATACTCTATTGAACCCCCCCCCCCCCCCCTTCTAGAGTATCTTAGCTTCATTACCACCTGCACACTAACACTTTCAATTGGTATGAGAGCTTGTATCACTGTATAGATTTAACCATCTGGTGATCATGAGTACTGCAGGTGATGGTTGTTTCTCACAAGGAAGAGTTGCTAACAGACCTCCTCTATTTTGTGGAGAAAATTTTGCTCACTGGAAAGGTTTGATGAAAATGTTCATCGTTGATGAAAACATAGAGCTTTGGACAATTATTCAGAATGGACCTCACACTTTTCAGATCAGATATATATTCTAGTTTACTTTTGAAACTCAAACACTTTTACTATTTATCTTCTTCTCTTCTCTTCTCTTCTCTCCGTATCATTCCTACCTCTCTCAAGATGGTTGGAGGATCAAAACCTATTTATGAGAAGAAGAGATAGGCAACTGTGGATGAAGTTCAAGAGATTAGTGGAGACTCTAGCTCAAGAACTCCTAGTTCACAGGCAGTTGCAGATCTTCCTCCACCCAAAAAGAAAGTCAAGAAGGTTGCAACTTCCTCCTCTGAAAAGAAGAATAAGAAGAAGAAAGAGAAAGTTGCTGCAGAGAAGCAACCTGAAACAGAGATTTCTAGCCCCAAGAAGTTGAAGAAAAAGAAGAAGGCAACTCAACCTAAAAAAGGGAAAGGGAAGGTAACAGAAGAACAGCCAGAAGATCATATGGAGAAGGCCCTGCAAATCTACTCAAATAATTCAACCCCTGTTGAAACTTGGTTTTTCTCAAACACCTCCAAAGGTCATTGGTTAGATGGTTTTGCTAAAAGATCTATTTCTTTCTGTAGTATGATCAACGTGCATATGGTGGAACACATGAATCTTAAGTGCATCTCTATGTTAAAGAAGAGTTCTTTGTGGTTTATGCTGAACCCTAAAGAGTTAGCCTACCCAAGACTCACCAAACTCTTCAATCTGAACTTGAAACAAGTTAAGAGATCAGCACACTTGGTAATTCAATCTAGAGTTTCTGGAATAGAGATTGAATTGGACCACTCTCATTTTGCCAATGTGCTAGGCTGTCCTAAGAGGTATGACACAAACAATCACCCACCAAAGACAGAAGTATTAAAACTAGCCAGAGAAGAGTTCTACCTACCAAACACTCCCACCACATCCAAACAATTGACACACTCTGTGTTATATGTTTAATCCAAAGTCCTTCACACTATTTTGGTAAGGTGTATCTTTTCCAGAGAGCACTCTAGAGAGTTGGTGAATGAGAGAATGATGCACATCATGTATCTGATCATGCATGGCTATGAGATTGATCTTCCAAAGTTAGTGATTGAACACATGCTCTTTAGCCATACCAATCAAAGGAAACATCCTCTACTATATGCAAATCTTCTCACATTGTTCTTTGAACACTTTGAGATTCCTACTGGTGGAGAGGAATCAATCACTTCTGGCATGGGAATGCTTAATGAGAAAGCCTTTGAGAAAATTGGAGTTGTAAGGACTAAAGAAAAGATATGGAAGTTGTACTCAGACATGACTGGAGAAGAACTGGGTGCAAAGAAGTTTCTTAAGCCCGAGACCTTGACTCCCATTTCAAGTCAGACTTCTCAGCCTAAAGACAATCAGAGACTTGATGGTTTGGAGTTAGATTTGGAAGAGATCAAAGAAACTGTTTATGGAATTGAAACTGATATCGGGAATGTTAAGTATATGGTGGAAAGCATCTTCAGGAGCATGAATTTGTTTGATATTCTTGAGGATGAAGAAGGTACAAAGAAAGGGGACTCTGACAAGAATCTGCCTAGTGAACATTCCAACAAGGAAGGGGCTGCTCCAGTCAGAGATAAAGGAAAGCAAGTGGTAGAACAAGCTGCTCAGAAGAGATGAAGTCAACAGTCCTGACTCAGATGATCTGCTAATTACTTTGAAGAAAAATAAGAAATATCCAAAGGCTACTACAAAGGACAAAACTATGGAAGTGGATGTTGCTGGTGAGAATGAAGATGAACGGGAAGAACAGGACAAGACTGATGTTGAAGACACTGAGGAAGAAGAGGGAGATCAAGATGGAGATGAAGACCCAAACCCTTAAATTTTGCCTACTCTTTCTTTCATATTCTCTCGAAGTTTTTAAGTTTTCTTTTCAAAAAAATTCAGATACTTGATCCAACATCCTCTCTATCTTTTTGATGAAACTCAAAAAGGGAGAGAAATTCTAGGGTTTTTAGGTTTTTTATTCTTAGGAATTATTTGCGGAACTTTTTTATTTTCTGTTGCTGAATTGAATAAGTTGGATCTTTTTGGAATTACTGTGCTATTATGAATTGTGAAATAATCAATATTTTTTTGCAGAGACTAAGGATGAAACAGAATTTGGTTTTGTCTTTCATCAAGGGGGAGATTGTAAGATCAGGTTGTGCAAGTCTTGAAATATTTTAACTATTTCAAGGCCTTGAATCAGCTTTCAAAGCCTTGAATCAGTTATCATAGGCTTGAAAATAGTATAGCTAATTTAAAGGCCTTGAAACTGGATTCAAAGCTTGAAACTGTTTAACCTACATGAACATTTTCAGGGGGAGTTTTCTATAAACTCTTCTCAGTTGATTTAATATATCTCCTTTATATGATTGATTTACTGTTATTTGATGATGAAATAAAAATTATTCTAACATGTTTGAACATAGAATATCATATGTTTGACTATGATTTTGCAAGAAATTTTATTTCCTAGTTTGCAAGGACAATCTGAATTGTGTAGGGAAGGAAATAATTGAGAAGATGATTCTGTGTTTGATCTAAATGGTATGACAGTTTCTCAATCTATTCAAATGCAAGATCACGACATTATCTCTGGAGATTGTGATTACTTAACCGTTGGAGAAGATTGTTAAAGAGTCAAAGTCTGTTGCCTACAAAATAGGAGTTTGTTGCTGAAAATCTGGGAAGATTTGCAGAGCTGTTTGAAGTTTAAATATAGCTCATTTCTGAAGCAACACACACAACACTTAACGGGAAAAAAGAGAGAGATAAGTCTGGATTGACAAGCATCAAAGAAGTTCATCAATCTCACAATCCATTTCACAGAAGTTCTCTGCATACTTCACTGCAATTTTTACACTCCAAGTGTTCTTCTGTATTGTGCTTTATTGGTAGATCATTTCTGTAATATTTCTATCTTTATTCTCGAGGATTGTTCAAAGTGAACAATAGAGAGTTCTTAATTAATAAATTAGCTAGAGCAGGTACTAGATAGGTTACAGAGAACCACAAGATGTAACAGAGTAAGGCATCTCTCTGTGCTTGAGATCTAAGGCTTACCTTTTGATTAATAAGAATTGTTTTGAAAATACTGCAGGGATTAGATCCCTGAGGTAGAGATTAGTTCCAAGTGGACTAAACTCTATAAATCATTTGTCTCTTGCATTTACAGTTACTTTACTTACTTTGTTTTTATAGCATTCAAACTTGTCTGTTTTTCAAGGGGTTGAAACTCTTTTCAAGGCCTTGAAAAAGACTTGACTGGTCCATTTCAAACCGTATTTCATTCCAAAGGCTTGAAATTGGTTTCAAGGCCTTGAACTTCACTAGCTTTCACAAGACTTCATTATCTTAGCAAGTTTTACAAAAAGTTGGCATACTCTATTCAACCCCCCTCCCCCTTCTAGAGTATCTTATCTTCATTACCACTTGCACACTCACACTTTCAATTGGTATCAGAGCTTGTATCACTTCATATATTTAACCATCTGGTGATCATGAGTACTGAAGGTGATGGTGGTTTCTCACAAGGAAGAGCTGCTAACAGACCTCCTCTATTTTGTGGAGAAAATTTTGCTCACTGGAAAGCTTTGATGAAAATGTTCATCATTGATCAAGACATAGAGCTTTAGACCATTATTCAGAATGGACCTCACACTTTTCTACACAGAAAAAGATGGGATTATAACTCCCGAATCTAAAGACTTACTCTCCTCTTCTGAATTAGAGCAATTCCCTAATAATTACAAAGCTATTAACATCTTATATTGTGCTTTGAGTACAGATGAATTCAACAGGATTTCAGGCTGCACTACTGCCAAAGAAATCTGGGATAAGCTTGTGGTACTTTTTAAGGAACCAGTCAAGTCCAGCAAACCAAGATCAACATCTCAGGGAATATGAGCTGTTTAAGATGAATTCAGATGAATCTATCAGAGACATGTTCAAGAGGTTGACAGACATTGTTAACAACCTTGATTCACTGGGAAATTATTTTTTCCAATGAAGAAAAGGTGAGGAAGATTCTAAGATTACTTCCAAAGGAAAAGTGGGAACCAAATACCACAGCTATTGAAGAAGCTCAGAGTCTCTCAACTCTACAACTTGATGACCTACAAGGGAAGCTTCTTACACATGAAATATCTATGAATGAAGCTGATGGAGAGCTCCCAGAAAGTGTCAAGAACTTAGCTCTCAAAGCCAAATAGAATGAGAGAACTCAAAACCTTGAAACTGAGGATGGTAATGATGAAGATCCATTTTCTTTGATTTACAAAGCCTTGACAAGGATTCTCAGTGAAGAAGAACTTTGGAAACAGAGACTTCAACAGAGAAAGACATAGACCATCCAGTAGCAAGGACTACAAAGGTAAGTCTTCCTCACAAAATAAATCAAAGGTCATGAATTACTTTGAATGTGGTGATGCAGGACATTTGATAATAGATTGTCCACACAAGAAAAGAAAGAGCTTTCAAAATAAAGACCATGATAGAAGAAAGAAAGCTATGATAGTTTCATGGAGTGATTCAGATTGATCAAGTGAATCTAAATCTGAAGAAGAACATGACAACCTATGCTTCATGGCCAAGCATGATGAAAGTTCTGAAAAGAACATTGAGGTAATGGTAAAATGTCTGATTTCAAAACCAAAAGATGCTCTTTCAGATTATCTCAGAACAATGCTTTTTAATGAAGAAGATTAACTAAAAGTAGATCAGACTTTTGAAAGAAAAAGTTCATGAGCAAGCAAAAGAGAACTTACAACTAGTTTTTCTAAATCAGAATCTTGAAATCTCTCAGAAGAAAACTGACTGTGTTTTCAAGGCCTTGAAAACCAGTTTCAAAGCCTCGAAAACACAAGTCAAGGAAGTAGTCACTGAGAACTCTTTGATGAGTAACAGCCTTCAAGAATATGAATTGGTCAAAGTTAAGCTTGTTGGATCGGAACACAAGTTGAACTTGATTCTTGGAGGAAGTTCACAGTCTAATCACAAAGCTGGTATTGGATTCAATCCAAACTTTCCAAAAAAGAACAATACCATATTTGTGAAAGCTGGAAACAAAACTTCTCCTAAATGTCATTACTGCTGCAAAACTGGTCATGTTAAAATGACTTGTCCTTTCATAAGAAAAGACCCTCACATAATGAGGAACACTTTTCCATTTCAACTCAAAGGACAAGTTAAACAGATTTGGGTTCCTAAAGGGATTAGACTACCTAACATGGTTGATCCTGAATATAAATCCAAATTCCACACCTGGTCTAACAGCTGGGTAAGGCAGTGATTGGTGTTTGCAGGGTGTTACCAAAGAACAAAAATGGTTCATGGACAGTGGTTGCTCAAGACACATGAGTGGAAAGAGATCTCTATTCTCAGAACTAAAGGAGCAATCTGAAGGTTCAATTACTCTTGGTGACAAAGGCAAATGAGATATTCTTTGTATTGGTAAAGTTGGTACAAATTCTGAAAACTCTATTTCTGATGTGTATCTAGTTGATGGTTTGAAATTTAACTTGCTTAGTGTTTCTCAGATTTGTGATAATGGTAATAAGGTCATCTTTGATAAAAAGAAATGTGTGGTGCAAAATGAGAAATCAGGAAATTGCATAATCACAGCCTCTAGATCAAACAATGTTTACACTTTCCAGACTAACAAAGTTGCAGGTAAAAGTTTGAAGTGCCTCAAGGCCTTGATAGAGGATTCAAATCTTTGGCATAGAAATCTTGGTAATATCAATTTGCACACTTTGTAAAAGTTTATTTCCAAAGACTTCGTAAGAGGTTTGCAGTCCATTAAGTTCAAGGAAGATGAATTGTGCAAAGCTTGTGCTCAGGGCAAGCAGACCAGAAGTTCTTTCAAGCCAAAGAAGTGTGTAAGTGCAACTAGATCCATTGAACTGCTTCATATGGATCTCTGTGGTCCTATGAGAACTCCTACTCCAAAAGGTAAAAGGTATATGCTAGTTGTTGTTGATGATTTTTCCAGATTTACTTGGGTTATGTTTCTCAAAGAAAAATCTGAAGCCCTCTCTGAATTTTCAAAGCTTTGTAGAGAACTTCAATCTATGAAAAACCTACATGTAGCTTCAATTAGAAGTAATCATGGTAGAGAATTTGATCAATTAGAATTTGATTTGTTCTGTGATAAGCATGGTATTACTCACAACTTTGTGCTCCAAGAACTCCTCAACAGAATGGTGTTGTTGAAGAAAGAACAGGACTCCTGAAGATATGTCAAGGACAATGCTTCTTGAAAACAAGTTGCCAAAACATTATTGGGCAGAAGTTGTGAATACAGCAAACTATATACCGAACAGGTGCTTGATCAGACCTGTCCTAAAGAAGACCCCCTATGAACTATTCAAAGGGAGGAAGCCAAACATGTCATACTTCAAGCCCTTTGGATGCACATGTTTTATCCATAACAATGGAAAACGCAATCTTGGTAAGTTTGACGCAAGAAGTGATGAAGGTATATTTCTTGGTTACTCTCTGAATAGAAAAGCTTATAGAGTTTACAATAAAAGAACCAAACTGGTTGAAGAGAGCATTCATGTTATTTTTGACGAAAGCTATGATCAATTCGATCTAATAGACAAAAAGCTATTTTAAAGTTGACCGTATGTTCAATTATATGGATGTTGGACTCAATTTGTTTTTGAGAATATGTACTCATTGTTGATGCAAAGTCCAACTCTACATTGATAAAAGTTTGTGTGCTAGTGATTAGGTTGATTCAAATATAAATTCAAACTATCTTGGAGAGCTTACCTAGATGCTCGCGCAGGATATACAGATCATTAAACTATTACTAAAAATTAGACTCTCAAAATTTGTATTGGACGATCATCAAACTATCTTGTAATACCCCAAATTTTTAATTGAGCTATTTTAATATATCTTTAAATTATAAGGGTTATTTCATAATTACAGTAGTTAAAAGGATATCAAGATTAATATTTTATCTTATTCTAAGTATATTCCAAAAATATCTACTTATATATATTCTATTGTTGTTTCACTATAACTTCCTAAACTCTCTTTAAAATTTAGTATCGACTTATAGTTTGTTTAATTATGACTTTTCCAACTTTTAATTGGTGATTCCCTATTTATAACTTCTATATGTATATTTTATTTCATACACTTAAAACTACACCATGTCATCGATTTGGTGCTCCCAAACCACATAACCAAAAACTATCTAGTCATCATGCACTACGGTGCACCAAAAACACTCAACCATAATCCCCAGTTAATTTCCTAGTCACCAATTATGGTGCTCCCACCACCACCATCATTACACTTCCATAACTCCTCAAAACCACTACAATCATTATACTTTCATAACTCCTCTAAACCACTACAGTCGTTACACTTTCACAACTGCTCCATCAACTCCCTCACACCACTTCTATATAAACCCACCGCCGTCACATTCCTCACTGACTCTCAAAATTTCCTCTATCTCTATTTCTCTCTCTTTCTTCTCCCAAAACCGCTAGCCAGGCGCCGAAGCAGTCATTCCCCACCGCCCAAGGAGGCCGACAGGAACCAAGCTGACCCGAGGCTAACGTGGCACCACTGGCAATTATGCCTCTCTCTCCGCTCATTTCCACACCGCTCTGCTGCCCTGGAGTCTCTGTCCGACGATGAACACCACCAAAGACATTAGCCGCAACGACAATTTATTCATCGTCGCCACCATCTTCGTCCTTTTTGTCATTTTGATTTTGAGTTCGTAAGAGGTAGTTTCGTGGAGGACCCGTACTACTACCAGTCTCTCTTTTTCTCGTGTGCTTCGCTATATTCATTTCAGTAAGTTCATTTGTGCAATAAATTAACTGTCAATTATGATTTTTTGTGTGCGCTAAATTCAAAATCTATGGACTTGATATAACTCTTTGAGCATAAAGATGTCGCCGTTTTTTTGATTTGCGACCTCTCTGATAACGTCATCCGATAAGCATAACATGATCGTCGAGTGTTCCTTCTCCTCCACCAACCTATGCTCTGTTTATGAAACATCAATGCCTCCATTGTCTGTGGACAAAGGTGTCCAGATGCCTTGCGACTTCAATAAGGTGCACATCTTGATCTTCCACAGACTGAAGTTGTCCCCTCCCTTAAAATTATCGATCTTCAACATCGATTCGGACATCGTTCTTTGTGGAGTAACCACAATCTAAGCTCTGATACCAGTTTCATAGAACGCTCCTTGATAACTCTCATTTATGATTTATATGTGAGCTTATATTGGAATGTACTAAGCCGAGTTTCCATAAGATTGAGCAATTTTTAGCCAACAAAGCCTCCGTACTATGAAAAAGAGGAATTTGAGATTAATTGTGAAATCCGGGTATTTTAAGGCATAATTTGATGTATAATGACAAATAAAATCACTTGGTATGGTTTTTCATGTTTTCTTGGCAGGAACGAATTCTTAGCGGTTGATATGAGGCATGAAACGAACTTCGGAAGCAACGGGAGCTAAAGTCGAGTGAAGAGAAGCAAAGTTGGAGAAGCTAGAATGACCAGTCTCCACTCTTTTGATCATATATTGAGTTATAAAAGGATTTTTGGAGTCAGACCATTGGAAAATGAAGGTAAAGTTCAATATCTTTCTAACGATAGGTCAAGAAGCTAACTCAGAGTTCGGATGAAGAAGTCACGGAGTTTCAAAGTTGGGGTTGTTGCTCAGCTACGTCCAAACGCAAGCCTTGCGTCCAAACGTAGCCCCGGAGTCCAAAATAATTTGCGTCTGAACGCAATATCGGTGTCCAAACGCAAAATTGAGTCAAGGAGGCAGAAAACGGCGGTTCCGCGTCCAGACGCAAAAAAATGCAGAAATATAGCTAAGCCAGGAAAGCTGCATTCAAACTCAGGAATAGTGTTCAAGCACAGGAACAGTGTCCAGACGCACAGTTCAGCATCCAAACGCAGGAGGCCGCATTCAGACGCAGGTGACAACGTTCAGACTAGGGGTGAGAAAAAACCCGAGATATCCGATCAACCCGGCCGGGCCGAGTCGAAATCAATCGGTAGTGTAGAAAATTGGGTAAAATTGATTGTTTATGGGTTGGTAACTCTCCAACCCGACCAAAAATGGGGTTTTTGCAGGTGGGATATTTCTATATCCAATTATACCAGAACCGCCAGAATAGTCCTATGTAATTTTGCATCCAACTACCCACTGTCCAGTAAGTACCTACTAGTAGTACCTATATGGTTATATGTGGTGATAAAAATAGTATGTTGACCATAAAAGTTATAATAACATTGATTGATTGGATACATATAATATAATATAATATTTCCTAAAAGTAGATAAGTACATACCATATAATTTGATAGATTGAGAAAGTGAGAAGTAGAGAGAGATAGAAGAACTTGGAGGAGGAGGAGGAGATACCGAGTGTTCATGGGAATTAGACGGTCGAGGAACATGAGTGAGCAAGATTTTGTGGTCCAAGGAGACGAAGTGAAGTGTTCATGTTCGTCACCAATTATCAAAGTAGCAAATACATGGTGGATCTTCTTTCCTATCTCCGATGGCCGATATGTTCTTCAGCCATTTTTCCCGGTGAAATTCTCCTGTGAAAATCTTTTACTTTTTCTTTCCCGATGAAAACCACTCGAATTTGATAAACCTGAAGTCTACGGTTTTCAGGGTATAATGATCGAGGTTGGTTTAGGATTTCTGTCATTCCGTTTGATCGGGTTGGCCTACAAAATCCAGAAATCGCCGGCCGACCCGACCCGTGCTCTGCCCTGGTTCAGATGCAGAAAAGTCAACGGAGAAAAAGTCGACAAAAGCAGGTTGTGTTCAAATGCAGCATTATGCGTTCAAACGCAAACAGAAGTGGAAATTCATAAATTTTCCCGAGGAGGTGGAAAAAGTCAAACTTCAGCTAGAAAAGTCAAAGGCGGCCTGAATCGAGGAGAGAAGCGGAATATCTGCACAGAACTATGGAAACTTCAGCATTATATAAAGCATCTCTGCGCAACAGTTTCAAGCTAGGATCTGAACACAAAGACCATCACAGAACATCAGAATTAACTTTTGGAGGCCGATAGAGCATTAGAGGAGACTTGTGAATCGCCATATTTTCGTCACCCCTTTGATTTTCTCTTCTCTCTATGTCATTTTTTAGTAGTTAATATTTCAGCGACTTGAGTTTATTTCAATATTGGATTCATGACTCGGTAAGTCTTAATACAGTAGATGTTCTGTTTATTATTCTATCTTCGACTTTTACTATAATGCGTGAACGGAGTGATTAACCTGCAGTGTTACAGACTAGACCTGGTGCGCAAGAGTGGCCAGTGAGAGAGTTAGGAAGAGAAGACTGAATTTAGATCCCTGCCTTGACGTACCGAGAGGTGAAGAGAATCAGAGACTAGTCGAAAAAGCATAAGACCAACTTCTATAGCTTTAGGGTGAATCCCAGAGGAGAACCTTTAACCCTAGTAGAGTTAGAACGACCCTACAGATCTGGGAGTACCGAGAGAGCCCGAAAATCTGCAAGCTTGTGACGGACGCATGATTCTGATAAAAGAATTGCACCACGGGTATGCTGGCATAAACAAACCTGTTGTGTGTTTCTGAATTCGGAAAAACCGAAAAGCTGAATAGTAACTCTAGGGGATCTTGGAACTTAGTTTTTAATCAGAGTTTTACAAGTAAACATTTATTTTCATAAAACTTCACCAAAAAGACTCTGTAATTCTGTTATTACTTTTAGTACGTAGTTTAGTATAATCCAACTTAAACAAATTCCACCTTTTACTTTCTATGTTTTTTACTTTTTAAATCTAGTTTCAAATTAAGCAATAATCTTGTCCTCGTGTGATCGATAAATCGGGGTTGAAATACCAACCCTATATTACTTGAACCGTGCACTTGCGGTAACACGTAATAATTCGTGTCACTCCTACCTCACGACAATGAACGGAAACGAAGGAACACATAAGTTAACGTGGTTCGCTAACACAAATCGTGCTAAGTACGTCCACGGAGAAGAACGACCTTTATTTATCAAGAAGAACATTTACAATCTATGTCATACTGAAGAACCCTAAGAGTCCTTTTATAGTGCCCCTGATCGCCCCAAACCCGCCCTAGAGTTTCCCTAAAAAAACGCCCTAGAGTAATAAGGAAACAACCACGATATGCCCAGCCCCGACACATGTCATGTGCAACCTTTGTAGTGGGTTTTGCAACCTCATTAACTCCCCGACATAGGTTGTGGTCGACCCGTGCCAGAGGTCGTGCGGCCTCCTTTTTATCCCAACATGGTGCAGCCTAATAATCTTTGTCATCCTTAGCTTCTCATTGGTCCTTAGTTTTTTCTCTTCGGTGATTTCTTCAATTCAAGGCACGAATCCAACAAATTACTTTCTTGACACTCTCGGTACTGAGTAACAATACCACGAATACGTACAAACTCCATACCGTAAAATATTGACATTCGCCTAAACGTTTTTGTGCGAAAATGGAAGTATTATTTGTTCTAATTATACAGAGACCGTGAAGTCAATTGCTACTTAACCAACTTTTCGCTCAAATCCCAAAGTTTCTTTGCTTGGCTGACATCTGTTGCCTGTGAGCTTGCTCTATCGAGGTTGCAGTTTGAAAAATATTCCCCACTAATCCCTTTTACTTGCGGATGCAGCACCACGTAACATGCCGTTGCGGCTCCCTACAACATGACTTTCATCAATAAAAAAGCTTGAAACATCAGAAAAATAGAAAGTGCATGCACGGGTATCCAGTGGCAGAGCCTGAATTTAAACTAATCGGGGTAGAACTATTTTTTGAGACATGTTTTTTTTTAGGGAAATTTTTTGAGACATGTTATTTGTCTTACATCGAGACTCTTTCTGTTTCGCTTGTGTCTAATAAGATATTTGGGCTACTCTCGTCATTACCAATTGATTTTGAGGTGGAACTCTAGGCTTCTTAGCATCAGAGACGGATCTAGAATTCTTTTATAGGGGAACTGTGTTAAATATTAAAACTAAAAGTTGTGTTCACAATGTTATTTGAAAAACATAGGGTTAGCCGCTAATATGTGATTATGCAAATATCTAAATTATTCGGACAATTTTTATTGTTTTCCAAAATGTGGGGTGGGGTGGGGGCATGGCCCTTCTTGGAACACGCACAGGTCCGTCCCTTCTTAGCATGATATCAGAGCCGTTTCGTTCCATCTGAACTTGTTCCTGTCTAGCACGCTGCGCGTGATGGGGCATGTTGTGACTCGCTGTTTGTCCCACTTCGGGACTCTTACGTTTTGCTTGTGCCTAATAAGATACTTCGACTACTCCCCTCATTGACAATTGATTTTGAGGTGGCACCCTAAGTTTCTTAGCACACAATGACTTTTTTTTTTTTTGGTCAGCAACAAGACGCAAATCACAAAATATAAAGTCCGTGTCTGCACGACTCATGACCAAATTTCACAACTGTTATAGACTAAAAACACCGTAGATTTTAGAAGAAGCAAACTCATGGGAATTTTGGAGTTTGCCTGTTCAACATTCTTCCCTGCGTACGTGTTTAAGAGCTTAGTGGCCAGACCATGAATAAAGCTCAAATCGCGGTAGAGACCTGTTGTCACAAACCCAGGGTGAACAGAATTTGCAGTTATTTCCACCCCGTCTTCCTTGATTCGTCGTGCTAGCTCATTTGCATGCAGTATGTTGGCAAGCTTTGATTGTTTATACGCAGAAATGTAATCGTACCCGAATAAAAGTGAACTAAATGATATACTCTTTGGTGCTTCAATAAAAATCGAATCATTGTAACACCTAGATAGCTAGGTACTTGAGGCAAATATTAGACATTTAGACTAGAGATGCAATCAAAATACACTAACATAAGCGATATACGGTATACAGACATAAGAAGAAATCTCTAAATCAATCAATCAATCGAATTTAAGGAATAATTATTAATAACCCTGTTTGGTCATTGATTTCATCATGACGGATTCCTCCCCTGTCATGCATCCTGTGAAATGTGAATCATGGACGAAACATTCACGATTCTTCCCTCTTTTCCAGTTTCCATAGATGTTTTCTTCATGGTATCCAGAAGCAGGCTCGTCAAAAGAAAATGACCTGAAATTAATGATGTGGTCATATACAACCAACACCACCAGGGACAACATTATAGTAGAACTCAATTGGAGAATGTACCCATTTGTTGCTTGTCACAACAACAATATTTAAGGGAGGTCAATTTTATCGACTAATTTAGCTAACGATACTATACGAAGATGTGCTATTTTTTTCATAATATTGTAGTGTTAATAGCATATTTTTATATCATATTGTTACCTAAATTAGTCGGTCAAAGTGAACTGATAAATAGTGCACACGGAAAATCCAGGTTAAACGGATGCAGTAATAAACGAAAATGGTACCAACATACCAACATGGTTTTGTGGAAAATTGTAACTCAATGTTGTCTTCGGATAGCATAAATTGGGGCACAATTATTCCTGCATTGTTACTAAACCACAAAGACAGAAAACCATATGGGTTAACTGAGAGAATTAGTAATCTGTTCACAGGGATTATCTATGTCACTTACATCAGAATATTGAGCCGAAGACCTGAGGAAGAGTAGTTTGAAGCAAATTTCCTCACAGATGCCCTTGAACTGAGATTTAACGCTACGACATCAATTTTAGCATCCGGGTCTTTTTCTACAATTGCTTCTTTAACCATATTGCCTGCAGCGGTGTTCTTGTCACCCATGGTGACATGAACACCGCGCAATGCAAGTACACGGACAGTTTCAGCACCAATTCCACTAGCTCCTCCTGATCATAATTAATCCCCCAAAAACAATGATTTACAAGTTGTGTGTACTCACATATTTCATGATCGAGAAAGTGAAGAATATTTGACCTGTGACTATGGCGGTGAGACCAGAACCTTCTATGCCTCCAGTTACTTCCTCAGCCGTGGAAGACGAAGAGAACCCGGATTCTCCTTTCCCCCATAGCCACCACATTTTCCTTCCTCCACAAATATCCCTCTCCGAATTTGGAGTCAACCGTCTTATATGATTCATGTCAGCTCATGATGGAATAAGAAACACCAACTGATTAAGAAAGTCCACGGTGTGTGTGTGTGTGTGTGTGTGTGTATATATATATATATATATATATATATATATATATATATATATATATAATTTATTCAGAGCGTTTGAGACGTGCTTCATTTTTTAAACGCGCGCAAATATTGGAACTTGCCCTTAAGATTATTAGATGAGAATGGAGAAATTATACCAGCTCACCCAAATCATGATGGAATAAGAAACACCAACTGAACTAGAGACTGTTTGGTATCTGTTTAAAAATCGAAGAGTGAAAAAAAGCATCCTAAAAAAATACGTTTAACAATAAAGTCAGAAAACTGTTTGATATGTGTTTAAAAATAACGTCCATCTTATGACAAACCACCTCACAGACAATGAACGAATAAAAGAAGAATACGAGATTTGTCGTGGTTCGCTAGCAAAAAATTCTCTAACTACGTCCACGGCGGAGAACACCATTTATTTAACAAGAAAAACAATTAAAATGATTGTGCGTATGGAATATAAAACCCACGTGGTTCTTATATAGTGCTAAGAAAATCCTAAGGAGGTCATGATGATAGCAAGACGCTATCGATCGAGCACACACAATACACGAACAAACACTAACACACTACTCAATTTAAGTTTTGATTGCCAGATTGATTAATAAAATTGCGATTACATCTTGTTTAAATAGAAAATAACTTACCCTAACTAGATTGTTCCACATGGGCCGGGAAATGACCGACAAGAAAACCCGGTCCAATTAAATAAATAACATAATTAAAATAAGTAATTAATAACAACTAATTAAATAAATGAATGAATAATAACTAATTATCCCCAATGCTTAACGTTGCGCGTGACAATGGTTCGGTTGAACAGTATCAACTCCCCTGCGGTTGGAAAAAACTTAGTCCTCAAGGTAAATACTGAAAAATTCTTCAAATAATTCCCGAATTATGTTTTCTAGGAGCAAATGGCCGAGGACGACTTTTGGAATAACATTTTGGAAGCAAAATCCGGAAAAAATAGTCTGAAAACGGACTCGGTGGGTCGAAAAACCCTAGGTATGAGCCCGTGGCTCAAGAAATTGTAGTCGCAGCAAAAAAATAAGCCAACAATAGGTGGCTGGCTCGCTTGTAAGCCAATGGCTAAAGATGAGTGGCAACAGAATGAGCCGACAGCAAGTCGTTGGCTGAGTGGATCCGTGAGGAATTCGTCAGCTCAAAATGAGCCGGGTCCAAACCAATGACTGGATCAAGCCACTTCCATGGCTTTTTCCCAGGTTGGCTAGATCGAGCCAGTGACCTTCTTCTTTTGGTTCCGACGGTGGAGGCGTCTGCAGAGTTTGTTCCACTGCTGTTTGGGGTTGTTTGAGGTTGTGGGGGGGGTTGGATGGATCCGTGGAAGCGGATTGAGCCGCAGCGATCACTACAAGAAATATAGCTTTTTGCGAGGGCATTATATTATTGCAAATAATATAAACTGTCACAAATGATAGGTTGCGAGGGCATTTTGCCCTCGCATGGCGTCGCAATAGCTTTGGTAGGAAAAAAACAATTTTGTGACAAGCCGTCGCAATTTAGAATTTTTGAGACGACACTTTATCGTCACAAAATAGCAAATTTCCTTCGCAATACTCGTATTCATGACGACTATATCCGGTTACAAAAAATACGCTTTGTGGCAAAATTTACATCAACGAGAGAAATGGCATATAGCAAAAAATATCAGTCTTCACAAAAAGAACTTTTATGAGAAAAAAAACCCGTTGAAAATATTTTGTTCAGTAAGAAAACCTCAACATTAATGAATTTTTTAGGTCGCAATCGATGTACACTCACTGTATACTATCTGATTTCTAGTGCTCACAATTACCCAAAAGTAACTTATTGAGATATTGAAAACTTCAATTATAATGGTTTATTGTACTGATTTCTCGAGTATTGTCTCAAAACTCAAATTACAATAGCACACCATAAATAGTGCCAACAAGTTTATGCGCACAACATGAACTATGTCAAGTTCTTACAGCAACTATGAACATACATCATGAATATGCATTTATAAATGTACACTCATCTATAAACTGTAAACAACAATCTTCTACTAAATTCTAGATATTATATCTTAGCACGTCAGTACCGCACCGGCCACCGCCACCGCCACCGCCGAGATCTTTCCGTTGTCTATTAATCATTGCCCTGCTATAGGAATTAGGTTTCAAAAGTTGGATTAGAGATAATGCAATGTAAGCAATTCGTTTATCTATATTAACTTGCATATAAAAAAAAAAAAAAAAAAAAAAAAAAAAAAGTGGAAGCTTAACGCCAGGTTTACCCAGCCTTGCAAATTGAGTTTTTTATGTGAGAATCTCAGAACAATTAATTCATACAATGTTATGCCATAGATATATACTTGCAATCTTCAACATGTTTGATTCTTAAAACTATATGTAACTTTAGAAAGAGGAACAGAGGACCCATTAAAATGGGAAATCAAGAAATAAAAATCTGTCTAAAAGAAATTACTGCACCAAGAGCACAAAAAAAATGAATTCTTTTTAAAAAAAGGTCATCAATAGTTCTAGCTTTAGCTTTAAATTCTGCTTAGCACCTTGTTCTTGTAAGAGATTTCAAAGTAGCAAAGAGAATGACAAATTAAATAGTCTCTTTCGAACCCATTAAAGTTTACCACGACCACGAGAGACTAACAATGGGAGATATACTTTTGACTAGAGGGAGTTGCACTTGAAGTGGACTGAAGTTCTAGTCCTTGGGTCTGACAGTTCGGGAACGAATAGGTCACTATATGGTTCTAATAAGTAACCCCCTGGTTGGTTCAGGCTCTAAATAAACCCATTGACAAAATACTCTAACACAGGGGATAACATAGTCCTCTATATGCTACTACAAATAACAATGTAGACCGAAACAAGAGACATATGCTAATAAGAAGTTATAACGTAAGCACGTATCTTGTAATTTTAAAACAAAATAAATAGTCATCAGAGATACAAGTACCTGGCTAAGAGCTGAGATTAGATTTCCTTGACCTGCAAGCAGAACTCCGAAAGGGAAAAGACTTACTTTTAGCAATAGCAAGCCAATAGTAATATATCATCGCACATATGCTGCTTCACAACGGCCGCAATACGAAAACAAATAAACATTGCATTAGAAAATCATTGAAGCAACACAAGAAATATCTTACATAACCTGCCCAATAGGATGCAACATAAGCAGCCCCATTGCACTCTAGATTGAAAATTTATAGCAGCTGCACAACGATAGTCCACCAATTGAAGCTTGTACCACATATAGCTACATCAATAAAGAATACAGTCAATTAGTATAAATCTCTACATCAACAAAGCTAGAGAAACCAAATTCCTGCCAGCCAACGTACCGCAGTTGATTGAAATCAGCCAAGCTAGGGAAATAGTAAAAACGGAAGGGACGGCCGTAAATTACCTTGCTAAGAGATAAACAACACTTTGCCCAGCAAACAAAATTGAACACAAAGAATAGATTTGTAGCAAACTAATTGAAAACAAATGATACTAGAACCAAAACCTAGAACATTGAGTGCAACAACGTTACTCCAGCAATCGAATATTCCTTGACTTGAAACGCTTTGATATTGATGGCGTGTAGATTTGAACATTGAATAGATTTGAGGAACGAGGGGAGATGGAGATCGAGAGCAAGAAGCATAACTAAAACCAAACCAAGTGATACGGGTCAACCCTATGGTCCGGGTCAACAATATTATAACAATTATTATTATTATTATCGTTAATTAGATGATTAGTAATTTATTTCTTTAATTAGTTATTATTATATGTTTATTTATTTATTTAGTAGATCGGGCCGAGCCCATTAGGTCAAGATGTCTAGTTAGGGTTTAGTGAGTTTTCTATTTAAACACTGTCATGGTTCATTTAGTTTTCATGAAATAAGAATTGTCTTTGAGTTTATTCAGTTTTGTTTAGTTTTTCGTAGTAATTCGTAGTCTCACGAACTACTGGTAGAGATTCGTAGCCTCTCTCAAGCTACTACTGGTACGATACCGGGTGTATCATTGGTGCTTTCATTGTTTTCACCATCCAACTGGTGAATCATGACGAACATAGACGATTTCATCATTCTCCAAGATCCTGAAGACCTTGAAGAACTCTGCAAGCAGGTCAATCAAACAATCAGCTATCTTACGATGGCAGAGTTGGATTACCACAGAACGTGTGGATATTTCACCATGAAAGAGTTGGAGGACATCAAAGCAAGTAGGGGACGACTCCGAGTGGCGACTACTGCGGAGTTGTTGCGCATCCAAGAGCAGATTTACGAAGCTAAATTCCTACCATCTCAAGATCCGGCGAGCAACCTGCCTGAACAGCCGACATTGAAGCAAGAACAAGAACAACAGCAGCAGCAGCCTTCACTCGCGCCGTTAGAAGAACATCCGTTGGCAACGACCTTTCTGCCGCCAGCGGAACCACAGCAGCTCGTCGTCTTCCACGACCTGGAGGGAACCCCAGTCGTCGATGAAGACTGTGGGCAGAGCAACCACACACCAGAAGAGTGCTGCGCAGAACTCTCTCCGGACTTCAATGGCGAGGAACAACAGTCCGATTTGCGTGACCGCAGCAGTCAGAAGCTTCCATGGTCACCGCCGGCATTGCTGCCACAACAACCGCAGCCAATCCACCCCGAACGAGATCCGAAACCATCGGATCCTCCCGACGACCCCCAATCCGTCGGCGAACAACCCCCAGCGTCGGACTCCCCAACCACCGAGAAACCGCCGCCACAGCCGCCGCCTTCACTGCTGAACCAGAACCAGCAAGCCACGCCGCCTCCGTCGGCATCCCTTCCATCACTGACACCACCACTACTGGTCACCAGTTCGTGCACCCACCAACCACCGACGGTACAGCCGCGGTTCATCTCATCGCTCCAACCAACCTATTTAACCCCGCCAAAACCACCAGATCCGCACCTCCCGCCGCCGATCAACACCTCCGTCGTCTCTGTTCCGACGGGAATTCAGCACAACCCGTGGCCACCGCCGGCATTGCTGCCACTGCAGCCGCAACCACCCTTCCTACCGGCGTTCGTCGCGCCATCCCCACAATCGTCCCTGTCGACGGCGCAGACTCAACCTCCAATTGCGCAGTACTCCACCTCTGCTGCTGTTCATCACGATGTGGGCACCATGGTTTCCCCAGCAAAGTTAGGGTTGCCTGCTGGGCTGACTTGGTATGGAGAGGCCCAAAATCCCCTACCTCAGTCCGGTCCATTAACCAACACAACTCCACTTATACAAGCCCACAACTATTTTGGGCCTAATTCTTATGGACATCATTCAACACTTGGGTCTCATTACACATTGCAACCCACTTCCGGTTTTGAACCCAATTCGACATTTCATTATGGATATAAGTCTCGTCCTCCGGACCGCCTTGAGGACAAGGCGCTTTTCAACTGCGGGGGAGTTGATACGGGTCAACCCTATGGTCCGGGTCAACAATATTATAACAATTATTATTATTATTATCGTTAATTAGATGATTAGTAATTTATTTATTTAATTAGTTATTATTATATGTTTATTTTTTTATTTAGTAGATCGGGCCGAGCCCATTAGGTCAAGATGTCTAGTTAGGGTTTAGTGAGTTTTCTATTTAAACACTGTCATGGTTCATTTAGTTTTCATGAAATAAGAATTGTCTTTGAGTTTATTCAGTTTTGTTTAGTTTTTCGTAGTAATTCGTAGTCTCACGAACTACTGGTAGAGATTCGTAGCCTCTCTCAAGCTACTACTGGTACGATACCGGGTGTATCACAAAGAGTGAGATCCACACTGAGGGGAAGAGAAGAGCAACGAGTCAGAGAAGGACACATATGTAATAGAATACCTGAGAACTTTCTCTTCAATCGCAGAGATATGGACCTTACTATGTACTTGAACTCAATTTGGGACGAGCATCATTGTTTCTTTCTACTTGAATGCGCCAGGATTCGATCCGAGGATGAGACACCCAGTAGTTGAAATTGTTGAATCGTCTCCAGATTCATCCTTGACTATGAACCCTAGGTAATGGAACGGCGATTTGGGAAGTTACTAGAATCGTGTCCACTTGGATATACTAGAGTGAATTACAGTAATAAATAAAAATGAGCTCATTTTCCAATCTATTTCATTTTTACTAATGGTTTTATTTTGCGACCATCTTTTATTTATTTGCGAGGCAAATTCAACTCTATCACAAAAGTTAAATTTTTTTCCGGATAATTGCGAGGGTTATATTTTCTTATCACAATTATATTTTTTAGCGACAAGATTTTTTCACCGTCGCAATTTTTTGTCACAAAAGACTATTTTTCTGGTAGTGCGATAAGAACAACGACCTGTGTAGTGCCGCTGGCTAATCGTGCCTCTGTTCGGGCTTTTCCTACGGTGTTGGCTGCTGCTTGATCATCGGAATTGCAGCGAGGGCTGCTTGTTTGGAGGTCGTGAGTTTCTGTTGTGGTATTGCCGTCTTGCCAGATGTTTAGCTAGCGGCGGTGGCGGTGCACAACTTGAAGGCCCGTTTGCGTTGTCGCCGGACGAGTTTCCTTTCACCGGCGGCGATAGAGGCAGAAAACGGGCCTCAAGGGAAGCGGAGTGTGGCTCCATCCCGATCTTGAAAGGTGCGATTTTCTCTTCCGGGATCTGTGCGAGCAAGGAAGCCATAATCGGGGTTGAATTGGACATGATTTCACCATTTTAGAATGGCGAATCGCAATGAAAGCACCAATTGATAGCAGGACGCTATAGATGGGGCACACACTACACAAACACACACTAACACACTACTCAATTTATGTTTTGATTGATTGATTAATAAAATTTTGATCACATCTTGTTTAAATAGAAAATAACTAGCCCTAATTACATATTTCGACTGTTATGGGCAGGAAATGACCGACCAGAAAACCCGGCTCAATTAAATAAATAAATTAATTAAACTAATTAATTAATAACAACAAATTAAATAAATGAATGAATAATAACTAATTATCCCCAATGTTTGACGTTGCACATGATAATGGTACGGTTGAACAGTATCAACCCCTTTGCGGTTGTAAATAATTTTGTCCTCAAGGTGAATACCGAAAATTCTTCAATAATTCTCGAATTATGTTTTCTCGGAGCAAATGGCCGGAGGATGACCTTTGGAACAACATTTTGGAAGCAAAATCCATAAAAAGAAGCCGAAAAAGGACTCGGAGGGTCGAAAAAACTTAGGTATGAGACCGTGGCTCAAGAAATTGTAGTCGCGGCAAAAAATTAGCCAAAAATAGGTGGCTGGCTCGCTTGTAAGCCAATGGGTAAAGATGAGTGGCAAGAGAATGAGCCGACATCAATTCGTTGGCTAAGTGGAGCCGTGAGGAATCCGTCGGCTCAAAATGGGCCTGGTCCAAACCAACGGCTGGATCAAGCCACTTCCATCACATGTTCCCAGGTTGGCTAGTTCGAGCCAGTGACCTTCTTCTTTTGGTCCCGACGGTGGAGGGGTCTGCAGAGTTTGTTCCACTGCTGTTTGGGGTTGTTTGTGGTTGTGGGGGGTTGAACAGATCGGTGGAAGCGGATTGAGCGGCAGCAATGGGAACAACGACCTGGGTCTGCCGCTGGTTAATCGTGCCTCTGTTCGGGCTTTTCTTACGGTGTTGGCTGCTGCTTGATCGTCGGAATTGCAGCGAGAGCTGCTTGTCTGGAGACCGTGAGTGTCTGTTGTGGTGTTGCCGTCTCGGCCAGGTGTTTGGCTAGCGGCGGCGGCTGCGCACAACTTGAAGTCCCCTTTGCGTTGTGACCGGACGAGTTTCCTTTCACTGGCGGCAATAGAGGCGGAAAATGGGCCTCAAGGGCAGCAGAGCGTGGCTCCATCTCGATCTTGAAAGCTGCGAGTTTCTCTTCCCTGTGCGAGCAAGGAAGCCATAATCGGGGTTGAGTCGGAAATGATTTCACCTGTTTAGAATGGAGAATTGCGATGAAAGCACCAATTGATAGTAGGACGCTATCGATCGGGCACACACACTACACAAACACACACTAACACACTACTCAATTTATGTTTTGATTGATTGATTAATAAAAATTCGATCACATCTTGTCTAAATAGAAAATAACTAATCCTAACTAGATTGTTCGACTGTTATTGGCCGGGAAAGGACCGACAAGAAAACCCGATTCAATTAACATAATTAAAATAGTTAATTAATAACAGCTAATTAAATAAATGAATGAATAATAAATAATTATCCCCAATGCTTGAAGTTGCGCGTGAAAATGGTTCAATTGAACAGTATCAACTCCTTCGCGGATGAAAAAAACTTTTTCCTCAAGGTGAATACCGAAAAATTCTTCAATAATTCCCGAATTATGTTTTCTCGAAGGACGACCTTTGGAACAACATTTTGGAATAAAAATCCGGAAAAAGAGGCCGAAAACGGACTCGGAGGGTCGAAAAACCCTAGGTATGAGCCTGTGGCTCAAGAAATTGTAGTCACGGAAAAAAAATGAGCCAAAATCAGGTGGCTGGCTCGCTTGTAAGACAAGGGCTAAAGATGAGTGGCAAGAGAATGAGCCGACATCAAGTCGTTGGCTATTTGTAGCCGTGAGGAATTCGTCGGCACAAAATGAGCTGGGTCCAAACCAACGGCTGGATCAAGCCACTTCCATGGCGTTTTCCCCAGGTTGTCTAGATCGAACCAGTGACCTTCTTCTTTTGGTCCCGACGGTGGAGGGGTCTGCAGAGTTTGTTCCACTGCTTTTAGGGGTAGTTTGAGGTGTTGGGGGGGGGGGGGGGGGGTTGGATGGATTCGTGGAAGCGGATTGAGCGGCAGCGATGGGAACAACGACCTGTGTACTGTCGCTGGCTAATCGTGCCTCTGTTTGGGCTTTTCCTACGGTGTTGGCTGCTGCTTGATCGTTTGAATTGCAGTGAGGGCTGCTTGTTTGGAGGCCGTGAGTGTCTGTTGTGGTGTTTCTGTCTGGGCAAGATGTTTGGCTAGCGGCGGTGGCGGCACACAACTTGAAGGCCCGTTTGTGTTGTTGACGGACGAGTTTCCTTTCACCGGCGGCGATAGAGGCGGCAAACGGGCCTCAAGGGCAGCCGAGCGTCGCTCCATCTCGATCTTGAAAGCTGCGAGTTTCTCTTCCACGATCAGTGCGAGCAAGGAAGCCATAATCGAGATTGAGTTGGACATGATTTCACCAGTTTAGAATGGCGAATCCGGATGAAAGCACCAATTGATAGCAGGACTGTATTGATGGGGCACACACACTACACACTAACACACTACTCAATTTATGTTTTTGATTGATTGATTAATAAAATTGCGATCACATCTTGTTTAAATAGAAAATAACTAACCCTATTTAGACAATTCGACTCTTACGGGCCGGAAAAGAACCAACAAGAAAACCCGTTTGACTAATTAAATAAATAATGTAATTAAACTAATTAATTAGTAACAACTAATCAAATAAATGAATGAATAACAACTAATTATCCCCAATGCTTGATTAATAAAAAATAATCAAATAACTGAACGAATAAAAACTAATTATCCCCAATGCTTGACGCGTTGCGCATGACAATGGGTCGGTTAACCCGAACTACATGGACTGGAAGCAAGAAAGCTCACAAATCCACAATCATACTTTGTTTCCTAATACCCCTTTAGCCACCTTTAACTTTTCATGGAAAATTAAACAAATCTCCACATTTGAAAACAGCTATTCCAAATAGTGATGGAACTTGCTCTCAAGAACCGGCTAGGTGAGCATATTCGCGGGGTTCTAAGCCACCCTTACCTTCTTTACCTTGATCCTACTCTCGTTTCTAATAAAATGATACCTGACGTCGATGTGCTTTGTTCTTTCATGATGAACCTGATCTTTAGTCAAGTACATTGCACTCAAGCTATTACTATAGACTATCGCGTATTCTTGATGTAGGCCTAGATCATTGTCCACCCCCTTCCACCAGATTCCCTTCTTTGCTGATTCAGTCAAAGCCATGTACTCCGCTTCCGCGGTGAAAAAAGGTCACCCTCGGCTATAGCGTCGCCTTCCAACTTACAACATAACCTACCACAGTGAAAAAATAACCATTCATCGATGACTGCTATCAATATCACCTGCATAGCCTTAATCTGAGAATCCAGCAACCAAACATCCTGATTGGCCCCATAGCATAGACCAATGTCTGAAGTACCCTTAAGGTACCTCAATATGCCCTTCACCACCTGCTAGTGATCCTTGTTTGGTTGAACCATAAAAGCCTCACTACACTAACAACGAATGCAATGTCTGGTAAAGTGCAGACCATAACATTAATTAGGCTTCCAACTGCACTAGCACATGGAACCTTGGAAATGTACTCCTTCTCTTCCTCGGCCTGAATGATGTACATTCCTAGCGTGATGTTAGATGCCATTCAAGTATCTATAGACTTAGCTGATTATATCCAAATTTTCTCAAGATCTTCATGATTTATCATGATGTGAAAAGAAAAGCTTCTTCTTCCTGTCTCTATGGATCTCAACTCCTAGAATTTTCTGTGCATCACCTAGATCTTCATATCGAATTATGCGAGGAGATATCTCTTCAAATCCTGAATGTCTTCCATATTCTGAGTTGAAGTAAGAATGTCATCTACATATAAGACTAGGTAGATACCTGAATCACCTTGCATCAGCTTGTGATACACGCAGCAATCATACTCGACTTCTAGTGGCCAATATTTACCATAAAGATGTCAAAAATCTTGCACCACTGTATCGTAGATTGATTCAGTCCATATAGAGCTCATTTCAACTTGCACACATAGTCTTCTTTTCCAGGAAATTGGAATCCATCTCGTTGGCTCATGTATATCTCTTCCTCCAACTCTCCGTGTAGGAAAGTTGCTTTCACATCTAGCTGCGCAAGTTTAAGTCCGGTTGTGCGACAAGCAATAATAGCACCCTAGTCGAAGTATTTCTGACCATTGGTGAGAATGTCTCGTTATATTTGATTGAACCCTCTTGCAACCAGTAATCTCCAGATGTAGTTCCCTCCTTTCTTCTAAAGACCCATTTGAAAGTGACTACCTTCCTCCATAATGGCGATCGTACAAGCTGTTGAGTCAAGATCCCTAAATGTGCTTTGACTGGTAATTGTTTTGAGTGATGAAAGAAAAAAGGCTAAGACATTTAGCAGCAAAGGCATTTCAGTTATCTCTAGGCCTTGAGATTAACTGAACTTCAAAGCCTTGAGTTATCTTATCCTGCTATGTGTTCTAACATTTTTGTGTTGCAGAATTGGATATCTGATTATGAAAATCAGTGGTTTATAGTATATACTTTTGATTTATATTATTAATATATATAACACAATTGCAGATGGTCAGAACAGGAAGAATCAAAGTTATATGGGTTTAACTTTGAAATTCTGTGAAGCAGGTTCAGAGCTCCAAGGCCTTGAGATGAGCCTTGAGCTGCTGACAGTTTTTACAGAACTTAATTGATTCTTTCTTGCAGGTTATGAATCTTAGTATTATGATTATTTACTCACTTCTAAGTTTCTTAAACTTGTTTTTCATGATTTATTTGTTCTAGATGATATGCAGATTATTGTTCTAAGTTTATTAAGCAGTTTTATCTGAAACTGTATAACCAAACAGTCTTAGTACTGTTAGCTGTTTCGATTTTTGTGTTGCAGTGTTTCCATGCGGTTGCAGGGTTTTTAAACATGCAGGAGAAATCTCAACAAACTCCAACGGATATCCACTTGAAGCTTTTTGAATTTAAGTTGAATACAGAAGGAGGATTTGTAGGAACTGAGATCCTAAAATCTCTCAATTAGTTGCAGATGTGGATAAAAGAGACTGGTTTGAATTTTGAAGCATAGAGAGGCTTGCAGAATACTCTGAGAGGTTTGACAAATTCGTGGGAGATCATTCATTCAAACACACAATCATTCAAGCTTCATTCCAGACTTCTGAAGATCAAATCAATCCAGTTTTCCATAAGAACACTTCCAGGCTTCAACAGCTTATCTTCATACTGTGTTCTTCATCTGTACTTTCATTTGTGTATCTCTATATTATCTTAAACCTCGCTTAACCTAGTGGTTGGTTGTTCAAGTGAACAACAAGAGGTTCTTATTAGCTCAACATTTAGTAGCTGGAACTAGATAGGTTTGGAACCACAAGCTGTATAGGTGTAAGGGAAATCACTTAGGCTTGAAGATCTAGGGCTGTTTATGTGTGAGTAATAAGAAGTGTTTTCCCAATCCTGGTGGGATTAGATCCCTCAGGAAGAGATTATATCCATTGGGACTGAACTCTGTAAATTGCTTTGTGTTCTTTACTTTTTTGTTTGATTATTATCTGCTGCACACAACTCAAATCAAACTAGGGTTTAAAAGCTGTTTAGAATTTTTCACAGCTCAAGGCCTTGAAGCTTACAATTTTGCCTTAGTGAGTTTCAGACAGTTTACAAAATCTCAAGGCCTTGAGATTTGAGTTTCACACAAAGCTTTCCTGTTAAACTTTAAGTTTTGAAAAAAGTTTCCATACTCTATTCAACCCCCCCCCCTTCTAGAGTATTTAGGTCCTGTATTTAGTCTACATTACACACTTTCAATTGGTATCAGAGCTTGTGTCACTGTTTTTAGATCTAACAATCTGGTGACTATGAGTAATGTAGGAGATGGTGGATTCTCGCAAGGAATGGAAGCCAACAGACCACCATTGTTCTGTGGTGACAACTTCATGCATTGGAAGGCATTGATGAAGATGTTCATCATAGATCAAGACATGGAACTATGGTCAATAGTTCATAATGGTCCTCATGAGTACTACACTACAATTGATGGAGTCAGAACAGTCAAGTCTGAGCAAAATCTCTCAATTACTGAACTGGAAAAGGTATCCAAAAATTACAAAGATATGAATTTGCTATATTGTGCTTTAAATTCAGATGAGTTCAACAGAGTGTCGAACTGCAAGAGTGCCAAAGAAGTGTGGGATAAACTGGTGGTGACATATGAAGGAACCAGCAAGGTTAAGCAGATAAAAATCAACATACTTCTGAGGCAATATGAGTTGTTCAAGATGAATTCAGATGAGACCATCAAGGAAATGTTCAAAAGATTCACTGAGTTGGTGAACAACCTGGAGTCATTGGGAAAGAAGTTCTCAAATGAAGAGAAGGTCAGAAAGATTCTGAGAAGTTTGCCAAAAGCAAAGTGGGAGCCAAAAACAACAGCCATTAAGGAAGCTCAGGACTTGAGTCTTCTTCAGCTAGATGATCTACAAGGAAAGCTGCTCACTCATGAAATGTCTATGAAGGATGTGGAAGGTGATCTGAGTGAAAATATCAGGAACCTAGCTCTTAAGAAAAAAGAGAGTGAAAAATCTCAAAGCCTTGAGACTGAGGAGGAACCTGATGATGAAGAGGCTTTAGCATTTATCTCTAAGGCCTTGGCCAGGATTCTCAAAAAGAAAAGAAACTCTGGTAACATGGATTACAACAGAGAGAGATCAAGACCCTCAGGCAGCAAGGATTACAAAGGTAAATCTTCATCACAGTCACATAAAACTAAAGTAATGAGCTGTTTTGAGTGTGGTGATGCAGATCATTTAGTAAGGGACTGTCCATAAAAGAAGAAGAACAAGAACTTTCAGAAAAAGGATAGTGACAACAGAAGGAAGAAAGCCATGATGGCTTCTTGGAGTGATTCTGATTCATCAAGTGATTCAGACACAGAAGAAGAGCAAGCAAACTTATGCTTCATGGCAAAGCATAATGAGGAATGTTCATCAGACAGACACATTGAAGTCATGGTAAAAAATTTACTTGCTAGTCCTTCTGACCTACTTCCTGAAATTCTCAAAAGTATGTTTTTGAATGAGGAAAGTTATAGAAATGAGAATTCTGCTTTAAAGATTAATATTCATGAGCAGGTAAAAGAAAACCTGGACCTTGTTTTTTCAAACAAAACTGTTGAAGTTTCTAAGACAAAGCTGGAAAAAGACTTCAAGGCCTTGGACAGCAGGTTCAAAGTCTTGAAGGCACAGATAAAAGAGGTTGTTGATCAAAACACTCTTTTAACTGAAAGATATGCTGATCTAAAGGCTCACTCTGAGAATTTAGAACAACAGATCTGTACTTTGACTGAGAAACTTCAAGAGTCTAAGAAGGTCCTAGAAAAGTTTGCAGGCTCAGAACATAATCTAAATCTCATTCTTGGAGGAAGTCTGAAATCAATGCATAAAAGTGGGATTGGCTATAATCCAAATTTTCCAAAGAAAGGCTAAACTACTTTTGTCAAATCTGGTAGCAAACATTCTCCAAAATGTCATTACTGTGGAAAGATTGGTCATGTCAGATTAACTTTCCCCTTCAGAAGATCAGAACCTCATATTATGAGGAATACATATCCTTATCAGCTTAAGGGACAGGTTAGGCAGATTTGGGTTCCAAAAGGAATTAGGCCACCTAATATGGCTGATTCTGAGTATGACTCAAAGTTCTGCACTTGGTCTATTAGCCTGTTGAGGCAATGATTTGTTTTTGCAGGATGTCACGAAGGCCTTTAAAGATCAGAAATGGATTTTAGACAGTGGATGTTCCAGACATATTAGTGGAAAAAGGTCTCTCTTTACTGAACTTAGAGAAAAATCTGGAGGAACAATCACACTTGGTGACAAATCAAAGTGCAATATCATTGGTATTGGTATTATTGGTAATGGTTCTACAAATTCTATATCTTATGTTTATCTGGTAGATGGACTTAAGTATAATTTGCTTAGTGTCTCTCAGTTATGTGATAAAGGTTATAAAGCTGTATTTGACAAGGAGAAATGTGTGGTGCAAGATGAGAAATCTGGTGATTGCATACTCACTGCTCCTAGATCATATAATCTATATGCTATGAATACTAACAGTGTTGCAGGTGACAAGCTAAAATGCCTCAAGGCCTTGAAGGAAGATTCAAAGCTTTGGCACAGAAAGCTTGGGCATATTAGTATACATACTTTGAATAAACTCATCTCAAAGGACTTGGTAAGAGGTTTACCATCACATAAATTTTCAGATGATGAGGTTTGCAAGGCATGTGTACAAGGTAAACAGACCAGAAGCTCTTTCAAGCCAAAGAACTTTGTAAGTACTTCTAGACCCTTAGAATTGCTGCATATGGACTTATGTGGTCCTATGAGAGTTCAGACCCCAAAAGGTAAGAGGTATATGCTTGTTATAATTGATGATTATTCTAGATTTACTTGGGTGATGTTTATTAAAGACAAAACTGAAGCTTTATCTGAGTTTTCTAGATTGTGCAAAGAGCTTCAAACTTTGACAAAACTTACCTGTTGCATCCATTAGAAGTGATCATGGTAGAGAGTTTGATCAACTTGACTTTGATTTGTTTTGTGCAAAGCATGGCATTTCACACAAATTTTCTGCACCTAGAACTCCACAGCAAAATGGAGTAGTTGAAAGGAAAAATAGGACACTTGAGGATATGTCAAAAACCATGCTGCTTGAAAGTAATTTGCCAAAGTTTTTATGGAAAGAAGCTGTTAATACTGCCCATTATGTGCTGAATAGATGCTTGATCAGACTTATTTTGAAAAAGACTCCCTATGAACTGTTTAAAGGGAGAAAGCCTACTGTTTCTTATTTTAAGCAATTTGGTTGTATCTGTTTTGTGCATAATAATGGTAGAAACAATCTTGGTAAGTTTGATGCTAGAAGTGATAAAGGTGTATTTCTTGGATATTCTCAAACTAGCAAAGCTTATAGAGTTTATAATTGAAAAACCAAGATTGTGGAAGAGAGCATTCATGTAATTTCTGATGAAAGTACTAAGGATTCTCTGAGTGAAAGTTTTACAGATCTATAATTTGAACAAGCATGAGTCAGATGATGATGCTGTGAAAGAAGACAAAGGCAAAACTAATGTACAGAATCAACCAGCAGAATCTCAAGGCCTTGAACCTCGTGCTGAACCAAAATCTCAAAGCCTTGAGATAGAAGCTGAAACTTTCTATGATGCTCCCTATACTGTTTCAAGGACTCAAAGCCTTGAAGGAGAATACTCCTGGGTACCAAGAAAGAAGTTTAAGAATCTTGCAGACCATCCAGCTGACAACATTATATCAGATCCATCAACTGGAACACATACAAGAGGACAGTTAAAGAACTTGTGTGCTTTCAGTGCATTTGTATCATGATTGAGCCTAAGAATACCAAGGAAGCTCTGGAAGATGCAGAATGGATTATTGCAATGCAGAGTGAGCTGAATGAGTTTGAATGGAACAAGGTTTGGAATCTGGTCCCCAGACCTAAAGAGAAGTCAGCTATTGGAACCAGATGGGTATTCAGAAACAAGCTATATGAGAATGGCAAAGTGGTAAGAAATAAAGCCAGACTGGTAGCTCAAGGATATAATCAGGAAGAAGGTATTGACTATGAGGAGACTTTTGCTCCTGTTGCCAGGTTAGAAGCTATTAGAATACTTCTTGCTTTTGCATCTCACAATCACATAAAGCTTTATCAAATGGATGTTAAATGTGCTTTTCTAAATGGATATTTACAAGAAGATGTTTTTGTAGCACAACCTCCTGGTTTTGAAGATGAAAATATTCCTGATCATGTTTATAAAATGGATAAAGCTCTTTATGGTTTAAAACAAGCTCCAAGGGCTTGGTATGACAGACTTTCAAAATTTCTAATTGAAAACAATTTCAGAAGAGGATTAGTTGACAAAACTCTTTTCATTAAACACCAACAAAGTGATGTGTTAGTAGTTCAGACTTTTGTAGATGATATATTATTTGGTTCTAATAATGATGCTCTTTCAAAAGAGTTTTCTAGTCTGATGTGCAGGGAGTTTGAGATGAGCCTAATGGGTGAACTAAATTTCTTTCTTGGACTTCACATATTACAAATGAAGAAAGGAATTTTTGTGCATCAAGGAAAATATACCAAGTACTTACTGAATAAGTAAAATATGTCATAGTCCAAGGTGCTTAAGACCCCTATGAGTTCATCACTCTCATTAGAAAAAGATTCGACTGGTAAGAGTGTGAATAAGAAGGAATACAGAGGTATGATTAGATCACTATTATATTTAACTGCTAGCAGACCTGCCATTACGTTCAGTGTCCGTATGTGTGCTAGATTTCAAGCAGATCCTAAGGAAAGTCATCTAACTGCAGTTAAAATAACTTTTAGATATTTGAATGGAACCAGAGACTTAGGGCTTTGGTATCCAAGAAGATCTAACTTTATGTTGAGTGGCTATTCAGATGCAAATTTTGCAGGTTATAAAGTAGATAGGAAAAGTACTTCTGGATGCTGTCAATTTCTTGGATCTTCATTGATTAGTTGGCATTCCAAAAAGCAAAATTCTGTAGCATTATCAACTGCAGAAGCTGAATAAATTGCAGCTGGTGCTTGCTGTTCAAAAGTGTTATGGATTGCTCAGCAACTTAGAGATCTTGGCTACAACTTCAGAAATGTGCCAATTCATTGTGACAAAAAAATTGCTATTTCAAACTCTAAGAATCCAATTCAGCACTCAAGGAGAAAGCACATAGATGTGAGACATCATTTCCTTAGAGATCATGCAGAACAAGGTGATGTTGTTTTAAATTTTATCTCTACTTCAATGCAGATTGCTAATATTTTCACTAAACCTTTGCCAGATGATAGGTTTTCATCTCTAAGGCTTGAATTGGGGATGTTAAACAAGGATGCATTCGTTTAGGGGGAGTATTAGTACCTATATGTGTATATGTGCTGGAATCTCAAAGCCTTGAGATTATACTTTCTGAAGCCTTGAAAGTATAGCTCAAAGCCTTGAAGTTTCTCAAACTGCAGAAATCTCAAGGCCTTGAGATTGTTCTCCAGGTCTTGATAATATCTGTATTTTTTTTTTAAATGGGATCATCAAATATTATATCTTATCTTTTTAGATAACTGTATAATATTTGAATTAATCAGAGAATTTTCTAAAATATCCCAAAAAGATTTTTCAAGATTCTATTTTTGCATGTAGATATTGCAGAGTCCTTTTATGACTCATCCTTTTCAACCTACTTAAGCTGAAAGTCAGGGCTTTTCTTCTCATTCTCTTCCAATTTTCTGCGACTACTCTCTCTCTCTCTCCCAATTCCTCTCAATCACATTCTCTTCTCAAAACCCTAAACCCTAAAATGGAGCGCAAATAAGCCATAATTCAGCAACAGGGAAAGCCCTCTGGCAGATTCAAGAAGAGAGCAAACAAGAAGGAGAAGATAGTGATTTCTGATTCAGATTCAGAAAACACTCAATGCTTGCATGAGGATACCCCTCCTGCAAAGAAGTCAAGGACAGAGAAGGGAGATGAAGGCGCAAGTGTTGATCCACAACAGGAGACTCGGGGTGGTGATCAACCTAGGTCAGAGAAGAAGAAAGGGGGAGAAAAGAAGAAGGCTACTGAAGAGGAAAAAGGGAAATCAACCCAGGAAAGCCAGAAGAAAGCAACTGAAGGAGTACAAGAAAAGACCAAACCCTCTGAGAAGAAGACTAGGGTTAAGCAAGTTGTTGCTGCAACTAAGAAAGGATATCAAGGTAAGAATATACTTCCAATTGAGTGGTTTATTAGTTCTGAAGTTAGAACAGTTTGGATGCAAGGGTATGCATCATCTAAAGTGGCTTTTTGTAGCATGATTTCTGATGAGTTGTTGGATAAACTGTACATAGAATGCATGAGAAAATTGAGGGAAACTGCTGTTTGGAAAGTTCTAAATCCTAGTTCAAAGGCTTATCCTAGGTTAACTAGGTTATTTTATCTGAACTTGGTGTCTGACGGTGATGATAGAATGGTTTTAACTTCTAAAGTGGCTGGTGTGGATTTGAGGTTAGATCATAGGACTTTTGCCAAAGTCTTGGGCATTCCTAGGAAATACAATGTTGGAGATTATCCTGATAGGAAGGAGTGTTTGGATAAGGCAAAAGATATGTTCTTTGTTGAAGGTGTTCCCTCTGGTCCAAAGCAGTTGACACACTCTGTGCTCAATTGTGAAGCCAAGATTTTGTTTACTATCTTGATGAGGAGTGTAGTTCCCAGGGAGAACTCAAGAGATTTGGTAACTGATAAAGTTCTGATTTTGATGTATCTGATATCTCAAGGGTATGAGATAGATTTGCCTACAGTTGTTATGGAGCATATGATTTATTGTGCAACCAGGACTAGAAACCATCCTCTTCCATATGCCAACCTGTTACCTCTTTCTTTGAATATTTTGATGTTCCTATGAAAGGAGAAGAAAAAATTACTGGAGGTTTTGGGTTGATAGATGAGACTGCACTTCTGAGGATTGGGGTAGTTTAGACTGGGAAAGGCCATTGGAAATTTTATTCTGATTTGTCAAAGGAGGAACTTGTTGAGAAGGAGTTTGTGAAGCCTAAGGGGACTGCATCTGGGAAAGGGCAAGCCAATGAGGATTACTCTCTGCTGGTTGAGAAGTTAGAAGTTCAGCAGGTTGAGATTGAAGATCTCAGACAAAGGTTGTTTGACCTGTCAACTGAATTTAACCAGTTCAAGGGCTTGATGAATACTATGAATGGGAAGTTGGATGTTGTCATCAAGGGCTTGAATCTGGAGAAGATACCTTCTGCTACTAGTAATGACTCCAGTGTGGACTCAGAAGAGAATCTAGGAGATTTTCTGAAGAAGAAGAAGAAGCCAATTCCAGTGGTTCTAGCTTCAAAAGACTTGTTTGAAAAAACTGATGAAGAAGATGGTGATGAAGATACAGGTGTTGATGCAGCTACAGAGGTAGATTCAGTATAGGCTAAGAAGAAAGTGGATGAGATAATTCAAGAAGTGGTTGCTGAAGTTGAAGCTGAACAAGAAGGTAATCAGTCTGCAGAAGAAGCTGCAAGTGAGGAAGAAATTGGTGAAGGCTCAGAGAAAGGCCAGACATCAAAGAAGAAGTGAAGATCAGAGACTGCCAAAGCCTTGACCTTCTATTTCATTCTCTTCTATCTTTTCTGTCTCAAGGCCTTAATTTTTAAGCTAGTTTTTCTTTTTAGTTTACATTCAAACTCTGAGTAATGATCCTACATTTCTTCAACCTTATATGATGAAAGTCAAAAAGGGGGAGAATGTATTTGTGTTTTGTTTGCAGTATCTAATAATAATAAGAGTTGGCCTTTGATTATTTTGGTAAATTTTTATTTTTGTGGTAATTTGTAATATTTATTCTCACTGGTTATCTGTTTGGGTTCAGTATATATTTTGTATCTCCAGATTGTGGTTATTTAATTTTTGAATATGAGTGGCAGGAAGATCTATGCAAGACTGTAGGTTTTGTCTTTCATCAAGGGGGAGATTGTTGATTCAAGATCCCTGAATGTGCATTGACTGGTAATTGTTTTGAGTGATAAAAGACAAAAGGCTAAGACATTAGCAGCAAAGGCATTTCGTTATCTCAAGGCCTTGAGATTGACTGAACTTCAAAGCCTTGAGTTATCTTATCCTGCTATGTGTTCTAACATTTTTGTGTTGCAGAATTGGATATCTGATTGTGCAAATCAGTGGTTTTTGGTATATACTTTTGATTTATATATATATATATATATATATAACACAATTGCAGATGGTCAGAACAGGAAGAATCAAAGTTATCTGGGTTTAACTTTGAAATTCTGTGAAGCAGGTTCAGAGCTCCAAGGCCTTGAGATGAGCCTTGAGCTGCTGACAGTTTTTACAGAACTTAATTGATTCTTTCTTGCAGGTTATGACTCTTAGTATTATGATTATTTACTCACTTCTAAGTTTCTTAAACTTGTTTTTCATGATTTATTTGTTCTAGAGGATATGCAGATTATTGTTCTAAGTTTATTAAACAGTTTAATCAGAAACTGTATAACCAAACAGTCTTAGTACTGTTAGCTGTTTGGATTTTGTTGTTGCAGTGTTTCCATGCTTTTGCAGGGTTGTTAAACATGCAGGAGAAATCTCAAAAAACTCCAACGGATATCCACTTGAAGCTGTTTGAATTTAAGTTGAAAACAGAAGGAGGATTTGTAGGAACTGAGATCCTAAAATCTCTCAATCAGTTGCAGCTGTGGATAAAAGAGACTGGTTTGAATTTTGAAGCATAGATAGGCTTGCAGAATACTCTGAGAGGTGTGAAAAAGTCGTGGGAGATCATTCATTCAAACACACAATCATTCAAGCTTCGTTCCAGACTTCTGAAGATCAAATCAATCCAGTTTTCCATAAGAACACTTCCAGGCTTCAACAGCTTATCTTCATACTGTGTTCTTCATCTGTAATTTCATCTGTGTATCTCTATATTATCTTAAACCTCACTTAACCAAGTGGTTGGTTGTTCAAGTGAACAACAAGAGGTTCTTATTAGCTCAACATTTAGTAGCTGGAACTAGATAGGTTTGGAACCACAAGTTGTATAGGTGTAAGGGAAATCACTTAGGCTTGAAGATCTAGGGCTGTTTTTGTGTGAGTAATAAGAAGTGTTTGCCCAATCCTGGTGGGATTAGATCCCTCAGGCAGAGATTAGGTCCATTGGGACTGAACTATGTAAATTTCTTTGTGTTCTTTACTTTTTTGTTTGATTATTATCTGCTGCAGACAACTCAAATCAAACTAGGGTTTAAAAGCTGTTTAGAAGTTCACAGCTCAAGGCCTTGAAGCTTACAATTTTTCCTTAGTGAGTTTCAGACAGTTTACAAAATCTCAAGGCCTTGAGATTTGAGTTTCACACAAAGCTTTCCTGTTAAACTTTAAGTTTTGCAAAAAGTTTTCATACTCTATTCAACCCCCCCCCCTTCTAGAGTATTTAGGTCATGTATTTAGTCTACATTACACACTTTCACAAGCTCCCATGTTGATTTCTTTCTAAGAGACTCCATCTCTTATCTCATTGCAGCAATCCATTGTGCCGAATCAAAAGCAGGAATCGCAACCTTATTGGTCGACAAATCATCCTCCACCTCTTTGGCTACGTGCAATGCATAACTCACCATACTATCATCTATGTATCTTGCTAGAGGCTTTATGACTCTCCTTTATATTTCTTCAGCAATACTCTGATGTATAGGTTCCTCTGGTAGTGATACATTCTCATCAGACTCTTTTGATTTTTGCTTTTTGGTTTCTAGCAGTGGTGGTTGAAATTCGGGCTCCTTAGGATCTTTAAGACCTGAACTTGCATCCACCTAATTCTGTGCATCTCCAAACTCTATCTATATGGTATTTGATATGGGTATCGAACTCTCATAGAAGACTACACTTCTTCTAAGTGTAATCCTGTTCTCCTACCAAATCTTGTATCCCTTCACACCTGTACCATAGCCATGAACACCCCCTACTTCGCCCTTAGTTCTAGCTTGCCATAATCCACATGCTAATAGGTCACGAAACCACGAACCCTCATATTTGAATAATTAGATGCTTTTCCGGACCATACCTTAATGGGAATCTTGAATCCTATGCCTGTGTGCGGGCTCTAATTTACGAGATAACAAGCCATATAAACTGCTTTTCTCCTGAAATCCACTAGTAAGACCAGCATTCAAAAGTATACAATGTGCCTTCGCTATAAGTGTCTCATTCATCCTTTCGGCAACACCATTCTGATGTGGTGTGTGTCGAACTGTATGATGGCGAGCAGTACCCTGATCCTTGCCGAATTTATCAAGCTCTGATGAACATAATTCCAAGTCGTTTTTCCTACTCAGCCTCGTCACCTACTTTCCCGCCTGATTCTCTACTATTGTCTTCCACTCCTTAAATTTGCTGAAGGCTCCACTTTTATGCTTCATCACAAACATAAGAGTCATTATTGAATAGTCGTCAATGATACTTAGAAAATGTCTGTAACCACCTATCCCCTCAATTCGATATTGACCCCAACAATCCGAATGGATATAATCCAAAGTGCCTTTAGTTTTATGAACCTTTTTGGGAACTTGCTATGATGTAGCTTCCATACATCCAATTCTCACAAAACCCTAGGCTCTAGGGCGTGTGCCCAGCGAGATAGCCTTTCTTATGAAGTTCCCGAATTCCAAGTTCACTCATAGGAACGAGCCTCATATGTCATAAATTGGTTTGATCAGCTTCTTAAATCTCAGCAGAGACAACTCTGACTTATCATGTGATCGTCGAACTCTGTAGCACGTACAAAGTCCCATCCTTGACCCCCTTGAGCAACAAATTCGAACCCTTGTAGACTCAGATCTCCACCTTCACCTTTGAAACTAAAGCCCTCATTTTCTAGTAGACTCAAGGAAATCAAATCCTTTTTGAAAAGTGGTACGTGCCTAACATCTTGACATGTCTTCCCCTCATGAGCATTCCCAATAACCTTACATATAGCTCTTTTTGCCATACGAACAGAACATCCATCTACACGGTTATATCTTAAAATTATCTCATTGTTAGAACATATGTGATAGGAAGCCCCAAATTCAAGAAACCACGCATCCACCTGATGTGTGTCAACATTCGCCAGCCAAACAAAATTGTCTTCGGACGAATTTCCTTTCTCCACCACGGCTGCATATCCATTATATATATTTGGGTACCTTAGAACGTGAATATTGTTTTTTCATGTTGTTCTTACCCTTCTTGCCTCATGCTACCATCAATCAAGAAGCCCGATCTTTTGTACTTGTGAAATTGCCCTTATGGCGCAATTCTCTAGAATGGAGAGCGGACCTCACCTCTTGTAGAGTAAAGTTTTCCTTATTCACAATAAAGGCCTGTAAAAATTTCTCATAAATGGAGGTAATGAAACCAACAAAAGAAGTGCGATAAAAAAGATTTGTATTTAATTGATTAAGGTAATCTTTGAGCGCCGTACCTTCGATAATTTGTAGAGTGAACAACCGCTACTTGAGGATCAACTTGCTGGTGAGTGACTGTTTTATGTAGAGACTGTTGGGTTTTGATGCAAGTTACGCAGCGGAATAACAAAAAAAATTATCCTTCTCAAACCCCTCCAAGGATCACAGGCAAGCAATCATAATATGATTAGGGTAGAAACATGTGTACCTTAGTTTGTGTGATCACTACGAAGAATTGTGTCTTCGTCTCCACGAGTATCCACACATTGGATCTTTAACTGGAGTCCTTCCCACCGTGTAGTGCTAGAAACGGAAGAAAGGAGGAACGAATCACGCAAAACGAGGCACCACCAACGCCCAAGGGGGCCGACGGCGGCAAAGGGGGCCGACGGGTCTAGTGGTTCAGCCTCTAGACTTGTCTCTCTCTCTCTTGATTTGTTATGTTTCTCTCAATAATGACTCTGATGAGTAACTAACAAGCTAGAGTTCCTTTATATAGTAATAACTCTTTAATAACTACATAAAAGCCCCAATACTAGTCATGTCCTTACATGGAGTAGTCCACTTGCAAATTAGTCCCACTAACTTTGCTTGTGGTTGCGTTATAATCCTTTATTAATTAGTCCAACTAATTAATACCGATATCCTGTTTAACCCATATGGTGTGTGACCCCATAGGTTTCTACTTAGTTGGTAGTAACTATTACAAATATAGAGCGGTGTCTAGGAACACATCTATGCTACCCAACTAATAGGAATTGTCAGTGATCCCGAAAAACCTTGTGCCCAATGTTACCGTGTTGTGTTATCCCTTTGTCTCCATATCTGGATTGGACACGAGACATATTCGTCACACTCGTATATCCAACCCATAGTTTCTCGATCTTGGGAATAGACTTATCCATGCAGATAACATCAATATCTCCATATTGATTTATCTGAGTCTGTCCAAACATTCCATAAGCTCTACCCCTCGAGTGGCCATGGATATTTACTCCTATTATGTAGGATGGAAAAATCCTGTCTACATCACTGCGACCTCTAAGCTTTCTTCCTATCATGCCCGATTGTTATCTTTATAGTTACCCAGTCATGGTGTAACGTTTGATAATATCAAAGCATGATAATTCACAACTAGAGAATCCAGTGACTTCAAGTCTAAGGATTACAACACCATTAGCACTACGAGAGAAGAGCTTGTGACCTTGACCTATTCTAATGTAGCCTTCTCGTGGTGGGTCTATCCAGTATTCAATTACTCCTAATGTATACCCATGTGTTAGACTTGATATCCCCATATCAATATACCCACATACTAGTCTATAGTTGATCATTCCGTTAATAAATATAGTGGACTAGGGATATTTAGTTGGGTTTTGACGTAGGTAACGCAGCAGAATACAAAAATTTCCTACTCAAAGCCCACCAAGGATCACGGGTGGAACTACCATAACATGATAAGAGCATAGAAGATGTGTACCTTGGTTGGGATATCACACGAAGAATAGTGTCTTCGTCTCTATGAATATCCACACCTTGTATCTTTGATTGGATCCTTCTCACCGCGTAGTGCTAGCAACGGAAGAAGGAGGAGGATGATCACGCAAAACAGAGCACCAAGGCCACGCTTATGGTGGCCGACGGCAAGGGGCGGACGGCACTGAGGGGGCCTTCTTTGCTTGTCTCTCTCTCTCTCTTGCTTTGTTATTTTCTCTCAAATATTGACTTGTGTAGAGAAATAACAAGCTAGAGTTCCTTTATATAGTCATAACTCTTTATTAACTACATAAAGGCCCCAATACTAATCATGTCCTTACATGGATTAGCCAACTTGCAAATTAGTCCTACTAAGTTTGCTTTTGGTTGCATTATGATCCTTTTATTAATTAGTCCAACTAATTAATACCTATATCCAATTTAATCCATCCGGTGTGTGACCTCATAGGTTTGTACTTAGTTGATAGTAACTTATTACTAGCATGGAGCGGTGAACACATCCATGCCACCCAACTATTATAAATAAGTCAGTGATCCCGACAAACCTCGTGCCCAATATCACATATTGTATTATCCCATTGTCTCCATATCCGGATCGGACACGAGACATAATAGTCACACTCGTATATCCAATCTATAGTTTCTCGATCCTGGGAATATGATTATGCAAGCAGATAACATAAATATGCCATATTGATTTATCTGAGTCTGGCCAGACATTCAATAAGCACCATCCCTCGAGTGGCCATGGATATTTGATCCCATTATGTGGGAGGGACAAATCCTCTCTACGTCACTACGATCTCTAAGCTTGCTTCCTATCATGCCTGATAGCTATCTTTATAGTTGCCCGGTTAAGGCGCAACGTTGGTTAACATCAAAGCATGATATTCCAAAACTAGAGTATCTAGTGACTTCAAGTCTAAGGGTTACAATATTATTAGCACTACGAGATGCAATTGTGACTTTGACATAATATGATGTATCCTTCTCGTCGTGGGTCAATCCAGTATGCCATTACTCCTTATGCATACTCATGTGTTAGAATTGATATCTCCATATCAATCTACACACATACTAGTTTATATTTGATCGTCATATTAACCAATATAATATACTAGGGATGTTTAAGATAAACAACACATTATATCTAAGGACTTCATTACATGAAATATCACAATAATTAATAAATGAATATTCTAGCCAAAACATCGTTCATACTAAATATAGATCTCCTCTAGGGCACCTATTCCAGCAGTCTCTCACTTTCACTAGAGCCAATCTGGTGCATCTCATATGCCTATATACCTAGTGTGCCCTTCATACTTTCGCTGCGCAAGTGGCTCTGTGAGCGAATCTGAAAGATTGTCATCCGTTGAAATCTTGCACATCTTCACATATCCTCTATCGATCATATCACGAATAAGATGGAATCTCCTAAGTACATGCTTCGATTTCTGGTGTGATCTTGGTTCCTTGTCTTGTGTGATCGCTCCAGAGTTGTCACAATACAACTCCATGGGATCCACGATGCTAGGGACCAAACCGAGCCCACTGATAAACTTCTTTATCCAAACTGCCTCTTTTGCTGCTTCTGCAGCAGCAATGTACTCAGCTTCAGTTGTAGAATCAGCAACTATCCCTTGCATGGAACTCTTCCAGCTCACAGCTCCTCCATTCAGGCAAAACACGTATCCCGACTCTGATCTGTAGTCATCTTTGCCGGTTTGGAAGCTTGCATTAGTGTAACCAATTATACTTAGCTCTTCCTTACCTCCAAATATCAAGAACGCATCCTTAGTTCTTTTTAAGTACTTTAGAATGTTCTTGACATCAATCCAGTGACTTTCACCCGGATTGGACTGATATCTTCTTACCATATTCAACGCGTATGATACGTCGGTCTAGTACACTACATGGCGTACATGATGGATCCTATGCCCGAAGCATAGGGTATCCTACTCATGTGGTCCTTCTCAATCTCATTTGAAGGACAATCAATCTTAGATAGAGTGACTCCATACGACATTGGCAATAATCCCTTCTTGGAATCTTGCATGTCGAACCTCTTCAACACATTGTCTATATATGTACTTTAACTTAGGTCAAGCAGCTTCCTAGATCTATCCTTATAGATCTTGATATCAAGTATGTAAGCTGCATCTCCTAAGTCCTTCATTGCGAAACACTTTCCTAGCCAATCTTTAACATATTGAAAAGTAGGAATGTCATTTCCAATGAGTAGTATGTCATCCACATACAAGAACAGAAACACTACAGACCTCCCACTAACCTTCTTGTAAACACAGGGCTCATCTTCGTTCTTGATGAAGCCAAAATCTTTGGCTGCGTCATCAAAACGTCGATTCCAACTCCTAGAAGCTTGCTTTAATCATAAATGGATATTTGTATCTTACAGAACTTATTGTCTTTCTCCGGATCCTCAAAACCCTTTGGTTCTGTCATGTACACATCCTGGAGGAGGTTCCCATAAAGGAACGCTGTTTTGACATCCAGTTTCCAAATCTCATAGTCGTAGTAGGCTGCAATAGCAAGTAGGATTCGAATGGATTTAATCATGGCGAATGGTGAAAAAGTCTCATCATAGTCAATACCATTACTCTATTTATACCCTTTATCCACCAATCGCCCCTTGTAGGCAACTACCTTGCGATTCATGTCGGTCTTCTTCTTGAAGACCAACTTTCACCCTATGGGTCGAGCCCCTTCAGGTGGTTCCACCAATTTAAGTCCATACTTTGTTGGTATACATGGAATCCATTTCGAATCTCATGGATTCTAGCCACTTCTTTGAGCCTGGGCCTTTCATGGCCTCCCAGTAGGTTGCAGGCTCATCATCCATGAGTGGTATGTAATCGGGCTCAGTCACTAGAAGTCCGTACCTCTCTGGCTCATGACGTACCCTTCCTGACCTACGGAGATCCTGTGTCACCTGAACAGGTTCTTCCTTAACTACTTGCGGTTCCTGTTCATGTTCCATCATCGGTTCAGTGGTTTGTGGTTCTTGAATTTCTTCAAGTTCTACAGTCCTCCCACTTGCTTCTTTAGAGACTAGCTCTCTTTCTAGAAACACGCCGGTCCGAGCTACACACACTTTGTTCTCGTTTGGATTGTAGAAATAATGTCCTTTCGTTTCCTTAGGATATTCTAAAAACTTACACTTATCCGCTTTGGGTCCGAGCTTGTCTGTTTGTAAATGCTTTACATAGACATCGCAACCCCAAATCTTCATAAACGACACTATGGGGCGCTTCCCCGTCCATATCTAATATGGTGTCTTCATGACTGATTTGGATGGAACACGGTTAATGGTAAAAGATGTAGTCAATAGAGCATGTCCACAAAATGATATTGGAAGATCCGTTTGACACATCATAGACCGCACCATATCTAATAGTGTGCAATTCCTCCTCTCGGACACTCCATTTCATTGTGGCGTTCCGGGTGGAGTGAGTTGGGATACTATCCCACACTCTCTAAGATATCCGTTAAACTCTTGGCTCAAGTATTCTCCTTCACGATATGGTCGCAAAGCCTTAATACTTTTACCAAGTTGCTTCTCTACTTCATTCTTGAATTCTTTGAACAATCCAAGGGATTCGGATTTGGCCTTCATAAGGTATAAATCGATATCTACTGAAGTCGTCAGTAAACATAATGAAGTAGGTGAACCCCCTCTGGCAGGCGTGGGGAACGGCCCACATACATCGGTATGTATGAGTGCTAGTAACTCACTTGTCCTCTCACCTTTCTTGTTGAAAGGGGGCTTTGTCATTTTTCCCAATAAACAAGACTCGCATGTCTCACATGATTCCACTTCAAATGAGTCTAGAAATCCATCTTTAGAGTCTAGATATGTGTTTCTCATTTATATGGCCTAAACGACAGTGCCATAGATATGTAGGATTTAAATCATTAGCTTTAATCCTTTTAGTATTTAAGTTATAGATGGAATTTTTTCGATCAAGGATATACAATCCATTAGATAAATGCGCACTACAATAGTGCATACTATCAAAATAAATGGAGCAACACTTGTCCTTTATAGAAAAACCCTACTCATCCAAACAAGAAACGAAAATAATGTTTCTGCTCATAGCAGGCACATAATAGCAATTGTCTAATTCTAAAATAAGTCCAGAAGGCAAAGATAGTTCATAAACGCCTATAGCTAATGCAGCAATTTTTGCTCCATTCCCGACGGGAAGATCTATCTCCCCTTTAGCCAATCTTCTACGTCTTTTCAAATCCTGCACATTTCGAAAAATGTGAGAACCACATCCAGTATCCAATACCCAAGATGAAGAAATATATAGATTGACGTCTATAACAAAATTACCTGGTGGTGGTGGAATTACTATTCAAAGCTTCTTATCCTCCAGATACTTGGGGCGAATAGTCCTCCAGTGACCCGACTGGCTACAGTAGTGACAATCACCTTTAGCCTCGCCCCCACTAGGTGTTAGGGATTCCTTGGACTTTACAACTTTCTTGCGCTTTCCTTTAGAATTTGAGTCAACTCCCTTGCCCTTCCTCTTATTCACCATCATTATAGCCTTGCCCTTGCCTTTGTTGATGCTCTGTTTAGCTGTCTTGAGCATGTTCATCAAGTTTGGCAGAGTCTTACTAAACTCGTTCATATTATAGTTCATGATGAACTTGTTATAACTTTCAGGCAACGATTGTAAGACAAGATACGTAGCCAACTCTTGGCCGAGCAGGAACCCCAGCCTCGTGAGGTTCTCAATGTACCCGATCATTCGAAGTACATGAAGCCCAGATGGGTTCCCTTTTGCGATATTTCTCTTGAACAGTGCTTTGGACACTTCATAGCGCTCATGCCTTGCCTGTTCCTGAAAAACCTGTTTCAAGTGTATGATCATATCATATGCTTCCATGCTCTCATGTTGCTTCTGAATCTCAGAGGTCATGGCGCAAAGTATGAGACTAGTCACATCATTGGAATCATTTATATGTTTCTGATGTTCTCTCACGGAAGCTATAACGAACTCATCCTGGGGTGGTTCTGGAATAGGATTGTCTAAGACGTACAGTTTCTTTTCTTGCTTAAGGACAATCCTCAAGTTTCTGTACCAGTCAAGGAAATTTGTTCTAGACAGTTTGTCCTTCTCAAGGACAGATCGCAAGGATGAAATCGATGCGTGATTGTTTGCCATTTGAAATTCTACAAAACGAGAAATATGCAATTTTAGTATTTTGAACAATTTAACTATATTCAACAATGTCTTGATCATTAAATATAGCTCCCACTATTTTTCTCGGATTAATAGCCCTCACCATTAATGCGGAAAATATCATACATATTTTCTAGTGAGTCCAAGATCCATATTTCACTTCTTCTTGAGCTTGCTTTCGCAAGTCACCCAAGAATTGGTTATTTAGGTCGGAACCTTTCCAATTGCATCCCGTGCAACTCTCGGTCCAATTAGGCGAATAATTCATTATTCTTTATCCTCTAGATAACATCTAATTGTCATGCCTCTAGGCTCATCAATCCATTTGATTTTACATAGTTGCGTCCAACCTCTTGCTTCAACAACCACACATTACTTGCTTGTGTCGTCCTCAACACATCAAGGTATATTAAAACACCTTGCTTTGGCATGCCCGAATTTAATAGACCTTGATCATGAAGGGTGTTTAGGAAAGAGAAGGCAAAACGCATTCGATTGAGGGATTTAATAGTCATTATTCGTTTGGTTGATCCCATCAACATGATCTACTTATTGGATTGGCCAATCCACAATAAAAGATCAAACTTGTTTATTATTATCTTTTTAATGGTTTGCTAGTATCCCCATAAACACAAAAATAAATAACAAGACATAAATATTAACGTGGCATGGATATGGCCCCTAGACTAAGATATTACCAAGCGAGTGATAATATTTATGTGACCTAAAGTGACAAGCTCATCTCCATGTGCTCCACCATATCAGCACGCCTAGGGTGGGAGCCCTCATCGTCTTTGTGGCTTCTTGGTTATCCGGTCTTCTTCTCCATGCTCTTTGCTATCAGCTAAATATTTCTTATTCTAGCCTAACATCTAGAATAAATAAATAATTAAAATCTCACATGTTGATAAGATGAACAGCTCGCGGGCCGTAAGATTAACTAACTATAACATTAATTTGATCAGCTCGCAGGCCATAAAACAAAGCACAAACAAACACAAACATCCACAACCTATGCCATATCCATCCACCATGCAAAAAAGCACATAATACAGTTAAAAGCAATTTTTAACGCGCTTGTTCAATTTTAGTTGAAATTGGGTAATTAGGGTCACAACGGTCCAAGGAGTCCACCATCCAACATGGCTGAACCACCCAAGGACCAAGGCCAGGCCTTGGGGCGGTTGGCAGAGCCTCACGCGCGGCTAGGCCTCACGCTAGGCCGGCCCAACCCCTTGGTCGAGCCTAGATTGGGCGGCAAGGCAAGGGGGCGGTCCCCATAGGGGGGCGAACCTCCTTTGGAATTGTTTCCAAAACAATTCCTTGCCTTTTTTCCTAAACTTAGTTGTTTCCATAAAGTTGTTTTCATAATTGAAAAAAAAAATCCCAATTATGAGCCCAAGAACCCTAATTTTTAAAGAACCCAATAATTCACATCCAATGTGATTAAACTCACCAATTTACACATCCAATGTTAAATTAGATCTTGTTTGTCTTGAATCAAATTCAACTTGCATCTACTATGCCAATTAATTTCATTTTCTCGTAAATATGATTAAAACGGTGTATAAACTGAAATCGTAACACATAAAATTATGTTATGCCCTACGACCTGTGGCTATGATACCACTGTTGGGTTTTGACGTAGCTAAAGCAGCGGAATAACAAAAATTTCCTACTCAAAGCCCTACAAGGATCACAGGAGGAGCTATCATAACATGATAAGAGCATAGAAGATGTGCCCCTTGGTTTGGGAGATCACACGAAGAATAGTGTCTTCGTCTCTATGAATATCCACTCCTTGGATCTTTGATTGGATTCCTTCTCACCACGTAGTGCTAGCAACAGAAGAAGGAGGAGGATGATCAAGCAAAACAGAGCACCAAGGCCACGCTTATGGTGGCCGACGGCAAGGGGCGGACGGCACTGAGGGCTTCGGCCTTCTTTGCTAGTCTCTCTCTCTCTTGATTTGTTATGTTCTCTCAAATAATGACTTGTGTAGAGAAATAAAAAGCTAGAGTTCCTTTGTATAGTCATAACTCTTTATTAACTACATAAAGGCCCCAATACTAATCATGTCCTTACATGGATTAGAATACTAATCATGTCCTTACATGGATTAGCCCACTTGCAAATTAGTCCTACTAAGTTTTCTTGTGGTTACACTATGATCCTTTTATTAATTATTCCAAATAATTAATACCTATATCCAATGTAATCCATCTGGTGTGTGACCCCATAGGTTTCTACTTAGTTGGTAGTAACTTATTACTAACATGGAGCGGTGTCTAGCAACACATCCATGCCACCCAACTAGTAGAAATAAGTCAGTGATCCCGACAAACCTCGTGCCCAATATCACATATTGTATTATCCCTTTGTTTCCATATCCGGATTGGACACGAGACATAATAGTCACACTCGAATACCCACTCCATAGTTTCTCGATCCTGGGAATATGCTTATGCAAGCAGATAACATCAATATCTCCATATTGATTTATCTGAGTCTGACTAGTCATTAAATAAGCACCATCCCACGAGTGGACATGGATATTTTCTCCCATTATGTTGGAGGGACAAATTCTCTCTACGTCACTACGATCTCTAAGCTTTCTTCTGATCATGTCCTTATAGTTGCCCGGTTAAGGCGCAACGTTGGATGACATCAAGCATGATATTCCGAAACTAGAGTATCTAGTGACTTCAAGTCTAAGGATTACAATATTATTAGCACTACGAGAAGCGATTGTGACTTTGACATATCAAATGTATCCTTCTCGTCATGGGTCAATCCAGTATGCCATTACTCCTAATGCATACCCATGTGTTAGACTTGACATATCAATCTACACACACACTACTCTATAATTTTATGGTCCTGTTAACCAATATAATGGACTAGGGATATTTAAGATAAACAACACATTGTATCTAAGGACTTCATTATATTAAATATCACAGTAATTAATAAATGAATATTCTAGCCAAAACATCATTCATACGAAATATAGATTGCTTCTAGGGCACCTATTTTAACATATTTAAGATAAAAAACGCAATTGCAATATAAGGACTTCATTATATTAAATATCTCCATAAATAATACATGATTATTCTAGAACCTAACGTTCATACTAAACAATTGCCTCTAGGGCATCCAAAACCAAGAGAGACTCTCCAACTTGGCCCATAAAGTTGCTTCCGTTTTCTAATCTGCAGCCTCTGTGATAATGTCATATGACAAGCACAACATGATGTTTGAATGTACCTTATCCTCCATCAACCTATACTCTGTTGATGAAACAGTCATGCCTCCCTTGTCTTTGGTCAAAGGACTTTAGATGCCTTGCGACTTCAAGAAGGAGCACATCTTGATCTTCCACAGACTGAAGTCGTTCCCTGCTTAAATATGTTGATCCTCAACATTGATCCGGACATTTTCATGGTGGATTTCAGCAAACCCTAGGCTCTGATACCAGTTTGTTATTACAAACCACCTCATGAACGATGAACGAATAAATTAGAACACTAGCAATTTAACGTGGGTTTGCTAGTGAAAATCTCACTAATATGTCGATCCTCAACATTGATCCGGACAATGATTGTGCATATGAATTTAGAAACCACGGGGTCTTATACATTGCTAGAAAATCCTAAAGTACCGGGCTGGAAGTAAGAAAGATCACAGATCCACCGCCATGCTTTATTTCCTAATACCCTTTAGCCGTCTTTGAATCTTCAATGCACATTCAACAGTTAAAATTAAAAACACATTTGGCACCACTACTAAGTTTCAATGTTCATTTACTATAACATCATATTCAACATAAAACGACCACATATGCTTATTATTTTTTATGCATTCATCAAACGTAGCAATGTGCTTAACCACCTTAAGTAAAGAAACACCTTAAGTGGTGTTTCCAGAAGCATTGTTTTTCTTCATATATATGTTTTGATGTTAAACACTCGACCAAATGTATCTCCCAAACAAGACTTTCAAGAAACACTATTTTAGACAATCTTTCTTCCAAAACATCCACCAAGAAAGTCCATGATTCAGCGTATTGTTTATTTTTACTTAGGATTTTTTTACCCTAAACTTACATGTATTATTGAACTTGTGACACTTAACCTACTGCATTATCAATTTATCATGAAAACCACCTGCATTTTTCAAGTTTGTGCACTAAATCTACTGCATTATCAATTTATCATGAATAATACGGTTTTCATGGTAAATTAATAATGCAATAGGTTAAGAGTGACAAGTTCAATAATGCATATAGACTTAGGGTAAACAATCATTTTATTTATTTGGAGCATTCGACACATGCTTCATATTGTAAGCACGCGGAAGTAGCCCTCAAGATAAATAGCTGAGAATGGAGTGATTATATTAGCTCATTCAAAAAAAACCTATGAAATATTTGTACACATTTCAAAAATGAAAATTAGGTGTTTGCTTACAGACCATATGATTTTTTTTATAGTGATTTGGTTGATACAGATATATATTCAAACTATTTTGTAATTTTAAGGAGAACCTACCTAGCTAGATGTTTGGGCAGGCATAATCGCACCCTCATTAAATACAAGAAATAGGCTCCCGAATTGTACTCTATTCACCTGGTTAGAGTGTCTTCCTTTCTTAAAATGAATGTCTCAAAAAAAGCGTATTTAAGAAGTTACATATGTAACACCCACGATTTAAGTTACCGAAAATCCGGGTGGGTGTAACTCCGTACCCAAGATAGTTCTCAGATACAAGGAGATTTAAATGCAGAAATAAAAACAAATCATTATAAAGAATTTAACATTGTAAATTATGACAACTTCAATGAATCCAAATATTTCCACAAAGGCATTTAGCTGGAAGTTGAAGAAGTATGAAAACTACAAGTCTATTTATTTGAATGTTACTTCGAGAGGACTATGTGAAAATTTTGTTGGAGTATTTCCTAGAGGCAATCTATATTATCGTTGTATTCATTTAATAATAAATGTTTTCTTTTCATTTTCTTATCTATATGATGACATGTTTGGATAACTAAACTCAACTAGCGACTTCGAGCAAAGTAACAAGCGAGGAAGGCAAGGAAACAAAGTTGAAGCGGTTCAGAATGTTTCAGTGCTAGCACGAGCTAGATTGTGCTCCCACGAGAAACAACAGTGCTCCCACGAGAAGAATTTGTTCTCCCATGAGCAGTTCGGGGCTTGGCATTTTTGGGTTATTTCCTTCTTCTCTTGGGGCAGTTTGGGGTTACTTGGGCAACAAGTTTTGAGTCCTTAGGTGTATATAAGATTTGCGAGGTTCTGGCTAAGCTTGTGTGTGCGTGTGGGCACCGGGTGTGGTGTGTAATCGGGTTCTCTCTCAGTAAAATTGGGTTTTTTCTGGTCATGGACGTAGCTAGCATTCAAGATAATGAACCACGTTAATTATGATGTTCTCGATCTTGCTCTTCTACGTTAATTTTTTCTTGCTCAATTATCGTATTAAAAACTAGTGTCAGAACTCGTGTTTCAAGATACTGGTGGAGCTAATAGCTAGGGTTTCCCAATTCGGTGAAAATCTCACGATTCAGGTGGAGCATACAGACAGGCTATCCAGAGGTAGGGTTAAGAGCCACCAAGAACAATGTCTGGTTTAGTAATCCAAACCGATCTGTTCAGGAGGAAAAATAGGTTCAGCTTGTTGGCCTCTGAAAATGAGGTACCGTTACACCCACATATGAGCCCCATTTCTATCCGGGATCTTGTTATAGATAAATATGGCGCACATCTAATTTCGAGCGTGCAATCTATTATGAAAGTGCATCTGGCCTCTAACACATTTGAGGTGCATTCGATTCCAGTGCACATTTGATGATTTTACGCACATATTGTGTTCTCGCAATTCTGGCATTCAGACGCATTATAATTCTGGCTCATCCTTTACAAGAACTGATAGGATTGGAGCAATGACATGGAGCATCTGGCGCGTGAGTATGTTTCTGCACACGATTTGGGGCGCATTCTGGACGAGTATGTTTTTGACGTGAACCTATTTATGGGTGTGTACCATGACATGCATTTGGCTCGCATCTCACGTAAAATGTGAGACACCCACCCTAAAGTACCGGAAAACTATACCTAGCTCACTAGAAAAACGGGAGTGTCCTCCGCTAAGGAAATGAAATGCCCCAACAAGGACCTTAAATTTAAAGGTTCTGTTACTAGACGAAATTAAAGAAACATGAAAATGAAAACTTACCACCATAGTTTGTATATATATTGTATTGTTCTGAAGTAGAATTCAAGTGATTTACTATTTCTCATTCACCACGTTCTCACTTGAAGAGTTACAAAAACGAGACGTCAGAATGTTCCAAATTTACTATTTTTCCCTTGACAACCAAGTCTCTTTAGTACAGTCCATGACTGTGCCTGAACCCTCCAATCATACCAAATCGAGTCTATTAATGTGATAACATGATCCCTATTATTTCATTATTTACTCGGTACCGAAATCTCAAACATTTACTTAATTGCACCAAAATCCCTACAATTTAGTAAAATTGTAGAAAAGCTCCTACCATTGAATTTAGTCAATTTCCACCGAGACAGGTACAAACTAACTCCAATTTTCATTAGTACGGATGCATGAGGTCATGCTCTGAGTTAAGACTTGATTGTTCAATTCAAGTTATTACAAAATTACTTTTTTTCCCTCACATGCAACTCAGTCAAACTAGGGCTTCCTCAAATTCAAGCTTGGTCAAACTTGACCCTTAGATTTACAATGTTATTTGAAAAACTGTTTAGAATGAAGTTTTTTCAATTAGGTCATCTGATAGCTCAACTCAGAAAGTCAAAGATAACTGTGAAACTAGTTTACATGGCAAAATTTGTAGCCAATTTCTTGTTAATTGAGAAAGAATTTAGAGAATCTAAAAATATGGTTTTGAAGATCGAAGTTTAAGGATTCAAACACATATTTGAAGTTCCTAAAACCCAAAAAATCTGAAAGAGTTATGATCAGTAAAATCTGGATGAAAATCATTAGTCCAACACTTGGAAATTTTTAAGAGTTTTCACAAGTTCAAGATAGCTACTTCGAGCTTTATTAATCTGATAGGAATTGGGAAATTTTTTGCAAGGAGTAAGTTGAAGTATTTGGCACCAACTTTCACTTGAAGATAGCAGGACAAGATTATATCAAGTATTCAAGAAGTTAAGGTGTCGAAGATGGCTGCTCCATAAGGTTTTTCAATACTTGGAAGTTCAAGACAACTTCTGTGAACAAAATTTCAGGGAAAACTATTAAGATTTGAGATGTGACTCAGATGACACATTTTGCAATATTTGACATGATCTATCCACATGTCAAGTAACGTAGAGATTTCAGAGTTCCAAAGTTGGCTACTTGATGAGTTGTTTCTATACTTCGAATATTTTTGAAGCATGCTCGGAAAGAAAGTTCATCACTGCAACTTTGGAGCCATTTTGGAATGGAATTTTATCGTTATCGAGTATGCAACAACCCCCTTCCCTGGCTCAGGACGAGGACGGGAGGGCGATGCTTAATAGAAGTGGTGGAGATAAAAAGCAATATAATCCACAACACATATTTATAATATTAAAAACTACATTAGGATCTAAGTCTTACACACCAGCTGATTACTATTACACATTAGCAATACTAGATACTACTTGTGACTGTGACTGTCTACATGAGTCTCGCGCCCTTCTATTCCTTAATTCCTGCTCCTAGACATGCGGTTGGAAGAAAAACAAGAACCACAATTTTTGAAAGTCAACAATGAAATACTTAGTGAAATACACCTTAGCATGTAAAAACATGAATGATGATAGATGGTGCTAGATCACGAGTTTTACAAAATAACGGTAAAAGAGTACAAGTTAAACATTATCAGAGTATAACGCACAACAAATAACAGTGCTAGCAAGAATTATCTCAATATAAAATTCAAAAATCCAATTGGTATGCATAGTAACTGGATATAATAATTCCAACAGAGGGCCTCCAAATAATGATATCTCTAGCCAATAAGCATAGAGAGGAAATTCCTGAATCGGTGTTTCTCCTAGGAGCCAATAAGTTCAAGACTTCGACAAGAAGTCAGGGGAAACTCCAGAATCTGTGTTTCCGGCCGGAGCTAACATAAAAATATTCCAGGACCACAACAAGTAGTCAAGGGACACTCCCTGGTATCGGTGTTCCCGGTCGGAGACGACATAGTAACAATAGACCAACTGATTTCGGTAAATGTGATATCTCACTTTACGTTATTAACGAATTATATTTTTCGTGAAAATTTCAAAGAATCATTTTGAAATAAAACCAAACTCAAGTAACACATGTAATTCATGCAACACAATTTGAGAGAAACTATGAAATTCTCATTTGACACAAAAGAAGCTAGACACACAAGACTAAGCATGTAAACTCACCTTACACCGCTATAGCGATTCACAATTCTTCACGGGTAGTTAACGTAGCTTAGGTATACTAATCCATCACCTATTTTGCAATTCTCTAGTCACAAAGATGCTACTTCCTAGCAAACGAATGCATGGATGTTTGTCTTGGTCGGGTACTAAGTCCATCCCAATAATCCCAGTTAACCCGCTTTCAAGTGGTATACTCACGTGTGGAATAAATGTTGTACATGGATATAATTTTTAATTTCACTAATGCACATATATTGATGTTCAATTTCAAAAATAAGTCACACATAATTTATGGAGAGGCAAGAACTCATGTTTTTTTTAAAAAAAAAAAAAAAAAAAAAAAAGGAGACGGATAGAGACAGAGAGAGAGAGAGAGTTCAGTTATCGACATGTTTTTAACTTTGACTTTAGAGCCTTGTTTACGAAATCATAATATCTCCTAAAATTATGAAATAAATTTAGGATGAACCTACATCTGTCTAGCTTCATGAATATTGATAATATTATGCACATCTATTATAAAACTCAAGTTACAAAATAAACAAACACTGTTGTGCTGGTAGGAGTTTGGCATAAACTTTCGACTTTGAAATGAGATTACTACCACTTGGAGAAGAAAAACAATGCTCATTTTCTCCATAAATTAATACTTAATATGTCTAGACCCAACACTAGAAAGATGAGATGAAAAAAGTTTCATTAAATAGAGGTTTTAACAAAAATGACAAAACTAGTCCATAAATAGAGTTTAGAAAATATGCAACTTAGAATGAGCTTATCTCCATAACCACAAAGGCTATGGAGTTGATGTTCTTATCAAAATGACCATCTATGAGTCTAATTTATATATATTAAGGATTTGAAAATTCTACAGTATCGAAATTTAAAGATAAAGTACCTTTTTCACATACTGTCCAGATTATAATCACATGCAATTTTTTCAAAAATCAACAAGTTTGGTTCAAATGATACATGAAACTATGGAGACTTAAATTTCAACCCAAAAACACTAGTTTAAACGAGAAATCAGGTTTTTTACATTCTCTTTGCACATTGATAAAAATCTACTTAAAATGCACATGCAACCAACAAGATACTCACGAAAATGCATGTGTGTTCTAGTGTGATATTTATGAATTATTGAAAATTCAAATCCCAATATCATGATCTAAGTATGAAAATGAAGAATCAAGTATGGAAGTGAACATATCTAAAATAAAATGTCATCAATCAAAGCTAAGCATGAACATGCAAACATGAATTCGAGACTAGCGGAATACTTTACCCCAAGATTCAAGGAGATTTTGTGAAAAAGAGTGAAGTGGACCTTCAATCATTAAGTAGAATGGTGAAAGAACTCCTCTCCATGGTCATACAAAGGTTGGAGTCAAGTTTCCATGATTTGGAGACCAAAAAATTGAGTTTTGATGAAGTTTTGTGAAGTCGAAGCTCCAAAACGGGAATGAACTTTGAAGAGAGATGAGAGAGCTTTTATGAGTGTTGATGAAGAAAAAAAAGCAAAGAAATGAGAGTGATAGAGATAGCGAGTGATGGGGTTGATGGAGATGGAAAAGAGTTATGGGGGTATGTATATATTGAGTGTCATGATGATGAGGAAACCATATGGTAATCTGATTTGACCAATTTAGTGGGAAAGGTCTTGGAGAACAATTATAAATATCCCAACTATTTTTTTGTGGTAGACATCAAAAAACAAATGAGAATTGATATGCAAATATTAGAAATTGATGGTTATTACAATATTACAAATACAAGAGTGGTAAAAATATAATTTTCAATTACTATCTAGCACATAAAAGATAAATTTTACATTAAAAGAAATATACCAAATAACTCCAAATAAACTATTATGTATCTAAATGTCAAAAATTCACTTTTAAAAAACTAAAAATAACAAGTCAAGGGTAAGTTTGATATAGTATTGTTTATTTATTTTCTATTTAAAACTCACGTTTTTATTTTTACCTAAATTACAAAATAACCCTTAGCTAAAATACGGGGTATTACATCCTTCCCCTGTAGAATAAGTTTCGTCCTCGAAGGTTGACGGGTCACTGAAGTCTCAATGGATTTACTATATGGTCTCTTATTGTCACACACGTACTAATATAAAGATTATTTCAAAACGAATAAGCATACAATGCCAACCAACCACATCGGATGTCTCGTCCAGACACATAAAGAAAAGATTCACATTTAGAAAGGACAACCATACGTCTGAAACAGTACTACGGCCCCAACACGAAATAGGATTATATCAGATAATACGTTGCAATTTATCATGCAAGAGGAAGTAAACGATAATTCTCAAATACCCGAATTGTTCGTACTTTTTGTTGCCATAAGTTCATTTTATGTTACCCTACAGATTTTAATCCCTTATTGAAAGGAACTGTTCTGATATTACCTACAACAACCCCCTTATCCGGCTCCAGACGAGACTGGGAGGGCGATGAAGCAGCGGAGATCTAAAGAAATATAATCCACAACACATATTTATAATATTAACAACTACATTAAGATATGAGTCTTACACACTAGTTGATTATTATTACACATTAGCATTACTAGATACTACTTGTGAAAGTAATTGTCTAGATGAGTCTCGCGCCCTTCTATTCTTTAATTCCATCTCCTGGACCTGCGGTGGGAAGGAAAACAAGAACCATAGTTTTTTAAAGTCAACAATGAAATACTGAGTGAGATACACCTTAGCATGTAAAAACAGAAAAGATGATAGATGGTGCTGGATCATGAGTTTTATAAAATAACTGTAAGAGAGTATATGTAAAACATTATCAGAGTATGACGCATAATAAATAACCGTGCTAGCAAAAATTATCCCAATATAAAATTCAAAATTTCAATTGGTATGCATAGTAACTGGATATAATAATGCCAACACAGGGCCTCCCAAATAATGATATCTCTAGCCAACAAGGCACAGAGAGGAAATTTTCTAATAGGAGTTTCCGCCCGGAGCCAATAAGTTCAAGACTTAAACTAGAAGTCATGGGAAACTTCAGAGTATGTGTTTCCGGCCGGAGTCAACGTAATAGTAGTCCATGACCACAAATAGTAGTCAAGGGAAACTCCCTGGTAATATATGCCCTAGAGGCAATCTAGTTTAGTATGAACTTATTTTGGCTAGAATATTCATTGTATTATTTATTGGATATTTAATATAATGAAGTCCTTAGATTTACGAATGTGTTGTTTATCTTAAATATCCCTAGTCCATTTTAATGATTAAATAGGACAATCATCTACAGACTAGTATGGGGTTGGATTGATATGGAGATATCACGATCCAACACATGGGTATGCATTAGGGATAATGGCATACAGGATTGAGCCATCTCCGAGAAGGCTACTTACATGTTATGTTGAGTCACAAGCGCTTCTCGTGTTGAAAACAGTATTGTCATCCTTAGACTTGAAGTCAATAGATTATCTAGTTGTGGATTATTGTGATTTTGCGTAACTGGGTAGCCATAAAGGCGTGTACCGGATAAAATAATAAGCAAGTTTAGAAATCGTAGTAGACATAGATAGAATTTTTCCCTCCCACATAACAGGAGCAAATATCAGAGAACACTCGAGGGATAGTTCTTATGGAATGTCTGGCCAGACTCAAATAAATCAATATGGAACATTGATGTTATTTGCACGAATAAGGCTATTCCCAGGATCCAGAAAATATGGATTGGATATACGAGTGTGACTTGTATGTCTCGTTTCCAATCCGGATATAGAGACAAAGGTATGAGACAATTACTTGCACAAGGTATGTCGGATGACTATTCTATTAGTTGGCTAGAATGGATGTCTTGCTAAAGACCGCTCCATATTAGCAAATTATTGCTACCAACTAGATAGAACCTATGGGGTCACACGCTACATAAGGTTGAACTATATTTGGGAATTAATTAATATGATTAATTAATTAGAATGATCACTTTGCAACACCTTGCAAACTTATTAGGACTAATATGCAAGGAAGGGACTAATCCGAAATCATGTAGGATTAGGAAGGGCCTTTAGGTAGTTGACAAGGAGTTGTTGGACTATATAAAGGATGCACCTAGCTTCCTTTGCACACAAAAAAATGCTCATAACATGAGTTGAGTGGTAGAGAAACAAAAGAGAGAGCAAGACAACAAAAGACCGACCGCCCCTAGCCGTCCGCCCCCTAGCCGTCGGCCACAAAGAGAGGTTGAGCCCTCTATTTGATCCTCGTTGCGTGATTTCTTGTTCCTCTCTACCTCTGGTCCAAGCTAGCACAAAGGAGTAGGAAAATCTAGACATCAACCCTAGGCGTGGATCAATCGTAGAGACGTGACATAATTCATGTTACAAGTCATCACAGGAGATCCCTAAGGTGTGTTACTTGTTTCTTCCTTTGCCATCGTTATGATTCTCTTCATGTGATCCTTGGAGGGTCTTAATGGATAATTTATTTTTCCGCTAAGTATCCATGATCAAAAACCCTACAGTTGTATCAGAGCCACGAGTCGTAGAACATAAACGTGGTTTATGTGTCATGTTTTGATAGTTTTACACTTTAAAATCAGTGTTTATCACGTAAAACGGACAAATCATGCATATGATGCAATTTGTCAATAATTCAAACAAAAAAGACCTAGTTTGTGCATTGGATGTATGAATTAGTGAGTTCGAGAAATTTTAGGATCTTACATCTAAGGTTTGGGCACCAATTTGGAAACAAGTTTCAAATTTGGAAACCATTTTTCCTTGGGCAACAAGGATGGAGTTGTTTGGGAAACAACTAAAGAAGTTCGGCCCTAGGGACCACCCCCTCTCCTTCCTTGCCGCCCAAGCCACCTAGGCCGAAGGCCTAGGCGGTCGTCCAACCCCACGGGTTGGGCCGGCCGGCCTAAGCTCGGCCCGAGGCGACTCCAAGGTGGTTCGGCCATGTATTGGTGGGCCCCTTGGACTGTTTTGACCCTAGAAATCCTAAAATCAATAAAATTTATAAAGCATGTTAAAATTGGATTTTAACTGTTTATGTGCCAATTGCATGGTGGTTGGATATGGCATTAGGATGTGGTTTTGTGTGATTGTTTAATTTTGTAGTTTTGTTTACAGCCTGCGAGCCGATCAATTTGATGTAATAATTAATTAGGGTTTACGGCCTTGAGCAGATTTTTTTTCTCAACTTGTGAGATTTATTTTATTTAGTATAGTTGTTAGCTAGTGCTAGATAGGGTAGATTGTTAGCCAAGATTGAAGAATAGAAGCCCAAGGCCAAAGAAGCCACAAAAGATGGAGCATGGTACATTCCACATGACTATGAATGATGGACCAAAAGATGGAGGCGCATGAAGATGTGTTTTCTTTTAGGGTTCATAGATCTTCCCATTGGCTTGGGAATATCTTAGTCTAGAAAAGGCCACATCTATATCACGTTTTTTTTATTTTATTTTTTTGGTTAATTATTTTTCTGTCTTAAAATTTTGTGATTGGTGTATGGATGATGCATGCAATTAGGATAATAAGATAATTAACAACATGGATCTATTATTTAGAGTTGTGCCCAAACTAAGTTAGATAGATCAGTTGATATGGATAAACAAAATAATTAAAATTGAATTTTAAAATCCCTGAAAATTCAAATATTGTGTTTTGCCTTCTCGTTATTTAAACACTCATCATCATCATGATTTATCAAGCTCGTGGGTGCCAAAGCAATGCGAATTGGTTTATAATGATGTGGTGCGATGGCACAAGCAAGTAATGTGCAATTATTTAAATAAGTGGTTGGACACACCTGGGTTATTAATATGATTAAAACCTAGAGGCAATCAATGGGGATTATCCATGCGGATGGATAAATAAGGAGTTATTTTCCCAATTGAACCAAGAGTTGCATGGGATGCAATTGGAATTGTTCCTACCTAAAGTAGTCAAATTTTGGGTGACTTGCCAAAGCAAGCTCAAGAGGAGATGAGACATGAATCTTAGCCCACTAGAAAATATAATGATATTTTCCGCGTTAATATCTTGAGGGTTATTAATCCGTAGAAAAATAGTGGGAGCTATGTTTAATAACCTAGACATTATTAAATATAGTCAAAAGTTCACAAATACTAAAACTTGCGTATTTTCCTTTTGTAGAATTCCAAATGGCAAACAACTCATCCAGATCACAACATTCCCTACGCTCTGTCCTTGAGAAGGAAAAGCTCTCTGGAACCAATTTCCTTGACTGGTACAAAAACTTGAGAATCGTTCTCAAGCAAGAAAAGAAACTGTACGCAATAGAGGAGCAAGTTCTAGCAGGTCCAGAAAACAATACTCCTGCAGCCCTAAAGGCGTATCAAAAGCGTGTTGACGATGCTAATGATGCGGCCTGCCTCATTCTTTGCACCATGACCTCTGAGCTTCAGAAGCAACATGAGAACATGAATGCAGTTGATATGATCGAACAGTTGAAGCAGCTCTTCCAAGATCAGGCAAGGGTTGAGAGGTATGAAGTTTATAAGGCATTGTTCGAATGTCATCTGGCTGAAGGAAACCCTTTGGGACCTCATGTACTCCGTATGATCGGATACGTGGAGAATCTCGCACGACTAAGCTTCCCGTTTGGCCAAGAGTTCGCCACCGATCTCGTGTTGCAATCGTTTCCTGAGAATTATGGACACTTCATCATGAACTATAACATGAACGAGATCGTGAAACCACTACCAGGTTTACTCAATATGTTGAGGACAGCCAAACAAAACATAAACAAGGGTAAGGGCAAGGCCATTATGATGGTGCCGAAAGGGAAGGGAAAAAGGTTTGTCTCATCCTCCAAGGTTAAAGGCAAGTCAGTTTCCAAACCCAAGGAACCTGCCCTTAAGCCTATTGGTGGCATTGCCAAAGGTGTGACTAAAGGTGAGTGTCACTACTGCAGTCAGCCTGTACACTGGAGGAGGAACTGCCCAAAATATCTGGAGGACAAGAGGCTTGGAATAGTGATTCCACCACCACCAGGTATTTTTGTTGTAGATGTCAATTTAATTATCTCTACATCATGGGTATTGGATATTGGATGTGGATCTCACATTTGTCGAAATGTGCAGGATCTAAAGAGAAGTAGAAGATTGGATAAAGGGGAGATAGACCTGCGCGTTGGGAATGGAGCAAAGGTTGCTGCATTAGCCGTAGGCGTGTACGAGTTGTCTCTGCCTTCAGGATTAGTTTTAGAATTAAATAATTGCTATTTTGTGTCTGCTATGAGCATAAACATTATTCCTATTACTTGTTTGGACAAAGAAGGTTTTATTATTTCAATAAAGAACAATTGTTGTTCCATTTATTTTAATAATATTCACTATTGTAGTGCGCAATTATTTAGTGGACTGTATGCCCTTGATCTAATCAATCCTGTCTACAACATTAATACTTAAAATAATGACTTAAATCCTGCTACTTATGGCTCTGTCGTTTAGGCCACATAAACGAGAAACGTGTATCTAGACTCTATAAGGACGGATTTCTAGACTCATTTCATTTTGTATCATATGAGACATGTGCGGCTTGTTTATTGGGAAAAATGACAAAGTCCCCTTTCAGTAAGAAAGGGGACAGGACTAGTGAGCAATTGGCACTAGTGCATACTGATGTGTGTGGGACATTTAGCACGCCTGCCAGGGGTGGTTACGTCTACTTCATCACGTGTACTGATGATTTCAGTAGATATAGATTTGTATACCTTTTGAAGGCCAAATCCGAATCCTTTGAAAGGTTCAAAGAATTCAAGAGTGAAGTAGAGAAGCAACTTGGCAAAAGTATCTAGGCTCTACGATCGGATCGTGGAGGAGAGTACTTGAGCCAAGAGTTTGACCACTATCTTAGAGAGTGTGGGATCGTGTCCCAACTCACTCCACCTGGAACGCCACAATGGAATGGCGTGTCCCGGAGGAGGAATCGAACACTATTGGATATGGTTCAATATATAATGTGTCAAACCGATCTTCCATTATCATACTGGGGCTATGCTCTATTAAGTGCAGATTTCACCACTAACCGTGTTCCATCTAAATCAGTCATGAAGACACCACATAAGATGTGGAGTGGGAGGCGTCCCACACTATCGTTCATGAAGATTTGGGGCTGCGATGTCTATGTAAAGCGTTTACAATCAGACAAGCTAGGGCCCAAGTCGTACAAGTGTAAGTTTGTGGGGTACCCTAAGGAAACTAAGGGTTACTACTTCTACAATCCAACTGAGAACAAAGTGTTTGTTGCTCGGTCCGGCGTGTTTCTAGAAAGAGAATTTGTCTCTAAAGAAGCAAGTGGGAGGACCGTAGAACTTGAAGAAGTTCAAGAACCACAAAGAACTGATCCTACTATGGAACATGAGCAGGAACCACAAGTAGTTGTGGAGCAGCCTGTTCAAGTAGCACAAGAACTTCGTAGATCTAGTCAAGTGCGCCAGGAGCCAGAGAGGTATGGAATTCTCGTGACGGAGACTGGTGACGCGATGCTCATAGATGATGAGCCTACTACCTATGAAGAGGCCATTAAAGGGCCGGACTCTCAGAAGTGGCTTGAAGCCATGAGATCTGAGATGGAATCCATGTATACCAACAAAGTATGGACTTTGGTGGAACCACCCGAAGGGGCGCGACCTATAGGGTGAAAGAGGGTCTTCAAGAAGAAGATCGACATGGATGGTAATGTGATTACCTATAAGGTCCGATTGGTGGCTAAAGGATTCAGACATATTCATGGTATTGACTATGATGAAACCTTTTCACCAGTCGCTATGACCAAATCCATCCGAATCCTACTTGCTATTGCAGCATACTACGACTATGAGATTTGGCAGATGGATGTCAAAATAACATTCATCTACGGGAATCTCCTCGAGGAAGTTTATATGTTACAGCCTGCGGGTTTTGAAGATCCAAATCAAGCCAACAAAGTATGTAAGCTGCAACGACCCATTTATGGATTGAAGCAATCTTCTAGGAGTTGGAATCGACGTTTTGATGAAGTAGTCAAAGAGTTTGGCTTCATCATAAACGAAGATGAGTCTTGTGTTTACAAGAAGGTTAGTGGGAGCTTTGTAGCTTTTGTGGTCTTGTATGTGGATGACATACTACTCATTGGAAACGACATTCCCATGCTGCAATCTGCTAAAGATTGGCTAGGAAAGTGTTTCTCAATGAAGGACTTAGGGGAAGCAGCCTATATACTTGGTATAAATATCTATAGAGATAGATCTAGAAGACTGCTAGGCCTGAGTCAAAGTACATATATAGACGAGGTTTTGAAACGGTTCAACATGAAAGATTCCAAGAAGAGATTCTTGCCCATGTCACGTGGAATCACTCTTTCGAAGAGTGATTGTCCTTCCAATGAGCTTGAGAAGGAACGCACGAGTAGGATTCCCTATGCCTCGGCCATAGGATCCATCATGTACGCCATGCTATGTACTAGATCAGATGTATCATTTGCCTTGAGTATGAAAAGCAGATACCAGACCAATCCAGGTTAGAGTCACTGGATTGCATTCAAGAACATCCTAAGTACTTGAGAAGAACTAAGGATGCCTTTTGATATTTTTTGGTGAGGAAGAGTTGCGTGTAAGGGGTTACACGGATGCAAGCTTCCAAACCGACAGAATTGATTTCATATGACAGTTGGGATATGAGTTTTGCCTGAATGGAGCTGCGATGAGCTGGAAAAGTTCCAAGCAAGAGACGGTGGCTGTTTTCTACAATAGAGGCTGAATACATTGCTGCAAATGGCGCAGCAAAGGAAGTTGTTTGGATTAGGAAATTTGTTTCTGAACTTGGTGTGGTTCCTAGCATTGCGGATCCAGTAGAGTTGTACTGTGACAACACTGGGAAGATTCCTACAGATGAGAATCTGTCAGATCCACTTACAAAGCCGCTTGTTCAGCGCAAGCATGAAGGGAACACTAGGAGCATTGGCATACGGGATGCATCAGATTGGCTCTAGTGCAAGTGGGAGACTGTTGGAATAGATGCGCTAGAGGCAATCTAGTTTAGTATAAACTTATTTTGGCTAGATATTCATTGTATTATTTATGGGATATTTAATATAATGAAGTCCTTAAATTTACAAATGTGTTGTTTATCTTAAATATCTCTGGTCCATTATAATGATTAAATGAGACAATCATCTATGGACTAGTATGGGGTTGGATTGATATGGAGATATCACGATCCAACACATGGGTATGCATTAGGGGTAACGGCATACTGGATTGACCCATCTCCGAGAAGGATACATACATGTTATGTTGAGTCACAAGCGCTTCTCGTGGTGACAACGGTATTATCAACCTTAGACTTGAAGTCACTAGATTATCTAGTTGTGGATTATTGTGATTTTGGTAGCGTGAAACGCTACACCGTAACTGGGTAGCCATAAAGGCGTGTACCGGATACAATATAAGCAAGATTAGAAATTATAATAAACGTAGATAGAATTTGTCCCTCCCACATAACGGGAGAAAATATCCGAGGCCACTCCAGGGATAGTGCTTATCGAATGTCTGGCAAGACTCAAATAAATCAATATCGAATATTGATGTTATTTGCACGAATAAGGCTATTCCCAAGATCGAGAAACTATGTATTGGATATACGAGTGTAATTTTGTATGTCTCGTGTCCAATCCGGATATAGTGACAAATGGATGAGACAATTACTTGCACAAGGTATGTCGGATGACTATTCTATTAGTTGGCTAGAATGTATGTCTTGCTAGATACCGCTCCATATTAGCAAATGGTTGCTACCAACTAGATAGAACCTATGGGTTCACACGCCACATAGGGTTGAACTAGATTTTGGAATTACTTAATAAGATTAATTAATTAGAAGAATCACTTTGCAATACCTTACAAACTTAGTAGGACTAATATGCAACGAAGGGACTAATCCGAACTCATGTAGGATTAGGAAGGGCCTTTAGGTAGTTGACAAGGATTTGTTGGACTATATAAAGGATGCTCCTAGCTTCCTTCGCACACAAAAAAAATGCTCATAACATAAGTTGAGTTGGAGAGAAACAAAGGAGAGAGAGCAAGACAACTAGAGGCCCACCGCCCTTAGTCGTTCGCCCCCTACCCGTCGGCCACAAAGAGAGGTCGAGCCCTCTCTTTGATCCTCGTTGTGTGATTTCTTCTTCCTCTTCCTCCGGACCAAGCTAGCACAAAGGAGTAGGAAGATCTAGACATCAACCCTAGGCGTGGATCAACCGTAGAGACGTGACACAATTCACGTTACAAGTCATCACAGGATATCCCGAAGGTGTGTTACTTGTTTCTTCCTTTACCATCGTTATGATACTCTTCCTGTGATCCTTGGAGGGTCTTGAATGGATAATTTCTTTTTCCGCTGCGTATCCATGATCAAAAAGCCTACAATATTGGTGTTCCCGGCCGGAGCCGACATAGTAATAATTCACCAAATTAGACTCGATCCTAAACATATATATTTACACACACACAATACTTAACTTTTTGTCTTTTTTGCGAGATCGGGAAATCTCAAGTCCTGAAATCGGTTCTCATGGGGTGATGATCAATATAGGTACAAGGCGTGAATTGAAACTAAACTTGACAACAAGAACTTCCCTTAGATCGTATAGAGAACCTAACCTTACTAAGTACAAGAGTATCCTACCACTTCACGTGTGCTGATAAGTAAGAGGCTACGCTAGGCTAAGCCACATCCAAGGTACGAGATCCTAATCCGCTAACGGTTTTAGAATGTTGAGGCTTAGGGACATAAGGATAATCATGATGAAACACGTCATAAAGCGTCACATTCTGACATTATAAACCACATCTCCCACACCCTCACCACGATGATAGAAACCGCAACCCGAAACTCACCGTCTCCGGCCCTCGATTCCCTCAAACCCCAGTACAATTACGATCCCGTGGCCACCGTCTTGAGTCGTGCACGAAATTCAAACCGTCGTTACCGAAATAGTTGCTTCCTCCACTCGATTTCCGTTAAGCTCAATTTCCTTTCTTTATTCCATCTCTCCTTTTTTCTCTCTTTTTTTCGTTTTCTTTTTTTTTCATTTTCTATTTTTTTTTTAATTTTTTTCTCTCATTTCTCTTTTTTTGAAATAAAATTCCACAATCAACACAATTCTTTCAAATGTACGAGTGGTCTTCCAAGAGTAGTCAAACGAATATGTTAGGGGAAGAAAACAAACAATCCAATGAATGAGTATCACATATAAAATTCATCTTCCCCTAAATCTTTTAAGTACATGGTGCCACCAAACAAAGCCGCAAACAAGTCAAGCACATGTGTGGGGATGGAGTCGTCGCAAGCTCAATCTCGATGTCCGTGGTCAAAAGTCGACACCCCCACACTCGAATGTAGTCACGTCCCCTCTCAAGTAGTCAAAACAATGTAAGTCTCGTGCCTAATCCAACCAAACCTCCTACACCACGATGAATGAGATCCGGTACCTAGCACGATCCACCAATTAAATCACCCAACCCAATTTGTTCGTATTAGATGTCACGCACTCACGGCTCTCCACAACTGTATCCATGGTGTAACGACATGGAACACCGCCACACCTAAGTGCGCAAGCCTACTCACTCACCCTCGCATCCCCTCGAAAATATCAAATGAAGTATAAGCGATCATGTAGGGCTCACATAAGTATATCATGAAGTACTCCCTCATTGAACCCCCCTCAACTAGGACTCCCTCGTGACGCACTAAAATGGTGATTCTAAACAATCTGTGATGAAAGCCAAGAATCGTCACCCTAGGTCAAATGGCTAGCAAATAATCCAAGGTTCAAATCAAGTTTTCTAATGGTCCTACAAGGTGAGATCTAAAAGCAGTGAGTGCTCTAATACATATCCTCGCACACCTGTTTCGTGTGCCACTACGAGGCGGGTTGGCGACTACCTAAGACGCACACATGAATGTTCGCCTCGTTTAGCTCACACCTAGCTCAACTCTTGTAAGAAAACTAGGCATACACTTTAGATTTGAAAATCAAGTAAGTGTATAAAAATAGGTAGGCACTCCCGTAAAGAAAGTCTCTCTATAGGTACTGAGGGGAACTCACATTGTCTCTCTCGGTCGCAAGTCACGCCCTATGCCTAAATTTTTCACACTCCTCGATTCTACCAATACTAAGATCGTTTTGATTGCCCTTTATCAAATTTTTATTTTATATTTTTTTTTTCATTTTGTTTAGAAAAAAAATCATTTTTACTCTACATGCACGGCCACTCGAAAGAAGACTCGATACTACTCGATGGTAGGGAGACTCCAAGTAAGAAAACGTGCAATCATATAATACGAACAAATATATATCACAAAACACTATGACACAAACACGTTCTACGACAAGGACTACGAAACACACTACGACACAAACCTCCTATATGTAATTGGTTCATGCAGACACGGACTTGGCTAATATTCAGAAAATCTCACCCCCACACTAGAATGCTTCGTTGTCCCCAATGAATTTAGAGATAAAACAAAGGGACTCAGCATTCTAAGGCCAGGGCGGGCGGGTCTAATCGCTCTCCTCCGATCCATCCGAGTGGTCACTTGACTCATACATCAACTCCCGAGGTCCCGGAGTCAGTGTCACCCCGCCTGCCCTGCCAAGCTCGTGTAACCACTGATTCTGCCTATGCAGAATGTCACCGAGCTGGCGCTGGTTCCGCCGCGCATGCATAGCCCTTGACTTGGCTTTTCTATCTGCTTCTTGCCCTCGAGCCTCAGCCTTTTTCTCATTTTCAATCATCATCCTTTGCATGGCCTGCATAGTGGCCTCGAGGCTAGCATTAGTTGCGACAGACGGACTCGACTCCTCACACACAGTCAAGGCCTTACCCTTACCTCCCTTCTTAGCCCCATTTTTAGGTGGTTCCTGGCTGCTCTCTATGACGACCTCGTCTTTCTTCGGGTTGGGCACATGATTCCAGTATCTCGGGGGTTCGGGTGCACGGGACTCGCATGAGTATCCGAAGGCGCTCCCGTCCCCCACCAAAGGCAAAGTTTGACACTGCGGTCACTAACTCCTCTACATTCATTTTCATGGTGGTCTCAAAGTGACAGTCTCCCTCGAGTGTTGGCCATTGTAGGGCGCGACTATGCTAGCCGGAGAGAGAAAAAAAAATCCTACGGGCATAGATGATCCTTTTATCATTCAAATGTATATCCTCATCATACCCTAACCACTTGGCGTTTGAGTAAATCTCCCACATGAGCTCTGAACTCGCGTTCTCCTTGAAGAACTCACACCACCCTCGAGATTCTCTCTCGTCATGAAATCTTTAATTTGTTGGGGCATCTCAGCTTGGAACGGGAAACGCTTTTCTACGTTTCCCCCCTTGAACACACTCGCGTTCCGCTCGGCGTATCTAGTATGCGCTAGACGGTTGACAAATAGATAGTCACAAAATACTCCGGTCGCAGGTTCAAGGTCCTTAGGACTAGACGCTATCGCGTCCCTTGCTAATGGCACTCTATCAGGCTCCACACGTGCTAACTCATCAGGGTCTGGGAAGTCTTGTGAAACCATGCTCCCACAACCCAAAAGGTAGCACTCTCAACTAGGTTAACCCCCTCGTCTCCCGTCTCTCTCAATTCTCTCTCTGGGAGATATTCATCATCACTATAGACGACTACTTTTTGCTTCTTCCTTTTCCCCCCGGTTATATTCTGACTCATAGCTACCCCCTTGCCTTTAACTACGGCCTTTCCCTTATCTTCCAGACTCGACATGGCACAAGAAGGTAGCACAAATTCACAATTAAATTGACAAAAATAATTAGTGTACGTGCACAGTGTCAGGATGTGTGTACGGAAAAGAAATAGTTACGCAATTAACAAATAAGTCCTAGGACACTAGTCAATCGCCCCCAAACGTCGCAACTAAGCGACAACAATAAAAATTGGGCTTTTACTCAATGTGCCTAAGACTCGATTAAATTAAATTGCGAGGGAAAGAATTATACCTGAGGCACCCGAAGTTCCTTTCTTACGGGTGCCGTTTTCGCGAAAAAATCGACAAGGAAGGATCAAATTTTGACCGTCGAATTTTTCCGAAAAAAAAAATTTGCAATTGAAGCCGCCTATGCACTCTTCACGATGTCCCCGTCGAAACCCCAATCCAATTTCTTCCAATTCGGTTCCGAACTCCACAAATTTCTGATCTGAACTCGAAACCCTAGTCTTGATTTCTTCTCAAAATTTGTCACCAATCATTCCAATTGGCTGCGGGTCGCGCTGGTGATGGTGGCGCTATAGTGGTGGCGCTGTGGCGGTGGTAGTGGAGATGGTGGAGTGGTAGGAGACGTGAAGGAGAAAGGGCGAGTTGTGGGCGGGGGGTTGTGCGGAAGTGGGTTGACGAAGGGTAGCAGCGCTGGTGGTGTGGTCGGACGTGGTGGTGCCGGCGGTCGGACGGATGTAGTGGCTGACGGTGGTGTAGTTGTCAGAGATGGAGGTCGCGGTGGTGGATGAGAGGATAAGGCAATCGGGTAAAGAATGAGAGTTCTGTGAATTTTTGCCCGATGGGGTGAAGGAAATAACAAGACTTTTCACATGTTACACTCGGCTCCCCCATAGGTTTCAAATATTTGCACGAAAACCCCAAATCCGGACCAAAATGAACTCCCACAAACTAGGTCATGTGACCAACTCACTAGGTCGTGCGACCTAGTGAAACTAACTGTTTTCACAAACTAGGTCGTGCGACCTAGTGACTAGGTCGTACGACCTAGTTGACAGCCTGCAAAAAAAATTCTTTCTCCCGACTTGCTTTTTCTTGAATTTTGAACTCCCATCAGCTCCCGATAAGCTCAAATTCTATATTTCACCCCCACACTTGGACTCCAACACGCCGTTACACCATATCGATCCGTAGCCCATGATTTTGACTGCTTTCGCCATTTCCGGATGTTTTTGACCGCTTTTTTTTCTTCACGAAAACATCATTTCTCGCCTTTTTTTACCGTTCCTTTGCTTTTTCATGGATCTCCTAGACCTCGAGACTCCATTTTGACTATAAACAATTTTAAATGTCCGGTAAATTCTTTATTCCTCAAATTTGCTCTTCCAAAGGCCCGTTTGGCGATTGCGGATGCTTTTCGTCGCTTTTTCTTCACGAAAATATCCGAATGGCCATAACTCTCGCGTCCGGACTCCGATGCATGCGATCCACCTATCAACAGAAAGCACTCGACAAACTCCACACAATGGCACTCTTCAATTCAGCTCACGGTCTTGTTAGCAAAAAAATCTTCGTAATCCGTGCCAATGTGTCAAATTTCTCGGTTTCGCAGTGCATTCTTCGCTTGCATCAAGAGGGGGAGTCCGGATACGCGCCTCCCCTCAGGTGCGTGTGATGAGTTCGTGTTGGTACAGCATTCTTCACCCAATTCTTCATTCCGGATCCTGATACGCGTTTTTGGCTGCTTTTTCTCGATTTTTGTGAATTTTTCTCCATGTGCATCAAGAAGGGGGATCCGGGATAGGCCTTTCACCTAGGAATCCTGCACATACTCATTATTAACATTAAATCCACTCTCTCGTACCTCTCAAATAAATCAAACAAAATACAATAACAAAACAGAATTGATAAACTATACTAAAACAGTAAATAGGTTGGGTTGCCTCCCAACAAGCGCTTGTAATTTAAGGTCGACGGCCCGACCTAGTGACCTCAAAGGAGCTCAGATAGAGGGAATTGATTTGAGGCGCTCAATCACCCCTATGAAATTCCGTCCACGTACGGCTTTGCTCGTTGTCCGTTCACCTTGAACCGGTCCCCATTCTCAGCTTCTACCTCAAGCGATCCCCATGGGTAAACCTCTGTGATTGTGAACGGAACACTCCACCTCGACTTCAACTTTCCCGGAAACAGTTTCAAACGTGCATTATAGATCAATGCCTTCTGTCCCACCTTGAAGTCTCGCGGTATGATGTGTTTGTCGTGCTATTGTTTTGTCCGCTCCTTGAAAATTTTTGCGCTCTCATAAGCGATCAACCAAAATTCTTCAAGCTCTAGCAACACCTGTTTCCTCTGCCCACCTAAGAGCTTCGCATCCAAGTTGATCTTCTTCAAGGCCCATAATTCCTTGTGCTCAAGTTCCACCGGAAGATGGCATGACTTCCCAAATACAAGCTGGTAGGGAGACATGCCCAAAAGGGTCTTCTACGCTGTACGATATGCCCATAAACTTCCATCCAATTGTAGGGACCAGTCTTTGCGTCCTGGATTTACTTTCTTCGAGGATTTGGGTTAAGTCTTCGAGGATTTGGGTTAAGCTTCGAGGACGAAGCTTTCTTTAAGGAGGGAAGGACGAAATACCCCGTTTTGTAGCAATGGGTATTTCTTGTAATTATGATATGTGTTGGGAGTTAAGTGTAATTATTGGGAGTTGTTTATAATTGATTACTAGAAATTGGGGATCTTTGTGACATTAATCTAAAAGTTGTAGTGTCTTTTAATCGAGTTTGGGGGGAGTTTATCGCCTTTTTGGCTAAACTATTGGGGTTGAAGTGTCTTTTTCAACTGATTAGTTATCAGTTTAACCTGGGAATTTTAATTGATGGAAACAAATATACCCATAAACTTTTATTCCTTCCCATCAATTATTTCTTTCTTTCTTGGTCCCAAAAACTATAAGATCCTAGATCTTTTTCTTTCTTTTCTTTTTTCCCAACACTCACGTCTCTCTCTCTCTCTCACCCGACCCTCACTCTCTCTCTCGTCTCTCTCTTTGGCCGATGGCAAGAAGAAGCAGCGGCAGCACTTCCGCCGTCGCCTCTCTCTCTCTCTTTCGTGCACAGTTAATCTCTTCTCTCTCTCTCTCTCTCTCTCTCTCTCTCTCTCTCTCTCTCTCTCTCTCTCTCTCTCTCTCTCTCTCTCTCTCTCTCTCTTCTCTTTCTCTCTTCTCTTTTATTTTTCTTCTTTTTTTTCTCCCTTCCCGTCTGTCCGTCCGACCCTCCATGGGCGGCGGTCTTTTGCTCTCTTTTGCTCTTGAGTTCTTGTTGATCTCTTGTACTCTTGAACTCTTGATTTCGAATCATGTACGAAGCATGTAATCTTAAATTTTCAGATATATTTTTAGTTTCATTGGTCATGGAATCGTTTGATTAGTAATCAAGTTTTAGGGTTTAACATGTTCATGAATGATGGGAAAAACCCTACTTTGGAGGAGAACTTTGATTAAGCAATTCGGGTGATTGGATGATCATAGTATGTGGGTAACAACCTGATTTTTTATTGGGAATCATGTTATATTAGGTTTAGTATGAATATAGGATGAACTAGATGCTTAGAGGAAAAGTTTCATGAAAATTGATAATTCCCGTATATGTGTTTTGGGTGAAATTGGAAACTTGAAACTAGTGTAACTTTTGATCCAGGAATCAAAATTAAGATCCGTTTGAGGCTAAACCTATTATTTCGAATGTTTTGAATCTAGTGAAATTGTTTTTGAGCCATGATCTCTTTGGTAAACTGGAGAAATAAATTGGTGGAGTTATGATAGGTTATGTATGCTTTAGGTTAGAGGATTTTGGGGCAAGGTTTTGGGTGTTTTTTGAAGTATGAATTAAGTGGGATGTTAGGTTGGTGTTTGAACCCTAAACCATTGACTATCATTTGCATGTAGATAGTATAGCGAGTATATTTCTAGAATAATTGTGTTGATTAGAATATTATTACGTGTAGCTGACGAGTTCGTCGACGACGAGTACGTGGAGTACTTTGATTGATTACGATAGTTGGATTTGCTTTGAGGTAAGTAAACGTGTCAAGCCTAGTGTGCTTATATCTCTTTCGTGTCAATTGAATACTTTGATTTGTTACGTCTCAAAATGTGTTGACGTGCTACATGACTTGAAATACATAATTTCTACTTGTTAAATGCATTTGCTGAAAAAACATTACCATGAAATTAATGAACTATAGCGTAAAGTGGAAGAAGTTATGCGGGGCCATTATTATTATCTTTGGGCGTGTTGGCTACGGTCCCGTCCCTTTCGATCCGGTTGCAAGTCCCCGGATAGCGGCATGTACTCACTCCTCTGGCCGACGTAGTCTTAGGGGGGTGTCGACAATTAAGGTCATGGAAGCTGTGGTTTATTTGAGTTCCCCCGTCACAAAGAATTAATAATGATGATTTTGGATTTGAGTATGCTAATTGAAAAAGAATTTGCATTGTTTTGATTTTCCTTTAAGGGATAACGGTTGTAATGGAAATCGTATGGAATTGGAAACTTATATGTTTCATACAAGTGTCAACTATATTTCTCTATGATTTGGAAAAACTCTTACTCTCAATAAAGAATCACTAGTTTTGAAACTCGTATCGTCGTTTTACATGCTTGGATGTTTCTTACCAGTATTTATTGCTGATTTTTTGCTGTGGTGTTTCTTTTTCTTTCCGCACCACAGGTCTTGAAGATGGAACCTTGGATTAGAAGGGATCGCGAATCACACATTAGTTTATTTCTTAGTTGAACACTTAGTTTCTTTTTGAGAACGTTAGTAGTATGTTTCCTTTCGTTTTGGAACGGTTTGTTAGTTTTAAACACTTAAGTTTGTATGCCAAGTTTGGGGGCAAGACAAGGTTTAATTTCTTTTATAAATGCTTTTAGTTATTGATTTTGGTTGGTTGTTAGCTTGAGACCTACTTTTAACATCCTTGTATCCGGGTTCCTCTCGGGTATGGAGTGGCACCCCCTGGTCTCGGGCTTGGTCGTCAAATTCCGGGGTGTTACAGGTGGTATCAGAGCCCGGCATTTTATAAAAGAAGTTAAAATCTGTTAGGGACACAAAAATGGACATAGGGAAAATAAATTAAAACTCGACAAGCCGTTGGGTATTTGGGTATAATCGTTAGGATTGTTGTGTGTGGAAGTCTTTAGAAAATAGTATAGAAAGTGTGTACAACAACCCATCCACTCCTAGTCAAGAGTTTTACCCGCCCGAGTAAATACGTAAGTTGGTTTGGAGGCGTTTCGTTGGAGTTCGGGTTGAGATCAAAAGGTTGGACGATTTCTTTTTTTTCAGGAAGTCTTGTATGACTCAAATTTGAAGTTTTGGGAGTTGTGCTCAAGTTATCAGAGTAGTTATATTTGGTTATGATATATACCTTGTGAAATTAGAGATTTATTAAGTTGTTTCCTCTTGTAGATGGCAAGAACTAAGGATACAGCAAGGAAGCGTGTGATGCCAATTGAGAAGCACCCTGTTGTGACACGTTGGGTCGAAGGTGAAGAATTTCCAGATTTTCGTGACCGTGTGGTTTAGTATTGTGAGGATAGGTTCCATGCCTTAGATTTTCCTCGGTATAGGAATCCAGCTTTTCAGACTTACTGTATGGTGAAGGCATTACCTATGAGACCCATGTTTGGGGAAATTATTACAAAGTATAGCAACATCATGGGGCAGTTCTTTGCGCAATTGGCTCAAATGGCGCAGCACGCAAACCAGGGAGAGCAGAATAACGCTAACTGGACAAAGAAAGTGGCTGACATGAAGCCAGGGAACTTTACAGGAAATGAGGATCATGTTGAGATCGAAAACTGGATCGATGAGATGGATAAGATCCTTGAGTTGGTTGAGTGCCCTGAAAACCGCAAGGTCGTCTCGAAGGAAGAGACAAGGCTTAGCAATTAACAAGTGCTCCCCTGGGTGACAGAGGAGTTAGGTGGTGCTGACACCATCTTAGAATGAGACTCTAGGTTTAGATTACCTTTAGAGAACCTGTATTATTTTTGACGAAGAAAGATGGAAGCTTGAGGTTGTGTATCGATTATAGAGAGTTGAACAGCGCGACTGTCAAGAATAAGTACCCGGTACTTCGAATTGATGACTTGTTCGATCAGTTACAAGGGGAAAGTGTGTTCTCAAAGGTAGATTTGAGATCAGGGTATCACCAACTTCGGGTAACCGAGAAGGACATCCCGAAGACAGCCTTTAGAACGAGGTATGGACATTACGAATTTACAGTTATGCCTTTTGGGTTAACTAATGCTCATGCAGTATTTATGGATCAAATGAATCGTGTCATGAGGACGTTTCTAGATCGTTTTGTGGTCGTCTCTATTGATGACATCCTTGTTTATTCAAAGAGCGAGGAAGAACACGAAGAACATCTCAAGGAAGTGTTAGAAACTTTGAGACATGAGAAGTTGTATGCTAAACTCTCGAAGTGTAAGTTTTGGTTAAAGCATGTTCCATTTTTGGGTCACATAATCTCAAAGGAAGGGATATCCGTGGATCCAGGAAAGATTTCAGCAGTTAAAGACTGGAGACTCCGAAGAATGTGTCCAAAGTAAGTAGTTTTCTGGGATTAGCAGGATACTATAGGCGTTTCGTGAAGTATCGCTAGACCGCTGACTTCACTAACCAAGAAGACGGTAAAGTATCAATGGAGCGAAGATTGTGAGAAAGCATTCCAGACATTGAAGAAAAAGTTGACGACAGAACCTGTGTTAGCTTTACGTAATGATTCTGGCGAGTTTGATGTTTACAGTGACGCGTCAAAGAAGGGCTTAGGATGCGCTCTTATGCAGGAAAGAAGGGTTATTGCCTATGCTTCAAGACAACTTAAAGTTCATGAAGAGAACTATGCTACGCATGATTTAGAGCTTGCAGCATAGTTTTCGCACTGAAGATATGGAGACATCATCTATATGGATCTGTGTGTAGATTGTATACGGATCACAGCAGTCTTAAATACATCTTCACTCAGAAAGAGTTAAATATTAGGCAAAGATGTTGGTTAGAGATCATAAAGGATTATAACTTGTGTATCCAATACCACGAGGGGAAGGCAAACGTAGTAGCTGATGCGTTAAATCGAAAATCAAGCCATACTTTAGATGTTATGCTAGTTTTACCGGACTGGTTATGCAATGAGTTTAGGAAGCTCGAGATTGAATTTGTGGAACAAGGTGGAGTGAAGAATATCCTTCGGAATATGTCAGTTGTTCCGGACATTTTAGAAGAGATAAGTAGTAACCAACCAGGAGATGTGAAACTGGAAAGGATAAAGAAGAGGATGGCAGAAGGTCAAGCAAAGGATTTCAAGATTCATGAGGATGGAAGTATTCGTTACAAGGGAAGATGGTGTGTACCACATAAGTGTGCAGAAACCAAGGAAAATTTGATGCGAGAAGCGCACAACACAACCTACTCAGTACATCCAAGAGGTGAAAAAATTTATAATGACATGAAGAAGATGTTTTGGTGGCGAAACATGAAAAAGGAAGTGGCAGAATTTGTGGCAAGATGTTTGACTTGTCAGAAGGTGAAGTTTGAACATAAGAGAATGGGAGGTTTAGTGAAACCATTAGATGTCCCAGATTGGAAGTGGGATTCAATTTCAATGGATTTCGTGACTGCGTTACCGACATCAAAGAATGGACTGAATCAGATTTGGGTCGTATTTGACAGATTGACCAAGACAGCAAGGTTTATTCCGATGAAAGATACATGGAACATGGAACAAAGAGTTGATGCGTATATGAAGAACATTGTGAGGTATCATAGAGTACCAAGCTCTATAGTTTCCGGCAGAGATCCAAACTTTCTTTCTCACTTCTGGAAAGCACTCCAGGAGGCGTTGGCGACTCAGTTAAAATTTAGCACGGCGTTCCACCCTGCTACGGATGGACAAACCGAGATAACAATTCAGACTTTGGAAGACATGTTAAGGTCTTCTGTTATGGATTTTCAAGGTTCTTGGGTTGATAGATTACCTTTGATAGAATTTTCCTACAACAACAGTTATCACGCCAGTATCGGAATGGCACCACATGAGGCGTTGTATGGAAGAAAGTGTAGAACACCATTGTGTTGGAACGACATAAGTGAGACAATGGTAATTGGTCCACAGTTAATTGAGGAGATGACAGATCAAGTGAGACATATACAGCAGTGAATGAAGGCAGCACATGATAGGCAGAAATCCTACGCTGATTAGAAAAGGAGACCGTTGGAGTTTCAAAATGGAGAAATAGCGTTTCTTAAGGTTTCACCGACTAAGGGAGTCATGAGGTTCAATCAGAAAGGGAAGTTGAGCCCGAAATTCATAGGACCATATGATGTCATAGAGAAGATTGTAGAAGTGGCTTATCATTTGGATTTGACGTCGAATTTGGGTCGTGTTCACAACGTATTCAACATATCTCAGCTGAAGAAGTACGTGCCTGATGCATCTCATGTGTTAGATCTCGAACCAGTAGAATGGGATCCGTCTTTGAGTTATGAAGAGCATCATGTTAAGATTCTAGACACCAAGACAAGGAACACCCGTAACAAGAGTGTCAAGATTGTAAAGGTCTTGTGGACCAATCACCTCACTGAAGAGGCAACTTGGGAAGCAGAAGATGAGATGAGGAAGAAGTACCCTCACATTTTTGAAGAGGTACTTTTAGGTTCCAAGGACGTCACTCCTCTAAGGGGGAGAGGATGTAATCCTACATTTTTACGGTTTTTAGTTACATTTTTCTTATAGTATGTTTCATATCATTCGTGACCTTAGGTTTATGAAACGAAATGCAAAGGTTAGGTAATGCATTTAGTAGTTGTACTCTTGAGTTGGAGATTCTAGATTTAAGTCTTCGAGGATTTGGGTTAAGCTTCGAGGACGAAGATTTCTTTAAGGAGGGAAGGATGAAATACTCCGTTTTGTAGCAATGGGTATTTCGTGTAATTACGATATGTGTTGGGAGTTAAGTGTAACTATTGGGAGTTGTTTATAATTGATTACTAGCAATTGGGGGTATTTGTGACGTTAATCTAAAAGTTGTAGTGTCTTTTAATCGAGTTTGGGGGGAGGTTATCACCTTTTTGGCTAAACTATTGGGGTCGAAGTATCTTTTTCAACTGATTAGTTATCAGTTTGACCTGGGAATTTTAATTGATGGAAATAAATATTCCCATAAAATTTTATTCTTCGCATCAATTATTTATTTCTTTCTTGGTCCAAGAAACTATAAAACCCTAGATCTTTTTCCTTCTTTTCTTTTTTCCCAACACTCACGTCTCTCTCTCTCTCACCCGACCCTCACTCTCTCTCTCGTCCCTCTCTTTGGCCGACGGCAAGAAGAAGCAGCGGCAGCACCGCCGCCGCTGCCTCTCTCTCTCTCTCTTTTCTCTTTCTCTCTTCTCTTTTCTTTTTCTTTTTTTTTTCTCCCTTCCCGTCTGTCCGTCCGAACCTCCATGGGCGGCGGTCTTTTGCTCTTTTTTTCTCTTGAGTTCTTGTTGATCTCTTGTACTCTTGAACTCTTGATTTCGAATCATATATGAAGCATGTAATCTTAAATTTTCAGATTTATATTGTTAGTTTCATCGTTCATGGAATCGTATGCATGTTCATGGGTGATGGGAAAAACCCTAGTTTGGAGGAGAAGTTTGATTAAGCAATTTGGTTGATTGGATGATCATAGTATGTGGGTAACAACCTGATTTGTTGTTGGGAATCATGTTATATTAGGTTTAGTATGAATATAGGATGAACTAGATGCTTGGGGGAAAAGTTTCATGAAAATTGATAATTCCCGTATATGTGTTTTGGGTGAAATTGGAAACTTGAAACTAGTGTAACTTTTGATCCAGGAATCAAAATTAAGATCCGTTTGAGGCTAAACCTATTATTTCGAATGTTTTGAATCAAATGAAACTGTTTTTGAGCCATGATCTGTTTGGGAAACTGGAGAAATAAATTGGTGGAGTTATGATAGGTTTTGTATGCTTTAGGTTAGAGGATTTTGGGGCAAGGTTTTGGGTGTTGTTTTGAAGTATGAATTAAGTGGGATGTTAGGTTGTTGTTAGAACCCTAAACCATTTATTAGCATGTGTATGTAGGTAGTATAGCGAGTATATTGCTAGAATAATTGTGTTGATTAGAATATTGTTACGTGTAGGTGACGAGTTCGTCGACGACCAGCACGTAGAGTACTTTGATTGATTACGATAGTTGGATTTTCTTTGAGGTATGTAAACGTGCCAAGCCTAGTGTGCTTATATCTCTTTCGTGTCAATTGAATACTTTGATTTCTTACGTCTCAAAATGTGTTTACGTGCTACATGACTTGAAATACATGATTTCTACTTGTTAAATGCTTTTGCTGAAAAAACATCACCATGAAATTAATGAACTATAACGTAAAGTGGAAGAATTTATGCGGGGCCATTATTATTATCTTTGGGCGTGTTGGCTGCGGTCATGTCCCTTTCGATCCGGTTGAAAGTCTCCGGATAGCGGCATGTACTCACTCCTCTGGCCGACGTATTCTTAGGGGGGTGTCGAAAATTAAGGTCATGAAAGCTGTGGTTTATTTGAGTTCCCCCGTCACAACGAATTAATAATGATGATTTTGGATTTGAGTATGCTAAAGGAAAAAGAATTTTCAATGTTTTGATTTTCCTTTAAGGGATAATGGTTGTAATGGAAATCGTATGGAATTGGAAACTTATATGTTTCATACAAGTGTCAACTATATTTCTCTATGATTTGGAAAAACTCTTACTCTCAAGAAAGAACTACTGTTTTTGAAAATCGTATCGTCGTTTTACATGCTTGGATGTTTCTTGCCAGTATTTATTGTTGATTTTATTCTGTGGTGTTTCTTTTTCTTTCCGCACCACAGGTCTTGAAGATGGGACTTTGGATTAGTAGGGATCGCGAATCACACATTAGTTTATTTCTTAGTTGAACACTTAGTTTCTTTTTGAGAACGTTAGTAGTATGTTTCCTTTGGTTTTGGAACGGTTTGTTAGTTGTAAACAATTAGTTTGTATGCCCAAGTTTGGGGGCAAGACAAGGTTTAATTTCTTTTATAAATGCTTTTAGTTATTGATTTTGGTTGGTTGTTAGCTTGAGACCTGCTTTTAACATCCTTGTATCCGGGTTCCTCTCGGGTACGGAGTGGCACCCTCGGGCCTCGGCTTGGTTGTCAAATTCCGGGGTGTTACACTTAGAAATTGTGAGTGATTTGCCGAAATGTCCCCCACAGTTCAACTCGCGGCAGTGTCTAAGGATCTTTAACGTGTCCGGCTCTGCAACACACATCCGCAATACATTATCCCCTCCCAGCTTGAACAGATTAGGATCATCCCAGAAGTATTGTCACGCGTCTGCAAAGAACTTCTTCCTCTTGTGGTAATTCATGTCCTAGGGCACAATGTTGAGTGCCTTGAAATTTGCCAAGTCAGCAAACCAAGGCACAGCTGCAACCACAACCATAAGCTGCTCATCTGGAAATTCCTCTCGAATAGGCAAAACTTCCTGCTTATCATTCTCTAGCTGTGACAAATGCTCCGCAACAACATTCTCTACCCCCTTTTTATCTTTGATTACCACATCGAACTCTTGCATGAATAAAACCCACCGGATCATCTTGGCTTGGCGTCCTTCTTGGTGAGAAGATATTTGAGAGCCGCATGGTCCATGAAAATCGTCACCTGAGAACCCACAAGATATGGACGAAACTTGTCCAACGCAAATATGATAGCCAACCTCTCTTTCTCCGTGGTAGCATGATTAATCTGTGCATCGTTAAGAGTTCGACTGGCATAATAAATGACATGAGCTAACTTATCTTTCCGCTGTCCCAGAACTGCTCCTACCGCATAGTCACTAGCATCACACATGAGCTCAAATGGTAGGGTCCAGTCTGGTGTGGTGATGATAGGCGCGCTAATCAGCTTCTTCTTGAGCAAATCAAAAGCCGACTTGCACTCCACATTAAAATCAAAGACTGCATCCTTCTCAAGCAATCCAGACAAAGGCTTCTTGATCTTCGAGAAGTCTTTAATGAAGCGCCGATAAAACCCTGCATGTACCAAGAAACTCGTTACCCCTTTGACAGAGGTAGGGTAAGGAAGCTTCTCAATCACCTCGATCTTGGCTCTATCCACCTCTAAACCTTTGCTGGCGATCTTGTGCCCCAAAACAATACCATCAGTAACCATGAAGTGACGCTTCTCCCAGTTGAGCACTAGGTTGGTGTCAATGCATCTATCCAGAACACGGGCCAATTGTTACAAGCAGTCTTCGAACCCATCACCATAAAATGAGAAGTCGTCCATGAACACTGCAAACTTATCCACCATCATATCAGAAAGATCGACATCATACACTCTGAAAAGTAGCAGGTGCGTTGCATAACCCGGAAGGCATGCGTCGAAAAGCGAAAGTCTTATAGGGACATGTGAATGTCGTCTTCTCCTGGTCTGTTGGCTCAATTGCTATCTATTTGTACCCGGAGTACCCATCCAAAAAGCAATAGTGAGAATGACGCGCCAGCGTATCAAGCATCTGATCAACGAATGGTAGGGGAAAATGATCCTTCAAAGTGGCCTCATTGAGCTTGCGGTAATCCATGCAAACTCTCCACCCACTAACAGTACGAGTGGCAATTTGATCACCTTTTTCCCCTTCCACCACAGTTATACCTCCCTTTTTAGGGACACACTGCACCGGGCTAGTCCATGTGCTGTCGGAAATCGGATAAATGATGCCTGCCTCCAACCATTTAAGCAGCTCTTTCTTCACCACCCCCTGCATGTGAGGATTGAGGCGGCGCTGAAAATGAACTACCGGCTTCTTTTCTTCCATGATCCGAATCTTGTGCTGGCAAACTGTGGGGCTGATGCCCTTGATATCCGCTATGGTCCACCCCATAGCTGCCTTTCTCTTCTGCAATACCTTGAGAAGCTGCTCCTCCTGTTCCCTGTCCAAACACGCAGACACAATAACAGGTAAAGTCTCATTAGATCCCAAGTATAAATATTTTAAATGAGCAGGTAAGGGTTTCAATTCTAACACAGGAGCAATAATAAGAGAAGGAGTAAGAATCTTCCTAATTCCCTCATTAAAGAGGGGTAGGGGCTGGCGCCAATGAACATCAAAGGCTTGCTCTTTCTCGCTGGAATCAAGTAGAGAAAACTCCTCATATAGCTGCTCCGATAAAATGTCGTCCTCCTCATCCGGTGTGTACACCTCCACACCAAAGCACTGCTTGATCACCGCATACGCGGGTGTGCACAAGAGATTCCGGCGGGGAGACCTCCGTGTACACCGTATATAGAGGATCAAGGATCGCACAGGAAGAGTGGGGTTGTGTGTAGGGAGAGAGTAAGGCAGTAGTAATGTCTGAGAGAGAGACAGAGGTTTGGCAGAGCTTCCGCGTATGGCCAATATGTTCCCCTTGTATGGAAAGGTTAACGTCCTATATATAGCAGAGAACATGACCGTTGTAGTGTGGTTAATGCGCCCATTGATGGCGGCTTAATTAACTTAACCATAACGGCATGTTCGTCCATGTATATAGGGACCGTTACAGCACGTGGTGCGCGAGTACCGGAACCGTTACGAGGTTGACCGGGTTTGACCGGATTGACCGGGTTTATGGAGCTCGTGCCATAAATCTCTCAAAACAGTTACTAAAGGTCGGGTGCGGGCTTGGCTCGCACGCGACAGGACTTACTCTAGCCTCCAAACCACTAAGTCCCTACAAGTCCCGTGCGGTGGTATGCGAGGGCTCTATCTCGCAGCCCCCACATGGATCAGCTCGGCTGGTGATCCACTGTGTGTGGAGCACAATATGGTGTGCTGGATGGTTGCCACGTGGCCAAGATCTATCAGCTCAGAAAGCACTATCTACATTAGCCCCCTTTCTGCGCGTGAAGACTCATAGCTGTATAGACTTCCATGCGCGGAAACCAACATACGCGTCGTCGCCACGCACCAATTCAAATACGGGTAAGTTCAGCCCCCGTGCGTGCCATTATGACCTAAAACCCCTAGAGTCGTGCTGTCTGGCCTTTAGGGTTTTAGGCGTGACGTCAGCTTGTCCTGTGATTGCGCGATCCGACGGTGACGGTTGCGATTCGACTACTGAAAGGACGCAACCCTTCATTGTTTTGGATTAATACTTTGTATCCCCCATTATTGCAAAGCATCACTTCTTTCTCTTAAAGTGAATGGTACCCGGAGATCTTCGAGAGCAGATTCAGATAATCAATCACCAGTTCAGAACTGCAAATCGTGTTCTTCAATTGTGCATATCCAAGCAGGCTTCAAGAAAACAAGGTCGGCCTCGTTCAATTTTGATTTAAGATACCAGCGTTTGCCTTGAACTGCGTTGAATCTGTAAACCCATGAAATTTGTGAAGAAGCTTTGATCTTTGAACCCACTTTTGCTTTAATCCTTCAACAATAAGAACTTCAGATGTGAGATCTTGCAATCACTGATAATGCAACTCCCTGATTTCTGAAATCAATACCAGAAACTGTTCGTCTTTCTTTTCATAGATCTTGAATTTCGAAATTCAAAATGAAGTGTGGTATTTCTCGCCCCCCCCTTTTTTTCCGCAGGAATGGCCAAGACAAAAAGAACCAGACCTGTCAAGGAAGATGAAGAGATACCCGACCTTCCGCAGGCCTTGTGGCGAAAAGCCCCCTATTTAGGTGGCAAAGATTTCTACCATGCGAGGGTTAAGGCGAAGAGGATGCCTGATCCTGTCCCAGTTGAGCGATTGCTGACGCTAACTCGCCCAGTTAACTCAGCCTTGCTCGAGTTGATTGGTTCCGAGGATGTGGTTCGATTGGGAATCGAGAACGGGCACTTCCCCTATACTGCGATTTCTACCCAGGCGTTCGTCCAGAAATTTGACTATATGGATGAGTGGATTGACCACGTGTTGGACCATCACGCCGCGACTCTTGATGAAGCCGGCGTATACTTTGCTATCCGTGCTATGAAGGGTAATGCCGTGAAGCTGGACCAATCCATGCTTCTAGACCTTATGTCCCGCTACTCGCCTGCGACTCACACATTCCACTTTGCTGAGTTCGAGGCTGCTCCTACACTCGAGGACGTGCAGATGCTGTACAATCTTTCCCCCATGGGTGAAGTGGAACCTTTGAGTCCTTTGAGGAGGTCTGCGGAGATTGCTTTATACACGCAGAGGGAGGAATGCCTAGCAGAGGTAAAGAAAATCTCCACCCGGTGGACTACTACAAAGGCCCTTCCAAACTGGCAGTTGGTTGATACGTCTGCGAAGAACACCTGGAATAAATGGTTGCAGTACTTCTTCCGAGACTACGCGAACAGCAGCATCACGAAGAAGCTTCTGAGTGAGAACCCAGAGGCTGAGAATTACGTAGGGGGTAAAGGCTATCACTTGACCCTTTGTGCTTTTCTCTGTGCTTGGTTGTCGAGGTACCTGATTGACGGTCACCCACATGACGGGGTCTTCTACCATGTTTTGCCACTTGCTGTGAGGCTCTCCCTTGGCCAGAGAGTCGCACTCGGACCCTTTGTCTTGGGTACGCTGTACTATAGGCTCGATCAACTGGTCCTGGCCATGAAAGAGTCGCGCGGCCGCCTCGATGTATTGACTTTTGTCAATATTTCCTTTTTGACAATGTGGGTTTTCGAGCGATGGCCATCCTATGCTCCAACTGCTCTCAAACTTGACAAGTGGTGTCCCCCAGGCGAGACCGAAGAGCGTAACAGCGGCAGGGCTGCGAGGTGGTTTGGAGCGAGCAACACCAAGTGCGTTTGGAGTTTGATATGCGACAAACGGAAAGAGTTTACTGCCAGGCCCTATGCCACGCGTGTCGAGAACGTGCGATGGTTTCCCAAGCTGTACCCTTCCAAGGGTGTTGTCTTCTCAGAAGAGTTGCTCTTCGAAGAGGGATCGCATTTCCATGAGCGCTATCGCGAGTTCTTTTGCTGGTGTCTACGAGGTTCTCTTCCTGCCCTCGCAGAGCATATTCGTGAGCTCGCACCAAGGTATGAAAGGATTACCGTGGACGTTGACCCCACTCGAGTTTCGCCCCAGTTTGGTTTTGACGCGGTGGCACCATCAATCTGGCCCCAGTCCATTATCAGAGGTTGCTATAAGCGCTTGCTAACAAAGGAGTGCAAGACAGTCTTCATGAACAATCTGCCCTTTGAGCAGCCTGCAGGGACCCGCGAGGGTGGTTTTTCTCAGAACTGGCTCGCATACTGGATCGCCCAGCAAACGAGGATTGAGACGCAGTCGGCCGCACAGCCAAGTAGAGCCCCCTTGATCAAGAGAAATTTTTTTCCATTTCGCCCCAATTGCAGTCTGAGCGAGTCTGAATATGGTTGCTACTCACTGTTGGATCGTGAGAACCATTTGTGCCCTGACATCATTCTGAAGGAGAAGGTCGCCGTAGTTAAGAAGGGCGACACGCATGTCGTCAGATACAGCAAGGCATTTTCTGAGGTAAACAATTTCTCGACACGTGCGTTACGCTTCTTGATTTCCTTATGCTGACGCCTTTATTCTGTCCTGTTTGCTGTAGTGTCATGTGCGGAGATTCGCATCTGGTGATCGCTCCAAGTCATTGGTTAACACCATTGTTGCCACCAGAAGACAAAAGCAGTCGTTTCGGCTAGCATGGAGGATGGACCCTGAGGTCGAAACCAAGATTTGCGCAGTCATGAATGCTTTTGCTGACTCGCTGATAGACAATGCTCCGGCCTTGTCTCCTCCCAAAAATGATCCGTCCCCTCCAGCGACTGCGGCGCCGAAAGTGAAGAGACCCAGGCAGAAGGGAATTACGATTTCTTCTCCCAGAAGTGCTCCAGCCTCTCCTCCGGTGAGGTCCCTTTCTGTCGAGGACAAAGGCAAAGGTCGCATGCCTAGCAAAGTGCGGAAAGAGCTCGCAGTTGAGACTTTCGTTCCATTCGACCAAGAGGAAGAAGGAGAGAGGCAGGAGCCCCGAGAAAGTGATGAAGAAGAAGAAGAAACAACAGCTGTGATGCATGAGGAAGAATCAGGAGGTACTTCCGTCGCATTTCTCTTCCCATCATCGTAATTTTTTTTTTAATCCTTTCCAATCATATCTTCGCAGATGATGATGATGATGAGATCATCGGTGGCCTTTTGGCCAAGAGGCAAAAGAGAGATACCCATTCTGGCATTCCAGACGACCCCATAAGCGAGGACGTTCTTGCTGAATCCAGGAAGACAGCCGCGGAGGCTGCTGAAAGAAGGAGACAGCGGGAAGAGGAGGAGCTCGAGCGTGTGAGACAGCGGAGCCTCGAAGAGCAACATGTTGACGACTTAGTGCGTCCAGCTAGCGAGGAAGATGAGCTTCCCGAAGAAGTGGTTCCCCAGGCGGAGGAGGAAGATGCGGTTCCGGAAGAGGATGCAGCAGCCCTGGAGCAAGTCCAAGCGGACTTTGAGGAAATCGCAGCGGCGATAAATGTGAGATCTTCAACCTCGCAGTAACTTATAGAGATGTTATTGTGGGTGCGTTAAAGCATGGTGTGTCAAAGACTGACATTCGCCGTTGGCTAGTAGACAAGTGCGAGAACCTTCAGGTAAATATTTGAGCGATATGCATGTGCTAGACCTGAGCAACTTGAAACAGGATCATGACTGGTTTCTTCGCATCCCAGGTCACGCTCCTTTTAAAGACTTGCTTAGTGAGGAGACACTAATAGGACATGGTTCCACGTCCTTAGTGTATGATGAAGATACCTCAATCCCACCTCCGCGTGGAGGTGCTTACTCTTAGCTTTAGTAAAGATAGCGAAATAACTTATAGCACAAGTTACCTCATATTATCGCATTTAATATCGCAGGCCATGCTGAGGAACCTGTGCTGGAGCAGAGAAGTCAGCCTTCTGCGTCCTATGTTCCGATTCCGAGCTCCCATACCGAGAAGCCCGTCGCAGCTGCTGAACACGCAAGTGAGCCTCTCGAGGACATCATCGAACTTTCCGATGATGCTGAAGCTGATGCTGTGCTAATGGATGAAGATGTCCATACTGGTCCTGAGGAAGTAAGGACAAGTGCTGCTAATGCTTTCGCATCTGAGAGCGTCCTTCGCCAAGCGACTTCGGTTGTCACTTCGCCTCCGGCGATGACTGAGCCAGCGGCACCTATTCCTGCGTGGAGCTTTTGGGGCTCGCAGGTTGGGAATGCAGTCGCAGCTGGTGCGGCCTACACTCTTCCTCCTGACTATGAGAAGTTGGAGCTCGCAGCTGATAGGAGAGTTATGGAGCGAGGACAGTCTTCGACCACCCTGGCAGCGCGCATTCCTTCTCTTCATGAGATTCTGGAAGGAACTGGTAAGTAGAGCTTTACTGTTCGCATCTCGCATTATTCACTTGCGAGTTTGGCATCATAACTTAGCTTTGACATCACTTTAGGTTTGAAGCAAACCGATGTAGACTGGGTGGTTCGAATGCGCCTCACCTACCCCCAATCGTTTGTGAGATCTCTGGAGATAGGGCCCTTCGACAGGAGGTTGTTTCTTACTGAAGCCATTTGGATTTTGGAGCAGCTGTCTGCGGCTACGCCTGCGACCATTTCTGTCCAGAGTGCTGAATTGCTATGTGGCATGTGCCAAAATCTTCTTACCAAAGTCCAGGGAAGACTGGGTTCAAATTTCTAATGAACAGAGTCACGTTGATTCGCGCAGCCGTAACCTTGAAACTTGGCCACCAGAATCTCGCAGCTGAGAAGCAGAAGGTGGAGCAGCAAAAGCAAAAGGTTGACGAAGCTCTGAAGCTCTATCATGAGATGAATGCCAGGTGCGAGCAACTAAAGCAAGAAGTGGAACAGGTAGAGAAGTTGAGCCATCAGTTCGAGCCCGAAGACTCCTTGATCAAGAATTTGCTTTGACTTTTCGAATTTTAAAAAAAATAGCACGGAAATAGCTGAAACATTAATGTAATGTTTGAAGAATTAATGTAATGTTGCTAGGGTTTCTCCCCCTTTTTTTAACAACAAGAATGAATTTTCCCGTTTTGCCCTTTCCGGGATTTGATAGGATATCTCTGTGCATATCCAATTATGACATCATCAATTGATACTCTGCTTGATTTTCGCGCTAACTTCTCGGCAGATAAGCACACTTTCGTTGGGAAGTCCATCCGAATCATGACCATCCGTCATTTATTAGGATACGCAACTGAATCGTCGTAGCCTTTAGTAGGGTAATTGATTGTTACCGCTTTTCAAGGCGTAAGTGATTGAACTTACCCTCTTTTCGAATTCTGCTGACTCATCTTTGGCAACTGAAGAGTCTCCACAGGGTCTATATAAACCCTGTCTTTGCTATTTGGGTTCTTCATCCCAAAAAATGTGCTTTGCCGTGAGTCCTTACGACTGCTGGCTTCAACGCTTGTTTTCCGTTGATTCATGGCAACTTCAAGTTGTGAATCCTGAGTTTGCGCTTTGTGCTATAGAAATAGTTTCCAAGATCCACTTTATGAGGAATATTGCTCTTTATAACCATCATAAAGAAGATGGGAATGATATCTCACGTGTGTTCGAAGAATTTTCTTCGTGTATTATGTTTGCAGGTCATGTTTCCGGCCGCCTCCTGGTGAGGTGCAGCGCCGAAGTGACCGTGCTACCGTCTCGTAATGAACGGCGGAATTCTCCTCCAGCATCCCTGGAGGAGGATTTCTTGCCTCTTCGTTCTTGAACTCAGGGGGCTTGTCAATTCCCTTGTCTATCATGACAAGGAGTCCATCACCAGAGGAATGACTGCTTCGCCTGTTTCGCAGGGCAGCATATGTCGGAACAGGAAGTTCCTCCGGTGCCTATCTTGATCAGACAGAGGCCTTTGTCACCCCTTGGGGTCTTGGACGTATCGTCACGCAGATCTTGCCACTAGGGACGTAACAAATGACGAGTTGATCTCTTTGCAGCATCATCCCTTTTGCTATAGATCTTTGGCCGCAGATCTGTGTATTGCATAACCGGTGTTAGAACCGGTGGGTTCATCCCTTTTCAGTCAGGATTCTCGTAGTGTGTTTCTGCTGACTTGTCAGCTACTTTTCGAGTGCATTGTAAGCCATGTTGGCCGTGTAGTTAGATTCGAGCTTTTTCGCTTGTAAGCTGCTATCTAGACAGATAAATTGTAAGTCTTTTCGACTCATAATGATAAATAAGCCTTTTTTGTTATCTGCTGTCTTTTTGCAACAAAGTACAACTTCGCATGCGTTTCGGCATATTTCACTTTGCATAATGCTATGTAATGGTTTCGCATTTGCTACCTGCCATATGAATTCGCAGATGATTTAATAGATCGTTCGAGATCATATTTTCGCAGCTGTGCCATCTTGGCAGATGGTCTTGTGATTAGCCTTTGATGTACGTGCCATCGTATCAGATAGACCTTTGTAGATCACTTAAGATCATTTTCACAATATTGCTATCGTATTCGTAGAATGCCTCCATCACCGCAGATAGGTTTGGAAGATCGATCGAGCTTACTTTTGCACGTAAGTTGCCATCGTAGCAGATAGGCTTTACTAGATCAATTAAGATCATTTTCTGCATGTGTTGCTATCATAACAGATAGGCTTTAGAAGATCAATTAAGATCGCATTTGTATGTGTTGCTATCGTAACAGATAGGCTTTAGATGATCAATTAAGATCGCATTTGCATAGGCTGCTATCGTAACGGATAGGCTTAGATGATCAATTAAGATCGCATTTTCATAGGCTGCTATCGTAACAGATAGGCTTAGATGATCAATTAAGATCGCATTTGCATAGGCTGCTATCGTAACAGATAGGCTTAGATGATCAATTAAGATCGCATTTGCATAGGCTGCTATCGTAACAGATAGGCTTAGATGATCAATTAAGATCGCATTTGCATAGGCTGCTATCGTAACAGATAGGCTTAGATGATCAATTAAGATCGCATTTGCATAGGCTGCTATCGTAACAGATAGGCTTAGATGATCAATTAAGATCGCATTTGCATAGGCTGCTATCGTAACAGATAGGCTTAGATGATCAATTAAGATTGCATAGGCTGCTATCGTAACAGATAGGCTTATAATAAACTGAAATAAAGCAAAATTGACATCCAGAAATATGAAGTTTCTCATTTGGGAGAATTCTTTTATTATAATGCTCTCGTATGGGAGAGATGAGGTTACAATCCTCTCATATGGGAGAGGAGCTTGTGTAAATTGCAGTCATACAAGACATTAGGCGACATTATAAAATGCATGAAATGAGAGAAGTCAGGGATAGTACTTCTTAATCCAGCGCATGTTGACTGAACTCGGGGTTGAGGTTGTGCCGTGCAACCTTCGTATGCTGCAGTAGCCACTGTCAAAGACTTCTGTGACTTCGAAGGGCCCTTCCCAATTGGCTGCGAACTTCGGGTGAGTCGCTTCTCGCATACAGTGGTCAGATGCGCGCAAGACCAAGTCTCCGACTGCGAAATCTCTTCGCTGGACCGTCTTATTATAAGCGCGAGCGATTCTTTCTTGATAGCGCTTGTTGGTCCTCTTAGCTTGTTCTCGCTTTTCTTCCAGCAAGACTAAGTCATGATCGCGTTGATTTTCATAAAGTGCATGGAAGGCCAGCCTTGCCGAATTGACTCTAACCTCCGCAGGCACCACGGCCTCGGCCGCATAGCATAGTAGGAACGGCGAGGCCCCCGTGGGTGTCCTTGGAGAGGTTTGGTAGGCCCACAGAGCTATGCTTAGAGAGTCAGCCCATTTCTTGTGGTCATCTGCGACCATTTTGCTCAAAATCCTCAGCAGCGTTTTATTGGTCGCTTCGGCTTGTCCGTTCCCCTTCGGGTAATAACGGGTAGAACATATCTGCCTGATGTTGTACTCCGCTAGCTTCGCAGCTACCTGGCGATTAACAAAGGGAGTACCGTTATCCGAAAGAATGGTGTTTGAGATTCCGAACCTGCATATAATGTTTCCTTGAATGAAGTTGACCACAGCTAGTGCATTTGCCGTCTTCAGTGGTATCGCCTCCACCCATTTGGTGAATAGCTCGGTTGCAGTGAGAATAAAATGATTCCCGTGTGACGTTGGTCGGATGGGACCAATGAAATCCTGAGCCCATGTGTGAAATGGCCATGGCGTCCCTAATGCATGTAGATCCACGGCGGGAGCGTGCACTAGGTTTCCTTTGAATTGGCACTCTTGGCAGCGTCGTACTTTAGTGCGGCAATCGACCTCCATCGTGGGCCAGAAATATCCAATTGAGAGGAGCTGTCTGCATAATTTTGCACCTCCTTGGTGTTCCACCTGATGAGAAAGGTCCATGACTTCTTGTGCTTCTCTGCCGTCTAGACATCGCAGCAAGTTGCCCTCGTGACCTCTTCGCCAAAGTAGGTTTTCCTGTACTACGTATCGAGATGCTTTCCTCTTCAATTTCTCGGCTTCTTTTCTTGATTCGGGCAGGGTGCCCTAGGTGAGATAATCAAAGAGCGGCTTCCTCCAATCCGTGTCATCGTCGGTTAGAGCGATGAGTAGAGAGTCTTTTATTAGTGCGCAACTCTCGCACTTCCCCTGTATCAGGGCCGCGGCTGTTGACATGTCTGGCCAATGAATGCCATATCTTTGAGCCTTCCGGTAGATTGACACCTCGCTTTCTCCGCAAGCATGTTGGTGAATCTTTTCTAACAATATTTGTCCCTCTTGCTCGGAAACGCATCGCATGAGTATTCCGCCAGAGCCCTTGAAGTAAAGGGTGTTGTCATGTATGCAGTACCCTTTTGTGAGTGCCCAGTTTTCGCTGCTTGTGCCTTCCGTAATAGCTTGTAGGATTGTTTTTCTCCAATCCGTGTCATCCATGTGCTCGTCGTCGCACGCATCTTCTGTCAATGCCGACGATGTTCGCACTTCAATGGAGATCTTTGCGGGACATTTGTCTGTGCTGACCTTAGATCCCAAGGTTGCGAGAGCGTCCGCATGCCTGTTGTCTGCTCGGGGCTTGTGCTCGTACCTCACATCGCAGAATTGTTGTACCAGCTTTTGTACTAGGGTGCGGTAAGACAGGAGGTTGATCTCCTTCAATCCATACTCGCCCGAGGCTTGCTTAACGATCAACTTGGAGTCTCCCATGACCGTTAGGTTGCTTACTTCTAAAGCTTTCGCCGCACGGAGCCCTGCGATGAGAGCTTCATATTCCGCTTCATTGTTTGTGACTGCGAAGTTGAGCTTTGCGGACATCTGTATGACCTCCCCATCTGGTTTGGTCAAGACTATCCCAATGCCTCCACCTTTCCTTGTTAACGAGCCGTCGAAGTGGAGTGTCCAATACGGTACGTCGATTGCATAGATCTCAGGTCCTTCGAGCTCTTCCTCGATCACGGGCTCATGGCTGTTGTCGGGGAACTGCGCCAACAGATCCGCTACCGCCTGCGACTTGATCGCTCGCGGTCGCACGCATGTGATATCGTATTGAGAGATGGTCATGTACCATTTCGCCAATCTCCCGCCCGGAGTAGTGTGAGTTAGCAAATATCGTATAGGATCGCTCTTGGTGACCACTACTACTTTGTGTGATGCAAAATAGTGTTTCAACTTCTCTATCACAAAGAATAGAGCAAGGCAATGACGTTCAATGTTTGTGTACCTTGATTCAGCAGGTTGCACAATGCGAGAGATGTAGTAGATAGGCCTCTCTTGGCCTTCGTACTCCTGAGCCAAGAGCGCTCCTATGGATCTCCTTGTTGATGTCAGATATAGCAGAAGCGGTGATCCCGATTGAGGTGCGATCATTATTTTTGAAGACGTCAGCAAATCCTTCAGCTTTTCGAATGCGGCTTCGTGCTCCGGAGCCCAGTTGTACGCGGCGTCCTTCTTGAGGAGAGCACTAAAACAGCATGTGATTTCTGCGATCGCTGGGATGAATCTTCGCAGATATGATAGCTTTCCCAAGAATGTTTTCAAGGTACTCTGGTTATGAGGTGGCGTCATGCCAGTGATAGCTGACACTTTCCCAGGGTCAGGCTCGATTCCTTGGCGATGAACTACGCATCCCAAGAACTTCCCTGAGGTTACCCCGAATGCGCATTTCATGGGATTCATCTTCAGCTGAAAGCTTCTACATCTATTGAACACCTTTCGTAGATCCGCGAGGTGATCTGCTTCGTGCTTGGATTTAACAACCAGGTCGTCCACATAGAATTCCACTTCTTTATGCATCATGTCGTGGAACAGAGCCATCATGGCCCGCTGATAGGTTGCACCCGCGTTTTTGAGACCAAACGGCATCACTGTGTAGTTGAACACCCCCACTGGAGTGATGAATGCAGTTTTCCGAGCATCTTCGGGGTCCATCTTGATTTGGTTGTACCCGCTGAAGCCGTCCATGAAACTGAACATGCGATGGCCCGCTGTTGAATCGATAAGCAAATCGATATTGGGCAGTGGGAAATCGTCCTTGGGGCAGAAGCGATTGAGATCTCGGAAGTCCACGCAGATGCGGAGCTGTCCGTTCTTTTTCACTACTGGCACGATGTTGGCCAGCCATGTGGGATGGTGGTTCGGCTCTATGAACTTGGCATCTAGGAGTTTGACAGTCTCCTGCTTGATTTTCACGTTAAGCTCCGGCCTGAAGCTCCTTGTACTCTGCTTTACTGGTTTAGAGCCCGGGATGATGTCTAAACGGTGCATGGTGATGCTTGTATCCAGACCTGGCATCTCATCATATTCCCATGCGAACACATCCTTGTATTCAGTTAGGAGTTGTAGCAGCCCTTGCTCCTCTTCGCTTGTGAGGTCCGCACTTAGAAAGACTGGCCTTTTCTTTTCCTCGTTCGGGCTGAGGAACACTTCCTTTAGCTCTTGCTTTTGTGGTCTGGGCCTGTCTTCCATGCATTCAGGTGCTTCTTTGAGTTTCTCGTCTGGAGTGCCCTGTACTGGCTTTTCCGTCAGCGCGATTTGCTCAATTTGATTGATTTGACCATGGATATCCCCATGCTCGTGTGAGGACATCCCCTCGCACCTTCATATGCGATAGCACTTCTTCCCATTGGCGTAGAAGCTCTCTATCTCTTTGCCTTCGGGGTTATGCTTTGCGATTCTCTTCAAAGTATACAAATTCTTTCGATGATATGCGATACGCGGCGCTCTTCGCGTGTAGGCGGCTTTTCCTTGGCATCTTCCCTTGTCACCATTACGCCCGCAGGTGACTAGTCCTTGATGTCCTCCCATAGAGGCAAAGGAGTAGGGTTGAATGGTCCCGGTGTTTGCTCGTCCGCCATTTCGGTGAACCACACTGCCTCGCTAAGATGTGCTTCATCCAAGTTGAATGGGTTCGTCGAAGCCGGTATCTCAACTATTCTGTCATTCCAGATAGCTTTCATAACCTGGTGAGCCGTTGAAGGAACTGCATCGAAGCGATGAATCCAGGCTCGACCTATGATCATGTGGTACGTGGTGTTCGCGTCTATGACATAGAACTTTGCTGAACACTTGATTCTGCCAATCTGAACGCCCAAGCGGATCCATCCGATCATCATTCTAGAGTCGCTTCCGAATCCCATCAGCGGAGATGGACGTCTGACGATCTTGTGCTCGGGAATCCCTGCTAGCTTCAGTGTATGGAGCGAAACGACATTGACCGCTGCTCCTCCATCGACGAATGCTCGTTTGAACTCGATGCCATTAATGATGGCCGTCACATACAGAGGCCTCTGGTGGCTCGCATCTGTCTTCTTATCGTTGGCAGAAAAGGTCATAATCTTTTCTGTAGAGCGAGACGCCCTGATGACTTTCCCGTTGGACACTACAAGATCCTCCTCGTAGTCCTCCGCTATTCTCAAGATCGCTTTTGTCATATCTGTCCGGCATTTCTCCGAGAAATTCATCTCGTCGAAGAATCTGCTGAAGCCGTGCGACCCTTTCATCCGGTCGGCACGTTCATCCTCCGTGTCCATGCTGTAGTCTTCGTCTTCATGGACCTCGGCAACGACGGGTAGACCATCCTTTGCGACTTCTTCCAAGTCAACGATCGAGATCATGGCGACCTCTTTGCCCTTTGAGCCCTGCTCCGCATGAGCAGGAAGTGGGTTGTTGCGCACATCCTTTTTGTGATCGCTGACGATCAGCTCGCCGTTCTTCATCTTCTGGTCGAATGCGAACCTGATCTTTTTACATTCAGCCGTGGGGTGCATGACCTTGCTGTGGTACTCGCACCACTTAGGGTCCCTTACCATCTCCTTGGAGGGTATCTTCTCGAGCGGCGGTAGGACACCGTCCTTACGCCACTGCCTGCAGAGGTCGCTTGCCTCCTCTACCGAGCATGGTAAGGGTGGTGCGTCGAAGTTCACAACTTTCACTTGCTTCTGGGGTGAAACTGTATTAACCTCAGCTTCGCGTCCCCTCTTGTAACTGAATCTCCCGATCTTGTAGGTGGCGCCGCTCGAAGCTCGCTCCGGAGCGTTCTTCTTTTTCTGTCTCTCGACTATAGGCTCGATGTTCTTCGTGCATTCGATTAGCTTTGAAAACGTAGGTGTTTGCAAATTGATGAGCATACCTTTGTATTCGTCTCGCATGCACTGCAGGCATATCTCTACAAGCCGGCTTTCGGGCATTGGATCTTTGCACTCCAAGGATTTCGCCCTGAACTTCTTGATGAAAGTGATCTCGTCTTCCTCGCGCTTCTGATACATCCGCGAGAGATGGATCATGGTTACCTTTTCTTCCATCTGGAAGACCTTGGTGTAGAACTTCTGGACCATGTCATCCCAAGTCTTCACGGATCCGGCTTCCAATGTTCGGTACCACTTGTACGCTACATTCCCTAGGGATTTCGGGAACTCTCGCATCAGCAGTTTGGGATCGGCTCCGTACGGACCCATGACATCAATGAAACGCATGACATGCTCATGAGCGTTTCCGTTGACATCCTCGAACTTGTCCCATTTAGGAGCCTTGTACCCCGCCGGGTTAGGCATGAGATAGATCTCTCGTGGAATAGGTGGATCATTGTCTAACTTCTGGATAATGGTATCTGCGAACGACTGATGAGCCAGAATAGTGTCCATGCGCTTCTGCAGAGACGTCATGCATTCTGGAATGCTCCCCTCGGTAGCTGAAGGAGGGTTTGCCGCCGGCGGGGGCGACACATACGCCGTCGAAGGATTAGGGACATATGGACTACTCGTATTGCCCCAGATCGCCGTTGGAGGAGGCAGAGGGTACTGCAAAGTTGGGTTAGACGCCAAAGCCGAGGGCTGAGGAGTGTGGGCAGCGAGAGGCAACATCTGAGCTGTTGACCCCTGAATCGAAGGCAGCTGCGTGGTCGCCGGTGGAGTCTGCAGATTGGGGTTGGGAGGTGTGGTTGACACTCCTAGTCCCGGAGCGGTAGGAGCTCCTCCTCCTTGAGAGACGGCGGTGGGTGATGAAGGATTTGGCACAAGGGTGCCCAGAACGGCCAAGATCCGTTCCAATTGCACAGATTGAGCCTTGAGAGCTTTCGCCTGACTTTGGACAGTGGCATCCAAAGACTCTAGCGTCGGTGTCTCGCCGGGAGTGGTAGGAGTACGACGGGTTTCCTCTCCTGAGGCGGTTTCGGTGGAAGGCGATCTGTTGCTGATATCATCCTCCTGAGACATGGTTGCTTTTGCTGGTAAGTTCACGTCGGGTTCACCAAAATGTGCACAAGAGATTCCGGCGGGGAGACCTCCGTGTACACCGTATATAGAGGATCAAGGATCGCACAGGAAGAGTGGGGTTGTGTGTAGGGAGAGAGTAAGGCAGTAGTAATGTCTGAGAGAGAGACAGAGGTTTGGCAGAGCTTCCGCGTATGGCCAGTGTGTTCCCCTTGTATGGAAAGGTTAACGTCCTATATATAGCAGAGAACATGACCGTTGTAGTGTGGTTAATTCGCCCATTGATGGCGGCTTAATTAGCTTAACCATAACGGCACGTTCGTCCATGTATATAGGGACCGTTACAGCACGTGGTGCGCGAATACCGGAACCGTTACGAGGTTGACCGGGTTTGACCGGATTGACCGGGTTTATGGATCTCGTGCCATAAATCTCTCAAAACAGTTACTAAAGGTCGCGTGCGGGCTTGGCTCGCACGCGACAGGACTTACTCTAGCCTCCAAACCACTAAGTCCCTACAAGTCCCGTGCGGTGGTATGCGAGGGCTTTGTCTCGCAGCCCCCACATGGATCAGCTCGGCTGGTGATCCAGTGTGTGTCGAGCACAATATGGTGTGCTGGATGGTTGCCACGTGGCCAAGATCTGTCAGCTCAGAAAGCACTATCTACAGCGGGAAACTTTATAGCCTCAAAAACATTAAAGGCCACATTCTCATTGTTGATCTGCATAGTCAGCTCTCCATTGGACACATCAATTATAGTCCGCCCCGTTTCCAGGAATGGGCGGCCAAAAATAAGGGGGACATCATCTTCGGCCTCCATGTCTAGGATCACAAAATCAGGTGGGAAGATGAGTCCTTCAACTCTCACTAATAAATCCTCCAAAACACGCCTTGGGCGTTTTATGGTGCGATCACCCATCTGCAAGCACATCCTGGTAGGTTTAAGATAGCCCACACCAAGCTGCTCAAAAACCGATGTGTGCATCAAATTGATACTTGCACTAAGATCACATAATGCCCTCCCATGAAAAGCATATCCCAATGTCATAGGAATGATGAAACCACCCGGATCTTTCATCTTCCTTGGTTCCAAGTTTTGCACAACGGCGTTACACTCCTCATTCAGAGTTACGGTTTCAAAATCATCCACGCGCCTCCTATTAGAGAGGAGGTCCTTGAAAAATTTAGCATACTTGGGCATTTGCGAAATGGCCTACGCAAAAGGGATATTAATGTGCAGCTTCTTGAAGATATCTACAAACTTCTTGAAGTGCTTCGCATCCTATTGACTCTTCAACCTTTGAGGGTATGGTACACGCATGCTATATTCTTCCTTAGGCTTCTGCTTCTCATTCGACTTCCTCACCATGTACTTTGATTGGGGAATCACGGTAGGAACGGGAATCTCATCCAAAGCCTTTTCAGTGGCCTTAGTCGCCTCATCTCGCGCATGGGTAGGATATGGGGATCCTGAGTAGTGGTCCCACTGCGAGTAGTAATAGCCTTCAACTGCTCAGTTGGAGTAATAGTGTTGGAAGGAAGCATACCAGGTGGGAGTCTAGTATTTTGATTGGAAATCTTTCCAATCGGCGTCTCATGATTCTTCATTGTGGCTTCCATAGAGACAATCTTACACTCCATCCTGTCTTGATTAGCCAGCAATTTCCTAAACAAAGCATTTGTCTCTTGTTCATCCGACTGCTGAGCCTGTTGTTGTGGAGCTTGTGGAGCTTGTCTCTGCACTTGGTATGGAACATTAGGTTTCTGGCCAGGTGCGTATATTCCACTGCTTGGATTGGCATAGCTGAAATTGGGGTGGTTGCGGTTATTCGGATGATATGTGTTAGACCATTGCTGTTGTCGTGGTTGACCCATGTAATTCACGTCTTCAATACCATCTCTATATCCCTGATTTGCATCTGCTACCATCTCTCCCACTGACTTCACCTGTGCCGATGGATTCATATTACTGAAAGCCGAAGTCATCAATGCCATCTGGTGTTCGAATTTTTGCTCCACCATGGACTCAATTTTACTAACCAATGCTCCATCAGATTTTGTGTTTCTACGAGTTTCAGACCTCGTGGATTCACGTTTTGCCACATTATCCAGCAGATCCCGGCATCTCTGCAATCCTAAGCCCATAAAGTTTCCCTGAGCCATCATATCCAGTTCGTTTGCAGTTTCTCTGTCTAGAGCATTATAAAAATAATGTAAAAGTTTTTACCATGGCTCTCCGTGAGTGGGGCATCTGCGAAGGAGCTGCTTGAACTTTCTCCATGTGTCTCCCAGAGAATCATCTTCCTGTTGTGCAAATTTGTTATATCATCCATCCGTTGAGAAACCTTGGATGGCGGAAGATACTTCCTGAGAAATTCCTTGCAACACTCTGCCCATGTAGCGATACTGCCTGCTGGAAGTTCCATAAGCCATGTCTTTGCTTTTCCCGATAAGGAGAAGGGGAAAACCATGAGCTTTATCGTCTCGAGTGGAACTCTCTGATCATACATCATGGAGGTAATATGCTCAAAATTGAATACCTTTGCAGATTTCGAAATGCGCGGCGTTAATTTGTGGCCTGACAATAGTTGGTTGATATCCCTCCGGTGTAGTTCTGAAGTAATCCACCAAAGGACGCTCATCCTCTTGAACATTATTTACCTGTGCTGCCACATCTTGTGCATTATTCCCCCCATTGTTATTGTTTCCCCCATTGTTATTATTACCTCCATCTCTCCTCACTTGTACCCCAACACCAAGACGTGGTTTAAGATTTGGAGGGTTCTAGCGTGCCATATCAGCTTGCACTTCGGTCAACTGAGCTCTGAGCTCCTCAGCTTCCCTTGCTCTATTTGCTGCATCTTCCACAGCTGCAACTCTAGCTGCTTCCGCATCTTGCATACCTTTGCGGATTCTCTCAAACTCAGCTCTGGTTTCAGCATCGATGGTATCTGAGCTTGATATCCTCTTGTCTCTACGCTGTGCTCGTAACAAGGATTTCGGGTCTTCAAGTGTAGGATGCAAAGGCTCGTCTCTAGAACGAGACATGCACCGTACAAGCTAACCTGAATCACAGATCACGCAAAACGTAGGCGAGTAATAGATATAAACAAAAAAGTAAAATCCTTAAAGCTAGGAATTATAACTAATTTACCGAAGTCCGCGACAACGGCGCCAAAAACTTGACACGCTCCAACTGCAAGTGCACAGTTGTCGGTGTAGTGATAATATTCCAGAAATCTGGGTTGTCGAACCCAAGAGACTTCTATCTAAATTAGTTAATAATTTCAATCATTATGTTGGTCAAGCGCAATTGTTTGTTTTCTAATTCCTACGGGAAATAAAAGACAAGAAATACAATTAATTCGATGAATTAATTCACGATTAATAGAGATTGATTTGTAGGAGTTTCTCAATAAGAAAAACAAATTCAGGATATCTCTACGGATCACTAGATATTTCACACTATGTTGGATTTACGTTTTGCTAACACGATGATTCTTTTTCTAGTTAAACGAGCACTCATACGTTGAAGATTTCTCAACCAACTTCTACACTTAAACTATCAAAGCCGATGTCTCTAGTCTAATCAAGTTCAAGTGTGCATTAAAATCGTTAGTCTACTCTTTGTTCTTAACTAACTAGCAATATTTCTCAACCCAAGATACGGCTAGTGTGTATTTCAATTTTCCGGGCAACAAGGGTAGATACCTGTATCGTTTACAACCTAGCACAATTCTATTAATACGTCTACCAATAGAAAATATAGATGAAAATCATAAAATACACATAAGTAGACAAAAATTCATCAATTAAGCTTAATTGCATGAGAGCAAATCCATAAATTACCAAACATAGTGATCAAAACCTAGTTTCCTACGAGATATCCCAATAAAGAGGTTTAGATACGCTTACTCATGATCAAAACACAAAGATTCATGAAAAGAATAGCAAAAACTAAAGAAAAGAAGTGTTTAGAAAGCAAATGAAGAATCTTCAAGTGCACAATCGCTTCCTCACTCCAAGATTTCTCCCAACTCTGTCTAATACGTCAAAGATACCTCTTCAAACCCTCCTAACCTGATCTAATACGATTCTATCAAGTTTAGAATAAGTTACAAGATATTATAAAAGAGCCCCGGTCGTTTTCTGAAAATTCCTGCGCACGAACTAGGTCATGCAACCTACTAAGTAGTTCGTATTACCTACCTGTGAACCCAGATCAGGTCGTGCGACCTGTGAAAACTCACTGAAATTCAAAAACAGGTCGTGCGACCTTTGAAGTAGGTCGTGCGACCTAGTTCCTTAGTAAATTTTCTTCAGCTTCTACACACGCGTTCCTCTTGCTTCCGAATCACTTCCCGGGCATCGTTTCTTCATTCGATCCTCCATTTTGAGCTCTCCTCATGCCCCAACACTCGTATCATCTTCTCGCGAGCTTCTCTAACACTTGATTCATCAACTCTCGCTTTCCTCCTCAAATCTCGAGCTCGCCTTAGCTTCCGAAGTTCGTTTCGTCTATCCACTTGCTCCTCGCGTGCCCCGTCCCTGAAAATCACAACACGAACACCCCGCGAAGATCAAATGTGACAAAACAAGATAAATAGCCCGTAAAATGATGAAATAAATGCCCGAACTTCACATTTTAGCATACAAACTCATTTTCTCAAATAAACACTTGATTTACTCGAAAAGACGCAACATTCTCCATTATGAGCATACAAAATGTAGGAAAATAAGAAATAAAATAACTCCGAAAACGGAGTTATAACTTATGCAAACTTGCTCACTCTATTTTTCCAACACCTTGAGATTCCTACTGCTGGTGAAGAGTCTATCACTTCTGGGAATTGTATGCTGAATGAGAAGGCTTTTGAGAAGATTGGGGTACTTAAGACCAAAGAGAAGGTTTGGAAGTTGTATTCAGATTTGACTGAAGAAGATCTGAATGCAAAGAAATTTGTTAAGCCCAAGGCCTTGACTCCTACTTCAAGCCAGCCATCTCAGCATCCTGATTTGTCTTCAATCCTTCAGAGACTTGATGGTATAGACATGGACAGTGAGATCAAAGAGAATCAGCATGGGTTTGAGACTGATCTCTCACAGGTTAAATACATGGTGGAAACCATCTTTAGGAGCATGACTGTAATTGATGTCCCTAAAGATGAAGAAGGTGCCAAGAAAGGTGAATCTGACACGAACTTGCCAAGTGAACATTCCAACTAGGAAGAGGCAGATCCAGTCAAAGACAAAGGAAAGCAGGTGGTAGTTTAACAAGCTGCTCAGGAAGGAGATGAAGTAGATAACCCTGACTCAGATGATTTGCTGATTAACCTGAAGAAGAAGAAGAAGAAGAAGAAATCTCCAAAGACTGCCACTAAGGACAAGACTGAAGAGGTGACTGCTGTTGGTGAGAATGAAGAGGAACAAGAAGAACAGGATATGATTGATGAAGACTGTGAGGAAGAAGAGGGAGATCAGGATGGAGATGAAGACACAACCCCTTAATCTTGCATATTCTTTCATTCCCTTTCTTTCTTTTTAAGTTTTTATTTTCAAAATTTTCTAGACACTGATCCAACAACTTCTCAATTTTTTTATGAAAGTCAAAAAGGGGGAGAAATATCTTAGGTTGTTTTGTTTTGATTTTATTTTTGTTTAGATAACCTATCTTTTGGTCAGTAGGATTTTTTGCAACTTACTTGCAGTCTTTGCTTTTTTTCATTAATAAGTTGGATCTTTTGGAATTACTGTGTTATTATTATTTATGTGAATTGTTTTCTAATCATTACTTTTTACAAAAACTAAGAATCAAACAGTTGAGGTTTTGTCTTCCATCAAGGGGGAGATTGTAAGGTCACAGATTTCATGAATTTGAAATACTTAGGTATTTCAAGGCCTTGAACCAGTTTTCAAAGCCTTGAATAAGGTTTCAGAGGCTTGAGCTATTTCAAGGCCTTGAACCAGGATTCAAAGCCTTGAAATTGTCTGACCTGCATGCATGTTCTGAGGGGGACTTTCTCTAAACTCTTTTGATTTAATTCTATCCCTCTCACCCCTGTACTAGATATGTTATTATTTGATGATGAAAGACAAACTGTTTTCATACATCTAACATTTTTTAATCTATTAGTTTCACTCAGTTTTGCAGGGAAATTTTATTTCCTAAAGATGCAGGATTTGTTTCCTTATCTGGCTTTTGCAGGAAGGAACATACTTAGTAAAGATGATCATGTGATCAATCAGAGACTCATGACAGCTTCTCAGATTGTTTAAAGACAATATCACAACAATATCTCTGGAGATTGTGATCAACTATCCGTTGGAGAAGCCTGTTAAGAGATTCAAAGTTTGTTGCCTCCAAATAGGAAATTGTTGCTGAAAATCTGGGATGATTTGCAGAGATTCAAACAGTATAAATGGAGCTCATTTTTAAGCAACAAGAGACAATACTCAACGGCCAAAAATATAGACACAATTATGGATTGTCAAGCATCAAAGAAGTTCATCACTCTCACAATCCAACTCACAGAAGTTCACTGCATTCTTTACTGCAGTTCTGCACTCTAGTGTTCTTCTGTATTGTTCTTTATTGGTAGATCATTTCTTTAATACTTCTATATTTCATTCTCAAGGATTGTTCAAGGTGAACAATAGAGAATTCTTAGTTAATCAGTTAGCTAGAGCAGGTACTATATAGGTTAGAGAGAACCACAAGCTGTAACAGAGTACGGTAATTCTTTGTGCTGAGTTCTAGAGCTTAGCTTTTGATTAATAAGAATTGAGTTGAAAATCCTGCAGGGAAAAGATCCCTGAGGTAGAGACGTAGGTCCAAGTGGACTGAACTCTATAAATCCTTTATCTCTTGCATTTACATGTTTAGTTACATACTTAGTTTTGCTGCATTCAAACTTGTCTGTTTTCAAGGGTTTGAAAATCTTTCAAGGCCTTGAAAAAGACTTGTCTGTTTCATTTCAAACTGTATCTCATTTCAAAGTCTTGAATTTGTGTTCAAGGCCTTGAACTCCCTTGCTCTTGAACTAAAACTCTTTTCCACCACAAGTTTTCCAATAAGTTGGCATACTCTATTCAACCCCCCCCCCCTATAGTATATGTGCTGCATATTCATCTGCATACTCCCCTTTCAATTGGTATCAGAGCTTGTATCACTGTATAAGATTTAACCATCTGGTGATCATGAGTACTGCAGGTGATGGTGGTTTCTCACAGGGAAGAGCTTCCAACAGACCTCCTCTATTTTTTGGAGACAACTTTGCTCACTGGAAAGCTCTAATGAAAATGTTCATCATTGATCAAGACATAGAGCTTTGGACCATTATTCATAATTGACCTCACACTTTCTTTACAGGAAGAGATGGGATCAAAACTCCCAAATCTGAAGACTCACTCTTACTCTTCTGAATTGGAAAATTTTTCTAAGAATTACAAAGCTATTAACACTTGTATTGTGCTTTGAGTACAGATGAATTCTACTGGATTTCGGGATGCAAGACTACCAAAGAAATCTGGGATAAGCTTGTGTTGACTTTTGAAGGAACCAGTCAAGTCAAGCAAACCAAGATCAACATATATCTCATGCAATATGAGTTTTTCAAGATGAATACAGATGAATCAATCAGAGAGATGTTCAATAGGTTCACAGACATTGTCAACAACCTTGATTCTTTGGGAAAACATATTTCCAATGAAGAAAAGGTGAGGAAGATACTGAGAAGTCTTCCAAAGGACAAATGGGAACCAAAGACAACAGCCATTGAAGAAGCTCAAGATCTTTCATCACTACAACTTGATGATCTACAAGGGAAGCTCCTGACACATGAAATATCCATGAATGAAGCTGATGGAGAGCTACATGAAGGTGTCAAGAACTTAGCACTCAAGGCCAAAGAAAATGAGAAAATTCAAAGCCTTGAAACTGAAGATGATGATGATGAAGATCCATTTGCATTGATTTCTAAAGCCTTTACCATAATTCTCAAGATGAATACACACTTTGGAAACAAAGACTTCAACAGAGAAAGAAACAGATCATCCTGTAGCAAGGACTACAAAGGTAAGTCTTCTTCACAAAATAAATCCAAAGTCATGAACTGCTTTGAGTGTGGTGATGCAGGACATTTGATAAGAGATTTCCCACACAAGAAAAGCAAGAAATTTCATAAGAAAGACCATGAGAGGAGAAAGAAAGCTATGATAGCTAAATGGAGTGATTCAGACAGCTCAAGTGAATCTGAATCCGAAGATGAACATGCCAACCTATGCTTCGTGGCCAAGCATGATGAAAGTTCTGAAAAGAACATTGAGGTAATGGTAAATTGTTTGATTTCAAAATAAAAAGATTCTCTTTCAGATTATCTTAGAACAATGCTTTTAAATGAAGAAGATTATTTGAAAGAGATGAGACTTTTGAAAGAAAAATTTCATGAGCAAGAAAAAGAGAATTTACAACTTGTTTGTGTGAATCAGAATCTTGAAATCTTTCAGAAGAAAACTGAAAGTGATTTCAAGGCCTTGAAAACCAGTTTCAAAGCCTTGAAACACAAGTCAAGGAAGTATTCACTGAGAACTCTTTACTGAGTAACAGCCTTGTTAATCGGAGACATCAGGTTGATGAATTAGATAAACAAAAGACTACTCTTGTTGAGAAACTTTTAGGAATCTGAATTAGTCAAATTCAAGCTTGGAGGCTCATAAAACAAGCTAAACTTGATTCTTGGAAGAAGTTCAAAGTCTGTTCACAAAACTGGTATTGGATACAATCCAAGTTTTCCAAGAAATAACAATACCATATTTGTGAAAGATGGAAGCCAAACTTCTCCCAAGTGTCATTTTTGTAACAAGATTGGTCATATGAAGATGACTTGTCCTTTCAGAAGAAGATACCCTCATATAATGAGGAACACATTCCCATTTCAACTTAAAGGACAAGTCAGACAGATTTGGGTTCCTAAAGGGGTCAGACCACCTAACATGGTTGATCCTGAGTATGTTTCCAAATTCCACACTTGGTCTAACAGATGGGTAAGGCAGTGATTGGTGTTTGCAAGTTGTCACCAATATCAAAGAACAGAAGTGGTTTATGGACAGTGGTTTCTCAAGACACATGAGTGGAAAGAGATCTATATTCTCATAATTGAAAGAGCAAACTGAAGGTTAAATTACTCTTGGTGAAAAAGGCAAATTCAACATTCTTGGTATTGGTAAAGTTGGTACAGATTCTGAAAATTCTATTATTGATGTATATCTAGTTGATTATTTGAAATTTAACTTGCTTAGTGTATCTCAGCTTTGTGATAAGGGCAATAAGGTTATATTTGATAAAGAGCAGTGTGTGGTGCAAAATGAGAAATCAGGCAATTGCATTCTCACAGCCTCTGGATCAAACAATGTTTGTACTTTTCAGACTAACAAATTCGCAGGTAAAAGCTTAAAGTGTCTCAAGGCCTTGAAAGAGGATTCAAGGGTTTGGAACAGAAAGCTTGGTCACATTAGCTTGCATACCTTGAACAAATTGATCTCCAAAGACCTGGTAAGAGGATTACCATCTATCAAGTTGAAAGAAGATAAAGTATGCAAAGCTTGTGCTCAGGGTAAGCAGACCAGAATCTCATTCAAACCAAAGAAGTTTAACTCCTCAGCAGAATGGAGTTGTTGAAAGAAAGAACAGGACTCTTGAAGATATGTCAAGAACAATGCTTCTAGAAAATAAGCTGCCAAAACATTACTGGGCAGAACCTGGGAATACAGCAAATTACATTCTGAACAGGTGCTTGATTAGACCTATCTTGAAGAAAACCACCTATGAACTCTTCAAATGGAGAAAGCCAAGTATCTCATACTTCAGACCCTTGGGTTGCACATTTATGTCCACAACAATGGTAAGGACAACTTGGGTAAGTTTGATGCAAGAAGTGATGAAGATATATTTTTTGGTTACTCTCTTAGTAGCAAAGCTTATAGAATTTATAGTAAAAGAACCAAGCTGGTTGAAGAAAGTATTCATGTTATTTTTTATGAAATCTATGATGGTTCTTTGAGTGAAAGTTTTGCAGACTTGAATCTGAACAAGCATGAATCAGAAGAAGAAGCTGAGAACTCTCTTGGGTTCAAGAAAGGTTCAGAAGGAAACAGAAGCCATTTTCAAGACATTGAAAACATGTCTCAAGGCCTTGAAAATAGAGATCAAAGCCTTGACAGAGATGATCATAAAGAGATGAATGATTAGGCTACTACTTCAAGACTAGAGAAGCAATATGGATAGCCTGAACCATGGTCTCCAAGAAAGAGATTCAAATATATTTCATCTCATCCAGCTGACAACATCATCTCTGACCCAACCACTGGTACACAAACAAGATCACAGTTGAAGAATCTTTGTGCTTTCAATGCTTTCATTTCTCTTGTAGAACCCAAAACTGTGAAGGAAGCTTTACAAGAAGCAGACTGGATTATAGCTATGCAAAGTGAACTCAATGAGTTTGAAAGAAACAAGGTGTGGAACCTAGTTCCTCCACCAACAAACCAGTCTGTCATTGGTACTAGATGGGTGTTCAAAAACAAATTGGATGAGAATGAAAAGGTGATCAGAAACAAAGCAAGGTTAGTTGCTCAAGGTTACAATCAAGAAGAAGGTATTGATTATGGGGAAACTTTTGCTCTAGTTTCCAGGTTAGAAGCAATTGGAATTCTGCTTGCATTTGCATCTTTCAAAAACATGAAACTATTTCAAATGGATGTGAAATGTGCCCTACAAGAAGAAGTTTATGTTGCACAACCTCCTGGTTTTGAAAGTGATAAGTTTCTCGATCATGTTTATAAACTTAACAAAGCTCTTTATGGTTTGAAACAAGCTCCAAGGGCTTGGAGTGAAAGATTGTCAAAGTTTTTGTTTGAAAATAATTTCAAAAAAGGATTGGTAGACAAGACCCTTTTCATAAAGACTCATGAGAAATATTTACTTGTAGTTCAGATTTATGCTGATGATATTTTGTTTGGAGCTACTAATGATCTTCTATGAAAAGAATTCTCAAGTCTTATGAGCAGGGAATTTGAAATGAGTATGATGGGAGAGTTGAACTTCTTCCTTGGACTCCAGATACATCAAATTAAGAAGGGCATATTTCTGCATCGAAGCAAGTTACTAGGGACTTGATAAACAAGTACAACATGTCTCAATCCAAAGAGATCAAGGCTCCAATGAGTTCTACACTATCTTTAGATAAAGATGAATCTGGTAAGAGTGTCAATGTAAAAGAGTATAGAGGTATGATTGGATCATTGCTATACCTTACTGCTAGTAGACCAGATATCATGTTCAGTGTATGTATGTGTGCAAGATTTCAAGTTGATCCAAAGGAATCACACGTAAGTGTTGTGAAGATAATATTCAGATATCTCAATGGTAACAAAGACTTAGGGCTTTGGTATCCAAGACATTCTAACTTCTCTTTGTATGGATTTTCAGATGTTGACTTTGCAGGTTACAAAGTTGATAGGAAAAGCACATCTGGAACTTGCCAATTTATTGGATCATCTCTGATCAGTTGACACTCCAAGAAATCGTGCTAAGAACGGTGATATTGTTCTTGCATTCGTTTCTACTAACATGCAGCATGCAGATATCTTCACTAAACCATTTCCAGATGAAAGATTTTCAGCACTAAGACTGGAATTAGGCATGCTAAATAAAGATGCATTGGTTTAGGGGGAGCATCAGGTAAGGAAGGTAAGTTATTATGTGTTTCAAAGGTTTGAACTTATTTTCAAAGCCTTGAAAATCTATTCAAAGCTTTGGTCTTAAGTGTTTCAGCTTAACAGCGTTTCAAGACCTTGAAACTATTTTCAAAGCCTTGAAAATAAGTCTGATAACTGATTAGTGAATAATTTTGGATCATCCACTATTGGGTGCTATCTTTGTAGATATTTGCTCAATATTGCCCCTACCTTTTTCAAAATTATTTTTCAGCCAAATATAGTATAAAATTATTTATTTCCAACAGCTTCAAAGATTTGAATCTTTGTAGATCATTACAGATCTTTCAAGATAAGAAAAATATTGCAGTTTCATTTTCAAAAACAGACTCTCTGAGTATTTGTCTCCTTCTCTTCTCCTTAACTCCGTAACAAATCTACCTCTCTCTATTCTTCTCCCAAACCCTAATGAGCACTAGAAGAGCCTCAGACAGAATTAAGATGGTCGGAGGTTCAAAACAGAGTATAGAGAAGAAGAGAAAGGCGGCAGTGGATGAAGTTCAAGAAATTAGTGGAGACTCCAATTCTATAACACCTAGTGCAGAGTCAGTTGTAGAGCTTCCTCCACCCAAGAAGAAAGTCAAGAAGAATGCAACTCCCTCCTCAGAGAAGAAGAAGAAGAAGAAGAAGAAGAAGAAGAAGAAGAAGAAGAAGAAGAAGAAGAAGAAAGTTGTTGAATAGAAGCAACAAGAAACAGAGGTCTATAGTCCAAAGAAGTTGAAGAAAAATAAGAAGGCTACTCAAGTTGAAAAGAGGAAAGGAAATGTAAAAGAGGACCAGCCAAGAGACAATGTGGAGAAAGCCTTGCAGATCTACTCAAATAACACTGCTCCTGATGAATCTTGGTTCATCTCAAACACTTCAAAAGCTCTTTGTGGTTCATGCTAAACCCCCAAGAGCTAGCCTATCCAAGACTTACCAGATTCCTCTATCTCAACTTGAAGCAACTTAATAATTCTCCAAACTTAGTTATCAAGTCTCTACTTGCTTGAGTTACAATGGAACTAGATCATGCTGAGTTTGCATCTGTCCTAGGGTTTCTTAAGTGTAACACCCCCAAAACGACCAAACCGGAAGCCCGGGGTGTCACCCGTACCCGAGATGAAACCCGAATACAAGGAGATTTTATAACAGAATATCCAACCCAAAATCCATAAAATAATTAATTAAAACTTTGAAACTTGTCTCGCCATGAGTTTGAAGAGTAAAGAAGTCGAGTAAGAGTATAAGTATGAAATAAGAATTCACAAATCTTTTCCTCTATCACTTCACTTGTGGGGAAACATTCCCAAACTCTTTTCACTTTAGTATCTCCATTGGGAAAACATTCCCAAACTTTCTCATTTGTCCAATCGGGACTTCCAATTCTCAATCATAAAGGTCCATCATTCAGAAAACATATATTACCATGTTGGCACGGGGAAGATCTACTAATAACTGGCTACCAGACCGTAGGTGTCGACACCCCCCTAAGACTTCTTGCGGCCAGAGAGGTAAGTACTGGAGGGAACTCGAAGCGGTTGCGGCCGAGCAAAATAAAATAAAGTGGGTCGAGAGACCGTAGTCAACATCGACCAATCTCAAAATATTGATCCCCGGTACAACTATTCCACTTTACGTCTTTACGTCTTATTAATGATGTGATAGTTTTGATAGAATCACCTTTATAAAATCAGTAAACTTTCTCAAATAAACAATTGAAGTAGAGATTCAAATTTTTAGACACGAAAGAAGATATGGGCACTAGGCCTGGCATGTTTACTTACCGTGAATCTCAAGCAAAGCAAATCACTTCCTAGTAATACTCGCCGTATCCTTCGTCAACGAATTTGTCGCCTACAAATTTAATAATATCCTATTCAACATATTGCACACAAAGTCCTATGAAATAAATCCCTTACTAACTCTCCTCAACCTTTGCAAACGTGAACAACCTCTTTTATAATAAAATACGCTTTATAACGCTAACGTTTATTATTTGTAAAAGCACTCTAAGCTATAATTATATAAATATAACTTATAAGATTGAATAAAAATGTCATTTTGTATCATTTAGAGTAGAGAATCATATTATTTTACCCCAAAAACACTTTTGATTCAAATAGTAATTTCTTCCAACCAAACAAGCCTTAGTAGAGAATATAGGTTATAAACTAACTAACCTTTATTTAAAAGAAATAACAAATTTATTTATGAAAAATAACTTATTCTAATTTGTTACAAACTTATAAAAATAAATAAGAAAAAATATACTTTTATTTTGGAGTGAAGATGAGTAAAAGAAATAATAAATATCTCTTGAGAGACTTGAACCTAAGACCTAATTCTCTCAAACCCACCAAGCTTTAAATACTAATATTTAACCACTGGGCCACAGCGCTACTTGGTGGTTATTCCCAGACAATAATATGACATAACTTTAAATGATAGTAAAAATTAAAAAGAACAAAACAAAAACAGATGAGAGAGAGAGTCAATCGGGTTTGCTTTTCCTTACCCGAACAGAGAGAGAAAAAGACGATGGGAGTGAGTGGTGGAGGCCGACGGTGGCGTCGGGGATGGGGCGGACGACGGCGGCGACGGGGCAGCCCATCGGGTGAGTGAGAGAGAGAGAGAGATTGAACGGGAGATAGAGAGAGAGAGAGAGAGAGAGAGAGATCGAAGGAGAGATTGAGAGGTCAGAGGGATTGATATTGTAGGTTTAAAATCAGAGAATTGAGGGGTTTATATAGCCTTGAGGGTGAGAAATCCAGCGAGTATTAGGAAACCCACCGGCGACAATTTCGATTTCGAATTGGGTCTTGATTTTGGACGAAATTGGTTTCTTGGTGAGAAATTATTGGTCTATGAGGAGTTGGGAGTAGATTGGGATTATAATTAAGTGAAAAGGAGACGAATTTGTAGTGTTGGTGTTGGTGGTGGAGATTGGGGCGGCCATGGGAGTACTCTCCCATTGGGAGAAGAAGTTTGGGAAAATGATATAATTTTAGGGTAAAGACACTTTAACCCCACTAGTTTAGGTCAAAAGACAACTATTACCCCCCTAAGTTAATTAAAAGACACACTTTAGGTTAGAAAAAACTACATAAAAACCCCTAATGGTTTTTAACATTAAAATTAACTTTCTAAATAATAACAACTAGTACCCAATCTTATACTAATGTCATATTAACACCCAATATTATCATAAAATATAATAGTAGCACATTAACACCCAATACTTATAATAATATTATATTAACACTCAATAATTTCAGAAAATACCCGTTTCAACATATTAACACTTAATATTTGTTAAAAATACCCGTTTCTAAATAACGGTGTATTTCATCCTTCCCCCCTTATAGAGAACTTCGTCCTCAAAGTTGAAACCACATTCTAAATGACCCCCAACTATGAATCTCCATTCAAGGGTATAACTATCAAATGCAACCTAATATCACACACGATGAGTAACATACTATAACGATGTACTAGAATGACGTACTTAAAATCTGAAGGGTTACATCCTTCACCCCTTAGAGAAGTGACGTCCTCAGAACTCAAAATATCTTGTCAAAAAGATTAGGACAGTTTCATCCTCATGTCATCCCTCGCTTCACATGTTGCCTCTCAAAGGTGTGGTCTATTAGTCATAATCCTACACTATAACCTATTGTATCATCCATACAATACCCTAAAGTATAAGTAAAAAAAAAATACAATACATGGCATATAGTGAGCACCTAATCAAGTAATATAACACATTGATCATCAAACAATTAGTTTCACATGCATTTGCACAAAATCCTAATTTCTAAAGACATATTAGCCCTATCCAGTACTACCCAAATTCCCAACGGTTTGTTTAATTTTAAATTCTTTCCCTATGTCCATTTTAAATTTCCCTACAGGTTTTAGATATCCCTTTTGGATAATCTGGCCCTTATGGGACATGATATCACAATCCCTCAACCATATATATCCAATCCATAATATCAATCCACAATATCCTCTCGATGTGGGGCGGAATATTACAATCCCCCCACCTTATATGCTCGACGTCCTCGTCGAGTGTGCCCAGTCACGTATCCCCTTGGCTGGCGGCGAACAGCCACGGAGCCCTTGCGGGATCAGGGTTGGCTCTGATACCATTTGTAACACCCCCAAAACGACCAAACCGGAAGTCCGAGGATGTCACTCCGTACCCGAGATGAAACTCGAATACAAGGAGATTTTATAACAAAATATCCAACCCAAAATCCATAAAATAATTAATTAAAACTTTAAAACTTGTCTCGCCACAAACATGGGCATTTATTCCAATCTAAAATTCAACTACTAAATAAAACGATTCTAGATGTGAAAATTAAATTTACTGAAGTGACGTGTCTCGATTTCCCCTAAAAGTCATGCTTCCACCTAAACACGTGTTGCAGAAACAAAAAGAAACACCACAGTTTCCAAAGTCAACGAAAAATACTGAGTAAGCAACACCCAAGCATGTAAACAGATTATAAAGCAGTTTAAAAACGACACATGAGTTTGAAGAGTAAAGAATTCGAGTAAGAGTATAAGTATCAAATAAGAATTCACAAATATTTTCCTCTATCACTTCACTTGTGGGGAAACATTCCCAAACTATATTCACTTTAGTATCTCTATTGGGAAAACATTCCCAAACTTCCTCATTTGTCCAATCGGGACTTCCAATTCTCAATCTTAAAGGTCCATTCAGAAAACATATATTACCATGTTGACACGGGGAAGATCAACTAATAACTGACTACCAGACCATAAGTGTCGACACCTTCTTGCGGCCAGAGAGGTAAGTACTGGAGCAAAATCAGGGCGGTTGCGGCCGAGCAAAATAAAATAAAGTGGGTCGAGAGACCGTAGTCAACATCGACCAATCTCAAAATATTGATCCCCGGTAGAACTATTCGACATTACGTCTTTACGTCTTATTAATCATGTGATAGTTTTGATAGAATCACCTTTGGAAAAATCAGTAAACTTTCTCAAATAAACAATTCAAGTAGATTTTCAAATTTTGAGGCAATAAATCACAAAAGCAGTTTAGACACGAAAGAAGATATGGGCACTAGGTCTGGCATGTTTACTTACCTTGAATCTCAAGCATAGCAAATCACTTCCTAGTAATACTCGTCGTATCCTTCGTCAATGAATTTGTCGCCTACAAATTTAATAATATCCTAATCAACATATTGCACACAAAGTCCTATGAAATAAATCCCTTACTAACTCTCCCCAACCTTTGCTAACGTGAACAACCTCTTTTATAATAAAATACGCTTTATAACGCTAACGTTTATTATTTGTAAAAGCACTCTAAGTTATAATTATATAAACATAACTTATAAGTTTGAATAAAAATATCATTTTTATCATTTAGAGTAGAGAATCATGTTATTTTACCCCAGAAACACTTTGGATTCAAACAGTAATTTCTTCCAACCAAACAAGCCTTAGTAGAGAATATAGGTTATAAACTAACTAACCTTAATTTATAAGAAATAAAAAACTTATTTATGAAAAATAACTTATTCTAATTTATTACAAACTTATAAAAATAAATAAAAATAAATATACTTTTATTTTGGAGTGAGGATGAGTAAAAAAAATAATAAATGTCTCTTAAGAGACTTGAACCTAAGACATAATTCTCATACCCACCAAGCTTTAAGTACTAACATTTAACCACTGGGCCACAGCCCTACTTGGTGGTTACTCCCAGACAATAATATGACATAACTTTCAATGATAGTAAAAACTAAAAAGAACAAAACAAAAACAGGGGAGAGAGAGAGTCAATTGGGTTTGCTTTTCCTTACCCGAACAGAGAGAGAAAAAGACGATGGGAGTGAGTGGTGGAGGCGGACGGTGGCGTCGGGGATGGGGCGGACGACGGCGGCGAGGTCGCCGGTGGAGGACGACGGCGGAACGGCGGCGACGGGGCAGCCCATCGGGTGAGAGAGAGAGAGGGAGATTGAACGGGAGGGAGAGAGAGAGAGAGAGAGAGATCGAAGGAGAGATTGAGAGGTTAGAGGGATTGAGATTGTAGGTTTAAAATCTGATAATTGATGGGTTTATATAGCCTTGAGGGTGAGAGATCCGACAAGTATTAGGAAACCCACAGGCGACAATTTCGATTTCGAATTGGGTCTTGATTTTGGACGAAATTGGTTTCTTGGTGAGAAATTATTGGTCTATGAGTAGTTGGGAGTAGATTGGGATTAAAATTTAGTGAAAAAGGAGACGAATTTGTAGTGTTGGTGTTGGTGGTGGAGATTGGGGCGGCCATGGGAGTACTCTCCCGTTGGGAGAAGAAGTTTGGGAAGATGATATAATTTTAGGGTAAAGACACTTTAACCCCACTAGTTTAGGTCAAAAGACAACTATTACCCCTAAGTTAATTAAAAGACACACTTTAGGTTAGGAAAAACTCCATAAAACCCCCTAATAGTTTTTAACATTAAAATTAACTTTTTAAATAATAACAACTAGTACCCAATCTTATACTAATGTCATATTAACACCCAATATTATCATAAAAGATAATATTAGCATATTAACACCCAATACTTATAATAATATTATATTAACACTCAATAGTTTCATAAAATACCCGTTTCAACATATTAACACTTAATATTTGTTAAAAATACCCATTTCTAAATAACAGGGTATTTCATCCTTCCCCCCTTCAAGAGAACTTCGTCCTCAAAGTTGAAACCACATTCTAGATGACCCCCAACTATGAGTCACAATTCAAGGGTATAACTACCAAATGCAAACTAATATCACACACGATGAGTAACATACTATAACGATGTACTAGAATGACGTAATTAAAATCTGAAGGGTTACATCCTTCCCCCCTTAGAAAAGTGACGTCCTCGGAACTCAAAATATCTTGTCAAAAAGATGAGGACACTTTCATCCTCATACCATCCCTCGCTTCACATTTTGCCTCTCAAAGGTGTGGTCTATTAGCCATAATCCTACACTATAACCTATTGTATCATCCATACAATACCCTAAAGTATAAGTAAAAAAAAAATGCAATACATGGCATATAGTGAGCAGCTAATCAAGTAATATAACACATTGATCATCAAACAATTAGTTTCACATGCATTTGCACAAAATCCTAATTTCTAAAGATATATTAGCCCTATCCAATACTACCCAAATTCCCAACGGTTTGTCAAATTTTAAATTCTTTCCCTATGTTCATTTTAAATTTCCCTACAGGTTTTAGATTTCCCTTTTGGATAACCTGGCTCTGATACCAACTGTAACACCCGTGGATTACTGTCCCAACAACTTCTTTACCTGTACCACCGGATAAAAATGCTTAAGCCTTGAAGGTGCTAGTAGTAATCCACAAGGTATATTATAAACCAGAAATCTAACTCACAAATATCCCATGTGGGAAATGATATCACAATCCCTCAACCATATATATCCAATCCATAATATCAATCCACAATATCCTCTCGATGTGGGACGAAATATTACAATCCCCCCACCTTATATGCTTGACATCCTCGTCGAGTGTGCCCAGTCACGTATCCCCTTGGCTGGCCGCGAACCGCCACGGAGCCCTTGCGGGACCAGGGTTGGCTCTGATACCATTTGTAAAACCCCCAAAACGACCAAACCGGAAGCCTGGGGATGTCACTCTGTACCCAAGATGAAACCCGAATACAAGGAGATTTTATAACAGAAAATCCAACCCAAAATCCATAAAATAATTAATTAAAACTTTAAAACTTGTCTCGCCACAAACATGGGAATTTATTCCAATCTAAAATTCAACTACTAAATAAAACGATTCTAGATGTGAAATTTAAATTTACTAAAGTGATGTGTCTCGATTTCCCCCAAAAGCCATGCTTCCACCTAAACACGTGTTGCAGAAACAAAAAGAAACACCACAGTTTCCAAAGTCAGCGAAAAATACAGAGTAAGCAACACCCAAGCATGTAAACAATTTATGAAGCAGTTTAAAAACGACACATCAGTTTGAAGAGTAAAGAATTCGAGTAAGAGTATAAGTATGAAATAAGAATTCACAAATCTTTTCCTCTATCACTTCACTTGTGGGGAAACATTCCCAAACTCTTTTCACTTTAGTATCTCCATTGGGAAAACATTCCCAAACTTCCTCATTTGTCCAATCGGGACTTCCAATTCTCAATCATAAGGGTCCATCATTCAGAAAACATATATTACCATGTTGACACAAGGAATATCTACTAATAACTGGCTACCAGACCATAAGTGTCTACACCCCCCCTAAGACTTCTTGCGGCCAAAGAGGTAAGTACTGGAGCGAAATCGGGGCGGTTGCGGCCGAGCAAAAAAAATAAAGTGGGTCGAGAGACCGTAGTCAACACCGACCAATCTCAAAATATTGATCCCCGGTAGAACTATTACACTTTACGTCTTTACGTCTTATTAATCGTGTGATAGTTTTGATAGAATCACCTTTGTAAAATTAGTAAAGTTTCTCAAATAAACAATTCAAGTAGATATTCAAATTTTTAGACAATAAATCACAAAAGAAGTTTAGACACGAAAGAAGATATGGGCACTAGGCCTGGCATGTTTACTTACCTTGAATCTCAAGCAAAGCAAATCACTTCCTAGTAATACTCGCCGTATCCTTCGTCAACGAATTTGTCGCCTACAAATTTAATAATATCCTAATTAACATATTGCACACAAATTCCTATGAAATAAATCCCTTACTAACTCTCCCCAACCTTTGCTAACGTGAACAACCTCTTTTATAATAAAATACGCTTCATAACGCTAACGTTTATTATTTGTAAAAGCACTCTAAGCTATAATTATTTAAATATTACTTATAATATTGAATAAAAATATCATTTTTATCATTTAGAGTAGAGAATCATATTATTTTACCCCAAAAACACTTTTGATTCAAATAGTAATTTCGTCCAAGCAAACAAGCCTTAGTAGAGAATATAGGTTATAAACTAACTAACATTTATTTAAAAGAAATAACAAATTTATTTATGGAAAATAACTTAATTTGTTACAAACTTATAAAAATAAATAAGAAAAAATATACTTTGATTTTGGAGTGAAGATGAGTAAAAAAAATAAATAAATGTCTCTCGAGAGACTTGAACCTAAGACCTAATTCTCTCATACCCACCAAGTTTTAAGTACTAACATTTAACCACTGGGCCACAGCCCTACTTGGTGGTTATTCCAAGAAAATAATATGACATAACTTTCAATGATAGTAAAAACTAAAAAGAACAAAACAAAAACAGAGGAGAGAGAGAGTCAATCGGGTTTGCTTTTCGTTACCCGAACAGAGAGAGAAAAAGAAGACGGGAGTGAGTGGTGGAGGCGGACGGTGGCGTCGGGGATGGGGCGGACGACGGCGACGAGGTCGCCGGTGGAGGACGGCGGCGGAACGGCGGCGACGGGGCAGCCCATCGGGTGAGAGAGAGAGGGAAATTGAACGGGAGAGAGAGAGAGAGATCGAAGGAGAGATTGAGAGGTTAGAGGGATTGAGATTGTAGGTTTAAAATCTGAGAATTGATGGGTTTATATAGCCTTGAGGGTGAGAAATCCCGCGAGTATTAGGAAACCCACCGGCGACAATTTCGAATTGGGTCTTGATTTTGGACGAAATTGGTTTCTTGGTGAGAAATTATTAGTCTATGAGGAGTTGGGAGTAGATTGGGATTATAATTTAGTGAAAAATGAGACGAATTTGTAGTGTTGGTGTTGGTGGTGGAGATTGGGGCAGCCATGGGAGTACTCTCCCGTTGGGAGAAGAAGTTTGGGAAGATGATATAATTTTATGGTAAAGACACTTTAACCCCACTAGTTTAGGTCAAAAGACAACTATTACCCCCTAAGTTAATTAAAAGACACACTTTAGGTTAGGAAAAACTACATAAAAACCTCTAATGGTTTTTAACATTAAAATTAACTTTCTAAATAATAACAACTAGTACCCAATCTTATACTAATGTCATATTAACACCCAATATTATCATAAAATATAGTAGTAGCACATTAACACCCAATACTTATAATAATATTATATTAACACTCAATAATTTCAGAAAATACCCGTTTCAACATATTAACACTTAATATTTGTTAAAAATACCCGTTTCTAAATAACGGTGTATTTCATCATTCCCCCCTTATAGAGAACTTCGTCCTCAAAGTTGAAACCACATTCTAAATGACCCCCAACTATGAATCTCCATTCAAGGGTATAACTATCAAATGCAACCTAATATCACACACGATGAGTAACATACTATAACGATGTACTAGAATGACGTACTTAAAATCTGAAGGGTTACATCCTTCCCCCCTTAGAGAAGTGACGTCCTCAGAACTCAAAATATCTTGTCAAAAAGATTAGGACAGTTTCATCCTCATGTCATCCCTCGCTTCACATGTTGCCTCTCAAAGGTGTGGTCTATTAGTCATAATCCTACACTATAACCTATTGTATCATCCATACAATACCCTAAAGTATAAGTAAAAAAAATACAATACATGGCATATAGTGAGCACCTAATCAAGTAATATAACACATTGATCATCAAACAATTAGTTTCACATGCATTTGCACAAAATCCTGATTTCTAAAGACATATTTGCCCTATCCAATACTACCCAAATTCCCAACGGTTTGTCAAATTTTAAATTCTTTCCCTATGTCCATTTTAAATTTCCCTACAGGTTTTAGATTTCCCTTTTGGATAACTTGGCGCTAATACCAACTGTAACACTCGTGGATTACTGTCCCAAAAACTTCTTTACCTATACCACCGGATGAAAATGCTTAAGCCTTGAAAGGTGCTAGTAGTAATCCACAAGGTATATTATAAACCAGAAATCTAACTCACAAATATCTCATGTGGGACATGATATCACAATCCCTCAACCATATATATTCAATCCATAATATCAATCCACAATATCCTCTCGATGTGGGACGGCATATTACAATCCCCCCACCTTATATGCTCGACGTCCTCGTCGAGTGTGCCCAGTCACGTATGCCCTTGGCTGGCGGCGAACCGCCTTCGAGCCCTTGTGGGACCAGGGTTGGCTCTGATACCATTTGTAACACCCCCAAAACGACCAAACTGGAAGACCGGGGATGTCACTCCGTACCCGAGATGATACCCGAATACAAAGAGATTTTATAACAGAATATCCAACCCAAAATCCATAAAATAATTAATTAACTTTAAAACTTGTCTGGCCACAAACATGCGCATTTATTCCAATCTAAAATTTAACTACTAAATAAAACGATTCTAGATGTGACATTTAAATTTACTAAAGTGACGTGTCTCGATTTCCCCCAAAAGTCATGCTTCCACCTAAACATGTGGTGCAGAAACAAAAAGAAACACCACAGTTTCCAAAGTCAACGAAAAATACTGAGTAAGCAACACCCAAGCATGTAAACAGATTATGAAGCAGTTTAAAAACGAAACATGAGTTTGAAGAGTAAAGAATTAGAGTAACAGTATAAGTATGAAATAAGAATTCACAAATCTTTTCCTTTATCACTTCACTTTTGGGGAAACATTCCCAAACTCTTTTCACTTTAGTATCTCCATTGGGAAAACATTCCCAAACTTCCTCATTTGTCCAATCGGGACTTCCAATTCTCAATCATAAAGGTCCATCATTCAGAAAACATATACTACCATGTTGACACGGGGAAGATGTACTAATAACTGGCTACCAGACCATAAGTGTCAACACCCCCCTAAGACTTCTTGCGGCCAGAGAGGTAAGTACTGGAGCGAACTCGTTGAGGTTGCGGCCGAGAAAAATAAAATAAAGTGGGTCGAGAGACCGTAGTCAACATCGACCAATCTCAAAATATTGATCCCCGGTACAACTTTTTCACTTTACGTTTTTACGTCTTATTAATCATGTGATAGTTTTGATAGAATCACCTTTATAAAATCAGTAAACATTCTCAAATAAACAATTCAAGTAGATATTCTAATTTTGAGACAATAAATCACAAAATCAGTTTAGACACGAAAGAAGATATGGGCACTAGGCCTGGCATGTTTACTTACCTTGAATCTCAAGCAAAGCAAATCACTTCCTAGTAATATTCGACGTATCCTTCGTCAACGAATTTGTCGCCTACAAATTTAATAATATCCCAATCAACATATTGCACACAAAGTCCTATGAAATAAATCCCTTACTAACTCTCCCCAACCTTTGCTAACGTGAACAACCTCTTTTATAATAAAATACGCTTTATAACGCTAACGTTTATTATTTGTAAAAGCACTCTAAGCTATAATTATATAAAGATAACTTGTAAGATTGAATAAAAATATCATTTTTATCATTTAGAGTAGAGAATCATATTATTTTACCCCAAAAACACTTTTAATTCAAATAGTAGTTTCTCTCAACCAAACAAGCCTTAGTATAGAATATAGGTTATAAACTAATTTACCTTCAATCCAGACATCTCATCCTCCTTATTTGTCTTCAATCCTTCAGAGACTTGATGGTCTAGAGATGGACAACAGTGAGATCAAAGAGAATCAGCATGGGTTTGAGACTGATCTGTCACATGTCAAATACATGGTGGAAACCATCTTTAGGAGCATGACTGTATTTGATGTCCCTGAAGATGAAGAAGGTGCCAAGAAAGGTGACTCTGACAAGAACTTGCCAAGTGAACATTCCAACCAGGAAGAGGCAGCTCCAATACAAAGGAAAGCGGGTGGTAGTTGAACAACCTGCTCAGGAAGGAGATGAAGTGGACAACCCTGACTCAGATGATTTGCTGATTAAGAAGAAAGACCGCCACTGAGGACAAGACTGAAGAGGTGACTGCTGCTGGTGAGAATGAAGAGGAACAAGAAGAACAGGATAAAACTGATGAAGACAATGAGGAAGAAGAGGGAATCATGATGGAGATGAAGACCCAACCCCTAAATCTTGCATATTCTTTCTTTCCCTTTCTTTCTTTTTAAGTTTTTATTTTCAAAATTTTCCAGACATTGATCCAACATCTTCTCAATCTTTCTGATGAAAGTAAAAAAAAGGGAGAAATATCTTAGGTTGTTTTGTTTTGATTTTATTTCTGTTTAGATGACCTATCTTTTGGTCAGTAGGATTTTCTACAACTTACTTGCAGTCTTTCCTTTTGTTGATTAATAAGTTGGATCTTTTGTAATTACTCTGTTATTATTATTTATGTGAATTGTGTGCTAATCAGTATTTTTTTGCATAAACTAAGAATCAAACAGTTCAGGTTTTGTCTTTAATCAAGGGGGAGATTGTAAGGTCATGGGTTTCATGGATTTGAAATACTTAGGTATTTCAAGGCCTTGAACCAGTTTTCAAAGCCTTGAATAAGGTTTCACATGCTTGAGCTATTTCAAGGCCTTGAACTAGGATTCAAAGCCTTGAAATTATCTTACCTGCATGCATGTTCTGAGGGGGACTTTCTCTAAACTATTTTGATTTAATTACATACCTCTCACCCCTGTACTTGATATGTTATTATTTGATGATGAAAGACAAACTGTTTTCATACATCTAACATGTTTTAATCTATTAGTTTAACTCAGTTTTGCAGAGAAATTTTATTTCCTACAGATGCAGGATTTGTTTCCTTATCTGGCTTTTGCATGAAGGAAAATACTTAGTAAAGATGATCCTGTGATCAATCAGAGACTCCTGACAGCTTCTCAGATTATTTAAATACAAGATCACAACAATATCTCTGGAGATTGTGATCAACTATCCGTTGGAGAAGCCTGTTAAGAGATTCAAAGTTTGTTGCCTACAAAATAGGAAGTTGTTGCTGAAGATCTGGGAAGATTTGTAGAGATTCAAACAGTATAAATGGAGCTCATTTTGAAGCAACAAGAGACAATACTCAACGGGCAAAAAGAGAGACACAATTATGGATTGACAACCATCAAAGAAGTTCATCACTCTCACAATCCAACTCACAGAAGTTCACTGCATTCTTTACTACATTTCTACACTCTAGTGTTCTTCTGTAATGTGCTTTATTGGTAGATCATTTCTGTACTACTTATATATTTCATTCTCAAGTATTGTTTCAGGTGAACAATAGAGAATTCTTAGTCAATCAGTTAGCTAGAGCAGGTACTAGATAGGTTAGAGAGAACTACAAGCTGTAACAGAGTAAGGCAATTCTCTGTGCTTGAGATCTACGGCTTAGCTTTTGATTAATAATAATTGATTTGAAAATCCTGCAGGGAGAAGATCCCTGAGGTAGAGACGTAGGTCCAAGTGGACTGAACTCTATAAATCCTTTGTCTCTTGCATTTACAGTTTCAGTTACATACTTAGTTTTGCTGCATTCAAACTTGTCTATTTTCAAGGGTTTCAAACTCTTTTCAAGACCTTGAAAAATACTTGTCTGTTTCATTTCAAATTGCATCTCATTTCAAAGGCTTGAATTTGTGTTCAAGGCCTTGAACTCCATTGCTCTTGAACTAAAACTATTTTCCTCCACAAGTTTTGCAATAAGTTGGCATACTGTATTAAACCCCCCCCCCCTTCTAGAGTATATGTGCTGCATATCCATATGCATACTCCCCTTTCAAACAAGGTGTTGAAACGGTTCAACATGATGTTGAATTGAATACTAAAATCCATAATTTTTGTATTGGATTATTTAGAGAATACTTTTGGGCAGTGTTTTTGCATTATGTTATTATTATGCATAGTTGTCTATTATTCCACATAGTAGAATTAGCTTACACACAGAAGATCATATCTTCGGTTCTTGTGGAATGAAAGTTATGAGTTCACAATCTAGATGGAATTAGACAAACCATCGGAATGATTGCAGCACATTGTTTTAGTAAGTTTGTCTTGGCTACACAAAACGGTGTAATTTATACTATAGTTCCAACTCAATGTGCTAGTATACTTTGTGTATATTGAACATGACCAATTTTAGATCATTGTCTTTGTACTGACATAACAAGACAAGATGCGTCTCATGGTTATTATGATTACTCATGCTCTTAATCCTTAGATAGTCAATGTGCACATGTATTCAGTAGTTATTGCTTTGAAAAGTCAAGTGAGTGAGATTCCTATGGAGTCAATAACCTCTATGAGTTGGTTTATACTATTGAGTCCATGGTGTAAATTGATGTCTCGAAGGAATCCATGTCCCAATTATGGGATTGATGATATCCCCATGATGAAGCTTATAAGTTTTGATTATGTCAAACCCTGCAATTAGATTACTTGGTAATCTAGACATTTTAAATAAGTTAAGTTGTAAGGATCAATGAATTGGTAAGAGGTCGATTAAATGAATTAGTCGGTAATTAATTTAATCGGCGGATATATGTTATCTTAACACGGGGAGATAAAAGTATTTCATAACAGGAGCTCAAAGTATTATTTTGAGAATAAGGACAGGAGTGCAATAACAGTTACTTAATGGTGCTAACGGTTATTAACTTTATTTGGGCTAGGTTCGGGTGGAACCAGAAGTCCTAATAAAGTTAGGAGCATGATTCGTATTTTCTCCTCTAGGTCCCACCCGTAGCCTATATAAGTTGTCTTAGCCTTCTGATTTTCGTATCCTTCAGATAACACCGACATCTAGGGTTTCGAGAGTGAGAGTAATACGTCTGAGGCCAAGAAGGATTCTAGAAGAACCAAGCCCACACTTGCAACCAGGATGAACTTCAGGAATATGGGAGAAGATCCGCAGTGATTCAGACCAACATCAGCTAGCTTGGACGTAGGTATAATCCCTAATTCCGCCTTGTAGGGATTATAATGGCCATGTTGAAAACAAATTTTAATCGGTATAGCAGACATGCAATCGAATTGGTCCAGGGATTCGCCTCCATTCACATGCAAGAAGGGGTTCTTGCCTATGTCGCATGGAGTTAGTCTTTTGAAGGCTAATTGTCCTTCTAATCAGATTGATAAGGATCTTATGAATAAGATTCACAATATACGCCATGATATGTACTAGGCTAGACATGTCATATGCTTTTTGAGCATGACATGAAGATACTAGTCATATCCAGATGAGAGTCATTGGATAATTGTCAAGAACATCCTTATGTACTTGAGATGAACTAAGAATGAGTTCTTGATATATGGAGGAGAGGAAGAGTTCACTCTGATGGGTTATACTGATGCAAGCTTCCAAACCGACAAAGATTATTCCAGATCATAGGCAAGTTTTGTGTTTTGCCTTAATGGAGGGACTATGAGCTGGAAATTTTATAGGTGAGATTTAGTTGCTGATTCTACCACACATGACTGAGTATATTGCTGCATCAAATGCACATACTCAGAAGATTCCATCTCATTCGATTATCAATAGAGGAGATGTGAATATATGCAAAGAACCAGCAGATTACTCTCTTACCAAACCCCTTGCTCAACGAAAGCATGAGGGTCGCGCTAGATCAATAGGCATACAGATGCACTGGATTGAATCTAGTGCAAGTGGGAGACTGTTGAATCATGCCATAGAGGCAATCAATTTATCGTGATATTTTTATGGACTTGCAATTCATTATGTTATCAATATGGGGATATGTTAACATGAATGAAGTCCTTAGAGTATAAATGTTATATTCTTAAATATCCCCAGTCAAGTACTACTACTAATTAAGACGACTGTATTACATTGAGACTAGTATGTGCGTAGAGTGATATAGAGTCTAACAAATGGGTACGCATTACGAGTAATGGCGTACTGGATTGACCCACCATGAGACGGCTACATGGGATTTATGTGAATTTCACAAGTGCTTCTCAGAGTAACAATGGTGTTGTGATCCTTAGACTTGAAGTCACTAGATACTCTAGTTGCGAATTATCATGTTTTGATATCGTCGAACGTTGCACCGTAACTGGGTAACTATAAAAGCGATAATCGAACATGATATGAAGCAAGCTGAGAAATGGTAGTGATGTAGATATGACTTTTTCCTCCTACATAACGGGAGTAAATATCCACGGCCACTCGATCAGTGAGACTTAGGGAAATGCATGGCCATGCTCGAATAAATTAATATAAAATATTGAAGTTATTTTTTTATCTAAGTCTACTCACAGATTGAGAAACTATAGATTGGATATACAAGTGTGACACTCCATGTCTTGTGTCCAATCTCGATAGATGTGACAAAGGGATTATACAAAGCGGTAACATTTGAAATAACCCAGGAACCTACGGATCCTTGCTATTACAACTTAATGATATCCCAAAAGAATTTATTGCATAAGTAAAGGAGAAACCCTCCTTACATTATAAACAGAAAGATAAACATTTTCTAAAACCAAATGAAACAATTAATAAAAGATGTTTAGTAGCTAAGATCATAACCCTTATCTCGCGCGCCTTTCCACCTCAGCTAGCTTATACTTGACCTGCGGTATTAAAATAGCAAAATTCGACGCAGCAAAACATTTTATCTGTAAAAATTGAGTAAGTATATACCAAAACATGTAAAACAGAATTTTGGCTGAAAGTGCAAAGATAGATAACCACATGAACCAAGTTTTAAGTGTTTCTTTGGTTGAGGCGTAGCCTATGCGCCCCAACAGGTACGATGTGGACATAGAGGTCACGATGCAATAAATAATAGAATATGGGTGCATCTTGGGATATCACAAATCCCAATTCTACCCGGACGTTAGTAGATAGCCTTTCGCTATCCCGCCCAAACCATACTAATGAGACCTTAAGTGTCGACACCCCTATACAGTAGTGACTTACACATGCATAGGTAGTACTCATATCCACGATAACATAAATGATTACAAACCCTAAGGGGAATCAACGCACGCGAGTCCCCGGCCGTAGCCTTCACGCACATCCTCTGCACATCGTCCTAATACCATTATCGTCTATTTGTTTTTTGGTATTTCACGAGAGTAACAAATCAGAAGTTTGAATAATACCCACATGCTTTCATAATAAATCGCTATAAAACTCCAAATATTGTAAAGCGGAAAGAATTGCGGTTTGCGATAACTCACACAAAAGCACATTTTGATAGTTGAAGGTGTTGTGCATATAACTTACTTGGTAATGGAGAGAGAGAACTTCACACATAAGCTAGCACGGAAGTAGTAGTAGGGGTCATCAACGAACTCGCCACCTACGAATTCTGAATCTACAATAATCACATAGTCCTATATTAACGCACTTTCATTTACACAATAATTACATAAAATGCCCTATATGAATGCAAGTGCAACTCCCAAATAAAATATTATTTACTAGAGACAAACGGTTTATAATTTTAAAACAAGGATTGAAGAAGAGGTTACTTTATCTAATAGTGTAAAATATTTACTTATATTACAAAGATAGATTTATATAAGTAAAAGATAGCTATTTTAATTTCAATTTTAGATTAATAAAAAGGGGAACTCAGTAAAAGCTAAAACTCAACTATTCTTATTTTAGAAGTTATATTAATGAAAACAATGTTATTGAGTGAAAATAATTCAATTTCCGATATATACAAAACATGACTATTTAGTTGTTAGAGAAAATATAATATAAATATTATACTTACACTATTCATAAAACACTAATTCAACATTTATAAGGATATAAATTTATTTTCAGAAAATTAGTGTTACTCATATTTGATAATGTATGTATATAAAAGTAATGCTAGTTTACATTATGTTGTAAAACAAACTTAAAACTAGAAAACTACTCTTAGTTCTCACATGAAATTAAAAAAATGTTTGTAAGAGACAACAACATACCCTCTCACATTCACAATGCACATGTACAGTTTTAGATCATGGAAAAGCTACCCCCTCATGTTTTAGAAAGTACAACAATTACCCCCTCTTATAGTACCAGCCTTGTTCTTCCCCGAATAAAACCCATTGTAAACATTTCAACTACTACCCAATTTGATTTCAAGAATCCATGGCGAAAATTGAAGCAACAAACATTGAAATTGAATTTCAAGACAAAGGCTTGGGGGTTTACCGATCGGGGGAATGACGGAAGGAGACGACGACGGCGGTTGGAAAGCACCGTCGCTGGTGCTGTTGGGTTCGTCGGGAAAAGGGGGAGACAGACGGAAAGAGTGGCGGTGATGGCGACGGCGAATGGGACAGAGAAAGGCGGCGAACGGCGCGGACCTCCGTTGGCTTCGCGGGACTTGGGTTCGTCAGACCTGGGTTTTTTTTCGCCGGCTGGGTTCTCTCGGCAAAACATAGCAGGGAGAGAGATAGCGAGCGAGACAGAGGGTGCGAGAGTGAGAGAGAGAGGAACATAGCGAGAGGCAGAGGCGAGAGAGAGAGAGAGAGAGAACTTGGGTTTTTGCTTGCGTTAAACCCGACCGGAAATTGAAAATCAACGGGAGAATTTTCTGGGTTCGAATTGGTAAGGTGAATTGTTGAAAAGGGTTGGGTCTTTGACTTGATTGGCGAATCATGATGAAATTGGAAGGAGCGAAGGTCGAATTCTGACCTTGCCTTGGGTGGTCGCCGAAAAATCAGGAACAGTTCTCTGCTCAAAGTGGTAGGGAAGAAGATGATGATGGGAGGATGGTTATGGTGTGGCTGGAGCACCAGGCCACGCAGTGGTTCGCCATGTAATTAATTAAAAGCTACAATTTCGGACATGTTATAACTGTTACATGCCCCTTTACGTTTTAATAACTAACCGCTTAAGTTACGATATAACTTTTAATAAAATATAAAGTAACTTTTATTTTTCCTAAAAAATATATATACAAATACAAATCAGAAATTTTATTTTTCCTAATAAAAGCATCCTCGGCACATCGTCCTAATTTCATTATCGTACATTTGTTCTTTAATATTTCACGAGAGTAATAAACCAATACTTTGAATAATAACCACATGTTGTCATAATAAATCCCTAGAAACTCCACATATTGTAAAGCAGAAAAAATTGCGGTTTGAGATAACTCACACAAAAGCACATTTTGATAGTTGAAGGTGTTGTGCATATAACTTACTAAGTTTTTACTGGTAAATTTTTCTGCTGCGTCGGCTTTTGCAATTTTAAAACTGTAGGTCAAGAATAAGCTAGCTGGGGTGGAAACGCGCGCGAGCTAAGGATTAGAATCATAGCTGGCAAACATCTTTTAGTAGTTGTTTCATTTTGGTTTATACAATGTTTATATTTCTATTTAATAATGTAATGAGGGTTTCTCCTTTACTTTTGCGATAAATTATTTTGGGATATTGTTAAGTTTTACTAGCAGGGAGCCGTAGGTTCCTGGGTTGTTTCAACATTGGTCACAGAGGTTAGTCAGATCACTGAAATTCCTATTACTTGGGTAACATTGATGTATTGCTAGATACCACTCAATGTTTGCAATTATTGTTATTACTGCCAACGTAATTAGGAACCTACACGGTCACACACAAGAATAGATCAAACTATAATTAGTTGCTCATTAGTTGGACTAAAGAGCAATAATGAATTGATAAGACTAAAGAGTAAACTGTGCTCACTAGTTGGACTAAAGAGCAATTGTGGACTAGAATGCAAACTAATCCAATTTGTTAGATTTAAGGGCAAATATGAATTTCTCTAGCTATAAATATGATTTAATATGCTATGAAAATTAAACTTGATTCATTGTTACTCTACACAGTACACTAAAGAGAAAAGAGGAAGAGAATAAAAGAGTTGTATTCCCCCTAGGGTTCCGCCAAGACATGGAGCCGCCCCTTTAGGAGTCACAGCCATAGATGGCAGTCCCTCTCTACTGCCCACGACATGGTGATGCGGACCCTATCTTGCTGCTACAGTCTGAATGTGATTCATCCACTGCGCGCGTCCAGATCCATCATCTTGTAGGACAAGATCCTCCTTCTTCCTACGATTACTAGCACCATTGGAGAAGAACTTACTTCTTCTGAGGAAGTACAGTTGAGGTCTATTCGTGTGGATACCGTAGAGACGTCATTCTTCTATCTGCGTATGTGATCGTCACCAGTCAGTATGAATGAGGTAACCTTCCTCCTTCATCATGTTATGATGCTTCACATGCAATTCATGGAGGGTTTTAAGCAGATTTTTTTGTATTTCCGTTGCGTAACCTGCATCAAAACCCTACAAGAAGCTAGGCACAGAAGACTAAGCATGTAAACTCACCTTACGCATAGATAGCAATTCACAATTCTTCATGGGTAGTTTACGGAACCTATGTCTACAAATCCGTCACCTAGTTACAATTCTCTAGTCACAATTATGCTACTTTCGAGTAAACGAATGCATGGATGTTTGTCTAGGCCGGGTACTAAGTCCATCCTAATAATCCCAATTAACCCGCTTTCAAGTGGTATACTCACATGTCGAATACATGCTCTACATGCATATAATTTTAAATGTCACTAATGCACATATATTGATGTTCAATGTCACAAATAAGTCACACATAATCCATGGAGAGACAGGAACTCATGCTTTTCAAAAATAAGAGAGTTCAATTCTGGACAGGTTTTTAACTCTGACCTTACAGCCTTGTTTACCACATCACAATATCTACTAAAATCATAAATAATTTTAGGATGAAGCTACATATGTCTACTTTCAGGAACATAAAGAAAATCATGCATATCTATTAAAGAACACAAGTTACAAAATAAACAAACACTGTTGTGCAGAGAAGAGTTTGACAGAAGCTTTCAACTTTAAAACGTGATTACTACCACTTGGAGAAGAGAAATAATTCCCATCTTCACCAACATTAATCTTTAATGTGTCTAGATTTAAAACAAGAAACATGAGATGACAGAAGTTTCTGAAAATAGATATTTTAATAAAAATAGCAAAACTGGTCCATAAATATTGTTTCAAAAAACATGCAACTTAGAATGACCGTAACTCCCTAACCACAAAGGCTATGGAGTTGATATTTTTCTCAAAATGATCCTCTGTGAATGTAATTTCAGTATATTCCATATTTTAAAATTCTACATTATTGAAATTTAAAGATAAGTTACATTTCCACAGACTGTCCAGATTGTAATCACATGCAATTTTTTCAAAAATCAACAAGTTTGGTTCAAATGATACATGCAACTTAAGGAGACTTAATTTTCATTACAAAAACACCATTTAAACAAGAAATTAGGTTTTTTACATGCTCTTTCAAGATCGATCAAAACCTACATAAAATGCACATGCAACCAACAAGATAATCACCAAAGTGCATGTGTGTTCTAGTGTGTGTTTTATGAAATATTGAACTTTCAAGTGTCAATTTCATGATTTAAGCAAGAAAATGGAGAATCAAGTATGAAAGTGAAGAAATCTAAGATAAAATGTCATCAATCAAAGCTAAGCATGAACATGAAAACATGAATTCAAGACTAGAAGAAGATTTTACCCCAAGATTCAAGGAGATTGTGTGAGAAAGAGTGAAATGGACCTTCAATCCTTGAGTAGAATGGTGAAAGAACTCCTCTCCATGGTCATACTAAAGTTGGACGCAAGTTTTCTATGATTTGGAGACTAAAAAATTTAGTTTTGATTACCTTTTGTGGAGATCAAGCTCCAAAAACGGGAATAAACTTTGAAGAGAGATGAGAGAGCTTGTATGAGTGTTCATGACGGAAAAAATGCAAAGCAATGAGAGTGATAGAGATAGGGAGTGATGGAATTGATGACGATGGAAAATAGTGATGGGGTATGTATATATTGAGTGTCATGATGATGACGAAACCATATGGTAATGTGAGTTGACCAAGTTAGTGGGACAGGTCTTGGAGAACAATTGTAAATCTCCCAACTAGCTAGTTGTGGTAGAAATCTGAATAACAAAATGATGATTGATATGAAAATATTAGAAATTGATGGTCAGTACAAGATTACACCTACAAGAGGGGTAAAAATATAATTTCCAATTACTATCTAGCACATAAAATGATATATTTTACATTAAAAGAAAATTACCAAACAACTCCAAAGAAACTACTATGTCTTTAAATTTCAAAAATGCACTTTTAGAAAACTAAATAAAACAAGTCAAGAGTATGTTTGAAATAGTATTATCTATTTTTTCTTTTTGAAACTAATGTATTTATTTTTACCAAAATTACAAATAACACTTAACTCAAATACGAGGTATTACACTATGAGAAATCTGTTGGAATAGATGCCCTAGAGGCAATCATAGATTTAGTATGAACAATGTTTTGGCTAGAATATTCATTTATTATTTATGGCGATATTTAATATAATGAAGTCCTTAGATAAATTGTGTTATTTATCTTAAATGTCCCTAGTCCATTATATTGATTAATAGGACAATCAAATATAGACTAGTATATGGGTAGATTGATATGGAGATATCAAGTCTAACATATGGGTATGCATTAGGAGTAATGGCATACTGGATTGACCCACGACGAAAAGGATACATTAGATTATGTGAAGTCACAATCGCTTTTCGTAGTGCTAATATTATTGCAATCCTTAGACTTGAAGTCACTAGATACTCTAGTTGTGAAATATTGCGCTTTGATGTTATCAAACGTTACACCGTAACTGGGTAATCATAAAGGTGGCTATCGGGCGTGATAGGAAGCAAGCTTAGAGATCGTAGTGATGTAGATAGGATTTGTCCCTCCCACATAATGGGAGTAAATATCCGCGGCCACTCGAGGGATGAGGCTTATTGAATGTCTGGCCAGACTCAGATAAATTAATATAGAGATATTAATGTTATCTGCAAGCATAAGCATATTCCCAGGATCGAGGAACTATGGATTGGATATACGAGTGTGACTATTTATGTCTCGTGTCCAATCCGGATATGGAGACAAAGGGATAATGCAATATGACATATTGGGCACAAAGGTTTGTCGGGATCACTGACTATTTCTATTGGTTGGGTTGCATGGATGTGTTGCTAGACACCGCTCCATGTTAGTAATAGTTACTACCAACTATATAGAAACCTATGGGGTCACACGTCAAATAGAGTAGAGCTAGATTTGGGATTAATTAATATGGATTAATTAATAGAAGGATCATTGTGCAACACCTTGCAAACTTAGTAGGACTAATTTGCAAGGAAGGGAATAGTTCTAGTCCTACTAGAACAAGAAAACTCTTTTATGGAAACAACAAGGAGTTGTTGGAGTATATAAAGGAGGCTCTAGCTTCCTTCCCACACATGAGTTATTAGTCATAACACACAAAGAGTGGGAGAGAGCAAAAGAGAGAGCAAGACAAGGTGCTAGGGCCGAAACCCTAGCCACCCGTCCGCCCCCTACCCGACGGCAAGAGAGGGCCGCCCCCCTCCCTTGTGCTTTGGTGATTTGTTGCTTTGATCTTCATCCCTCTTCCTCCAAGGTTCAAGCTAGCACTTGATTGAAGGAAGAATCTAGATCTCACCTCTAGACGTGGATCAACCGTAGAGACGAGGACATCATTCTTCGTGTGATCTCACAAATCAAAAGGTACACATCTTCTATGTCCTTAATCATGTTATGATGTCTCTTCCTGTGATCCTTGGTGGGCTTTGAGTAGGATTAATTTTTGTTATTCCGCTGCGTTACCTACGTCAAAAACCCAACAAAATCAACATGAAACTTGTAGTTTGATGTATGTAGAGTAACCAGGTTCAAGAAGCATCATGTTCCTTCAAAAATTGACCAAGTTACAGGGCTTGGAAGTTATCAATCACAAGTTATGAGCTTAAGCTTCAAAAACATAGTTTGTATCATCCATTCAATCAGATTTTCAAGTAGCAATGGTTATTTCAAAGGAAACTTAAAACATGTAAGTTGGAGTTTAATCAGCCATGAGTAAACATAAGCAAGTAGATCATGAATTGGTGAAGTCTCAAGAAGCTATGAGAAATGGAACTCATCTCCCAACCTCAGGGTAAGCCAAGATTCTTCAAGAATGACACATTGGAGTGACTTTAGCGCCAATGTTATGGTCTGTAGAGATCGAATGAAACCTAGAAATCAACAAGAGCATTGAATTATGATCTTGTGAGAACAAGCATGGCCAAAAATCTAATTGAACCGATGCACGGTGAGGCCGGGAGTTATCAGTAGGACTGCAACTTGGGCGGGTTTAACCCGACCAACCCGAGCCAAACCCGAACTAATATAGGGCCTAGGCACATATTTTTATTTAATTGGATGGGCTTGTACATAGATTCTCATCCCCAATTGAAATCAGGATCGGGCTTGGGAAGAAAAATTTCACGACGGGCTAACCAGAATTGCCCGATTTGCATGATCAGTACCTATACATTTTATTTTTTGAGAAAATTATGTAGCATTTGTAACATACATCTGCTAATTTTTTTTTTTAATTATTAGCGATACTTTTAATCATTACTTTTTTCTTGAACTAGTTGATTTATTTTTTTCACCAACAACATATTAATCTCATGTGTTTTTAAAAATGTATTAAGTTTAACGTACTAGCCTGAATTCAGCTCGGACCCGAATTGGTTTACGGATTTGGGCACAGACGGGTTGACTATGCTCTTAACTCGGGTTGGCTGGGCTTGGGTAGCCTCAACAGAACTCGGCCTCGGGTTGGCTGGGCTTGGGTAGCCTCAACAGAACTCGGCCTCGGCTAAGACATCGGCTCCAACACGTCTAGCCTGCTTGAGTTGGAGTCCAAGTTATCAGAACAAGACAGGGCCCGATAACCCACCGTGAAAACAACTTCCTTACAAATCAAAATCAACATAAACTAAGTTATGGAGAAGGTTTCAGTGCGTAGATGAGTTCTATACCTCCTAGGTATCTCACCGAAACAATTAGAACTATAAATGAGCAAGAAACGAGAGCTTTACCGAGCTCCAGCATCCATAATCTGGCGGCTAATAAACCTAGTTTTCGAAGACTTCGTCCAAAATCAAAGAGTTATGGCTTGAATTTGGGTTCCGTGAAATTTCAAGGGCATCAAAAACAAGATTATGTTGATTAAATTAATTGAATTTCAAGAAGGAAGATTAATTGAAGAAAACCTAAGCCAGGGCTCTTCGTGGTTCTCACCATTTTTCGGCTTCACTACTTAGCATATTGACGACTTGTTTTGGGGATTTTAATCCTCATGCCAAGGTAAGTTTCCCGTAGTAGCAGGTTGGAGAGTTATGGAGAAATGACTATTTTTTACTTTCTCTCCCAGAGAAGTTTTAAGGAATGAAGAAGATGAAGCTTGAGGAGGGAACGAAGGGGTTTGTATTTACTGGCTGAGGGTGGCTGGCTTGTTCATAAATGGTGATTGGAGGTGTGGACACCTCATTAGAAGAAGTTTCAAGGGATTGATATATGAATGAAAAGTGGAGTTCACATTTGGGGGGAGGGGTAAATGTAGGTTTAGGAAACTTTGGGTGATTATAGGATTTACCATTTGTATGGAAATTACAAACTAATCTCTGTTTTTTTTTTATTTAATTGTGAAATCATCCTTTTCATTAGTGATATTCCATTCTGCCCAGAGATCAGCTGGTACTGATTTGTAAAAATTGCACAATGGCCCCATATTTTGGAAATTCAACATGTTCCCCCAACACTTCTAGCGTATATACCATATCCTCTCATTAATTTAGTGTCACTTACATGTCCTTATTCTGCTGGGGAAAATAGGAAATTTTATTTACCCTTTTGCCCCCAAAATTTTGAATTATTGAATTTAAACTCCTAGAAATTTCCAGGGTGTTACACAAAATCTGGCGAGCATCGGTTTCTACCGCATCTAGGGCAAATTGGGACGCATCTGGCACGAAACTTGTCTGCCACTTGTCATTGGTACATCAGGTATGGTAATGACTTCTGGTACTTTTTATGGTGCACTGGTTCAGGCGCTATTTGGAGCGCATCAGGAATACATTCGGTCCTATCTCACTGAATGTATTGGTGTATGGTTCAAGATGATTGAAGGTGGAGCACTTCATGGACTGGCCCCTTGGACCCCTCTATAGTTAAAGTAGGGTGATTATGATTTACTCGTTAATTAACCGCACAATTAAAAAATTTCAAATTTGACGTTTTACTTGATGTTTATTTGCATGGTGTGTGGATGTGGCCTACTGTGTGCTTGGTTTGTTGTGGTTTGATTTTGATGGTTTTTTTATTTAATTGATGTAATTATAATACAACATGCGTGTCGTGCCTCCCTACTCATTCTGATTGTAGTTCTCTTCTCATCTCATTCCCCTCAAATGTACTTAGTAGTGAGATTGAGGAAAACTGTCCGATGAACTTCTAGTATGGAGCAACATTGCCCGTGTATGAATTTTTCAAATTTGTCACTCAAATCTTCAAGAAATCATCGTTATAGTCTATTAGTCAGTGCCTTGAATTGAGTCGAAGTCGGCAAACAAGGGAAGTTTTGGGGCGGTGACATTATTGCCTTGGGTGCAAAGTTTCCTTTGCACATTGTTTCTAAAAAAGTCATCGCCACTACTGACCATCACATTGTATGTATAAAGGCATGGATGGCCTTTTGTTACACACACACAGGGACGGGTTTTGAGAGCTTGTGTTGTGTGTGTCGGGTGGGCTGTTGATCAAGGTGGTCGTCGTGGACATTGTGGCCACGGCGTGCATTGTAATTGGGTTCTCTTCTCAATAAAATATCGAGTTTTGTCGTGGAGGTAGCTAGCGGGTTCGTTGATAATTCATTAGTGAACCACGTTAAATATAGTCTCGTTCTTGATTTTGTTTCATCGTTCTTACTCGAAGACCCCTAGGTTATAACAAAGTGGTATCAGAGCCAGGTTAAGAGGAACACCAGTTTAAAAAACTCGTATCAGAGTTGGGGTTCCAAGATCCGGGTGGAGCCAAGAGCTTAGGTTTAGTGGAACTCAAAGCTAGGGTTCGCGATTCAGGTGGAGCAGGCTATCCGGAGGTTAGGTTTCGAGATTCCACCAAGAACGATGTCTGGTTTGGCGATCATGATCGATATGTTCGTGAGAGAGAAGTTGGTACACCCACAATCTGAATTACCATGGAGGGGGCTATCGGGCTCCTGTCAGAGCAATCTGGCGCGCATCTGATTAGGCGTCGAAGGGATCTAGCAAATCCAGCACGCTTTCGGTACTGGCGCGAATCTAGCGGTTCACGCGCATCTGGCGTTTCTGGCGATTGTTCAGGCGCAATTCGGCTCCCGACGTGGAGCATCTGGCGTGTGAGTTGAATCTGGTTCTGGCTCATGCATTTCTGGAACTCGTTTGATTTGGCGCAACGACATGGAGCATCTGGCACGTGAGATTTCTGGCACGCGCATTTATCTTGGTTCTGGTGCGCATTATGCACGGGTCTGTTCTGACGTGCATCTGCTTTTGGAGCGTGTACCATGACACGCATTGAGCTCGCATCTGGCGCGATCTGTTTCTGGCGAGCATCTGGTGCATATGAGGCATACGGGGCGCATCAGGCAAGACAAATCTATTTGGGCACTTGTGATTAGGTGCATCGGGTCTGGTATATAATCACATCTGGCACTTGTCATGGTGCATCCTTCTGGCGCAATTAGGCGCATCGAGAATGTATTCGGCCTGTCTCAGTGAATACATTCGGGTCTGGTTCTGGGTGGAGCACGTGTTTCTGTTTCTAGAAGTGCATTCACATCTGGCTCAGTTGTTGCAGGAACGCATGGTAGTTGGAGCCACGATATGGCGATTCGGGTTTCGCATACATTGCGGAACATCTTTTTGAGGAGGTGTGCTTGTTTCTCGTTCTGGGAGATGCATCTCATTCTGGATTGAGGAGAGAAGCATCAGGTTCTGGTTCGGGTTGCTGAGATGATTCATGTCAAGGTGGAGCTTTGTTAGTTAGTGCCTTGAATTGATTCACAGTCGGCAAACAAGGGAAGTTTTGAGTCGGTGACATTATTGCCTTGGGTGCAAAGTTTTCTTTGCACATTGTTTCTAAAAAATTCACCGCCACTGCTGACCATAACATGCTATATATAAAGGCATGGATGGCCTTTTGTTACACACACAGAGGGACGGGTTTTGAGAGCTTGTGTTGTGTGTGTCGGGTGGGTTGTTGATCAGGGACGGCGTGCATTGTAATCGGGTTCTCTTCTCAATATAATATCGGGTTTTGGTCATGGAGGTAGCGAGTTGGTTCGTTGCAAATTCGTTAGTAAACTACGTTAAATATTGTCTCGTTTTTTTATTTCATTTCATCGTTCTTGCTCGAAGACTCCCAAATTATAACACAGTCTCTCGAAATAGCTGATTTATTATGTTATGTTATCACAAGGTATCGTCGATTTAGTTACAGTCAACTTGTCGCTGAAATCGCCAAAGCTTCCTCGCCAACTCCACATCTGTAGCTTGTGAGCTAGCTTTATCGGTGCTGTTGTTTGAGAAATATTCACCACTAATCCCTTCTACTCGCGGGTTCAGCGTCACATAAAAAGGTGTAAGCCGCTCCCTACACAAACAATTGCTTTCACTAATATCACAAAATGAAAAATCCACGCAGAGCTAGATGCAGGATTTACCTGTTCAACGTTCTTCAATGCAAATTTGAAAAGCTTGATAAGACCTAATGCAAATAGAAAAAAACATAACCGTAAACAAAACCGCGTAACTTTATTTTTTTGAGGGGAATACGAATAATATCAATTTTTCTGTAGTGCAACATATGTTAAGGGCGTAACGGGATAAAATTAAGAGTGATATACCGTCAATAAACCTGTTATCACGGCAGAGACTCGTCACCACTATCCCCGGGTGAACAGAGTTTGCAGTTATTTCCACTCCCTCCTCCTTCTCAAGGTAGACATATACATTAGACCGCTTAGTTTCACGTCATAAACGTCATAATTGACAAAAAAAACACTTAATTCATGGAATCGAGTAATTTGGCTGATTTCTCAACATTTACCACCAACAACCACTATACTGAACAATCAAATTTCACCAAGTTTATTTTGGGATGAAGAAACAATTACCTTCAGCCGTCTCGCTAGCTCATTTGCGTGCAATATGTTAGCAAGCTTCGATTTGTGATATGCATAAGTTTTATCGTACCTGAACAAACGAAATAATACTGCAACTTACCAATTGTACAATTTCACTGTCAAATATGGCTGCGAATGCAAAATTAACGAAATGTACGCTGTCAAAGTAACCTCTAAATGTCAAAGGGAGAAAATATAACTACCCTGTTTGGTCAATGACTTCGTCAAAATGAATTTCTCCACGGGACGACAGCATCTGGTGAGCCAAACATTGACTATCCTCCCCTCTTTTTTAGATTTGATACAGGTTTTCTTCATGGTTTCCAAAAGCATGTTTGTCAAAAGAAAGTGACCTGAAAATGCAATGATAGGGTCATATCTGATGCAGGACCATATTGCACTGAAGACAAATTTCATGATTTTTCTTGATTTTCAGGTTTTTCCGTTCACGATCGGCTGTGGTCTACTCTGAGGAATTGCTAGAGGAAAAGGGCTCTCACCATGGGTGCCTCAAGGTAGGGAGCATCACCCATTATATCCTTTTCGCAACGTTTAGGGGCTCAAATTGCAATTTCCGTACTTCCTGTACTAATGTTAGTATGACTTTGATATATAATAAGTTGGGTTAAGAACCTGAAATCGCAATACTAGTCCTATGATATCTCTCTTTACAAGGAGGGTGAGTGATTCACGAAGAAATGTGTATGCTTCAGAAAAATAGTTTCGGTCCAAACACATAACCAGGAGCAGAATCGAAGTTTTATGGATTGAACCTTACATTATTTTAACTACAAATCAGCATTTTTCAACCAAAATTTGAACTCGATTCGGATAAATCTTTTTTGCTGAATAATTCTTTTATATATAATTATTATTTAGAATTATTTTTTAGATTTTTCAGTTTTTGACAAATTAGTTTTTCCAGTTATTCAAGTCTGGCTAATGGACTTATTTCGTAGAGGATGCCATGAATTATTGAAGTTTTCTAGTGGACTTATTTCTTAGAGGATGCCATGAATTATTGAAGTTTTTCAGAACCTTGAAGAGATTTTTTTTTTCATGATTTTTCTTTCGTTTGGATTACTTATTGCTACTCCCATAAACACTTGGATTAGTTCAGTGTTTAGAATTTTCACTATTTAAAAGTTTTATATCCTAAGGACAGGATTATCTTCCATTCACATCTAAAATTCCTCTACCCTAGAGATCTCTGTATCTTTCAAAATTAGTCTCTTGACTTTCCTTCTTTGCTTCTAGTGCAACTAAAAAAAAAATCTCTGTCTCTAGATAGCACAAACCAGAATAAATGTTATGATCCGGGCAGAGCGTAGAGAACGATGAATTGGACGAAACAAGATCACAAGAAACACACCCGATATAACGTGGTTCACTAGCAATTAGCTAGCTACCTCCACGACCCAAAAATCCCGTTTTATTAGAGAGAAACACCACGAATACAACCCACTCGACACACCCTGGAAGAGAGCTCTCAAAGCAAACCTACGTTAGCTACTAACTCTCTCTACTATCCCATGCGTATGTTCATGCATTACAATTCAAAGCCCACTTTTATACACTGCCAAGAGGTCGGCTAAACCCCTCACAATGTTTCCTAATCAAATTTGGAAACAACTTCCTTTTGATTTGTTTCCTAGTGCTGCCTTTGACTTTTCTTGCCTATTTAAAAATCAAGACACCTCAACAAATCTCCACCTTGTCTTAAATCATCTCAGCAATCTGAACTTTGAACTGATGCTTCTCTCCAATAATCAACCCCAAACGTTTCACAGTTGTATGTGAAACCCTCACGTCACAAGTTGCTCCAACTTCGCCAAGTTCCTGCGACGAGTGCCCCCAGCGATGCTCCAACTCCTGTCTAGTTCCTGCAACCGAACCCTATCGATGCTCCAACCACGGACGAGTTCCTGCAATCGAATCCCTTGCTTGTTGTTCCAACTCCCACCGAGCTCCTACAACAAAATTTTTTGTTCATCCGACTCCCACTGAGTCCCTACAACAAAACACCCCAACACGTTCCTCCAATTCCCACTGAATTCCTGCAACGTTTTGCATGATTGCTCAAATTCCCACTGAATTCCCTTGCCCGCCATCATCGTGCCGGAACTCCGACTGTCTGAACTCCCATATGCAGCCCTCTTCTGCATCCCCTCTTGCTGAGACTCAAACTCAGCAGTGGTGGTTGTAAAAGCCCCCTCTTTATCTTCCGCCAATGGCAACGAAAGGCCTTGCTGCTTCAACAAAGCATGTACCTTAATCTGCCAAAGACTGAAGTTGTTTCTCCCCGTGAACTTGCCGATCTTGATCATCCCTCCGGACATCTTCTCTGCAGCTCCTTTTCCAGATCCGTAACCCCCAAACGCGTGCTCCACCTTGATCGCGAAACCATAGCTATGAATTTCACGGATTGTGAAACCCTAGCCCTATAGCTCCACCTTGATCTTGGAACACCGCAACCCAAGCTCTGATACCAGTTTGTTATGATCCGGGCAGAGCTTAGAGAACGATGAATTGGACGAAACAAGAACACAAAAACACACCCGATATAATGTGGTTCACTAGCAATTAGCTACCTACCTCCACGACCCAAAAACCCGGTTTTATTAGAGAAAAACACCATGAATACAACCCACTCGACACACCCTGAAGAGAGCTCTCAAAGCAAACCGACGTTAGCTACTAACTCTCTATACTATCCCCTGTGTGTGTTCATGCATTACAATTCAAAGCCCACTTTTATACACTACCAAGAGGTCGGCTAAACCCCTCACAATGTTTCTTAAGGAAATTTGGAAACAACTTCCTTTTGATTTGTTTCCTAGTGCTGTCTTTGACTTTTCTTGCCTACTAAAAAATCAAGACACACCAACAATAAACATGTTATGAAATATATATTTGATATGGTAATTATTCACAAAATATTGTACTACCATGTATAGATGATACTGATTGACCCCCACACCCTATATAAAAGGGTGGTTTGGTGGAGAAATAATAGACACTAGATATTCCTCCATACATTGTCATCTCATCTCCATTGTTGAGTTTATAACACGCTATCAGCACGTTTGCTCTACCAAACGACGAAGATCTATTGGGAAAATGTATGTTAACCAAATTTTGTTATCGTATTGAAATCGAATGATACGAAGAAAAATACAATTTCGTTCTTAGATGTTCATTCAAAGATTAGAACTTGAATTAATAAGTTCAATCTCCATTCACCCAGCTAGAAAGCTGGACTGAATTATTGATAACTATTATTGTGCATATATTCTAACAAGTTCTAGAAAGATAAATATTGTTGTTATGATATTTTTGGCTCTTGAAAAGAAAATATTGTTGTTGTACAATCTTGAACCGAATAGCACATATGCATGGAAGATTGATCTTTTCAGCCGAATTTTTATTTGTGGCGGCTAAGGTTTCCACCAAAAAAATAGAGAGAGAGCTGCGGCCGGGTTTGAACCCAGGCAAGCAGGCTTACTAGCAAGGTGCAACCTGCTACCCTAGTGCCATTAGAACCAATATCGCATGTTCGTTTAATCTTAGCAATTTTTTTTATTTCACTATTATTGCTACTAGCATTGAAAAAAAAACGCAAAAGGCAATATTTGCCTCTGCTGGGTCTCCAACCTAAGCAGTAGTGCTGCCTAGATGTAATACCCCGTTTAATTAGTAGGGGTAAAAAGGTCATAGCATAATAATAATTTTACTGACAAAATAATGTTTAAATATATTTTAGAGTTTTATTTGCAAGAAAATTTTAAAATAGTTATTAGATTTACAATCGTGAATAAATACGATAACGTTTAGTAAATTTAGTTAAAGTTTTAATTTTAGACGCGTACCCGACCACCGCGAGACTAGGTGTGATTGCCACACCGAATCACCAAAAGCCCTAGTACTTCAACCACACCCTACAACTCCTCTCTCTCTCTCTCTCACATCTTCACCAAATCCCTACTTCACGGGAAAACTTCATCACCGCCTCCAACCCGTAACCGCCCCAACCTTCGGGCTTCACCACCGCCCTCCACTCCTTCCCACCAAGTAACCTAGCCTATATAAAGCCTTCACCAGCAGCCCTACTCCTCACAGCCACCAGCAGCTAACACCACCACCTTCACTACCGTCAACATCATCATCACCACCATCTTTGTTGTTCGGCAGAAACCCACCACACCCATTCAGCTCTCTCTCTCTCCACCTATCTGCCACCAGAGAGCAAACAGCAGCAGCAGAGGAAGAGTGGCAGCAGCCACCCCTCCACCACTGCCGCCATTGTTTCCGGCAGCAAGAACCACCAAGCCCACCACTGCTCCACCTCCACCCTCTGTTTCTCTCACTCTCACTCCCTCTCTGTTCGAAGACCACCCCAACTATCACTAGCAGAGAGAAGCAGAGCCATCATCCCCGTCGAGTTTCCCGTCGGGTCAACCACCGGTGAAGACCCACTTCGCCGCCTCTCTCTCTCCCTCCTCTTCGTCCCACTCCCTCAGCCTCTCTGCCCCTTGTTACGAACCCAGGGAAGGTCAGAGACGCAGGAGGATAGCAGCAGCAGCAAGAGCCACTACTGCCGCCGCCGTCACCATTGATTCCGGCGACCCACTTGGCCGAAGCTCCGCCAAAGCACACCCAGCGACCACCAGTACTACCAATAGACTCCTGAGGCCCTGACTGAGTCAGCAGAAGGCTCAGAACCGGCCAAGAAGCCATTAATTCCGGCGAGTGAGCTTCAAAGTCCGACGACTCCGATTCGAGACTTCGACCCGATGCGTATCTCAACGGTTTCCGACCATTTTTGGCCTAGGTATGTGCTACACCCTCTGTTTAGTCATTCTACATAATCAAAACCAGAAGTTGATAGCTAGATTTAAGATTTGAAGAGCTAAAATGAGTTGTTCTTGAAAAAGGGGTCAAAGTGTAGTTTTTCAGAAATATTTTAACATGAAAAGGGGGGGGATTGTTTGATATTTGCAGAAACTTTAGGGTGGCTAGTGTCTTTTAATATAACTGTTTAATATAATTTAGAGTATTTGTTGATTTTTATTACAAATTAGAATTTATATAATTAAATTACACTTTTAGCTAAAAATAAAAAATAGTAATAATAATAATACTAATAATAATAATAATTTTGGGTTTAAAGATTTCTAAAAATAGTAACTTTTGTCTCGGAAAATTTATTCGGTTAAAGAAATAGTAAACAAGTTGTTTGAAACTAAAATAGAAACGTTTTTGTAAAATTTTTTATTAAATATTGTTCAATCACAAAGTCTATGACATTAGTTATTAAACTTGTAAAATTAGACTTTTCTAAATATTATAGTGTCGTGTTTAGTTTTTCTTAAAAATATAATAGTCGAGAATCACTTTGTCATTATAATTCAAATTAATTCTTAAGTATAATTTCTATAGCTCATAATTTTATTAATCATTTTTAATAATAATAATAATAATAATAATAATAATAATAATAATAATAATAATAATAATAATAATAATAATAATAATAATAATAGTTGTTTAAAAATAGATGAGTTGTTTTATTTCTAGGAAATTATAAGTGGGTAATAAAACGATAGAAATATAAATAGTGGGGTTTAGGTTGATATAAATACTCTTTAGGGCTTATAGCATTTTATTTGGATATTTGTTGACGTAGAAGACACGATTTGTAGGTGACGTCTTTGTAGGCCCGAGCCACTGCTAGGACGTGCTTTGCTACGGAAAGTAAGGTAAGTGAACATGCCAAGTCTTGCGAGCCTAGTTCCTTTCGTGTCTCGTTTTAGCTTTTATATTCGTCTCAAAATATTTATTGTTTATTTTCATGTTAAATTGTGACGTTCTTATATTTTCAGAAGTTGCTCTGTTTATTACTGTCACACGAATAACATTAATGCATAATTAATTAAAGTGGAAAGAGTTGTGCGGGGATCGTTGTGATTTCTTTTATCTAGATTGGTCGTGTTGGCTTTGTCCTCTCGACCCGCTTATTTTAACCCGGTCGCAACCTGCCGGGTCGCTCCATGTACTCACCTCTCTGGCCGCGAGGAGTCTTAGGGGGGTGCCGGCACTTAAGGTCATGGCTGCTAGTGATAGTATAGTAGATCTTCCCCGTATCAACACAGATTAATAATACAGTTTTCCTGAGTTTTGGATATTATAAAAGGAAGAAGTTTAGTAAAGAAGAGAAGTTTCAGTTGAGCTTTTGTTTCAGAGAAGTTATCTTATTCCTGTTATTCATTTCCTGTTCTGAGTTATTGCAAAAGAAAAGATATTCATTCTTCATCTGTTTTACATGCTTGGGTGTCGCTTACTCAGTCTTTTGTACTGACTTTGAAACTGCGGTTCCTGTTTCCTTCCTACCGCAGGCTTAGGAGCTGAGGACTATGGCATAGCAGGGTACGGGACTCACGTAGACGGTTTTCAGCACGAGTAGTGATGTAGTTGGCTAGCTCACCTTATGTAGTAGTTTGGAAAGACTTATGTAATATCTAATGACTTTTGGATGTTTAATGTTATGTAATAAATAAGTGGGATGTTACGCTTTTGATTTCCGCCGTTTCTTTTAGCATCGCCCTCCCGGTCTTGTCCGAGCCGGATAAGGGGGTTGTTGCAGGTGGTATCAGAGCAGGCAATCCATAAAAAGGGAATTAAAAACCTGTAGGGCAACTTAAAATGGACATAGGGCAAGATAATTAAAATTGGAAAGCCGTTCGGGTTATGGGTAGCTTAGGAGATTGGTCTTGAGTATTCCCGCCCACCCACATCCTGTTTTGCGAGTTTCATGAGTTATCTTTACTATCTCTGATCATTATAGTGAAAAGGAGGAAAGCAGAATTTGAATTATCTTGGATGAGTTACATACTTGAGCATTATGTGCCTTATTATGGAATTGCTATGCTATGCATATTACTTTATGTTTATTTTGGATTTATTTATTGTGAACTCATAACGAGACTATTGAAGTTTCCGCAACCTTAACCAAGGGTACCGTAGGGCGTGACTAATAGACCACTTCGTAATCACTATATAGGAAAGTTTGAACAGGACAGATGGCTGATAACATCTCCATGGAGCAATTTTTCACCCAAATGACCCAGATGATGAACAACGGGGGACAGATAGGGACTAACTGGACCAAGAAAGTAGCTGAGATGAAACCAATGGAATTCACTGGGAGAGAAGATCCTGTCGAGTTAGAAGACTGGATTGTGGAAATGGATAAAATTCTGGAGACAATAGAATGCCCCGATGATAAGAAAGTCAATTGCGCAGTCTTTTACTTGAAGAGTGAAGCAAACCTCTGGTGGAGGAATGCACGAGAAACACTCCTGGCTGATCCCAAGTTCGACTGGGAAGCACTTCAAACTGCGCTCAGAGCTCGTTTTTACCCTCATCATGTGAAGAGGAGCAAGGAACAGGAATTCCAGAACCTGCAGCAGGGGAATGACTCAGTGACAGAATATTTCCGGAAGTTCACGGAATTGACACGATTCGTGGGGAACATGGTGCCTGACGAAGATTCCAAGGTTTCCCGATTCATCGGTGAATTACACGAGAGGCTGCAAGAATCTCTACTGAGCAGGACTTACTCCACACTTCATGAAGCTTACGATAGAGCTGCAGACATCTGGCGGGTTCGTGTCACCCCATAAGAGAAACGCAAGAAGCGTAAGTTGGAAGAGGTCGGAGGAAGCAACAACTTTTTAAGGGGAATTCAGAAATTCAGGCCTAACAATGGAGGAGGTAACCAAGGGCAGAATCGTGGCAACCAGCAAAACACTGGGAATCAGAAAATCGGCGATATTTCTGCAAATGGTGCCCACGGAACCATCCAGGAGAGGATTGCGCAGGGAATGTTGTCACTTGTAACAACTGCGGTAAAAGGGGGCATCGGTCCTATGAATGCCGTTCGCAATCAGCTGGGAACCAACAAATAATCCAAGGCGGTAATTTTGGGAGGCCACAGCTGAACAACTATCAGGGAAACCGCCAGCAGAATGGGAATAATTTTGCCCGCAACCAGCAGTTTGGAAACCAACAGAATGGGAATCGCAATCAGAACAATGGGGGCAATGGATATGGCAGACAGCATAACTACAACCCAGGCAATGCAGGCCAGAACGGAGGTCAACCCAGGGATCGGAAACGGTAATGCTGGATATGGAAGGAACAACAATGGAGCAGGAGCAGGAGGAGCAGGAACTCAGAATGCAAACGTGGGAAGAATTGCTGTGATGACCAAGACTGAAGCAGAGGCTGCACACGGAGTTGTTACGGGTACATTTTCTGTTTATGAGCACCCTGCTTTCGTACTATTTGATTCTGGCGCATCATTTTCTTTAATTCGTCTGCATTTGTTGATAAGCTGGGTTTACATAAATCATCTAGTATATCCATCCCAGTAGCAACCCCTGATGGCCAAATAACGCTTTGTGACACTGTATATGAAGGGGTGGAACTAAAAATCCTAAACAGTGTCTTACCTGCCAACTTAATAAGATTTAATCTAGGAGGCATAGACGTGATCCTAGGAATGGATTGGTTGGGAAAGTATCAGGCAGTTATCAACTGCTATGACCAGAAGGTTCGATTTAGGGGACCTAAAGGAGAAAAGATCACCTACCGGGGTATTCCCACTGAGCCTCGGATTAGACTAGTGTCAGCTCTGGCAATAATCAACCAAATGAAGAAGGGGAACTCTGCCTATGTGTGTTATATCCAAGACGTAACCAAGAAGGAGAATGTGCTGGATGAGATACCAGTTGTGAGGGAATTTCCTGATGTATTCCCCGATGAGATTCTCGGAATGCCACCTCATCGAGAAGTGGAATTTACTTTAGACCTGGCACCTGGGACTGCACCCATCTCCAAGGCGCCGTATCGGATGGCACCTGTAGAATTGAAGGAGCTGAAGGAACAGATACAAGAACTTCTACAGAAGGGGTACATACGACCTAGTGTGTCACCCTGGGGAGCACCAGTGCTGTTTGTCAAGAAGAAGGATGGGAGCTTGCGATTATGCATTGACTACCGGGAGCTGAACAGTGCCACTATCAAGAACAAGTATCCGCTACCCCGGATTGACGATTTATTCGACCAGCTGCAAGGAGCCAGTGTTTTCTCCAAGATCGATCTGAGGTCTAGTTATCATCAACTCCGCGTAGCCGAGAAAGATATTCCAAAGACGGCCTTTAGCACCAGATACGGGCACTACGAGTTCACAGTTATGCCGTTCGGTTTGACTAATGCACCCGCGGTTTTCATTGACTTAATGAATCGCGTAATGAAGCCGTTTTTGGACCAATTCGTGGTTGTTTTCATCGATGACATCCTGGTGTACTCGAAGAACGAAGGGGATCACGAAGAACATCTCCGGACAGTATTGCAGACCTTGAGGCAAGAGCAGCTGTACGCCAAGCTTCCGAAGTGTGACTTCTGGTTGGATCGTGTGCCGTTTCTAGGCCACATCATCTCCAAGGAAGGGATATCAGTTGACCCAGCGAAGATCTCAGCGGTTAAAGATTGGCCTACGCCGAAGAACGTGTCCGAAATTCAAAGTTTCCTTGGTTTAGCTGGCTACTACATGTGTTTCGTGAAGGATTTTTCGAAGATTGCCAGACCGTTGACGACATTGACAAAGAAGGCGGTAAAATATCACTGGGATGACAGCTGTGAAGAGGCGTTCCAGACTTTGAAGGAGAAGCTGACTACGGCACCAGTACTAGCTTTGCCAAATGACTCTGGAGAGTTCGAAGTATATAGCGATGCGTCGAAGAAAGGGCTTGGTTGTGTATTGATGCAAGACCGAAGGGTGATTGCTTACGCGTCTAGACAGCTGAAACCACACGAGGAGAATTATGCCACACATGACCTGGAGCTAGCAGCGGTAGTGTTCGCATTAAAGATATGGAGGCATCATCTCTACGGGGCAGTTTGCAAGCTCTACACAGATCATAGTAGCCTGAAGTATATCTTCACACAGAAGGAACTGAACAACAGGCAACAAAGATGGCTGGAAATTATCAAGGATTACGACCTACGCATCCAGTACCACGAAGGGAAAGCTAATGTAGTCGCTGACGCACTAAGCCGCAAGTCGAGCCATGGAGTGAACGCTATGGTAATCCTGTCGAACTGGTTATGTCACGAGTTCTAGAAGCTTAACATCGAAGTGGTAGATCAAGGAACAGTACAGAAGCTACTCGGAAGCCTGACAGCAGTACCAGACTTCTTCGAAGAAATACGAAGCAACCAAGCAGGGGATGTGAAGCTCGAGAGGATCAAGAAGAAGATTGCAGCAGGAGAGGCCAAGGAATTTCAGATTCACGAAGATGGGAGCATCCGTTACAAAGGAAGATGGTGCGTGCCACAAAAGTGTTCGGAGGTTAAGAAGAAGTTGATGCAGGAGGCACACAACACTCCATACTCTGTCCATCCTGGAGGCGATAAGCTTTACAAGGGTCTGAAGAAGACGTTCTGGTGGCCCAATATGAAGAAGGAGGTAGCCGAGTTCGTGGCCAGATGCCTAACATGCCAGAAAGTGAAATTCGAGCACAAGAGAATGGGAGGTCTACTCCAACCATTAGATGTTCCAGTCTGGAAATGTGACTCCATATCAATGGATTTCGTCACAGCCTTGCCTACGTCGAAGAATGGACTCAACCAGATATGGGTAGTCGTAGACCGATTAACAAAGACGGCGAGATTTATTCCAATGAAAGACACGTGGAACATGGAACAAAGGGCAGATGCGTACGTCCGAAACATCGTGAGGTATCATGGGGTTCCGAGTTCGATAATCTCGGACAGAGACCCTAACTTTCTTTCTCACTTTTGGAAGGCGCTTCAAGACGCACTGGGAACTCAGCTGAAGTTCAGTACTGCTTTCCACCCAGCCACAGACGGACAGACGGAGAGAACTATTCAGACACTGGAGGATATGTTAAGAGCCTGTGTCATGGATTTCCAAGGATCATGGGTCGATAAACTGCCGTTAATAGAGTTTTCTTACAACAACAGCTATCATGCCAGCATCGGGATGGCACCGTACGAAGCCCTATATGGAAGGAAGTGTCGATCACCACTGTGTTGGAGTGACATCAGCGAGACGGTGGTCATTGGCCCACAAATGATTGAAGACATGACAAATCAAGTACGACTTATCCAGCAAAGAATGAAAGCAGCTCAAGACAGACAAAAGTCATACGCGGATCAGAAGAGAAGGCCTCTAGAGTTCCAAGTAGGAGAAAAGGCATTTCTGCGAGTCTCACCTACTAAAGGAGTAACCAGGTTCAACCTGAAAGGAAAGTTAAGCCCTAAATTTATTGGCCCATACGATGTTATTGAGAAAATAGGGGAAGTTGCTTACCGACTGGACCTACCATCGAATTTGGGGAAAGTGCACAATGTATTTCACGTATCCCAGCTAAAGAAGTACGTACCAGATCTGTCCCATGTGTTGGATCCGGAACCAGTGGATTTCGACCCGTCACTGACATACGAGGAACAACCTGTCAAGATATTGGATACGAAGACAAGGGATACGAGAACCAAGAGTGTCAAACTAGTCAAAGTTCTTTGGACCAACCACCAAACAGAAGAAGCAACTTGGGAGGCCGAAGAAGAAATGAGAAAGAAGTACCCGCACTTGTTTAATGAGGTACGTGGAGTTCCGAGGACGTCACTCTCTAAGGGGGAGAGGACGCAACCCTCTGTTTAATACCATTACGTCTTAGTTTGATATTTTCACGTCTTAAGCACCTTTGAGATATGTTTGAATACCTTCGAGATACGTTTGACCTTGAGACTTAGAACCCGAATGAGACTAAGACCACTTAATTGGATAGATGTGACCACGACCTTATTTGGTGTTACGTGTTGCACTACGTATAGCTTAAAATGGCTACTTGCTACTTGTAACGTGAAATTATTTGTCAGCCGTGCGATAGTAATTCGGTTAGATAGTTGTTTGTTGGATTGATTGAGTACCATGAGTAGTTGCCTGATTTTAGCTTTGAGGACGAAGCTTTGTTTAAGGGGGGAAGGATGTAATACCCCGTTTAATTAGTAGGGGTAAAAAGGTCATTATAATAGCATAATAATAATTTTATTGACAAAATAATGTTTAAATATATTTTAGAGTTTTATTTGCAAGAAAATTTTAAAATAGTTATTAGATTTACAATCGTGAATAAATACGATAACGTTTAGTAAATTTAGTTAAAGTTTTAATTTTAGACGCGTACCCGACCACCGCGAGACTAGGTGTGATTGCCACACCGAATCACCAAAAGCCCTAGTACTTCAACCACACCCTACAACTCCTCTCTCTCTCACATCTTCACCAAATCCCTACTTCACGGCAAAACTTCATCACCGCCTCCAACCCGTAACCGCCCCAACCTTCGGGCTTCACGACCGCCCTCCACTCCTTGCCCACCAAGTAACCTAGCCTATATAAAGCCTTCACCAGCAGCCCTACTCCTCACAGCCACCAGCAGCTAACACCACCACCTTCACTACCGTCAACATCATCATCACCACCATCTTTGTTGTTCGGCAGAAACCCACCACACCCATTCAGCTCTCTCTCTCTCCACCTATCTGCCACCAGAGAGCAAACAGCAGCAGCAGAGGAAGAGTGGCAGCAGCCACCCCTCCACCACTGCCGCCATTGTTTCCGGCAGCAAGAACCACCAAGCCCACCACTGCTCCACCTCCACCCTCTGTTTCTCTCACTCTCACTCCCTCTCTGTTCGAAGACCACCCCAACTGTCACTAGCAGAGAGAAGCAGAGCCATCATCCCCGTCGAGTTTCCCGTCGGGTCAACCACCGGTGAAGACCCACTTCGCCGCCTCTCTCTCTCTCCCTCCTCTTCGTCCCACTCCCTCAGCCTCTCTGCCCCTTGTTACGAACCCAGGGAAGGTCAGAGGCGCAGGAGGATAGCAGCAGCAGCAAGAGCCACTACTGCCGCCGCCGTCACCATTGATTCCGGCGACCCACTTGGCCGAAGCTCCGCCAAAGCACACCCAGCGACCACCAGTACTACCAATAGACTCCTGAGGCCCCGACTGAGTCAGCAGAAGGCTCAGAACCGGCCAAGAAGCCATTAATTCCGGCGAGTGAGCTTCAAAGTCCGACGACTCCGATTCGAGACTTCGACCCGACGCGTATCTCAACGGTTTCCGGCCATTTTTGGCCTAGGTATGTGCTATACCCTCTGTTTAGTCATTCTACATAATCAAAACCAGAAGTTGATAGCTAGATTTAAGATTTGAAGAGCTAAAATGAGTTGTTCTTGAAAAAGGGGTCAAAGTGTAGTTTTTTAGAAATATTTTAACATGAAAAGGGGGGGGACTGTTTGATATTTGCAGAAACTTTAGGGTGGCTAGTGTCTTTTAATATAACTGTTTTAATATAATTTAGAGTATTTGTTGATTTTTATTACAAATTAGAATTTATATAATTAAATTACACTTTTAGCTAAAAATGAAAAATATTAATAATAATAATACTACTAATAATAATAATTTTGGGTTTAAAGATTTCTAAAAATAGTAACTTTTATCTCGGAAAATTTATTCGGTTAAAGAAATAGTAAACGAGTTGTTTGAAACTAAAATAGAAACGTGTTTGTAAAAGTTTTTATTAAATATTGTTTAATCACAAAGTCTATAACATTAGTAATTAAACTTGTAAAAATAGACTTTTCTAAATATTATAGTGTCGTGTATAGTTTTTCTTAAAAATATAATAGTCGAGAATCACTTTGTCATTATAATTCAAATTAATTCTTAAGTATAATTTCTATAGCTCATAATTTTATTAATCACTTTTAATAATAATAATAATAATAATAATAATAATAATAATAATAATAATAATAATAATAATAATAATAATAATAGTTGTTTAAAAATAGATGAGTTGTTTTATTTCTAGGAAATTATAAGTGGGTAATAAAACGATAGAAATATAAATAGTGGGGTTTAGGTTGATATAAATACTCTTTAGGGCTTATAGCATTTTATTTGGATATTTGTTGACGTAGAAGACACGATTTGTAGGTGACGTCTTTGTAGGCCCGAGCCACTGCTAGGACGTGCTTTGCTACGGAAAGTAAGGTAAGTGAACATGCCAAGTCTTGCGAGCCTAGTTCCTTTCGTGTCTCGTTTTAGCTTTTATATTCGTCTCAAAATATTTATTGTTTATTTTCATGTTAAATTGTGACGTTCTTATATTTTCAGAAGTTGCTCTGTTTATTACTGTCACACGAATAACATTAATGCATAATTAATTAAAGTGGAAAGAGTTGTGCGGGGATCGTTGTGATTTCTTTTATCTAGATTGGTCGTGTTGGCTTTGTCCTCTCGACCCGCTTATTTTAACCCGGTCGCAACCTGCCGGGTCGCTCCATGTACTCACCTCTCTGGCCGCGAGGAGTCTTAGGGGGGTGCCGGCACTTAAGGTCATGGCTGCTAGTGATAGTATAGTAGATCTTCCCCGTATCAACACAGATTAATAATACAGTTTTCCTGAGTTTTGGATATTATAAAAGGAAGAAGTTTAGTAAAGAAGAGAAGTTTCAGTTGAGCTTTTGTTTCAGAGAAGTTATCTTATTCCTGTTATTCATTTCCTGTTCTGAGTTATTGCAAAAGAAAAGATATTCATTCTTCATCTGTTTTACATGCTTGGGTGTCGCTTACTCAGTCTTTTGTACTGACTTTGAAACTGCGGTTCCTGTTTCCTTCCTACCGCAGGCTTAGGAGCTGAGGACTATGGCATAGCAGGGTACGGGACTCACGTAGACGGTTTTCAGCATGAGTAGTGATGTAGTTGGCTAGCTCACCTTATGTAGTAGTTTGGAAAGACTTATGTAATATTTAATGACTTTTGGATGTTTAATGTTATGTAATAAATAAGTGGGATGTTACGCTTTTGATTTCCGCCATTACTTTTAGCATCCTCCTCCTGGTCTTGTCCGAGCCGGATAAGGGGGTTGTTGCACTAAACGCCTATATGCAGCTGCAAGTAACCAACTGATAGAAACAAAAGATAGCGTTGGTGGACATTTAAACTCCCGATCATGGGAACAACAGCAGCATCACCTTGTCAGTGAACAACTCATAGCATCAAAAAGGAGAGTCTGAGGTATTGATCCCGTGACCCCAAAAAGTGGAGCTATACCACTAGACCAACTCTACCTATTTTTTTAATTTGTTTTTTAGTCAATTAAGAATGACAAATCTAATATCGTTTCATTACAAATCGTATGTATTTTAAACTCGTGACAAATCTAATATTGTTTTTTTTGTCATTTCTTATCATTCTTTCAAAGAAAAAGAAATGAAATAAGATTATGTCACTAGAGTCATGTACTCGTGACCTCAAGAAGTGAAAAAAAAAGTCACTTCAGTGTTTAAACTCGTGACGTTGATGACGCACAATTGACGCAATTACACAAACGATCTTATTGAAATATAAAGCGTGTCACTAGAGTTTTTAACTCGTGACTCAAAGACACGTAAGAATTAAAAATTTACAAAGTCACTAGAGTTTCATACTCGTGACCATACCGCTGAGCAGCAACTCTAGCGAGTTTCTTAATGTTATTTATTCAATCTTCTTGTGTGAAAAAGAAATATAAAAATAAAAATTCACTAGAGTTTCAAACTCGTGACAATACCGCTAGACTCTAGCGAGTTTCTTGATAAACAATTTTTTTAATTTATTCTCTACATATGAAAAAAAATCTTGTAAGAAACTGTCACTTGAGTTTCGAACTCGTGACTGAACAATTTTACTGTTTTTTTATTTACAAAGAATCTCACTATAGTTTTGAACTCGTGACCTCGTGGCGCTCGCCCGAATAAAACAGCACTGATAGATAAAAGGATGCGGATTTTATCGCTGATTACCGCTTAACAAGATTATACTGTTATTGCGTTGTGTTCGAAAAAATAAAATATGTATGGTATTTAAACCAGTACAATCTAGCTCGCACAGTATAAGCAAAATGGTTGTCTAATCTGCAGTAACATACATACCTTAAATTTACTTCTATTCTATAAAAATAAGAAAGAGTCGCCATAGTTTGAATTAAACTCGTGAATAATTTGAGGTGAAAAGAAAAAAAAAACACAGTGTTTTTCAGATTGTTAAGCTCCATGGTTTTATTTTTTTCTACATTTGCGTAGAGAATGAAGAAGAAAATAAATGCAAAGGTTTCAGCCTAGCTCCGCAGATTATTCGTGATGGATTTTTCTTTGTCATTATTTCTCTTATGACTTTGTCACACATTATATTCCGCTGTTTCACATAGTAGAAACATATTGCGGGAAAAGAGGGAACTTCATTGGAAGTTAAATCCCCTTATCAGAAAATGCTCCTAAGCTATTTATATGCTTAGTTAAATCATGTTCTTATACATGAAGTTATAGAGAATAACGACTATCTATACTAAAAGTTATAGTATATATATATGTGTATATATATATATATATCTAGATTCATAAATTGCTCCTAAGCTCTTTACATGCTTTGATTTATTTTAACTCTTCTCCTCTTGTATTGCTATTTTTTAGCACTTTGAAAAAAAATCCTCAGAATGTTATCACTGACGAATATGGACATCAAAGCAATTATTATTGTTGATTGACGGACAATACAGTTTTGTCCATAACATGGAGTTATGGAAGAAGAAGAAGAAGAAGAAGAAGAAGAAGAAGAAGAAGAAGAAGAAGAAGAAGAAGAAGAAGAAGAAGAAGAAGAAGAAGAAGAAGAAGAAGAAGAAGAAGAAGAAGAAGAAGAAGAAGAAAGAAGAAGAAGAAGAAGAAGAAGAAGAAGAAGAAGAAGAAGAAGAAGAAGAAGAAGAAGAAGAAGAAGAAGAAGAAGAAGAAGAAGAAGAAGAAGAAGAAGAAGAAGAAGAAGAAGAAGAAGAAGAAGAAGAAGCCATGTTACTTCGTCAAATATCTGACTAGTTCGACCAATTCCCAAGCGTGAATGGTAGCGGATTCCATGAGAGGATATTTTATTATATTCCGTTATGTGAATATGGATGCATCCCATGAAGTAAATCTCATAAATTTATGTGGAAAATAATTTGCATGATCTTAGAGTTGGTTGCAGTACTTATATCTTCATGGTATTATGAGGATCCAAGATTGATCTCCTAAGACCACATGAAAACAGGGGGAGAGAGAGAAAAAAAATGCACAAATATTTGCAAATGATGCCCTCTAGTGGGTACACATGGTTGCATACTTGTAATAAGCAACATTTTTTTATGATCTCTATGAGAATTGTTGGTTGAGTAATTCATTATCCTCCCAATATCTATGCAAATGTTTGGTTGAGTAACTCAAGATCCTCCCAATATCTATGCAATTTTTATTTTTTTTGGTTGAGTTATTCAAATCCTCCCAATATCTATGCAATTTTTATTTTTTTTTGGTTGAGTTATTCAAATCCTCCCAATATCTATGTAATTTTTGTTGGTTGTGTGATTCAAGATCCTCCAAACTCCTTGGCAATTACAAGCTTCACATTGAATTTGTCACGCCATTTTGTTGGCAATACAATTTAGATTAAAGATTATTAATTTCTCAAATTGAGAATTCTTAAAAGAAGTTATTCGAGAAAGATCCTTGAATTAAATATATTTTTATTTTATCATAAATAAATTTCATATAATTTTAAGTATATAATATTGTGAAGTTGCATATGTTTCGAAGAAATATTTGTTTCTCTTGTTTATTAATTCTAGAGAAATTCTAAAAATATGTGGTTCATTATATTAAGGTAATTAGCTTCTTCTATTTACATTGTCTCTACATCTTAGTTTTTTTTCCTGATTTTTATGAAGCCCCTATTTCTTTTATGGCTCATACAAGAACAACAACAACAAAAAAAAGACGCAAGAAATTCTTTAGTCCCCCGTGTGCTTATTATCATCATATTTCATGCCCAAATTTATGAAATATTTGACTTTATGAAAAGGTACCCGACAAGAGGTAACCTACATTGTCAAACTAACAGTTTCGACAATGAAAAAAGCAAAAAAAAAAACCTCTATTCAAGGATGTACATGAGACATTTTATGGGTCACAACGGTAGCTTTTTAGCACCGCCCCTTGAATATTGAAATTCAAAGTAATGAAACTTTTTAAGTTTTATACTTGCATTTATGGACATGCCAAGTGGTTTTGTATAGTTACAAATAAATGACATTCTCCGTAGACAATATCTTCATAAAATGGCTTGATGCATTACATCGCCTACCCCACGTAGAAAATTTTGTCATAAAAATGGTTTGATGCATTGCATCGCCCAAAGGACGCCTAATTTATGCGTTGTGATTCCATATCAAATCTCATGAAAAATCCAAAATTTATTATTCAGCCCTAAAAGTGGCTTGGATGTTGTCAATCTCACATAAAAAATGTGCACATCTTATATCAAGCACCTAGAAGACATATTGTCTCTAGAAGAGATAAATGATTTTTTTGACATGAACTCGTGAATAAATTTTAAGATTGAGTTTGTCACCATTGGCATCACTAAAAGTGATTGGTTGCTTGAATAATTTATATAAGACTTCAACTAGTATTTATGATTATTTTGGATTGACTATATATATGCACTTCTTATGGATTGTGCAATATTATCCATTCAGACGATTTTTTATATGAGTTTTTTTATATCTACATGCTCTATGCTCACTATCTATCTCATTTTGAACCCCTTTAAAGGAGGAGCATGGGATTAGTGTATTCTCATAAGTGAAACTCCTATCCCAAAGAGGATAGTGTTTTAGAGTTCTTGAGAACTACAAGTTTAAATTATGACAGATTCTATCTCCTAAGGAGATATCTACTCGCCAAGATTTTTTTTTGGCTCGAGTATCTAAAGATGCCGAGAGAATATCTTTATGACATTGATCATATAGTTCATGTCATGAGGGGGAGGAGATACCCTATTACAAAACATGAATTTTAATTTAAATGTCTTATTCAAACTTGATCCAAACGTTCTTATAAATTATGATATTTATAAAGCATGTAAAGATTGCTTCTGCAACTACAATATCCTCTATAAGGATCATCATCATGTTAGTTCCAAATTTGATAGAAATTGAGAACACAAGAGAATCATCAATAAATGATGAAACACATGCCCTTGAAGAGGCAACAACTCATGTAGAAGAAGAGATGCCTACATTTGAGTCTATATGTCATCACTAATGATAATCAGTTTGAAAAGCGCTTGAAATCATATGATTTCCTTAAAGCACTACAAGTGGAACCGTGTTTGACTACATATTGGCCAAAATCAAAGTCAACACTCGTGTGTACAAATATACACGAGCTCTGCAGTTAAGAATGCATCGAGCATATATGTGAAGTACTTTAAAGTACTTGAGATGCCTCTAGCATCCATTTTCATATAGAACAATAAATTCAAATATCCGCACCCAGTAATTGTTGAATGCGTGAGACTACTGAAAGAGAAATATTCAATATTGAAAGCAATGCCCATATGTTTCTCATGGTTATAATTATAATCAACAAATTCTCTATTTCATAAGAGTGATTATAATATTTCGTTTAGTCTTAAAAGACTACGAATATGAAAGTAACTAGTTACACAAAATGATCGTACGAATCACTATATGTGAATTCCATGAAGGCTATTGCCCATGAGATATACTTCTTTGCTAAAGCAAATCGAAGATACACCCTCGCGAGTAGTTTAGGTGCATATGCATATTATTTAGTATGACAAATGTCATGAGTATATAGCATGTCATATTGATAGTTTTTATTAATATTTTGAATGATCATGTAGCATCATATTATGTTACACATTTTGTATTTCCCATAAAGTTCACTTTTCTGGTATGAACTGTGACATCAAGATAATGCAAAGAGGAGAAAATTAAATTTACAAGGCGCTGTACTCTTTTTCCTTAGCTGAAGTTTTTATCCCACAGGATTTTTCTAGCAAGGTTTTAATGAGGCATGCAGCCATGGGCGAGTCCAAGACTGAACCAAGCTCCCGCTCATAAGATGTACTCTTTTTTCCTTCGTCAGAATTTTTGTCGCAACGGATTTTGCTCGACAAGTTTTAACGAGGCATCATGTTAGTGAATATTAAAGGGGGAGTGTTATGAAATATATATTTGATATGGTGAATATTCACAAAATATTGTACTACCATGTATATATGATACTGATTGACCCCCACACTCTATATAAAGGATGGTTTGGTAGAAAATAATAAACACTAGATATTCCTCCATACATTAATTGTCATCTCTTCTCTACTCTTGAGTTTATAACAAAACATTAATTTTGAACATCATAGTCTTTTTTCACACAAGCATAAACAAATGCAGAATTACTCGACCTCGTTTCAATTTTTTCAGGACGAGAACTTACCGACATGGTTTGTAGCAAATTGTAACTCATTGTCGTCTTTGGAAGGCACGAACTGAGATGTCAGTACCCCTGCATTGTTACTGGCAATAAGAAGAATGACACCCCGATGAGTTAAAAAGGGAGCGATATAGGCTACCTGTATGGTTAATTCAGGGCTTATATGTCACTTACATTAGGATATTCAGCGGAAGACCTGAAGAAATGAAGCTTGAAGCAAACTTCCTCACAGATGCCATTGAACCGAGATCTAACTCCATCACATTAATTTTAGCAACCTGGTCTTCTTTTGCTATTGCTTCTTTAACCTCATTTCCTGCAGCCATGTAACGGACACCCATGATGACGTGGACGCCACGTAATGCAAGGACACAGACTGTTTCAATGCCAATTCCACGCGTACCTCCTGGTGTTAGAGCCCATAAAAAATTGGAAAAAAATTGAATCAAAATATATTTTGATACATCACGATCTAGAAAGAACATACTAACTATGCAACGAGGAACAGTAAAATCAGGCACTGATAAAACTCACATGACCCGATGTGGGATAAACGATGATAACACAAAGTAAAAAATGAGATGACCGGTGAGGATGGCGGTAAGACCGGAGCCATCGATGCCGTGAGTTACTTCCTCAGCTGTTGAAGAAGAAGAGAACCCAGCAGAGTCTCCTTTTCCCCATAGCACCCACATTTTCTTTTCAATTTCTCTTTCTCGCAAATTCAGATTCAAAACCTGGCCAACTACAGTGTTATTTGGAATTTTGGATTAATATAAACCAATAATTTGAAAAAACTAATACCAATTGCTTGGCGTTTCAAATTAATCAAGGCTCTAAATGAGAATTAGTCCACGGTTGATTTTTAAAAGCTGATAAACCTTCCACCTATTGCGTGAACTCACGTTCTTCTCCCATCTCTATGATCTCATTCGAAACTAATGTGAACTAATTAACAACAAAAATCGTATTGAAACAATCGATTACCTAAATTTTCAATCATGTTTAAACAATCAATAACATAAATTTTCGGAAGATAACGGATTTTCTAACTCAAGTGTGTACGTGCAAGTTGTTGTGTACTAAAACTTGATAAATATCCATCTTGTTTTAAAAACTCAAATTGATTTCAATATTTTAGGTTGCAGATGCTACAAACATCATGAATTTGTTTACAATCCAACTTAATTAATCAACTTATCGCTGGAATCCCAAAGTTTCTTTGCTAAGTCCGTGTTCGTAACCTGTGAGCTAGCTTTATCAAGGTTGCTGTTTGAGAAATCTTCCCAACCCATTCCTTGTACTTACTTTGGGGTGCAGCCCCCTTCACAAGAAAATAAAACATTTATTGAGATATCACAGCTTCAAGGCTTGGGCTTCATCAAATGATCATCAAATAAGCGTTGGGCCTCCTCAAAGAACAAGCCCACACATGTTCCAGTGTTACTGAATATAAAAGACAAGCCCACTGTTATTTATATTTATCACTAAGGGCTTTTTGGTCTTTATCATTATTGTTGTAACTCAAATGTTGTTTCCTACCGTGAGCTATAGCGGCTCTCTTGTGCCCGTTAGATTATTGCAATATGCTCCCTCCGTTCCTTTAGGTTCTTCATAAAATTATATGATTATTATTTGGGTCTACCGATTTGGTTATCAAAGCAAAAAATGAATTTAGTGACTTTTTGTGGTGTTGTAGAGCAAAGTTTACTCTACTATACCATGAAAAGATTACCAAATTCATGCTTTGTTTTGCTTACCAAATTGTTAGGCTCAAATTATACCCATATATATTTGTGAAGAATCTGGAGGAACGGATGGAGTGTGTGTGTGTGTCTATATATATTGAAAGAACCCCAAGGGGGATAAAGAGCAATTACATTGTTATCTGCTATAGCTAACTCATATATCCAACTACGAAAGAATCTTACAATTCTATATCATCAGTTACAGTAGTTCTAAACTGAGCCAAACTATGAGCAAGTTTGTTGCAGTGTCTCCTCACAAAGCTCACCTTCAACTGTGGAAGTTTAACTATCTCTACAATGTCTCTGTTAACCTCGTCCTCCACTTCAGTGACATCCAAAGGTTCACCCCCTTTTTGTCTATTTATGATTTCTTCCGTTAGAGTCTTGGAATCCCCTTCGCACAGGCATTGGGGAAAACCCATCTTCAACGCCAAATCGATGCCACAGAAGTGGAGGACGAGGTTAAAAGAGACTATGGCGAAGGCTATGGCGGCGAGCAAAGCACCCTCGCTGTTCCTAATCGCCACCCCTGCGTGAGCTGTGTCGGGGAATCCGGCTCAAAACACGACAATACCAAGTCGTAGCGGAAGCAAATATACCCAAGTATCGAACTTTCCCCAAAATACGCAACTAGACGGAGAGCAACACAATTGCAATTGAAGACAATAAGCTACAACGAGACAAACACAATTTTAATGCGGAAAACCCGAAAACGGGAAAAACTACGGAGCCACTCTCGACTCAAATACTTTCACTATATCAATAGTAGGATCAACACATACTTCTCTTGCAAGCTAGAGGCTCAACTAAGCAAGAAAAATCAATTATTTGCTTACAATATCATCTAGACAATAATCTAGGGTGAACAAGAGAAGAGCACCTTAGGGAGGTAGAAAACAAATCTGACTGTTGGATGGGAGGAGAGTATCTCCATGAACAAAACTCTGAAGTTTGAGTCGAATCGGACAACTTTTCACCGTCGGATCTCACCAGAAAGGTTGCTGATCACTCAAACAAAACCCAGCAGCAGTGCTGCTGTTTTCTTCTCCGTAACCCCCTTCACTCTCTATTGCTTTCTGTCTCTGTGATGACCAGCACTCACTACCATGTGCTCTCACCAATTGGTGAGAAAAACAAGCACCATATCCGGCCACGTGGGCCATTTGGAGACCACACACACATTTGCACACAAGGCACAAACCACCAACGTATACTCACTAGAACCAACCTGGACGCAACATTATATTTGATTGTTTTCTTTTCTTTTTCATTTTGATTTTATTTCAAGAGAAGTTATCGGATGTGGCACACTCACAATGAGGTGGACCACACCAACAATCTCCCCCTCCACCTCATATGGAGGTATCCATACCCGCGATGCTTCTACACACTTCAAGCTTCGCAACCGGTACGGACTTCGTCATCATATCAGCACCATTGTCGTCGGTATGAATCTTGACAAGTTCAACCGATTTCCCATCCAACACATCCCGAATCAAGTGATACCTCACATCGATGTGTTTGGATCTCGAGTGAAAACTCGAGTTCTTGCTGAGATGGATCGCACTCTGACTATCACAGTACAGAGTATACTTCTCTTGCTTCAATCCAGCTGTTGTAACAGCTTCTTCATCCAAAGCAACTCCTTGCGACCCTCAGTAGCTGCAATAAACTCAGCCTCAGTAGTAGACAATGCAACGCATTTCTGCAACCTAGACTGCCAGGACACTGCTCCCCCTGCAAAAGTGTTCAGATACCCAGATGTAGACTTCCTCGAATCAATATCCCCTGCCATGTCAGCATCCGTGAAACTAACAAGAGTAGGATCACCATTTCCAAAGAAAATACACAACTTAGAAGTACCCCTGAGATACCTGAATATCCACTTAGCCGCAGACCAATGCTCTGTACCGGGATTGCAGAGGAACCGGCTGACTACACCAACCGCATGAGCTATGTCTCGCCTCGTACACACCATATCGTACATCAAATTTCTCAATGTTGAAGCATACGGAACCGGCATCATGTCTTCCTTCTCTGCCTCTATCCTGGGACTCTGCTTTGAACTCAACTTGAAATGACCAGCATGAGGTGTACTAACTGGCTTCGCCTGGTTCATATTGAACCTCTTCGACACCTTCTCAATGTAGGTCTCCTGAGATAACCAAAGCCTCTTGGCTTTCCGGTCTCGCGAAATTCTCATACCCAGAATTTGATCCGCGGACCCCAAATCCTTCACAGCAAAGGATTTTCCCAACTCCTTCTTCAATTTGGCAATCTTGCTGGCATCACGACCAACGATCAACATGCCATCAACATACAGAAGAAGAATGATCCAATCACCGTCAGAGAAATTCTTCACAAACACACAATGATCTGAAGTTGTCTTTCTTATATCCATGCTCCCCCATGAACGAGTCAAACTTCCTGTACCACTGCCATGGTGCCTACTTCAAGCCATACAGACTCTTCTTCAACTTGCACACGAGATTCTCCTTTCCCTGAACTCTGAAACCCTCCGGCTGTTCCATGTAGATCTCCTCCTCCAAATCACCATGGAGGAACGGAGTCTTGACATCAAGCTTCTCAATCTCCCAGTCTCTGCTGGAAGATATGCCTAGAACAACCCGGATAGACGACATCTTCACCACAAGTGAGAATATCTCTTTGTAGTTGTGTACGAGAGAATCCTGCAGAGAGAATTCAATATACACCAAGAGCAGAGGATAGAAAGGACACAAGAAGAATAGGGTTGTGTGTAGGGAGAGAGTAAGGCAATAGCACTGTATGAGAGAGAGACATGATTTTGGCAGAGCTTCCGCGTATCTCAGGTGATTCTCCCTTGTATGGAAGGTTTAACGATCTATATATAACGGAGAATGTGACCGTTGTAGTGTGGTTAATGCACCCATCAATGGCGGCTTAATTAGCTTAACCACAACGGCACGTTCGTCCGCGTATATAAGGACCGTTACAGCACGTTATCCGCGTATACCGGAACCGTTACGAGGTTGACCGGGTTTGACCGGGTTGACCGGTTTTATGGAGCTCGTGCCACAAATCTCTCAAAAGCAGTTACTAGGGGTCGCGCAAGGGCTTGGTTGTCGCTCGCGCGCGACAGGACTTACTCTAGCCTCCAAACCACTAAGTCCCTACAAGTCCCGTGTGGTGGTATGCGAGGGCCCTGTCTCGCAGCCCCCACGTGGATCAGCGCGGCTGGTGATCCAGTGTGTGTGAAGCACAGTATGGTGTGCTGGATGGTCGCCACGTGGCCAAGATCTGCCTGTCTAGAAAGCACTATCTACATTAGCCCCCTTTCTGCGCGTGAAGACGCATAGCCGGATAGGCTTCCATACGCAGGAACCAACGTACGCGTCGCTGCCACGCACCAATTCAAATATACGCAAATTCAGCCCCCGTGTGTGTCATTATGACCTAAAATTCCTAGAGTCGTTTCGTCTGGTCCCTTAGGGTTTTAGGCATGACGTCAGCTTGCCCTGTAATTGCGCGATTCGACGGTGACGGTTGCGATTCGACTACTGAAAGGACGCAACCCTTCATTGTTTTTGGATAAATACTCTGTGCTCTCCATTGTTGCAAAGCATCACTTCTTTATCCTAAAGTGAATGATACCCGGAAGCCTTCGAGAGAAGATTCAAATAATCAATCATCAATTCTTTCTTGTCAATCGTCTTCTTCAACTGTCCGCATCCAAGCAAGCTTTACCAAAGCAAGGTTGGCCTTGCTCAATTCCATTGAATGTACTGATATACGCTTTGAACTGTATTAGATCTGCAAACCCATGACTATCTAAAACATGCCATTTCGTTGTAAACTGTAAGAGAGGCCTTCTTCTTTGAACTCAGAACTAATTTAATCCCCAGATTGTAATGGTTTTGAGTGTAGGGTTTCTGAAATTCCCAATAATATAAACGATTCTGATCTTTCAAAACCCAGAATTGGCACTGAACTGTTCATCTTTTCTTTGACAAAACATTGTTGCTTCAACCGAAACTCGAACTGATTCCTGAAATTCGAACTGAAATTCCTGAAATTCGAACTGAAAGTGTGTGTATTTCTCCTTCCCTTTTTTTCTTGCTCTTCCGCAGAAATGGCGAAGACAAAAGGAACCAAATCCGTTAAAGAATTCGAGGAGATACCTGATCTTCCCCAAACCCTATGGCGGAAAGCCCCCTATTTGGGCGGAAAAGAATTTTATAATGCTAGGGTTAAGGTGAAGAACCTGCCGACTCCTGTTCCATCTAATGAGTTGCAGACATTGACCCCACCTATTAACGCAGCCATGCTGGAATTGATCGATTCCAAAGATGTGGTTCGATTAGGGGTTGAGAATGGGTTCTTCCCCAACACTGCGATTTGTACCCAGGCGTTTGTCCAAAAATTGGACTTCATGGATGAGTGGATCGACCATGTGTTGACCAACCATGCGATCACTTTGAACAATGCCGGCATCTATTTCGCCGTTAGTGCTATGAAGGGTGCTGTCGTGAAGCTGGACCAGTCCATGCTTCTAAACCTTCTCTCGCGTTACTCGCCTGCGACTCACACATTCCACTTTGCTGAGTTCGAGGCTGCTCCCACTCTGGAAGATGTACACATGCTGTATGATCTTTCTCCTGTTGGTGAGGTGGATCCTCTAAGCCCTTTGAGGACCGATCCGGAAATCGCTCTCTACAAGCAAATGGAGGAGTGCTATTCAGAGGTTAAGAAAATTTCCATTCGGTGGACGTCTGCGAAGTCTCTTCCTGACTGGAAGCTAGTTGATACGTCTGCGAAGAATACTTGGGGCAAGTGGGTGCATTACTTCTTCCGCAATTATGCGAGTAGTAGTATCACCAAGAAACTTCTGAGCCAGAACCCGAAGGCTAAAAATTATGTGAACGGGAAAGGTTATCAGCTGACATTGTGTGCTTTTCTCTGCGCCTGGTTATCGAGGTACCTTATTGATGTCCACCCTCATGATGGGGTTTTCTACCATGTCCTTCCCCTTGCTGTGAAACTGACCCTTGGTCAAAGAGTCGCACTTGGGCCACTAGTCTTGGTTACCATGTACCACAGATTGGATCAACTGGTTGTAGCAACCAAGGACTCCCGCGGTCGCCTGGACGTGTTAACCTATGTTAACATCGCATTCTTGACCATGTGGGTTTTCGAGCGATGGCCCTCCTATGCTCCTGTTCCTTCTAGGCCCAACAAATGGTGTGTCCCGGGTGCGGAGGAAGAGCTTAACAGTGGCAGGGCTGCGAGATGGTTTGAAACTCATTTTCCTAAGTGTACTTGGAGCCTGATATGCGACGATCGCAGCAAGTTTACGGCTAGGCCTTATGCCACGCGCATTGAGAATGTGCGATGGTTCCCCAAATTGTATCCTTCCAAGGCTGTTGCTTTCTCGGAAGATCTTATTTAGGGTCACAAACGTTTCCATGAGCGCTATCGCGAATTCTTCTGCTGGTTTCTAAGAGGTTCTCTTCCTGCTCTTGCGGAGTATGTTCGCGAGCTTACCCCTAGGTACGAGAGGATCACGGTGGATGTTGATCCCACTCGCGTTTCTCCCCAGTTTGGCTTTGATGCATGGCGCCATAGATCTGGCCGCAGTCCATCATCAGGGGCTGCTATAAGCGACTACTGTCTGGCGAGTGCAAGACGATCTTAAGGAGAAACCTTCCCTTCGAGCAGCCCCCAGGTGACCGCATAGGTAGCTACTCCAAGAACTGGGTTGCTTACTGGAATACCCAGCAGAAAAGATTTGAAACCCAGTCGACCTCTCGGCCGAGCAGAGCTCCCGTGATCAAGAGAAATTCCTTCCCTTACCGTCCCAATTGTAGCTTGGACGACTCCCAATATGGCTGCTACTCGTTGTTGGATCACGAGAATCACCTGTGCCCCTCCACCATCCTTGAAGAGAAGATGGCTGCAGTTAGGGAGGGTGCTTCGCTTGTCATCAAATACAGCGAAGATTTTGCCAAGGTAAACAATCTCCTTTACGCATGTCGAATTTCTTTAGCTCGATATATCGAAAAATTATACTCCCTTATCTGTTGTAGTGCTATGTGAGGAGGTTTGCATCTGGTGAGCGTTCTAAGTCGCTGATCACCACCATTTTTGCTAAGAGAAGGCAGGGTGAGCCGATTCGGCTAGCAATGAGAATGGCTCCCGCAGTTGAGGCCCGAATTCGTGAGGTCATGGACGTATTTGCTGACTCGCTGATAGACAACGCTCCAGCCTTGTCTCTTCCCAGGGACGATCCGCCTCCTCCAGAAACTGCTGCTCCAAGGGCAAAGAGACCAAGGCAGAAGGGAATCACAATTTCTTCCCCTAGGAGTGCTCCAGCTTCCTCCCCTGCGAAGTCCCATACTTCCAGGGACAAAGGCAAAGGTCGCATGTCGAGCAAGTCGCGGAAAGAGCTCGCGGTGAAGACCTTTGTTCCGTTTGGTCAGGAGGAAGAGGAGGATGAGAGAAGGGAGGTAAGAGAAAGAGATGATGATGAAGAAGAGAGAGAGTTGAAGATGTCAGAGAAGAAGAGAGAGATGAGATACAAGAGGAAGAGTCGGAAGGTATCTCAAACGTACTTATCTTCTCATTATCTTAACTCTCGCAATCTTTTTCTGAACAGTTTGTTCCTTTGCAGATGACGATACAGAGACCCTCAGCGGCCTTCTGGCCAAGAGGCAGAAGAGGGGTTCTCACTCTGGTGTTAACAGCGAAACCATAGACGAGGACATCGTTGCTGAGTCTAGGAGAACAGCTGCGCATGCTGCTGAAAGAAGAAGGAAGCGAGAAGAAGAGGAGATTGAACGCATAAAGCAAAGGAGCTTGGAAGAGCAACATGTTGATGACTTGGCGTGGAAATCCTATGAAACAGATGCGGCTCAGGAGGAAGATGCAACTCAGTTCTATGAGGAAGATGCGGCTGCTCAAGTTGATGAGGAAAATGCGGTTCAAGAAGAAGATGCGGCTGCTCTGGAGCAGGCTCAAGCGGACTTTGAGGAAATCGCAGGCGGCAATGAAGGTGAGATTTTTAATCTTGCAGTAACTTACCGAGACGTGATTGTTGGTGCATTAAAGCATGGCTTATCGAAAGCCGACATTCGCCGCTGGTTAGTAAGCAAGTGCGGTGAACCTTCAGGTAATTATTTGAACATCACTTGTGAACTAGGCTTAGTAACCCGATCATCATCATGACTGGTTTCTTCGCACCCCAGGTCACGCTCACTTTAAGGATATGCTTAAAGAAGACACATTAATAGTTCATGGTATCGCGTCCTTAGCATATGACGAAGATGCTACAATCCCACCTACGCGTGGAGGTGCTCGCTCTTGTTTATCAAAATAATAAAATATTGTTTGACACAAGTTACCTTACATTGTCCTGTCCTGTATCGCAGGTAATGCTGGTGAAGCCGTGCTGGAACAGAGGAGTCAACCTTCTGCATCCTATGTCCCAGTGCGAAGTTCTCATGTTGAGAAGCCCGTCGCAGTTGCTGAATATACGGGAGAGCCCTTGGAGGACGTCATCGAAGTTTCTGTTGATGTCGAAGCTAACACTATGCTGATGGAGGAAGATACTAGTGCTGCTGGTGAGGAAATGGAAGCAGATGCTGCTGAGGCTGAGATTCGTGAGCAGATCGGGGAAGATGTAGGATCACATGCAAATGTGAATGTTCAAATGAGTGCTCCTGAGTCTCACGAGCCTTTCGCGTCTGAAGGCTTCCCTAATCGAGCAGCAGCTTCTACTATTGCCATTCCTCCAGCAAGGATTGAGCCTCCAGAGATTCCTCAAGCATGGAGCTTTTGGAGTTCGCAGGTAGGAGCTGCAGTCGCACCTGGTGCGGCCTATACCCTTCCTGCCAATTATGAAGACCTAGAGCTTGCAGCTGATAGAAGAGCAATGGAACGAGGACAGTCTTCAACTGCCCCAGCAATGCGCATTCCTTCTTTGCACGAGATCCTTGAAGGAACTGTATGTTATCACTTTTCCTGCTCGCATCTTGCACTTTTCATTTACAAGCTTCATGTTCTAACAATGATTTATCATTGTTTAGGGTTGAAGCAAACTGATGTGGACTGGCTGGTTCGAATGCGTCTCTCCTATCCTCGATCATTTGCGGGGTCCCTGGAGATAGAGCCTTTCAACAGGAGGCTGTTCCTGACCGAGGCCATCTGGATTTTGGAGCAGCTGTCTGCGGCTACACCTGCGACCATCTCTCCTCAGAGTGCGCAGTTGCTTTTCAGCATGTGTCAAGGCCTTCAAGCCAAAGTTCAGGGCAAGCTGGGCTTCGGGTATATTGTCAACAGAGTCACCCCGATTCGCGCGGCTGTGAATTTGAAGCGCGGCTTCCATAACCTCGCAGCTGAGGAGCAGAAGGTGGAGAAGCAAAGGCAGAAAGCTGAAGAGGCTTTGGAGCTCTTCCATGAGATGAGCACCAACTATGAGCAGTTGAAGCGAGAAATGGACCAAGTGACAAATTTGTCACTTCAGTTTTCTCCTGATGACTCCCTTATCAAAGACTTATTTTGAATAATAGCAAGTATTTGTTTTCTACAAAAATGTTAAAAAATTGTTAATGTTGCTAGGGTTTCTCCCCCTTTTTTTTATTCAAGGCTTGAATGCCCGTTTTGCCCTTCCCGGGATTTGCTCGAATATCTTTGTGCGTATCCATTATGACGTCAGCTGGCGATATGTCCGCCTTGATTCTCGCGCTAATTGCTTATCAGATAAGCACTCTTTCCTTGGGAAGTCCATCCGTATCATGACCTTCCGTCATTAATTAGGATACGCCACCGAATCGTCGTAGCCTTTAGTAGGGTAATTGAATGTTACCTCTTTAAAGGTGTAAGTGACTGATTCTTACCCCTTTTCCAAGCTTTGCTGACTCAGCTAGGGAACTGAAGAGTCTCCGTAGGGTCTATATAAGTCCTACCTCTTGTTGTTTGGGTTCCTCATTCCACAATGTGGCTTGCCATGAGTCCCTACGACTGCTGGCTTCAACGCTTGTCTTTCGTTGATTCATGGCAACTTCAAGTTGTGAGACCTGAGTTTGTGCTTTGTGCCATAGAAATAGCTTCCAATAGATAGATTCGCAGATTAAAAATCATTCATGAGAACTGCTATCTTAGCAGATGAGTTTTTAGATCGTTTGAGATCGCATTTGCATAGCTTTGCTATCTTGGCAGATAGGCTTGAGAATCACTTATGATTAGACTCAAGTACGGCTACTATCTCGGCAGATAGGCTTTGAAGATCACTTAAGATCATATTCGCATAATGCTGCTATCACGGCAGATAGGCTTGAAGATCACTTAAAATCATATTTGCATAGTGCTGCTATCACTGCAGATAGGCTTGAAGATCACTTAAGATCATATTTTCATAGTGCTGCTATCATGGCGGATAGGCTTGAAGATCACTTAAGATCATATTCGCATGGTGCTGCTATCATGGCAGATAGGCTTAAAGATCACTTAGGATCATATTCGCATAGTGCTGCTATCACGGCAGATAGGTTTAAAGATCACTTAAGATCATATTCGCATAGTGCTGCTATCATGGAAGATAGGCTTAAAGATCACTTAAGATCATATTCGCATAGTGCTGCTATCATGGCAGATAGGCTTAAAGATCACTTAAGATCATAGTTGATTAGTGATGCAATCTTAGCAGATAAACTTTCGCTATTGAGAAATGAAGAAATAAATAAAGCGATAAAGACAGCTGAAATCATAAAGTTCTTCCCATTTGGGGAAAGCCTTTTATTATAGAACACTCTCATATGGGAGAGGTGAGATTACAATTCCCTCGTGTGGGAGAGAAGATGCATGAGTCTTTAACAAAACAAAGCATAAAGTAGGCATCATAATCTAACGCATGTAATGAGAGGAGTTAAGGATAATACTTCTTAATCCAGCGCATGTTGACTGAGCTTGGGGTTGAGGCCATCCCATGTAGCCTTTGTATATTGCAATAGCCGCTGTCAAAGACTTCTTTGACTTCGAAAGGTCCTTCCCAGTTGGCTGCGAATTTTGGGTGAGCCGCCTCCCGCATGCAGTGGTCCGATGCGCGCAAGACCGGGTCCCCAACTGCGAAATCTCGACGTTGGACTGTTTTGTTATACGCGCGGGCGATCCTTTCTTGGTATCGATTGTTAGTCCGTTTAGCTTGCTCTCGCTTTTCTTCCAATAGGACCAAGTCATGATCGCACTGATTCTCGTAGAGTGCATGGAAGGCCAACCTTGCAGAGTTGATCTTTACCTCCGCAGGTACTACAGCTTCAGCTCCATAACACAAAAGGAATGGAGAGACTCCTGTGGGCGGCCTCGGAGAAGTTCGATACGCCCACAAGGCTATGTTCAAAGAATCAGCCCATTTCTTGTGGTCGTCTGCAACCATCTTGCTCAAGATTCTCAACAACGTCTTATTGGTTGCCTCCGCTTGACCATTCCCCTTCGGATAGTAGGGGGTAGAACATATCTGCCTTATGTTGTACTCCGCTAGCTTCGCAGCTACCTGGCGATTGACGAAGGGGGTACCATTATCCGAGAGAATTGTGTTAGGAATCCCGAATCGGCATATGATGTTCTCTTGGATGAAATGGACTACAGCGAGCGCATTTGCTGTCTTCAGTGGTATTGCTTCTACCCACTTAGTGAACAATTCGGTCGCGGTGAGAATGAACTAGTTCCCGTGCGAGGTTGGTCGGATAGGGCCAACAAAATCCAAAGCCCAAGTATAGAACGACCATGGTGTTCTCAACGCATGTAGATCTAGGGCAGGAGCATGTACTAGGTTGCCTTTGAATTGACACTCTTGGCACCTTCTTACTTTAGCGAGGCAATCTGCTTCCATGGTGGGCCAGAAGTAACCGACTGTGAGGAGCTATCTGCATAACTTCGCACCTCCCTGATGTTCCACTTGATGAGAGAGGTCCATCACCTCTTGTGCTTCCTTGCTATCTAGGCATCGCAGCAGGTTACCCTCGTGGCCCCTTCTCCAGAGTATATTCTCTTGCACCACGTACCGTGCTGCTTTCCTCTTTAGTTTCTCGGCTTCTTTTCTCGACTCAGGCTCAATCCCCTGCGTGAGAAAGTCAAAGAGTGGCTTCCTCCAATCCACGTCATCATCGACCAGAGCAATTGATAAAGAGTCCTTGATCAGTGCGCAACTCTCGCAATTTCCTTGGATCAACACCGCAGCCGCTAACATGTCCGGCCAGTGAATCCCATACCTTTGAGCTTTTCGATATATTGACACCTCACTTTCCCCACAAGTATGTTGGTGATTCTTTTCTAACAGCGCTTGTCCCTCCGGCTGTGAGACGCATCGCATGAGTATTCCGCCTGGGCCTTTATAGTAGAGGGTGTTTTCATGTATGCAATACCCCTTGGTGGATGCCCAGTTTTCTTTACTCGTTCCTTCTGTGATAGCATGCAATATTGACTTTCTCCAGTCTGCATCATCCATGCATTCGTCCTCACACGCGTCCTTTGTCAACGCCGAGGACGTTCGCACTTCGATCAAGATTCTCGCGGGACACTTATCCGCACTAACCTTGGATCCCAGGGTAGCCAAAGCATCAGCATGCCTATTATCTGCTCTGGGCTTGTGCTCGTACCTGACATCACTGAATTGTTGTACCAGCTTCTGTACCAAAGTCCGGTAGGGCAATAGGTTTATCTCCCTCAAACCGTACTCGCCCGAGGCTTGTTTGACGATTAGCTTGGAATCCCCCATAACCGTCAAGTTGCTTACTTCTAGTGCCCTTGCTGCGCGAAGACCTGCGATGAGAGCTTCATACTCTGCTTCGTTGTTGGTAACTGCGAAGTCAAGCTTTGCGGACATCTGTATGACCTCTTCGTCAGGTTTGGTCAGGACTATTCCGATTCCTCCACCTTTCCTTGTCGATGACCCATCGAAATGGAGCGTCCAGTAAGGCACCTCAACTGCATAGATCTCAGGTCCCTCCAGTTCCTCCTCAATTACAGGCTCATGACTATTATCAGGGAACTGTGCTAGCAAATCCGCCACCGCTTGCGATTTGATTGCCCGGGGTCGAACGCATGTGATGTCGTATTGAGAAATGGTCATATACCATTTTTCCAGTCTCCCCCCAGGAGCAGTGTGAATCAAGAGGTACCGTATAGGATCACTCTTTGTAACCACCACCACTTTGTGCGAAGCAAAATAGTGCTTTAACTTTTCTATTACAAAGAATAGGGCAAGGCAATGACGTTCGATGTCCGTGTACCTTGATTCTGCTGGCTGCACTATGCGAGAAATGTAGTAGATCGGCCTTTCTTGCCCCTCATACTCCTGAGCCAAAAGTGCCCCTATAGACCTCTTCGTCGATGTTAGGTACAGCAAGAGCGGTGATCCGAGCTGTGGTGCGATCATTACCCTTGACGATGTCAGCAGGTCTTTTAGCCTTCCGAACGCGGCTTCGTGCTCTGTAGTCCAGCTATACACGGCATCCTTCTTGAGAAGATCGCTGAAGCAGAATGTAATTTCGACGATCGCCAGGATGAACCTTCGCAGGTAAGATAGCTTCCCCAAGAATGTCTTCAAGGCACTCTGGTTCTGCGGCGCCTTCATGCTAGTGATGGCTGATATTTTTGCGGGATCAGGCTCTATTCCTTGATGATGCACTACACATCCCAAGAACTTCCCCAAGGTCACTCCAAATGCGCACTTCATGGGGTTCATCTTTAACTGGAAGCTTCTGCATCTGTTGAATACTTTCCGCAAGTCCCCCAAGTGATCCGCTTCTTCTTTGGACTTGACAACCAAGTCGTCAACGTAAAATTCTACTTCTTTATGCATCATATCGTGGAACAGGGCCGTCATGGCTCGCTGATAGGTTGCGCCTGCGTTCTTGAGACCAAAAGGCATAACTGTATAATTGAAGACCCCCACCGGAGTGATGAACGCGGTTTTCCGTGCATCTTCAGGATCCATGTTGATCTGGTTTTACCCACTGAAGCCGTCCATGAAGCTGAATATGCGATGACCCGCAGTGGAATCGATAAGTAGATCGATGTTGGGAAGCGGAAAATCATCTTTGGGACAGAAACGATTAAGGTATCGGAAGTCCACACAAATGCGAAGCTGCCCATTCTTCTTCACCACAGGCACGATGTTAGCCAACCATGTAGGATGGTGATTTGGCTCGATGAATTTGGCAGTCAGAAGTTTGACAATTTCTTGCTTGATTTTCACGTTGATCTCCGGCCTGAAGCTTCTTGTGCTCTGCCTTAACGGTTTGGATCATGGGATTACATCTAACCGGTGCATGGTGATGCTCGCGTCCAGACCGGGCATCTCATCGTACTCCCATGCGAACACGTCCTTATACTCGGTCAGAAGCTGCAGCAATATTTCTTCTTCCTCAGTCGTGAGGTCTGCACTCAGAAAAACTGGCCTCTTCTTTTCTTCGCTTGGGCTTAGGAATACCTCCTCCAGTTCCTGCTTTTGCGGTTTGGGCTTGTCCTCCATGCATTCGGGCGCTTCTTTGAGCTTTTCCTCTAAAACGCCTGGCGTTGGTTTGTCCAATTACATAATTTGCTCGATTTGGTTAATTTTCTCAGGGATATCCCCATGCTCTCGTGGGGGTATCCCCGCGCACCTTCATATGCGGTAGCATTTCTTCCCGTTAGCGTAGAATCTTTCTATCTCTTTGCCTTCGGGATCATGCTTTGCTATCCTTTTCAGGGCGTAAACATTCTTTCGCTGATAAGCGATTCGTGGTGTCTCTTCTCGCGTAGACGACTTTTCTTTGGACTCCTCCCTTGTCACCATGACTCCCGCGGGTGACTGATCTTTGATGTCCTCCCATCGAGGCAAAGGAGTGGGTTTAAATGGCCCCGGCGTTTGCTCATCTGCCATCTCAGTGAACCATACTGCCTCAGTGAGGTGCGCCTCATCCAGATTGAAAGGATTTATGGAGGCTGGTATCTCCACTATTTTGTCATTCCAGATAGCTTTCATCACCTGGTGAGCTGTTGAAGGGACCGCATCCAAGCGATGAATCCAGGCCCGGCCAATGATCATGTGATATGTAGTTTTTGCATCGATGACATAGAATTTGGCTGAACACTTGATTTTGCCAATCTGGAAACCCAGAAGAATCCATCCTATCGTCATTCTGGAGTCACTTCCGAATCCCATCAGCGGGGATGGACGCTTGACAATCTTGTGCTCGGGGATTCCCGCCAGCTTCAGCGTGTTGAGCGAGACGACGTTAACTGCCGCTCCTCCATCGATAAATTCTCTTTTGAACTCCACACCATTGATTATTGCCGTTACGTACAAAGGCTTCTGGTGGCTCGCATCTGTCTTCTTATTGCTTGCGGAGAAGGTTATGACCTTTTCTGTAGAGCGAGATGCCCTGACAACCTTTCCGTTGGAGACCATGATATCTTCCTCGTAATCTTCCGCTATCCTCAGAATCGCCTTTGTCATTTCCTTCCGGCATTTCTCCGAAAAGTTCATTTCATCAAAGAACCTGCTGAACCCGTGCGATCCCTTCATCCGATCGGCACGTTCATCCTCCGTGTCTATGCTGTAATCCTCGTCATTGTGGATCTCGGCAATGATGGGTAGACCATCCTCCGCAATCTCTTCGAAGTCCATGATTGCGATCATGGCGACCTCATTGCCCTTCGGCTCTTGCTCCGCGTGGGAGGGCAGTGGATTGTTTCTCACATCCTGCCTCTGGTCGCTGACAATCAACTCGCCATCTTTCATCTTTCGGCTTACCATGATTCTGAGCTTCTTGCAGTCAGCCGTGGGGTGCATGACCTTTCCATGACATTCGCACCACTTTGGGTCCCTCATCATCTCCTTGGAGGGTATCCTTTCGAGCGGCGGCAAGATACCATCTTTACGCCATTGTCTGCACAAATCACTCGCTTCTTCTACCGAACATGGTAGAGGTGGCGCATCGAAGTTGGCGACCTTCGGCTGCTTCTGGGGCGAGACCGTATTCACCTCGGTCTCACGTCCCCTCTTGTAGCTGAACCTCCCAATTTTAAAGGTAGTCCCACTCGGGGATCTGTCAGGGGCGTGCTTCTTTCTTTGCCTCTCCACTATAGGCTATATGTTCTTTGTTCATTCGATCAACTTCGAAAATGTAGGAGTTTGCAGGTTGATGAGCATACTTTTGTACTCGTCTCGCATGCATTGCAGGCATATCTCCACGAGTCTGCCCTCAAGTATCGCGTCTCTGCATTCCAAGGACTTGGCCCTGAACTTCTTAATGAATGTCACTCCATCCTCCTCGCGCTTCTGGTACATCCGCGAGAGATGAATCATTGTCACCTTTTCTTCCATCTGGAAGAACTTGGTATAGAACTTCTGGACTAAATCGTCCCAGGTCTTCACGGATCCAGCCTCCAGTGTCCGATACCACTTGTAGGCCACGTTCCCCAGAGATTTCGGAAACCCACGCATCAGCAAGTTAGGATCAGCCCCATATGGCCCCATCACATCCATGAAACGCATGACATGCTCGTGGGCGTTTCCATTGACATCTTCGAACTTGTCCCATTTAGGAGCCTTGTACCCGGCAGGGTTAGGCATGAGGTAGATCTCTCGTGGGATAGGTGGATCGTTGTCAAGCTTCGGGATGATGGTATCAGCGAATTATTGGTTGGCTAAGAAAGTTTCCATGCGCCGCTGCAGCGACGTCATGCACTCTGGTGCACTCCCTCCGGCAGCAGGAGGAGGAGTTGTTGTAGTTGGAGGCGACACATATGCCGCGGAAGGGCTAGGAACATACTGTGAATTCGCATTGCCCCACGCCGCCGGCGGAGGAGGCAAAGGGTATTGTGAAGACGGATTAGATGCCAAGATCGGCGGTTGAGGAATATGAGCGGTAAGAGGCAACATTTGAGCTGTTTGCCCCTGAACTGAGGGTAACTGCGCCGTTGCCGGTGGAGTTTGAAGGTTAGGATTAGGTGGTGTGGTTAATACTCCCAACCCTTGAGTGGTGGAAGCTCCTCCTCCCTGAGAAACGGTAGTGGCTGACGCGGGATTTGGAGCGAGAGTCCCCAGGATAGCCATTATCCGTTCCAGCTGTGCAGATTGAGCTTTGAGAGCCTTCGCCTGGTTCTGGATGGTAGCGTCCAAGGCCTCCATCGTCGGAGCTTCACCGGCGGCTGTAGGAGTGCGGCGGGCCTCCTCTCCCGAGGTGGTCTCCGTGGAAGGCGATCTGTTACTGACATCATCTTCATGAGACATGGCTGCTTGCAGTGGTAAGTTCACGTCGGGTTCACCAAATGTGTACGAGAGAATCCTGCAGAGAGAATTCAATATAAACCAAGAGCAGAGGATAGAAAGGACACAGGAAGAATAGGGTTGTGTGTAGGGAGAGAGTAAGGCAATAGCACTGTATGAGGGAGAGACAGGATTTTGGCAGAGCTTCCGCGTATCTCAGGTGATTCTCCCTTGTATGGAAGGGTTAACGATCTGTATATAACGGAGAATGTGACCGTTGTAGTGTGGTTAATTCACCCATCAATGGCGGCTTAATTAGCTTAACCACAACGGCACGTTCGTCCGCGTATATAGGGACCGTTACAGCACGTTATCCGCGTATACCAGAACCGTTACGAGGTTGACCGGGTTTGACCGGGTTGACCGGGTTTATGGAGCTCGTGCCATAAATCTCTCAAAAGGAGTTACTAGGGGTCACGCGCGGGCTTGGTTGTCGCTCGCGCGCGACAGGACTTACTCTAGCCTCCAAACCACTAAGTCCCTACATGTCCCGTGTGGTGGTATGCGAGGGCCCTGTCTCGCAGCCCCCACGTGGATCAGCGCGGCTGGTGATCCAGTGTGTGTGAAGCACAGTATGGTGTACTGGATGGTCGCCACGTGGCCAAGATCTGCCTGTCTAGAAAGCACTATCTACAGTAGTCTACTCCTTTCTTCTGCCTGAACCCTTTCACAACCAATCTATCCTTATACCTTGGTTCTGAGTTCTCAAACTTCAACCTGTAGACCCATATGTTCGTGAGTGCTCTCTTACCCTTAAGAAACTCCACCAACTCATAGGTGTTGTTCTCATGTAAGGACAACATCTCAGATTCTATGTCTTTCAGCCATTTCTCTTTCTTGTCAACTGTCATGGCCTCATCATAGCTCTATGGCTCCTCCTCATCTGTGAGTGACACATACTCAGATGGAGTATACTTCCGATAGGGTTGCCGATCTCTGCTAGATCTCCTCAACTCTGTAAAAGCTGGAGCTGGTGGCTCTGGAGGTACCTCCTCATCCTGTGCATCTTCCTGATCATCAAATTGAGGTGGATCAACATCACCTGCATCACCCTGATCATCATGCACTATCTCATCACCATGCTCATCTGGAGTAGGAACTGGACTCATGTCCACCAAATCATCACCATCAGGCTTATCACATCTATCATTGTCCTCAATAGTCTGATCTTTGAGAAATACCATATCTCGGCTCCTGACAATCTTCTAGGTAACTGGATCCCATAACCGGTGTCCAAACTCTTCATGGCCATAACCCGGAAAGATACACTGCTTGGATTTTTCGTCAAGCTTTGATCTTTCAGGACATGTAGAAATGCCCGACACCCAAACACTCTCAAGTGATCGTAAGACACATCTCTACCTGTCCAAACTATGTCAGGTATATCTATCTCCAAAGGAACTGAAGGACATATATTGATCAAATCCATAGTTGTTCTCATTTCCTCATGATAACTCTCTATTAGAGTTATATTTCTTGCATACTTTATATCGTTTTGCGTGATTCCGGATTTGAAATATGAGTTTTACACTATGAATGTTGAGAAAACGTAGAAAGTTGAGTTTCTAGCACTTTATTGTTAATCCGGGCGTTTCGATGCATATTTGGATGTTATTTTTCAAATATAATCGCTTGGTATGGTTTTTCATGTTGTCTTGACAGGAACGGATGCTAAAGGATGTTTAGGAGGCATGAAACGAACTTCGGAAGCAAAGCAAACTCAAGAGGAAGCAAGAGAAGCAAAGTCGGAGGAGCAAAAGTGACCAATCTCCACTATTTTGATTGTATCTCGAGTTCTAAAATGAATTTTGGAGTGATACCAGTGGAAAATGAAAGTAGACTCAAAGAGCTTTCCAACGATAGGTCACAGAGCTAAAACGGAGATCGGACGAGAAAGATATGGTCCGTCAAAGATGCCAAAATGGAAGAAAAACATTCTGCCGGATATTAAGAACACCAAACTGTGTTCGCACGAACACTCGAGTGTTCGTGCGAACACCTGGGCCAGACGGAAATTTTGTGAAACTTCAGAGACCCCAGCCCTATTCTAATGATGGGGGACGATCCAAAAGGGGTATTCACACATATTAGGAGTCTAGAGAGCTGGAGAAGACGGGAGAACAAGCTTGGAGCAAGGATCATCAATTACATTGAAGATTTTAGCGTTTGATCTTCGTTTCTTCATCTTTTCTTCATGAACTCTATGATTTTGATCATGTTGAACAATATTATGCCTAGCTAAACACTTTAAGCTAGGTGATTGATGGAAAACTAGGGTTTGTTGGATGATTTTCCGGATATTGGACTTGATGCATGCTTTTGCTTAAATTCTATGAACGTTCTTGTTAGCTTATCTATTCTTGTACTTATTTATTAATGTTCTTGGCTTGATCAGCCGTAGAATATTACTTGTTGATAGGGTTGCACGAAAGTGAGCTCATTGAGACGTGTTAAAGAATAGTTTAGGCGATCTTGTAGTTTCTTGAGACCGAGAGGAGATAGACACTTGATTAATCGTGTGAGGGTAGTTTCGGTTGATTTTGTTAGAACTTAGTGAATTCGGTGGACCGACAGGACCCGGTGAGCGAGCCTAACAAATCAACTAGAGTGTAATTGTAGACGGAGGTGGACCGAGAGGACCCGAAGGCTATTTATTGCACAAATTCACGTGAGATTGAGAGAAGATCGTGATGAGTATTACCCGGTATAATTAGAACGTGCGTAGAGTGTTTCAAGCACAACCCGGAAATCGTTAACAACCCTAGGGACCATCAATGGCCTAGTTCTTCCTTATTAATCGTATCAAACACAATTATTTTCTTTTAAATTGAAAAATAATACAAAAATAGTAGCTCAGTTGTTATTTAAATTTCTAAAATCAATCAAATATTTCCTCCTGCACCGTACTCTAAATTAAATAACTAATTAGATAATCTTAAGCTTGTCCTCGTGGGATCAATAACTCGGGGTTCAAATGCCACCCCTATATTACTTGACCGTGCACTTGCGCATACGCGTTAAGAAATCGCGTCACCTCACCCCAAAAGGTTCTTGGCAGCTTTGCCTGTGACAACATACATTTGATCTTCTCAATCATGGTCCTGTTCATCCTCTCTGCTACACCATTATGCTGTGGGGTCTTGGGAGGTGTCCTCTGATGCTTAATCCCATGATTCTTGCAATACTAGTGGAAGGAACCCTTGTACTCACCGCCACTGTCAGTCCTGATGCACTTCAATGGCTTTCCAGTTTCCCTCTCAACACTAGCATGAAACTTCTTAAACACATCAGCCACTTGGTCCTTACTACGAAGAGTGTATGCCCACACTTTCCTTGAATGATCATCAATGAAAGTGACAAAGTATCTCGCACCACCAAGTGTTCTTGTCTTCATGGGTCCACAAACATCAGAATGTACCAGTTCTAGAATAGCTGACTAGAAACATAAGAATGCTGAAAACTCAACATGTGTTGCTTTCCAGCCAAACAATCAATGCTTCAAAGGATTACCTTTGATGCCAGGGAGCTGCTCTCGCTTGGTTAGGAAATCCAGTCCTTTCTGACTCATGTGACCCAGCCTCTTGTGCCACAACTCTATAAAGGAATCATCAACTGCATTTACCATTGTACTGGTAAGATTCCCATGCATCACATACAGTGAACATTCTTTCATTCCTCTAGCAACAACCAACGAGCCCCGAGTAAGTCTCCATTTCCCATCACCGAAATGATTGCTATACCCGTCTTCATCAAGCTTCCCTACAGAAATCAAATTCAGCCGAATATCTGGAACATGTCTGACATCCCTGAGAACAAGCTTGCTTCCGGTGTTTGTCTCCAAGAATACATCACCCATGCCAATGATCTTTGACACACCGTCATTCCCCATCTTCACAACACCATAGTCACCTGGTCTGTAAGATGAGAAGAACTCCCTCCTGGAATGGAAGCCCCGCTGTCAATAACCCAGCTGCTGCTCTGAAAAGCTATACTCACAACATTCTCCTCAAAGACAATGAGAGTATCATCCTTGATCGTTTTAGCAACTGTCTTCTCATTCTTTTTGTCTGACCCTTGTTGTCCCTTGTTCTTCAGCTTCCTGCACTCTTTCTTCATATGTCCCATACCTCCACAATGGTAGCATTTCACACTTTTCTTACACTCACTCAACTGGCCTCTCGAGTGGTTCCTGTTTTTCTTTGGACCCCTGCTGTAGCTTCTCCATCTATCCTGTTTCTTTTCTAAAACCAGTGCCTCAGCCTCCGAGTTCATGCCTGAATTGGACCGTCTAGCTTCTTCATTCAACAAGCTATTCTTGACCATGTCATTGGTCAACTTTCCATCTGGAGCTGAATTGCTGAGAGCCACTGTCAAAGTTTCCCAACTATCCGGCAAGCTATTGAGGAGAAACAATGCCTGAATCTCATCATCAAACACAATCCGCATTGTCGTCAGCTGATTCATGAGCTCCTGAAACCTGCTCATGCTCAGACACACTGTGGACATCCATGTACCTCAAATTCACAAGCCACTTCATGAGGGGCATCTTGTTCTGAGCTGTCTGTATCTCATACAATGACTCAAGCTTCTTTCACAAAACATCCGCTCTTGTCTCTTTGGCGACGTTGTGAAAAACGCTTTGGTCAATCCACTGTCTGATAGTGGCCACAGTCTTCATATGTAATGTGTCCCATGCCTTGTCTGTCATAGTGGCCGGCTTCGAAGATTCACCTTCGACTGGATCATAAAAGTCCTTACAAAACAAGAGATCCTCCATCCTTGGCTTCCAAATTGAATAATTTGAAGATGTCAATTTTATCTTCGTGCCACCAACACTATGCTCATCCATTTTAGTCATCACAAAAACCGAGCCAACAATAATGAACCTGACTCTGATACCACTTGTTGGGGAATCCGGGCTCAAAACACGACAATACCAAGTCGTAGAGGAAGCAAATATACCCAAGTATCGAACTTTCCCCAAAAATACGCAACTAAACGGAGAGCAACACAATTGCAAATTAAGACAACAAGCTAAAACGAGACAAACAGAATTTTAACGTGGAAAACCACATCCAATAAGGTTCTCCAGTTTGGTGACATCAGGCCCCATCATAATTGAATTTTACCCAGTGTGGTTCTGGTTTGTTCCCCGACTACTGCTCCCATGTGATTAACTCACTTGTTTCATCTTCGTTGGCTCTATTTTATTCCTCCACTCTCTCGATAATTTCAGCAAACAATTATAGGTGTGAATATGACTTGGAGGTCGCCATGGTTCCTTGTTTGTAGAAGCGTCTTGATCCATTCCCCAAAAACTAGGCCAGTGGGATACCTGAATACATCTCCAAAGATACCTTGCCAGACTTCATTTGTCGTCCAGCACTCAAATAGAGCGTGAGCAGCAGATTCATTCGGACAATCACACATACATCAGTTAATCTCGATATTTAATCATCTTCGCCTTAAATTACCTCTGGTGGGGATTGCGTTCTGAATAATTCTCCAAACAAAGTGGTTAATCTTGTTGGGGACCTTTACCGACAATAAGGTTCTGAAAAATACTCTCCACTGTGGCCGAGGAACAACCTGTAAGTGGGCTCATCTCCTCAAGCGCACAAGCCACTCTAGACCAAGAATGCATCGAATAAATTCCTGAATCTTCATGCATCCAAATCTTTTTGTCAACACTTTTAATTGTTGGGAGTTCGATCCGTACAACAGCTTCTCTATCCACCGGCCATAATCTTGTCTCAATAGCATGGGTATCCCACCAACTTTCTTCTGCATGTATCAAGCTGCTAATTTTGAGATTGCTATTAGGAGGGATTCAGGTTATCAGTTTACCTGCAGGGTTGTGTGGAACCCAGGCTTCACGTAGGCCAATACTCTCCCCGTTGCCTATCAATATTCAATACAACCACTTTGTCTTCTTTAATTTATTACTAGAAGAGGGATACTAGTGTGTGTAAACAAAACTACTTATGTAATATAATAAAGATAAGGGAGATACTAGCGCAATTATCATAAAGTTGTAACTGTCAGTTTGTTATAGATTGTCTCCAACTGGGATTGTGCATTGGTTTTACCGTGACAGGATTTTAGCGCTACATTTTTTTTTATTTTTTTTAGAATCTTTAGCGCTACGAATTGCTATAGCGCGAGTAGGATAAGTTTTGGGGTAAATGAACGCACCATTTAATTATTTCACACAGTTATGTTAATTCAAATTTACCTTAACAAGAAAGAAAGAAAAAGGCACATTAAATCCGACATTACTGGGAGAAAATGAAAAGAAGAAGAAAAACAAGCAAATGCGCAAACAAGCACATAAACACGAGAAATTTTTGTTTTCTCTAAGAGTAAATCTGACGTGGTACTCTAATCCATACACCACAGGACACACATATAAGAAAGAGAATGAGTGGGAGACAAAAAATAGTGCATTACTCCATAAACACACAGTATTATTTTCCCATTCCACATTAGGGTATATTTAGGACTTTAGTCTTGAAGTTTTAGTAGTTGATGACTGTGTAAACCCCATCGTCCATTTTGAAGATGTTCACCCTCCCATTGATAAGTGTGTCTCGCTGCATATATATATCTTTACTATTTAAATGTTATTAGGGAGTTTAGACGATGCCTAAGTTTCTATTATTAAATACCAAAGATATCCCTGAGTTGTAACATATTAATTCTTGATAAGCCCTAAATAAATACATGTTGCCTCTACGGCCATTGTCAAATTTCATATCACTGCTTCATCCGGCGAAGTCATCGTACTCCTGAGTTGTAACATATTAATACTTGATAAGCCCTAAATAAAAAACACGTTGCCTCTCTTATGTTAAACATAGAAGGCCATTGTCAAATTTCATATCACTGCTTCATTCAGCGAAGTCATCGTACTCCTTTAGCGGCAACGAATGGGTCTCTCATGAGCGGTGGAACAGGGGTAGTTCAGATATATTCAACCCTTTAATTTTCCAAATTGCTGATGGAGAACAAGTTTGTGCTTCTAGATTTTGATAGACTTGATTATGAGTTTGTTTCTTGTCTCAAATCGTCAGTTTGTCTTCCTTTAACTATGTAATACTTTTTGTCGTCTCTCCAATTCTCTTTTTTAAATCATGATTCGAATACATGGTTTTGCTTTTAGACAGGCAAGATCTTTTTGGGTATGGGCGGCTTTAGGCAATAAAATCTTGGACGTATTCAGGTTTTGGGTTCGTGGCTGATTCGGTTGAGGTTCTCGAGAATCCAAACACGCGCGATTGCCATTCCTGAAAGCCTTGCAAAAAGGACTACTAAGTCGCCAACTACTAGAACGCAATCTCCAAATTTGCCTCCCAATTAGAGTTATCACGACGGCCCTACTTAATAAGAGCTATCACGATGGCCTGCTCTATTAGTTTTTTTTTTTGAAATATGAGATATATTAACGGCACCAAGCCAAACGAACCGACAATAGAAAGGCACTACATTAAAGAAGATGTTGGGAACTGGTGGTTCCACTGTTAGAATAGATGCCCTAGAGGCAATCTAATTTTAGTATGAATTGGCTAGAATAATCATTGTATTATTTATGGATATATTTGATATAATGAAGTCCTTAGATTTACAAATCGTGTTGTTTATCTTAAATATCCCTAGTCAAATATAATGATTAACAGGACGATCATCTATAGAGTAGTATGGGGTTGGATTGATATGGAGATATCACGATCCAACACATGGGTATGTATTAGGAGTAATGACATACCGGATTGACCCAAATCTGAGAAGGCTACATACAAGTTATGTAAAGTCACAAGCGCTTCTCGCGGTGATAGGATATTATCATCCTTAGACTTGAAGTCACTAGATCCTCTAGTTGTGGAATATTGTGCTTTGACAACGTCAAACGCTACTCCGTAACTAGGTAGTTATAAAAGCGCATGTTGGGCACAATGGGAAGCAAGCTTAGAGATGGTGAGTGATGTAGATAGGATTTGTCTTTCCCACATAACGGGAGTAATTATCCGAGGCCACTCGAGGGATGGCTCCTATGGAATGTCTGGCCAGACTCATATGAATCAATATGGAGATATTGATGTCATATGCATGGATAGGGCTATTCCCAGGATCAAGAAACATGGATTGGATATACGAGTGTGACTTGTATGTCTCGTGTCCAATCCGGATAATGAGACAAAGGGATGCGATAATAAGATCACAAGGTTTGTCAAGATGACTATTTCTATTAATTTGGTGGCATGGATGTGTTGCTAGACACCACTCCATGTTTGTAACTAGTTACTACCAATTAAGTAGAAACCTATGGGGTCACACGCCATATGGATATAATTGGACAAGAGACTTAATTAACAAGGATTAATTAAAAGAATCATATTGGAACAAGTTGCTAACTTAGTGGGACTAATTAGCAAATAATACTATTCCATATATGGATATGATTCGTATTTTTTTTATGGAAATAACTAGGAGTAGTTGGACTATATAAAGGAACTCCTTCATTCCCTCTCAATAGATGTTATTCATAACACATATTAAGAGGAGAGAAAAGAGTTGAGAGCAAGCAAGGCAAGAGGCGTCCGGCCTTTACCCGCCACCCCAAACCCGTCGGCCACAAAAGGAGGCCGAACTCCTCATTGTGGCTTTGTTGCGTGATTCCGTTGTCTCCTTCCTCCATTATAGCTAGCACAAGAAGGTTGGGATGTCCAATTCTCTATCCTAGGCGTGGATCAACCGTAGAGAACGTGACATTATTCGCGTTTGAAGTCATCAAAGGAGAACCCAAAGGTAAACACATATTAATCCGCGGGTTAGGGCCGCCCGACCCCTAGGGCGGACAAGCTTGGGAGGCAAGCAAAGGGGGGGGCGGTCCCCTAGGGGGCCGAACCTCCTTATGGGAGTTGTTTCCAAAACAACTCCCTTGCTTGGTGCCCAAGTTTGGTTGTTTCCTTGTTTTGGGAGAACTCCTTCTTCCCCAAGGATGCCCAAACCCTAGATCTAAGATCTTAAAATTTCTCAAACTCACCAATTGATGCATCCAATGCAAAAATTAGATCTTGTTATGATTAATTATTGACAAATTGCATCCCATGCTTGATTTGTCTTGTTTTACGCGATAAACAATCAAATTAAGGTGTAAAACAACTAAAACGTAACACATAAACCACGTTTATGCTCTACGAAATGTGGCTCTGATACCACTGTAGGGTTTTGATTCATGGATGCGCAACGGAAACACAAACATTCTTAAAACCATGCAAAACCCTCCAAGGATCACAAGTCAAGAGACATAACGATGGTAAGGGTAAGAAATCAATAACACACCTTAGGGTTCTCATTTGATGACTTCAAACGCGAATTGTATCACGTTCTCTATGGTTGATCCACGCCTAGAGTTGATCCTAGAATCTCCCAAGTCCTTGGTGCTAGCCCGGAAGAGGAAGAGGAAGAAAAATCACGCAAAACGAGACCCAAAAGGAGGGCTCGGCCTCCTTGTGGCCGACGGGGTCGGGGCGGCGAGCAAGGGGCGGTCGGCTCCTTGCTTGTTGCTCTCTCTCTCCTTCTTTTGTTCTCTCCCACTCTTGTTATGTTCAATTATGAGCATAAGTTATTTTTGGGAAGGAAGGAAGGAAGGAAGGTCCTTTATATAGTCCAACAACTCCTTGCCAACTACCTAAAGGACTTATTCTAGTCCAACTAGAATTCAATTTAGTCCATTCCTTGCAAATTAGTCCCTACTAAGTTTGCAAGGTTTTGCAAAGTGATCCTTCTAACTAATTAATCCAATTAATTAATTCCCAAATCTAGTTCAACTCTATATAGCGTGTGACCCCATTGGTTCTATCTAGTTGGTAGCAACAATTTGCTAATATGGAGCGGTTTCTAGCAAAACATCCATTCTAGCCAACTAATAGAATAGTCATCTTGACAACATTTGTACAAGTAATTGTCTCATCCCTTTGTCTCTATATCCAGATTGGACACGAGACATACAAGTCACACTCGTATATCCAATCCATAGTTTCTCGATCCATGGGAATAGCCTTATTCGTGCAAATAACATCAATATCCCATATTGATTTATTTGAGTCTGGCCAGACATTCTATAAGCACTATCCCTCGAGTGGCCTAGGATATTTGCTCCCGTTATGTGGGAGGGACAAATTCTATCTACGTCCACTACGATCGCTAAGCTTGCTTCTTATTGTATCCAGTACACGCCTTTATAACTACCCAGTTACGGTGTAGCGTTTAACGCTACCAATATCACAATAATCCACAACTAGAATATCTAGTGACTTCAAGTCTAAGGATGACAATACCATTGCACCGCGAGAAGCGCTTGTGACTTAACATAACGTGTATGTAGCCTTCTCGGAGATGGGTCAATCCAGTGCAACATTCCATAATGCACACCTATGTGTTGGATCGTGATATCTCCATATCAATCCAACCCCATACTAGTCTATAGATGATTGTCCCATTAATCATTATACTGGACTAGGGATATTTAAGATAAACAACACAATTGTAAATCTAAGGACTTCATTATATTATATATCCAATAAATAATATATGAATTTCTAGCCACAAATAATTCATACTAAACTAGATTGCCTCTAGGGCATCTATTCCAACAGTGAGCTTGGCCGTTCATTTCTCTAGGAATCCACTTCCAACTGATAGATCTGAATCACAAGGCCTTCTCTTTGATTCTGTCACAAACTATTCTGGTGTAAGTTCGGTCTTCAACTACTGCATCCCACTTCCCTGCGATCTGGTCCAGTAGCACTTGTGCATCGCCTTCGATGATAACATATGTTAGCCCTCTCTCCACTGCTAGATCTACTGCCAATTCAAGCGCGAGGGCCTCTGATTCTTCTGCTCGATTGGTCCATGTTAATCTTACATCTTTTGCACACATAATTTCTCCATGATGATCAAAGATAGCTACTCCGGCACCGGATACTCTTCGCAAGTACGACCAGACGCCGTCGAAGCGGATGCATGTGGTTCTATAAGTCTCCAATAGAAGACCTACATCCGCAGTTTGGCTATGGTCTGAGAGGAAGTCTTCAGCTAGGTTAGGCTTACCTTGCAGAAGCATCTGGAATTGATTGATTAATTGCTCAGTGTTTCTTCAGGAATCTTTTAATATCTTCGAGTTTCTATTGAGCCATAAGACCCATATACCGATCACCATCTTCTTTCTATCACAAACGTCAAGTTTGGGAAAGAGATTTGAAACCCAATCTGGATTTTTGGGGTGCTGTGATATTTTCTGAGAGCTTGTCCTTTGAAGAGACTGTTCCAAAAATAATTTGCAGTCCGGCAGGTGATGAATAAATGTTCAGAGTCTTCTACTTCACCACAAAAGGGGCATTCCGAGCTTGGTGAAATTCTTCTTCTGTATAAGTTAAGTCTGCTGGGAATTGCTTGATGATGGACTCTCCACAATAAAAAGGTCATCTTCCGCTGAACTTTTAGTTTCCAGAGGTTCTGTAACCATCTATTTTGATCTATCTCCGAAGTTCCAGAGGAGCCAATGTGGGAAAACTGCGAGTAAGCTTGAGCATAGCCTGTTCTTACCGAGTAATTGCACGTGCCTTCAAAGTGCCATGTCCATTTATCTTCTCCCGAGGGGGGATTGGAATTTTGAGAATCTCCTCAACATCAGCCGGAGATAAGTTTTGTTGTAGCTTCTCTTCCTTCCAAGTTTTGGTAGTTTTGTCCATGTAGCATTTGACAAACTTGTCTGCATTTGCAGGTTTGGGAGTAAAGACCTTGAAGTTAGGGGGACGGTGTAGCCAGGGATCTTCATACATATCAATAGAGCTGCCATCTCCAATGTTCTTCCGTAGACCTAGCTTTAGGAGCTTCAATCCTTCCTGTAAACTTCTACATGCATAAGAGGCTTGAGATCCCAGTTCTGAGTCAACCAACTCTTTGTTAAGGTAATATTTCTCTTTGTATATTCTTGCTACTAGACTGTTCGGATTCAACAAGAGTCTCCAACATTGTTTAGCTAGGAGGGCTCTGTTGAAGCTTTGTATATCGCGAAAACCAATCCCTCCTTTTTCTTTAGATTTCTTCATGTTGTCCCACGTAATCCAGTTTATGCCACTCTGATTTCCGTTACCGCACCAAAATTGCCTCATGAGCTGTTCAATCTGATCACATGTACCAATTGGTAGAAGGAAGCACGACATGGCATAATTGGGAGCTGCTTGTACTACAGCTTTTAGAAGGACCTCTTTCCCGGCTGTTGAAAGGTATTTCTCCTTCCACCCTTTTACTTTACCTCTGATTTTGTCTGTGACATGACTGAAAGTAACTTTCTTATCTCTGCCGATTGTCGTAGGGATCCCTAGATACTTTTCATGTTTATCAACCGTGGCAACTCCGCACAAGGAGCTGATTGAAGCTTTTACCTCTTCGTGTACATTAGCCGAGTAGAGTGTTGCTGACTTAGCTAGGTTGATTTTCTGGCCAGAGGCTTGCTCAAATCTTGTAATAATTGTAATAGTTGTGTAATGTCCTCTGCTCTAGCTCTAGTGAAGAATATGCTATCGTTTGCAAAGAACAAGTGCGAGATTACCGGGCCGCTTCGAGAGGCCCGAACACCTTCTAAATGCCGGTTGTGGACTGCATGTGTAAGCATACGGGATAGGCCTTCGCTACAAATTAAAAACAGATATGGAGATAACGGGCATCCTTGGCGGAGGCCCCGTTCAGGTACTACTCTTCCCTTCACACTCACATTAATATTAAAAGCATAATTAAAGGAGTTGACAGAACGTAGAAAAACGTCAATAATATTGGGACCAAATCCGAGTTTACTCATCATGGCCGTGAGGAAGGACCACTCAACCCGGTCGTATGCTTTCATCATATCGACTTTGAGTGCAACATATCCTCGTCTTCCTTTGACTCCAGTTTTCATGTATGCATGACTTCAAAAGACGCAAGAATATTATCTGTGATTTGTCTACCCGAAACAAAAGCACTTTGTGTCTACCCCAATAATAGTATCAAGATAGGGCTTTATTCTATTTGCCACAGCTTTAGCGATCATTTTATAAATTACCGAGCAAAGACTTATCGGGCGGAAATCCGAAGGCTTTTGGGGCTGTTTCACCTTTGGAATAAGAGTGAAGATAGTATCGTTTAGGTTACCCAAACTGTCACCTCATTTAAAACTGCAAGACAAAGTTTAAGAACATCTGAACCAACTATGTCCCAATAAGTTTGATAAAAAAGCGCCGGAAACCCATCTGTACCTGGTGCTTTTAGCGGGTGCATGCTCCGCAATGTTGAGTAGAGTTCTTCTGCCGTGAAGGGACTTTCAAGGGTGTTCCTTGCCTCGTCATAGAGCAGCCTTGGTACGAATTGAGTGACCAAATCAATCTCGGTACTTGAGGGGGCCTGGGTTTTCTAAACTGCTTGAAAGTGCTCTTCGAAAACTGTGCAAATATTCTCCTCAGATTCAACCCATTTGGTACCATTCCTCAGACCACTAATGTGATTTTGTTGTTTCCTCCTTGTTGCTTTTCTAAGAAAATAGTTGGTGTTACGATCTCCGTGTTGGAGCCAAAGTGCACGGCTTCGCTGTTTCCATCTATGTTCTTCTATATCGTAAAGCTTGTTAAGTGTTGCCTCGGTTTCCTTTTGATGCAGGATACAGTCTTGTGTCTGGGGTTTACTCCATAAGCTTTGTAGTTGAGCTTTGAGATCTTGAATCTGCTTCCTTATACTACCAAACTCGGCACGGTGCCAAGTTTTTAGCCCATTGGCAACTTCATATAGATTGTCTCTAACCGAACTAGCCGCTGTCCATGATTCTCGGTTTGCACTTCCCATTCTTAGTCCAAAAAGACTCAAACTGGAATCTCTTGTTTGATCTCATGTTGGGAGTTCCAGTAGAGAAATTAAATAATAAGGCCACACGGTAAGAGTTTGGGAGAGCTCTATGAAGCACTGACGCATTATTGAACTTTCCCTCCATTCTGGATTAGTAAGTACTCGATCTAGCCGCTCCCGTATTAGGGTGCCATCAGTATGTCGATTCGTCCACGTAAACGGTACTCCAGTATAGCCCATATCACGCAGATCACATCTATCGATTATCTGAATGAATGGCTCAATCTGGCTGAACCGAACTGGCCGACCTCCCTCCTTCTCTGAGCTAGAGCAAAAGGCAATAAAATCTCCAAGTACACACCAGGGGAACGGTGGCACTGGTTTGAGTCTTTTTAACAACTCCCATGAGTGATGTCTTTGACTAGCATCCGGGTCGCCGTAGAACCCCGAAAGAAACCATTCTTTACTACCACTGCTGTTGCAAATCCATCAAGAGATGTGATATTTAGAGTAACAAAATAACTTAAAATTAACATTATGGGACCACATAAGTGACAAACTACCGCTTTGCCCCACACTACTGACGTGGAGTCCATTGCGAAAGTTGTGTCGATCTTGAAGTAGTTCCATCTGTTTAACACTGAGTCTCGTCTCCATAAGAAAGACGATGTGGGGATTTGACTCCTCACTTCATCGTGAAGAGTCTGGAATGTACATGGGTTCCCCAACCCCTGTACATTCCAACTAAGGAGAATCATTGCTCTTGGCGGGGATGCAAAGCATCCTCCGCCGTAACATCAGTGAGGAGTTTGGGAGAGTCCTCAATCTCATTCAGCAACTCATTATGTAGGATTGGGTCATGTGGGAACTTCAGCTGCCTGACCTTTTTGTTGGTGAAGATTTCCAAAGCTGTCTTGTTTGCTGGTGGACTGAAATAGATGGTGGAGCCCTTGTGTTTGGTTTGGTCCGCCTCTGAAAGTTTTGCTGCTCTGGCCTTGTTGCGGGCTTGGTCCTTCATGTTTCCCGCTCTACCTCCTTCATTGCTTTTATCAATATTACTAACCCTCTGTCTCACAGAGGTGCTAAAGTGTTCCGTAACAGAATCAGCTATCTCCTCGGCTAACTTGGAAATTGCCTCTGGAACATGAATCTGGGTGGGAGTCACATCTCCTTCTGGAATCTCCTTCGATATTGTAACAGACATAGGATTACTATTAGGTTTTTCAGCCGATTGGTTGCTAATCCCAAATATCAGACCCTGATAACGCCCAAATAGGGGTTATCTTTTAGCCTGATTTGACGTGTCTTTGTGTCGGAAAGCCGTGTTTTAGCCAGAATTCACCCTCGGACAGCCTCGGTTTTAGGAACGAGACGTTTATTTGCTCTTCGTGAATTTCTGCATGTTTTGTACTTTTATTGGATATGATCGCGGGTTTTTTCATGTCTTTACAGGAACAGGTTCGGAAAGCGCATTGGGATGCGTGCCGAGACAGAACCGGGATCGCCTCGGGAAACGTGCAGAAAATGTTCGGAGCAGGATTTGACTGAGACTGGTAAAAAGGGATAGCGTAATGGAAAACGGAAAGACTGGAGGAAAAACGAGCAGTGAAAACCGACCGAGGAAGCTGAAAACGCCAAAACCGAGAATCACCGGCATACGCTCGGTTGACAATATCTTGAGCTTGACTTGGAATTTTGAAGTGAAACCAGGGGCAAAAGAACGGAGACGTCAAGGGCTTTCCGAAAACATGTTATAATGTTGAAACGGAGTCCGACCGAAAAACCGACTCCCGTCACGTGTGGGTCCCAGTTAGGCCACGCCCGAGTAAGGGGTCTCGGTTCCTGGTGCTCGGAGTTGTGAGCAGCTAATTCAGGGTCGTGACGATTTCCTGGACAGTTTTGGCCTAGGGGTATTTTGGTCATTTTGGCACCGGGCCCGGGTTTCCGGAGTCAAGTTCAGATTTTGTCTCCCAAATTCAGTCAGCAGTTTTCCTATGGCCAGAGCCAAGATTGGACACAATTCGGAGCAGTTTTGACCCAGGGGTATTTTGGTAATTTTGACAAGTTTCGGGTCAAAACGCAAGACGGGAACACGGGAAAGCAGGAAGACACCGAGGAAGGAAAACCGGAGATTTCAGGCAGAAGTGTGGTACCCAGAAGACCCAACCGGGCCCACCAGAGGACCAAGCCGGGCCAGGACACAGCCCTGTCTGCGTATATACGCAGGGCTGCGTATATACGCAGGCAGGGAGGTGGTGGTGGGTGGATTTTGGGCCCCTGGTTGCGTATATACGCAGCCTTGCGTATATACGCAGCCAGTTTGACTTTTTTTTCCAGAGTCGGTGGACCGGTGGCAGTTTTCGTAATTTCTGGCGCAAGCGTTTCGGGAAAAAACACCACTATTTAAAGACTCGTCCAGACTCGTTTTGATCATCAACACAAGACAGAACAACCGAAGGAGAAGTCGGAGCATCCCCGGAGAGCACGGAAACGCGAATCCAGATTCAAGACACCCGTTTGCTCTTCTTCTCTCTCATTCAAAAACTGTGTTATATACGTTATGAATTTCAGTAGCTAAACTTTTACCTAGGTTCTCGGTGAACCTAGGGTTTCGTTTTCAGAAATTAGTTCTACGTTTTGACTATGAATTCATGATCGTACTATCTTAATTCATCAGTTTGTACCAGTTATTCTGTCTTTGAATTTTACTGTTTATGCGTGATCGGAGCAGCTAACCAGAATCGCTACTGACCCGAGCCGGTAGGTGAAAACGTCCGGTTAGGGTTAGGAAGAGAAGACAGAATTTAGCACCTTACCCCGATGGGCCGACTAGCGAAGGGGAGTTAGGACTAGCCTGAAATCGTTGAGACCAACTGTTAGAGAATCTGACCCGGGCCATCAGGACAGGTTAAAAACCCTAGCAGCCTTAGAACGAGACTGCAGACTTAGGCAGCTTAACAGGAATCCGAAAGTCTACAGGATTGTGATAACGTGCAGGAAAAGAAAAGATACTGCACAATTGGTACGTGGCACGGATAACGAGACTGCTGTGTTTTCATGTCAAACAAAGAACGAAAATCTGAAGAAACCTAGGGGATCCCGGGACCTAGTATCTCAAACCATAGATTTACAACCTTAAGATTATTCAGAAAACTTTCACAAAAATATTTACGTTTCGGTTATTTACGTTCAAACTCTCAAAATATTCCTCCTTTTTACACTCTGTTCGTTAAAACTGATTACTAGAAAAACCTGCAAAGTCCCTGTGGGATCGATAATCTGAGTCGTAATACACTCTATACTACTTGATTCGTATACTTGCGAATAGCACGCTAATTTGCGCATCAGACCCTCCTCCAACTTGCCGTCGGCTGTTGTTATTACCAAAGCTAGTGAATCTATGTGTGCTTCACCATTATTTGAGACCTCCTTCGTTGCATTCGGGATTTGAATTGGGTTTTCTGGAAATTGGGGGTTCGTCTCACCATTGGTTTGCTTACTCTTGTCTGGTTGTTGTGTTTTCGGAACAGTGTTGCGCTTGGTTGCCGGGTGGTAGAGAAGATAGTCTCCATAGCCAGGTTCTAGTTTCTCCTTTTCTGCTGAAGTTTATTCATCGCAGTGTGGTCCATCGTGAGTGATGGAGCCGCACCAGCAACAAACTGAGGGTTCTCTTTTGTATCGGAAGTCAAACCAAACTTTCTTACCTCGAATAGTGAGATAAACCCCTCTCGGTAGCGGATCTATGATCGAGAGGCTGACCCTAACTCGAACATAGTTTCCATCTTCTCCTTCACTATAGATCTTATCATCGGAGTCAATCAGTCCACCTATTCCAGCCCCAATCTTTCTCGCCCCTTCTTCATTCACATAGTGGATTGGCAGACCAAGTATCTGGATCCAGACTTCATAGGAACTAAAACCCACCTCCTTCGTAGGATGCCCTAGTTGCCAAGGTTGGAGAAGCAATACTTTTTGTTGAAGATCCATGGTCCTCCTGCTGCTATCCGATCCAAAGCATCCTGATCAGGAAATCAGAACAAGAACGTGTTGAAATCAACCTCCAGTATTGAGATCTTTTCCCCGTCGGTCCAAATCCATTTGAACATGCCTCGCATTGCTCCCGCGTTAACTTTAGTTTCTGAGGCAAACATGCCTAGTAAACAGAAAAGAAAGTTGTTTTCTACTTGATCACAAAACTCATCATCAAACAGGATTGCTTGATTCTCCTTGGCCGTCTATTCAGTAGGTGCTCTAGTTGCCATGCCGCCATCGGGCCTAGATCGTTCCGATTACTCGTCCCTTAGGGTTTCCCCCGATTTTCTCGGAGCAACTAGGTTACTCAAAAACAGAATTTGCTCTATTAGTATTGATGAAGCATTATATTCATGTCTCAGGTTCGTTAGTTTCGTTTTCTTATCTTCCATTCGTAACTTCATTGTTTTTAAGTATTAATATTCTTATGAAAAGCAACAAGGTTAAGGTCCATGTATTGATAATACTATATTTCTATTCATTATACTTGATGCTTTAAATGAATAATCATATCTTCTTCTTGATGACATCATCTTTATCTTACTAATTAAAAGTTTGCAGTTGTAGATAGCGCTTTCCAGACAGACAGATCACAGCCACGTGGCGGCCATCCAGCACACCTAGATGTGCTCCATGTACACTGGATAAACTACCTAAGCTTATCCACGTGGGGGCTGCGAGACAAGGCCTCGCGTACCAACGCGGGAGTTGTAGGGACTTAGTAGTTTGGAGGCTAGGGTAAGGCCCGTCGCGCGCGTGCGACAACCGAGCTCTCGCGCGACCCTTCGTAACTGCTTTGAGAGACTTAATGGCCACGTCCTATAAACCCGACTTGACCTCATAACGGTCTCCAGTATGTACGTTCAGGTGCCTAACGGTTCCTATATAGACAGTCGAACGTGCCGTTACAGGGGCTACCATTAAGCCGCCATTTATGGTGCATTAACCCCCTCACAACGGTCACTTCCCCACAATATATAGGATCGTTAGTCCTCCGTTGCGACGCTCGAACTCTAGCAACACTCTAATTCTCTATTAATTTGTCTCTCTCTCTCACAGTTACCATTGCTTACCCTCTCCCTACACACATCCTACATCTCTCTGTGTTCTTATTCCCTACTTGAGGTGCACACTTGGATCACTCCGAAGGATTTTCTTGCGCACAATTTGGTGAACCCGACGTGAAACACCCACTTTCAGAGCTTAAATTCTTCAAACCTACAGAAATGTCTTCCGATGGAAACATTCGCGACGGTGATCGGTACCCTTCCAACGAAGAAACCTCAAGGGAAGAAGGACCACTTAACACCATTGTCAACACCAATGCTCGTGCTCAAGCAACTACCGGCGGTGGACCCTCTCTGGAGGCACTCCAAGCCACAATCCATAGTTAAGCCCAAATTATGCAGGCTCAGTCCGCCCAGATCGCCTAAATCATGACAATCTTGGCAAGACTGGCCCAAAACACCATTCCAGGGGCTTTAGTCCCATCATCAACAGCCCAGCTGCCTCTACCGGGGGCGACAACCACATCTTTAGTGCATACATCTGTTGCCCAATCCTGTCCTTCCAATGGCCCAGTGCTTCAGGCCCCAGGGATCCTGTTGAGTTCTTCCCTGATAACGGCGGGAAACCCTACGCCATACTCGGCATTGCCTTTTCACGCAAGCGGAGCCTTAGGGAGCCATGCGCCCCCGCCACCACCTCCCTATGATCCAAGCATGCCCTACATCCCGGGCTTCGCAGCTTTGGAACAACAGATAGACAACATCATCGCGAACCAGAGATTCGCAGATACTGTCACTCCAAAGGCTGAGAGCGGGTCTCCCATTCCGCGGGACATTTACTTACTGCCCAATCCTATCGGGTACAAGGCGCCCAAATGGGAGAAATTCGGTGAGGCCAGTGGAAATGCACCCGAGCACGTGATGCGGTTCGTAAACCTGATGGGCCCTCATGGATTTGACACCAGACTGTTTATGCGCGAATTCCCTAAGTCTCTGGGGGCTGTCGCATACAAATGGTACAGGACCCTGGAAGCAGGATCCGTCAAGACGTGGGACATGGTAACGAAGTTCTACACCAAATTCTTCCAAGTAGAAGAGAAAGTCACCACTATCCACCTCCCCCGCATGTACCAGAGGCATGACAAAGAAGGGGTCGTCTTCATCAAGAGGTTCAGGGCCAAGTCCTTGGAGTGTGTCGACGATGTCTTAGAAAGCCGACTAGTGGAAATATGCCTTCAAGGCATGCGTGATGAGTACAAAGGTATGCTAATCAATTTGAATATGCCTACTTTTTCAAGATAGATTGAAAGCACCAAGAATGTTAAGCCCTTGGTGGAAAAGATGAAGAAGAGGAACGTCCATGACCAGGCACCTGCCGGGTCTGGCTTCAGGATCAAAAAATTTAACTACAAGCGAGGGCGAGATATTGACGTGCATACAGTGTCATCTCCCCGCAAGCAGCAGCGATCCACACCAAAGGAGGCACCGCCCTTACCATGCTCAATTGACGACGCCATAACCCTCTGCAACAGATGGCGGAAGGACGGAATTTGGCCTGCGCTAGAGCATAAGCCAACAGGGGAGCAGCTGCGAGACCCCAGGTGGTGCGAATGCCACGCGCAGGTCATGCACCCCACAAGAGAGTGAAAAAAGCTTAGTTGGTTGATGGATAGGCAAATCAAGGAAGGGCATCTAGTCGTTGATGAGCTGTCCGAAGACGTACGGGACAACCCCGTGCCGTCTCATGCACAGAAAGAGCCCAAGGGGAAGGAAATAGCCATGATTTCGATCGTGGACCTTGAGGAGGTCTCAGATACAGAGGCCCCGTTGTTCGCAGAAATCCATGAGGATGAGGGCTACCGCACTGACACAGAAGATGCGCGCTGAGTGGATGAAGAACTATGCCAAGTTCGTTAAGTTCTTCAATGAGATGAATTTCTCAAACGACTACAGGCATGAGATGATAAAAGCGACCTTAAGAGTGGCCGATGACCATGGGGAAGAATTGGGCATCTCTCATGGGAAAATTGTTAGGGCCGCGCGATCAAGCGGTCTGGTCATAACGTTCGACGAGTTGGACAAGAGGACTGACAACAATCATCAGAGGCCACTGTACGTGACGTCCGCTATCAATAACGTTGAGTTCAAGAGGGCCTTTGTCGACAGTGGAGCCGCGGTGAACGTAATTTCACTCAGAACCTTGCAGCTAGCAGGAATCCCTCAAAGCCAAATTGTTAAGAAGCCATCACCATTGATGGGCTTCGAAAGCAACTCCAGAATGACGGTTGGCTGGATTCGATTAGGGATCCATATTAGTCAAATCAGGTGTACTGCCAAATTTCATGTCATCGACGCCAATACCACCTATCACATGATCATCGGTCGAGCATGGATACACCGTTTTGATGTTTTGCTTTCTACTGCACATCAGATGATGAAAGCCATTTGGAAAGACAGAGTGGTCACAATACCTGATTCTGCGAACCCCTTCAATTTGGAAGAAGCACACTTTCTTGAAGCAGTGTGGTTCATAGAAATGGTGGTCGAGGCTACCCCAGCTCCGTTCCAACTAACCCCATTACCCGAGTGGGAAGACATCCGGTACCAATCACTAGCTGGGGTAATGATAATGCGAGAGGAGCCAAAGGAGAAACGGCCTATGCGGGAAGAAGCTCCCAAAGTAACTTACAGCAAGAAGAACGTTTATACCCTGAAGAAAGTTGTAGAACACAACAGCGAGGTTAAACAGGTAGGCAACTATTACTCTAACGAGAGGAAGCGTAATCGCATCCGAAGGCGCATAGGGTCACCCTCGATCCGCCCCATCAAGGGTGCCCCTGGGAAAGTTTGGGAGATAGCAGAAGCTCCGGGTGAGGACAAGAACCCGTTTTCAGGAGAGATCAAGGAGGCCCCCAAATGCATGGAAGATCGCCCAAGGCCACAAAATCAAGAACTAAAAGAAGTATTCTTAAGCCCTGCTAAAGAGAAGAAGAGGTCGGTCTACTTGAGCGCGGAGCTCAGCAATGAGGAAGAGCACGAGTTGGTTCAGCTGTTGAAAGAATACAAGGATGTATTCGTGTGGGAAAATGATGATATGTCAGGGCTAGATCAAGGCATCACCATGCATCGGTTGGATGTTATCCCAGGCTCAAGGCCAATCAAGCAAAGCGCAGGAATTTCCAGCCTGAGATAAACGTGAAGATCAAGGAAGAGATCGTCAAGCTGTTGAACGCCAAATTCATCGAGCCTAACCACCATCCTACCTAGCTCGCAAATACAGTGCCCGTTTTGAAGAAGAACGGAAGCCTCCGTGTATGCGTCGACTTTAGGGACCTGAACAAATTTTTCCTGAAGGACGACTTCCCTTTGCCGAACATAGATCTTCTAATTGACTCCACCGCAGGCCACGAAATGTTCAACTTCATGGACGGATTCAGTGGATATAATCAAATCAAGATGGACCCGGAGGATGCAAAGAAGACAGCATTCATTACGCCTGTGGGAGTCTTCAACTACACGGTCATGCCGTTTGGTCTAAAGAATGCAGGGGCCACATATCAACGCGCTATGATGGCCATATTTCACGACATGATGCATCAGGAAGCTAAGTTTTATGTGGATGATCTGGTGGTTAAATCAAGGCTAAGGCAAAGTCATCTAAAAGATTTAAGGAAAGTCTTCGATAGGTGTCGGTCCTTTCACTTGAAGATGAACCCTATGAAGTGTGCATTCGGAGTAACTTCCGGAAAGTTCCCAGGCTTTGTGATTCACAGACACGGGATAGAGCCTGACCCCGCGAAAATATCGACGATCACTAGCTTACCGGCACCACAGTCTCAAACAGCGTTGAATGCATTCGTAGGGAAGTTATCATATTTGAGAACGTTCATACCAGCAACTGCGGAGCTGACCTTTTGTTTCAGCAACTTGCTTAAGAAGAACGCGACGTTCTCATGGACAGAAGAACATCAAGCTGCGTTGAAAAGTTGAAAGTTATTGGCATCTCCAAGAGTCATGATCGCGCCCCAACTGGGATCACCTTTGCTGTTGTATTTAACCTCAACAAAGAGGTCTATTGGGGTGTTACTAGCTCAGGAGTTTGAAGGGCATGAGAGGTTGGTATACTACATCTCGCTCATGATCCAATCTGTGGAATCCAGATATGCAGACATTGAGCGCCACTGCCTGGACCTATTGCTTCTCAGAAAGTAGTGGTTGTAACAAAACACGACCCCATACGCTATTTGCTGGGGCACTCACCTCCCTGTGGAAGACTTGCAAAATGGTATATGATCATATCCCAGTATGATATAATCTGCACACGACAAAAGGCCATCAAGTCCCAGGCATTGGCAGATCTGCTAGCCCGGTTCCCAAATGCAAACTACGAGCCCGTGTCAGAAAAAATAGAGGGACTAGAAATATATGCAATCAATGACCGGTATTTGAAGCTGCATTTCGATGGATCTTCAACAAGAACATGAGGAGGAGTTGGGGTAGTGATGATCAAGCCCGACCAAGAGTTTATCCACATTTCAACCAAGCTGGACTTTGCACTGACCAATAATGAGGCCGAATACGAAGCCCTAATTGTGGGACTGCTCGAAGCCAAGGCTTGGAGGTTCAGAATCTCATTATCATGGGAGAATCCAAGCTAAACGTCAAAAAAGCCTCGGGGTAATATGCATTAAAGGAGATCAACTTACTGAAATACAGGTCAATCGTACAGAAGTTGGTTCAGAAGTTCGAATTTTTCATATACAAGAACAGGCCCAGATCTAATAACCGACATGCGGACGTGTTGGCTACTCTAGGGTAGAAAATCAGCTGTGATAAATTCCCAGCAAAAATCTCCATCGAAGTCAAGACGACTCCGTCCTTGGTAAAATACCTATGTGAAGAAGAGTCCCCGGAAGAAGCAGATTGGAAAAAGCCCATCTTGCGCGCAATGCCTGACGGAACCAGCAAAGAAACTTGGGTTTCTATCAAGGGATTTTGCATACACGATGGCTTGCTATACTACAAAGGCCCTGGGGGGATTCTCATGCGATGTGTGACAGAAGAGCAAGGTCGAGCAACCTTGGAAAAGATACACCAACATTCGTGCGGAGATAATGAGATTTCTATTTACAGGAAAGCCCAAAGATACAGGATCCATTGGCCACGAATGTCATACTTTGCAGCCATCATACAGAGCAACTGTGAAAAATGCGCGTTGATCAAAGACTCTCTGGAAATTTCCGCAATCGAAGACGGAGATTGGAGGAAGCCTATAATCGACTATTTACAAGAAGGGACTCTGCCTGCCAACAGAAAAGAGGCTGATAAGCTCAAGAAGAAGGCTACTCGATACATCTTACAGGAAAATTTACTATGGCGGAAAGGACACAACGGGAATTTCATCAGATGTCTGAACGGGCAAGAAACCCAGGAGGTCATGGAGATGTCCCACCAAGTAGAGCACCAAGGAGGCGCAAAGCTGTGCAGACAGCTATTAACAGTTGGATATTTATGGCCAACCATGGAAGCCGATTGCCGCGCGAAAGTCAGAAGATACCAACAATGCCAATTTCAGGGCAATCTAGTGCATGCTCCTACCGTTGACTTGCACGCGTTGGGGACTCCTTGGCCGTTCCATACGCTGGATTTCATCGGAAAAGTACGACCCCTTAGCGCGAGAATGAATATATCCTAACAGGGACAGAGCAATTCACTAAGTGGGTTGAGGCGATCCCACTCAAGACAGCGAATGCGGCGGCCGTGTCAAATTCTACAGGAAAACATCATCCATCGCTTTGGTATCCCTAACACCATCCTGTCCGACAATGGAACTTCTTTTGTCAACACCAGGTGGCCGCAAATTTAATGGAGTAAAAACATACGGCAAATCTGTTCAACACCCTATTATCCAAAATGAAATGGACAAGCAGAGTCCATCAACAAAACGTTGCTCCAAATATTAAGCAAAACGGTCGCGGACGATCACAAAAAATGGGAGGATTCGTTAGGAATTGCACTTTGGGCGTATCGCACATCGCCCAGGACTCGCGCAGGAACCTCCCCGTTCTTACTATGTTATGGGGCTGAAGCAGTTGTCCCTCCTGAATTCAAGGTGAATTCAGCAAGTGGATTTCATCGCTTTATATGACAACGACCGCGACCATGATCTCATCCTGCTAGAAGAAAGACGCGAGAAAGCTACTAGAACGAAAGCCAAGTATAAAGAAAGAATCTCGCGTGCCTACAACAAAAAGGTCCAACATAGGGACTTTGCAGTAGGAGACCTAGTCCTGCGAGCTTCCGATCATGCATGCGTGAAGAAGCTCACCCTAAGTTTGCGGCTAACTGGGAAGGACCTTTCGAGGTAAAGAAAGTCTTTGATAGTGGTTATTGCAACATTGTGCGCTGCCACGGGGCGGCTACCACTTCAACTGCGGTCAACATGCGATGGCTGAAAAAGTACTATCCCTAGCTCTCTCTTCACGTTGCTTAACACTTGCACTGTACATGTTTTCTAAATTCCACCAATACGGGAATTAATATAATGATAATAACTCTCCCATATGATAGCTCTTTTATCAGCCGCAAAATCTCATTTTATCATTTTGCTGACCATAATGCAAGTGTAAGCCTTTCCATTCAGATAGCATCTAAACGCATGATTAAAAAGCCTATCTCATATGATAGCAGCCAAAACGTGAACGTAAGCCTATCTCATATGGTAGCAGTACTACAAATTCAAAGCCTATCTGTTTAGATAGCAGCCAAACGCGACTAAAGCCTATCTCATATGATAACAGTTAAAGCAAATTCAAAGCCTATCTGTCAAGATAGCAGCCATTCACAAATCAAAGCCTATCTGTCTACATAGCAGTTAAACGCGACTAAAGTCCATCCATCTGATGGCAGCAAAATACAAAGCCTATTCGATCGAATAGCAGCCAATATGCAAGTTAAAGTCTATCCTAGTAGACAAAGCAGCAAATGCAAAGCATACTTTCATAAAAGTCAAATGTGGTTTACAACTTATCTGTTTAGATAGCAGCTCAAAACAAAGCTTACAAATGAAAAAAGTTTTCACTCAAAGGCTAAAGTGTTCTCAGGGAGCGTTTAAAAGTCTTCCTATCCAGGACTCTAAAGCTATTAAACTGACTACGTTTAACTCCACCCTATCGTCGACGTCCTCGACCAGAATAGAGCTCTTTTTCATACCCCTGGCATGGCAAGATGCCAGATGAACTTCAAGCCATGAAGGCTGCTGATGTGAAGAACAAGTGGGAGAACAGCTCATGGGGTAGGAAGCTAATTGTGCGTGAGAAGGAAGCACCCCCACTTCTTGCTCCCTGGATTGAGCAATGGTGGCAAATAGTTATCCACCGGAGAGCCAACGGAGATGCACCCCACTCATTACTTGCTGGTTTAAGAATTCGTGCAAGATTACTCTTCGACGTAGGACCACCGGAGATAATCCCTGCAAACATGACGGAAAAAAAAGATATCTTCGTTCCAACAGAAGAGCTTACACCACTGGTCTTCAAAAAGACCAGGCGAGTCAGAAGCCTCTTCTGTGAGTTCCTTGGGAGCCATTTCTATAGAACAACGCACAAATTCAAGCTCGGAGGACCATAGCTTATACGGATTAAAAATGGGTAAGAAGTAATGAAAAGAATGGCAAGGAATCAGGGGAGGTGGAATTATGACAATGGCCTAAGCCCAGATGAAGAACAAAGTGGCAGAGAAAGGGGTTTATATAGGACTCAAAAAAAAAGACTCTTCAGTTTCCAAACCGAGTAAGCAACGCCTCGAAAACGGGCAAGGATCGATGACCCTATTAAAGTCTACGACGATACAGTAGCCCTAGGCAATGATGAGGGTTTGGGTTACTGTGTGACGGGCACACTTTATTTACATTCCAGCCAATGATGGCAGCTCATGGGGAGTTGAGCCTCTAGGGCATTTAAAATTCAAAACTCATCAAGAGTCTTGAGTCAGTTCTAAATTACATAAAGGCATGACATATGCGCGTAAGCCTATCTTTCTACGATAGCGGCAAAAATCATCAAGTTGAGCGTAAGCCTAACTGTCTAGGTAGCGACGAGACGCGCGTGTAAGCCTGTCTCATATGATAGCAACCATGCGCAGTAATGCGCGAGCCTATCTGTCTAGATAGTCATAGCTCACAAAGGCCTAAGCCTAATGGCGACCCTATTTACCTACAAGGAGCAAGCACATAAAGCCTCACATTCATGTAAGCAAAAACATGAATCAATCAAGAGCATGAAAAGGACGTTTCAATATGCGCAGAACCAATGCACGCAAAAGATAAATGCTCAAACAATCCAAGGATCGCGGCCACAAGGGGCACAAAAATTTACAGTAAAAAGAGTTCGAAAGAGCGATGCTAAAAAAATTCAATCCTCAAAGAGATCCTTCAAGTGGGAATCTCCTGCTGACAACCTGATGTTATTGGCAGTTAGCTTCCCCAAACGAGCCTTGTCATCCGCATGGCGTTTAGTGGCTGCCTCAAATTCTCTGGCCATCCGCTCCAACTCGGCCTTGCGCACGTCGAGAGCGGCTTTCTCCGCCCTATAGGCGTCATACTCGGACCTGAGTTGCGCAGAATTACGGATTTTTACCTCTGCACAAGGAATTCCAAATTCAAACGCCCTACTGAGATCTGCTGAAACTCTTCCGTGCTAGTAAGTAGGACCTGAGCTATGTCAACCGTGGTGCTCACGGGCGTAGTTGCGTGAACCCTCTCCAAAAGAGAAACCATATTTCTAAAGAGTTCCCCTCTTTCGGGTTCATCTACATCACTCTAGAGAATGTAGTTGGAAAATACATGTGCACTCTCATTAGCCATTCGCGGCAAGCTTGGGTGATACCTGCACGCGCGAAAGCAAAAAACAGAACACTCAGCAAAAACATGAGTTCAGAAACTAAGTATCATGGACAAAAGGGGAATGGTCTTACATATTCCTTCGACGATCTGCCGAAGAGGGGCAATGGGTACCACTGTTCGCGAACTAGAGCTGGCTGTCTTGGCCAACCTTTGATCTGCTTAAGACTCCCACGCGAAGTACGACTCAGGAATCACAAAACTTCTCTCAACTACAACAGGGTTTGCAGCCTGCGAACCCCATACTTCAAACGGTTTCTCAGAAAAAAGGACATCCAGATCCAAATCAAAAACCCCCGCAGAGACAGCACTTCTTGAAATGCTCGGCGCAGGAGGTGTGTCGCGTCTGGCTGACTCAGTCCCTTTGACATTTTGACCAACAGAGAGGTTGTGCCCGGCCAAAACAGCGGGGACAACACGCTCACCCAACTCAGTGTCATGATTAGGGGGCTCAGGCTCTCCAGCATTTTCCTAAAGGAACGCGTCTTCCATAGCCGTCGCTGTAATACCCCGAATTTTAGTTGGGGGTTATGTTGTAATTTCGAAAAATATTTGAGAATTTTAAGAAATTTATATTTCAAACTTGTCCTTGACTTCTTCTTAGTTTTAAAATATAAGTGTGTCATTTGACATCTATGATGATTTATTTTGTAGTTTTTAAAACTTGTAAAATACTATATGGAACTTATTTTGTTTACTTGGGAGGTACTTCTAGTTTTCTAAAAGTGATTTATACAAAGTGTTTTATTTTAAATTATTTGGAGATTTTATAATTCATGAAATTTAACTTTTAAGAGAAAGCTATTAATTAGAAATCTTATTTTTTAACCCTCAATTTTTGGTTTCTTCTATTTATACCCCTCTTATATATGAAATTTTAGAATTACCCTCAATTTCTAGTATTTGCATGTCACCCTTCATTTTCATGTTATTCCTATTTCTACCGCAACTATGGTGTTGGGAGACTTTTCAATTGCATTTATTTTACCCTTAATTTTTGGAAGTTCCAATTTCTATCCCCATCTAACTTGTTGGGAGATTATAATTTCTCTCCAATCCCTTCCTCACTAACTTGGTCAACTCTCATTACAATAAATATATATTGTTGTCATCCTCATTACACTCAGTGAACCACCAACACTCCCAACTCCATCAAGTCCATCCTTCCCCATCTCCATCACTTCATTTCTTGACATGTCTTTCTCTTCAAGAGCATTCACACAAGCTCTCTTTCACTCTCTCCAAACTTCAATCCCGTTTTTGGGTGTTGACCTCACAAAAAGACCATCAAAAATCCATTTTCTACTCTTCAAATCATCAAAACTTGATTCCAGTGATGGTATGATCATTGAGGGGAGCTCTTTCACCATTATTCTCGAGAAATGAAGGCCAATTTCACTCTTTCATCCACCATCTTCTTGAATATTTGGGTAAAGTTTTCTTCTAGCCTTCGGTTCATGCTTGCATGTCTATGTCTAGCATTGAGTTATGAAATTTCATCTTAGTCTTCTTCATTTCCATGCTTGATTCTTCATTTACATGGTTAGATCATGTGTTTGATTTCAAAATTTAAACCATTTCATGAAAATCGCACTAGAACTCACGTGCATGTTGTGAATGCCTTCTTATTTGCATTTGCATGTCAAGAACACTTAGATAATTTGTGTTAAGAGCATGTAAAAATCTTAGTTAACGCCTAAAATGGTGTTATTTGGGTGAAATCAAGTCTCCATAAGTTTCATGTATCATTTGAACTAAACTTGTTGATTTTTGGAAAAAATTGCACATTTGTACAATCTGACCAGTTTGTGAAAAACGTAAATTATCGCTAAATTTTGTCTCTGTGGAATTTTTAACTCTTACATTTTAAAACTAGATTCAATGATGGTCATTTTGAAAAAAAAAATCAACATCATAGCCTTTTTGGTTTGGGAGATAAGCTCATTCTAAGTTGTATGTTTTCGGAAAATCCGTTTCTGGACCACTCTTGCCTTTTTTGTTAAAAACTCCATTTTCATAAACCTATGGCATCTCATCTTTCTTGTGATTAAATTATACACATAGGGTATTCATTCTGGAGAAGATGGGAACTTTTCCTATTCTCCAAGTAGTACTAATTGTTCTTCAAAGTTGAAACTTTCTGCCAAACATGTCTCTGCATAGCAGTGGTTGTTATTTTTTAACTTGAGTTTTATAATAGCTATTCATGATTTTCTTGGTGTTTCTCAAATTAGACACATGTAGGTTGATACTAAATTAATTTAATAATTTTAAAATATGCTTTTATATGGTAAATATGGCTCTAAAGTCAGAGCTACAATTCTGTCCAGAATTGTAGTTTTACCGTTTTTAGAAAACTTGAATATTTTAAATTCTAAGTGTATGGATTGATTTATTTTGATAATTGAACATCATTATATGTGCATTGGTGACATATAGGACTATGTGACATGTAGGTTTGCATTTGTATAATGCATGTGTAAATTAGTTGTAACGAATACGTTATATGTGTGATTTTAGACCTCGACCTCGTAGGAGAGAGTGGTTCTCGTTGGAGTGCTCGACTTACCTTATCACATTTTCTTGTGCTACCTCTTAGTGGTAAGTACATATGTGCGACTTTTACTTATCAAAATGTGTGTGTTTAGGTGATGTCTCGAATGAATATTTGTTGATTGAAAAAGTATGCAAAGCATGATTTTTACTGAAAAATTCCGATTATTGATTTGTACTAAGAACTCTTGGAATGACTAGTGAAGATTGTATACCAACTTTGTTTATGAGAAATAAAGGTAATAAGATACCTCTAATAGATTCAGGACGATGTACAGAGTTGTGATATTAATGGGAGGCGCCAAGCGATCCTCCATTTTCTTATGGCTAATGCCATTGAAGCAATGCTTCTTATTATTGAATAGAACTTTAATGTTCACAAATGCACCCCAGATGAGCCAAAATGTACCAAGTTGTTGAGGTCAAGGGGTTTGTTAGAGCTATATAGTGCTACTTATACTTGTACGGGTCACTACAGTATAGGGGTGTCGACACTTAAGGCCTTTTAGCTAATGTTGTGAGCGGGGTTGACGAATGGGTTCCCTTAACGCTCGGGTGAAATAGGGTTTGATAAACCCTAGAAGAAACCCTTTGTGATTATTTCGTGATCCCTCTGTTTACATCGATCCTGCTGGTGGCTCTGGACATGCCTGAGCTAAACTTAACGGTTAATTGAACTTAAAAGAAAGTTGAATACTCGATTGATGTTGTTTGTGGCTCTGGATATGCCCTAATTAAATTAAATGATTTGAAAAGCATATGCTACTCGTGAATAAATATCGTTATGAGTTCAAATTAACTTGTTTATTCTGGAAATTCTACTGATTTAAGAATTCCTTTAATACTCGTGGTTTATTCAAGTTTTAAAGTAGAAAATTTCTCGCTACGTGATTACTTATAATTGTTCTTAAATTCCCAACTCTCTTACTTATTAATGTTTCAAATCACTTAGTTTATTTAAACTATGCTTGCGTGCCACTCATCGGTTTGCATGTCGTAGTGCGTATTTACTCAGTTTTTAATGATTATTTTCTTCAAAACTGTGTCGGCTTTTTCCATTTTAAAACCGCAGGTCATCACTCAAGGTGGGGGTGGGGATACGGATCGAGACGAAGACGCTTAGCTTAGATTGGATCACTTAGTAGATCACATAGCATATTACAATCACATTACATTTGTAAACTTTTATTTTCAAGATTGTTGTATTTATCAGTTGAAATGTAACCTTAATAGTTAATATTCTACTTTTTGTTATCGATTGTCTCTTTAACCCTGAACCGAGATCCCGGGTCGTCTCAGCCACATTTGCTTCCCGCTCAGCATCATGTTCTTCCCTTTGGTCCTTTTCATCCTGCTCTTCAACAAACTCGGGACGCTCCCCATCGGAACCACCTTCAACCATCGGAATTCTTTCCATTACAGTCTGCCCAGTAGAACCTGCATCAGAAACGAAGGGAACTTCTTCCGTATCTTGCTCATCAGAGTTATCTCTTGCGGTAGAATAAGAGTAATATTTCAAGAGCCATTAAAAAAAAATCGGCTCCAAGGAAAAGAAAGAAATGAGTAGTACCTCTCCTCTTAAAACCCGGATTGACGGCAGCCTGCTTGGTGACTTCCATTCGAGAACGCTTCGATTGCTGAGAAGCTATGTCGATAGACTCGGGTTCGTCACCAGCTCTCTTTCTCGACGAAATTTCGTCAATTGAAGCCAGAAAGGATTCTAATGCATCGGAAACCAGCTGCTGGACTTCAGGAGTCATAGGCCTGGTCGGGTCAATGCGACTGTCAGGTACGGAGGAGCGGTCGATAAAACTGGCGCTACGATCTCCAGAGGCGAAGCGCCTCAGACAACACTGGTACAAAGAAAAGGGCAAAGTTAAATGTAGCACATGAAAACACAAAGACAGGGGAAGGAGGCGCCAGCATACCTGGATGAAGGATTCCACATTCTTAACTTTGGCGGTAAAATATTTTTGCTTAATAACGTCGATCTTTTCTTCGAGAACGAATTGAGCACACAGATGCCGATCCTTAGCCAACAAAGAGTAAAAGCCATACCGGGAGTCATCGCGATTACGGGTTGTCTTAAAGGGATAATCCTTTATTGGGAGCTCTGACGCCTTGATAGGTTTAAGAGGAGCATGATCAGGACTATTTTGGAAATTGATAAGACGATGAGTTTGGAAATTCCAAAAATTAACCCAGCCGAGAGTACTTTTACCCCTCCTGCTGCGTGATGGTTGAATCAAAGGGAGATCAGCAAGCAGAAGAGAGGTACTTTGGTCAAATATGACACTATCATAACAACCCTTGACAATGGAATCAGGCCACAATGGAGGAGCGACAGCATCATACCCAAACTGGGGGCTCACACGAACATGATCGTAAAAAACAGTGCGTTGTTCATAGCTGGAAGTCTCGGGACCAGGCACATATTCAGGAAGAGCGGGTAGATATCCCCTTCGGACCCAGTTAACCAATCTACTATAGACCCAATCCCCTTCAGTTATATGCTTTCCTTAGGGTAAAAATCCTCCCAAAAATATATGTTTTTGTCTTCCATACGAGTAACGTACGGCTGGGGATGGAAATAGCGAACATCGTCGCATATAAGAGAAAAAGTGTGTTGGGGAGCTTTTGTTTTGTACCAATGCCACGATCGAGGAGAAAGATAAAGTCGCTTGGCATTAGGAACATTTTATAATTCCACATCGACAGGATCGGGGGCATACGTAGTCCATCTTTCGAAAACCCACATAGATAAAAATGCAGTATTAACAAAAGTAGTGACATCAACTCTCCCCTGCGACTGCTCGGCGTGCTCCATAGCTAAATCAATGCAGTAATACAAGGAGCCTAAAACAAGGGGCCCTAAGGCTACTTTCTGGCCAAGTGACAATCTCACAGCAAATGCGAGCACATGGGTAAAAACTCCGTCGCGAGGAGACCCATCTATCATGTAACGCGACAACCACACACAGAGAAAGCCACAGAGGGTAAAATTCAGCCCCTTAGAGTCAACACTGATAACAGCCTCTGGATCCTTGTCCCGCCACTCGCGAGCCACGTGTGGTTTAACATAATATTTGAAAAACACATCACCCACTTTGACTAGCTGTTCTTAGGACTGGAGGACAAGTATGCAAATTCCTTACTAGGGCAGGTCGCGCCTGATTTCCATCTCGAAGTAGCCTTCTTCAATTCTGCTATACAGACCTTCATATCTTCGAAGAGCTGAAGCTCTTGCGGATCAGTCAAAGAGGCCAGAGGATCAACGACCCCCTACTCGGAAGATGCAGCAAAACTTCGGTATCTTCAAAGGTGGGAGCAGCTTCGAAATCTGGATAATGAAAGGTGTGTGTCTTTTTTGAGTACCTGGAAAAAAGTGTCTGAAGCATGACGTTGCAAACTCTAATATGAAGCCCCTTTGTGGCGCGGACGGTGTGAAAAATATTGGCGTGCTTCAGCTCCCTCGCATGATTAGTAAGAATGGATTTCGTCCATTCTTCCATCCAATCGAGTCCTTCCATAAAAGTTTGAGGAAGAATATCGGTGAATCCATACAAGCCAGCTTCGATGCCAAGCCTTTGTACGTCTTGGGTGTTAGCCACATCCCATTCAGAGCTTGCAGGCTCAGGCACAAGTTGTAGAACATCATCTATTGGAGACGCTCGGAGAGTGGTTGCCTTAATAGTGGCCACGTAAAAGTCATCACCACCCAAATATGGGGCCTTGTACCATAATTCCCTGGGCAGCTCATGCACCTCGACAGCTTCCTTGTTTGATTTCTTGGGAGCCATTACTATGAACAAAAGAACACCAGATTTTACAATTTGTTTGCAAAGAGGAAAGAAAAAGTGGGGGGAGAAGAGTATTTGCAAAAATTTGACCACAAGTTTCGAAATTTACAAACAGCTAAATACTCACCTTGTAGATGTTTGAGTGCTTGAACTGCTTGAGAGAATTTGTTGATAATCTGATCAAGAACCTAGTCGAAGGTTACTGCTTCTTGCTGAGGATTCTCTCTCTGATGGATACGAGCATAGAAGAAACAACAATGGAAAAGTTCTAATTGAAGGAAGCGAAGGGTTTAAATAGCCTTCAGATTGAGTTGTGACTGCTGACATCTGCTGAGTCAGCAACGCTTCGGTATCCGGCGAGGTTGGCGACCCATCAAATCCTTCTAAGTTATTCTTGCCTCGAAAATAGACGAAAATTCGTGGATGGCGTCTGATTAATTTTACAGTGGCCACGCTTCGTCAGAAATCAAACGGCGCTTCTAAACCCTAGGCAATCATGGCTATGATCGGGGGCTAGGGATTTGAATCTTATTCAAAATTCAAAGAATCTCCGTGGGGACCACGCACGGCTGATTTTGCGTGACTGCACAACGGACGTGCGCGTGACATTCGCGCAAAAGGGGGCTAATGTGATAGGGCTTTCCAGACATACATATCACAGCCACGTGGCGGCCATCCAGCACACCTAGTTGTGCTCCATGTACACTGGATAAACTACCTACGCTTATCCACGTGGGGGCTGCGAGACAGGGCCCTCGCGTACCAACACGGGAGTTGTAGGGACTTAGTGGTTTGGAGGCTAGGGTAAGGCCCGTCACGCGCGTGCGACAACCAAGCTCGTGCGCGACCCTTCGTAACTGCTTTGAGAGACTTAATAGGCACGTCCTATAAACCCGGCTTGACCTCATAAAGGTCTCTGCTATGTACGGTCAGGTGCGTAACGGTTCCGATATACACGGTCGAACGTGCCGTTACAGGGGCTACCATTAAGCCGCCATTTATGGTGCATTAACCCCCTCACAACGGTCACTTCCCCACTATATATAGGATCGTTAGCCCTCCGTTGCGACGCTCGAACTCTAGCAACACTCTAGTTCGCTATTAAGTTGTCTCTCTCTCTCTCTCACATTTATCATTGCTTACCCTCTCCCTACACACACCCTACATATCTCTGTGTTCTTATTCTCTACTTGAGGTGATGTGGGGTATTTCATAAATCTTCCAGAGTAATTCCTATTATACATGGTTGAATTCGTTCTCATGAGCATTTATTTGTTTATAAATTGATTAGTGCTGTTAATCAAGTTCTTTGTGTATAGCCCTAGGCACTGCCATTCAATATTACAGACTGTGATCGGCCAAAGTGCGAAAAAACTGCGTATGGGCAGTAACTCATTACGGGTTTATGTTCTTCTACGTCTTGTCCTATTATTTGATTAACTTCTCTTCTTCATATTTGTGATGTAGTCAATGAAATAGGCTTCATTTTATGGGTTGAAGGCTTCAGTTAATCCTAGATGCGTGTTTTCATATTGAATTAGCCCGGTCTTGTGTTATACGTTTTATATGAGTGATCTTCTTCTAATATGCATTATATGCTTTTTGTATTGTTATGGTTTACTTTGGATTTCAACTTTCAATTGCAAACCTAGAAGATTGCGATTGAGTTTTACAGAATTTTAGTAAATAAAACAAAATAAATAATATAGAGATGGAAAAGAGCTCTATGTCTAAGCCTTACACGAAGATGGAAGTGCATAGTGAGGTCCATCATATTCTTCGTCCTGAAAAGGAATTTATACATACTTCACATATAATGGACTATAACGTGTAACCTCAGAGAAATTATCGGTCTAAGATGTGATTGTATTCTGCTTAGTGCTTCAAGCTACAAAAAACAATGAACATGATCCAAACCACTACAATTATGTGACCATATAGTAACTTATTCATAGTTGTCTTTTAGAAGGAGGACGCAGACCAAAGTAAAGTTATATATTCTCACATCCTATAGGATATTAGCGAGAAAGAGTATGCTTGTTATTTTTAAACATGCAGTTGAAACTTATAAAGATGATAACATTGTCTGACACTAATTGTTATTTTAATTGGTGGCCTCCTCGTGCAGGAAAATTGAGGTGGAGGACTCTACAAAGATGAAAAAACAGATCATATTTCGAGTTGTGCGGAGAGCAGACATATTTGCTAGGTTAGAAGGGCAACACCCTGAACATATACAGATCTTCCTTAGGTACTAAAGATATTTTTAAAGCCTGTCCATGCAAGATTTTTTGCTAAGTTAGTACAAGATGATATCAGGTGCATCCCATTTTCGTAGATTTGTGAAATCCTGGAATTTTGTATGTCATACTACAGGGATCGACTTTGTTTCCTGTTTGAAGCGCAAAAATCTTAAGTCTGTACAGCAGAAATCATCTTTCTTTGAACAAATTAAACTTGATTATATATTTATTAAACTACATGCGGTATAAATTTATTCCCACGTGCAAAGTACGTGCATCCAACTAGTAAATAAGAAACGTCACACTTTCCTTGTGTTCCAATGACACGGACCATTACGGCAGAGTTAGCCGGGATGGTGATGTATTCGGAAACCCCCATGGTCTGGGATCCTTTCACATCGGTTCCCCACGTGTATGGTCCGTCAAACGCACCATCCAAAAGCATGACCACCCCATCCACAATCAACGGAACTTTTGTCTCGATTGTAGTCGGGGTGGCCAACTTCAAGCTAAACACATTAAGCAAGAGTCTTTAAGTATGGGTTAGTTTGAAGGCAACACATTAAGCAACGTCTACTATGTCAGGTTTTGAAAGAGCACTGGTAGAGTTTACTTGATCAAATTCAAGCTGAAATCCCACAGCTTCTTGGCTAGCGCAACATCTGAAGCGTGTCCGCTGGCTTTCCCCAAGTTGCAGTCCACAAAAAATCCCCCACTGGTTCCCTGCACTTGTGGGTGCAACGCCACATAGCACGTTGTTGCTGCCCCCTACATCCGATTTCAAGCAATTAATGAAGAAACGGATAACAAGTTCAGAGAGGGAAAAAAAGGTGATTCTAATCGTGCAAAAAGAAAAAAGATTACATATAGATGAATTAAATGTCCGATTCACCTGCTGAACATTTTTCATCACATATTTGCCAAGCCTGTTAACAACACTGGCAAAAATGCTGTCATGGCCGTTGAGATTGGTCGGTATCATTCCAGGGTGAAGGGAATTTGCAGTTATATCTTCTTCTTCATCCTGTTTAAGTTATAGGGGAACACCAAACTACTTCAAACTCAATTCAAAACCCTACCCAAAAAAAACCCAATCACACGAAATATTGAAAATTGTATACAACTTTCAACAATTAACTACTTTACAGTTTTAGCATGCTGACATTGTGATATATGCAGTATCAAAATGAACATTAAACTTCACGCTCTATCAAAAGCGTTGACATTGAACTTTGACATGCATTAATATTGCGCTCCAAAATCTTCGACATCAGACGCCAGTACTTCGCAACATGATGTCGACACTTTCTGTAATGCGTGGAATTAATGTGAATTTTTATACTGCATGCATTGTGATGTCAACGGCCTAAACTGCAAGATAGTTAAATGTCAAAAGTTCAATTTTATGTATACCTTAAGATGTCTTGCAAGCTCATTGGTATGCAAAATATTTGCAAGCTTTGATTGACCGTACGACCGTGCACTGTTGTACCTGAATATATAAACATGAGTAAAACATTGTTTCGTAGCTTTATTTCAGTATTAATCTTAGTATGAATCGCAAACGGACTACTGGAGTGTACCCTGCTTCATCGTTTATTTGATCAAAACGAATGCCTCCAGGATACGTGAATTTGTAAGCGTAAGATGAAACGTTCATAACCCGGCCTTTTCGCTTGGTTTCACGCGATGTTTTCTTTATCGTATCCAACAAAAGATTTGTCAAGAGAAAATGCCCTGCGATGCGAGTTTTTATACTTTTTAGAAAAGATTAAAAAAGTATATTGTATGTGACAGGTGACCCTGCTGTCACGATTCACTGAGATTCAGTCATACATCACTCCCAATTCGCAAAAATTCCGTTGAAAAGGTTATTGTATATACATACGGAGATAGTTTGTTGCGAAGTGCAACTCTATGTTGTCTTTGGACAGCTGGAAGAAAGTTCCTACCCCTGCATTGTTACTTTGGAAAAAACAACAAAAGATTTACTACAAATACTTTGCCAAATATAGTTTAGTTCTTTTGTTGTTGTCGTTGTCGTCGTCTTACATTAGAAGGTTCAGCGGGAGATCAGAGGAAATGAAGTCGGAAGCAAACTTTCTGACAGAAGCCATTGAACTGAGATCCAACTGCGAGACATCAACCTTAGCCTTGGGAACTTCCTCGAGTATAGCTTCCCTGACCTCTTTGCCTGCAGCAACGTTCCACACAGCCATGATGACATGAACTCCGCGTAGTGCAAGAACTCGGGTGGTTTCAGCTCCAATGCCACTTGTTCCTCCTGTATTAGCAACGATATTAACATTGATTTCATAAAGGACCGGTTAGATAAAAAACTTCTAAGTGAGAAAGTTGGCTGAAAATCCTACAGACATAAGCTGCTAAAGCTCTAATCTACAATCTCATGCGCCTACTTATATTGCTCTTACTTCCTGTGTCCCAATTCCCAAAATAAGCTGACTTTTGAACTTAATTTAAGGTACCAACATAACCGTAAAACGACCTTAAAATATTAATCTTGTCATAATGTTGTTATTTAAGAATCGAATTGTCCTATTATAAAAGATTAACAAGTTGTTTATGTTGTTGTACAAGTTAAATCGTGCCCTCAAAATATGCAATAATCAAATGAAACACTTGTTTTCAGACAGAGGTGAGTCTTATACTTATAAGATAGGCCCTCACAGAACTATGGTGTGTAACATTGTAGTCAAGAGCAGAGCCCATGTACAAGGGCCGGCACTAGCTTTCCGAAATTCTACTATAATACTCTAATATTATGAGTATCTAACAGCAATACCTTATAATAAGTACATAAATATCCCGGTTGAGTTCATATATTTATGCTACTACCTTTCAAAAATATATTTTAATTTTTTTTTTCTAACGGGTACAATTTGCTGGCTTCGCCACTTATTGTAGTTGAGAGTTGAGACACCATATATAAGTATATAACCAGAATGGAGATTTACAAAAATGAACAAGGAATGGGTGTAGATGTGGGCATTGCATGACCAACCTGTGACAACCGCGGTGAGGCCGGAACCATCGACTCCAACGGTTACTTCCTCGGCCGTTGAATAGTAGGAGAACCCAGAAGATCCTTTCCTTCCAAACAGCCACATTTCTCTGTATTTTCTCCTACAGCAACTACACTGAGAGAGAGATATACCATAGCTGGTGAAAGGGGTACCATCATTGTACTTGTAATACGTGTTTAACAAACCTAGTTCTACTACTACTATATAAAACTACTAATGGACAGGTGCATGTGCCACGGGACCTTGCTGAACCAAATATATAAGGGTAAGAGGCACTTTCACCCCTTCAGATTTGACACAAATACACTCTCACCCCTTCTAGTTTAGGAAATTACACTTAGCCCTTTTGTGTGCCAAAACTTTGGGACACTTACACTCCATGATTGTATGATGACAGTTTTGTCTCTAAAACTACTATCAGTGACCGAACCCCACCCCAGACTAATGATGTAACATTAGGAAGTGTAGGTGTCATGTAATTCAACACATTGGAAGAGTGAAAGTGTCATTTCATAAACTAGAAGGGGTGAAAGTATAATTTCCTTAAGCAAAAGGGGTGAAAGTGTCGTTGCCTTAAACTAGAGGGGGAAAAGTTTCTTTTACCCCCAAATTTGACGTAAGGACACTTGCATCCCTTTCAGTTTGGAAAAGGATACTTTCAGCCCTTCATTTTGCGGGACTTCAGGAAACTTACACCCTAATATTGTGACATGGTTAGTCTGGCGTTTTGGTCCGTCGCTAAAAATTGTTTTGGGACAAATTTACACACATAATCCACATATTATGCAAAACATGAGTTATCTAATGGTATAATCACTACAACAAATATGTCAAATAGTTACACTCTTTTTAGCTACAGTTCAAGTAACTGTAACTAAAAAATATAAAAATTATTACACTTTCGAAAAATTGTAGTTACAATTATATAATAGTTACGTTATTTAATTACCGTAATTAAAAATATCACATTTACCATATTTTGTTTCACCGGTAATATTTTGTTTCTATAATAGTTACACTCTTTTTCCTTTTTTTTTGAGAAAGTCTTTTTCCTGGAAAGTTGTAGAGGGAAATATCCCGCCCATTCTTTCGTGAAGTAATTTTAAACACTAGACTAGTCAGCTTTACCTTTTAACCCATCATACAACACATACCCACGACTCTCCAGAGTCCAGACTCTATCTCTCTAGGGCAACGACGCAAGCGGTGGAGAACGGGAGTAATCGATCGTCTAAAGTGATATTATTCATGTGGAGCCAGGTAAGGCCAAATCCCTAAGCCTCGTCTATTCTTTGTTTCAGAAGAGATTTCGTAATATTCTTGAGTCACGTTAATCTGAATCCCTCTTGAGTTCTCTGAAAATATTCATAGTTGTTCTATTTTTGTACTGACTCTTCAATGAGAGGGATCTTCACAATCAAAGACTTGTTTTTCGATCCGTGCCCATTTAAAACACGCTTGAGCCACAAAACCCTTGCACTGGGAAGTCCGCAAGTGACTTTATCGGACAATTGTAAACTACAATCCATGAAGTATAGATCTGCAAGTACGAAATGTTATGTTTCAATCTGGTGCAAGCCGTATGTTGCAAAATGCAAACCATATCAATTCATTTGTTGTTTCTAGCCATGGAACTAACCAATTTTGTTTTTTGATTTGCCAATTATATATTATATTCTTCAATTAAGTTATACAGTATTCAAACTAACAATTTGAGTTATAAAATTCTGACATCTCCCCACTCCATGTGTATAATCATAAGAAAACAAAAGCATGCTTATGAAATTGGCGAATCAAATCATTAGAATTTGGCAAATGCTTGATTGATGCTCTAAGGTTTTTCCCAGTTTTCTGTTTTTCATTTATACTCTTTGGATTAATAACTTAGCAAGATGACTATTGTGTTTTGTTTGTAAGTTATGAAAACATGAACATGCAAAATGTTTAATTGGTAGGGAACCCGGTTTCACAAAAATAGTGATCTCTTGGCCTGAATTTGTTGATTTTTGTTCTAAATTCAGTAGTCCATTCAATTTTTTATTCAATTGATTGTTGTCTGACTAATAATATCTCTTAGCAAATCAGGTATCATTCTAATAATGTCCAAATTATCAATCTCGTGTGTTATAAATAAAATATCCATTCTTAACCTAATGGGATAACCTAAAACCTCCAACACTATTAGCTGCACTCTGAATTCATGATACTACTAAATATCCAAAAGCTGCTTATGGGTTTAGATCGTATCTGATCTAGTATAGGATGTAACTGTTGATTAAGATTTCTTATTTTAATTTTGAGATCGTATGTGATCTAGGCTGGCCTCTGATGTTACTTTTTTGCTCTTCTAATTGAGAAAAACCTTTGGGTTTGCTTTAGCTCATTGCTAGTTCTCTGTACTCTTGCAGGTACGGCACATGATACGCAACGTCCAGAGATCATGACACCGAAGTTTATATCGAGAGAGTTTATTGATTAAGTTAGGAGAACTTGTTATTTGTTTTTTAAAAAGCGGATGCTTTTTTTTAGATATTTTGTTTATGATGTAACTTTTGGATGCCATTTGGATGGTACGTGTGAACTCAAAGATATTTCAACTATAGATTATTTTAACTTTCACCTACTATATGTTGTTCAATCCGTATTACTTTTATGCGTTTGAGTAGGCGTTTTTAATTTTTTGTAATTAGCATTGTATGTAATAATTTGTATACAAATGTGTACTGCATCATAATTGATATCACGAAATTATCAAATTGGTCAGTAGTAATACAGAGTACAGACACATAAAACTGTAACTCCATATATGTTTATAGTTAAACATTATGAATACCTTCAAATATATAAACAACACAGAGTAAGTGTAACAATAATGGTGTAGGAAAGGGGAAAAAAATCATATTGTTACACACGTAAAGTGTAGCAAAAAACATTTATAGTGACACACATACCGTAACGATAAATGCGTAGTAATATAAACTCTAAACCAACGGTCACTAAAACCGTAGTGATAACCTATTGCGACGCCATTTCAAACCACGGAAATATTAACCGTAGGTAAATTTATTACTACAGTTTTAGTCTTTTATAGTTACAGTTTCTGGCGTAACTACAACACTGATTTCTAGTAGTGAATACACATTTTGCATGAAAGTGTCTTTTAGTTAAAAGACACTTACCAATAACCTTTTGGGCGTTGGGCGCTCTCTCTAAGAATTGCTCTGCAATTTCTATGGAGGTGAGCTTTCCAGGGTGTAATACCCCATAAGGCACCACCACTGTTCTAGTGAGTGTGTGTTTCGTCTGCTTGTTATCCTCTTTTTGCATCTACTTTCTTCTCTCATCACTTTCTCCTTTGCCCCATTCTTCACCCATGTCCCCTGTTTCATCTCCTTCAAGCCATGGAGAGTGAAAACGATAACCAAGTAGAGGACCCGTCCCTAGAGTTGGAAGATGATACATCGCCGGTTGCTAAGCTGCAAGGAGCGACTATAGTGGGAAAATTACTCGCCGGAAAACCGTATAGCCATAACTTGATCCACAATATGGCAGTTGGGATCTGGGGTTTAAAGCCAAAGGAGTTGAGAGTTGGTACCTTTGGAGAAAATCTCTTTATTTTCTATTTCAAATTCCAGAAAGATTGTAGCCGGATTCTGGAGAATGGACCCTGGAACTTTCATAATCACATTATGGTATGCAAAGAATGGAAGCAAGGAACGCGGCTGAAGGAGATTGATTTCACTTATTGCCCTTTTTGGGTCCAGATTCATGGACTCCCACTCGAGAAGATGTCGGAAGATAATGCGAGGAAATCCGGCAGATTGATCGGAGAAATTATTACTGTAGAAAGGGAAGAAGCTGAAGAGCTCTTGTTCAGGCCCTACATGAAAATCAGAGTACTGGTGAATACCCTGCGACCACTAGCACGAGGCTTCAACCTTCAAGAATATGGTCCAAACCCAGTATGGATTCATTTCAGCTACGAAAAATTGAAGGATTTCTGCTATAATTGTGGGCGGTTAGGCCACGATCTTAGAGTTTGTAGATTTGAACGGACGGTGAAGAGTACCGAAAGAATGGGTTACGGACCAGATCTTCGTGCGACCTCCAAGGCTGAACATAGAGATCGCCGGAATCTGGAAAAGGCCCTTTCATCGTCGTCGCCGGCGGGGGAGGAGGTGGAGTTCAAGAAGGCGGTGGCGCGTTGGGTCCGCAACAGTAAGCCTGGAGAGGAGCGCGTGTATGCGGGTACGGATACCGATGGGTCAGCAGAAGTACATAGTACGAAAAATATTCGTGATCCTGCTATTCCCCAAAAGGACAAATTAACGGTGAACACGACACGTGTACCTGAAAACCAGAGAAAATAGCTGGAAAATCACAAAGAAGATACGGAAATCATTGAACCGTTGGGGAGCGCCGAAACTTACGGACACGACAAGGAGGGATATTGCGTAGAAGCTTCCCCAATAGAGCCAGCTGCCTACTGGGTGGAACACGAAGAAGATGACGAGGCCGAAGAGATGGTTCCAGAAACACAGGTACAACCATTGGTACATTTGGAAAATATAAAGGAAAAGCAGGGGTACAATGGACTTTTGAATCAGGTTAGTACCCCATTTAATTCGGGCCAGATGATACCGCCACTAGATCCACCTCCAGGCCCATCAAAAAGGAAGCCCATGAGAAAGGTTACAATCCATAGAAGCAGAAAGGCCCAAATCCAGTTACAAACGGGTAATCCAACCGAACAAGGTAACCCAATTACGGATATTTGACTATCCCAAGTCTTCCAGAGGATTGTCTCACTGAAACGAAAGGGGGAAGAAGAGTTGGAACACGGAGAATCAAAGAGATCTAAACAACTGGTAGTGGAGAATCAGCTGCGGAAAGGCAAGCAATTAACAGAGGAAGAGGAACAGTATACCCGTTTGGTGGTGGCAAATCAAAATTTCCAAACTTTGAAGTGCACATCAACCCAGTCCATCCAGATGACAATTACGAATAATCAAAAGGCCAAGGTGAGTTTTGTAAGCTTTAATCCAGAAGAAGATAGCATCTATAACAAGTATATGGATGAGTTTGAAACCATGATGAATGAAAAAGGGATGTTGAACAACTCAAGGGTGGTGGTGGCTAACCCAAAACAGCCACACGAAAAATGTTAGTGATTGCTTGGAACTGTCAGGGGTTGGGTCGTCCTCTGACAGTCCAGCAATTGCGAGGGCTTTGCAATGCCCAACGGCCTAGTGTGGTGTTCTTATCGGAAAAAAAAAACAAAAACATTAAAGTTGATCAAATAAGGAGGAGATTAAGATTTCCCCATAGCTATATGGTTGAGCCTCAAGGGTTGTCTGGTGGTCTGACTTTGTGGTGGATTATTGGTATACAACTGGATGTGCTCTTCTCTTCAAACAACTTGATAGCTACTCTCATTACCAAAGAGAATGGGTCCAAGGAATATTGGCTATTTGTTTATGGTTGCCCCAAATATAAGGACAGAAAGAAACTGTGGAAGGAAGTCTCACATCTAGTGAAATATTGGAAATACCCATGGATTTTATGTGGTGACTTGAATGACATGATGAGACAAGAAGATAAGGATGGTGGATCCAGCTCTAACAATTGGAGAATGATCCAATTTGCAAAGATAGTGTCAGAATGGGGTCTTATGGAGATAGAAGTGAAAGGACTGCCTTACTCTTGGACAAAAAAGAGGTCTGTGGGAAATGTCAGAGAAAACTTAGAAAGAGCTCTTGCAACTCCCAGTTGGAGAATTGAATACCCCAAAGCTTGTGTTACTAGAGATGTTATAATTGGGTCTGACCACAGCCCAATTATTCTTGATACTTGTCCAAGGAAAGATAAAAGAGGGTACCAGCTCAAGGTTGAAAACAGGTGGGTTAAACATGAGAGTCTCACAAGTGTGGTGAAGAAGGCCTGGGGAAGCAATGTCCAAGGCTCAGCAATGTTCCAACTTCAACACAAACTGAATACTTGTAAAGGGGCCCTAGCTAAGTGGAGCAAAGAGGAATTTGGTAACTCCAAAACTAGACTTCTCAACCTTAGAAATGAGCTGCTGCAAATACAATTGAAGAAATCCGGTCCTGAATTGGAAGTTAAGCAAGCTGAAATTGTGGAAAGCATTACACAAGAAGAAGGAAGGGAAGAGAGTTATTGGCTTCAAAGATCAAGACTCCAATACTTTAAGGAAGGGGACCAAAACTCAAGATTTTTTCATGCTAGTACCATCCAAAGGAGAGCTTGGAATTCAATCATCAAAGTGAAGAATGAGAATGGTGACTGGGTAGAGGAAGAGAAAGAGGTACAAGATTGTTTTCTGGATTATTTCAACAAGTTATTTTCTGAAAACATGAATTCTATTAGTAGGGAAATTTTAGATGAAATACAAGTTTGCATATCTGAGGATATGAATGAGCTGCTAGATAGAGTTCCCACTTTGGAGGAGATCACTACAGGTGCTTTCCAATTAGGAGCTCACAAAGCACCAGGGGTGGATGGTTTTAATGGCCTTTTCTTCCAAAATCAATGGAATAACATTAAGGAGGATGTACTTCTTGGAGTACAAAGGTTTTTTCAAAAAGGCTATCTATTGAGAAGTTGGAACAGAACGATAATTGTACTCATCCCTAAGAAAGCTTTCCCTCAGAGTCCTTTGGACTACAGACCTATAAGCCTATGTAACTTCTGTTACAAAATAGTCTCCAAGCTCATGGCCAATAGGATGAAACCTTTCCTTCAAGAAGTGATAGGTGAACAACAAGCTGCCTTTGTTCCTGAAAGGCTTATACAGGACAACATCTTCATGGCACAAGAGCTCTTCCATTATGTCAACTCCAAAAAGCATGGGAAGGAGGGCTGTTTGGCTATTAAACTGGACCTAGCAAAAGCTTATGATAAAGTGAGTTGGCCTTTTCTAAGAATGGTTATGCAAAGGATGGGATTTAGTGAGAAATGGACACACCTGGTTATGCAATGTGTTAGCACAGTAACTTCAGCTGTGAGCATAAATGGAAAGCTTTCTGAATTTTTTAGTCCTAGGAGGGGACTGAGGCAGGGGATCCACTATCCCCCTACCTTTTTGTGATTGTGGCTAATGTGTTCTCTATCATGCTAGAGAATGCTCAAAACAGAGGTGATATCCCTGGAACTAGAATGAAACAAAATGCTATCCCCATCTCCCATCTGCTATTTGCAGATGATGCAGTGATCTTTTTGCATGCAAAAGACAATGAAGTGACTTGTTTCTTCCAGCTCATCCACAACTTTGAAAGATCTTCTGGCCTCCAAGTGCATCTTCAAAAGACTGATGTGCTATTCTCCCCAAACACTCCTAAGAGTTTCAAAGATGATATGAACAGCAGATTTGGAGTTAAAGAAATGACCAATGTTGCCTGCTACTTGGGAATCCCATCTTTTTGGGGTAAAACAATAACTCAAGCTTCTCAATACATGGTGGAAAGGGTCAGATCCAAACTCAAAGGGTGGAAAGGCCTTCTCCTATCCCCTGCAGGTAAGGAAACTCTAATTAAAGCAGTAGTCCAAGCACTACCAAGCTATCTCATGCAATGTGTTCTTATACCCAAGAATATTTGTGACAAGATCAATCAAATAATTAGAATTTTCTGGTGGAGTGGTAATGTGGACAAGGGTGGCATTCCCTGGGTTGCTTGGAAAAAGGTCACTATGCCTAAGTTGAAAGGATGCATTGGTTTTAGAGATTTTAGAGCTTTCAACCTTGCATTACTTGCAAAACAAGGGTGGAGGCTTCTACAAAACCTAATTCTTTTCTTGCTAAATTTATGAAGAGTGTGCATTACCCTAACAGTGATTTTTTGAATGCTAAAAAGGGTAACAAACCTTGATGGACATGGAGTAGCCTCTTGGCAGGAAGGAAAATTTTGAAATCTGAAGGTAGGTGGATTGGTAGCTCAGGAGAGAGAGTAACCTTTGAAGACAACTGGATTTCTCCAAACAATAATCCAAATTTTATTATTCCTGAAGATTGGAAGAAGAGGAAAGTTGAAGTCATTATAAATGATGGTAGTAGAAGCTGGAAAAGAAACCTGGTTCTTAACAGCTTTGACAGTCACACAGCCTGAGCTATTTTGAATATGAGATTACCTCATTTTAAACATGAAGATTTATTTGTTTGGCCCTGGACTAGAAGTGGGAACTATAGTGTCAAATCAGGGTATAATAGAGCTATGGTGAAGGAAGATGAAGATTGCAATAGAGGTGAAGGGTCCTCCTTTAATCTATCTGAGTTTCATTGGAACTTATGCTGGAAGCTGAAGATTCCACCAAAAATTCAATTTTTTGTGTGGAAAGTCTGTACAAATGCCCTGGCTACCAAGGAAAATTTGTGGAAGAGGAAGTGCTCTCGATGCAACAGCTGCCCTATTTGCACTAGAGAGGTGGAGACTGTGAACCATTTGTTATTTGGTTGCCACTGGACCAAGGCTTTCTGATTTGGATTCTTAGGAGTGGACACCAACTCCTGGAAGGAGTGCCAAAACCCTTCACAATGATGGTTTAACATTGCTGAAGAAGTTAGATGCAAGACTCTTTCTGAAGAAGTGGCACAGAAGATAGTTTGGGGTGTTGGCATGTATGGAAGGCTAGAAATGCAGAAATTTTTTAACAAAGAAAGGTGGATCCTCAGCTCACAATTGATAACTGTTTCAAGGAACAGAAGTGGTTATGGGAAGCCCAGATGAAGAGTGAAGAAAGAAGTAAGCCACAGAGCTCTTGGGATCCAAATAGGCACACTATCTATCACTGGGTGAGACCCCCTAACAATGGATGTAAAATTAATTGTGATGCTGGTTATGATTCAAAAACAAAAGCTGCAGCTATAGGGTGGATAGCTAGGAACAGCTCTGGGGTTCTAATAGAAGGACAATGCTATAAGGGAAGGGCTTTGTCATGCTTACATACAGAAGTATTAGCTGCTAGAGCAGCTTGTGTGGGAGCAAAGAACCTAGGAAAGCATGTTCTCATTGAATCTGGCAATGCAGAGCTGGTGAATATGATTCATGGAAAGGTTAATGGTGCTACTGAAATCATTCAAATAGTGTGGGATATAAGGAAGTATCTCGAGGAGAGTGAAGCAAAAATCTCATGGGTTAGCAGCAAAGCTAATCAAGGAGCAAGTTGGTTACTAAAGGAGCTAAAGCTGGTCTGCTATGGAATTGGGTGGAAAATCCTCCAGTAGGACTTAGGAAAATTTTGGATACTGATTGTAATAGCTTTAGTTGTGTTACTAGATGATGAATAAAATACAAGTTTTATGATAAAAAAAAATAACATTTTTGGCTCTCAAGCCCACTGAGACTATGTACTTACCAATAATCTTTTGGGGTCTCAAGCCCACTGACCTATAAAGTCCACTTTCTACTTAAATATATTCATAGAGAGCATCGGTCCACACTAAGACATTTATAGTAGACTAATTAAATCATGTTATTGCTAAAATAGATAGTGGATTTTATGAAAATGGCCTACAGTAGACTCTCGCAAATTCATTTGTTATTTTGGTCTCATATGTTTTAGCTTGTTGCATTTGCGAGCAGATTATTGTTACCAAATTGTTTTTTCTGGAATATCAACCCACGTCCATGCCTCCTAAAATCTCTCATATTAAAGATAAATAAATTAATAATTTGTGAAAATATAATTGTTGCTAAAAACTGACTAGTACTATTGAAGTAGAACATGAAAACATCACAATATAAAATAGTATTCCTATAAAATATATGTCAGTAGTACATTACACTATTGAATAGCAACAAGGAGACTAGATTGAATAGCTATATGGAGAATAGAAGCATGGGGAAATGAGTGGAGAGAATGAGTTCTAGAGCGGGAAAAGACTAGTCGATTGCGCTTGTTGAAGAATTCTTTAAATCTATTATACAAATGATGTGAATGACCTACTAAGGTTGAGAACTAGTAATGTTGAATTGTGACGATACTCGGAGGTTAGTAGAGGATGTAAGGATGTAGTGGGAACTGATAGCTGAATCTGTATATCGAAGCATACATGCATTGGATGAGTAAAGGTATTGGTTGGAAGATATAATCTATCTTAAAATATTTACTGGAAAATGGATACATGTGAGAAAAAGTGGTAGACATACATGGAAGTTGCAGAGTAGTATTAGAAGGACGTAACGATTATGGTAAATTTGGGGAGATGAATAGTGGGGGTGACAAGTAAGGGAATACGATAACTCGGATTGTTTGATTAGAAGTAGCAAGTATGAGAGGAGTCTCGGGAAGTGCATGATGAATATTAAAGGAGTTGTATGACGCTTTTAAGCACATTCGTACCAAATTTATTATGAGGACGTGTATAAGTTTTAAGAGAAGTAACTAACGAGAAATAGTAGTGAGCAATGACAAGGTCAATGATGTTCATGTGACTGAAGATAGTGAAGTCTGAATTATTCATCACAAGCATACCAAGGAGTATAACAGAAGTAGTATGACATATGTGGGAGCCAGCCGGAATATTGAATAAGGGCCGGAAAGGATTATAGCCATGTGAAAGTAGAGGCGAGGGAGTAAAGGATATAGTTAAGAACTTGTGTCTCAATCTAGCATAGTTGTGTATACCGGTCCGTTCCGGTCCAGAATAGCCGGAATGGATCTCCTACAAAATTGTACCAGTGAAAATTTCGGCCCCTTCCGGAGTGTTCCGGGCGTTCTGGCAAAATCCGGCCCGTTTCGCTTTAGATCCAAAACATTCTCGAAATCGAACGAAACTCCTACAAATTTGTACCAGTGAAAATTCCGGCCCGTTCCAGAGTTTTTCGGGCGTTCTGGCAAAATCTGGCCCGTTTCGCGTTAGATTCGGAACGTTCCATGTGTATTTTTCAAAAAAATCGAAAAGTGTTGTTCTTGAGATTCAAAGCTGTGACCAACCCACGAATTATTGATGGAACAAACCGCTGGGCCAAAGACTTATTCATATAGCAAATCATGTTTTACTAACTTATACTATTCAGCTGCATTATTCAACTTATTGATATCTTGACATTTTGAACTCAATTACTACTAATTAAACACACAATCAATTGTTGTGTTAAAATCTCAAAATATAATTATAATAAATTCTATTAGTATAATTTTATGTGTATTGTTTTTACCAAATTGTAAATTTGAAAATCCCATACTTTTTTTATAAGTTTCTTTTTTTTTATGAAAAGATCTTTTCTAGAGGTTTCAAATCACATTTAGATGAAATAATATCATTTTAATGTAATTTGTAAAAAGTGAATATAGATTGGAATGTCAATCACTGAAAAAATTGTATTTTTATGTTGCTATGGGGCATTTTATATTATTATATATATATTATATGTTGTATATATAACATAATCATAAAAAAGTACGGTAAATCTGGAAAGGATCGCCGTTCCGTCCGGATCCCGGATCGTTCCGTTTCCAAGAGCAAAATGGAACGGGGATTGAAACGGTATTCGCAACTTTGCAATCTAGAGGTCTAATAAGAGATTACTAGTAGCGATTTTCATTGGGGAAGAACAGTGTAAGTTATGAGTAGTGACAAGTCACATCTTAAATGAGTTTGGGTTGCTAAAATACAAATCTAGGAGGTTACGATAGCGCTCCAAATTGCATCGCTTGTACTCATAGTTGGACTTTTGTGCGCGCCTAGTACTCATACTTCTAATTGCAACATCTATGATATCTATAGTTGGATTTCTGTGCGGAGCTAGTACTCATAAATTCAAATCGCAACATCTATAGTGCTGATTCTTTCAATTTGTTACCAATCAATACCCGTATATGAAGGACATGCCTTTTTTCGTATGTTATAATTTTAAGGGAGATATCTGCATTTTTATAAGAGTCCATAAACCTGTTGGAAAATATCGATTTTGGGTCGACTTTGGACCCGATTTGTGAAGAATCGGGTTATCGATTCGTCGAGGTGAAAGTAGTTTTGGAAACCTTATGTCGAGGTGATCGTCCTACTACTTTATTTCGACCCAAATCGAGTTCGGGTAAATGAAAAATTCATAGGTGAATATGGCACCTCATGAAGGTGAAGAAGGCAACTTCAAGTGGGAAAATTAATTCATCCCACATTGGAGGGAAGAACAAACTTGTTCACCTTATGTAGTTCAAGTTTGCACTATAGGGCACGCCCTTTGGGTGGTACACATTTTGTGTAGGAGAGAGGACCTAGCTATGGTCCGAATCACCACACGCGCGCGCGCGCGCCGCCGCCGCCGTCCGTCCGGACGGCCGGCTCGGTCTCGGGTTCGGGCACGGGCCGGGCCGTGGTGTGGTGTGGGCTTTGGGCCTGATTAAATGAAAACTTAATCTTTTTGGGCCAGAAACCAACTCCTTTGAACAGTTACAACTGTTTTCGTTACCCAACCGTTTCCAACTGTTCCTAACGGGTGTCTGTCTTCTTTAAAAGGCAGACACCTTCCTCTGTTTCATTATTCCGAAACCCAGACAATTCCAGTTCTTCTTCTTCCTCACAAACACAGAGAGTTATCACACCACTTAACAGGTTCGAAGGGTGCAATTCCAGACGGTACTTCTGCTTGCACGGTGAGAGGTGATTATCCTGGGAGGCCTTCGCTCCGGATCAACAGTACCAATTGGGAGCGAATAAAGCCTTAAGGCCATCGTGTATATGCACGAGATCATCTCTGTCTCACTGCAGTTCTCCAAACTCTGTAAGTTTACTTCTACTGTTCTTTATTCGGGTTCAGATTCTTGTACAGGTTCCAACAATCTTAAGGCTTTATACTAATCTGTTCAAGAATCAGACTATTTTTTCTGTTTCTGTTAAAATTTTCCAGTTCCACCCGTGACTGCAAAATTTTTCTGTTACTGTTATTTTTCTGTTCCTATTTCTGCAGTACATTTTATTTCCAGTTTCAGTATTATTTTCTGGTACTGTTAATTTTCTGTTACTGTTAAATATTGCTGCTGTTTAATTTTCTGTTACAGTCAAAATTTCTTCAGTTTCTGTCGAAATTTTTCTGCAACAGTTAAATAGACTGCTCCGTTTATTTTTCTGTAACAGTTAATTTTTCTGTTTCTGTTTCATTTTCGTAAAACAGTCAGATTATCTGTTACTTTCTATCTATATCTTTCGAATCCAATCTTCGAAAGAATTGTTGTTTCTGATTTAATTTTTCAGTTCTTTTTATTTACTGTTAAATTTCAGAAACTGTATAATTATCGTCTTGTTGCTGTTTTTACATAACAGTATATTATATACATCCATTGGTACTGAATTTTTGCGTTGCAAATTTTCAGCAATGGCAGAAGGAACCAGTTCTGGAAATACCACCAGACCCGCGACAGTGATGGCTATCGGCGGACATGGGGAACGTCCAGAAAAGTTCACCGGGAAGGATTTCAAGAGATGGCAACAAAAAATGCTATTCTACTTGACAACCCTCAACTTGGCCGGCGTTCTGAATGAAGACGCACCAGCGTTGACCGAAAACTCCGAAAAGGATGTCGTGGCAGCGGTAGACGCGTGGAAGCAGTCGGATTTTTTGGCTAAAAACTACATTCTTAACGGCTTAGACAATTCATTGTATAGTGTGTATTGTGGTGCTAAGTCCGCTAGGGAATTGTGGGAATCTTTAGACAAAAAGTACAAAACAGAAGATGCCGGGGCTAAGAAGTTTGTAGTGGCTAGATTCCTGAAATTTTGTATGGTAGATTCAAAGACTGTAATAAGTCAGGTTCAGGAATTGCAGGTTATTCTCCATGAAATCCATGCCGAGGGGATGGTTCTAAGTGAATCGTTCCAAGTCGCTTGCATAATTGAGAAGTTGCCTCCATCGTGGAAGGACTTCAAAAATTATCTCAAGCATAAGCGCAAGGAAATCAAGCTCGAGGAACTCATCGTGCGCTTGAGGATTGAGGAGGACAACCGCAATGCCGACCCCAAAACAGGAATTGTGCAAGCCAAGGCAAACGTCGTGGAACAAGGGCCGAAAAAGAAACGAAAGGCTAAAGACTTGGACTCCGCCGAAGCGGGTGATAAATCGTTCAAGGGGAAGTGCTTCAATTGCGGCAAAACGGGACACCGTCGAAGCGAGTGCAAAAAGAAGCTCAAACCTCAAAAGAACAAAGAAAAGTCCGAGGCCAATGTTGCGGAAGCAAACGAGGATGATGGGATTCGCTTGTCAGCGGTCGTCTCGGAGGTGAACATGATTGGCAGCAACCCAAGGGAATGGTGGGTCGACACCGGCGCGACACGCCATATTTGCGCGGATAAATCAATGTTTACCAAATACGAGGAGGTGAAAAATGGAGAACCGGTCTACATGGGAAATTCCGCCTCATCTACCGTTGAAGGACAAGGCACCGTCACTCTCAAAATGACCTCGGGAAAGATGCTCGTGCTCAACGATGTGCTCCACGTGCCGGAGATTCGCAAGAACTTGGTTTCGGGATCCGTCTTAGTTAAGAAAGGATTCAAGCTTGTCTTCGAATCCGACAAAATTGTACTAGTGAAAAGTGGTTCGTATGTAGGCAGGGGATACCTTAGCGATGGTATGTTCAAGCTAAATGTAATGACTGTGACGCCAATTAAGGCTATAAATAAGAGCGTCAATTCCATTTACTTGTTGGAGTCTTCTAATTTATGGCATAGTAGATTAGGACATGCAAATCTTGAATCCATTCGCAAGTTAATGTCTATGGAACATCTTCCTAGTGCAAAAATTGATAGATCCCACAAATGCGAAACGTGCGTTGAAGCAAAGCAAACAAAGAAATCTTTTCGACCAATTGATGGGAAAGTGACATCCCCTCTTGAGTTAATCCATACGGATATATGCGATCTAAAATATACGCAAACAAGAGGAGGAAAGAAGTACTTCATTACCTTTGTAGATGATTGCACTAAATACTGCTACGTCTATCTTCTTAGAAGTAAAGACGAAGCAGTAGATATGTTTAAACATTACAAAAATGAAGTTGAAAATCAATTGGATAGAAAAATTAAAATTGTGCGTAGTGATCGAGGAGGTGAATATGAATCACCACTTAAAGACATTTGTCTAGAAAGTGGGATAATTCATCAAACTACGGCACCGTATTCGCCACAACAAAATGGCGTTGCGGAAAGGAAAAATCGAACTTTAAAGGAAATGATGAATGCATTACTTATAAGTTCAGGTTTACCTCAGAACTTGTGGGGGGAAGCCCTGCTGACCGCTAACCTTATCCTTAATAGGATTCCTCGGAAAAGGCTTAGCAAAACTCCATATGAACTATGGAAAGGAAAAGCACCGTCCTACAAATACCTCAAAGTGTGGGGGTGTCTCGCAAAGGTAGCAATACCGGAACCTAAAAAGGTTAAATTGGGACCAAAAACGGTGGATTGCGTTTTCATCGGGTACGCTCATAATAGTAGTGCATATAGATTTCTGGTTGTAAAATCAGAAATTGAAGATATACACGAAAATACTATTTTTGAGTCTTGTTCGGCTACATTTTTTGAAAATGTATTTCCGTACAAAACCAAGAATGTGGAAAGTTCTAAACGAACTCGTGACTCCACGTCTGAACAGTCCGAAGAAGAGGTAGAACCTAGACGTAGCAAGCGGGCCAAAACAGCAAAGACTTTTGGACCGGATTTTCTTACCTATATGGTAGAAAATGAGCCTCAATCCTACAAGGAGGCTATGTCTAGCAGTGAGGCGTCATATTGGAAGGAAGCGGTAAATAGTGAAATTGAATCAATACTTCAAAATCACACATGGGAATTGGTGAGTCTTCCATCAGGTTGCAAACCATTAGGTTGCAAATGGATTTTTAAGCGGAAGCTTAAAACTGATGGAACTGTCGAAAAATACAAGGCTCGCCTTGTAGCAAAGGGATACAAACAAAAGGAAGGTATCGATTATTTCGATACCTACTCACCAGTCACAAGGATTACATCCATTCGCATGCTTATAGCGCTTGCCGCTATAAATAATCTCGAAATTCACCAAATGGATGTAAAGACTGCTTTCTTGAACGGTGAATTGGATGAAGAGATTTACATGGAGCAACCTGAAGGTTTTCATGTTCACGGACAAGAAGACAAGGTTTGCCGGTTAGTCAAATCTCTTTATGGGCTGAAACAGGCACCAAAACAATGGCATGTCAAATTTGATAACGCAATGTTATCAAATGGCTTTCATATAAATGAATGTGACAAGTGTGTTTATCACAAAACCACTCGTGATGGTTATGTCATTGTTTGCTTATATGTCGATGATATGCTAATTATGGGAAGTAATAGGAATATCATCAATTCAACAAAGAAATTGTTGACGACAAAGTTTGACATGAAAGACATGGGTATCGCAGATGTTATACTAGGGATGAAAATCACTAGAACATCAAATGGATACACATTATCTCAGTCACACTATGTTGAAAAGATACTTGAGAAATTCGACAAGAACGACGGCAAGGAAGTTAAGACTCCTGTTGATCTTAATCTACACCTCGCCAAGAATCATGGGGCGAGTGTAAGGCAAAACGAATATGCTCAAGTTATCGGAAGTCTAATGTATCTCATGAACTGCACCAGACCCGATATCGCTCAAGCAGTTGGCAAACTCAGTCGATTCACGAGCAATCCTAGTGCAAATCACTGGAAAGGATTGACTCGGGTGCTAAAGTATTTAAGACATACTTTAACATACGGACTGCACTATACTAGGTACCCAGCCGTACTTGAAGGGTATAGTGATGCCAATTGGATATCGGATACAAGGGATTCTAAATCCACAAGTGGGTATGTCTTTACCCTAGGAGGTGCAGCCGTGTCATGGAAGTCTTCTAAACAAACCTGCATTGCAAGATCCACAATGGAATCCGAATTCATTGCCTTGGATAAATCAGGGGAAGAAGCAGAATGGCTTCGACAATTTTTAGAAGAACTTCCAATGTGGCCAAAGCCAATGGCACCTATTTGCATCCATTGCGATAGTCAATCGGCAATTGGAAGGGCGCAAAATAGTATCTATAATGGTAAGTCTAGACATATTCGTCGTAGACACAACACCATTAAACAATTGCTCTCAAATGGAATAATATCGATCGATTACGTGAAGTCTAAGGAGAACTTAGCAGACCCTCTAACAAAAGGATTACCGAGAGAGCAAGTGTTTAGTTCATCGAGGGGAATGGGACTAAAGCCTATCTCACCGAGTTGCACATAGCGGAAACCCAACTTAGAAGATTGGAGATCCCAATAACTAAGTTCAAAGGGCCAACCTACCTATCGTGCAAATATTTAGTCACTGAGGAAATTTAATTTCCTAACCTATTCCTAGGGTGAACGCCGAGTGACGCTTGCATTGGACAAGGTTAAGCATTGAAGCTTTTAATGAGCTCATATCTTGGTTAAACGACCAAGTGGGGTATGGCAAGATACTCTTTATGAGACTCACCTATATGAGTGGGAACTGGGGGCCGGTTCTAGGAGAATGACGAGGCTAAATTCTCTAAGACCACTCATGAAACCAGGACATAAGTGTTCCATGGCCAAAACGGGCACGACAATGAGAACCGTAATTGGAAGAATGATAACCGTGTGGGTGCTAATGACTAGGTATACGTCACGGCAAGCAGTTCAAGGCGATTCGCTACTGACAAGCCAGTATACCCGTTGGTACTTCACTAAGAGAACGTTCAAAGTCTCTGACTACCTTCTCGATGCGATTATCGTTCGCGTGATATCTCTCTCAATCCTTTGACATCCCGGCTACTCAGCCAATTTTATCATTCATGTGGGGGATTGTTGGAAAATATCGATTTTGGGTCGACTTTGGACCCGATTTGTGAAGAATCGGGTTATCGATTCGTCGAGGTGAAAGTAGTTTTGGAAACCTTATGTCGAGGTGATCGTCCTACTACTTTATTTCGACCCAAATCGAGTTCGGGTAAATGAAAAATTCATAGGTGAATATGGCACCTCATGAAGGTGAAGAAGGCAACTTCAAGTGGGAAAATTAATTCATCCCACATTGGAGGGAAGAACAAACTTGTTCACCTTATGTAGTTCAAGTTTGCACTATAGGGCACGCCCTTTGGGTGGTACACATTTTGTGTAGGAGAGAGGACCTAGCTATGGTCCGAATCACCACACGCGCGCGCGCGCGCCGCCGCCGCCGTCCGTCCGGACGGCCGGCTCGGTCTCGGGTTCGGGCACGGGCCGGGCCGTGGTGTGGTGTGGGCTTTGGGCCTGATTAAATGAAAACTTAATCTTTTTGGGCCAGAAACCAACTCCTTCTCAGAATTAAAAACAGCCCGGAAATAATTCTTCACCAGACCGTTTTTTGTAACTGATTTTTGAACAGTTACAACTGTTTTCGTTACCCAACCGTTTCCAACTGTTCCTAACGGGTGTCTGTCTTCTTTAAAAGGCAGACACCTTCCTCTGTTTCATTATTCCGAAACCCAGACAATTCCAGTTCTTCTTCTTCCTCACAAACACAGAGAGTTATCACACCACTTAACAGGTTCGAAGGGTGCAATTCCAGACGGTACTTCTGCTTGCACGGTGAGAGGTGATTATCCTGGGAGGCCTTCGCTCCGGATCAACAGTACCAATTGGGAGCGAATAAAGCCTTACGGCCATCGTGTATATGCACGAGATCATCTCTGTCTCACTGCAGTTCTCCAAACTCTGTAAGTTTACTTCTACTGTTCTTTATTCGGGTTCAGATTCTTGTACAGGTTCCAACAAAACCTTCGAAAATAATACAAGAAAGAGATCAGCTTCTTTCACTTATTATTGATTTCTCAAATCAAATTTACACTCTTTTTGGTGGAAGCGGAATAATAAATCTTGAAAGCCCTAGGAAGATAAACAGGCAACAAAAAAAGCAAACAGATTTAAACACCACAAACCCATATTAGTCACAGCTAAACCCCTCCCAAAACACCCCAATCTTGATCCACCACCACTTGACTCCAAGAAGTCAGCCCTCAGCCAATCCACAATGCTGAAAATCCTCCTCGAATTGTAGAAAACCGGCACGAAAGCCCTAACCGGCAGCGAAACCGCACCGAAAACCCCACACCCTCCATGAAAACCTGGCTGGCTAACAGGAACAGATGCGGAGAAGCTGCTTCAGCCCCAATTATGTGACCCTCCTCTTCGGCGAAAACACAGGCGGTGATGTAAATGATGGGTAGGAGGAGTCCGATTACTGCGGCGAATGAGATGTAAACACGAGTAAAACATTGTTTCAAAGCTTTATTTCAGTACTAAATCTTAGTAAGAAATTGTGACCGCACTAATGGAGTGTACCCTGCGTCATCGTTGATTTCATCAAAACGAATGCCTCCAGGATACGTGAATTTGTAAGCGTGAGATGAAACGTTCACAACTCGACCTTCTCGCTTGGTTTCACACGATGTTTTCTTCATCAATTCCAATAAAATGTTCGTCAAGAGAAAATGCCGTGAGATACGAGTTTTTATACTTTTTATGTGACAAGTGGCCATCAGAGCCAGCTTTATAGTAAAGCAGCCGAAGTGGTCGCTTTAGGCCCCTGGATGGGTAGGGGGGCTGTGTTTTGTAAGTTTAATTATGATATATTTATATTTTAATACAGAATTACTATAAATGTAATTTAGTCAGGTGGTAACCTATAGTTTTTCCACAAACTTACACAAGTTTGAATCATGTCGATGTGTGAAGATTTTAATTTTTTACTTTTCAAAATATTGGAATGTTGATTACAATCAACCTAATCAACTGTACTTATGTATGGAAAATAAAAAAATAAAAAAAAATTATTTTAATAATAAACTATTTTATGTGTAAAATTTTCTATTTGGGCCTCAAATTTGCTACCTGCTTTGGGGCTCCAAATGTCTTGGGCCGGCCCTGGTGGCCATTCTGCCACGATCTATTGAGATTCAGTTATATACTCATATGTCGCTCCGATTCGCAAACATTCCGTTAAAGAAGTTATCGTAGATACCGAGATTGTTGTTAAGTGCAACTCTATGTTGTCTTTGGACAGCTTGAAGGAAGTTCCTACCCCTGCATTGTTACTTCAAAACCAACAACAATATATTTACTACAAAGTCGTTGTCTTACATTTGAATGTTCAGCGGAAGACCAGAAGAGATGAAGTTGGAAGCAAATTTTCTAACCGACGCCATTGAACTGAGATCAACTCCGAGACATCAGTCTTAGCCTTGGGAACTTCCTTGAGTATCACATCCCTGACCTCTTTGCCTGCAGCGACATTCTTCACAGCCATGATGACATGAACGCCGCGTAGTGCAAGAACTCGGGTGGTTTCAACTCCAACGCCACTTGTGTTGGGTTTGTCTCGAATTTCGCAAGACGAATCGGTGTACCCGATGCGTCTGATTTGTCCTCTGAGGAGGTAATTTCTGAGGAGGTGATGGCTAGGGCTTGGTGGGCTGTTCCACCTCCTCTATATTAGTATAAATTGAGGTGCTGGCTATTGTTTCTAATTGAGTCGAGTTGAGAGAGATTGGTGAGAAATATCTTTGAGCGGATGTGTGAGGTTAGTGTTTTTTAGATGTATTCTATGAGGATGAGAGTACCGCGTTGACGTGGTCCGCGAATTGAGCAGTCTCTCCCCTACAATGTATTCCATCATTGATATAGTGAAATTCTCCTCCTCCCATGGATGTAGGCGGTTTTGCCGAACCACGTTAAATTCTTGTGTTGTCGTTTTTCTTCTCCTATATGGCGTGTGTTGAGTGTGTGATCGTGTGGCGTGTTTTTGCTTCCGTTGCGGCGGGAATTCGGATTGACGAATAATTCCCCGACAAGTGGTATCAGAGTCTGGTTCACGATCCGGGTGGAGCGCGCGAAGAAAAAAGAAGAAGAAACATTCAAGAAAAGAATTGGATAAAAGACCGTTCAAAAGAAAAGTCCGACAAAGAAAAACAAGAGGTTGATGAGTCTTTCTTTGTTCGAGTGCCTACTTGGCTTAGAAAGGGAGTTGGTGTGGACAAGTTCAGGTGACATGTTTGCACATGAGTTGAGTGCTGTTGCTGTAGTGGGAAACACAGCAGAGGGAAGTTTCACCTACAACTGGTCTATTGTGCTCCAGGTACTCCATGAAGCAATCGAGTGGTCCAGATTTGTTTGGGTGTTCAGAGCTGCCTGTAAGTCCGATTGGGCTCGAACAGGAGGTGAACCCTAGGTTTTCGGACGTTCCCGACGCAATGGCGAGGTCAGATTTTGTAAACTGTGGCTGGATTTTGCAAGATGCTGACGTGGCAGCGTATTGACGTGAATCGACGATCCAAAATTGTTCGGGTGGTTACGGCGTGCCTGTAGATCGGATTGGGATGAGTCAGGAGTCTAGCCCTATGTTTTTGGACGTTGCGTATTCATCGGTACGATCAGAATTTTGAGATTCTGAGTTGATTGAGAAGATCGGCATCAATGGGGATCGATAGGGAGATCGAAGACGACGAGATGCGATCAGAGTCAATCAAGTTCAATTCCAATCAGGTGGGGTCAATTAGAGGTGTTTTTTCCTAATTGAACGTTCGATTGGCAACCTATGCAGGCTTGGGAGTGTGTTGACAGGTGGAGCTGTTGTTCAACATAGCAAGAAGCGTAGACTTTGTATGATTGTGAGCACGAGACGCGACAGTTGCAAAAGAGTCTGGTCAGAGACGTGGGTAACTATTGCAAGGAAATTCACAAGAAGCTCCAGGACAGAGATCGAGGCGGTGGACGTAGTTGACAAGGCCATGGCACGAGGAGGCGTCCTGATATCTCTGTGTGTGGTTCGTGACGATAACTCTTGAGAAACTCGAGGCAAAAAGAGAGGTAAGTCACGGCGGGTACGCAAAGCGGTGGCTTAGCAAGACGTCTTGGTGAAGGCGTAGGATCGAACAGGAGAAGCAACAGCGCAAGGAGAAGCACTCAGGGATGACGTGGAGAAACACGTGGTTGACGTGTGAGGACGCTGAAGCATGGAGATAGTGCAGGTTATACAGAAGTTGCAGGTTGTTCGAGACGGTGCTTAAGTGACGAGAACGGTGATGAAGAATACTACTGCAGTAGTGGAGAGGAAGGGAGTCTCGTTTGCACTTGACATGGTTGGTGGTGGTCTCTCCAGTGAAGAGCTAGCTGGTGGAGAGATGGAGCCACACTACTCCCCAAAGTAGCAGACTTTGGGACGCACCCATGTGGGGGTGCGAGGCGGTGCCCTAGGAGAGGGTGCAGAGCCTCTCGGTAGAGACGCGATGGTGGTCAATGCAGGTGGAGCATGGCGGATGCGGCGGAATCGACATTAACGATGGAGAGCTCCGAGATGGCTTAGGAATTTGCTAGGCGCTTGCAGAATTTAAGCCAAGGTGGAGTTTGTTGGGTTTGCCTCGAATTCCGCAAGACGAATCGGTGTACCCGATGCGTCTGATTTGTCCTCTGAGGAGGTGATCTCTGAGGAGTGATGTCTGAGGAGGTGATGGCTAGGGCTTGGTGAGCTTTTCCACCTCCTCTATATTAGTATAAATTGAGGTGCTAGCTATTGTTTCTAATTGAGTCGAGTTGAGAGAGATTGGTGAGAAATATCTTTGAGCGGATGTGTGAGGTTAGTGTTTTATAGATGTAGTCTATGAGGATGAGAGTACCGCGTTGACGTGGTCCGCGGATTGAGCAGTCTCTCCCCTACGATGTATTCCCTCATTGATATAGTGAAATTCTCCTCCTCCCGTGGATGTAGGCGGTTTTGCCGAACCACGTTAAATTCTTGTGTTGTCGTTTTTCTTCTCCTATATGGCGTGTGTTGAGTGTGTGATCGTGTGGTGTGTTTTTGCTTCCGTTGCGGCGAAAATTCGGATTGACGAATAATTCTCCGACAACTTGATCCTCCTGTATTAGCAACGACACTGACATGGGTTTCACAATGGACCAGTTAAATAAACGAATTATGATGGGTGAAAGTTGGCTGAAAATCCTACAGACATAAGCTGCTAAAACTCTAAACTACAATCTCATGTGCCTACTTATATTACTCTTACTTCCTGTGTCCCAATTCCTTAAATAAGCTGACTTTTGAGCTTAACTTAAGGGACCAACGTAACCCGTAAAAAGACCCTAAAAAATATTAATCTTTTCATAATGGGGTCATTTAAGAATCGAATTGTCCTTAATTATAAAAGATTAACAAGTTGTTTATATTGTTGTACAAGTTAAATCGTCCCCTCAAAATATGCGAGAATCAAATGAATCACTTGTTTTGAGATAAGCCCCTCAATGTCCTCCTGTATTTCCAAAATTCTACTACACTCCCCTAACATTATGAGTATCTAACAGCAATACCTTATAATAAGTACATAAATATCCCAGCTGAGTTTATATATTGACACTAATACCTTCCGAAAAATATTTTAATTTTTGTTACCCCAACCAGTACAATTTGCTGGCTTCGCCACTGATTGTAGTTGAGAGTTGCAACACCATATATAACCAGAATGAAGATTTACAAGAATGAACAAGGAATGGGTGAGGATGTAGGCATTGAGTGACCAACCTGTGACAATGGCGGTCAGGCCGGAACCATCGTCTCCAACGGTTACTTCCTCGGCCGTTGAATAGTAGGAGAACCCAGAAGGTCCTTTCCTTCCAAACAGCCACATTTCTCTGTATCTTCTCCGATCAGCAACTACACTGAGAGAGATACTATAGCTGGCGAAAGGGGCCAATTACCATCATTGTACTTGTAATACGTGTTTAACAAACCTAGTTCTACTACTACTACTATATAAAACTACCAATGGACAGGTGCATGTGCCACGAGGACCTTGTGGAACCAAATATATAAGGGTAAGAGACACTTTCACCCCTTCAGATTTGATACAAATACACTCTCACCCCTTCTCGTTGAGGAAATTACACTTAACCCTTCTGTGTGCCAAAACTCCGGGACACTTACACTCCATGATTGCATGATGACAGTTTTTGTCTCTAAAACTACTATCAGTAACTGAGCCCCACCCCAGACTAACGACGTAACATTATGGAGCGTAAAGTGTCATTTCATAAACTAGAAGGGGTGAAAGTGTCATTGCCTTGAAACCAGAGGGGCAAAAGTGGCTTTTACTGAAAAGTACTTTCGCCCCAAATTTGACTTAAGGACACTTGCACCGCTTCTAGTTTGGAAAAGGATACTTTCAGCCCTTCATTTTGCGGAACTTCACAGGGTTAGTCTGGCGTTGCGTTATGTTGCTAAAAATTATTTGGGACAAATTTACCCACATACTCCCTCCGTCCCACGCGGTAGTTAAAGAAAAAGAAAATCTGCTTTATTAAATATAGCTTGAAAATACTATATTGCCCCTGTTCTTTTTTAGTAATGACTCTCTATTAACAAATCAATTAATCAGTCTCACCATCTATCTCTCCATCTATTGCCAAGATTGCCAAGAACAAATGAACGAAGATGAACACTATCAAAATCAAACCAAAACAGACCAACGAATATTAGCTACTGCTGCTAATGAATGGAGCAGCAGAAATTTCAAGTGAAAGAGGAGTAGAAATCAGAATAATGGAGAAGAAATTCCCCGGTTCCTCTGCCACTGCCACCACCACCGCCTCTGCCGGAGCCATGTTCTTCCTCCATCAAAAGAAATGCCAAACCGTAGTCCTCTTCCTCTGCATCTTTCTCTCCTATTGCAGATTTGCAAGAAGAGATAGGAAAACTTGCAGATCTGAGACAGGAGAGATGGATAGTGGGAGAAAATTGAGAATAATGTGAGAGAGAGATGAGGTTGAAGAGATCTTCAGATCCTTGCTGCCGGCATCGTACATCAAGGTTACCGCTTCCTCTGTCAAGGTCGTAGAAGAAAGTCGTCTTCGCCATCGAAATCATCGTCTTCGCCGTCGTTTCTCTTCCTCGTCATAGGCACTTCCGAACCACCATCGTCTCTCTGATTTCTTTCATAACGGTCGTTGGGTTTCTCCATGGCACACCCGATCGACAGAGGAGAAGAGAGACAAATAGATGGAGATGGAGGCCTTCTGCCTCTGTGCGGCTGAGGTGAATCACAAGAGGATAAGAATGGGTACTGGGTAGGATTTGTAGATTATTGGGTTAATTGATTTAACAGATGATGTGGGTTTAATTTGGGTCTGATTAAATTAGGTTAATAACTAATCTGATTTAGTTATGCCCAAATCAGAAGTAAATGGTTAATTAGGCCAACAAAAAATTAGATGTGTTTTTTCCAGTAAGGTTTAAATGGTCAATTACACGTAGCAAACTTTCCATTTTAGGAAAGATTGAACAATCGCGTGGGACGTCCCAATAAGAAAATTTTGAACAACCTGTTAGGACGGAGGGAGTATTATGCAAAGCATGGGTTATCTAATGGTATAATAGACTTTTTGCATGATCAAGAAGGAACATTTGTCTCCAAAATTATTTTCAGTGACAGACCCCATGTTATACCAACATTATAATCAAGGAATGTAAGTTACTTGAAATTCGGCACAAAGAAGGGTAGAAGTGTCCTTAAATCAAACTAGAGGGGGTAAAAGTGTCTTTCACCCTTATCTACGATTACTCTGAAAAATTAAACGACTTTCGTAGCTTTTCTGAATGGTTGATGTCTTGATGACAGGGCTAAAATATGGAAGCATGTCATGTGTCCCCAATCTTACTACCTATATAAAAGAAGTTATGGCCACTTTGCGTGGCAGTGGCGGCCCAATTACGTGCTGCCAAGTCGGACAAAGTGCCAGCGAAATACCACGTAATAGTGACGTGTAGAAAAGTTCGGTTATGCCCTTGCTGACATGGAACAGGTAAGCTGTGGTTGAAGGGCGATATTGTCATTTGAGACGTCCCTGGTTGGTCTGGGTTGTGGAACATGAACTTCGTAGTCGGTGTTCTTCTTGGTGGGACAGGTGGCTATGCTCCGAGCAGCTGTGGCTGGTTGCCGGCATTCGTTAGTGGGACAGGTGTCGACCTCTTGCCATTCATTCTTGGAATGTGGGAGAAGGCTCTTCTGATGTTGGTGCCATTTGCTGATCTATTGTCACCGGGTCAGTTCTTTCGTCTCTCTCCGTCTCTCTATTTTCTTCTGCTTGTGGGTTTTGTTTTCGCCGGCGGCCGGAAATTGGTTCGGTGGGTCGCGCGCTATCTGGTAGTTGGTGTGTCTAACGGTTTCTTAGGTTCTGTAGGGATGCTGAATTGGGTGTTTAAATTTGGGGTTTTTTTTTTTAATGACCCGAGGGTTTTCTAAATCGGGCATTGAATATTTACTCTGCCATGTGGGTTGTTGTGATACCTTCTTGCATGTGTGTTTTTTATGATGAGTTAACAAATTGGTGTGTATCTGTGGTTTGATTGCTTGCATGTGTGTGTTGTTGGGTTTTTTTGTTGCCTAATGGTGTTATTACTCTATATACAAGTGTGCTATTTATACGTATGGGCTCACCAGGTGGTGGTTGTAGCCAGTTGACAAGGCGATGCTTGGTTAGTTTGATTCACATTTGCTTACATTTAGCGTTGGTGTTTGCAGGTTGATCATCTGCTGCTTGAGCAAGGAATTTGTTGTGTTGTCTTATCTGGTACGTTCACCTCTCTAAGAGTTGGCAGTATATACATTAAAAATGTGATTTTTGCTGTAAGAAGCCTGTGTCGTTTGTTTTATTTCTGTTGTATGCTGTCGTGTTTCTGTTTTGCTTTGCTACCGTGTGGGATTTGTGTCTTGCCATCCCTTTGGTTACCTGTTTTTTTGTTCAGCTTAGTTACTTTTAACTGGTTTAATGTGTAATGTTGGCTCAGTGTCTTGAGCTGGTATTTTAATTATGAGGCATCTCGGTCAGGTTGGAATCGGTATGAATCATGTGTAAGCTGAGTTGATGATGCGACCGAAAATTTGCGATGGAAATGTGGTTCGTCTACTGCTTAGTTAATTTGGTATAGATTTCGTGCCTGTGATGTTGTTACTGTGGTTGAAATTAATTGATGTTTGTGGCTTTCTGTAGTGTGTGGCCTGTAGTTTGTAAATGCCTACAGGTAGTCTTGGGAAACGACTTCGCCGGGGTTTAGTGGGGGAGGAGCTAGCACGCGGTTCAGGATTATCTGCATGAGTCAACACTTCTGCCCCAGCTCTGCGGCCGTCGGGTAGACCGTGGGCGGAAAATGTGAACCTCGGGTCTTCATCTGCAGGAGGTAATACTCCTGCCCTGGCTCCGCGGCCGTCGGGTAGACCGCGGGGGTGTAATGCGAATCCCGGCCCGTCCGTGTACAATGCAGATGCAAGGGGTTCCGTTGCCGGTCCTGTTGTCCATACTGCGACGCCAGGTAGTAGTGTGCAAGTACCTAGGTATGCTTCCCCGTATCCCATGCCCGTCGGATCGATGGCTATTAGGGGTTCTGGCCTGAATAGGCCGTCTGTTGGTTTTGCGGCCGGATATGGCACTGCTTTGGATGTCTATAATGGTTTACCAAATACTGTGCTGTCATACATGCCAGCTGTGTCATCTGGGTTGCCCAATATTGCTTCAGGCGCGTCAGGTTCTTCATCGCTGGGTTCATTACAACATCCACACACCGTCAATGCGTCTTCTGGGAATAGAGGCACCTCCGTCGTACCTCCTGCTACATCTGTGGGTGAACCTAATAGCCGTGCTGGCGGTGCTGCTCGAGTTCCTCAACCACCCCGTTAGTCTTTTCTCCCCGACTATGGCTTCATTTGTAGTTATATATGTGTTCAGTTATGGTTTCATATATGTTAATCGTTTTTTTTTATTCGGTTGTGTAGGGCAGAGACGTACGAAAAAGTGGGAGCGGGGTGCTCCGCCCCCGCCTATGGAGCCAAGCATGCTGCCACCTCCACGGAGATGTCCGCATTGTGATGCTAAATTATTTGCGTACGAACCAGATGGCTTTTGTTGCAGTGAGGGGTGTGTAGTCCTTGCTCCTCATGAGATCCCAAATTCGTTGGCGGAGTTGCTCCTGTCCGACAATGTGACTAGCGAAGACTTCCGAAATAATATTCGTGCATACAATTGCCTGTTCTCCTTCACTTCGATGGGTGTGAAGGCTGATCCTGACACGAAGAATAAAAGCAAAGGGATCTACACATTCCGTGTACAAGGGCAGATATACCACTACATTAATGATATTGATCCTGGCCAACAACCTCCTAGATATCTACAGGTTTATTTCTACGATCCAGCCTTCCAGCTGCAAAGCCGAGTGAAGGCTTTTGAAAATCTTGATCCGGCTGTTATTTCATGCTTGACTGATATTCTAGAGGCCAATCCTTATAACCAGTCATTTCAGTCTATTAGTGCAAGCCCTGAATTTGCTGATTGTGATGTGCGGATTAAATGTGATCCTGGACTTGATCAGCGAACGCACAATTTACCTACATCTGATCAGGTTGCAGCAATTTGGATTGATGATGAGTCGCGTGCTGGTAAATACGTCCGTGATATTAGGGTGAGGCATAAGGGTGGTGAAGCAAAGTGTATTCAATATCATCTGGGTTGTTTTGATCCGCTTCAGTATCCTATCATGTTTCCTCGTGGGCAGCCTGGATGGCATCCTAGAATTAATAAAAAGCCTCCGAAAAAGAAGCCACGAAAAGGTAGTTTCACGTTGTTACTTAGTATGTGTGAGTTTATATTATCAATGTCGTTGTGTATGCCGTGTTGCTGAATGATGAGCCTCTAATTGCAGGTCCAAGCGATGCAGAGTCCGATAGTGCAACTGTTAGCTGTCGTCAGTATTACTGCTACCGGTTACAGATGCGAGATATACGCCGGTCATCGATGTTGTTCTTTGGGCGTCTGCTTCAGCAATACACGGTCTATATGTATGTGAAGCTTGAGACAAGCAGGCTAGATTATGTGCGTCAGCATCAGGACACTATCCGGGCGGAACTTTACCAGGGAATACTGGACAGCATCAATGCGGGCGAAATGAACCCAAATAATGTCGGGCGTCAAGTCGTTTTGCCACCGTCTTTTGTGGGTGGGCCCCGTGATATGAAGCGTCGTTACCAGGATGCAATGGCTCTGGTGCGTAAATACGGCAAACCTGATTACCTTGTTACGATGACATGCAATCCCAACTGGGCCGAGATTCGTGCGGAGCTTCTACCATTTGAGCAACCTCAAAACCGGCCTGATTTAGTAGCGCGAATTTTCCGGACGAAAACAGTAGATTTTAAGCGGGATTTGATTGATAGGGAAATACTTGGGCCAATTGCTGCTTACACCTACGTGATTGAGTACCAGAAGCGGGGTCTACCACATGTGCACTTCCTACTTATTCTAAAGAAATTCGCCAAGTTAATGAGCCCTGATAGAATTGACAAATACATATCCGCTGAAATACCTGACCCGCATGCAAATCCTCATTTACATAATGCAGTGAAGAAACATATGATGCATGGTCCATGTGGCGAGTTTAACCGACGGTGCCCTTGCATGCGGCCCAAAACTGGCTGCAAGAACAAATATCCTCGGGAATTCACAGATGTTGCAAGGACTGGCGATGATGCATTCGCAGTTTATCGCCGGCAAAGAAATGGTCGCACTGTTGAGGTGAGAGGACAAACATTGGACAACAGGTGGGTTGTGCCGTATAATCCTTACTTGCTTGCTAAGTATGACTGCCACATAAATGTGGAAATATGCTCCACCATAAAAGTTGTTAAATACCTGTACAAATACATATACAAAGGTCACGACAGGGTTGTGTTCCAGGTGATATCGGAACAGAAGGGTTGCGTCGATGAAATAAAGGCTTTTCAGTCTGCCAGATGGATTTCCCCGCCTGAAGCTGCTTGGCGTATCTTTAAGTTCCCTTTGAATGAGATGTATCCTCATGTCACTGCCCTGCAGCTTCATCTTCCTGGAATGCAGTCCATTGCATTTAACAAATATACGAAACTCGCGTATATTGCGACGGATAAGAAATATAAGAAGACGATGTTAACTGAGTATTTTGAAACAAATAAACGGGATCCAGAAGCCAAGCGGTGGCTCTACAGTGAGTTTCCTGAACATTATGTATGGAATTCTACGAAATCGGAGTGGACGCCTCGGAAGAAAGGTCATGCTATTGGTCGTATAGTTGCTGCTAACCCTGCGGAAGGCGAACGTTTCTTCTTACGTATACTATTAATGCATGTCAGAGGTGCAGAATCATACGAGCATCTTCGCACCGTTGGTAATCATGTGTGTGAAACATATCGCGAGGCCTGCGAAAAGCTTGGGCTGCTTGAGAAAGACACTGCATGGAAGAGGCTACAACATTCCAGATGCCACACACTTTACGACGACTGTTTGCCACCATTCTGGTGTTCTGCCAGCCGAGTAATCCTCGGAAGCTGTGGGAACGATTTTATGCTAAGCTTTCTGAAGACTACCGTCGTGGAGAAGCCAACAGTGAAGGTCAGATCCTTTCAAGAACCCTGATACATGTAAACATGGTTCTTGAGTCAATGGGAAGGCAGTTAAGAGATTATAACTTGCCAATGGATATCAATGGTTCCGACGAAGTTGCACCGCTGAATCGAGAGATTGATGAAGAGTTAGCAATTCCTATCCCTGCAGAAGACATTGCGGCAACGAAGCAATTGAATGAGGACCAGCAAACTGCATATGATGTAATCATTGATCATGTTTTGCGGAAGAAAGGTGCGTGCTTCTTTGTTGACGGGCCTGGTGGCACTGGGAAGACATTCCTTTACAGAGCTATCCTTGCTCGTATTCGTGGCATGGGTTATATTGCATTGGCCACTGCCAGCACAGGTATTGCAGCATCCAATTTGCCTGGAGGTCGAACAGCGCATTCTCGCTTCAAGCTACCTCTGGACACAAAAGAGAAGAGTTGCTGCAACATTGGGAAGCGGACTGCCTTGGCAGAGCTGATTCGACAATCAAGTGTAATTATATGGGATGAGGTCACAATGGAAAAGAAGCAGAATATCGAGGCTTTTGAATCTATGCTCCGCGATATATGCTCGAGCAATGAATTGTTTGGAGGGAAGGTTGTTGTTTTCGGTGGTGATTTCAGGCAAGTTCTTCCTGTGACAGTGCGAGCAACGAAGGAAGAGTGCATATGTAATAGCATTGTTGACTCACACCTGTGGCCTCATATGCGTTTATTGCGTCTAACAGCGAACATGAGGGCAATACATGATCCGTGTTTTGCGGAGTTTCTATTATCAGTCGGGGATGGCAGCTTACAAGAAAATGATGAATCCTTATTAAAGCTACCGCAGTCAATGGTTGTGCCTTTTGTAAATGAGAGAACATCGATTAACACTTTCATTGACTATGTTTATCCTAAATTTGAAAGCGATTGCTTGAAGCCCGATTAGCTCGTCGACCGAGCCATCTTGACACCAAGGAATGACTGTGTTGATTTACTGAATCAAATTTTACTTGGTAGATTCCCTGGTAACACACATGTCTACACAAGTTTTGATCATTGTCTTCCTGGCAGCCGAGATAATCATTCTTTAGAGTTTTTACATACCCTTACACCTAATGGACTGCCTCCTCATGAGCTGCTCTTAAAACGTGGTTGTCCTGTGATGTTGTTACGAAATTTAGATCCATCCGCTGGGCTGTCTAATGGTATCAAACTTATATGTAAAAATCTCCTCCCTAATGTCATACATGCTTAAATAGCTATAAGTCACAATAAAGGCAAGGATGTCTTCATACCTAGGATACCACTCAGGCCATCTGAGACAGATAACTACCCAGTTGAGTTTGAAAGAAAACAATTCCCAGTCCGACCATGCTTTGCGATGACAATTAACAAGTCCCAAAACATGATCTACTTATATGTACTTCATAGCTTGTCGTCCAGTAGTATATGTTAACAATCTAACGATCTTGCAGGCGCGATGCTAACTACGAGAAAATTGATGCTATCAGTGACCCTGAGATGCTACTGAAGAAGAAAGTTGCCAATACTTCTACATCTGAGTTCAAACTTGTCAGGATTGCAGACTTACCAAGTACTCCGGTAACTTTTCCTGTCTAGCATTGTAACCGCGGGCAAGTTTATCCATGATGTTCCCGATTGAATTAGTGTTGTTTTGCATTGCAGCAGACTGGTTCCGATGAAATCTGGGTTAGAGTGTCTGTTGTTGTAGCACCATGTAGTCAGCGACCGTGGTATACCGCATGCAACAAGTGCAATCGGGCTACTAGCCACGTGCTAAGCGAAGTATTTGCTTGCCCAGGCTGTGCAAAAAATGACTGCATTTCTGCTCCATGGTATGCCGCGTCCCATCTCACATAATTCTTCTGAAGTTAATGTTTACCAATTCAATAACTCATGCCAACTATGGTTGTATACACAAGAGTTTATTTGTGAACAGCTGTGTCTTTCTCATGTAAGTATGTTATTTCTAATTGAGATGTAAATAAATTGATATCGTGCAGGGGGCGCCTCGGAGTTCGAATTGGTGATGGCAGTGGTGAACTTGAGGTTGCTATATTTGGACATGTTGTTGAAACTGTGTTAAACAAAAGTGCGGTTATCCTATCTGCAATGACTCCAGACGTAAGCTAACTACACCCATATGTCGCGATTTCGACTTGAAATGCAGCTGACTCTATGGGATGTTAATTAATGTAGTCATCTTATATTATCATGCAGGAACAAACCGATGTGTTTTCGAAGGCGAATGATGCAGCGGTAGACAAACGATTCTACTTCCGCTTGGCTCCATCCAACAGCAAGAATCCACGCTGGCTTAACAAGTGGAGTGTTCGCCAAGTTGAGATTGCATAAAATTAACTCTGTGATGAAGGCTTATAAAACTATATGATCAGATATGTATGTAGATATAAGGACTACACTTAGCAGTGAACCCTGGAGACAGCAGTGCATAAAATTAACAACTTGTGCTTATACAGTTGTTATTTTTATGCTTTTTGCTAATATTTTTTTGTGCAGTTACAGAGCAACACATGGCAGTCACTTTATACATGTGAAGATGCCATACTGTATAGTTTCCTCTTCTGTTGTAGTGGCAAGGGTAGGGTAATGTCTCCAATCTTAGCTGACACCTGGGTATTTTTTTGGGTACACTTTTGGGACAACATATGTCTAATATAAAATATAATGTTTTGTTTGTTTTATATCGCTGCTTATCCTTCATACATTTTCCTACGCCACTGCTTATATTTATTTATCGCAGATCCATCTCTTTAAGACATCCAGCTTGACAATGTTTGACAGCGATTCAATGTTGTTTGACGTCAATAATTTCCTATAATTTATGTAATTGCATCTACTAATCGACATGGCGTCTAATTAATCTCGTATCATTGTAAAATAGACGCCTTCTATAGAAATCTACACGAAACTTATGACATTCACATTGTTTTGCTGCAATCAGCAATCAGTTAAATAAACATGTGCACAAATCAGACTGGTGTGATAGATAACATAGCAATTCAAACTTTGATGAATACAAAACACATTGTTTTGCTGTAATTAGCAGTCAGTTAAATAAACATGTGCACAAATCAGACTGGTGTGATAGATAACATAGCAGTTTAAACTTAGATGAATACAAAATCTTAATAAGATCAATTATTAGTAAGATTGCAACCTCAGGACAATGCAAGACTAAACTCCAATTTATACGTAATAATCTTTTGTCTAATTTTTAAATGCCGACGCAGATATATTAATTACTAAAATGAAGTTTCAATTAGTGCACAGCAAATAACTATTATGTATTACTTCTTGATTAAAACTCAGCCAAGCATATGCATAATATTAAATATCTACTTACAGGAGGGCTTGCACTGCAATTTTAGTCAAATAGAATAAATTAATCGTGCAGAACTTCGTTGGGTATTCATAACCACCCACTGCTCCTCCCACCCAACCCTTCATATTGCAAGTCTTAGGTATCGCCGCCAAGCTTCACTTGCTTCAGGTACGTTTTGTTTAGGGTTTTCTTCCCAATCTGTAATTTCACATGAAACAACAAAAAAAAGGATTTGCACAAGTCCATTAGAATACATGCTTGTGTATGTGTGCACAACTCATTGAAATCAGCTATCAGTTGTTTGTGTTGTTGTGTTCAACAATTTCAGTTTGCAGTGTTTGCAATTGCGTGCCAATAGTGACAGTTTGTTTTCCCCCTTCGATATTGTTTCCGTACTTTTGCTTGTATGTACTGTTTGATCAAAGTATGCATACTCAAGATGCGTATTCAATTTCCCGCTGAATTAGTACTCCCGAAGATTTAAATCGCGTAAATGAATAAATACAGATTACACGAGTTCTTGGATACTTTGAACCGCGTTATGTTTGTGTCACTGTGACAATGCAAAACTATGATATCATCCTTCCATTTTTTTATATATATATATATGTGTGTGTGTGTGTGTGTGTGTGTGTGTGTGTGTGTGTGTGTGTGTGTGTGTGTGTGTGTGTGTGTGTGATTCAATATGAGCTTCTTAAAGAACTGATGTGGTTGCCATTTGTGTACACAGCTTACATTCCATGATCAAACATTAGCCGTTAAGACTTCAACCCTGGAATCAGTATGAATTTCTTCAAAGTTATCGTATACAGTAATCCAGAAAATGACAGACTGGTAAGCTTATATATAAAGCTCCTAATGCCAGTATATGATTAAGATCGATCATAGTTACTAATTACATGTTCTGCATACATACAAGCAAGTCAAAGATATTATTTCAAGCTAACAATCTAATCAACCGTTGTTCCGCTTCCAGTCCTTGCCTCGTATTTTTGTTGATGTATACAAGAAAGATGTTGGAAAGATTGTCCAGCTACGAACTCCCAACGGAGCAATCTTCAACACCACGATTCTTGCAGGCAGCAATGAATTGTATCTTAGCAATGGGTGGAAAACTCTGGTCAAGTGCAACTCAATCAGTTTAGGATATTTTGTCTTCTTCAAATTTAGAGCGAATCTGAGCTATGATATAAGGATAATGGATCCCACGTGCACCGAAATCACTTACCATAGTATTGTTAAGCAGGAAAGCAACGCTGCTACTGGCATTAAAGAAATAGCACCTCGCTTCTTCAAGCTTTACGATCCATTCAACAAGAAAGATACCACCCTGGTAACAATGTCATGCAATTTGTGTATATGTTTTCCTTAATCACAATTTATTGATTAGCTACCTCTGTTGAATAACCATTTTCCTTATGCAGCGGATCCCTCCAAAGTATGTTGCTCGTCACTACGACAGCATCGCACCCATCATTCACCTACATGTGCCGAACGGGGCATCGTGGGATATATGCATCGATCAAGTTGATAATGAGCATTACTTTGGCATGGGATGGCTTCAATTTGCCAGTGCTTATCGCATCCCTCCTAAGGCTGTACTTATGTTCAAATATGAGCGCAATTTGAATTTCAAGATCCGCATCATGGATGAATCTGCTGTGGAAATCAACTACGGGCTCAATTCTTCTGTCTTTCGAATAGGTCCACAAGAAAATCATGCTCTCGCTCGTGCGCAAGCTCACAACACTGAAGTGCCATTCTTTGCATTCCGCATCATTCATTCTTATACTACGAAAAAGGGTGGAGTTGTAAGTACCTAATTTCCAATTCCTTGAGACATTTGTATTGATGCATCATATCAATAGGTTACTTTAAATCGTGCAGAACATTCCTACATATATTGTACGGGATTACTTGACTGGCACCCCGAAAGAAGTGTGGCTAGAAACATCGGATAATGGCTATATGAGATGGGAACCAACATGTGGTTTCACGCACGCGGGAAATCCTTTCCACCGTCGTCTCGCTTGGTTTAAATACGTGCAGCACTCTCAGCTAGCGCTTAATGATGCATGCGTGCTTGAATTGGTTGATCCCACGATTCCAATGTTTCGGGCAACAGTCTACCGCCAGTAATTTGTCATGCGTAGCAAGCATCTGTACTATCTATGTATGCTCTTTGTTATGTTGTGCGTGGTTTTTTCTTTTGCAGACCTGCATTGCTAATGTAATCAGAACAAAGTTAAATGTTGCCTGTTTTTTTAATAGGCTTTTGTGAACAAATGTTTAATACATGTGTGGTACAAATCATCTGATTCAGTAAAACTTGATGTCGATCAGATATGTACACTCAATTTATGCTGAGGTGTATTTTTTGACAAGTGTTGCTCCGCTGGTAATTTCCCCACACCTAAATTTCCCCGAGATATATAGTATGGTCAGTTGTTTGGTTCATTGCAGTCAATTTTAGGCTATCGTCATTGTTTACACATTGTGATATTTATACATAGTATTTAACGACACATATGTATCTGATTTAATATTATGTACTCTTCTACCATTCAATTGGTAATGCATGATGAAATTATCGGTAGACTACTATTTGTTGTATGATAGAGTACAGCAAACATGCTTCTGTATAGAAGACGTCCAAAGGAAATACAATCACACTCTCAATACCGTGCATCTATGTTCAAAGCATATCTGTAGTAGCATCCATTCCATGGTACAGAAAAAAAAATAATGCTTGTGGTACAGTGAATAATAGACAGCAATGACACGAAATATACCATTCATAATATACATTAACCAAAGTAAACATCCTTAATATGAATCTCAAAATTTACAATAGGTACCCATACCCAAGTAATAGATCCATAATTTAAATTATATGACATACTACAAATAAGATCTAACAGCTAATTTATTTTCTACGCTTCTTCTTCGAGATTTTTTCTTTTACATCGTCGGCTTTCCTTTTCAGTCGTTCCTGTCGCTCTGCTCTGCTTTTACGTCCTGCCTCCCTCTGTCGGCGAAACATAGCTAAAATAGACTTCTTATTTCTTTCGTAGGATCTTGCCGTATCACTATCGCATGCGTCGTCTTCGTCGTCGCCTCCTGAATAAACTGTAGTTTCAGAACCTTTGCCAACAACATAATCGTGCTGATGCCATCTTTCCGATTCATTTCGCTCTCGCTCTCAGTACTTTCCATGCTTACAGTATGCTTCGGCTTCTTTCGCTTCTGACTCCATCGTGTCGCTTCCTCTTGCTACTCAATTTGTTTTCCACAATTTCTGGAGGCCTACTTGCAGCTTCCTCTTTTTTGTCCATAGCTATTCTGATATAATATTTTTCAAAGCTTTGGGAATGTTTTTATAGCAACAGCATCGTCTTGGAAGATGAAGAGCCCATTGACTGTTCTAATCTCCACCCACTGTATGCATTGCATTGATCCTTTTTTATGTTGTATTTATTGTTCCATGTAGATAAATACAATTCCCACCAGAGGTTGCATTAAAGAGTTGCACGCTATCATATACTATAGCAAAAATAGCTGCATCAATTTCAAAGTACAGTGTATCTATATATTTCTCATTTGTATATCAAAAAAAATAAAGCTCCGATCGAATAATATTCCGTGCTGATATTGTCTGCAAACGATACCATGTCAAGTTGTGTCGACTGACTGTTGTCTGCTATCCGATAGAATGCTCTTCCTGGTGCAGCTGGACGCAATAAGATGTTAAACCATACAAACACTTGTATCAATAATAAAAAAAAAAAGAGAAAAAAAAGTACATTAATACAATATAGTCACTAATTCGATGTATTACTCTTCAGCTTGGCAATCAACTTCAAATCCAGACTGCTCTGCAAGCCAATAAGTATATTGCATGAATTTGAACTTCATTACATATACTATCTGTTATCACTATAGCTACAGTACCTCAACAACTCATCCTAATTTTTTAGTAGCATCCCAATAATCTTAAAAGCTTCGATGTGATCAATTTGTGAAATGCACTGCATACAGATATGTCTGCTTTTCCTCCTTCACAAGTCAGTGTCATCATATGCAACCTCACAAAGCTGTTATTTCATACGTATAACAAACAGTTGGCATACAGCATTATCGTGAACAGCCCGTTTGTAGAAATACTCCAGTTGCTGCTCGTCATATTTATGCAGCCAATACAGTCATTTTGTGACATCTGATTTAGACGATCACATAAGCGTATACCAATACGTATGGTAAATGGGGTGTATATCCGCAAATACGGCATTTTGCGCACGTCATATGAAGTTGCCGTATGTTCAACCGTGTTGATACTGTTACCAAATCAAATATTAATCGTCAGGCGTTTATAGTTACAGAGGCACACCAAATGTACTCCAATGCCACTTCAGTCATATCCAAATCACATGTATCAATGTAGACACAATTACACGCATCCAAATTTTTATACGTGATCAGAATATGTGACCTCCAGATGACACGCCAGCATATCCAAGTGGTACTATTGAAATGCGTGCCATTATTTGTTAACAATAAAACTAGATCTCTCTCCTCGTCCATAAAAACCAATGTCACACCACCACAACAACCAACTAGACAAATCAAGAAAAGTTAACAATCACTGCCTTCAATGTCAACACCAAAGGAGGAGTCATCAGACTCATCTGCTACGTCCCCAACTTTACTCAGTGCAACAACTTTCCGAGGTGAAATCCCTCCTAGGAGCGTGCCTAACTTGCAAAGTAAGTACTAATACATTTAATCATGTTAATCACCGATAACATAAATGTGCATAGGTTTTATAATTTCTGGTGTAATTTTGTGCATAATATATGATTGACACAGGGATTGCCAGAATAAGTGTGTATGGCTTCGCAGCTTCTGCGACAAGCAGTGGTGGTATCGGTGCAGTTTGCCGAGACAACGAAGATAACTGGTTGCTTGGTTTCATAGGAAAATTAGATGCAACAAATAAAGTGGAGAGCGAACTTTGGGCAATCTATCACAGCATTCACTTAGCTTATGATAAAAACTGGAGTAACATAGAAATACAGACTTCATGCTACGAAGCAATAAAGATATTCCATTTTGTCAGAGATTTTCCTCCAGGTATGAGAAATCAAATCAATCGGGGACATATTTTGCTGCGAGATATGCACATAGCACTAAATCATATTGACTACATAGAAAACAGCGTTGCCAAACAGCTTGCAAGTATGGGGGCACAGCAATCAGATGAATGCAAAATCCTGTATGAAGCCCCAGGAATAATACGGGATTTAATTACAGAAGACAAATTAGAAGCGTGTAGTCGTTATATATCACCCAGTGATACGGATTAGCTGCATAATTCTAGCTATTTGTATCACAGCTTGAATAAATGTTCATTGTCTGGTTGTTTAGCAATTCGAAATCCCTGTATCTGGTGCTGCTTATTTATCTCGTTACAACCACATGTACAATCAAGCGGTAAGGTCCGCTATGCTTAAAACATCAAATTGACCCGATGCACAACCTGATTAGTATTCTATACAGGTAAGACGTGGTACTACCACATAAGTCCATGTAGCGTTGCAAACACGTAGCCGCAATAATTTGTAGACATGATCAGTCCAAACAAATTCAAAAGATATGTGAATATTTGCACAGTGCTTCTTTGCCCAGATCACATTGCACTAACTATTACGTTCAAGATTTATACTGGCTTTATATAAGTTACACGCCATAGTTTACTGAGTCCCGGCACGTGTAGTCGTCATATCCTATCTATGTCGGTCATTGGGATAGCAACATCTAATTATTTACATTGTAGGTAGTCGAAGCATGACCACACAATTTTTTCTACCATTGCAGAATGCTCACCCGCAATTATCAGACAGCCAACTTAAATAGAAGTTAAAATTAGCGTGCCCATAACTAATCCCATAACAACTCTGCCGCCAATTTAGATTTGGATCCACTTTATTAGAGGCATACCATAGATGCACACCACCCATGTCACATACTGATTGTCGTTTCAGTTTCTCTTCCTAATCCGCTCCCAGCAAGGCTAGCTATGAAGGCGATGGCATGCAATAGATCTCTTTTCCGAATATGAGGTCATAAGTAAACCCAAATTATAAAAAAAAAAAAAAAAAAAAAAAAAAAAAAAAAGCTGTACCAGTTCATTTGCTATCTTATCGAATTCCAAATACGATCCAATAGTCTTCGCTGTACTGCTTCCAGAACTGGTCCCTACTACCATGTGTTAAACATATTATATGATGCTCCTGAAATAGTACGCAACTTAATACTTGAGGAGCAGTCGTCTGTTCGTTGGTTTTAATCATGTAATTAATATTCTGTATCATTACATGCTCCATCTTATACCCTTGGATTGCTGTATTACTTGTGCACTGAATGCATTACACAGATAATGTCCTCCGTACCAATTCTTCTGAATATATTTGCACCCCTAACTAGAGCTTGTTATGTTGCCAGGCATTAACATCCTGCAAAATCTTGAAGTATTACAAATCTGAATATAGACAGTCTTCTGGAACAGATTCATACCGCCAACAATAATCTAATGCAGTCATCAGATATAGCATACAAGTTATGCATTCATTCACATCAATAGATTAATGCTAGCTTTCAATAGCTATGCAATATATGTGTATAATCTATTACCACGACAACACAGTTGTGATATGTAATATGTCGATTACCTTTTCCCTGTTTGGTTTTCACTGACTCAGAACCTTTTCTCACGCGATGGCTATCTTCCCAAGCAGAGTAGATATGCATGCCAACCAGTGAACGAATCAAACAAGCTGAGCCTGACACTTTCAGCACAAACATCAAAAGTTGTTATTCAACTTTAGAAACATACTGAGATTACATGCAAACTTAGAAAATTCGCATCCAACATGCAACTTAAACAGGTGGCGCATAACAGTATTATAGCACCACCACATATGCCTGCAAATTCAGCTCAGACGCAACTTGTAATAAGCTTGACTCTAATTAATAGTTTATAACTGTGTATATTCATCTAAAAAGAAACTCAGTATGACAAACCGATACATTTGAGCTACTTATAACTGATAAATTATAGCAAAGTCACTTCCCGGAACGCATTGTATATTTGGCAGTAATTCCATTCCTATTAATAATCGTTAGTACAAATGCTTATACTCGCAACCCTTATTAACTTGCTCAATCTTTACTGTCCTGAATCAAGACCTGGAATTTCCTCATATATTGAATCTAACAAAATAAAGATGAGTTTGTAGAACCGTCAAATATAACCTGCAACTTACACATTGATTTGCATAAAACCATTAATAAAAATTTTGAACAACCATACAGCAGACTGATGCTCTGTACTACAATACCAATATGTTCATCACCAGTGCAGCTTGTATAATATCATTGTCAGCTCCCCCATGAAGTAGAAATGTGTGCCAACAAATGGATAACTTAAATATGCAAAACTGACAATTGCAGTGCAATGATAATGAAATACTCTGAATGCTTTACAACCTAGCATGCTCACATGCATTCTGAACATATACTTAGCTACCATGCAACCCAAACACTTGGCATACAACAATATTGCACCCACACACTTGGCACAAGCAATACCATAACAATTTTAACGATCTGTAAAACTACACTACATAATTGAATATGTATAGAAATACACCTCCTTCACTAATTTCTAACTATCAGCATGGAGACGAAACAATCTTCGAAGCCCCGACTGACAGTACATGTAATTCTTGCTAATAAGAGCACATTAGTCCACATCATATGCTTAATATACTTCATAAACAATTTCCCACCTACCAGTTATGCACTATATAAACCATTACCTCCCCAACCGAGATGCACATCCAGTACCATTCAACGCATCTTATCTTCCAACAACTTCACCACCAACATTCAATCACCAGACCAAACATCATGACACTATCCACGATTGCAGAACTTCGATCGTCATTGGTATCATTACTTCGCACAATACTGCTGTCGTATTACTTTCCAATATCAGATCATGTAAACTCTTACTTTACAACAATGTAATATTAAATTGAATAGTTGTCACATTCTTCTCAGGTAACATACAATGAAGCTTGGATAAGAATTTGCATTCGCATCATCCCAACAACACAGCAGGGATGGTTCGATGCATGTGACATCTGCCAGCGAGAGCGTATTCATTCAAACTGTTCCACCTGCAACAGCTCTCAACCTAAGACTACTCCTAGGTTAACCAGCTATAACACATGCAAATTCACACTACAAGATGTTTAGACCAATATTTTATGTACAAATACTTATTTCGATACAGATGCCGTCTCATGGTTGAGCTCAAGGATGACACCGGTATATTGGATGTTATGCTGTTTGGGCAGGCTGGAGAAACTTGTTGGAATTGTGCCCTAGAGGCAATCAATTAATTGTGACAAATATATGGATTTACGATTCATTATGTTATCAATATGGAGATATGCTAACATGAATGAAGTCCTTAGAATATAAGGTGTTATATTCTTAAATATCCCTAGTCAATTATAATGATTAATGGGACAATCATCTATAGACTAGTATGGGGTTGGATTGATATGGAGATATCACGATCCAACACATGGGTATGCATTAGGAGTAATGGCATACTGGATTGACCCACGACGAAAAGGATACATTAGATTATGTGAAGTCACAATCGCTTTTCGTAGTGCTAATATTATTGCAATCCTTGGACTTGAAGTCACTAGATACTCTAGTTGTGAAATATTGCGCTTTGATGTTATCAAACGTTACACCGTAACTGGGTAATCATAAAGGTGGCTATCGAGCGTGATAGGAAGCAAGCTTAGAGATCGTAGTGATGTAAATAGGATTTGTCCCTCCCACATAATGGGGTTAAATATCCACGGCCACTCGAGGGATGAGGCTTATTGAATGTCTGGCCAGACTCAGATAAATTAATATAGAGATATTAATGTTATCTGCAAGTATAAGCATATTCCCAGGATCGAGGAACTATGGATTGGATATACGAGTGTGACTATTTATGTCTCGTGTCCAATCCGGATATGGAGACAAAGGGATAATGCAATATGATATATTGGGCACAAAGGTTTGTCGGGATCACTGACTATTTCTATTGGTTGGGTGGCATGGATGTGTTGCTAGACACCGCTCCATGTTAGTAATAGTTACTACCAACTATATAGAAACCTATGGGGTCACACGTCAAATAGAGTAGAGCTAGATTTGGGATTAATTAATATTGATTAATTAATAGAAGGATCATTGTGCATCACCTTGCAAACTTAGTAGGACTAATTTGCAAGGAAGGGAATAGTTCTAGTCCTACTAGAACAAGAAAACTCTTTTTATGGAAACAACAAGGAGTTGTTGGAGTATATAAAGGAGGCTCTAGCTTCCTTCCCACTTGATGAGTTATTATTAGTCATAACACATAAAGAGTGGGAGAGAGCAAAAGAGAGAGCAAGACAAAAGGAGCTAGGGCCGAAACCCTAGCCCTCCGGTCCGCCCCTCTACCCGACGGCAAAGAGAGGCCGCCCCTCTCTTGTGCCTTTGGTGATTCGTTGCTTTGATCTTCATCCCTCTTCCTCCAAGGTTCAAGCTAGCACTTGATTGAAGGAAGAATCTAGATCTCACCTCTAGACGTGGATCAACCGTAGAGACGAGGACATTATTCTTCGTGTGATCTCACAAATCAAAAAGTACACATCTTCTATGTCCTTAATCATGTTATGATGTCTCTTCCTGTGATCCTTGGTGGGCTTTGAGTAGGATTAATTTTTGTTATTCCGCTGCGTTACCTACGTCAAAACCCAACAGTGGTATCAGAGCCACAGGTCGTAGAGCATAACATGATATTATGTGTTTACGATTTCAGTTCATACACCGTATTATTGTTTATTACGCGAAAACTGAAAAATTGGCATAGTAGATGCAATATTGAATTTGATTCAAACAAACAAGACCCAATTTAACATTGGATGTTAGAATTGGTGAGTTTAATCACATAGGATGTGAATAATTGGGTTCTTGAAAAATTAGGGTTCATGGGCACATGCTTGGAAAAGGGGTTTTCCAAGTATGTAATTAATTAAACTTGGGCAACAAGGAATAAGTTGTTTTGGAAACAACTAAACTTGGGAAACAAGTAAGAGGTTGTTTATGGAAACAACTAAACTTGGGAACCAAGGAAAGAATTATTTTGGAAACAATACCATAAGGGTGTTTTGGAAACAACCCAACAAGGAAGGAATTGTTTATGGAAACAATTCCATATATTGTTTTTGGAAATAATTCCATGAATTGTTTATGGAAACAATTCCATGAGGAGGTGTGGCCCATGTAGGGACCGCCCCTCTCTCTCCTTGCCGCCCAAGTAACACACGGCACAAGAGGGGCCGGAACACCCTAGCACACGGCCTAGCCGTGTGGGCTAGGGGCCGGCCGGCCCGGGCCTAGTGTGGCGGTTCCTTGGTTGATTTCGGCCATACTTTGGTAAATCCTTTGGACCGTTGTGAAACCCTAGTTACCCAGTTTCATTAAAATTAAACAAGCGCGTTAAAAATTGGTTTTAACTGTATTATGTGCTTTATTGCATGGTGGATGGATATGGCCTAGGATTGTGGATGTTTATTGTTTTGTGGTTTGGTTTACGGCCTGCGAGCTGATCAAATTAATGTAATAATTAATTAAGTTTTACGGCCTGCGAGTCGTCTTTTTCTCCTCGACATGTGAGGCTTTTGTTATTTATTTATTCTAGATGTTAGGCTAGAATTAGAAATATTTAGTTGATAGCCAAGAACATGGAGAAGAAGACCGGAGAACCAAAGGAGCCAAAAGACATCCCTAGGCGCGCAGCTATGGTGGAGCACATGGAGATGAGCTTGTAACTTTAGGGCATATAGATATTATCATTGGCTTGGTAATATCTTAGTCTAGGGGCCATATCCATGCCACGTTATTTTCTTTTGTGGATGTTTATTATTTATGTCTTGTTATTTATTTTGTGTGTATGGCGATACTAGCAAAACGTTAACAAGATAATAATAAACAAGGTTGGTCTTTTATTGTGGATGGCCCAATCCAAATAAGTAGACCATGTTGATAAGATCAACCAAACAACTTAAAAGAAATACCTCAATTAAATATTGCGTTTTGCCTTCTCTTGCCAAAACACCCTTCATGATCACGGCCTATTAAAATTCGGGCTTGCCAAAGCAAGGCGATTTTAATTTTTCATGATGTGTTGCGGACGACGCAAGCTAGTAATGCGTGTATGTTGAAAGCAAGAGGTTGGACGCAACTAGGCAAGAGTCAATTGGATTGATGAGCTTAGAGGCATGACAATTAGGTGTTATCTAAAGGATAAAGAATAAAGAGTTATTCACCTAATTGGACCAAGAGTTGCATGGGATGCAATTGGAATGGTTCCTACCTAATAACCAATTCTTGGGTGACTTGCCAAAGCAAGCTCAAGAAGAAGTGAAAAGGGATCTTGGACCCACTAGAAAATAAAATATTTTCCGCATTAATGGTGAGGGCTATTAATCCGAGAAAAATAGTGGGAGCTATATTTAATAATTTAAATCCTTGTTGAATATAGTTATACGTCACAATGCTTTGCATAATCCTATAAGTGTTGAATACCCATCGCATTAAACAAACAAACGCGATTTTATGTCCATGAGATGGACAAGATGTCTGGAATCTATTTTCTAGATTGGTATAAAATTGAGAATTGTTCTCAAATAAAGGAAATATGTTGTACATTGTAGAGCATAAATTTCTCTTCCCACCAACTACCGAAACACACTAAAGCCTTATGAAAGGAACATCAAAGAATGGTTCTTTGGATGTAACTTGTCTCATGTCAAGCTCCCATGGACTCTGAGCTTTGGAAGCAAGATGAGAAATTTGGAGGTATGTGATATGATCATACGAGCTTGTCATGAAAGGCTTAAGGAGTTGCTCCACTTTGCAATCTCTTGCTTAGCACTCGTCATGGTCAAGATGGAATAAGTTCGGGCTTGCCAAAGCAAGGCGACTTAGTTCATCGAGATATGACGCGACGACACAAGTTAGTAATGTGTGGCTGCTGAAGCAAGAGGTAAAGCGCAAACTAAACTAACTCAATAGGATTGAAAGCTTAGATATTGGGAGTTATCTATAAGATAGATAAAGAATATATAGTTATTCTCCCAAGTGGACCAAGAATTGCATTGGATGCAATTACAGTTTTGTTTTAAAGTTGATTTACTCAATATGATTGAAAAATCACTAAACAAAACACTCATAATGGGCATGGGCAAAAACTGTTAATAGTTAACAACATGGGTAAGGGCACATGGTTTGCGCCGAACCCATGAGTATAAAGCAAGCCTGTTGCTAAAACCAAGTTGCCTTGAAGTCCCATAGGTGGTGTAGAGGAAGAGAGACTACCCAAAGTACATGGAAGTAAATAATAAAGGAATTATGAATTCCGACTTGGGTATTTTATTATAAACTTCAATGTGTCTATCTCATCATCAAGAGTATATGATACTAGATGAGGATCTCACATTTATAGAAATGTGTAGGATCTCAAGAGACGAAGACAATTGGATAAGGAAGAAATAATCCTACACGTGGGGCTAAGAAGCAAAGGGTTGCTGGAAAGCCGTAGGGAATTATTTCTACCTTTCAGAAATTGTTCATGAATTAGACAAAAGGGATAATGTCCCTGCTATGAGTAGGACCATTATCATAGTTTCTTGTTTGGACAAGAAATCTCCTTATCATAATAAAAGGACAAATGTTGTTCCATTTATTATGGTATGCATTATTGTAATGCAATTTTGTCTAAGTGGATTCTATATCCATGATCATGATAATTTCATCTATAACATTAATACCTAGAGGTTTGCATATAATGATATGAACTTCACTTATCTTTAGCATTATCGTTTAGGCCCACAAATAAGAGATACATATCTAGAACTCCATTAGGATGGATTTCTGGGACTCATTTGATTATTGAATCATATGAGACATGTAAGACTTATTAGGCAAAGATATGATCTTTTGGGAATCATACATATTGATGTATGAAGGCCGCTAAGCACAAATACTAAAGATGGTTTTAGTACTTCATCATATTTACTGATAGGATCAGAGAAATATGGATTTGTGTATCTTATGAAGAAACAAATCAGAATCATTTGAATTGTTCAAAGTATTCAGGAATGAAGTAGAGAACCAACTTGGCAAAAGTATTTAGACTCTACGATTGGATCATAGAAGAAAGTACTTGAGCCAAGAGTTTGACAAGAATCTATGGGAGTATTGGATATGATCCAAAAACTCGCTCCACCTAGCACACCACATGGGTTTGGCGTGTCTAAAAGGAGAGTTCGAACCTTGTAGGACACGGTTCGGACCATGATGAGTCAAACAGAACTTCCAGTTTACTTTTAGGGGCTATGTTCTAATTACAGCAAATTTCGCCCTTAACCTTGTCCCATCAAAAACGGATTATGAAAAACACCATATGAGATATGGACTAGGAAGTGTCCTAGTATGTCATTCATAAATATTTGGGGTTATGATGTTTATGTAAAAGAGTTTACAAATAAACTTGGACCCAAGTCGGATAAATGTTTTGTGGGACATCCTGAAAAGGATCTTATTTCTACAACCTAATCGAGAACAAACTGTTTGTTTCTCGAACCACAGTGTTTCTAGGAAGAGATTTTCTCTAAAAGAAACAGTGGGAGGACAGTAGAACTTGAAAAGTTCAAGAACCACAATAAAACATTAATCCGTTTGATGGAACATGAGCAGGATCACAAGGTGTTGTGGAGCAACCTACTCAGATAACACAAGAACCTCGTAGGACAGGTAGGATATGTCAAGGGACTAGAGAAATAAGGATTTCTCATAACCCGTGATATATTGCTCATCGAGATGAGCCTACAACCTATGAGAAGGCCACGTGTGGGCCATACTCTCAGAAACGGCTTGGAACCATAGGATACGATATGGAATCCATGTATACCAACAAAGTATGGACTTTGGTGGAACCACCTGAATGGTGTTGGAATAGATGCCCTAGAGGCAATCTAGTTTAGTATGAATTTGTAATTGGCTAGAAATTCATTTATTATTTATTGGATATTTAATATAATGAAGTCCTTAGATTTACAATCGTGTTGTTTATCTTAAATATCCCTAGTCAAGTATAATGATTAAATGGGACAATCATCTATAGACTAGTATGGGGTTGGATTGATATGGAGATATCACGATCCAACACATAGGTGTGCATTATGGAATGTTGCACTGGATTGACCCACTACCGAGAAGGCTACATACACGTTATGTTGAGTCACAAGTGCTTCTCGGGTACAATGGTATTGTCATCCTTAGACTTGAAGTCACTAGATATTCTAGTTGTGGATCATTGTGATCTTGGTAGCGTTAAACGCTACACCGTAACTGGGTAGTTATAAAGGCGTGTACTGGATACAATGAGAAGCAAGCTTAGAGATCGTAGTGGACGTAGAGAGGATTTGCCCCTCCCACATAACGGGAGCAAATATCCAAGGCCACTCGAAGGATAGTGCTTATAGAACGTCTGGCCAGACTCAAATAAATCAATATATGGGATATTGATGTTATTTGCACGAATAAGGCTATTCCATGGATCGAGAAACTAGGGATTGGATATACGAGTGTGACTTGTATGTCTCGTGTCCAATCCGGATATGGAGGCAAAGGGATGAGACAATTACTTGTACAAGGTTGTCTAGATGACTATTCTATTAGTTGGCTAGAATGGATGTTTTGCTAGAAACCGCTCCATATTAGCAAATAGTTGCTACCAACTAGATAGAACCTATGGGGTCACACGCTATATAGAGTTGTACTAGATTGTGGAATTAATTAATTGGATTAATTAATTAGAAGGATCACTTTGCAAACCCTTGCAAACTTAGTAGGGACTAATTTGCAAGGAAGGGACTAAATTGAACTCTAGTAGGACTAGAATAAGTCCTTTAGGTAGTTGACAAGGAGTTGTTGGACTATATAAAGGACCCTCCTCCTTCCTTCCCTACACACTTATGCTCTAGAGAGATCATAACAAGAGTAGGAGAGAACAAAGGAGAGAGAGAGAGCAAGCAAAGAGGGACGCCGCCCCCTATTGCCGCCGCCCCCTTGTCCCCGACGCCACAAAGGGCCGAGCCCCCTTTTGGTGCTTCGTTTTGCGTGATTCCTTCACCCTCCTTTCAATCCGGGCTAGCACCAAGGAGATTGGAGATCTAGGAACAACTCTAGGCGTGGATCAACTATAGAGAACGTGACACTATTCGCGTTTGAAGTCATCAAGGAGAACCCAAAGGTGTGTGTTTATGATTTCTTACCTTCACTATCGTTATGCATCTAGACTTGTGATCCTTGGAGGGTTTTGCATGGTTGTTTGTTTGATTATGCTTCCGTTTGCGCGATCCATGAATCAAAACCCTACAAATGGGTAGGACCCATAGGGTGCAAGTAGGTTATGAGGAAACCAACATGGATGGTAATATGATTACTTTTAAGGGACAACTGGTTTGAAAGGGTTTCATGAGAATTCATAGTATAGACTATGACGAAATCTTTCCCCAGTTGTGATGCTTAAATCCATTCGTATCCTGCTTGTAGCAATCTGTTTATAGATTGAATCAAGCTTCTAGGAGTTGGACTCTTCAAATTAATGATGCAATCAAAGGAGTTTGGTTCCATCAAAATTGAAGATGATACTTGTGTTTACAAGAAGGTTAGTGGGAGCATAGTTAAATTTCTGGTCTTGTATGTAGAGACATATTAATCATTGGGAACAATGTCTCTACTCTGCAATCTATTAAAGATTGGCTAGAGAAATTGATTTCCAATAATTGACTTAGGCGAGACAATCTATAAGATCTATGGAGATAGATTAAAGTAATTGTTCAGCCTGAGTCATGGTACATATATTGACAAGGTGTTGAAATGGTTCAACATGAAAAGAATATTGATTCTTACCCATGTCACATGGAATTAGTCTTTGGAAGGCTAATTGTCTTACCAATTAGATTGGGAATGGACCGTATGAAATAGATTTACGAGATACGCCATGAGATGTACTAGGCCAGACGTGTCATAAAGCATGACACAAAGATACCAATCAAATCCAAGTGAGGTGTCACTTGATAATTATCAAGATTATCCTTAAGTACTTGAGAAGGAATAAAGGATGAACTCTTGATTAATGGAGGATAGGAAAAGTTTACTGTAAGGGGTTACAGTGATGAGAACTTCCATCTGACAAAGAAGATTTCAGATTATAGTCGAGTTTTATGTTTTGTGCTAGAGGGAGTGACTGTGAGCTGGAGAGGTTCCAGGCAAGATTCAGCCATTGATTCTAACATAGAGGACTGAGTAAATTGATGCATAAGATGCATTTATTCAGAATATTCAATCTCAATCAAATTGTTGATGGAGGAGATGTGAATATTTGCAAGGTGCCAGCATATGTCTCGCCCCTACGCAGTGTAAGCGTGGAGGACCGCGCTAGATCAATAGGCATATGATGCAGGAGATTGACTCTAGTGCAAGTGGGAGACTGTTGGAATTGTGCCTTAGAGGCAATCAATTAATTGTGACAAATATATGGATTTACGATTCATTATGTTATCAATATGGAGATATGCTAACATGAATGAAGTCCTTAGAATATAAGGTGTTATATTCTTAAATATCCCTAGTCAATTATAATGATTAATGGGACAATCATCTATAGACTAGTATGGGGTTGGATTGATATGGAGATATCACGATCCAACACATGGGTATGCATTAGGAGTAATGGCATACTGGATTGACCCACGACGAAAAGGATACATTAGATTATGTGAAGTCACAATCGCTTTTCGTAGTGCTAATATTATTGCAATCCTTGGACTTGAAGTCACTAGATACTCTAGTTGTGAAATATTGCGCTTTGATGTTATCAAACGTTACACCGTAACTGGGTAATCATAAAGGTGGCTATCGGGCGTGATAGGAAGCAAGCTTAGAGATCGTAGTGATGTAAATAGGATTTGTCCCTCCCACATAATGGGGTTAAATATCCACGGCCACTCGAGGGATGAGGCTTATTGAATGTCTGGCCAGACTCAGATAAATTAATATAGAGATATTAATGTTATCTGCAAGTATAAGCATATTCCCAGGATCGAGGAACTATGGATTGGATATACGAGTGTGACTATTTATGTCTCGTGTCCAATCCGGATATGGAGACAAAGGGATAATGCAATATGATATATTGGGCACAAAGGTTTGTCGGGATCACTGACTATTTCTATTGGTTGGGTGGCATGGATGTGTTGCTAGACACCGCTCCATGTTAGTAATAGTTACTACCAACTATATAGAAACCTATGGGGTCACACGTCAAATAGAGTAGAGCTAGATTTGGGATTAATTAATATTGATTAATTAATAGAAGGATCATTGTGCAACACCTTGCAAACTTAGTAGGACTAATTTGCATGGAAGGGAATAGTTCTAGTCCTACTAGAACAAGAAAACTCTTTTTATGGAAACAACAAGGAGTTGTTGGAGTATATAAAGGAGGCTCTAGCTTCCTTCCCACTTGATGAGTTATTATTAGTCATAACACATAAAGAGTGGGAGAGAGCAAAAGAGAGAGCAAGACAAAAGGAGCTAGGGCCGAAACCCTAGCCCTCCCGTCCGCCCCTCTACCCGACGGCAAAGAGAGGCCGCCCCTCTCTTGTGCCTTTGGTGATTCGTTGCTTTGATCTTCATCCCTCTTCCTCCAAGGTTCAAGCTAGCACTTGATTGAAGGAAGAATCTAGATCTCACCTCTAGACGTGGATCAACCGTAGAGACGAGGACATTATTCTTCGTGTGATCTCACAAATCAAAAGGTACACATCTTCTATGTCCTTAATCATGTTATGATGTCTCTTCCTGTGATCCTTGGTGGACTTTGAGTAGGATTAATTTTTGTTATTCCGCTGCGTTACCTACGTCAAAACCCAACAAAACTGTGCTTAACACAACAGCTGCAACCTTAGCACGAATGACGTCGGAGGTATCAATATAGTTCCTACAAATAATAGACCATACGACTACATAATAAAACATTCATAACATATTTACAATGAGATTTATGTCTCACTTCAATGTCATAATGTAACACCAGGAATGCCAGTCTCTCATCATCAATGTCAACACAAACAATGCATCAAGACCTTTCTATGTGCGTGTTCTCAAGGGCACACACCAAACCGATCGCAGAATAATTATGTGGGTGGTCCGCCAGGTTGAGATTGCATGAATGCGACTACGCAATGGCAATAATAATGAATAAGATCCAGTGATGCATCTGTATTGAAATAAAATCCTCTCATTATGTACTTTGTTATATTTCATTTCCCTTTGTTGTATGATATCTGGTGTAGTACCATGTTTCCTTCCAGCTTTGTTGCACTAAATAAAATTTGCTATATTTTCTACTCTGCCATTATTGTTGCATACTGCGTACTGTACGGAATCCTGTAATTGACTAAAAGCACAACAGCACAAACAGACAAGGATTACTTGTTCCATATCCACTCCGGCTATAAACCAATCCCAACTATACCGACCATATAATTATGTGTCTACTATCATGCTAAACAAGAGGATAATTCATCCAACATAGTGACGTTGTTAGACGTCGCAGATCTCATATTGTATATATGCTCTTCTATTGAGTAAAAAGACTGAACTAAAAAACAATACATACACAAACAATTTTTTTTTTAGGAACGCGAGCACGTAAATGAAGTTCGTCGGCGTCCCTTCCAAATTGTCTGATTAAACTTGCGTAATCAATTCCGACAAATAATGCACGTCTACGTGAATTATATTGTTCATTTACGACGAGCACAGCAACTGCACCTATAAATGTTCATAGCTTTGCATCTTTGACAGCCTATAAAATGAGTGTCAGTCCATTATACCAATACTACAAAGATAACTGGATGGTTAATTAGTTTGGGAGGATAAATTAAGCAACCGAACTTGAAAATGAATTTTCGACAATATGCCATGCCATTCACATAGCTTACGATAACACTTGTAATAAGAAATGAATACAGAGTTCATAATATGAAGCGGATAAAGTCTTTCGTCAACTAGAAAATTGTTCTCGACTACAACATGTGAAATCAATCGAGGCCGCATCCTGCTGCAGAACATGCACATATCACTAAGTTATATTGACACTGTAGCAAACACCACCGCACTTAACATTCGTATATAAGTTCATCCCAACTTTGCTGAACATGTTTCATTTCATCGACATGTGGCAGCCTCGGTATGTGCAAAACATTGAAGTGCGTGCCATTCTATCACGTATGCCATAGTTCAATTAACTAAGTAGAGTAAGCATGCTATATAAGCAGTAGTTCCACAATCCAGACTATCATCAACATACAGAATTGGTGCGACGGCTTTCAATGGAACTCAGCAACATATCGGCGGCTAGGGCAACTTTGGTAACTTATTTCTTCCATTTAGTTGTCTTGTCCACAGCATAACATTTGCAAAAAACTAACACCTATTTGATTATATGACAGCCCTTATACAGAGAAACATGGATGAAGGTATCAATAACCCCAATACCAACAACGCAGCAACCATGGTTCAATGCATGCCGAAACTGCAAAAACGAGTGCTTCGGACAAATCTGCAATAGATGCGGCAATGCTACCCAGGATGCAGTATTATGGTTAGACAAATATTCAGCATACACTATGTTCAGCAATTTTTCTGCTGTATACTACGTTAATTCTTTACACACACACATGTACTTCTGGAATTGAGTACCGTTACATGAAATATATGCAAACTAACAACCTCACAACCCTTTGCTGCAGTGGCCGCCTCTATGTCGAGCTACAGGATGACACTGGGATCATGGATGCCACAATATTTGGGCTACCTGTTGAAACTGTCTTAGACAACACCCTTGTCACAATGTCAACAATGTCTGAACAGGTATTCTTATCATTTAAAATGTGCAACATCTACAATCCATAACAACACCAACTACAATTTCATATTCAGGAACAACAAAATCTCCTACTAGCTGCAAATGCAAGAGGCACAGCAGAAAAATTCTACGTCCGCATACTCAGATGCACGCAGAACAGGAACCCAAGATTAACAAGGTGGGTGGTTCGCCGAGTTCGAAGAGCATAATAAGCAGCGATAACAATCATTGCCGAATGGAAGTATGGTGTATGCTCCTATCAATACTACGCATGCTCACTGCTATTATACTTTCCACACTACGATGCTGCAGTACCATATGTCTACCTTCCTGTTGTCTAAATGTAATATGCAGAAGTTAATAATTTATTGCCCCCATGTTCTCCGTTAGATGCAGTAGATGCATATGGATTCACATGTGTGAATCAACAACGATGCTACGCATGCACTCTTCATTCACTGCTTGCATTATCACACGGGAGTTGACACACACACATTGAGACTATTTACAGTGTAATTTTAATCAGATAACACCCAAACACAATGCATATATGAGTATACCTCCTCCGGATCATGCAATAACAGCAACAGCAAGGACAGTGAAATCAATACTACAACCATCCAGCAGAATCAATACAAATCATGGTTAGCATGGTATAATAAATCATTCTGAGCGAACATGAGATCATCACAAATCAACACTGCATTGACAGACAAAGCATAAACCAAGATTACATCACTTCATAAGCCCATTACAAGATAGACATAGCCAAATTGACATTACTTCCCATAAGACCTAACATGTAACTACATTACACCATATCATAATCCAATTCAATATTTTAAAAAACAGATCTGAGCCATTACTGCTGAATCTCCACAACCCCGAATACTCCTCCGACTTTCCAACAGTTGATATGTTCTACAGCATATGGCTTCTCTTCAGAGCTGCATGAGTGAAGGACACACAAACCACGCAAAGAAGATCCAAAATGACCGTATCGCCTTCCAACCACAACATCCACGATTGTTCTATTAAAATCCAGTAACAACTTGCTGAACAAGAAAATTAGTCACATCAGTTTACGTACAAGGGAAAAAAATGAAATAAACAAAGATGAAGAAATATTACTTGTTCGATCAACCATACACAATTTGTATCAATCCATCAATAACATAGTATAATACATCATTCTAAACGACTATTCGATCATGAAGAAAGCAAAATATGCATTGATAGACAAAATATAGACCAAGATGACATCAGTACATAACCCCATTGCAAATTAAACATGACCAAACTCAACATTACTACTCATAAGACGTGACATGAAACTACGATCCAGCATAACATAGGAAAAAAAATACCTAGACACCCTATAATCTTGGTTTCTTCTTGCATGACTCTTCAACATCTTCTCCGGTATTCTTTCTCTTGCTGCCCTTATCTGGTATCGCATCCAGTGGAAGAATTGATTTCTTCATTTGCGAGTCTTCGCTACCTCCAGCTATAACTTTTTCCTTCTTCTTTGTACCTGAAGTGGAAGAACGAGAGACAGAATGCTTCAACTTCAGCGAATACGAGGAAGCCGTATCAGCTCTCCAGAGGTCATCTTCTTCCTCCGCGTCTGAGTACACAGTAGTCTCCAAGCCCTTCCCGACTACATAACCATGTTCAGTCCAACTCTCCCACTCAGAATCGTCCTCTGTGAATTCTTCCTCACTCTGATATTTTTTACTTTTCTTCATCTTCTCCTTGCTCTTCATCTTATTAGTCTTTCCCCATTTATCATCGATATTTTCCTTACCAGAATCCATTGAATCACAGTATGTTGTAACTTAGACCAGCTGCTTATACTTTTATACCAGAAGTAAAGAAGGAGGTCAAAAGATCATATCAAGTTTGCATGTCCTTTAATTAAACAGCTTGACATGATTACTTAGACAGGCACATCTTCGGTAAATGTAATCTGCAGGACAGGTCAATCAACCACCAAATACTGCAAACCCTACTAAATCTACTTAAGAAATCTTCAATGCACATCAAGCAATGCATCTAAATGATGAAACCTAGAGCAGAAGGAGAGATATGATGGCTGATTGGGGAAGATAATAGGCGTTGACAATGGAATAGATTGTGCCTGAACTGGTAATACATAGCATCTATTCATGTCTTCTCATTGAACTGATTGACATGCATATCCACACAAACACATCCCCAATAAATGCAACCTGCAAGACAAGTGAATCAAGCACAAGATACTGTAAACCCCACTCAATCTACTGAATAAATCTTCAATTTACATCAAGCAATGCATATAAATGATGAAACCCAAATCAGAAAGACATAGATGTTGGGTGGTTGAGGAAAGTAACACATGTATTATGTACAGTCAACACATATATTATGTCAATCTACTGAATAAATATTCAATCTACTCAATCTACTGCATTTTATCAACCGCTAAAAATTTCCCAAATTTGAGTGCACAACATGTTGGAATAGATGCCCTAGAGGCAATCGTAGATTTAGTATGAACAATATTTTTGGCTAGAATATTCATTTATTATTTATGGCGATATTTAATATAATGAAGTCCTTAGATAAATTGTGCTATTTATCTTAAATATCCCTAGTCCATTATATTGATTAATAGGACAATCAAATATAGACTAGTATGTGGGTAGATTGATATGGAGATATCAAGTCTAACACATGGGTATGCATTAGGAGTAATGGCATACTGGATTGACCCACGACGAAAAGGATACATTAGATTATGTGAAGTCACAATCGCTTTTCGTAGTGCTAATATTATTGCAATCCTTAGACTTGAAGTCACTAGATACTCTAGTTGTGAAATATTGCGCTTTGATGTTATCAAACGTTACACCGTAACTGGGTAATCATAAAGGTGGCTATCGGGCGTGATAGGAAGCAAGCTTAGAGATCGTAGTGATGTAGATAGGATTTGTCCCTCCCACATAATGGGAGTAAATATCCACGGCCACTCGAGGGATGAGGCTTATTAAATGTCTGGCCAGACTCAGATAAATTAATATGGAGATATTAATGTTATCTGCAAGCATAAGCGTATTCCCAGGATCGAGGAACTATGGATTGGATATACGAGTGTGACTATTTATGTCTCGTGTCCAATCCGGATATGGAGACAAAGGGATAATGCAATATGATATATTGGGCACAAAGGTTTGTCGGGATCACTGACTATTTCTATTGGTTGGGTTGCATGGATGTGTTGCTAGACACCGCTCCATGTTAGTAATAGTTACTACCAACTATATAGAAACCTATGGGGTCACACGTCAAATAGAGTAGAGCTAGATTTGGGATTAATTAATATGGATTAATTAATAGAAGGATCATTATGCAACACCTTGCAAACTTAGTAGGACTAATTTGCAAGGAAGGGAATAGTTCTAGTCCTACTAGAACAAGAAAACTCTTTTATGGAAACAACAAGGAGTTGTTGGAGTATATAAAGGAGGCTCTAGCTTCCTTCCCACTAATGAGTTATTAGTCATAACACACAAAGAGTGGGAGAGAGCAAAAGAGAGAACAAGACAAGAGCTAGGGCCGAAACCCTAGCCCCGTCCGCCCCTTACCCGACGGCAAGAAGGGAGGCCGCCCCTCCTTTGTTGCCTTGTTGCTTGGTTGCTTTGATCTTCATCCCTCTTCCTCCAAGGTTCAAGCTAGCACTTGATTGAAGGAAGAATCTAGATCTCACCTCTAGACGTGGATCAACCGTAGAGACGAGGACATCATTCTTCGTGTGATCTCACAAATCAAAAGGTACACATCTTCTATGTCCTTAATCATGTTATGATGTCTCTTCCTGTGATCCTTGGTGGGCTTTGAGTAGGATTAATTTTTGTTATTCCGCTGCGTTACCTACGTCAAAACCCAACAGTGGTATCAGAGCCACAGGTCGTAGAGCATAACATGATATTATGTGTTTACGATTTCAGTTCATACACCGTATTATTGTTTATTACGCGAAAACTGAAAAATTGGCATAGTAGATGCAATATTGAATTTGATTCAATCAAACAAGACCCAATTTAACATTGGATGTTAGAATTGGTGAGTTTAATCACATAGGATGTGAATAATTGGGTTCTTGAAAAATTAGGGTTCATGGGCACATGATTGAAAAGGGGTTTTCAATTATGGAAACAAAATTATGGGATTAAATCCATAAGGAAACAACCTTGCTTGGGCAACAAGGAAGGAGGAAGGGGACTAGGGCCGAAACCCTAGCCGCCCGCCCCTCCCTTGGGCGCCAAGCAAGGCCGCGGCCCCCTTAGGCGTGCGGCGGTCCTAGGGTTCGGGCCACTTGTTGGCTTGAACCCTTTGGACCGTTGTGAAACCCTAGTTACCCAATTTTATTAAAATTAAACAAGCGCGTTAAAAATTGGTTTTAACTGTATTATGTGCTTTATTGCATGGTGGATGGATATGGCCTAGGATTGTGGATGTTTATTGTTTTGTGGTTTGGTTTACGGCCTGCGAGCTGATCAAATTAATGTAATAATTAATTAAGTTTTACGGCCTGCGAGTCGTTCTTTTTCTCCTCGACATGTGAGGCTTTTATTATTTATTTATTCTAGATGTTAGGCTAGAATTAGAAATATTTAGATGATAGCCAAGAGCATGGAGAAGAAGACCGGAGAACCAAAGGAGCCAAAAGACATCCCTAGGCGCGCAGCTATGGTGGAGCACATGGAGATGAGCTCGGCACTTTAGGGCAATTAGATATTATCATTGGCTTGATAATATCATTAGTCTAGAGGCCATATCCATGCCACGTTTTTTTTATTTTTGTGGATGTTTATTATTCATGCCTTGTTATTTATTTTGTGTGTATGGCGCTACAAGCAAAACGATAACAAGATAATAATAAACAAGGTTGGTCTTTTATTGTGGATAGCCCAATCCAAATAAGTAGACCATGTTGATAAAGATCAACCAAACAAATTAAAAGAAATCCCTCAATTAAATATTGCGTTTTGCCTTCTCTTGCCAAAACACCCTTCATGATCGTGGACTATTAAAATTCGGGCTTGCCAAAGCAAGGCGATTTTAATTTTTCATGATGTGTTACGGACGACGCAAGCTAGTAATGCGTGTATGTTGAAAACAAGAGGTTGGACGCAACTAGGCAAGAATCAATTGGATTGATGAGCTTAGAGGCATGACAATTAGGAGTTATCCAATTGGATAAAGAATAAAAGGAATTTATTCACCTAATTGGACCAAGAGTTGCATGGGATGCAATTGGAACGGTTCCTACCTAAATAACCAATTCTTGGGTGACTTGCCAAAGCAAGCTCAAGAAGAAGTGAAATAAGGATCTTGGACCCACTAGAAAGTATAAAGATATTTTCCGCTTTAATGGTGAGGGCTATTAAACCGAGAAAAATAGTGGGAGCTATATTTGATGATCTAGCCATTGTTAAATATAGTCAAGCTGTTCAAAATACTAAAATTGCATATTTCTCGTTTTTGTAGAATTCCAAATGGCAAACAACAACGCATCGAGTTCATCCCTACGATCTGTCCTTGAGAAGGATAAATTGTCTGGAACGAATTTCCTTGACTGGTACAGAAACTTGAGGATTGTCCTCAAGCAAGAAAAGAAGCTGTACGTCTTGGACACTCCAATTCCAGACCCACCACAAGATGAGTCTCTATTAGCGGAAGTAAGGGCACGTCAGAAACATATTGATGATTCTAATGACGTGACTTGCCTCATGCTTTGTACCATGACTGGTGAGCTTCAGAAGCAACACGAGAACATGGAAGCCTATGATATGATCATACACTTGAAACAATTGTTTCAGGAACAGGCAAGGCATGAGCGCTATGAAGTGTCTAAAGCATTGTTCAAAAGTAGTCTTGCAGAGGGGAATCCAGTAGGCCCTCACGTACTCCGAATGATCGGATACATAGAGAACCTTGAGAGACTGGGGTTCCCACTCGGCCAGGACTTGGCGACTGATCTCGTCTTGCAATCGTTGCCTGACAGTTATAATCAGTTCATTATGAACTATAATATGAATGAGATCAACAAGTCTTTGCCAGACCTATTGAACATGCTGAAGACAGCTGAGCAAAGCATCAATAAAGGCAAGGGCAAAGCCATAATGATGGTGCACAAGAAGAAGGGCAAGTCAGTTGCATCTACTTCAAAAGGAAAACGCAAGAAAGTTGCGAAGTCCAAGGAAGCCCTAAAGCCTAGTGGAGGCGTGGCTAAAGGTGAATGTCACTACTGCAGCCAGCCGGGTCACTGGAGGAGGAATTGCCCTAAATATCTGGAGGATAAGAAGCTTGGAATAGTGATTCCACCACCACCAGGTATTTATGTTATAGACGTCAATCTTTCTATTTCATCATCCTGGGTATTAGATACCGGATGTGGTTCTCACATTTGTCGTAATGTGCAGGATTTGAAAAGAAGTAGAAGATTGCGAAAAGGGGAGATAGACTTGCGCGTCGGGAATGGAGCAAGGGTTGCTGCATTAGCTGTAGGCGTTTATGAGCTATCTTTGCCTTCTGGACTTATTTTAGAATTAGACAATTGCTTTTATGTGCCTGCTATGAGCAGAAACATTATTTCAATTTCTTGTTTGGACGAGAAAGGTTTTTCTATTTCAATAAAGGACAAGTGTTGCTCCATTTATTTTGATAGTATGCACTATTGTAGTGCGCATTTGTCTAATGGATTGTATATCCTTGATCTAAATAATCCAATCTATAACATAAGTACTAAAAGGATTAAAACTAATGATTTAAATCCTACATATCTATGGCACTGTCGTTTAGGCCATATAAATGAGAAACGCATATCTAGACTCCATAAGGATGGACTTCTAGACTCATTTGATTTGGAATCATATGAGACATGTGAGTCTTGTTTATTGGGAAAAATGACAAAGTCCCCTTTCAATAAGAAAGGCGAGCGGACTAGTGAGTTATTGGCACTCATACATACTGATGTATGCGGGCCATTCCCCACGCCTGCCAGAGGTGGTTATACCTACTTCATCACATTTACTGATGATTTCAGTAGATATGGATTTGTATACCTTATGAAGGCCAAATCCGAATCCTTTGAATTGTTCAAAGAATTCAAGAGTGAAGTAGAGAAGCAACTTGGCAAGAGTATTAAAGCTCTACGATCGGATCGTGGAGGAGAATACTTAAGCCAGGAGTTTGATGAGTATCTTAGAGAGTGTGGGATAGTATCCCAGCTCACTCCACCCGGAACACCACAATGGAATGGTGTATCTGAGAGGAGGAATCGCACTCTATTAGATATGGTGCGATCTATGATGTCTCAAACAGATCTTCCGATATCCTTTTGGGGACATGCTCTAATGACGGCAGCTTTTACCATTAACCGTGTTCCATCCAAATCAGTTATAAAGACGCCATATGAGATATGGACTGGGAGGCGTCCCATAGTGTCTTTTATGAAGATTTGGGGCTGCGACGTCTATGTAAAGCGTTTACAAACAGATAAACTCGGGCCTAAAGCGGATAGGTGTAAGTTTGTGGGATATCCTAAGGAGACTAAAGGATATTATTTCTACAACCCTACCGAAAACAAAGTGTTTGTTGCTCGGACCGGCGTGTTTCTAGAAAGAGAACTAGTCTCTAAAGAAGCAAGTGGGAGGGTTATAGAACTTGAAGAAATTCATGAACCACAAACCACTGAACCAATAATGGAACATGAACAGGAACCACAAGAAGTTGTGGAAGAACCTGTTCAGGTAACACAGGAACTCCGTAGATCAGGAAGAGTGCGTCATGAGCCAGAGAGGTATGGACTTCTCGTGACTGAGCCCGATGACGTACCACTCATGGATGATGAGCCTACAAACTATGGAGAAGCCATGAGTGGCCCAGACTCTAAGAAGTGGCTTGAAGCCATGAGATCCGAAATGGATTCCATGTACACCAACAAAGTATGGACTTTGGTGGAACCACCCGAAGGGGCTCGACCCATAGGGTGCAAGTGGGTCTTCAAGAAGAAGACCGACATGGATGGCAAGGTAGTTGCCTATAAGGGCCGATTGGTGGCCAAAGGGTATAGACAGATTCATGGTATTGACTATGATGAGACCTTTTCACCAGTCGCCATGACCAAATCCATTCGAATCTTACTTGCTATTGCAGCATACTACGACTATGAGATTTGGCAAATGGATGTCAAGACAGCGTTCCTTTATGGGAACCTCCTTGAGGATGTGTACATGACACAACCAGAGGGTTTTGAGGATCCGGAGAATGCCAATAAAGTCTGTAAGCTGCAAAGGTCCATTTATGGATTAAAGCAAGCTTCTAGGAGCTGGAATCGACGTTTTGATGACGCGGTCAAAGAGTTTGGCTTCATCAAGAACGGAGATGAGCCTTGTGTTTACAAGAAGGTTAGTGGGAGCTCTATAGTATTTCTGGTCTTGTATGTGGATGACATACTAATCATTGGCAATGATATTCCTACTCTGCAATCTGTTAAAGATTGGCTAGGAAAGTGCTTTGCGATGAAAGACTTAGGAGACGCAGCCTATATACTTGGTATAAAGATCTATAGAGATAGATCTAAAAGGTTGCTTGGCCTAAGTCAGAGTACATATATTGACAAGGTGTTGAAGAGGTTCAACATGCAAGATTCCAAGAAGGGATTCTTGCCCATGTCACATGGAGTCACTCTTTCCAAGAATGACTGTCCCTCCAACGAGATGGAGAAGGACCGCATGAGCAGGATACCCTATGCTTCGGCCATAGGATCCATCATGTACGCCATGCTATGTACTAGACCAGATGTATCATACGCGTTGAGTATGGTGAGCAGATATCAGTCCAATCCGGGTGAGAGTCACTGGATTGCTGTCAAGAACATCCTAAAGTACTTGAGAAGAACAAAGGATGTGTTCTTGATATTTGGAGGAATGGAAGAGCTAAGTGTAAAGGGTTACACTGACGCAAGCTTCCAAACCGATAAGGATGATTACAGATCGCAGTCTGGATACGTGTTTTGCCTGAATGGAGGAGCTGTGAGCTGGAAGAGTTCCAAGCAAGGCACAGTTGCTGATTCTACAACAGAAGCTGAGTACATTGCTGCTGCGGAAGCGGCGAAAGAGGCAGTATGGATAAAGAAGTTTATCACTGAGCTCGGTGTGGTCCCTAGCATAGTGGATCCCATAGAGTTGTACTGTGACAACTCTGGGGCAATCGCACAGGCGAAGGAACCAAGATCGCACCAAAAATCAAAGCATGTACTTAGGAGATTCCATCTTATTCGTGATATGATCGATCGAGGAGATGTGAAGATATGCAAGATTCCGACAGATGACAACGTGTCAGATCCGCTTACGAAACCTCTTGCGCAGCGAAAGCATGAAGGGCACGCCAGATCTATAGGCATACGAGATGCGCCAGATTGGCTCTAGTGCAAGTGGGAGACTGTTGGAATAGATGCCCTAGAGGCAATCGTAGATTTAGTATGAACAATATTTTTGGCTAGAATATTCATTTATTATTTATGGCGATATTTAATATAATGAAGTCCTTAGATAAATTGTGCTATTTATCTTAAATATCCCTAGTCCATTATATTGATTAATAGGACAATCAAATATAGACTAGTATGTGGGTAGATTGATATGGAGATATCAAGTCTAACACATGGGTATGCATTAGGAGTAATGGCATACTGGATTGACCCACGACGAAAAGGATACATTAGATTATGTGAAGTCACAATCGCTTTTCGTAGTGCTAATATTATTGCAATCCTTAGACTTGAAGTCACTAGATACTCTAGTTGTGAAATATTGCGCTTTGATGTTATCAAACGTTACACCGTAACTGGGTAATCATAAAGGTGGCTATCGGGCGTGATAGGAAGCAAGCTTAGAGATCGTAGTGATGTAGATAGGATTTGTCCCTCCCACATAATGGGAGTAAATATCCACGGCCACTCGAGGGATGAGGCTTATTAAATGTCTGGCCAGACTCAGATAAATTAATATGGAGATATTAATGTTATCTGCAAGCATAAGCGTATTCCCAGGATCGAGGAACTATGGATTGGATATACGAGTGTGACTATTTATGTCTCGTGTCCAATCCGGATATGGAGACAAAGGGATAATGCAATATGATATATTGGGCACAAAGGTTTGTCGGGATCACTGACTATTTCTATTGGTTGGGTTGCATGGATGTGTTGCTAGACACCGCTCCATGTTAGTAATAGTTACTACCAACTATATAGAAACCTATGGGGTCACACGTCAAATAGAGTAGAGCTAGATTTGGGATTAATTAATATGGATTAATTAATAGAAGGATCATTATGCAACACCTTGCAAACTTAGTAGGACTAATTTGCAAGGAAGGGAATAGTTCTAGTCCTACTAGAACAAGAAAACTCTTTTATGGAAACAACAAGGAGTTGTTGGAGTATATAAAGGAGGCTCTAGCTTCCTTCCCACTAATGAGTTATTAGTCATAACACACAAAGAGTGGGAGAGAGCAAAAGAGAGAACAAGACAAGAGCTAGGGCCGAAACCCTAGCCCCGTCCGCCCCTTACCCGACGGCAAGAAGGGAGGCCGCCCCTCCTTTGTTGCCTTGTTGCTTGGTTGCTTTGATCTTCATCCCTCTTCCTCCAAGGTTCAAGCTAGCACTTGATTGAAGGAAGAATCTAGATCTCACCTCTAGACGTGGATCAACCGTAGAGACGAGGACATCATTCTTCGTGTGATCTCACAAATCAAAAGGTACACATCTTCTATGTCCTTAATCATGTTATGATGTCTCTTCCTGTGATCCTTGGTGGGCTTTGAGTAGGATTAATTTTTGTTATTCCGCTGCGTTACCTACGTCAAAACCCAACACAACACATATATTATGTAGTTATAATAAGAAAGATTGACGAACTATGTCATTATAAAACATAGTACTCGATATATGTTATGAAAAAGACACCACCCAATGACATGCACGTCAATATATGCCGTCAATGACACGCACTTCTGCTAATCCTGTCCTACCTCACTATGATGTGTGATGCACTCACGAATGTTGAGGCTATTTACAGTATAACTCCGATAAAATAACATCCAAACGTGGTACACAATAATCCTGCATTAGCAAATGTATATCTCCGCCCACCGGACAAGCAAATATGCCAAGGCCACACCGCGCGCAACGCGCGCGGGGTGGAACCTAGTCCATAATGACATAGTAATCAGTGGGTTGATGATGACAGGAGATCGAAGCCCTGCAGACCCACTGCGTGATAAGACAAGACTACATGTTGTAGCAAAATAACCGTCCATTGCAATAGTTCGTACTACCTCCGTTACTTCTCTATGTTCTCCTATGATTTTAGAGTATCATTTTGACCCGATGATTTGGTTAGCAAAACGATGCATAAATTTGGCAATTTTTCATTGGATTATAGAGCGAACTATAATGCACATCATCATAAAAAATTTACTAAATTCTGCATTGTTTTGCTAATCAAATCACCGGGTCAAAATGACCCTCGAAAGTTGTGGGAGAAGATAGAGAAGGAACGGATGTAGTAGTAGAAGATGCATTCTAAAACAAGGGCAAGGAAATGAAAAAACTGAAACAGATGAAAAAGAAGTACTAGATTTCTCAAAAAGATAAACACTCGTAGCAAAATAATGTCGATTGCAATAGTTTGTAGTGGAGTTCCCATGTGCCTTCCACTCCAAATAGAGGAACTAGTCCTAAGGAGTTGACCTAGTCATGGAGGTTTGGGATTTAAAAGTTTGCTCCTCTCAATTTCATGTTCAAATCTCACGATGACCAATAACTATTGGGGTCCCGTAAAATTAGTCGAGATGCGCGCTTATAGTTGCCCCAACACCACATAATCTCAAAAACACAAACAGATGAGCTCACTATTTTGATAGAATAGGTCTTCTGTTAAAGAGACTATGTACTTACTAATAATCTTTTGGGCTCTCAAGCCCACTGACCTATAAAGCCCACTTTCTACATAAATACATGCATAGAGAGAGCATCCGTCCACACTAAGAGCATTCACGGTAGACTAGTTAAATTATGTTATTGTAAAAATAGACAGCGAGTTTTATGAAAAATGGCGAGCAAATTATTGTTATCCAAATTGCTTTTCCGAAATATCAACCACGTCCATACCTCCTAAAATCTCACACATTACAGATAAATTAATTTAATAATTTGTCAAAATATAATTATGGCTGAAAATTGACTAGTACTACTTCTGAAGCAAAACATGAAAATACCACAATTTAAAATTGTATTCATAAAAAAAATACGGGAGTAGTACATCCTTCTACCTATATATAAAAGAGGAGAAAATATTCATTGGGGCTAGACCCACCACAGTGGCATGCCTGCGTGGTGGGGCGCGCCATTCAGCTTTTGACAAAGAGAGCATCGCCCATGCCACATCAGCGCCACGTGAGCACTATATCTTAGGTGGTCCAGTTGGAGCGCGCCATCTCAGCACTATTCTAATGTTAGAAGTTCTTTTACGCTTCTGCCCTTCTAATCTACGTTGTGGTTCACTTTTCCTCAGACGGAGAGAGAGGAGTTGTGGCGGTGTCTCCTCGCTTCCTTGGCGACCAAGAACATAGTGCGCTTTCTTGAGGCGGTTTCAGAGAGGCGAGACGGAGAGAGAAGCACGATTGTTGTCGCACAGGCTCAACGCCGCCGCCGGAAACGATCTTGCGTCTTCCGGAAGAAGTTACAACCGGGGTGACGGTGGAACTCGGTTTGCGGCGATGATGCTGCAATTGGGTTCCGGTGCAGATGGGGGCGGGGCTTTTAGCGGTTTAGGGTTTCCTCTGGACTTGAATTTGCATCAGCAACAACAACAACAAGGCCGCGTCCATTCCTCTTCTTCCTCCCCTATCAACAACAACGTAATATCTCTCTCTGTGTGTATTGTAATTCTGCGTTCAATTCAATGGATAGCTTCATTGGGGATTTGACCAGGATATCAAATTGCAGGTAAATTTGCTCTGTTGCCTGAATTTTTCTGGGTGGTTGGTTGGAGTCTGATTTGTGGAATTGAAAAGGCCTTTCTTCTATGCTTGTGGGTTTCTGTTATGATAGATTTTGCCGGTTCAGCATACGCCAAACAGGTACTACTTGGTTCTTCCTCTCACTCTTTCATTCCCCTCCATCTTTACTTTTCACAACTTTTTGTTGTTGATTTCTCCGTGTAATGTAACTGTAGGCATAACTGGCGGTAGTAAATTTTAGTGCATGAACTAGCAATTCCTAATGTGCTCAGGGATGACAAACTGGGTGTGGAGATGTCTATGTAATTTGTTGTTGTTTAGGTTGTATTTGTAGTACTATGTGTTTTTATTCCGAAGTATAAAAACAAAGGGCATGATACCGGTTTCTATGTGGTCTCTCTGGTAAAGAATTCTGTAATTTGGGCATCTATGTAGCAAAATTTGACTCTTTAGAGACACTGATTATGATGCTTTGTAGCTTTCTCTGGATGTTATGTGTTAACCTCAGTTTACTTTCACTGAGTTGTATGCTTGCGTGGTTACTATTTTATGAAAAATTGGGATCAAAAAAATCATTTCAGTTTTTAACAAGCACCTGACACAGGCATGTGCTTGCTTCAATCGGACTGTAAGCAAAAACTTACCTCATACATAGTCTAAACTATTTCTGCGTAGATTTTCTATAATAAAGCGACCCTCATTCTTGAAAGAGTCACTATGTGAGTATTGTGCCTGAAATGCTGCCTATATTCAGTTTGTTGCTCCAACCCCTTGAGGTATGATATGCCATGGATAATTATTTGAGTGTGCAGTTGGTTATCTACATATCTGCCTTTTTCAGCTTGCTTTTAAGATGTGTAAATTTTCAGTTTGATTCAATACTGCATTTTGCAGTACTGAAAATGGTCTGTTGGTGAGTTGATAATTTTTTGCAATTTGAAATCTCACATCTCTTATTTTTTTGTTTCTTTCTTCTGAAACAAGTTTAGTATTAGACCATATATACTTATTTAGGAGTCAGATCTAATATTAAGTTGCAGGCTTGCAGCATATTGAGAGATTCTGCTTTTGTTGATTTCAAGTGGTGGGTTTCAGTCTTCCTTCTACTTATTTCGGGTCATTTTCTTTGTTTTTTTTTTCTTCTGCAATTCTTGAGATTAGTTCTGAATCTCCAATCTCGGACGGTCTTGGGTTTAGTCGACGGCAGATGTTGCCGTGTCTATTCATCGGTACCAAAATCCATCGATCTGGTCGTTACTGCTAGGTGTTTAGCTGATTTGGCTGTAATTTGCTGTTTACGCAGGTTATTAAACAATCATCAATCATGGCTGAAGAAGGTAAACAAATGGAGCTGAAGGACGATGTGGCCGAGGTTAGTACCTTCTTCCCTGGCATACTATCTAATTGTGCCTTCATATATGTGGTTGATGATTTAACTACATAACTTTCGACGTCATATCTTTCTGAAAAGAGCGAGAACAAGCATGTTGGATAATGGTCACAGCCTTGATATTTTGGATTTCTCTATCAATAATTCAAGAGAGGATGGGGACCAATTTTATTTCTTTAGCTCATCCAATTCAATTGGATTAGTAATCTGGGTTCCTAGACCATGTATACATGCAGTGTGGATCACCTGGCGTTATATTCATAGACATAACCATATACATTCATGGCCTACTTCTAACCTAAAACCTCCAACTGAAAGTGGCCAATTTTGGTGCATGCTACTGCTACCTCCAATGTGGATATGATCAAAGTGGCTTGAACAGTACCAGGACAAGTATGGGAGCTGCACCTCTGATGGCTGCGTTACGAGAACATGGATTAGTTGTTAGCTCTGACAGAACCTTTCCCATATGAGCATAACCCGTAGCTTTTCTTAAGACCACTCTAACATCAGTTACATAAGGAGGGTGAGCTTCTAAATGCCAGAACATCTTGACTTGAGATGGTTGAAGCTTGCAGTGAACATACTAAACGATAAGACCTAAGAAGACTATGTACAGTTTTAATATGTACTCCTTGAGGTTGCAACCCTGTATACAAATCATGTAGCACCATGAAGAAATTTAAGTTAGCTCCTAATGTCTATGACTATATGGACCATTTGTCATCACTGCATAAAAGCCTTTGTTTATGTTTCTTTGGTTATAAAGAAGCTTGCTCCAGAATCGTGGTATGAAGCTGGGTGGACTATTCACCTACGATGCACGGAAACGGGTACGGGTACGGTAAGACACGGAGACGCCGACATGTCAATATTTTGAAAAATCGAGAAACGCCGACACGGGGATATACATATATATACACATATACATACATATATATGTATATATATATAGAGAGAGAGAGATAGATATATACATACATATATATATATATACATACATACATACATACACACAACAAGTTTAGTCACTTCCAAGTACAATAATAAAGTTCAGACACTGTAGTTTGGTCTTCATCTTCCGAACCAAACTCTCCGAAGTTGAACTGAAGAGAGTAGATTCAGTGCTACGGTTTTCGAAATCCCAGTAAGATTATACTTAAAAAACACAATTGAGTAATCTCAAAGCTTCTATTAGTTCTACTATTTTGGAGAAATCTCAATGCTTCGTGGGTACGATTTCAGTTTCTCCTCTTCTTTGGTTTCGCCTGTTTCTCTGTCCCCCTCAGTTTCCCCCTATCTCCTCAATTGCAGTATATCGAATTTATTCTTTATCTGTTTCCATGCAGATTGAAGAAGATGAATATGATGTGGTGGGTAGTGGCGGTGGTCTAACTGGGAACCTTGGAGATGAGGGATTAGGGTTTGTTGGAACTACTGTCAATAATCAGGTACATATTGTAATCTATTTATCCTGCTTTATTTCTCTGTTCAAAATATTGTTGCTAAAAAGTTACCGGGGTATTTGTATTTTCATCGCACAAATCAGTATCAATGGTTTGTTGGCTATAATTTTCAGTTTGAAAGGTTGTGGGCTCACGTTATGGCGTTTTGATGAACGGGTTTTGGTAATGTTATTGTGCTATCTCAAGAGCATAAGTTTCAAAGGTCATCTAATTAACTGCCCTTGCAATCAATGCTGGTTACAACCTGTTCTAACATCTTATTTCATTTTGTTATCTCCATCATGCTGCGACCATTATTTTCCCTTTCTTTGTCCAAATTTTTAGGGGACAGGAGCCTTGACCCCCTGATTGGGTGAGAATACTCTTCATCAAAATGAGTCAAGTATCAAACAGGCCGAAGTTGG